>CM062818.1:2061142183-2062614478 GCA_031772625.1 Pinus tabuliformis
ACTTCAACATTACCTTGAAAAGATAGTGGTCATAGAGGGAATATTCTACAAGAGATCAATGTGAACACCTCTAACGATTTTCGTTCATGTGCTTGCACTCACACAAAATAATGGATATTAAGCATGAAGCTCGAACAACACATGAAAATATTAACATCAGTTACTCTAGTTGAATCATAGGATTCTTGTAATGCACATAGTAGAAACCATCACCAATCGTATATAGAAAAATAATAGGCATGAGAATGATTTTGGAACTCTTGCACCTATTTTTTCATAGTTAATTCGAGGAAGGAGTAGTGGCAAAAAAATTCAAAGTTCAAATTCATCACCTAGCAACTTATCATTTCATTGTTAACCCATTATGCAGGTTTGTAATGTAATTGTTGCCAGTAATACGATGTATTTATGTAACAACCTAGATAAGATTATTATTTTGGTGAGAAATCTCATGCTAGGAGGTTTCTTAACCTCCTCTATTAACTTTGTTTCTAAACACGGCTAATCGAAAGAGTTTTTTCCCTCCACCTTAAACTCCAAAGCTAGGGTGTAATTTATTGTCGAACTCTTAGGTGAGTCCTAATTTTTTTAGTCAAGTCTTTTGTAAAAGTGATTTGGGCATAAGTTAAGCTATTTGGAAAAGTTGTTCTATTACAAATCACTTGGTCTACTAGATCATATTGTGTCTCAAAATTAGGTAATAATTATGAAGATCTATAAATAATGAGCATTGCTCTTTGAGGGTTGAATTGTAATTATCTTATGTCAAAAATATTTTAGTACATGGTCCCTCATACTTAGACACCAAGGCTAAAATATTTGACGATGGACAAATAATTAAATCCCCTCACGTGTCAATTAATTATTTTTCTAGCAAAATAGAATTAAATCACAAGCTAGAAAATTAATTAATTTTGAGTAAAAAAATAAAATTAGAGAAATGACAAAAAAATTCGTAGGTCAAAAGGAAGTTAATTTTTGTAGGTTGAAATTTCAAGAAAGGTTGGACCCTTTGACCTTGGTGGTTAAGTCAATGTCAATGTTTTTAGGAAATTAGCTCAAAATAATTATTTTTGAGTTAATAAAAAATGGTTTCGATGAGAAATTTAGAAATTCCTAAAAAATACTTATTTTCGACGGTAGAGATTAAAAGATTATCAAATATCTATCGACGATCGAGATTGCTTTGACGGGGATCAAGCAAACAAGCAGTTATTTTCCACTTGGAGGAATTTCTCTATAAATAAAGGGCATTTTGACTGCGTGGAGCATCATGCTCTTAAGCTCTTGTCTGATGTAACTTTGTAAATACTAGTGTAAAGCCACTATCCTACTCAGAACGTTTTGATAATCATAATAAATACTTTGGGTTGTAGTTCATGGTGACTTTATGTCATTGATTTGTGGTATGCATTGCGCATGTACATTCCTATATTGTTCTTCAAATATTAATTGAAACATTGTTTCATTGTAGATGATAGAAACATTCTATTGGTAATTTTTGGGCTTATTTTAGGTGATGTGATTCATTTTATGTTATAACGATTTATTTTTTTGCTGAAGCAAGAGTCGTGCCTTCTAAATCATTAATAAGGAAAATAAATTATATAAAATGCAAGAGCCCATGAGGAACTGTGGGCAACGGGTTTCAATCTACAAGCTGAAACCACAAACCCTACCTACAAAACCTCAGAACTTTCAAAAGACAGAAAATAATAAGACTATTCGAACATCCCACCAAATTACATCGGATGCGAATCAAATATAGCTGGCGCCAAGCACCCTTCATGGTGAACATTGATATTAAACAACATGTACAAAGAATTTCCTCTTGGTATTTCATATATAATAGGGAGTGAGTAAGTACAAGCATTAAAATGGAAGCTCTTGGCCTAATCGTCACTATAGGAGTTTCTATAATGTGATTTTTAGGAAAAATTGGTCATTCGAAAAGTGCTCTTTTCTCACATCCCTCGTTGATGTTGATTTGAAGTCGTATGAAATTTCGGTTGCCCATCTCGCCCATCCATTAGTGGCCATCTTCATCACCTTCTTTAACACCACTTTGCCAACCTTTGCCTTTTCAAATTTCTACCAGCGCCATTTTCCAAAATTTTCAAGCAAAGCTCCCATGTTTCCCTTGTTTTTCACTTGCTTCGAGAGGGGTTTTCTGCTTGCTTGCACATGGGCAAACATGTCTGTGTTGACTCATGTACCTGAGTGTCTATTTAAACACAGACATAGAAAAATCACATATGTGAGTCGCATTATACTTATCCCTACAAAGGAGTGTTTGTTTAAACCTGAGTCCCTTGTTCCGAGCTCAAGAAGGAAATATTTTAGTTGCTCTCGTTGTGAAGTCACTGACTAGAGCAGAATGATAAAACTCCTTGAGTGAATTGAATTAATGTTATTCTATGTTATGAGTTTCTTTATGCCCTTATTCAACTTATAACATGTCATTCACATAAAACTAGGGTTATATCATCACAAAATTAAACTAAGGTTTCCGCATCATGAAATTTTAATGGCATACAGGTCATATTAATGGGTTCACACACATAACAATGTTCGAAAAAAATCAACTTATGAGTTTACATAACTATTTTCAAGGGCTTCTCACAATGATGTTCAAGTTGAGCATTACCGAAAGAAGAAGCATTCTACACACTGCAATTATTTTAGTTTGCTACCCCTCTTAACTATTATAAGAATTGTGCCCCTTTTGTTGTTAATACACTTCAACATTACCTTGAAAAGATAGTGGTCATAGAGGGAATATTCTACAAGAGATCAATGTAAACACCTCTAACGATTTTTGTTCATGCGCTTGCACTCACACAAAATAATGGATATTAAGCATGAAGCTCGAACAACACATGAAAATATTAACATCAGTTACTCTAGTTGAATCGTAGGATTCTTGTAATGCACATAGTAGAAACCATCACCAATCGTATATAGAAAAATAATTGGCATGAGAATGATTTTGGAACTCTTGCACCTATTTTTCATAGTTAATCCGAGGAAGGAGTCGTGCCAAAAAAATTCAAAGTTCAAATTCATCACCTAGCAACTTATCATTTCATTGTTAACCCATTATGCAAGTTTGTAATGTAAATGTTGCTAGTAATACCATGTATTTATGTAACAACCTAGATAAGATTATTATTTTGGTGAGAAATTTCATGCTAGGAGGTTTTTTAACCTCCTCTATTAACTTTGTTTCTAAACACGGCTAATCGAAAGAGTTTTTTCCCTCCACCTTAAACTCCAAAGCTAGGGTGTAATTTACTGTCGAACTCTTAGGTGAGTCCTAATGTTCTTAGTCGAGTCTTTTGTAAAAGTGATTTGGGAATAAGTTAAGCTATTTGGAAAAGTTGTTTTATTACAAATCACTTGTTCTATTAGATCATATTGTGTCACAAAATTGGGTAGTAATTATGAAGATCTATAACTAACAAGCATTGCCCTTTGAGAGTTGAATTGTAATTATCTTATGTCAAAAATATTTTAGTACATGGTCCCTCATACTTAGACACCAAGGCTAAAATATTTGATGATGGAAAAATAATTAAATCCCCTCACGTGTCAATTAATTATTTTTCTAGCAAAATAGAATTAAATCACAAGCTAGAAAATTAATTAATTTTGAGTAAAAAATTAAAATTAGAGAAATGAAAAAAAAAATCGTAGGTCAAAAGGAAGTTAATTTTTGTAGGTCCCCCACGAGAGGAAAATTGGAAATTTCAAGAAAAGTTGGACCCTTTGACCTTGGTGCTTAAGTCAATGTCAAATTTTTTAGGAAATTAACTCAAAATAATTATTTTTGAGCTAATAAAAAATGGTTTCGATAAGAAATTCAAAAATTCCTAAAAAATACTTATTTTCGACGATAGAGATTAAAATATTACCAAATATCTATCGACGGTCGAGATTCTTTTGACAGGGATCAAGCAAACAAGTAGTTATTTTCCACTTGGAGGAATTTCTCTATAAATAAAGGGCATTTTGACTACGTGGAGCATCATGATCTTAAGTTCTAGTCTGATGTAACTTTGTAAATGCTGGTGTAAAGCCACTATCCTGCTCGGAATGTTTTGATAATCATAATAAATACTTTGGGTTTTAGTTCATGGTGACTCTGTGTCACTGATTTGTGGTATGTGTTGTGCATGTACATTCCTATATTGTTCTTCAAATATTAATTGAAATGTTATTTCATTGTAGATGATAGAAACATTCTATTAGTAATTTTTGGGCTTATCTTAGGTGATGTGATTCATTTTACGTTATAATGAATTCTTCTTCTCAAAATATATAGAGTTTGTAGGTTCCCTAGCCCCTGGGCTCTATGTTCACAAATTGTGGGCACACGATGACCATGTTTGGATTATGAATATTTTATGTGATTTTATAACTTTGTTAAGGTTGCGGTTTAACATTTATATTTTAAAATACATCTAGCCAATCTCAAGGTTCATAAAAACTCTATTTTTCTAAATCCTCCTAAGCATTACACTTGTATATTTTGTATACTATTTTTTTGTAAATAATTTTATTTTCTAACCCTTGTTTTGAGATTTATTTTCAATTTTGTATATATTTGGGTTTTGGGTACTTGTAAATTCATTTCTCCATTTGATATCTCAGGAAATTTGTTGGATTAAAGCTAGATCTAGGCCCTTGAGGGTAAGATATAGCCTCTAATTTATTTTTTTTGCATGGCGAATAACTAAAAAAATTTGCAGTCAAGTTGAATATCTGAAGCAAATTCAAAATTGTATATGAGGTTTTGAATTCTTTTTAGGGCATATAGGCCCAGTGTCTTCCATTTCCCTAGTTTCCCAGCCCTTTCACGCCCAATGTCACCCTTCCTTGGCCTAGCATGGCCCCTTCTAGCCTCAGCATCGACCTCTAGAGACTTCTCAAGATTGGTCATATCCTCCTTAAGGCTTGTAGCTCCCTTAAGGGAAGTTGTCTAGCCTTTCGAGGGCCACAGATTGCCCTCATCCCCCTTGTTGTGGTCATTTGAGGCCTCTTCAAGCTTATTTGTAAGGCCTAAAGGCCTCAACCTCCTTTGAAACGATCTTTGCCTCCCTTCTTCGCCTAGCAAAAAACTTCCTAGGCTTGTCGTGAGGCCTTTCTGGCCTCAAGACCCTAGCCGCAAGCCTAACTAGGCCTTGCAACCTTCCTTCTCTTCAACGCTAGACCTCTACGACCTAATGTTTCTCTTCTTTGACCCTCATTTCTCCTTTGTCCATCTTTGGTTGAGTATTTGAGTAATTCATTGTTGTAGAGGAAGGAACAGTTGCAGAATGAGCATGGGTTTCTTTTCCTTTTGCTAAACTCATTTCAGAATGTAAATAGGTGGCAGTGAACTGAGTTATGTGTCAAATAGGTTCTTGAATTTATGGATTGTTGCCGAAAATTGCATGAAATTGTGCGCACTAATTCTGGGTGATCGACAAATGAGGAAAATATCAGAGCATAAGGGACAGTGGTGGGAGCGAGTAGATATGAATGGTAGCGAGTGTTATGATCCAAGAATTGTTCATTTACATAATGTAAAGGAGGCTTCCCCCTCGAAGAGGCTAAATTATAAGGACTTTATCTCTCTTTTCTATCTTATTGTGAGTTGGTTTCATAACATTTGGTACCAGAGCTAAGGACGGACAGCTGGGAAACTACTGTGAAGTAGCATACCTTTCTGCCAAAACATTGTATGTTACCACTGTGAATGATGGACCTGTCAAACTTCCATCATTCATGTTGTTGTTAACCTTAATCATTTTTTGAGGACTCTGACGAATAACAGGCTTAGTGACAAAAAATCACTTTCCTTCAATCTGGATAAGTAATTCGGTCTATAAAAATATGAGGTTGACTAACTGCAATTTCTCTTATTAAATTAGCTCTCCTATTTTCTTAATATTTAGATGAGAAAAAACAAAAAAAAAAACAAAACAAAAACAAAAAAATTGTTGAAATTATACCACACTACGTTCTCAACCTTAGCTTTCTTTTTTCTCTAAGTTTTTCTATAAGACTTACCAGTGAGCTCTCTTTCGTTAAGATCACATGCTACTTTTTATCTATAAACATAAATAAAGCTCCACACTCTATACACAGAATCTATAAACATAAATAAATAAAGCTCCACAGTCTATAAATAGAAAAGTTGGATTCATGGTTTTATTTGCTTATTTATTCGTGAAAAACCCTAACTTCCTCAAATAAAATCTTCACAAATATAGTGAGGCAATATCTAAAATACAGACCTGAGGTTTAGAATGATTTCGTATCAAATGGATTTTTTGTTTATCTTCTGAAACACCGTAGAACAAAAGTTATAGCGAAAATTCAACAAAGACCTGTTTGGAGCAACGAAACCCTAGAATCCAAAGCTCTGATACCAATTTTTTTTTTTTTTTTTTTTTTTTTTGTGCAAATACTAATTCTATTAACTGGAAAACAAAATATTTTTACATATGGACGAGGCAGAACATCCCTTGTCAGAAACAAGCTGCCCCATTACAGACAAGAGCTGGGGATACTAGTTACACTGTGCGAGAGAACAGACATTAAACATATAGATAGATGTTCGTAGCCATGAAGAAGGCCCGAGCCGAGACAATGATACAAAAATTTTCCAACCCAGTATATGAAAAGTCATCAGATTCCGCCTGGGAGCCAAAGGAAAAAAAACTGTAGGAAGATTTCATAGAAACCTGACCATAAGCTTGAGACCGGAGCAGAAGCAAAAATAGATAGTCCCCCAATGCGTTACTTCTCCTCTGTTGGTTCATTGTCCTTCTTCTCAGGTTGAGCAGTATCGCCTTTCTTCAAACTTTCACTTCCACTTGGAGTACTGTCAGGGATGACAATTACGTGCGTTGCTGCCTCGTGAGTCCTGTTCTCAGCTTCAGGCTCTGGGTCTTCGTGTAGAGGAGGAATTTTGAGAAAAACTTCCTGATCCTCTTTTCCTTTTTCCCCATTTTCCATGCTGTCATCGCCCAAGGAGTTCTCATTGCCTGGAGACGGGTCAGGGGCAATACAGGCTAAGGGGGGGACCAGATTTTCCTCTTCCGATATAATGAGGGTGATGTGGGTAGTAATCAGGGGTCTGTGCAGATTGCTTTGGAACTTGAAGTGCATCGTTTGAAACGCACTGTTTGGTTTAGGCTTCTTGCCAGAGTCAACCGAGGGACCAGCTTCATGGACAGGGGAGGGTGTAGTTTCCACAGCTAGAGCAATAGGATGGTGCAGATTGGTATCACGACGCTCCCCAGAGTGATGTCGCTTTTCGGAACGCACCATGATGAGAGAGTGGAAGAAGAAATCAAAGGGGTTATGGGCAGAGAGATCAGCAGGACCGAATTGGGAGAAGCAAGAGGGTTGCCCACCAGAGCTATCGACCGAGACAACAGAATGACAGAGCGTATACCCAGCAATAGAAATATCCAACAAAGACAGTGAATGCGAAATCAGAACTGGGAAGAGATTACCCTTGGGACGGAATGGTTCAAACTTGCCACAATGCGCCCGATCTACACCATCAACCGCAGCTCCCGCAGACCAAGTTCTGTCACCGTAATGCAATGCACCAGGCGTGGAGAATAAACCCTGAATCGACATGATTATAACCAGAGACATATTGCGCTGATCAATGCAGACATTAATTGCCAAACCTTCACCCGAGGTTGTATTAATGCGCAGTAGCTGCTCGCATGAGGTATTATCCCGGGAGGCCACGCTGCTCTGCAGCTGGCAGTACTGGGTAATAAATTCATGCATGGGAAGCTGTATACAGCGTATTGCCACCCGGATCCGGGACTCTGATACCAAATGTTATGATCCAAGAATTGTTTATTTGTGTAATGTAAAGGAGGTTTCCCCCTCAAAGAGGCTGAATTCTAAGACGTTTATCTCTCTTTTCTATCTTATTGTAAGTCGGTTTCATAACAACGAGAGTATAATGAAATGAACATTTCAATGAAACGAGCATGCATGCATTAAATGGTAAAAAATCACTAGATTTAATAATAAGAATCATTGAAAAATTAATTGGTTGAGATCCCATTTATGGTGGAATGATAGTTTGGTGGAAGCATTTATTTGGTGGCAGAAATAGTTGATGGCAGAAATTGAGAATGGTTTTAAGCATGGGGGGTGGTAGGTGGTAAGCAAGAAAAGATGAGGGGGGTGTTCAACATACGGTAGAACGCCACCTAAGGAAAGTTGTTTTTGTGAAACAACTTTTTGTGCCCCCCATTAAATTTCAAGCAAGTAGGGGGCTACGTCATCAAATGACAATCGTTGATTACTAAAGAACCAATCGTTGCCAATGGAAATTGTACGATAGTTAGTGGGAAGAAATTTGACATTTGATTAAAAAAAAGAAAAGAAAAGTAAACATGTGGCATTATAAAATTGTGCATAGCTTTATTACAAAGTGAATATAAAATAAAAATAAAAATGGCATTTTATAAATCCATTTTCACAATTTTATTAGAACAAGAAAATGATACAACATTATTAACTTTCTTAAATTTACTTATCTCTCTAGTATTTCAATCAATTCCTTATGATTGAAATAAGTTTTATTCAATTTTGTTTTGTTTTAGGTTACCTAAAAGAGTTTAGTCATAACACACACAACACACACATATATTGTACTTTTATAATCCAATATGAAGCATGGAAAATGTTGACTTGGCTTAACCTACCCAAGCTAGAAAATGTAACTTTTTACATCTAGTTTCACTTTTCATTGTTGGAATGTCTCTATTTTTGTGGTAGCATTATTGCTCTCAATGCTATTAATAGTATTTGGTACATCTAGTACTCCAAGCCACTGGTTCAATTTGTAGCTTAGGATTTTTAGTTATGCATTCTATGCATCCCATTTTCCTATAATAGTTAGCGTTTTAAACCTCTACCTCCTTTACAAACGGAATCGTTGCTAAAGTTTTGATAAATATTTAGTCATGCATCCTATGATTCAAATAGTTGATTGGGGTGAAATTATTGAATTGTATGAAGAGTATGTGACTTTGTTTTAGGAGGTCTACTAGTGGGACTTTTTTCAATGTTTTGAGGGTTTTAGCAAAGAGGTGGTAAAGGCTTTCACCTTCATTGTACAAGAAACTTGTCTCTCCAGAGAAGGCAATAATTGGTCAAAAAATTGTGGTGTGTACAATGTGCCATGTTGAAACTTTTTGGCTTACAAAAATTGTGCATATAATATGCTAGTTAGCTTTCTTAAAACCAAGTGGAAATATTTATTATATTTTGTTCAACATTTTATAACTTGTGAGGGTAGATAAGGGTTTTAGTTCATCTATCATATACATTTTCTAATTGTATTCTTGGGTTATAAGCTTAATCTCTCATTGTAATTATATAAAAGGCTCTCCAATATGGCTAAGGCATAACTAGATGAACACAAAAATACTGAGAGATATCTTTTTCACCATGGTTTGATCTACATTCTAGTGAGACATTATTTGTCCAAGATTGGTGATAATTGGGATGTGTTTCATCTTCTCAATGGCTTTAGTAAACCCCATGTTGTTTAGCAACTAGATGTTACCCCTGAGGTTTAGTCTAATCTCCAAATAGCTAATCTAGCTCCATATGATTCCCACACTATTGATGATTTTGACCTTGAAGAGCTATGTCATTTTGATGGCTGAGATTTATCTTATGGTAGAAGTGTATATTGATATGGAATATGGTGTCAAGCCTTTTCCAAAGAAGAATAAATCTCAGGTAAGTGACAATTTCTTGATTTTGTGAAAATGGTAATTACACTCATGATGGTAACAATAGCTTAGATAAATGTCCTCAGTGCAACAATGACTCTAATAAATATATACATGACATGTATTGGCATCAACAATATCTGATTATGGTATCTCATCTTGAGCACCAAATCAACCAACCTATAGAGGAGAAAAACCAACTCAAAACACTTAATAAACTTAGGAATAATCAAAATGATCAGAAGTATATAGGGTTCTAGAAGAAAACACAGTCAATGCACTCACATATTTATTAAATTACCTAATGTTAAAGTAGTCATTACTAGAGAAACACATGATTCAAACTCTACTAAAAAAATGTTCTGCTAGTTGTCTATATTTTAGGATCAAATATTTTCAAGGTATGTTTTATATTTGATCTTGTTTATTAATTACAAAAGGTAGCTGCATAATAAGAGATGTTGTAGCAGCTTTATTTAGATATAAAATGTCAATTATTAATATTGTTTTCTCAATTTGTAAACAAGTTTTCCTCACTCATCAAATGTTGGTCTCAGTTGTGGATATGATATAGTTGTTCTAAATCTTGCACAAATACACTTTTAGTTAATCATGTTATTTTATTTTAAATAGTTTAAACAAGTAGGTCAAGACAATGAATTATATTTTTGAAAAGTATATTGTTTTGATTTTGCAAGATTTAATTTATGAAATTTTGGGGCTTATCCTTATGTATATAAACCCTCAATTTTGAGATTAAAAGGGGCCGGCAAGGGAAAATACTTAAAAACTCTCTTGTGATTGTGGAAATTATTTGACTCTCATATTTGTAAGCTTTTCAATTTGAACTATTTCAACTAGCTAGTGCAAGCAAACACACACATACATGATATTTTAATTTCCATGGTTACTTGGTATACATCTCCTTAAAGTTATATCACTTTGTTTTAGAATTATTCTAGAGATATAATGTTGTTATTTATATGACTTGGATTTGTTAATAAACAATGATGTTGCACTTTTCCCTTTATTGTATTAGTTATTTATATATACATTCTATCATATTTATCCTTCAATGACGTGTGCATTAAATATAATTAAGATTTTAACATTTCTTGAGTCTCAATTTGAGACTCTGCCACTGGGCCTTGATCCTAATGGACATGAGAATTGAACAACCTTAATTTTTTTATCTTTTCTTCCTTTTACCCATATATGCATGTTCAAATTTAAAAAAATAAAGTTTATACAATTATAAATTAACAAGTAAAAGATTATTCTTATGATTATTATATCTTAAACAATTATAAAACATATATAATAACTTTTTAATTAAGCTTTAGAATGCAATCACATAGTGAAAGCTTTCTGTATCTTTCATTGTGTTAGCTTTACTCTTATTCTCTATTTTACTGAGAGGGCAGTCTCTGAATAGGTGCCCATGCTCATGGCATTTGCGACATCTGAATGGAAATGTCCATAATCTACTGTTTGCCCGGTAGAGCTCCAGAAAGATTCATCTCCACACATATTCTAGTAAAGGAAGTATACTTTCCCCTTCTAGTGGCCTCAGAAGCTTTGACAAAACATCCTAACTTATTTCCTATGGAGGATAAGGATTCTATTTGCGAGTAGTCAAGAGGTAGAGAGTAGAGTCTTACCCAAACTGGGACCAAAGTAAAAGTCTCATGCTCCGGAACAAAATTCATAATCCATGGTCGCATATAGAGCCCTGCTACAGCATAAAAGTAGGTCCCTCATTCAAACACTCTGTCCTTATCTTCAATATTTGCAAATACCACAGTGAAGAAACCCTTAGACCCAAGATGTAGGTCAATGCTTCCTTTTGGTTTCTAGTGGTATTTAATCCGCGTTTGTAAAGCTTTTTCAATGGGCCATAAACCCATGAATTTACAAATGACTGCATATGTCTCGATGTGGTCCCTATGCACCTATAGAGCAAGATCATTTAAAACGACTCTGGGTGTAACCGCAGCTTTGGGTTTACATGGTCAAATTTGTGCTTTGTCTTTTGTTCCCTGTTCCTTGTCTTCTTCCTCATTCTCCTTAGTGATATTATTATCCCTTGATTTAGTACCATCTTGTTCCTCCTCACTATTTTTTTCCTTCCTTATGAAGGGCCTCTATCATTTTCCATTGGTTTTTACCCCTGGAGGCCACATCCTACTTGTAGGAGGGAGTGGAGCTCCCTCCTTTGCGACCTTCCATGGAGAACAGCCTTTTCAAAAGCCTGTAACCCTAGTTATTCACCCTGCGCCTCCTCCAATCCCTCTTGTCCTTATAACGATTTCTTCTTCTGAAAATATATAGAGTTTGTAGGCTCCCTAGCCCCTAGGCTCCGTGTTCACAAATTGTGGGCACACAATGACCATGTTTGGATTATGAATATTTTATGTGATTTTATAACTTTTCTAAGGTTGTGGTTTAACATTTATATTTTAAAATACATCTAGCCAATCTCAAGGTTCATAGAAACTATTTTTTCTAAATCCTCCTAAGCATTACACTTGTATATTTTGTATAGTATTTTTTTTGCAAATAATTTTATTTTCTAACCCTTGTTTAGAGATTTATTTTCAATTTTGTATATATTGGGATTTTGGGTACTTGTAAATTCATTTCTCCATGTGAGATCTCAGGGAATTTGTTGGAGTAAAGCTAGATCTAGGCCCTTGAGGGTAAGATATAGCCTCTAATTATTATTTTTTACATGGTGAGCAACTAAAGAATTTTGCTATCAAGTTGAATATCTGAAGCAAATTCAAAATTTTATATGAGGGTTTGAATTCTTTTTAGGGCATATAGGCCTAATGTCCTCCATTTCCCTAGTTGCCCAGCCCTTTCACGCACAGTGTCACCCTTCCTTGGCCTAGCGTGGCCCCGTCTAGCCTTAGCATTGACCTTTAGAGACTTCTCAAGGTTGGTCGTATCCTCCTTAAGGCCTACAGCTCACTTAAGGGAAGTTGTCTAGCCTTTCGAAGGTCACAGATTGCCCTCATCCCCCTTGTTGTGGTCATTTGAGGAATTTTCAGGCTTACTTGTAAGGCCTAAAGGCCTCAACCTCCTTTGAAACCATCTTGGCCTCCCTTCTTATCCTAGTGAAAAACTTCCTAGGCTTGCCGTGAGGTGTTTGTGGCCTCAAGACCCTAGCCGCAAGCCTAACTAGGCCTTGAAACCTTCCTTCTCTTCAATGCTAGACCTCTGCAGCCTAACATTTCCCTCCTTTGACCCTCATTTCTCCTTTGTCCATCTTTGGTTGAGTATTTGAGTAATTCATTGTTGTAGAGGAAGGAACAATTTCAAAATGAGCATGGGGTTCTTTTCCTTTTGCTGAAGTCATTTCAGAATGTAAATAGGTGGCAAGGAACCAAGTTATGTGTAAAATTGGTTTTTGAATTTATGGATTGTTGCCGAAAGTTGCGTGAAATTGTGCGCGTCAATTCTGGGTGACCAACAAATGAGGAAAATATCAAATCGTATGGGACAGTGGTGGGAGCGAGCAGATATGAATGGGAGTGAGTTTTATGATCCAAGAATTGTTCATTTGTGTAATGGAGGTTTCCCCCTCGAAGAGGATTAATTTTAAGGCATTTATCTCTCTTTTCTATCTTATTGTGAGTTGGTTTCATAACATTTGGTACCATAGGTAAGGACAGACAGTTGGGAAACTATTGTGAAGTAGCATACTTGTCTGCCAGAACATTGTATGTTACCATTGTGAATGATGGACCCATTGTCAAACTTCCATCATTCATGTTTTTGTTAACCTTGATCATTTTCTAAGGACTCCGACGAATAACAGGCTTAGTAACAAAAAATCCCTTTCCTTCAATGTGGAGAAGTGATTCGGTCTATAAAACTCTGAGGTAGACTAACTATAATTTCTCTTCGTAAATTAGCTATCCTATTTTCTTAATATTCGGATGAAATCAAAAAAACAAAAACATTGTTGAAATTCTACCACGCTAAGTTCTCAGCCTTAGCTTTCTTTGTGCTCTGAGTTTTTCTATAAGACTTACCAGCCAGCTCTCTTTCGTTAAGACCGCATGCCACTTTTTATCTATAAACATAAATAAAGCTCCACGCTCTATACACAGAATCTATAAACATAAATAAATAAAGCTCCACACTCTATAAACAAAAAGGTTGGCTTCATGGTTTTATTCGCTTATTTATTCATGAAAAACCCTAACTTCCTCAAATCAAATCTCCGCAAATATAGCAAGGCAATATCTAAAATATAGACCCGAGGTTCAAAACGATTTCGTATCAAATGGATTTTTTGTTTATCTTCTGAAACACCGCAGAACAAAAGTTATAGCAAAATTCAACAAAGACCTATTTGGAGCAACGAAACCCTAGAATCCAAAGCTCTGATACCAAATGTTATGATCCAAGAATTGTTTATTTGTATAATGTAAAGGAGGTTTCCCCCTCGAAGAGGCTGAATTCTAAGGCGTTTATCTCTCTTTTTTATCTTATTGTGAGTTGGTTTCATAAAAACGAGAGTATAATGAAATGAGCATGCATGCATTAAATGGTAAACAATCACTAGATTTAATAAGAAGAATCATTGAAAAATTAATTGGCTGAGATCCCATTTATGCTGGAATGATAGTTTGGTGGAAGCATTTATTTGGTGGCAGAAATAGTTGATGGCAGAAATCGAGAATGGTTTTAAGCATGGGGGGTGGTAGGTGGTAAGCAGGAAAAGATGAGGGGGTGTTCAACATATGGTAGAACGCCACCTAAGGAAAGTTGTTTTGGTGAAACAACTTTTTGTGCCCCCCATTAAATTTCAAGCAAGCAGGGGGCTATGTCATCAAATGAGAATCAATGATTACTAAAGAACCAATCGTTACCAATGAAAATTGTACAATAGTTAGTGGGTAGAAATTTGACATTTGATTAAAAAAAAGAAAAGAAAAGTAAACATGTGGCATTATAAAATTTTGCATAACTTTATTACAAAGTGAATATAAAATAAAAATAAAAATGGCATTTTATAAATCCATTTTCACAATTTTATTAGAACAAGAAAATGATACAACATTATTAACTTTCTTAAATTTACTTATCTCTCTAGTATTTCAATCAATTCCTTATGATTGAAATAAGTTTTATTAAATTTTGTTTTGTTTTAGGTTACCTACAAGAGTTTAGTCATAACACACACACACACACACACATATATTGTACTTTTACAATCCAATATGAAGCATGGAAAATGGTGACTTGGCTTAACCTACCGAAGCTAGATGTTATGCTCTTAACCTGCAAAATAATACCCAAATACAGAATATGCGAAGAAAAAGATACCCAGAACACAGAATAGCAATGATTTTATTATGCAGAGAGCAATGTTCACATGCCTCTTCGAGGGGGCAACCTCCAATAGAGCAGAGCTCGATTACAAAAATAAGACACAATGCTCCTCGCAAGGAGTCTCTATCCTTTATATATGACTCATACATGCAATACCACGGGCCAATACCGTGGGTTTTATTAATACCATCTATCTAATACTACGGCCCATTTGCAACTAACTGTGGTCCCGTCATTAATTGCAGGTTAACCACTTACAAATATTAATATGGGCTTTATTGACTCTTGACTATGACGCGATCCCATGACATAAATAAGGGGGTTATGGTGGGACCCTAACATGCCATCCCCCTTAAGACTAACCTTGTCCTCAAGGCTGAAGCTGCGGAAACTGCTGAAGAATAGTGGCTGGTTCCCAAGTTGCATCTTTTGGAGAGGTGTCTTTCCATTTGACGAGGACTTCCTTAATCATGCGGCCGCGCAGGTGCTTGTCTCGTGTATCTAGAACCTGTTCGGGTTGAAGCCAGATTGACCCTTCTTCGTCCAATTCAGGTAGACTGGTTTGAACTCGGCAATTGTTCCCAATCACTTTCTTGAGGCACGATACATGGAAAACTGGATGGATTTTTGCCGTAGGTGGTAAAGCCAACTTGTAAGCCACTTCTCCAATGCACTGAAGTACTTGGTATGGTCCGTAGAATTTTGGAGAGAGCTTTTGACAACCCTTGTCTTTGAGTGATGTTTGCTTATATGGTTGCAGCCTCAAAAAGACCTGATCCCCTTCTTGAAATTGGCGCTCTGAGCGATGTTGGTCGGCCTGTTGCTTCATGCGGTTCTGAGCTTGATGAAGATTCTCTCTAAGATGGGCGAGCATGGTTGCGCGGTGTTGTAGGAGTTGATCCACTGCTTGTACTTTGGAGCACCCCTTGAGATAAGAAGTAGGGGAAGGCGGAAGTTGACCATAGACTGCTTCATAGGGAGTCATTTTGGTGGTGGCATGATAGTTGGTGTTATACCACCATTCAGCCAGAGGTAACCACTGTACCCAAAGGTGTTGCTTTTCTGAAGTGAAACACCTAAGGTAGGTTTCTAGACATTTGTTGACGGCTTCGGTTTGACCATCTGTTTGTGGATGACATGAAGTACTGAGTTTGAGTTGAGTGCCTTGTATTCTGAAGAGTTCCTGCCAAAAATTACTAGTGAAGATCGGGTCGCGGTCGGACACAATAGAAGTGGGCATGCCATGCAATTTGAAGATCTGATCCATGAAAGATTGAGCAACCAAATTTGGTGTAAACGGGTGGGGTAGGGCGCAGAAATGAGCATACTTCGACAGTCGGTCCACAACCACCATGATGACTGACTTGTTCCCTGACTTTGGAAGACCTGTAATGAAATCCATAGAAACCTCCGTCCAAATTGATGCCGGAATGGGCA
This sequence comes from Pinus tabuliformis, assembly GCA_031772625.1. Taxonomy (NCBI): domain Eukaryota; kingdom Viridiplantae; phylum Streptophyta; class Pinopsida; order Pinales; family Pinaceae; genus Pinus; species Pinus tabuliformis. The sequence goes on from CM062818.1 coordinate 2,061,158,734, forward strand.
ATGGTTGTAATGAGCCTGGTGTGTTGACGGTTTCCCCTTTGTGGCGTTGACAGACCTCACATTCTGCTACGAAAGTAAGGATGTCCTGTTTCATGCCTGTCCAAAAAAATGATCTTCTGGTGCGAGCATACGTCTTCTGAAAGCCCAAATGTCCTGCAATGGGAGATGAGTGCAATTCTGACAAAATGCAATTTTTGAGGGTGGATGTTGGTGATATTACGACTCTATCCTTGTAGCGAAGAATATCATTCTGCCACGAGTAGCCCTTGATGGAATTAGGATCTACCTGCAATTGAGAAATGAGTTGGGAGAGACCGGGGTGTGAAAACCATTCCCTACGAGCCTCTTCAATCCAGTCTGGAATGGGGAGGGAAATTGCGAGCAGAGTACTTTCCTCCTCAAATTGGCGAGATAATGCATCTGCTACACTGTTGTCTTTCCCTTTCTTGTAAATGATCTCATAATCATATCCCAGCATTTTGGCTAACCATTTATTTTGTTGTGGGGAGGATAGGCGTTGCTCCAAAAAATATTTAAGACTGTGATGATCTGTGCGGATTTGGAAACGTCGCCCCAATAAGTAAGGTCGCCAGGTCTCGACTGCATGTAAGATGGCCATCATTTCCTTCTCGTAGGTAGATTGGCCCAGATTCCTCCCACTGAGTTGTTGGCTTTTGAAGGCCAATGGTTGCCCTTCCTGCATTAAGACCGCCCCAATACCTGTACCCGAAGCATCACATTCAATGACAAAGGATTTGGTGAAGTCGGGTAGTGCTAAGACTGGAGTGGAACACATGGCGTTTTTGAGAGAAATAAATGCCTGTTGTGCTTCCTCGTTCTAGAAGAAGGAATTTTTCTTTAGGAGTTGAGTGAGGGGCTTCGCTATGCGGCCATAGTTGCGGACAAATTTACGATAATAGCCTGTGAGACCCAAAAATCCTCTCAAGCTCTTCAAGGTCTTAGGTTGAGGCCATTCTTGCATTGCTTGGATCTTTTTGGGATCCACCTTGACACCTTCACGCCCCACAATGTGGCCCAAATACTCAACTTCTTCCATGCCAAACGAACACTTAGACATCTTGACAAATAATTTATGCTTGCGGAGCAGTTGCAAGAGTAGATCTACATGCTGAAGATGTGCCGCCCAAGTGCCACTATAGATGAGGATGTCATTGAAGAAGACAAGGACAAATTTTCTGAGATATGGTTTGAGAATGTGATTCATAAGGCTCTCAAAAGTAGAGGGGGCATTACAGAGACCAAATGGCATGACCAGGAACTCATAATTGCCTTCATGAGTTCTGAAAGCCGTCTTGGGAATGTCGACTTCCTTCATGCGAATTTGGTGGTAGCCTGAGCGAAGATCCAACTTAGTGAAGAATTGAGCCCCATTGAGTTCGTCCAGCAAATCGTCAACCACCGGGATGGGAAATTTATCTTTGACTGTCAACTTATTGAGGGCCCTGAAGTCGGGACACATCTGCCACTCCCCATCTTTCTTGAGGACCATGACCACTGGGGATGAATAAGGACTAATGTTGGGACGAATGACACCTGCTTCCAACAATTCCTTGATGATTTTTTCTATTTCATTCTTTTGGGTGAACGGATATCTGTATGGCCGCACATTTGGGGTTTGGGACCCTGGAACCAAGGTGATGCTATGATCATGTTCCCCTCGTGAGGGTGGAAGCTCATGAGGCTTGTCAAAGACCGTCCGATGGTTATTTAAAATCTGTTGCATCTCAGGATGAATTGGCAGAGACAGGGTTTCGACTACCTGGATGGCATTAAATTGAGCGACCACTCCATGATGGCCCTTTTTTAACAATTTTTCCATCCTATGCGAGCTGATGATAGAGGGGGCTCCCGCCTGGAGTCCACGGAGGGTATGTGTGGAGTTGTTCTGCTTAAAACTCATATATAACTCCTGGAAATCCATTGTGATTGGCCCAAGAGTGCAAAGCCATTCAGCGCCTAGGACAATGTCGCAACCCCCCATGTGTATGGAAAACATGTGGGTTTTCAACTGATAATCCCCCATTTGAAGTTTGACATTTTCACAGCGGCCTTCACATTTCATTGTGCCCCCATCTGCAATTTGGACTTGGAAGTTAGAAACTACCCGTACAAAACAATGCACTGCTTCTGCGATTTTTTGATGGATGAAATTATGGGTACTTCCACTATCAATCAAGACTACTACTGGGCGATGTTTAAGAAAACCCCTGATTTTGAGAGTTTGAGGCGAAGAAATTCCTGCCAACGCATTTAGCGAAATAACTGGTTCGTCAGATACAATCTCCTTTTTGTTGTCTTCTTCGATCGCCTCCGGTTCCTCAAGTGGTGGATCTTCCTTGGTGGAGCTGTAGTCAGTGGCATCTATTTGAAAAAACTTGGGCTCCTTGCATTTATGACCCGGGGAATATTTTTCATCACAGTAGTAACATAGTCCTTGCTTCCTTCTTTCGGCCATTTCCGCAGGTGACACCTTTTGAATCTTAAGTGTCTGAGTCGTGTTGGGAGCCTGTGGGGGACAACCTTTAGCGGGGAAATTGGGGCGGCTGTATTGGGCTGCTAATGCACGTTCCACCTTACGAGCTACCTGACAAGCCTCTGTCCACGTGGGAGGGTGGTGGAGTAGAACTTGAGCTTTGATGGCTTCTTTAAGACCACTGATAAAACATTCCATGTAGAACTCATCTGTGAGACCCTTAGTGCGGAAGGCTAAGGCTTCAAAAGCGGTAATATATTCATCCACTGTACCCGTATGTCGGAGCTTAGTGAGACGCCCCAAAAAAGAGTCTTCCTATTCAAAGCGATTTCGAAGAGCTTTGGTAAATTGGGCCCAATTCTGAAAAGGTCCATTGCAACGTTGATGCCATTCCCCCCATTGCCATCGTTCATTGTCCAAGTACATGGTCCCCACCATAAGCTTAGTCCAATCATCTAGGATATAATTCAATTTGAAATACTGCTCCATTTGTGCTAGCCATGCGGACGTGTGAGAACCGTCAAATTTATGCATATCCAACTTGGGAGGTCATTGACTGGGTGGTGGATGGGTGTGCCAGACGTGAGGAGAGTGGCTAGACTCACCCTCATGGTATTCATGGCCATTATACGCCTTCTCGTGGGTTGGCTCCTTGCCCTTCGAGAGTGCTTGTTGTATTTGGAGACTTAGTCCGCTAATCTCACGTTGGAGGGAGTTCATATTTTCTTCAAGTTTGTCCAGCCTTTCATTAGCCATCGCTTGAGCTCTAGTTTCTACCATACACCAACTTGATGAAAAAATTGGGACCGCCTAAAAATTTTTTACTAATAAATTGAATGGTACCACCTTGCTCAGCTCGTCGTCCTGATGCTGATGGGCTAGATCACCAATAAGCGCCTCAGAAGATCTCAGACTCCTAACGGAGTTTTACTCCTTCTTGATCAATACTGCAGTCGCCAAATCCTCAAAATGTCAATGCTGCCAAAAGTCCTACGAAAAGTATACCCCGGTATAGGAACCCTTCACAACAACTCCGATCTGGTGGATCTGAGAGATCTGAATGGTGGAACAACTGCTGCTGCGGATCTAATGGAGCTGCTAGACTGATGTCTGCTGCTGCCGCACGTCTTTGCACACGCGGATCTGGAATAGATGATGTGTGATCCCCCGATAGAAAAGGGAACTATGGTCTAGAGGAGTGTCAGGTGCTACAGATCGCAATATACATAAGGGTCTGACAGTAGTACTCGGCCCAATGTTTCAGGGCTCTAACTAAGGAGGATCGACCATACCCTTGGCCGTACAACCCGACTACCCTATCGTATGGGCGAGTAATCTCTCCGAGTGCTGTTCTCGGTGTACTGTATCCACAAGACGGCCGAAGGTTTATCTATGGCGAGGTTTCAAGGGAGCCTAGGGGGCTTCCTATATACCCAGAGGGTACGTGGAAGACAGTCCGTGCGCGATTCTGTCTAATGCGCTACTACTCGAAGGGGTACCCACAGGGGTTACAAGGGATTCCAACAGACGTGACCACCTCTTGTATTTCCTGCGTGCATGCCTCCCCAAATCCGCAGGTTTATGCGCTCAACGACAGATCCCGTGGTTTAAAGACGCCGGAACACGTCTCTAGCCAAAAAAAAAATTGCTAAAAATTGGAGATCCCACCGAGCCCTGGAAAGTGCTCTGATACCACTTGTTATGCTCTTAACCTGCAAAATAATACCCAAATACAGAATATGCGAAGAAAAAGATACCCAGAACACAGAATAGCAATGATTTTATTATTCAGAGAGCAATGTTCACATGCCTCTTCGAGGGGGCAACCTCCAATAGAGCAGAGCTCGATTACAAAAATAAGACACAATGCTCCTCGTAGGGAGTCTCTATCCTTTATATATGACTCATACATGCAATATCACGGGCCAATACCGTGGGTTTTATTAATACCATCTATCTAATACTACGGCCCATTTGCAACTAACTGTGGTCCCGTCATTAATTGCGGGTTAAACACTTACAAATATTAATATGGGCTTTATTGACTCTTGACTATGACGCGATCCCATGACATAAATAAGGGGGTTAGGGTGGGACCCTAACACTAGAAAATGTAACTTTTTACAACTAGTTTCACTTTTCACTGTTGGAATGTCTCTATTTTTGTGGTAACATTATTGCTCTCACCGCTACTAATAGTATTTGATACATCTAGTACTCCAAGCCACTGGCTCAATTTGTAGGTTAGGATTTTCAGTTATGCATTCTATGCATCCCATTTTCCTATAATCATTAGTGTTTGAAACCTCTAACTCCCGTTTTACCTTATTTACAAACGAAATCATTGCTAAAGTTTTGATAAATATTTAGTCATGCATCCTATGATTCAAAGAGTTGATTTGGGTGAAATTATTGAATTGTATGAAGAGTATGTGACTTTATTTTAGGAGGTCTACTAGTGGGACTTTTTTTCAATGTTTTGAGGGTTTTAGCAATGAAGTGGTAAAGGCTTTCACCTTCATTGCACAAGAAACTCGTCTCTCCAAAGAAGGAAATAATTGGTCAAAAAATTGTGGTGTGTACAATGTACCATGTTGAAACTTTTTGGCTTACAAAAATTGTGCATATAATGTTATGCTAGTTAGCTTTCTTAAAACCAAGTGGAAATATTTATTATATTTTGTTCAACATTTTATAACATGTGAAGGTAGATAAAGGTTTTACTTCATCTGTCATATACATTTTCTAATGGTATTCTTGGGTTATAAGCTTAATCTCTCATTCTACTTATATAAAAGGCTCTCCAATATGGTAAGGCATAACTAGATGAACACAAAAATACTTACAGATATCTTTTTCACCATGGTTTGATCTACATTCTAGAGAGACATTATTTGTCCAAGATTGGTGATAATTGGGATGTGTTTTGTCTTCTCAATGGCTTTAGTAAGCCCCATGTTGTCTAGCAACTAGATGTTACCCCTAAGGTTTAGTCTAATCTCCAAATAACTAATCTAGCTCCATATGATTCCCACACTATTGATGATTTTGACCTTGAAGAGCTATGTCATTTTGATGGGTGAGAGTTATCTTATGGTATAAGTGTATATTGATATGGAATCTCGTGTCAAGCCTTTTCCAAAGAAGAGTAAATCTCGTGTAAGTAAAAATTTCTTGATTTTGTGAAAATGGTAATTACACTCATGATGGTAACAATAACTCAGATAAATGTCCTTAGTGCAACAATGACTAATAAATATATACATGACATGTATTGGCATCAACAATATCTGATTATGGTATCTCATCTTGAGCACCAAATCAACCAACCTATAGAGGAGAAAAACCAACTCAAAACACTTAATAAACTTAGGAATAATCAAAATGATCAGAACTATATAGGGTTCTAGAAGAAAACACAGTCAATGCACTCACATATTTATTAAATTACCTAATGTTAAAGTAGTCATTACTAGAGAAACACATGATTCAAACTCTACTAAAAAAATGTTCTGCTAGTTGTCTATTTTTTAGGATCAAATATTTTCAAGGTATGTTTTATATTTGATCTTGTTTATTAATTACAAAATATAGTTGCATAATAAGAGATGTTGTAGCAGCTTTATTTAGATATAAAATGTCAATTATTAATATTGTTTTCTCAATTTGTAAACAAGTTTTCCTCACTCATCAAATGTTGGTCTCAGTTGTGGATATGATATAGTTGTTCTAAATCTTGCACAAATACACTTTTAATTAATCATGTTATTTTATTTTAAGTAGTTTAAACAAGTAGGTCAAGACAATGAATTATATTTTTGAAAATTATATTGTTTTGATTTTGCAATATTTAATTTAGGAAATTTTGGGGCTTATCATTATGTATATAAACCCTCAATTTTGAGATTAAAAGGGGTCGGCAAGGGAAAATACTTAAAAACTCTCTAGTGATTGTGGAAATTATTTGACTCTCATATTTGTAAGCTTTTCAATTTGAACTATTTCAACTAGCTAGTGCAAGCAAACACACACATACATGATATTTTAATTTCCATGGTTACTTGGTATACATCTCCTTAAAGTTATATCACTTTGTTTTAGAATTATTCTAGAGATATAATGTTGTTATTTATATGACTTGGATTTGTTAATAAACAATGGTGTTGCACTTTTCCCTTTATTGTATTAGTTATTTATATATACATTCTATCATATTTATCCTTCATTGACCTGTGCATTAAAGATAATTAAGATTTTAACATTTCTTGAGTCTCAATTTGAGAATGACCTGTGCCTTATAGATAATTAAGATTTTAACATTTTTTGAGTCTCAATTTGAGACTCTGCCACTGGGCCTTGATCCTAATGGACATGAGAATTGAACAACCTTAATGTTTTTATCTTTTCTTCCTTTTACCCATATATGCATGTTCAAATTTAAAAAAATAAAGTTTATACAATTATAAATTAACAAGTAAAAGATTATTCTTATGATTATTATACCTTAAACAATTATAAAAAATATATAATAACTTTTTAATTAAGCTTTAGAATGCAATCACATAGTGAAAGCTTTCCGTATCTTTCATTGTCTTAGCTTTACTCTTATTCTCTATTTTACTGAGAAGGCAGTCTCTGAATAGGTGCCCATGCTCATGGCATTTGCGACATCTGAATGGAATATGTTCATAATCTACTGTTTGCCCGGTAGAGCTCCAGAAAGATCCATCTCCACACATATTCTAGTAAAGGAAGTATACTTTCCCCTTCTAGTGGCCTCAGAAGCTTTGACAAAACATCCTAACTTATTTCCTATGGAGGATAAGGATTCCAAGAGGTAGAGAGTAGAGTCTTACCCAAACTTGGACCAAAGTAAAAGTCTCATGCTCCGGAACAAAATTCATAATCCATGGTCGCATATAGAGCCCTGTTGCAGCATAAAAGTAGGGCCCTCCTTCAAACACTCTGTCCTTATCTTCAATATTTGCAAATACCACAGTGAAGAAACCCTTAGACCCAAGATGTAGGTCAATGCTTCCTTTTGGTTTCTAGTGGTATTTAATCCACGTTTTTAAAGCTTTTTCAATGGGCCATAAACCCATGAATTTACAAATGATTGCATATGTCTCGATGTGGTCCCTATGCGCCTACAGAGCAGGATCATTTAAAACAACTCTCGGTGTAACCGCAGCTTTGGGTTTACATGGTCAAATTTGTGCTTTGTCTTTTGTTCCCTGTTCCTTGTCTTCTTCCTCATTCTCCTTAGTGATATTATTATCCCTTGATTTAGTACCATCTTGTTCCTCTTCACTATTTTTTTCCTTCCTTATGAAGGGTCTCTATCATTTTCCGTTGGTCTTTTACCCCTGCTGGCCACATCCTACTTGTAGGAGGGAGTGGAGCTCCCTCCTTTGCGACCTTCCATGGAGAACAACCTCTAAAAAAGCCTGTAACCCTAGTTATTCACCCTGCACCTCCTCCAATCCCTCTTGTCCTTATAACGATTTCTTCTTCTGAAAATATATAGAGTTTGTAGGTTCCCTAGCCCCTCGGCTCTGTGTTCACAAATTGTGGGCACACAATGACCATGTTTGGACTATGAATATTTCATGTGATTTTATAACTTTGCTAAGGTTGTGGTTTAACATTTATATTTTAAAATACATCTAGCCAATCTCAAGGTTCATAGAAACTCTATTTTTTCTAAATCCTCCTAAGCATTACACCTGTATATTTTGTATAGTATTTTTTTTGCAAATAATTTTATTTTCTAACCCTTGTTAAGAGATTTATTTTCAATTTTGTATATATTGGGATTTTGGGTACTTGTAAACTCATTTCTCCATGTGAGATCTCAGGGAATTTGTTGGATTAAAGCTAGATCTAGGCCCTTGAGGGTAAGATATAGCGTCTAATTATTATTTTTTACATGGTGAGCAACTAAAGAATTTTGTTTTCAAGTTGAATATCTGAAGCAAATTCAAAATTTTATATGAGGGTTTGAATTCTTTTTAGCACATATAGGCCTAATGTCCTCCATTTCCCTAGTTTCCCATCCCTTTCACGCCCAGTGTCACCCTTCCTTGGCCTAGCGTGGCCCTGTCTAGCCTCAACATTGACCTTTAGAGACTTCTCAAGGCTGGTCGTATCCTCCTTAAGGCCTACAGCTCCCTTAAGGGAAGTTGTCTAGCCTTCCGAAGGCCATAGATTGCCCTCATCCCCCTTGTCATGGTCATTTGAGGAATTTTCAAGCTTACTCGTACGCCCTAAAGGCCTCAACCTCCTTTGAAAACATCTTGGCCTCCCTTCTTAGCCTAGTGAAAAACTTCCTAGGCTTTCCATGAGGCATTTGTGGCCTCAAGACCCTAGCCGCAAGCCTATCTAGGCCTTGCAACCTTCCTTCTCTTCAATGCTAGACCTCTGCAGCCTAACATTTCCCTTCTTTGACCCTCATTTCTCCTTTGTCCATATTTGGTTGAGTATTTGAGTAATTCATTGTTGTAGAGGAAGGAACAATTTCAGAATGAGCATGGGGTTCTTTTCCTTTTGCTGAAATCATTTCAAAATGTAAATAGGTGGCAAGGAACCAAGTTATGTCTAAAATTGGTTTTTGAATTTATGGATTGTTGCTGAAAGTTGCGTGAAATTGTGTGCGTCAATTCTGGGTGACCGACAAATGAGGAAAAGATCAAATCGTAAGGGACAGTGGTGGGAGCGAGCAGATATGAATGGGAGCGAGTTTTATGATCCAAGAATTTTTCATTTGTGTAATGGAGGTTGCCCCCTCGAAGAGGATTAATTTTAAGGCATTTATCTCTCTTTTCTATCTTATTGTGAGTTGGCTTCATAACATTTGGTACCATAGGTAAGGACGGACAGTTGGGAAACTATTGTGAAGTAGCATACTTGTCTGCCAGAACATTGTATGTTACTATTGTGAATGATGGACCCCTTGTCAAACTTCCATCATTCATGTTTTTGTTAACCTTGATCATTTTCTAAGGACTCCGACGAATAACAGGCTTAGTAACAAAAAATCCCTTTCCATCAATGTGGAGAAGTAATTCAGTATTTAAAAATCTGAGGTAGACTAACTATAATTTCTCTTATTAAATTAGCTCTCATATTTTCTTAATATTCAGATGAAAAAAAAAAAACAAAACAAAAACAAAACAAAAAACAAAAAAAAAACAAAAAATTGTTGAAATTCAACCACGCTTTGTTCTCGGCCTTGGCTTTCTTTTTTCTCTGAGTTTTTCTATAAGACTTACCAACGAGCTCTCTTTCGTTAAGACCGCATGCTACTTTTTATCTATAAACATAAATAAAGCTCCACGCTCTATACACAGAATCTATAAACAGAAATAAATAAAGCTCCACGCTCTATAAACAGAAAAAATGGATTCATGGTTTTATTCGGTTATTTATTCGTGAAAAACCCTAACTTCCTCAAATCAAATCTCCCCAAATATAGCAAGGCAATATCTAAAATACAGACCCGAGGTTCAGAACGATTTCGTATCAAATGGATTTTTTTTTTATCTTTTGAAACACCGCAGAACAAAAGTTATAGCGAAATTCAACAAAGACCTATTTGGAGCAACGAAACCCTAGAATCCAAAGCTCTGATACCAAATGTTATGATCTAAGAATTGTTTATTTTTGTAATGTAAAGGAGGTTTCCCCCTCGAAGAGGCTGAATTCTAAAGCGTTTATCTCTCTTTTTTATCTTATTGTGAGTTGGTTTCATAAAAACGAGAGTATAATGAAATGAACATTTCAATGAAACGCGCATGCATGCATTAAATGGTAAACAATCACTAGATTTAATAAGAAGAATCATTGAAAAATTAATTGGCTGAGATCCCATTTATGCTGGAATGATAGTTTGGTGGAAGCATTTATTTGGTGGTAGAAATAGTTGATGGCAGAAATCGAGAATGGTTTTAAGCATGGGTGATAAGTGGTAAGCAGGAAAAGATGAGGGGGTGTTCAACATATGGTAGAATGCCACCTAAGGAAAGTTGTTTTGGTGAAACAACTTTTTGTACCCCCCATTAAATTTCAAGCAAGCAGGGGGCTATGTCATCAAATAAGAATCATTGATTACTAAAGAACCAATCGTTACCAATGGAAATTGTACGATAGTTAGTGGGTAGAAATTTGACATTTTATTAAAAAAAAGAAAAGAAAAGTAAACATGTGGCATTATAAAATTGTGCATAACTTTATTACAAAATGAATATAAAATAAAAATAAAAATGGCATTTTATAAATCCATTTTCACAATTTTATTAGAACAAGAAAATGATACAACATTATTAACTTTCTTAAATTTACTTATCTCTCTAGTATTTCAATCAATTCCTTATGATTGAAATAAGTTTTATTCAATTTTGTTTTGTTTTAGGTTACCTACAAGAGTTTAGTCATAACACACACACACACACAAATTGTACTTTTACAATCCAATATGAAGCATGGAAAATGTTGACTTGGCTTAACCTACCCAAACTAGAAAATGTAACTTTTTACAACTAGTTTCACTTTTCACTGTTGGAATGTCTCTATTTTTGTGGTAACATTATTGCTCTCACTGCTACTAATAGTATTTGGTACATCTAGTACTCCAAGCCACTGGCTCAATTTGTAGCTTAGGATTTTCAGTTATGCATTCTATGCATCCCATTTTCCTATAATAGTTAGCGTTTGAAACCTCTAACTCCCGTTTTACCTCCTTTAGAAACGAAATCATTGCTAAAGTTTTGATAAATATTTAGTCATGCATCCTACAATTCAAAGAGTTGATTGGGGTGAAATTATTGAATTGTATGAAGAGTATGTGACTTTATTTTAGGAGGTCTACTAGTGGGACTTTTTTTCAATGTTTTGAGGGTTTTAGCAAAGAAGTGGTAAAGGCTTTCACCTTCATTGCACAAGAAACTCGTCTCTCCAAAGAAGGAAATAATTGGTCAAAAAATTGTGGTGTGTACAATGTACCATGTTGAAACTTTTTGGCTTACAAAAATTGTGCATATAATGTTATGCTAGTTAGCTTTCTTAAAACCAAGTGGAAATATTTATTATATTTTGTTCAACATTTTATAACATGTGAAGGTAGATAAAGGTTTTTCTTCATCTGGCATATACATTTTCTAATGGTATTCTTGGGTTATAAGCTTAATCTCTCATTATACTTATATAAAAGGCTCTCCAATATGGTAAGGCATAACTAGATGAACACAAAAATACTTACAGATATCTTTTTCACCATGGTTTGATCTACATTCTAGAGAGACATTATTTGTCCAAGATTGGTGATAATTGGGATGCGTTTTGTCTTCTCAATGGCTTTAGTAAGCCCCATGTTGTCTAGCAACTAGATGTTACCCCTAAGGTTTAGTCTAATCTCCAAATAACTAATCTAGCTCCATATGATTCCCACACTATTGATGATTTTGACCTTGAAGAGCTATGTCATTTTGATGGGTGAGAGTTATCTTATGGTATAAGTGTATATTGATATGGAATCTCGTGTCAAGCCTTTTCCAAAGAATAATAAATCTCGGGTAAGTGACAATTTCTTGATTTTGTGAAAATGGTAATTACACTCATGATGGTAACAATAACTAAGATAAATGTCGTTAGTGAAACAATGACTCTAATAAATATATACATGGCATGTATTGGCATCAACAATATCTGATTATGGTATCTCATCTTGAGCACCAAATCAACCAACCTATAGAGGAGAAAAACCAACTCAAAACACTTAATAAACTTAGGAATAATCAAAATGATCAGAAGTATATAGGGTTCTAGAAGAAAACACAGTCAATGCACTCACATATTTATTAAATTACCTAATGTTAAAGTAGTCATTACTAGAGAAACACATGATTCAAACTCTACTAAAAAAATGTTCCGCTAGTTGTCTATTTTTTAGGATCAAATATTTTCAAGGTATGTTTTATATTTGATCTTGTTTATTAATTACAAAAGGTAGCTGCATAATAAGAGATGTTGTAGCAGCTTTATTTAGATATAAAATGTCAATTATTAATATTGTTTTCTCATTTTGTAAACAAGTTTTCCTCACTCATCAAATGTTGGTCTCAGTTGTGGATATGATATAGTTGTTCTAAATCTTGCACAAATACACTTTTAGTTAATCATGTTATTTTATTTTAAATAGTTTAAACAAGTAGGTCAAGACAATGAATTATATTTTTGAAAAGTATATTGTTTTGATTTTGCAAGATTTAATTTAGGAAATTTTGGGGCTTATCATTATGTATATAAACCGTCAATTTTGAGATTAAAAGGGGCCGGCAAGGGAAAATACTTAAAAACTCTCTTGTGATTGTGGAAATTATTTGACTCTCATATTTGTAAGCTTTTCAATTTGAACTATTTCAACTAGCTAGTGCAAGCAAACACACACATACATGATATTGTAATTTCCATGGTTACTTGGTATACATCTCCTTAAAGTTATATCACTTTGTTTTAGAATTATTCTAGAGATATAATGTTGTTATTTATATGACTTGGATTTGTTAATAAACAATGATGTTGCACTTTTCCCGTTATTGTATTAGTTATTTATATGTGCATTCTATCATATTTATCCTTCAATGACGTGTGCATTAAAGATAATTAAGATTTTAACATTTCTTGAGTCTCAATTTGAGAATGACCTGTGCCTTATAGATAGTTAAGATTCTAACATTTTTTGAGTCTCAATTTGAGACTCTGCCACTGGGCCTTGATCCTAATGGACATGAGAATTGAACAACCTTAATGTTTTTATCTTTTCTTCCTTTTACCCATATATGCATGTTCAAATTTAAAAAAATAAAGTTTATACAATTATAAATTAACAAGTAAAAGATTATTCTTATGATTATTATATCTTAAACAATTATAAAACATATATAATAACTTTTTAATTAAGCTTTAGAATGCAATCACATAGTGAAAGCTTTCTCTATCTTTCATTGTGTTAGCTTTACTCTTATTCTCTATTTTACTGAGAGGACAGTCTCTGAATAAGTGCCCATGCTCATGGCATTTGCGACATCTGAATGGAATATGTCCATAATCTACTGTTTGCTCGGTAGAGCTCCAGAAAGATCCATCTCCACACATATTCTAGTAAAGGAAGTATACTTTCCCCTTCTAGTGGCCTCAGAATCTTTGACAAAACATCCTAACTTATTTCCTATGGAGGATAAGGATTCCATTTGTGAGTAGTCAAGAGGTAGAGAGTAGAGTCTTACCCAAACTTGGAACAAAGTAAAAGTCTCATGCTCCGGAACAAAATTCATAATCCATGGTCACATATAGAGCCCTGCTGCAGCATAAAAGTAGGGCCCTCCTTCAAACACTCTCTCCTTATCTTCAATATTTGCAAATACCACATTGAAGAAACCCTTAGACCCAGGATATAGGTCAATGCTTCCTTTTGGTTTCTAGTGGTATTTAATTTGCGTTTGTGAAGCTTTTTCAATGGGCCATTAACCCATGAATTTACAAATGACTGCATATGTCTCGATGTGGTCTCTATGTGCCTACAGAGTAGCATCATTTAAAACGACTCTGGGTGTAACCGCAGCTTTGGGTTTACATGGTCAAATTTGTGCTTTGTCTTTTGTTCCCTGTTCCTTGTCTTCTTCCTCATTCTCCTTAGTGATATTATTATCCCTTGATTTAGTACCATCTTTTTCCTTTTCACTATTTTTTTCCTTCCTTATGAAGGGCCTCTATCATTTTCCATTGGTTTTTTACCCCTGGAGGCCACATCCTACTTGTAGGAGGGAGTGGAGCTCCCTCCTTTGCGACCTTCCATGGAGAATAGCCTCTACAAAAGCCTGTAACCCTAGTTATTCACCCTGCGCTTCCTCCAATCCCTCGTCCTTATAACGATTTCTTCTTCTGACAATATATAGAGTTTGTAGGTTCCCTAGCCCTTGGGAAGTTGTCTAACCTCTCAAGGCCACGGATTGCCCTCATCCCCCTTGTTGTGGTCATTTGAGGAATTTTCAGGTTTATTCGTAAGGCCTAAAGGCCTCAACCTCCTTTGAAACCATCTTGGCCTCCCTTCTTAGCCTAGCGAAAAACTTCCTAGGCTTGTCGTGAGGCATTTGTGGCCTCAAGACCCTAGCCACAAGCCTAACTAGACCTTGCAACCTTCCTTCTCTTCAACAATAGACCTCTACGGCCTAACGTTTCCCTTCTTTGACCCTCATTTCTCCTTTGTCCATCTTTGGTTGAGTATTTGAGTAATTCGTTGTTGTAGAGGATGGAACAGTTTCAGAATGAACATGGGGTTCTTTTCCTTTTTCTGAACTCATTTCAGAATGTAAATAGGTGGCAAGGAACCAAGTTATGTGTAAAATTGGTTTTTGAAATTATGGATTATTGCCGAAAGTTGCTTGAAATTGTGCGTGTCAATTCTTGGTGACCGACAAATGAGGAAAAGATCAAATCATAAGGGACAGTGGTGGGAGCGAGTATATATGAATGGGAGTGAGTTTTATGATCCAAGAATTGTTCATTTTTGTAATGTAAAGGAGGTTGCCCCCTCGAAGAGGCTGAATTTTAAGGCGTTTATCTCTCTTTTCTATCTTATTATGAGTTGGTTTCATAATATTTGGTGCCATAGGTGAGGAGAGACAGTTGGGAAACTACTGTGAAGTAGCATACTTGTCTGCCAGAACATTGTATGTTACCACTGTGAATGATGGACCCACTATCAAACTTCCATCATCCATGTTGTTGTTAACCTTAATCATTTTCTAAGGACTCCGACGAATAACAGGCTTAGTAACAAAAAATCCCTTTCCATCAATGTGGAGAAGTAATTCGGTATTTAAAAATCTGAGGTAGACTAACTGTAATCTCTCTTATTAAGTTAGCTCTCCTATTTTCTTAATATTCAAATGAAAAAAAAAAAACAAAACAAAACAAAAAAACAAAAAAATTGTTGAAATTCTACCACGCTATGTTCTTGGCCTTAGCTTTCTTTTTTCTCTGAGTTTTTCTATAAGACTTACTAACGAGATTTCTTTGTTAAGAACGCATGCTACTTTTTACCTATAAACATAAATAAAGCTCCACGCTCTATACACAGAATCTATAAACAGAAATAAATAAAACTCCACGCTCTATAGACAAAAAAGTTGGATTCATGGTTTTATTCGCTTATTTATTCATGAAAAACCCTAACTTCCTCAAATCAAATCGCCGCAAATATATCGAGGCAATATCTGAAATATGGACCCGAGGTTCAGAACAACTTCATATCAAATAGATTTTTTGTTTATCTTCTGAAACATCGCAGAACAAAAGTTATAGCGAAAATTCAACAGACTTGTTGGAATAGCAAAACCCTAGAATCCAAAGCTCTAACACCAAATGTTATGATCCAAGAATTGTTTACTTGTGTAATGTAAAGGAGGTTTCCCCCTCGAAGAGGCTGAATTCTAAGGTGTAACTTTCTACAACTAGTTTCACTTTTCACTGTTGGAATGTCTCTATTTTTGTGGTAACATTATTGCTCTCACTGCTACTAATAGTATTTAGTACATCTAGTACTCCAAGCCACTGGCTCAATTTCTAGCTTAGGATTTTCAGTTATGCATTCTATGCATCCCAATTTCCTATAATAATTAGCTTTTGAAACCTCTAACTCCCGTTTTACCTCCTTTACAAACGGAATCATTGCCAAAGTTTTGATAAATATTTAGTCATGCATCCTATGATTCAAAGAGTTGATTGGGGTGAAATTATTGAATTGTATGAAGAGTATGTGACTTTGTTTTAGGAGGTCTACTAGTGGGACTTTTTCAGTGTTTTGAGGGTTTTATCAAACAGGTGGTAAAGGCTTTCACCTTCATTGCACAAGAAACTCCTCTCTCCAAAGAAGGAAAAAATTGATCAAAATATTGTGGTGTGTACAATGTTCCATGTTGAAACTTTTTGGCTTACAAAAATTGTGCATATAATGTTATGCTAGTTAGCTTTCTTAAAACCAAGTGGAAATATTTATTATATTTTGTTCAACATTTTATAACTTGTGAAGGTAGATAAGGGTTTTACTTCATCTATCATATACATTTTCTAATGGTATTCTTGGGTTATAAGCTTAATCTCTCATTCTACTTATATAAAAGGCTCTCCAATATGGCTAAGGCATAACTAAATGAACACAAAAATACTAACAAATATCTTTTTCACCATGGTTTGGTCTACATTCTAGTGAGACATTATTTGTCCAAGATTGGTGATAATTGGGATGCGTTTTGTCTTCTCAATGGCTTTAGTAAACCCCATGTTGTCTAGCAACTAGATGTTACCCCTAAGGTTTAGTCTAATCTCCAAATAACTAATCTAGCTCCATATGATTCCCACACTATTAATGATTTTGAGGTTGAAGAGCTATGTCATTTTGATGGATGAGAGTTATCTTATGGTAGAAGTGTATATTGATATTGAATCTCGTGTCAAGCCTTTTCCAAAGAAGAATAAATCTCGTGTAAGTGACAATTTCTTGATTTTGTGAAAATGGTAATTACACTCATGATGGTAACAATAACTCAGATAAATGTCCTTAGTGCAACAATGATTCTAATAAATATATACATGACATGTATTGGCATCAACAATATCTGATTATGGTATCTCATCTTGAGCACCAAATCAACCAATCTATAGAGGAGAAAAACCAACTCAAAACACTTAATAAACTTAGGAATAATCGAAATGATCAGAAGTATATAGGGTTCTAGAAGAAAACACATGATTCAAACTCTACTAAAAAAATGTTCTGCTAGTTGTCTATTTTTCAGGATCAAATATTTTGAAGGTACGTTTTATATTTGATCTTGTTTATTAATTACAAAAGGTAGCTGCATAATAAGAGATGTTGTAGCAGCTTTATTTAGATCTAAAATGTCAATTATTAGTATTGTTTTCTCAATTTGTAAACAAGTTTTCCTCACTCATCAAATGTTGGTCTCAGTTGTGGATATGATATAGTTGTTCTAAATCTTGCAAAAAGACACTTTTAGTTAATCATGTTATTTTATTTTAAATAGTTTAAAGAGGTAGGTCAAGACAATGAATTATATTTTTGAAAAGTCTATTTTTTTTTATTTTGCAAGATTTCATTTAGGAAATTTTTGGGCTTATCATTATGTATATAAACCCTCAATTTTGAGATTAAAAGGGGCCCACAAGGGCAAATACTTAAAAACTTTGTAATGACTTGTGGAAATTATTTGACTCTCATATTTGTAAGTTTTTCAATTTGAACTATTTCAAGTAGCTAGTGCAAGCAAACACACACATTCATGATATTTTAATTTCCATGGTTACTTGGTATACATCTTCTTAAAGTTATATCACTTTGTTTTAGAATTATTCTAGAGATATAATGTTGTTATTTATATAAATTTAAATTGAATGGCTGACAAAAAAAAGATCCATGATAAACATTTCATTATATATATATATATATATATTCTCCGAGAGTGTGTAGCAAGATTTCTAACCGTTAAAATTTACCACAATCTTACCATAAAGACTTGCAATTTATAAATATGCTTTGTTACAATATTTTCTGAAAACATGTTTTCTAATTTTTGGACTTTTTGGCCTAGAATTTGCTTTGCCCAAATCTTCTTTTACCTTGTTTAGAAAAAGATTTTGAATAAATATATAGAGAGAGATTAAAAACCTTGAAAATTTTGGGGCACTATAATTATGAAAAGTTTACATCTCAAACTTTTTATTGGAAGGAATATCTATCAAATTTTGGACAAATTAGACTAGAAAATAAGCTAAAAAAGTTTCCAAAACATAGAATAGATAGAAGAGAAAGTAGTGCCTAAATATACCAGGGTTTGGAGTTTTTGGCATTTATCTCTCATTTCTATTTTATTGTGAGGTGGTTTCATAACATGTGGTACCAGAGCTAAGGACAAACAGTTGAGAAACTACTGTAAAGTAGCATACTTGTCTACTAAAACATTGTATGTTACCACAGTGAATGATGGACCCATTCTCAAACTTCCATCATTCATGTTGTTGTTAACCTTAATCATTTTATGAGGACTCCGACGAATAACAGGCTTAGTAACAAAAAAATCCCTTTCCTTCAATGTGGAGAAGTAATTCAATCTATAAAAATCTGAGGTAGACTAACTGTAATTTCTCTTATTAAATATGAACTGTAACATCAGCTACGTAAGAGCTTCTCCAGTGCCCAGTTTTCATCGCCACCACATCTTTGTAAAATACTTCTCACTGTATCTACAGGAAATCCCATATCTACCAACCTTTGTATCTTGTCTTCGTTATCAACTTCTACTACATTTGCAAAAGCACTGGTCCAATTACGCGCAATGTTTAGAAATGCTTCATAGTCTGTAAGGTATTGCCGTGCTACAACCGCATCCTAAGGATCGTTGGGTTCTGGTGCTGAAAGCAAGGCTTGCAAAGAAAGTAAGGTTGTATTCAATGTTAGTGCGGGTGACCACTTATCTTTGAGAATATCCAAGCATATTGCTCCGCTTTCACTGCTGATATTAGGGTGCCACACTTGTGTGATAAACTGCATTTCTGGGGGCACAAATGGGTACTGCTGAGGCACGCGAATGTCAACTTCAAAGACGCCATCTTCATAAGGAGTACCCACAGGGCCTCTAATGCTCCCGCACAGGTGTGACACGTCATTATCGCCACATACCTTAATGCTGATACCCGTTAACCCCGTATTTCTTTCTATCTCTTTTATCTCCTTTTGCATCCGTCGAACGCCAAGCTCCATTGTTGCCGCTAAAACCCCAACCTCTAAATCTCAAATAAGCAGCGGTTGCTCTGTGTAGTGTAGTGAAAATATACTAGTGCACCTCCACTTTCTTCAAACAACCCAAATTCTTTGTTAGCTGTTGGATCAGGTGCACAGCAAAATTAATTAAACACACAGCAGAATTAACACAGCACATATGACACAGTATTTAACGTGGTTCACCCAACCAATCTGGGCTACGTCCACCAAACATAGGCATCAGGAATTTATTAATCAAATTAGGAGATTACATCAAGAAATCCTCACATTCACATAACAAATCATCCGAATGACTGCCTGTTATATAGCATAGAGAATCTAACAGCCTCATAACTCCCTCACATCAAATATAGGAGGCATTAACTCCCTCCCAAAAACCTGGAGCTAATCTAGGAACTGAATCCCTATTGTTGTCATCCTTCAGAGATTTTTGCCTATTTGACTAAAACAGAAAATCTCAACAATCTCCACCTTGACAACAATTCGCCTGATGCCCTGTTATTATTATTTTATCTTTTCTGCAAGCCAAGAGAAGCCAAACACCATCGTAGCTTCTCCAACAAATCTGGTTTCGTGAACATGTCTGCACAGTTCTCCTTTGTATGCACCTTTTCAAGAGAAACTCCCCTTTCAGTGATAACCTGTCTTACAAAATGATATTTGATTGGAATATGCTTTGACTTACTATGATAGGCCGGATTCTTAGCCAAATGTATTGCACTTTGACTGTCACAAAGTAACCTGATGTTATCCTGTAACCTACCAAATTCACCAAGCAAACCTTTCAACCAAACCGCCTCTTTGCAAGCATGAGAAGCAGCAATGTATTCTGCTTCAGTAGTGGACAAAGCAACAATGTTCTGTAGCTTTGACATCCAGCTTATAGCTCCACCTACAAGAGTAAAGACGTACCCTGAAGTTGACCTTCTCTTATCCAAATCACCTGCAAAATCGGAATCAACATATCCGCAAACAAATTCACTACTCTTATTGTAAGAAATACAATAACTACTTGTGCCTCTCAAGTACCGAAGCACCCATTTCACGGCTGACCAGTGTTCTTTACCCGGATTTTCCATGTACCTGCTGACAACCCCAACTGCATGAGAAATATCTGGTCGCGTACACATCATCGCATACATCAAACATCCTACTACATTGGCATAAGGAATTCGAGACATATAATCCTTTTCTTCATCTGTATTAGGACATAAACTCGAAGAAAGCTTAAAATGGGAAGCTAAAGGGATCGACACAGGCTTCACATTGTTCATACCAAACCTCAAAAGTATTTTCTCAACATACTTCTGTTGTGATAGCCACAGCTTACCATTACTCCTGTCTCTGAAAATCTCCATGCCCAAAATCTGTCTTGCGGCTCCTAGATCTTTCATATCAAACGTCCTTGCCATCTGAGTCTTCAACCTGTTGATTTCTTCAATGCTTTTGCTTGCTAAAAGCATATCATCAACATACAACACTAAGATAATGAACATGCCATTATTTAACTGCTTAAAATAAACACAATGATCATATTCACTTCTTACATATTTCTGACTCAACATGAAAGAATCAAACTTCTTATACCACTGCCAAGGCGACTGCTTCAGGCCATATAATGACTTCTTGAGCCTGCAGACAAATTTCGCATTGCAATGCTGAACAAACCCTTCCGGTTGTTCCATATATATTTCCTCATCTAAATCACCATGTAGAAATGCAGTCTTAACATCTAACTGCTGCAACTCCAAATCAAACAAAGTCACTAATGCTAACACAATTCTAATTGAAACAATTTTAACCACTGGTGAAAATATCTCATGAAAGTCTATGCCAGCTTTCTGAGAAAACCCTTTTGCAACCAGTCTCGCTTTGTACCTGTCTTCCGTATCATTCACACCCCGTTTCAGCTTGAACACCCACTTGCATCCCACAGTTTTCCTGCCTTTGGGAAGTTCAACCAGATCCCACGTGCCATTCTTACCTAAGGCCATCATTTCTTCCTTCATGGCTGCTTTCCATTTGTCACTATTTGAACCTTCTACAGCTTCCTGATAACACAAAGGTTCATCATCATTAGCGATCAAAGCAACTGAATCATCATACCTTCTCGGACGGCGTTTGATCCTTGTAGATCTCCTTAAGAATGTTTCTGGTGCTTCCACAACTGGCTGTCTATCAACTGTAGGAATTTCTTCATGATCGCCATCTGAGACCTGTTCATGTCCTCCATCTGAACCCTGTTCATAATCTGATTCTGAAACCTGTTCATGACTAGAATCTAAACTATGGTCGTTATGACTATCATTAGAAATACTGTCAAACTGAATATGCTAGAAATCAGATACATCATCCTGTTTCAATCTTCTATCTACATCTAACTGCACAAGAGAGGATTCATTAAACCTTACATCTCTGTTGATGATGATTTTGCGGGTAGTAGGATCCCACAATCTAAATCCCTTTGTTCCATCACCATACTCAACAAAGACATACCTTTTCGATTTCGAATCTAATTTAGTTCGCTGATGTTTAGGCACTAGAGCATATGCATCACAACCAAACACTCTGAGTTTAGAATAGTCACAAGGGTGTCCTGTCCATACCTCTTGCGGAACCTTGCAGTCTATTGTCGTTGATGGAGATCGGTTTATCACATAACAAGCGGTTGCCACTGCTTCCGTCCACAACTCCTTCGGCAACCCGGCGTTACTCAGCATACACCTTGCTCTCTCTAGAAGAGTCCTGTTCATGCGTTCAGCAACTCCATTCTGCTGAGGAGTATAAATCGTGGTCTTATGTCTTTCGATCCCTGCATCCTTGCAATAGCTGTCAAACTCCTTGGAGGAAAACTCACCACCATTTTCAGTTCTTAAACATTTTATTGTTCTACCAGTGCTGTTTTCTACCAATGCTCTAAACTGCTTGAAAACTGTAAAAACATCAGACTTCTTTTTCAACATGAAGACCCAAACTTTCCGAGAAAAGTCATCAATGAATGATACAAAATAAGATGAGCCACCATATGACGCTGTAGGGGCTGGACCCCAAACATCTGAATGGATATAATCAAGCATGCCTTTACTAGTATGTTTGCCTGTTTTAAACTTTTGTTTACTTTGTTTACCAAACAGACAATGTTTACAAAAATCCAATTTTCCAGATCTTAGATTAGGAAGTAACTTTCGGTCAGCCAAAATTTTCAACCCTCTTTCACTCATATGCCCCAATCTTTGATGCCATAAGTGAATGGAACTACTGTCATGTTCAGACACAGACACATGATCTGACCCAGTTCTACCTTCTAACTGAAATAGATTTCCTACTTTCTTAGCCTTCATCACTAGTAAAATACCTTTATAGACTTTCATAACTCCACCTTGAATTACAGTTTTATATCCATTTGAATCAAGTGCTCCTAATGAAATCAAATTTTTCCTTAAATCTGGTACATGCCTCACATCAGTTAATATTTTGGTTGTGCCATCAAACATTTGTAGTTGTATGCTTCCAATCCCAACAATATTACATGTTACATCATTACCCATGTACACAACACCATCATCAATTGATCTATATGTTTTAAACCAATCTTTATGTATACACATGTGGTTAGATGCCCCGGAATCTAACAACCAATGTTGATCATGTTTTGAAACATTAACTGACAATACCTCATCACTCGTACCTGAACCTGATACTGAACCTGTATCTGTGGTGTTGGCTTCCTTCTTTTCTGTCGAAGAGCCTTCTTTAGCAGCCTGCTTTCGCTTCCAGCAATCCTTTTTTAGATGTCCAGCCTTGCCACAATGCCAACACTTCACCTTTGGCTTCTTTCCTTTGGACTTCGAACGAGAGTCACTACGCTTTCCCCCGGAGTGTCTCTCTCGTGAGCGACCTCTGGCCATCATTACCTCTGATGTAGAGGTGTCTGCATTCGACCTCTTCCTCGTCTCCTCAGCCAACAAGGCTCCAACAACATCGTCAAATTCAAGGATATCTGATGTACTAAAGCTTATGGAAGTAACAAAGTGATCCCAGGATTCAGGCAATGAACACAATAGAGTTATTGCCTTATCCTCTGAATCAAATTTCACATCTAGACTGTCTAATTGCACCAATAAGGTATTAAAAACATTCAGGTGATCAGCAATTGAGGTACCTTCTTTCATCCGCAAACCATAAAGCTGTCGTTTCAGGAGAATTCGATTTGTCAAAGATTTCGTCATGTAGAGCTTCTCAAGCTTCGACCATAGGCCTGCGGCGGTTTTCTCTGACACAATGTTGAACAGAACATCGTCTGCCAGACATAACCGAATTGCGCTCAGAGCTCTATCGTCCATCTCATCCCAATCATCCTCCGTCATGGAAGGAGGTCTTTTGTTTTTCCCCAACAGTGCTTTCGCCACACCTTGTTGAACCAGCAGATCGTGCATCTTCACCTTCCAGATCTCAAAATTATTCTTGCCATTAAACTTCTCAATTTCAAAACGGGCACTTTGAGTTTTCGCCATATGATATCAGCAAAAAACACAGTAATCTCCAAATATCCAACCAGCAATTTAAAAAAAAAATTTGCCTATGCCTTTGTTTTTACATAACAAAGAAAACGGCCTATGCTTCGCTGTCTTTGCTTTACACAAAACATTTCTGCCTATGTCTTTGTACCTTTGCCTTTATTTAAAAAAAAATATATATATATATTTAAGCCCCCCTTACACTTTTAAAGCCTTTTAAACACTTTTAAAGCCTTTTAATTTGAAAAACATGTGACATAACCCTTATAACTCCCCTTTTTGTTTAAAAAACATAATGTCATACCATCATACGTACTCCACCATTTACACTTTCCATGACCTTAACATGGTATATATCACATGCGTTAACTTTTTAAACATATATATATAAACCATAACGCATATATGGCAAACTACGCCGTTTATGGAATACCGTTTATGTTTCCATTATGTTATAGATTCATGCTGGTTTAAACACATACCCACGCAAGGACTTTGAATGGAAAGGCGCACCAGTTGCACAGATATAAACAGATATAAACAATGTCGGCTTGTAAAACAGATATATCCACGCTGCTACAAACTGAAAAAAAAAATCCACGCCGTGTTTTGTTCCAAGGGATATTCACACGCTGTTGTTCTTTTTCAAATAAATCCGTGCTGTTTTTAAAATATATATATACGCACCAGGTATTAATTCGCGCCAGCAATGTTATTACGCAGCAGGTATTGTTGATGTTACAGAATACGCACCAGCGATTTTAAAAAAAAAATGATTCAGGATCATGCATTACTTATCATACCTCTGCACCGCACTAACAGTTCCAGCGCTCAGCGCACCGCACTAACAGTTCCAGACTCAGCGCTAACAGCATTCACACGCAGGCAGGTTCACGCCCGCACCAGCACAGTCCGCCAGCATCAGCAGTCACGCACACAGCGCCTCCAGGCAGCTTCTCTAGGCAGCACCTCCAACATGCTCTGATACCAATTGTTGGATCAGGTGCACAGCAAAATTAATTAAACACACAGCAGAATTAACACAGCACATATGACACAGTATTTAACGTGGTTCACCCAACCAATCTGAGCTACGTCCACCAAACATAGGCATCAAGAATTTATTAATCAAATTAGGAGATTACATCAAGAAATCCTCACACTCACATAGCAAATCATCCGAATGAATGCCTGTTATATAGCATAGAGAATCTAACAGCCTCATAACTCCCTCACATCAAATATAGGAGGCATTAACTCCCTCCCAACAACCTGGAGCTAATCTAGGAACTGAATCCCTATTGTTGTCATCCTTCAGAGATTTTTGCCTATTTGACTAAAACAGAAAATCTCAACATTAGCGTCTCTTCCGTTTAATCTTTGTAACTTACTTATATGGAGCCCCGCTTTAGTCTTGGTGACCTAGGCCCATTGAAAAGTCGTGGCCGTTTAAATACCTCACGACTTCGTATCTCTCTTTACGTTGATATTATTATTATTATCATTTATTTTTATTAAACACAAATTTCTTAATCAATTTTTATTTGATAAAATTGGAAAACCAGAAATTAAAATTAAATAATCATAATATTTTGAAAAAAAAAAATTAAAAACTTAAAATCATAAAAGTGAGAAAATCCTTAACTCTTTCGATCATCACTGTTAAATTTAAGTAACTTACAATAATGCCAAATTTAGTTAGCATAATATTTACTATTAAATCCAAACAACTTACAACAATGCCAAATTTAATTAGCATAAGGTCGTGGTTTTAACTTAGGACATTTAAAACCAAATTAGAGCAATGGTACTTATAGGAGTCATTAAACTTAACTTAGTGCATTTGCTTAATGGAACTTCTCATTACATAGAAGATTAAACACTTGTTCATTATAGTTGCTCGATTTTATGAATTTAAATTTTTTTAAATCCCTTTTTGAATATTATGATTATATAAGCTTCCATTTTGCCAAATCTTTATATTTTTTTACTTTAATCTAGGCTTTCCCTCTGAGAAAGACATCCCTAAAATGTGACGTGTGTGATCCTGAGCCATTGATTCTGTGTTAGACGATTGGGGTGTTTTCCGCCGTTGGTTTAATATGTTTTTTTTCATGGAAAAATGTCTTTTTTTTTCAAAAAGAAAAAGAGGGCAGGGCGCGGGTGCTGAGGAGGGCGGCAGACCTGTCATTGCCAGTTGTCATAGCTGATAGCCGATGCCAGGTTCGATGGATTCTTGGCTGTTTGCGAACCGATGGATTCTAGGCCTCCTGGCGATGAGACTCTTGGCAATGACTGACAATGATGGGCTATCGGAGAAGGGAGAAGGGTTTCGACAAGGGCCGCAGAGCACGAAACGTGTCTTTCTTCCCTACATGAGGGCCGCGTAGGCCGTTTTTTCTTGCATCTGATGTTTCAGGTACCTAGAGAAAGTAATGAAATTGTTGGAGTCTTTTATAAAGCCAATGAATATGTTTTGTCTGTAATCGCTTGGCTTGGCTTCTCGTTCTTCTCTGTTTGGTCCATTGCATCAGTTTCATTTCATCTTTTTCTGTATTGGAATTGCCTTGGCTTCTTGTTGATCTTTGTTAGGTCCATTGCATGGCCATGCATGCTGTTTTTTCAGTCGATTTTATTTATTGAGTTTGTCTTTCTCTGTTTTCAGTTTTCCGTTTTGGTATGTGTGTATGTCTGCACCGTTTGTTCGGCCCATTTTATTTTTCTGCGAGATATAGATGTGAACAACCAATTTTATTTTGTTGCCAGATTTAGGGCTGAAGGTGGGCAGTTGGAAAAAGATCCATGATTTAGGATTCTTATGAGGTTGTAAACGGAGTAGCAGGTACGCTGTCTTTGTTTACTAATCTCTACAAAATAGGATATTATCTATAGAAAGGAAATATGTATGCATACGGTCCGAGGCTGTGTTTGGGAGAGGTTTAACAGTTATCATTTCTATTTCAGGGAAATGCAGGGTTTGCAAAGCCCATTGGGGTAGTGTTTCTTTAACAACTAATCGCCATCAAGGTAAATATCTCTCTGTACTGCTCCATGCTGTTAATTTTATTTGGCGAAGATCTTTCTGTACTGGTCCGTGCAGTTTTGGCCAGCGGATTTTTGACCCCATGATTTTATTTTTTGAAATATTGAAATGAACCTTAACTAGGTATCAGAGTTTTTGTTTCTCTAAAATCGTCAACATTGTCAACACTTTTATGCCATCCATGTTTGAATAAAAAATCACCTGATTCAGATGTAATTGTTAATTATGATTTAGTTGTAACTTGTTTCTTAATACTAGATGCCCAGCTTGAAACTTAACAGATGCTTTGGTGAACATAATGCTTACTGCTTTCTCGAACTTGGGCCAAATCCAACACATCATCATATCCAAAGATTGGGTTAATTCTAGAGAGAGCACAGAGTCATCTACAAAGTGGATTTTAAAACATCTTGTAGGCACCTGATAATGATCATTCCTTCGATTTGCACTTGACTCTAGCTAACCTAGAGCATTAGTTGCGATAAAATGTTTTATTGGACAAAGGAAACCCTTTCTGATGGACCATTGTAGAATAACTTGATTGGTTAGGTTCTCAACGTTGTACCTCATCGCTTTTTTTACCTTAGGATACCAATCCATGTCATCATATCTGAAGTAATATACCATTCTAATCTGTGTAGGACTTTATCAAAATCAATCTTGAGGAGCAGATCTTCTTGATGAAATTCTCCAGCCCACTAGATAGTTTTCAAGCTTAATTTTTTTGTGGTTAATGCTTCTGCAGGAGTCTTGTAAGCCACGTAAAGTAGAATGATTAGCCTAGGATCATTAATTGAGTTCCTGTTGGCCGAGTTGTGGTTTATATTGATGATGTCTGCATTAGTTTGCTCTACAAGTGGTTCTAGATGAAGAGCTTCCGAGCACACATTTAAAAGGTTTCCCAATGGTGTCTCAGAAACCCTTATAGAATTTTACAGGGAGACCATCATTCCTTGGATATTATCATGTTTCAAGGAGGGATAAATCTGGGGTTAAGGCCATTACAAGGAAATGTCTGTGTCTCGGCCTTAAACTTGGTTAGTAGGATGTTGTGCACATTCCCACCACAAATTCCACTCAACACAGCCAATAGAACAAGGAAGTAAGTTACACATTTGCTAAGTAATTTTCTTGCACTCCAATGGCTTGATGTGGGAAATAGTAAGCTTAAAAATGAATGTGTTTCACTGAGTAAAATCAATTGGGAATGAAAAGGCCATTTTGTTTTACTTGTTGGATTGTCTCAGAAACCCTTATAGAATTTTACAGGGAGATCATCATTCCTTGGATATTATCATGTTTCAAGGAGGGATAGATCTGGGGTTAAGGCCAAGACAAGGAATGGTCTATGTCTCGACCTTAAACTTTGTTTTACTTGTTGGACCAAGTGTAGTTCTTGGCATGGATCGTGTGCTTTTGCTTCCACTTTATGTCTACAATATGAAGAGATTAGCAAAGGGCATTCGAGGAATTTTTTGCCTGCCATCAATGAGAGGAAAGAACCTCATCTTTAACACCTGCCCAGTTGATTGTATTCAAACTAGCTCCTAAAAGCCAACTAACAGTAGTTGGGGAGTTATCAGCTATCCATAACCACAAATGGATCCTTTCAGGCTGTGTTAGGAGAATATCAATGGAGTCGAAATCCAAAACACTAGCTGAAATAGTAGTAATTAGTAATGTAAATACTAAATAGATGTGATGTGTGTTAAATGCTTAGGATGTTGGTAACCCAATCTTGCTGAATGGATGTTGTGAAAAACTTACTTGAGATAAAACACATAATTTTACTGGTGACAATTGAAGCATATAGGTTAAGGATTGCTCCCCTGATAAGGTTAATCTCAATTTTTGGATTTCTTTGCACAATGCCTTAACACAACTTCAAAAAAAATTAAAATAACAAGGTTGAACAGAAAACTAAAGTTTATGACCAAGGCTATGGGTGAGGAAATGTTCTCATGTTATGTCATGAGTGAGGATAAGTTAAAACCCATAAATTTTATAAAATATCTGATGGTCAAGACCACTTCTTAATAGGTTAAAAGTGAAATTGCTGAATTCAAAATTGAGTTTGAATTGTTTAGCAAAAGATCAAGGGAAAATTCAGTAGTAATAAAATATATTTGAAAGCAATTGTCTTTTTCAACCACTGTATTTGCTTTTTCCAAAGGAAAAAACTGTAATTTCATTCATTTGAGAAATGATTGAAAATTACATTCTGCATATACACACCCTGTGTGTATTCATTTGAGTAAAAAAAGACTGTTGTTTGAGTTCATAAAAGGATCTCTTTTGACTAGAGTATCCAACCATTTACAAGAAATTTGAAAACAAAAAACATAAGTACTGTTAATTACATACGAGGTGAGGTGAGTAAGCTGCTTCACCCAGCAAGAAAATTAATTTCTGTATGGCTGATAACAGAAGAAAAAAAAAACAGAAAGAGAACAATGATATGAAAATTGTGGGATTTTATGCTCTTGCTGCCCCAAAAGGAATGTCCCTGTAAGGCCTGTGAAAGAATTCATAGGCCTATCCATTATTTTGCTCCATTATACCCACAATCCTTGGTCCATATCAAGGCCCTCTTTTGGGAGGCGATCCGTTGCCCTGTTTCTTTCCCTGTAAATATGACAACATGTAAAAGAAATAAAAGATTCAATGAGACACATGGTTTTCTCTAGAATAGGCATGAATAATATGTTCCTGCATACTTGTGTTTTGTTGAGACAATTGATTGTGAGCATAGAGTCCCTGAAAACATGAATCTGAGTGCATCCCTTTTCAAGAGTGAAAAGCATCAAGTTTTTACAGGACAGAAGCTCTTCCTGATTATTGGTCCCTTGGCCAAAGCCCATTTTAACTCGAAAAGCGTGAGCATCAGAAAGAAAGAGGATGGAACCTCCTCCACTCTGTTGTTCGCCATTGCTAGAGGTTCCATCGAAATAGGCCCATGGCCTTGTTTGATCTATAGTTTTTTTCCTGACCACTCGGGGGGAAACTACTGTACTTGCTATGCCAAGGATTAGTAAATTATGAAGGGAATTTGATTAGGAAAGATGGATTATTTGATTGGACAGGGCACCATCTATAAATGCCCTTGTTGATTCTTGTATTGTAGAATCTTCTTGAAAATTTATGAAAAACAGATCCCCTAGGAACCTGAGATAGCCTTCTAACTCAACTGATATGTCTTTGACTTGGGAGGTATAATTACATGGTAGTAACATCATACTTGAACTCCACATCACATGAAGTCATCTTTCTTTTTTGGGTCCAGAGAAATATTGCACCTCACTTCCACATTTTAGGCATTCCAAGGGAGGGTACTGGCATCTTGCTAACCCCCTGCAGATTTCCTCCCTTTTCCCCAGTTTTTCTAGATGGACGGGGGTAGTAACTGGTAGCTGAAATACCAACTGGTGACCCCAAGGTATTTAATGAAAATACAACCTACTGACAACACATCAATGGCTACAGTATGATCTGATAAATTGAGTAGTAATTATGGAGCTCTATACCATATGGTAACCACATGCCATTTCCAAGCCAATTATCCCACCACCCAAACTTTTGTTTGTGAGAATTTGTGCCAGGTTTGGGATTCCTCTTTTCTCATTTTATTAAGTTATTAGTCTTGCGAACCTAATATGGTAAATTCCTCTTGGATTTTATGCAGCAATTTTAGCATTTTAATGTGAGATTTGGGACTGCTTGACACCAATGCATTGTATTTGTAGTTTTTTCATAATATTCATGATTTTATTTTACAAACTTATTATGAAGAGCCCAACCGACTTTTGTATGTATTTTTGATTGAGAAACAATGCCTTACCAAACCTCCAATACTCAGAATTACAAAGACAACAAAAGCACCCAAACACTAATAAAATAGTATTGTATGCATTGATGATAATTGCTCTCATTCATCAGTGGATGAGTTTATTAATTTCTCATTTGTATCCATTGAGTATGCAATGCCACCATTTAAGGAATCGTCCAAGCCGCTTTCCAAGTTTTTCAAGAGCATCTTGAAATTTAATAATCAATTTTTTGCAACTCGATAGGGCATAACTTTTTGTCAGCAGTTGCAATTTGTATTCCTCCAAATGCTTCTATACAAATGTAAGTTTGATCTAGGAGCAACCATATTAAGGTATTGTATCAATCAACTAAGGAAGTTAGCAGCTCACAGAGGCAGGCGGGAATCTGTTTTATCAATCAAACTTGGCCAAGGATCATCTCGCAATGTGGTCACGGTTGTTTGTTGTATTGCTTAGATGGTGTTATGCAACTTGGCTTTTAGTTTTACTTATATCTCCCAGTTTTTCATTATGAGGTTGTTTGTTTCCAGTGCCTTTTTCATCCCATCCCTTTTGTTTAATATTTTGGTTTCACGTTTTTGTCCTTTCATGAAGAGCCTTTGTTTTTCTCAATGTAAATACTAAATAGATGCGATGTGTGTTAAATGCCTAGGATGTTGGTAACCCAATCTTGCTGAATGGATGTTGTGAAAAACTCTAATATACATAAGCAAAATTATACCATGGATTTGTGTTGATTTATATGTGCAGTGGCAATGTCTATCCGCTTGTGATTGCTACACATCCATCAGAACCTAATCAGTTTTCCATTGGGTTGACTGGGCGTTGTCTCAACACCAGCTTGTAGAAGTTCTTCCATGTTCACATTGTCAACATTGTTATGCCATCCATGTTTGAATAAAAAATCACCTGATTCAGATGTAATTGTTAATTATGATTTAGTTGTAACTTGTTTCTTAATACTAGATGCCCAGCTTGAAACTTAACAGATGCTTTGGTGAACATAATGCTCACTGCTTTCTTGAACTTGGGCCAAATCCAACACATCATCATATCCAAAAATTGGGCTATTTCTAAAGAGAGCACAGAGTCATCTACGAAGTGGATTTTAAAACATCTTGTAGGCACCTGATAATGATCATTCCTTCGATTTTCACTTGACTCTAGCTAACCTAGAGCATTAGCTGCGATGAAATGTTTTATTGGACAAAGAAAACCCTTTCTGATGGACCATTGCAGAATAACTTGATTGGTTAGGTTCTCAACGTTGTACCTCATTGCTTTTTTGACCTTAGGATACCAATCCATGTCATCATATCTGAAGTAATATACCATTCTAATCTGTGTAGGACTTTATCAAAATCAATCTTGAGGAGCAGATCTTCTTGATGAATTTCTACAACCCACTAGATAGTTTTCAAGCTTAATTTTTTTGTGGTTAATGCTTCTGCAGGAGTCTTGTAAGCCGCGTAAAGTAGAATGATTAGCCTAGGATCATTAATTGAGTTCCTATTGCTGAGTTGTGGTTTATATTGATGATGCCTGCATTAGTTTGCTCTACAAGTGGTTCTAGATGAAGAGCTTCCAAGCACACATTTAAAAGGTTTCCCAATGGTGTCTCAGAAACCCTTATAGAATTTTACAGGGAGACCATCATTCCTTGGATATTATCATGTTTCAAGGAGGGATAAATCTGGGGTTAAGGCCATGACAAGGAATGGCCTATGTCTCAGCCTTAAACTTGGTTAGTAGGATGTTGTGCACATTCCCATCACAAATTCCACTCAACACAGCAATAGAATAGGGAAGTAAGTTACACATTTGCTAATTAATTTTCCTGCACTCCAACGGCTTGAGGTGGGAAACAGTAAGCTTAAAAATGAATGTGTTTCACTGAGTAAAATCAATTGGGAATGAAAAGGCCATTTTGTTTTACTTGTTGGACTGTCTCAAAAACCCTTGTTGAATTTTACAGGGAGATCATCATTCCTTGGATATTATCATGTTTCAAGGAGGGATAGATCTGGGGTTAAGGCCAAGACAAGGAATGGTCTGTGTCTTAGCCTTAAACTTTGATTTACTTGTTGGACCAAGTGTAGTGCTTGGCATGGATCGTGTGCTTTTGCTTCCACTTTATGTCTACAATATGAAGAGATTAGCAAAGGGCATTCGAGGAATTTTTTTCCTGCCATCAATGAGAGGAAAGAACCTCATCTTTAACACCTGCCCAGTTGATTGTATTCAAACCAGCTCCTAAAAGCCAACTAATAGCAGGTGGGGAGTTATCAGCTATCCATAACCACAAATGGCTCCTTTCAGGCTGTGTTAGGAGAATATCAATGGAGCCGAAATCCAAAACACTAGCTGAAATAGTAGTAATTATATAAGCATACCTGTTTTTTGGATCACAAATAGGTCTCTTTCGTGGTCTCTGCAAGGAGAGCATAAATGGAGCAGAAACCAAAAATACTATTTGAAAGAGAAATAGTAATGTAAACACGCATGTTTTCTGGCTTATATTTATTTAGAATGTGGAGTGGGCCATAGGTAAACACCACAAAGTGTCAGCCTTTACCAGATGGATGTTCCTTATATACACATATCATCCCATATACAGTTGGCGAACCAAAATTACTGGCATTTATCTCCTGAAAAAGAACTTCTGGTTTTTGGATTCGAATCTCAAACCATTCTAGCAATGTTTGTTATCTCTGTATATATGCTTTGTAAATGTTGTTTGAACCATAAAACGTCAAGCTATCATGGTTTATTCTCAGAAAGTTGTGAGGATGTTGAGAAACAGTTTTATTTTAAATTGTCGTCATTCTAAGATCTACTGTGTAAATCAATGTTGGTAAATTATCCTCATCTTAATAGCAGGGATCCCAGCTGGTCCTATTGTTTTGTGGGGAGGATAGGCGTTGCTCCAAAAAATATTTAAGACTGTGATGATCTGTGCGGATTTGGAAACGTCGCCCCAATAAGTAAGGTCGCCAGGTCTCGACTGCATGTAAGATGGCCATCATTTCCTTCTCGTAGGTAGATTGGCCCAGATTCCTCCCACTGATTTGTTGGCTTTTGAAGGCCAATGGTTGCCCTTCCTGCATTAAGACCGCCCCAATACCTGTACCCGAAGCATCACATTCAATGACAAAGGATTTGGTGAAGTCGGGTAGTGCTAAGACTGGAGTGGAACACATGGCGTTTTTGAGAGCAATAAATGCCTGTTGTGCTTCCTCGTTCTAGAAGAAGGAATTTTTCTTTAGGAGTTGAGTGAGGGGCTTCGCTATGCGGCCATAGTTGCGGACAAATTTACGATAATAGCCTGTGAGACCCAAAAATCCTCTCAAGCTCTTCAAGGTCTTAGGTTGAGGCCATTCTTGCATTGCTTGGATCTTTTTGGGATCCACCTTGACACCTTCACGCCCCACAATGTGGCCCAAATACTCAACTTCTTCCATGCCAAACGAACACTTAGACATCTTGACAAATAATTTATGCTTGCGAAGCAGTTGCAAGAGTAGATCTACATGCTGAAGATGTGCCGCCCAAGTGCCACTATAGATGACGATGTCATTGAAGAAGACAAGGACAAATTTTCTGAGATATGGTTTGAGAATGTGATTCATAAGGCTCTCAAAAGTAGAGGGGGCATTACAGAGACCAAATGGCATGACCAGGAACTCATAATTGCCTTCATGAGTTCTGAAAGCTGTCTTGGGAATGTCGACTTCCTTCATGCGAATTTGGTGGTAGCCTGAGCGAAGATCCAACTTAGTGAAGAATTGAGCCCCATTGAGTTCGTCCAGCAAATCGTCAACCACCGGGATGGGAAATTTATCTTTGACTGTCAACTTATTGAGGGCCCTGAAGTCGGGACACATCCGCCACTCCCCATCTTTCTTGAGGACCATGACCACTGGGGATGAATAAGGACTAATGTTGGGACGAATGACACCTGCTTCCAACAATTCCTTGATGATTTTTTCTATTTCATTCTTTTGGGTGAACGGATATCTGTATGGCCGCACATTTGGGGTTTGGGACCCTGGAACCAAGGTGATGCTATGATCATGTTCCCCTCGTGAGGGTGGAAGCTCATGAGGCTTGTCAAAGACCGCCCGATGGTTATTTAAAATCTGTTGCATCTCAGGATGAATTGGCAGAGACAGGGTTTCGACTACCTGGATGGCATTAAATTGAGCGACCACTCCATGATGGCCCTTTTTTAACAATTTTTCCATCCTATGCGAGCTGATGATAGAGGGGGCTCCCGCCTGGAGTCCACGGAGGGCATGTGTGGAGTTGTTCTGCTTAAAACTCATATATAACTCTTGGAAATCCATTGTGATTGGCCCAAGAGTGCAAAGCCATTCAGCGCCTAGGACAATGTCGCAACCCCCCATGTGTATGGAAAACATGTGGGTTTTCAACTGATAATCCCCCATTTGAAGTTTGACATTTTCACAGCGGCCTTCACATTTCATTGTGCCCCCATCTGCAATTTGGACTTGGAAGTTAGAAACTACCCGTACAAAACAATGCACTGCTTCTGCGATTTTTTGATGGATGAAATTATGGGTACTTCCACTATCAATCAAGACTACTACTGGGCGATGTTTAAGAAAACCCCTGATTTTGAGAGTTTGAGGCGAAGAAATTCCTGCCAACGCATTTAGCGAAATAACTGGTTCGTCAGATACAATCTCCTTTTTGTTGTCTTCTTCGATCGCCTCCGGTTCCTCAAGTGGTGGATCTTCCTCGATGGAGCTGTAGTCAGTGGCATCTATTTGAAAAAACTTGGGCTCCTTGCATTTATGACCCGGGGAATATTTTTCATCACAGTAGTAACATAGTCCTTGCTTCCTTCTTTCGGCCATTTCCGCAGGTGACACCTTTTGAATCTTAAGTGTCTGAGTCGTGTTGGGAGCCTGTGGGGGACGACCTTTAGCGGGGAAATTGGGGCGGCTGTATTGGGCTGCTAATGCACGTTCCACCTTACGAGCTACCTGACAAGCCTCTGTCCACGTGGGAGGGTGGTGGAGTAGAACTTGAGCTTTGATGGCTTCTTTAAGACCGCTGATAAAACATTCCATGTAGAACTCATCTGTGAGACCCTTAGTGCGGAAGGCTAAGGCTTCAAAAGCGGTAATATATTCATCCACTGTACCCGTATGTCGGAGCTTAGTGAGACGCCCCAAAAAAGAGTCTTCCTATTCAAAGCGATTTCGAAGAGCTTTGGTAAATTGGGCCCAATTCTGAAAAGGTCCATTGCAACGCTGATGCCATTCCCCCCATTGCCATCGTTCATTGTCCAAGTACATGGTCCCCACCATAAGCTTAGTCCAATCATCTAGGATATAATTCAATTTGAAATACTGCTCCATTTGTGCTAGCCATGCGGACATGTGAGAACCATCAAATTTATGCATATCCAACTTGGGAGGTCGTTGACTGGGTGGTGGATGGGTGTGCCAGACGTGAGGAGAGTGGCTAGACTCACCCTCATGGTATTCATGGCCATTATATGCCTTCTCGTGGGCTGGCTCCTTGCCCTTCGAGAGTGCTTGTTGTATTTGGAGACTTAGTCCGCTAATCTCACGTTGGAGGGAGTTCATATTTTCTTCAAGTTTGTCCAGCCTTTCATTAGCCATCGCTTGAGCTCTAGTTTCTACCATACACCAACTTGATGAAAAAATTGGGACCGCCTAAAATTTTTTTACTAATAAATTGAATGGTACCACCTTGCTCAGCTCGTCGTCCTGATGCTGATGGGCTAGATCACCAATAAGCGCCTCAGAAGATCTCAGACTCCTAACGGAGTTTTACTCCTTCTTGATCAATACTGCAGTCGCCAAATCCTCAAAATGTCAATGCTGCCAAAAGTCCTACGAAAAGTATACCCTGGTATAGGAACCCTTCACAACAACTCCGATCTGGTGGATCTGAGAGATCTGAATGGTGGAACAACTGCTGTTGCGGATCTAATGGAGCTGCTGGACTGATGTCTGCTGCTGCCGCACGTCTTTGCACACGCGGATCTGGAATAGATGATGTGTGATCCCCCTATAGAAAAGGGAACTATGGTCTAGAGGAGTGTCAGGTGCTACAGATCGCAATATACATAAGGGTCTGACAGTAGTACTCGGCCCAATGTTTCAGGGCTCTAACTAAGGAGGATCGACCATACCCTTGGTCGTACAACCCGACTACCCTATCGTACGGGCGAGTAATCTCTCCGAGTGCTGTTCTCGGTGTACTGTATCCACAAGACGGCCGAAGGTTTATCTATGGCGAGGTTTCAAGGGAGCCTAGGGGGCTTCCTATATACCCAGAGGGTACGTGGAAGACAGTCCGTGCGCGGTTCTGTCTAATGCGCTACTACTCGAAGGGGTACCCACAGGGGTTACAAGGGATTCCAACAGACGTGACCACCTCTTCTATTTCCTGCGTGCATGCCTCCCCAAATCCGCAGGTTTATGCGCTCAACGACAGATCCCGTGGTTTAAAGACGTCGGAACACGTCTCTAGCCAAAAAAAAAAATTGCTAAAAATTGGAGATCCCACCGAGCCCTGGAAAGTGCTCTGATACCACTTGTTATGCTCTTAACCTGCAAAATAATACCCAAATACAGAATATGCGAAGAAAAAGATACCCAGAACACAGAATAGCAATGATTTTATTATGCAGAGAGCAATGTTCACATGCCTCTTCGAGGGGGCAACCTCCAAAAGAGCAGAGCTCGATTACAAAAATAAGACACAATGCTCCTCGCAGGGAGTCTCTATCCTTTATATATGACTCATACATGCAATATCACGGGCCAATACCGTGGGTTTTATTAATACCATCTATCTAATACTACGGCCCATTTGCAACTAACTGTGGTCCCGTCATTAATTGTGGGTTAAACACTTACAAATATTAATATGGGCTTTATTGACTCTTGACTATGACGCGATCCCATGACATAAATAAGGGGGTTAGGGTGGGACCCTAACACTAGAAAATGTAACTTTTTACAACTAGTTTCACTTTTCACTGTTGGAATGTCTCTATTTTTGTGGTAACATTATTGCTCTCACCGCTACTAATAGTATTTGATACATCTAGTACTCCAAGCCACTGGCTCAATTTGTAGGTTAGGATTTTCAGTTATGCATTCTATGCATCCCATTTTCCTATAATCATTAGTGTTTGAAACCTCTAACTCCCGTTTTACCTTATTTACAAACGAAATCATTGCTAAAGTTTTGATAAATATTTAGTCATGCATCCTATGATTCAAAGAGTTGATTTGGGTGAAATTATTGAATTGTATGAAGAGTATGTGACTTTATTTTAGGAGGTCTACTAGTGGGACTTGTTTTCAATGTTTTGAGGGTTTTAGCAATGAAGTGGTAAAGCCTTTCACCTTCATTGCACAAGAAACTCGTCTCTCCAAAGAAGGAAATAATTGGTCAAAAAATTGTGGTGTGTACAATGTACCATGTTGAAACTTTTTGGCTTACAAAAATTGTGCATATAATGTTATGCTAGTTAGCTTTCTTAAAACCAAGTGGAAATATTTATTATATTTTGTTCAACATTTTATAACATGTGAAGGTAGATAAAGGTTTTACTTCATCTGTCATATACATTTTCTAATGGTATTCTTGGGTTATAAGCTTAATCTCTCATTCTACTTATATAAAAGGCTCTCCAATATGGTAAGGCATAACTAGATGAACACAAAAATACTTACAGATATCTTTTTCACCATGGTTTGATCTACATTCTAGAGAGACATTATTTGTCCAAGATTGGTGATAATTGGGATGCGTTTTGTCTTCTCAATGGCTTTAGTAAGCCCCATGTTGTCTAGCAACTAGATGTTACCCCTAAGGTTTAGTCTAATCTCCAAATAACTAATCTAGCTCCATATGATTCCCACACTATTGATGATTTTGACCTTGAAGAGCTATGTCATTTTGATGGGTGAGAGTTATCTTATGGTATAAGTGTATATTGATATGGAATCTCGTGTCAAGCCTTTTCCAAAGAAGAATAAATCTCGTGTAAGTAAAAATTTCTTGATTTTGTGAAAATGGTAATTACACTCATGATGGTAACAATAACTCAGATAAATGTCCTTAGTGCAACAATGACTAATAAATATATACATGACATGTATTGGCATCAACAATATCTGATTATGGTATCTCATCTTGAGCACTAAATCAACCAACCTATAGAGGAGAAAAACCAACTCAAAACACTTAATAAACTTAGGAATAATCAAAATGATCAGAAGTATATAGGGTTCTAGAAGAAAACACAGTCAATGCACTCACATATTTATTAAATTACCTAATGTTAAAGTAGTCATTACTAGAGAAACACATGATTCAAACTCTACTAAAAAAATGTTCTGCTAGTTGTCTATTTTTTAGGATCAAATATTTTCAAGGTATGTTTTATATTTGATCTTGTTTATTAATTACAAAATATAGTTGCATAATAAGAGATGTTGTAGCAGCTTTATTTAGATATAAAATGTCAATTATTAATATTGTTTTCTCAATTTGTAAACAAGTTTTCCTCACTCATCAAATGTTGGTCTCAGTTGTGGATATGATATAGTTGTTCTAAATCTTGCACAAATACACTTTTAATTAATCATGTTATTTTATTTTAAGTAGTTTAAACAAGTAGGTCAAGACAATGAATTATATTTTTGAAAATTATATTGTTTTGATTTTGCAATATTTAATTTAGGAAATTTTGGGGCTTATCATTATGTATATAAACCCTCAATTTTGAGATTAAAAGGGGTCGGCAAGGGAAAATACTTAAAAACTCTCTAGTGATTGTGGAAACAATTTGAACTATTTCAACTAGCTAGTGCAAGCAAACACACACATACATGATATTTTAATTTCCATGGTTACTTGGTATACATCTCCTTAAAGTTATATCACTTTGTTTATTATTCTAGAGATATAATGTTGTTATTTATATGACTTGGATTTGTTAATAAACAATGGTGTTGCACTTTTCCCTTTATTGTATTAGTTATTTATATATACATTCTATCATATTTATCCTTCAATGACCTGTGCATTAAAGATAATTAAGATTTTAACATTTCTTGAGTCTCAATTTGAGAATGACCTGTGCCTTATAGATAATTAAGATTTTAACATTTTTTGAGTCTCAAATTGAGACTCTGCCACTGGGCCTTGATCCTAATGGACATGAGAATTGAACAACCTTAATGTTTTTATCTTTTCTTCCTTTTACCCATATATGCATGTTCAAATTTAAAAAAATAAAGTTTATACAATTATAAATTAACAAGTAAAAGATTATTCTTATGATTATTATACCTTAAACAATTATAAAAAATATATAATAACTTTTTAATTAAGCTTTAGAATGCAATCACATAGTGAAAGCTTTCCGTATCTTTCATTGTCTTAGCTTTACTCTTATTCTCTATTTTACTGAGAAGGCAGTCTCTGAATAGGTGCCCATGCTCATGGCATTTGCGACATCTGAATGGAATATGTTCATAATCTACTGTTTGCCCGGTAGAGCTCCAGAAAGATCCATCTCCACACATATTCTAGTAAAGGAAGTATACTTTCCCCTTCTAGTGGCCTCAGAAGCTTTGACAAAACATCCTAACTTATTTCCTATGGAGGATAAGGATTCCAAGAGGTAGAGAGTAGAGTCTTACCCAAACTTGGACCAAAGTAAAAGTCTCATGCTCCGGAACAAAATTCATAATCCATGGTCGCATATAGAGCCCTGTTGCAGCATAAAAGTAGGGCCCTCCTTCAAACACTCTGTCCTTATCTTCAATATTTGCAAATACCACAGTGAAGAAACCCTTAGACCCAAGATGTAGGTCAATGCTTCCTTTTGGTTTCTAGTGGTATTTAATCCACGTTTTTAAAGCTTTTTCAATGGGCCATAAACCCATGAATTTACAAATGATTGCATATGTCTCGATGTGGTCCCTATGCGCCTACAGAGCAGGATCATTTAAAACAACTCTCGGTGTAACCGCAGCTTTGGGTTTACATGGTCAAATTTGTGCTTTGTCTTTTGTTCCCTGTTCCTTGTCTTCTTCCTCATTCTCCTTAGTGATATTATTATCCCTTGATTTAGTACCATCTTGTTCCTCTTCACTATTTTTTTCCTTCCTTATGAAGGGTCTCTATCATTTTCCATTGGTCTTTTACCCCTGCTGGCCACATCCTACTTGTAGGAGGGAGTGGAGCTCCCTCCTTTGCGACCTTCCATGGAGAACAACCTCTAAAAAAGCCTGTAACCCTAGTTATTCACCCTGCACCTCCTCCAATCCCTCTTGTCCTTATAACGATTTCTTCTTCTGAAAATATATAGAGTTTGTAGGTTCCCTAACCCCTCGGCTCTGTGTTCACAAATTGTGGGCACACAATGACCATGTTTGGATTATGAATATTTTATGTGATTTTATAACTTTGCTAAGGTTGTGGTTTAACATTTATATTTTAAAATACATCTAGCCAATCTCAAGGTTCATAGAAACTCTATTTTTTCTAAATCCTCCTAAGCATTACACCTGTATATTTTGTATAGTATTTTTTTTGCAAATAATTTTATTTTCTAACCCTTGTTAAGAGATTTATTTTCAATTTTGTATATATTGGGATTTTGGGTACTTGTAAACTCATTTCTCCATGTGAGATCTCAGGGAATTTGTTGGATTAAAGCTAGATCTAGGCCCTTGAGGGTAAGATATAGCGTCTAATTATTATTTTTTACATGGTGAGCAACTAAAGAATTTTGTTGTCAAGTTGAATATCTGAAGCAAATTCAAAATTTTATATGAGGGTTTGAATTCTTTTTAGTGCATATAGGCCTAATGTCCTCCATTTCCCTAGTTTCCCATCCCTTTCACGCCCAGTGTCACCCTTCCTTGGCCTAGTGTGGCCCTGTCTAGCCTCAACATTGACCTTTAGAGGCTTCTCAAGGCTGGTCGTATCCTCCTTAAGGCCTACAGCTCCCTTAAGGGAAGTTGTCTAGCCTTCCGAAGGCCATAGATTGCCCTCATCCCCCTTGTCATGGTCATTTGAGGAATTTTCAAGCTTACTCGTACGGCCTAAAGGCCTCAACCTCCTTTGAAAACATCTTGGCCTCCCTTCTTAGCCTAGTGAAAAACTTCCTAGGCTTTCCATGAGGCGTTTGTGGCCTCAAGACCCTAGCCGCAAGCCTAACTAGGCCTTGCAACCTTCCTTCTCTTCAATGCTAGACCTCTGCAGCCTAACATTTCCCTTCTTTGACCCTCATTTCTCCTTTGTCCATATTTGGTTGAGTATTTGAGTAATTCATTGTTGTAGAGGAAGGAACAATTTCAGAATGAGCATGGGGTTCTTTTCCTTTTGCTGAAATCATTTCAAAATGTAAATAGGTGGCAAGGAACCAAGTTATGTCTAAAATTGGTTTTTGAATTTATGGATTGTTGCTGAAAGTTGTGTGAAATTGTGTGCGTCAATTCTGGGTGACCGACAAATGAGGAAAAGATCAAATCGTAAGGGACAGTGGTGGGAGCGAGCAGATATGAATGGGAGCGAGTTTTATGATCCAAGAATTTTTCATTTGTGTAATGGAGGTTGCCCCCTCGAAGAGGATTAATTTTAAGGCATTTATCTCTCTTTTCTATCTTATTGTGAGTTGGCTTCATAACATTTGGTACCATAGGTAAGGACGGACAGTTGGGAAACTATTGTGAAGTAGCATACTTGTCTGCCAGAACATTGTATGTTACTATTGTGAATGATGGACCCACTGTCAAACTTCCATCATTCATGTTTTTGTTAACCTTGATCATTTTCTAAGGACTCCGACGAATAACATGCTTAGTAACAAAAAATCCCTTTCCATCAATGTGGAGAAGTAATTCAGTATTTAAAAATCTGAGGTAGACTAACTATAATTTCTCTTATTAAATTAGCTCTCATATTTTCTTAATATTCAGATGAAAAAAAAAAAACAAAACAAAAACAAAACAAAACAAAAAAAAAAAACAAAAAATTGTTGAAATTCAACCACGCTTTGTTCTCGGCCTTAGCTTTCTTTTTTCTCTGAGTTTTTCTATAAGACTTACCAACGAGCTCTCTTTCGTTAAGACCGCATGCTACTTTTTATCTATAAACATAAATAAAGCTCCACGCTCTATACACAGAATCTATAAACAGAAATAAATAAAGCTCCACGCTCTATAAACAGAAAAAATGGATTCATGGTTTTATTCGGTTATTTATTCGTGAAAAACCCTAACTTCCTCAAATCAAATCTCCCCAAATATAGCAAGGCA
The DNA here is from genome assembly GCA_031772625.1 of Pinus tabuliformis. Lineage (NCBI taxonomy): Eukaryota > Viridiplantae > Streptophyta > Pinopsida > Pinales > Pinaceae > Pinus > Pinus tabuliformis. The sequence continues at coordinate 2,061,201,817 of CM062818.1, forward strand.
ATATCTAAAATACAGACCCGAGGTTCAGAACGATTTCGTATCAAATGGATTTTTTTTTTATCTTTTGAAACACCGCAGAACAAAAGTTATAGCGAAATTCAACAAAGACCTATTTGGAGCAACGAAACCCTAGAATCCAAAGCTCTGATACCAAATGTTATGATCTAAGAATTGTTTATTTTTGTAATGTAAAGGAGGTTTCCCCCTCGAAGAGGCTGAATTCTAAAGCGTTTATCTCTCTTTTTTATCTTATTGTGAGTTGGTTTCATAAAAACGAGAGTATAATGAAATGAACATTTCAATGAAACGCGCATGCATGCATTAAATGGTAAACAATCACTAGATTTAATAAGAAGAATCATTGAAAAATTAATTGGCTGAGATCCCATTTATGCTGGAATGATAGTTTGGTGGAAGCATTTATTTGGTGGTAGAAATAGTTGATGGCAGAAATCGAGAATGGTTTTAAGCATGGGTGATAAGTGGTAAGCAGGAAAAGATGAGGGGGTGTTCAACATATGGTAGAACGCCACCTAAGGAAAGTTGTTTTGGTGAAACAACTTTTTGTACCCCCCATTAAATTTCAAGCAAGCAGGGGGCTATGTCATCAAATAAGAATCATTGATTACTAAAGAACCAATCGTTACCAATGGAAATTGTACGATAGTTAGTGGGTAGAAATTTGACATTTTATTAAAAAAAAGAAAAGAAAAGTAAACATGTGGCATTATAAAATTGTGCATAACTTTATTACAAAATGAATATAAAATAAAAATAAAAATGGCATTTTATAAATCCATTTTCACAATTTTATTAGAACAAGAAAATGATACAACATTATTAACTTTCTTAAATTTACTTATCTCTCTAGTATTTCAATCAATTCCTTATGATTGAAATACGTTTTATTCAATTTTGTTTTGTTTTAGGTTACCTACAAGAGTTTAGTCATAACACACACACACACACAAATTGTACTTTTACAATCCAATATGAAGCATGGAAAATGTTGACTTGGCTTAACCTACCCAAACTAGAAAATGTAACTTTTTACAACTAGTTTCACTTTTCACTGTTGGAATGTCTCTATTTTTGTGGTAACATTATTGCTCTCACTGCTACTAATAGTATTTGGTACATCTAGTACTCCAAGCCACTGGCTCAATTTGTAGCTTAGGATTTTCGGTTATGCATTCTATGCATCCTATTTTCCTATAATAGTTAGCGTTTGAAACCTCTAACTCCCGTTTTACCTCCTTTAGAAACGAAATCATTGCTAAAGTTTTGATAAATATTTAGTCATGCATCCTACGATTCAAAGAGTTGATTGGGGTGAAATTATTGAATTGTATGAAGAGTATGTGACTTTATTTTAGGAGGTCTACTAGTGGGACTTTTTTTCAATGTTTTGAGGGTTTTAGCAAAGAAGTGGTAAAGGCTTTCACCTTCATTGCACAAGAAACTCGTCTCTCCAAAGAAGGAAATAATTGGTCAAAAAATTGTGGTGTGTACAATGTACCATGTTGAAACTTTTTGGCTTACAAAAATTGTGCATATAATGTTATGCTAGTTAGCTTTCTTAAAACCAAGTGGAAATATTTATTATATTTTGTTCAACATTTTATAACATGTGAAGGTAGATAAAGGTTTTTCTTCATCTGGCATATACATTTTCTAATGGTATTCTTGGGTTATAAGCTTAATCTCTCATTCTACTTATATAAAAGGCTCTCCAATATGGTAAGGCATAACTAGATGAACACAAAAATACTTACAGATATCTTTTTCACCATGGTTTGATCTACATTCTAGAGAGACATTATTTGTCCAAGATTGGTGATAATTGGGATGTGTTTTGTCTTCTCAATGGCTTTAGTAAGCCCCATGTTGTCTAGCAACTAGATGTTACCCCTAAGGTTTAGTCTAATCTCCAAATAACTAATCTAGCTCCATATGATTCCCACACTATTGATGATTTTGACCTTGAAGAGCTATGTCATTTTGATGGGTGAGAGTTATCTTATGGTATAAGTGTATATTGATATGGAATCTCGTGTCAAGCCTTTTCCAAAGAATAATAAATCTCGGGTAAGTGACAATTTCTTGATTTTGTGAAAATGGTAATTACACTCATGATGGTAACAATAACTAAGATAAATGTCGTTAGTGAAACAATGACTCTAATAAATATATACATGGCATGTATTGGCATCAACAATATCTGATTATGGTATCTCATCTTGAGCACCAAATCAACCAACCTATAGAGGAGAAAAACCAACTCAAAACACTTAATAAACTTAGGAATAATCAAAATGATCAGAAGTATATAGGGTTCTAGAAGAAAACACAGTCAATGCACTCACATATTTATTAAATTACCTAATGTTAAAGTAGTCATTACTAGAGAAACACATGATTCAAACTCTACTAAAAAAATGTTCCGCTAGTTGTCTATTTTTTAGGATCAAATATTTTCAAGGTATGTTTTATATTTGATCTTGTTTATTAATTACAAAAGGTAGCTGCATAATAAGAGATGTTGTAGCAGCTTTATTTAGATATAAAATGTCAATTATTAATATTGTTTTCTCATTTTGTAAACAAGTTTTCCTCACTCATCAAATGTTGGTCTCAGTTGTGGATATGATATAGTTGTTCTAAATCTTGCACAAATACACTTTTAGTTAATCATGTTATTTTATTTTAAATAGTTTAAACAAGTAGGTCAAGACAATGAATTATATTTTTGAAAAGTATATTGTTTTGATTTTGCAAGATTTAATTTAGGAAATTTTGGGGCTTATCATTATGTATATAAACCCTCAATTTTGAGATTAAAAGGGGCCGGCAAGGGAAAATACTTAAAAACTCTCTTGTGATTGTGGAAATTATTTGACTCTCATATTTGTAAGCTTTTCAATTTGAACTATTTCAACTAGCTAGTGCAAGCAAACACACACATACATGATATTGTAATTTCCATGGTTACTTGGTATACATCTCCTTAAAGTTATATCACTTTGTTTTAGAATTATTCTAGAGATATAATGTTGTTATTTATATGACTTGGATTTGTTAATAAACAATGATGTTGCACTTTTCCCGTTATTGTATTAGTTATTTATATGTGCATTCTATCATATTTATCCTTCAATGACGTGTGCATTAAAGATAATTAAGATTTTAACATTTCTTGAGTCTCAATTTGAGAATGACCTGTGCCTTATAGATAGTTAAGATTCTAACATTTTTTGAGTCTCAATTTGAGACTCTGCCACTGGGCCTTGATCCTAATGGACATGAGAATTGAACAACCTTAATGTTTTTATCTTTTCTTCCTTTTACCCATATATGCATGTTCAAATTTAAAAAAATAAAGTTTATACAATTATAAATTAACAAGTAAAAGATTATTCTTATGATTATTATATCTTAAACAATTATAAAACATATATAATAACTTTTTAATTAAGCTTTAGAATGCAATCACATAGTGAAAGCTTTCTCTATCTTTCATTGTGTTAGCTTTACTCTTATTCTCTATTTTACTGAGAGGGCAGTCTCTGAATAAGTGCCCATGCTCATGGCATTTGCGACATCTGAATGGAATATGTCCATAATCTACTGTTTGCTCGGTAGAGCTCCAGAAAGATCCATCTCCACACATATTCTAGTAAAGGAAGTATACTTTCCCCTTCTAGTGGCCTCAGAAGCTTTGACAAAACATCCTAACTTATTTCCTATGGAGGATAAGGATTCCATTTGCGAGTAGTCAAGAGGTAGAGAGTAGAGTCTTACCCAAACTGGGACCAAAGTAAAAGTCTCATGCTCCGGAACAAAATTCATAATCCATGGTCACATATAGAGCCCTACTGCAGCATAAAAGTAGGGCCCTCCTTCAAACACTCTCTCCTTATCTTCAATATTTGCAAATACCACATTGAAGAAACCCTTAGACCTAGGATATAGGTCAATGCTTCCTTTTGGTTTCTAGTGGTATTTAATTTGCGTTTGTGAAGCTTTTTCAATGGGCCATTAACCCATGAATTTACAAATGACTGCATATGTCTCGATGTGGTCCCTATGTGCCTACAGAGTAGCATCATTTAAAACGACTCTGGGTGTAACCGCAGCTTTGGGTTTACATGGTCAAATTTGTGCTTTGTCTTTTGTTCCCTGTTCCTTGTCTTCTTCCTCATTCTCCTTAGTGATATTATTATCCCTTGATTTAGTACCATCTTTTTCCTTTTCACTATTTTTTTCCTTCCTTATGAAGGGCCTCTATCATTTTCCATTGGTTTTTTACCCCTGGAGGCCACATCCTACTTGTAGGAGGGAGTGGAGCTCCCTCCTTTGCGACCTTCCATGGAGAATAGCCTCTACAAAAGCCTGTAACCCTATTTATTCACCCTGCGCTTCCTCCAATCCCTCGTCCTTATAGCGATTTCTTCTTCTGACAATATATAGAGTTTGTAGGTTCCCTAGCCCTTGGGAAGTTGTCTAACCTCTCAAGGCCACGGATTGCCCTCATCCCCCTTGTTGTCGTCATTTGAGGAATTTTCAGGTTTATTCGTAAGGCCTAAAGGCCTCAACCTCCTTTGAAACCATCTTGGCCTCCCTTCTTAGCCTAGCGAAAAACTTCCTAGGCTTGTCGTGAGGCATTTGTGGCCTCAAGACCCTAGCCACAAGCCTAACTAGACCTTGCAACCTTCCTTCTCTTCAACAATAGACCTCTACGGCCTAATGTTTCCCTTCTTTGACCCTCATTTCTCCTTTGTCCATCTTTGGTTGAGTATTTGAGTAATTCGTTGTTGTAGAGGATGGAACAGTTTCAGAATGAACATGGGGTTCTTTTCCTTTTTCTGAACTCATTTCAGAATGTAAATAGGTGGCAAGGAACCAAGTTATGTGTAAAATTGGTTTTTGAAATTATGGATTATTGCCGAAAGTTGCTTGAAATTGTGCGTGTCAATTCTTGGTGACCGACAAATGAGGAAAAGATCAAATCATAAGGGACAGTGGTGGGAGCGAGTATATATGAATGGGAGTGAGTTTTATGATCCAATAATTGTTCATTTTTGTAATGTAAAGGAGGTTGCCCCCTCGAAGAGGCTGAATTTTAAGGCGTTTATCTCTCTTTTCTATCTTATTATGAGTTGGTTTCATAATATTTGGTGCCATAGGTGAGGAGAGACAGTTGGGAAACTACTGTGAAGTAGCATACTTGTCTGCCAGAACATTGTATGTTACCACTGTGAATGATGGACCCACTATCAAACTTCCATCATCCATGTTGTTGTTAACCTTAATCATTTTCTAAGGACTCCAACGAATAACAGGCTTAGTAACAAAAAATCCCTTTCCATCAATGTGGAGAAGTAATTCGGTATTTAAAAATCTGAGGTAGACTAACTGTAATCTCTCTTATTAAATTAGCTCTCCTATTTTCTTAATATTCAAATGAAAAAAAAAAACAAAACAAAACAAAAAAACAAAAAAACTGTTGAAATTCTACCACGCTATGTTCTTGGCCTTAGCTTTCTTTTTTCTCTGAGTTTTTCTATAAGACTTACTAGCGAGCTTTCTTTGTTAAGAACGCATGCTACTTTTTACCTATAAACATAAATAAAGCTCCACGCTCTATACACAGAATCTATAAAAAGAAATAAATAAAACTCCACGCTCTATAGACAAAAAAGTTGGATTCATGGTTTTATTCGCTTATTTATTCATGAAAAACCCTAACTTCCTCAAATCAAATCGCCGCAAATATATCGAGGCAATATCTGAAATATGGACCCGAGGTTCAGAACAACTTCATATCAAATAGATTTTTTGTTTATCTTCTGAAACATCGCAGAACAAAAGTTATAGCGAAAATTCAACAGACTTGTTGGAATAGCAAAACCCTAGAATCCAAAGCTCTAACACCAAATGTTATGATCCAAGAATTGTTTACTTGTGTAATGTAAAGGAGGTTTCCCCCTCGAAGAGGCTGAATTCTAAGGTGTAACTTTCTACAACTAGTTTCACTTTTCACTGTTGGAATGTCTCTATTTTTGTGGTAACATTATTGCTCTCACTGCTACTAATAGTATTTAGTACATCTAGTACTCCAAGCCACTGGCTCAATTTCTAGCTTAGGATTTTCAGTTATGCATTCTATGCATCCCAATTTCCTATAATAATTAGCTTTTGAAACCTCTAACTCCCGTTTTACCTCCTTTACAAACGGAATCATTGCCAAAGTTTTGATAAATATTTAGTCATGCATCCTATGATTCAAAGAGTTGATTGGGGTGAAATTATTGAATTGTATGAAGAGTATGTGACTTTGTTTTAGGAGGTCTACTAGTGGGACTTTTTCAGTGTTTTGAGGGTTTTATCAAACAGGTGGTAAAGGCTTTCACCTTCATTGCACAAGAAACTCCTCTCTCCAAAGAAGGAAAAAATTGGTCAAAATATTGTGGTGTGTACAATGTTCCATGTTGAAACTTTTTGGCTTACAAAAATTGTGCATATAATGTTATGCTAGTTAGCTTTCTTAAAACAAAGTGGAAATATTTATTATATTTTGTTCAACATTTTATAACTTGTGAAGGTAGATAAGGGTTTTACTTCATCTATCATATACATTTTCTAATGGTATTCTTGGGTTATAAGCTTAATCTCTCATTCTACTTATATAAAAGGCTCTCCAATATGGCTAAGGCATAACTAAATGAACACAAAAATACTGACAAATATCTTTTTCACCATGGTTTGGTCTACATTCTAGTGAGACATTATTTGTCCAAGATTGGTGATAATTGGGATGCGTTTTGTCTTCTCAATGGCTTTAGTAAACCCCATGTTGTCTAGCAACTAGATGTTACCCCTAAGGTTTAGTCTAATCTCCAAATAACTAATCTAGCTCCATATGATTCCCACACTATTAATGATTTTGAGGTTGAAGAGCTATGTCATTTTGATGGATGAGAGTTATCTTATGGTATAAGTGTATATTGATATTGAATCTCGTGTCAAGCCTTTTCCAAAGAAGAATAAATCTCGTGTAAGTGACAATTTCTTGATTTTGTGAAAATGGTAATTACACTCATGATGGTAACAATAACTCAGATAAATGTCCTTAGTGCAACAATGATTCTAATAAATATATACATGACATGTATTGGCATCAACAATATCTGATTATGGTATCTCATCTTGAGCACCAAATCAACCAATCTATAGAGGAGAAAAACCAACTCAAAACACTTAATAAACTTAGGAATAATCGAAATGATCAGAAGTATATAGGGTTCTAGAAGAAAACACGTGATTCAAACTCTACTAAAAAAATGTTCTGCTAGTTGTCTATTTTTCAGGATCAAATATTTTGAAGGTACGTTTTATATTTGATCTTGTTTATTAATTACAAAAGGTAGCTGCATAATAAGAGATGTTGTAGCAGCTTTATTTAGATCTAAAATGTCAATTATTAGTATTGTTTTCTCAATTTGTAAACAAGTTTTCCTCACTCATCAAATGTTGGTCTCAGTTGTGGATATGATATAGTTGTTCTAAATCTTGCAAAAAGACACTTTTAGTTAATCATGTTATTTTATTTTAAATAGTTTAAAGAGGTAGGTCAAGACAATGAATTATATTTTTGAAAAGTCTATTTTTTTTTATTTTGCAAGATTTCATTTAGGAAATTTTTGGGCTTATCATTATGTATATAAACCCTCAATTTTGAGATTAAAAGGGGCCCACAAGGGCAAATACTTAAAAACTTTGTAATGACTTGTGGAAATTATTTGACTCTCATATTTGTAAGTTTTTCAATTTGAACTATTTCAAGTAGCTAGTGCAAGCAAACACACACATTCATGATATTTTAATTTCCATGGTTACTTGGTATACATCTTCTTAAAGTTATATCACTTTGTTTTAGAATTATTCTAGAGATATAATGTTGTTATTTATATAAATTTAAATTGAATGGCTGACAAAAAAAAGATCCATGATAAACATTTCATTATATATATATATATATATATATATATATATATATATATATATATTCTCCGAGAGTGTGTAGCAAGATTTCTAACCGTTAAAATTTACCACAATCTTACCATAAAGACTTGCAATTTATAAATATGCTTTGTTACAATATTTTCTGAAAACATGTTTTCTAATTTTTGGACTTTTTGGCCTAGAATTTGCTTTGCCCAAATCTTCTTTTACCTTGTTTAGAAAAAGATTTTGAATAAATATATAGAGAGAGATTAAAAACCTTGAAAATTTTGGGGCACTATAATTATTATGAAAAGTTTACATCTCAAACTTTTTATTGGAAGGAATATCTATCAAATTTTGGACAAATTAGACTAGAAAATAAGCTAAAAAAGTTTCCAAAACATAGAATAGATAGAAGAGAAAGTAGTGCCTAAATATACCAGGGTTTGGAGTTTTTGGCATTTATCTCTCATTTCTATTTTATTGTGAGGTGGTTTCATAACATGTGGTACCAGAGCTAAGGACAAACAGTTGAGAAACTACTGTAAAGTAGCATACTTGTCTACTAAAACATTGTATGTTACCACAGTGAATGATGGACCCATTCTCAAACTTCCATCATTCATGTTGTTGTTAACCTTAATCATTTTATGAGGACTCCGACGAATAACAGGCTTAGTAACAAAAAAATCCCTTTCCTTCAATGTGGAGAAGTAATTCAATCTATAAAAATCTGAGGTAGACTAACTGTAATTTCTCTTATTAAATATGAACTGTAACATCAGCTACGTAAGAGCTTCTCCAGTGCCCAGTTTTCATCGCCACCACATCTTTGTAAAATACTTCTCACTGTATCTACAGGAAATCCCATATCTACCAACCTTTGTATCTTGTCTTCGTTATCAACTTCTACTACATTTGCAAAAGCACTGGTCCAATTACGCGCAATGTTTAGAAATGCTTCATAGTCTGTAAGGTATTGCCGTGCTACAACCGCATCCTAAGGATCGTTGGGTTCTGGTGCTGAAAGCAAGGCTTGCAAAGAAAGTAAGGCTATATTCAATGTTAGTGCGGGTGACCACTTATCTTTGAGAATATCCAAGAATATTGCTCCGCTTTCACTGCTAATATTAGGGTGCCACACTTGTGTGATAAACTGCATTTCTGGGGGCACAAATGGGTACTACTAAGGCACGCGAATGTCAACTTCAAAGACGCCATCTTCATAAGGAGTACCCACAGGGCCTCTAATGCTCCCGCACAGGTGTGACACGTCATTATCGCCACATACCTTAATGCTGATACCCGTTAACCCCGTATTTCTTTCTATCTCTTTTATCTCCTTTTGCATCCGTCGAACGCCAAGCTCCATTGTTGCCGCTAAAACCCCAACCTCTAAATCTCAAATAAGCAGCGGTTGCTCTGTGTAGTGTAGTGAAAATATACTAGTGCACCTCCACTTTCTTCAAACAACCCAAATTCTTTGTTAGCTGTTGGATCAGGTGCACAGCAAAATTAATTAAACACACAGCAGAATTAACACAGCACATATGACACAGTATTTAACGTGGTTCACCCAACCAATCTGGGCTACGTCCACCAAACATAGGCATCAGGAATTTATTAATCAAATTAGGAGATTACATCAAGAAATCCTCACATTCACATAACAAATCATCCGAATGACTGCCTGTTATATAGCATAGAGAATCTAACAGCCTCATAACTCCCTCACATCAAATATAGGAGGCATTAACTCCCTCCCAACAACCTGGAGCTAATCTAGGAACTGAATCCCTATTGTTGTCATCCTTCAGAGATTTTTGCCTATTTGACTAAAACAGAAAATCTCAACAATCTCCACCTTGACAACAATTCGCCTGATGCCCTGTTATTATTATTTTATCTTTTCTGCAAGCCAAGAGAAGCCAAACACCATCGTAGCTTCTCCAACAAATCTGGTTTCGTGAACATGTCTGCACAGTTCTCCTTTGTATGCACCTTTTCAAGAGAAACTCCCCTTTCAGTGATAACCTGTCTTACAAAATGATATTTGATTGGAATATGCTTTGACTTACTATGATAGGCCGGATTCTTAGCCAAATGTATTGCACTTTGACTGTCACAAAGTAACCTGATGTTATCCTGTAACCTACCAAATTCACCAAGCAAACCTTTCAACCAAACCGCCTCTTTGCAAGCATGAGAAGCAGCAATGTATTCTGCTTCAGTAGTGGACAAAGCAACAATGTTCTGTAGCTTTGACATCCAGCTTATAGCTCCACCTACAAGAGTAAAAACGTACCCTGAAGTTGACCTTCTCTTATCCAAATCACCTGCAAAATCGGAATCAACATATCCGCAAACAAATTCACTACTCTTATTGTAAGAAATACAATAACTACTTGTGCCTCTCAAGTACCGAAGCACCCATTTCACGGCTGACCAGTGTTCTTTACCCGGATTTTCCATGTACCTGCTGACAACCCCAACTGCATGAGAAATATCTGGTCGCGTACACACCATCGCATACATCAAACATCCTACTACATTGGCATAAGGAATTCGAGACATATAATCCTTTTCTTCATCTGTATTAGGACATAAACTCGAAGAAAGCTTAAAATGGGAAGCTAAAGGGATCGACACAGGCTTCACATTGTTCATACCAAACCTCAAAAGTATTTTCTCAACATACTTCTGTTGTGATAGCCACAGCTTACCATTACTCCTGTCTCTGAAAATCTCCATGCCCAAAATCTGTCTTGCGGCTCCTAGATCTTTCATATCAAACGTCCTTGCCATCTGAGTCTTCAACCTGTTGATTTCTTCAATGCTTTTGCTTGCTAAAAGCATATCATCAACATACAACACTAAGATAATGAACATGCCATTATTTAACTGCTTAAAATAAACACAATGATCATATTCACTTCTTACATATTTCTGACTCAACATGAAAGAATCAAACTTCTTATACCACTGCCAAGGCGACTGCTTCAGGCCATATAATGACTTCTTGAGCCTGCAGACAAATTTCGCATTGCAATGCTGAACAAACCCTTCCGGTTGTTCCATATATATTTCCTCATCTAAATCACCATGTAGAAATGCAGTCTTAACATCTAACTGCTGCAACTCCAAATCAAACAAAGTCACTAATGCTAACACAATTCTAATTGAAACAATTTTAACCACTGGTGAAAATATCTCATGAAAGTCTATGCCAGCTTTCTGAGAAAACCCTTTTGCAACCAGTCTCGCTTTGTACCTGTCTTCCGTATCATTCACACCCCGTTTCAGCTTGAACACCCACTTGCATCCCACAGTTTTCCTGCCTTTGGGAAGTTCAACCAGATCCCACGTGCCATTCTTACCTAAGGCCATCATTTCTTCCTTCATGGCTGCTTTCCATTTGTCACTATTTGAACCTTCTACAGCTTCCTGATAACACAAAGGTTCATCATCATTAGCGATCAAAGCAACTGAATCATCATACCTTCTCGGACGGCGTTTGATCCTTGTAGATCTCCTTAAGAATGTTTCTGGTGCTTCCACAACTGGCTGTCTATCAACTGTAGGAATTTCTTCATGATCGCCATCTGAGACCTGTTCATGTCCTCCATCTGAACCCTGTTCATAATCTGATTCTGAAACCTGTTCATGACTAGAATCTAAACTATGGTCGTTATGACTATCATTAGAAATGCTGTCAAACTGAATATGCTGGAAATCAGATACATCATCCTGTTTCAATCTTCTATCTACATCTAACTGCACAAGAGAGGATTCATTAAACCTTACATCTCTGTTGATGATGATTTTGCGGGTAGTAGGATCCCACAATCTAAATCCCTTTGTTCCATCACCATACTCAACAAAGACATACCTTTTCGATTTCGGATCTAATTTAGTTCGCTGATGTTTAGGCACTAGAGCATATGCATCACAACCAAACACTCTGAGTTTAGAATAGTCACAAGGGTGTCCTGTCCATACCTCTTGCGGAACCTTGCAGTCTATTGCCGTTGATGGAGATCGGTTTATCACATAACAAGCGGTTGCCACTGCTTCCGTCCACAACTCCTTCGGCAACCCGGCGTTACTCAGCATACACCTTGCTCTCTCTAGAAGAGTCTTGTTCATGCGTTCAGCAACTCCATTCTGCTGAGGAGTATAAATCATGGTCTTATGTCTTTCGATCCCTGCATCCTTGCAATAGCTGTCAAACTCCTTGGAGGAAAACTCACCACCATTTTCAGTTCTTAAACATTTTATTGTTCTACCAGTGCTATTTTCTACCAATGCTCTAAACTGCTTGAAAACTGTAAAAACATCAGACTTCTTTTTCAACATGAAGACCCAAACTTTCCGAGAAAAGTCATCAATGAATGATACAAAATAAGATGAGCCACCATATGACGCTGTAGGGGCTGGACCCCAAACATCTGAATGGATATAATCAAGTATGCCTTTACTAGTATGTTTGCCTGTTTTAAACTTTTGTTTACTTTGTTTACCAAACAGACAATGTTTACAAAAATCCAATTTTCCAGATCTTAGATTAGGAAGTAACTTTCGGTCAGCCAAAATTTTCAACCCTCTTTCACTCATATGCCCCAATCTTTGATGCCATAAGTGAATGGAACTACTGTCATGTTCAGACACAGACACATGATCTGACCCAGTTCTACCTTCTAACTGAAATAGATTTCCTACTTTCTTAGCCTTCATCACTAGTAAAATACCTTTATAGACTTTCATAACTCCACCTTGAATTACAGTTTTATATCCATTTGAATCAAGTGCTCCTAATGAAATCAAATTTTTCCTTAAATCTGGTACATGCCTCACATCAGTTAATATTTTGGTTGTGCCATCAAACATTTGTAGTTGTATGCTTCCAATCCCAACAATATTACATGTTACATCATTACCCATGTACACAACACCATCATCAATTGATCTATATGTTTTAAACCAATCTTTATGTATACACATGTGGTTAGATGCCCCGGAATCTAACAACCAATGTTGATCATGTTTTGAAACATTAACTGACAATACCTCATCACTCGTACCTGAACCTGATACTGAACCTGTATCTGTGGTGTTGGCTTCCTTCTTTTCTGTCGAAGAGCCTTCTTTAGCAGCCTGCTTTCGCTTCCAGCAATCCTTTTTTAGATGTCCAGCCTTGCCACAATGCCAACACTTCACCTTTGGCTTCTTTCCTTTGGACTTCGAACGAGAGTCACTACGGTTTCCCCCGGAGTGTCTCTCTCGTGAGCGACCTCTGGCCATCATTACCTCTGATGTAGAGGTGTCTGCATTCGACCTCTTCCTCGTCTCCTCAGCCAACAAGGCTCCAACAACATCGTCAAATTCAAGGATATCTGATGTACTAAAGCTTATGGAAGTAACAAAGTGATCCCAGGATTCAGGCAATGAACACAATAGAGTTATTGCCTTATCCTCTGAATCAAATTTCACATCTAGACTGTCTAATTGCACCAATAAGGTATTAAAAACATTCAGGTGATCAGCAACTGAGGTACCTTCTTTCATCCGCAAACCATAAAGCTGTCATTTCAGGAGAATTCGATTTGTCAAAGATTTCGTCATGTAGAGCTTCTCAAGCTTCGACCATAGGCCTGCGGCGGTTTTCTCTGACACAATGTTGAACAGAACATCGTCTGCCAGACATAACCGAATTGCGCTCAGAGCTCTATCGTCCATCTCATCCCAATCATCCTCCGTCATGGAAGGAGGTCTTTTGTTTTTCCCCAACAGTGCTTTCGCCACACCTTGTTGAACCAGCAGATCGTGCATCTTCACCTTCCAGATCTCAAAATTATTCTTGCCATTAAACTTCTCAATTTCAAAATGGGCACTTTGAGTTTTCGCCATATGATATCAGCAAAAAACACAGTAATCTCCAAATATCCAACCAGCAATTTAAAAAAAAAAATTGCCTATGCCTTTGTTTTTACATAACAAAGAAAACGGCCTATGCTTCGCTGTCTTTGCTTTACACAAAACATTTCTGCCTATGTCTTTGTACCTTTGCCTTTATTTAAAAATATATATATATATATATATATTTAAGCCCCCCTTACACTTTTAAAGCCTTTTAAACACTTTTAATTTGAAAAACATGTGACATAACCCTTATAACTCCCCTTTTTGTTTAAAAAACATAATGTCATACCATCATACGTACTCCACCATTTACACTTTCCATGACCTTAACATGGTATATATATCACATGCGTTAACTTTTTAAACATATATATATAAACCATAACGCATATATGGCAAACTACGCCGTATATGTTATACCGTTTATGTTTCCATTATGTTATAGATTCATGCTGGTTTAAACACATACCCACGCAAGGACTTTGAATGGAAAGGCGCACCAGTTGCACAGATATAAACAGATATAAACAATGTCGGCTTGTAAAACAGATATATCCACGCTGCTACAAACTGAAAAAAAAAATCCACGCCGTGTTTTGTTCCAAGGGATATTCACACGCTATTGTTCTTTTTCAAATAAATCCGTGCTGTTTTTAAAATATATATATACGCACCAGGTATTAATTCGCACCAGCAATGTTATTACGCAGCAGGTATTGTTGATGTTACAGAATACGCACCAGCGATTTAAAAAAAAACGATTCAGGATCATGCATTACTTATCATACCTCTGCACCGCACTAACAGTTCCAGCGCTCAGCGCACCACACTAACAGTTCCAGACTCAGCGCTAACAGCATTCACACGCAGGCAGGTTCACGCCCGCACCAGCACAGTCCGCCAGCATCAGCAGTCACGCACACAGCGCCTCCAGGCAGCTTCTCCAGGCAGCACCTCCAACATGCTCTGATACCAATTATTGGATCAGGTGCACAGCAAAATTAATTAAACACACAGCAGAATTAACACAGCACATATGACACAGTATTTAACGTGGTTCACCCAACCAATCTGAGCTACGTCCACCAAACATAGGCATCAGGAATTTATTAATCAAATTAGGAGATTACATCAAGAAATCCTCACACTCACATAGCAAATCATCCGAATGAATGCCTGTTATATAGCATAGAGAATCTAACAGCCTCATAACTCCCTCACATCAAATATAGGAGGCATTAACTCCCTCCCAACAACCTGGAGCTAATCTAGGAACTGAATCCCTATTGTTGTCATCCTTCAGAGATTTTTGCCTATTTGACTAAAACAGAAAATCTCAACATTAGCGTCTCTTCCGTTTAATCTTTGTAACTTACTTATATGGAGCCCCGCTTTAGTCTTGGTGACCTAGGCCCATTGAAAAGTCGTGGCCGTTTAAATACCTCACGACTTCGTATCTCTCTTTACGTTGATATTATTATTATTATCATTTATTTTTATTAAACACAAATTTCTTAATCAATTTTTATTTGATAAAATTGGAAAACCAGAAATTAAAATTAAATAATCATAATATTTTGAAAAAAAAAATTTAAAAACTTAAAATCATAAAAGTGAGAAAATCCTTAACTCTTTCGATCATCACTGTTAAATTTAAGTAACTTACAATAATGCCAAATTTAGTTAGCATAATATTTACTATTAAATCCAAACAACTTACAACAATGCCAAATTTAATTAGCATAAGGTCGTGGTTTTAACTTAGGACATTTAAAACCAAATTAGAGCAATGGTACTTATAGGAGTCATTAAACTTAACTTAGTGCATTTGCTTAATGGAACTTCTCATTACATAGAAGATTAAACACTTGTTCATTATAGTTGCTCGATTTTATGAATTTAAATTTTTTTAAATCCCTTTTTGAATATTATGATTATATAAGCTTCCATTTTGCCAAATCTTTATATTTTTTTACTTTCACGTTCACATTTTCAACATTGTTATGCCATCCATGTTTGAATAAAAAATCACCTGATTCATATGTAATTGTTAATTATGATTTAGTTGTAACTTGTTTCTTAATACTAGATGCCCATCTTGAAACTTAACAGATGCTTTGGTGAACATAATGCTCACTGCTTTCTCGAACTTGGGCCAAATCCAACACATCATCATATCCAAAGATTGGGTTAATTCTAGAGAGAGCACGGAGTCATCTACAAAGTGGATTTTAAAACATCTTGTAGGCACCTGATAATGATCATTCCTTCGATTTTCACTTGACTCTAGCTAACCTAGAGCATTAGCTACGATGAAATGTTTTATCAGACAAAGAAAACCCTTTCTGGTGGACCATTGTAGAATAACTTGATAGGTTAGGTTCTCAACATTGTAACTCATTGCTTTTTTGACCTTAGGATACCAATCCATGTCATCATATCTAAAGTAATATACCATTCTAATCTGTGTAGGAATTTATCAAAATCAATCTTGAGGAGCAAATCTTCTTGATGAATTTCTCCAGCCCACTAGATAGTTTTCAAGCTTAATTTTTTGTGTTTAATGCTTCTACAGGAGTATTGTAAGCCACGTAAAGTAGAATGATTAGCCTGGGATCATTAATTGAGTTCCTGTTGGCCGAGTTGTGGTTTATATTGATGATGCCTGCATTAGTTTGCTCTGCAAGTGGTTCTATATGAAGAGCTTCCAAGCACACATTTAAAAGGTTTCCCAATGGTGTCTCAGAAACCCTTATATAATTTTACAGGGAGACCATCATTCCTTAGATATTATAATGTTTCAAGGAGGGATAAATATGGGGTTAAGGCCATGACAAGGAATGGTCTGTGTCTCGGCCTTCAACTTGGTTAGTAGGATGTTGTGCACATTCCCACCACAAATTCCACTCAACACAGTCAATAGAATAGGGAAGTAAGTTACACATTTGCTAAGTAATTTTCCTACACTCCAATGGCTTAATATGGGAAACAGTAAGCTTAACAATGAATGTGTTTCACTGATTAAAATCAATTGGGAATGAAAAGGCCATTTTGTTTTACTTGTTGGACTGTCTCAGAAACCCTTGTAGAATTTTACAGGGAGATCATCATTCCTTGGATATTATCATGTTTCAAGGAGGGATAGATCTGGGGTTAAGGCCAAGACAAGGAATGGTCTGTGTCTCAGCCTTAAACTTTGTTTTACTTGTTGGACCAAGTGTAGTGCTTGGCATGGATCGTGTGCTTTTGCTTCCACTTTATGTCTACAATATGAAGAGATTAGCAAAGGGCATTCGAGGAATTTTTTGCTTGCCATCAATGAAAGGAAAGAACCTCATGTTTAACACCTACCCAGTTGATTGTATTCAAACCAGCTCCTAGAAGCCAACTAATAGCAGGTGGGGAGTTATCAGCTATCCATAACCACAAATGGCTCCTTTCAGGCTGTGTTAGGAGAATATCAATGGAGCCGAAATCCAAAACACTAGCTGAAATAGTAGTAATTATATAAGCATACCTGTTTTCTGTTGGTTACTCACACAACAATTTTAAATACAGATACTTTGCCTTGGCCTACTCTGTTTTGTCTCTGGGCGATTCAACTTTCAACTTTCAAGGACATTTCTGGACGTTTATGTATTACTTCATCTCCAGTAACAGCCTTAATCTCCTTTCTGAGTTTTTGTTTAATTTCTATTTCATCCATGGACCATGATAGAAAATCCTCTGTCATCAATTGTACATTAGCCATAGAGCATATACAGAGTCTTATAAATTTGATTCCAAATTATTTCCCAATTGAATTGATTCAGTTATATATATGCTTTCTTGATAATTTAAACCAGTGTTACTTGGGAGCGAGAGCGAAAGTGGGGAGTGGGAGCGAAAACGGGAGCGGGAGCGACATTTTCAGAAGCTCCTGGTTTGGGAGCGAATCCCGGAGCATTTTTTATATAATATATATATATATTTTATATTTTATATTTTGATACATATATGTCAACAAAAACATGTAGAATAATGAATTAGATATAAAAAACATAGATTGATCCATATAACAACAATCATCTAGAAGTTATAATCTTCATCAACCACGTCCACAAGTTAGTAACATAGTAACATACAACATATTGAGTCTCATGATTCATCAATCTTAAAGTGTCAAGCTTTCAAAATTCAATATATAACATTTATCATCATTGATCACCAAAGTTGTACTTGTAAGCTAAGTGTAACCATTACAACAAATAATATCTAACATGAAATGAAATGAAACAACTTTCAACTTTCATGAAGCATCATATTCATAATTCATTACTAATGAGTTATAATTGCCAACTTCAAACTTAAATTGTCATATATTGTTTAAAAAAATATCATAATAAATATGAAAGAGTCAATAGTTATAAAAATTACTAGAAACTAGAAAAGAGAAGTAAATCTATTATCTATTTCTTATGCTTGGGCCTCTTGCCACCACGAGAAATGTCTAATTTTTTAGTCTCGTTGGAAAATCAGGATATTTGTCATTAATATCACCCTCTAAGCATTAATATCCAGAGGTATCTTTGTCATTACCTCTGTATCTGTATAGGGATCTTTGTCATTAATATCACCCTCTAAGCATTAACATAAGATAGAAAAAGCATAGCATGTCAAGTCAAGATTTTGTTTGAGTGATGCGTACATTTTTAGGAGGGTCATGATAGAAGAGTTCGACAACCAATGTCACTAACATCAAGGTACATAGAGGGATTGGTGCTCTTGATTAAATACGAGTTCCATACCCCAATACATGACAAAATTCAATGGAAACATTGCAATCCCCCAATCCTGAAATCCTGAAAAACTTATAAGTCTGCTGGATTTTGAATGAAATCTAAAATTCTACTTTCTCCATATGAAATCCAATGAGGCCAAAACCACTCTCAAACATCCTGAGTCATTTCATGGTAATGCTAAAAAATTAAGTAAAAGGATAAAAATGAAGATTAAGGACAATGTCACTTTTACTTTAAGAATTTAACATTACTATGAATAGCATATCAATACTAGGGACATATACTTGATCATTAAGTTGCCCCACTCAAAAATTATTTGTTTCTTTAAAAGAAAATTGCATTTCGAACATTACTACAAAAAAACAAACTGCAAAAAAGGCAAAACGCTCCTGAAAAGGCAAGGAGCGAAATGTTTTTAGGGAGCGCGCTACTGAAATCGCTCCCTTTTCAGGAGTGATTTCGGGAGCGCGCTCCCGACCTGCTCCCTAGTCGCTCCTGCCCGGAGCGCGGATTTGGAGCAGGATCGGGGGTGGGCGCTCCCCGGCAACATAGATTTAAACTTTATTCCTGTGTGTTAAACTAATGCAAAGTGGTGCCATCGTGACTGTCTTGTTTCTTGTGAACAGACTCTAGAAATCTTAGATACAAACTTCAATAGCTTTGCTCATGTCTATCAGAATTCTGGAATAGTCATATCCCTGTATTGATATTTTATTCCACTTGGCATTTTTTTTTGTTATTCACACATTAAGAAAGCAGAAAACAAATACATGCATGTGCATTTGCATTTGCATTTAGAATGCATGCGGAAATTGATTTAGGACTTAGTGTGTGCTCTCTCCTCTATGTTGAAACAATTTCACTTCTCTTTCCTTAGTAGCTAGGATTTTCACTACAAAAAGAAAGTAAACGACTGTTTATCATCTTAAATTGCATATTTAGGAATTGTATATGTACATCACGCGCTCAACCTTAAAGGAAAACTTCTTAAGAAAGATCAACTGTAAAATAAATTTCAATAAACATAAAAACGCTTTGGAACCTGTTGTGGCCACCAACAACCCCCCTCTTTGTTTGGTATTAGCGATAACACCAAGCAAATGGGGACCCATAATAAAAAATCCAAAAAACATTTTATCAAATTTTTTGTATTTCAACTCCCTAAAACTGTATCGCATCGCAAGAAGAGAGTGAAACGTTTTCCTATACGCATAATAAGCTGCGAAGAAGCGACGCGAAATTCATCGCATCGCATATATTATGAAGCACTCTTAAATGAAAAAACTTAAGGAATCTCCGACGGCCGATATGCGACGTCGCATATTGCAACATCGCATAAGCAGCACACAATGATTGGATGACTAAGCGCGATTTGCGATTTGCGATTTGCGATTTGCGATCTGCAATCTACGATGTTGCGATCTGCGATGTTGCGATCTGCGATGAATGCAATTTGCGATAAATGCGATCATCAATTTCTGCGATGACACATCTTGACGACGCGATCCTCGATGCTGCGATGCGAGTCGCAGAAATCACCTATCGCAAAATTTCCTCGGCGCAGTATTCAAGGAAAGCTGTCTGTAGACCAAAATTGGGTGCGCGCCTTAAAAGAAATTAATGATAGTACGCCAAAGTATTCAAGAAGGATAGTGTTGTGTTTTTCGAAGAGTCAGTTCGTTATAGGTGTCATGATTATGCATTCATTAGAGCTTAAAGCCTTCATGTCAATCTTTATCATTATTACTCTTTTCCTTTGCGTAAACTGTAAGACAGGAAATAACATAAAGCAATGTGCAGGAAACATCTAAGGAAAAGGGGAAAGTGTCAATGCTCGGAGAACAGAGAAGAGATGCCTTCACAAACGGATGCCGCATGCAACAGGACCACAGATTCCAGAGTATCACTCAACAGATACTGATGTCAATAGGCCATCCAAAACTCAGAATCAAAGGCGCACAAAAGCAGCATGTTTGCAAAATATCCTGAAGCTTATGCCCGGTAAAGCAAAAAGAAAAAAAAAGCGCTAAAGAAGGAAAACGCACCAGAAAAGCCCGGAACAAAGAACGGAGGCAGTTTTTAATACAGAAAATTGTTCAGAGAGCAAAGTCCCTAACTTATTCAGTCATTCGCAAGGCCAGAAACCGAAATAGCAAAAGCAGAATCAGTTTGAGAGGAATTTGGGTTATTACCAAGTATACACACAGTGAATACACCCAGCCAGAGGAAGATTCTCGAAAATATATTCTAGTTTACCAGAAAGTGGTGCCAGCACTTGTTATTTCTATTTTCGTAGCTCAAATGAAAGGAGAAGACGACCAACCGACTCTTCCCAGGCGAATGTTACATGCTTGCAGCACTAAGGAGCAAATACAGAAATAGTTAGGAATTAGATTTAATTTTTATAAATAATTTTGCTTTAGCAGAAGGGCGGTCATTTAAAACCGTATCCTAAATTTATGTAATTAAGTTAATTAGTTAGTAGTATTTAAACCCTTCTCAGGCATTTGGAGAAGGGTTTAGAAATTTGTCAAAAAACTTGTCCTCAGAACATGCACTTTTGCACCCTCGGAGGGGGTTTTTGATGAATGGTTGGATCGAGATTTATTAATGTTTGCATTTGATATCTGCTACCAATTTTGCACTTTTGTACTCTTAGTAGATGTTAGAGCAAGGAGAGATAAATCATTGTTGCTTGAAGCTTATGAGTGGAACCAGTCATAAATGGTACTTTTATCTCTTGACCATTTATGCTCATATTCTTAAAGTGATATACAGTTTTCAGTTGTTTATATGTTACTGTATGAATGTGTGATTTACCATTTGGCACTTTTGTACGGTGGAGTCATTCATTTATGTTTGATATATGAATAACTTATTATGCGATATGTTGTTCACAACTGTTTTGCTTAACTTTTTATGCAAAGTGGTTTATCTTAATTGATTTCTATTCTTATGATAGCTGAATGATCTTTATTACCAGTTATTGTTTGAAATCTCTTTAGATCGCATAATAGAAGAAATGCATCCCGGGTTAGCGTAGATTAGATGTGTTGTTTCTCATTAGATTACAATAGCATAGAGTTAGTTTAGAAGTTTGAATTAAATTAGCTTTAAGTACTCTTAGATCAGCATCATCCAACTCTACACACACACCCCCTTAAATTGGGAAACTGGTCCCATTATCCCCAGTCGGACCCGCTATACCAAACGGATAAGGAGCTGCCAACCAAGGTCCGGACCGGGTGGGTATCCCCCTTGTTGTCGACCTGATTTTCGGGGCTTCAACATATTTGGCGCTAGAAGGAGGGCCCGAACTATGAATGGCACCTAATTCAAAATCTAAATACCATTCTGAGAGTAAATCGCCCTCATCAACTCCCCCAACTTCCCCAGTACGTTTAAATCCAGAGTCAAAAGTCGCTCGAGTATTAACCGCTGCTACATACCCTAATATTTCAGACCAATCTACCATTGAACCCCCTGAAGTTCAAACTCTAATTCACAAACTCCAGGGATTTTCTATTTTTACACAAAGGTCTGATAAATCTCAAAGCAGCGTGACTTCGCAGTACAATCCTGCTCATCCCCTAACCAGATTAAAGAGTAAAAAATTTGGCATCCAGCCAACTGAATTCCCTCTCCCCACCAAGAAAAGAGCAAGGAAAACACCACCAGAGTCTGACAGTGAGACTCTTTCATCTACATCGTCCATTTCAACTCACTCACTGTGAAGTCAGCCACCCACATCTTCATTCCAAACCACTCATCCATCTTCCACAACCCCTCCTCTTCAATCATCTAAGATCATAATATCTTCATCTTCCCAGCCTCAGGGATCATCCTCTGCACTTTCATTTACTAGCAGCTCAACGATGGCCCAGTCTCCATGGAACAATCCTGGGGCAGTTTTAATGCCTCCACCCCTGAGCCAAATACCGGCCCATCCTGAGAAATGGCTACCCAAATTCAATCCAGAAGCAGGCATGCTAGCTGAAGAGCACATTAATAATTTCATGCTTTCTGTCAATCTCAATGGAGTTACCAACGAGGATGTTGTTGTCCGGCTTTTTCCCTATACAATGCAAGGAACAGCCGGGTCATGGTACTTTTCATTACCTTCCGGGTCTATCAGAAGTTGGGACATTTTTCAAAGTCAATTCCTTACCAAGTTTGGTGATGACAGATCAACGGCGATGTTAATCAATGACCTATCCAATCTTAAAGCCAAGGCTAGAGAACCCATCAAAGATTTCAATTTACGGTTCAATAAAATCCTCAACAAAATTCCCACTGCTTCCCAACCCAGCGAAGAAGTACGATGTGAATGGTATATTACGGCCTTACCATCAAACTTAGCAATCTTCGTCGATAGAGCAAATAAGACAACCTTAGTTGAAAACCTGACAGAGGTGATAGCAGTAGAGAAATGCGTAGTAGCCCTGGAAAAAAGATCTGCGATAAAGGAACGCAAATCTAAGAAAGTCACCTTCAAGGAAGACTCCAAGAAGAAACAAACGAAAGACCCTTTCGATTTGGAAGGATTACAAAAAGTATTAAAATCCATGTCCAATGAGATGATTGACATAAAAAAACAAGTGGCAGAAACTTCTTCAAAAAAGCCCTACAGAGCTTTTAAAAGAGGCCCTTCAATGGATGTGAAGCCACCCAACGCTATCTCAAATGTCGAATCCGAAGAAGAGGAAGAAGAAGAGAGTACCACTGAAGGGCAAACCGATGACGAAGAAGTTGTGGAACTACAAGGAATGTGGGATTTCATCCTCCCACAAGAAGAAGATCAAGAAGCATTTCCGGCACACGAAGCAAAAATCAACTTGATCCTCCCCAAACTACCCCTAAGCAAAAGGGCGCAAGCCCTGCAGCAAAAGATAAAGTCGCAACAAAGAAAATGACCGCTAAAGCGACTTAATCTAGCCCAGTCCAATCAGATCAAATACCTCCATCAAGAACACTAATAGTGTCGGATGAAATGGAGTACAATATTATTGATGACATGAAAAAGACTAGGGCTAATATCACTCTTTATGAATTGAGCAAATTGAAACATCAACAAAAGATAATGATGAAAGAATTACATGCCGTGCCTACTACATCTTTGCCTATAGCTGTAGCTTCCCACAACATGGGAAGACCTCCAACCAACACGATCAATAAGGTTGATCCAAATGACATCGCCTTGATTGGAGGAAGATCAAGGTCTCACACTCCCCCTTTTCTTCTCACTTATGAAATTTTTAATAAAAATGTGCACAATTGTTTGGTAGATTCTGGTGCTTCAACGAATATTTTACCCAGATCAATATGTGCCAAGTTGAATGTTCAACCACAAAAATCCGCAGTGCGCATAGTTCAGCTTGATCGATCTCAAGTCGAAGTGATTGGTGAACTTAATCAAGTGACCATAAGATTGTCGTCTAACCCGAAGGTATGTCAGGTTATTGACATTCTAGTAGCTGATATCCCAGAATTCTATGGCTTGATTCTTAGCAGGGATTGGTCTGAAAAACTCCATGGATACTTCTCAACCGACTGGTCGCACATGTGGTTACCCTACAACGGTAAACCGAATCAAATAAAGGTTGAACGAGAGTTACACCAGAAGTACATAGTAACGGAATTGGAGGGAGAAAATGAAGCAATAGCATACAACAGCAGTATCATAGGCAATTACTCGGTAGATTCTTTCCTCGGCAATTTCAATGCTCATACATCACCTTACTTAGAAAATTCAGTTTTGTCCCAAGTCGAAAATTTTTCCCAAACTGATAATTCAAAGTGTGTTAATTTTTTAGATAACCCTGTAAATACATCTTTGTTTTGGAAATTATATTTTGATGGCTCCAAATCTAACGAGGGAGCAGGAGCAGGATGCGTTCTGATTAGCCCATACGGAAATAAGACCATGCTTACGTGCAGACTTGAATTCGATTGCACAAACAATACAGCGGAATACGAGGCCTTGGTGCAAGGCCTATACAAAGCAATCGGGTTGAACGTTAAGTATCTTCAAGTCTTTGGAGACTCTGAGATCGTCGTCAAACAGGTACGTAACACCATACATTGCCTATCAGGTCATTTGAAGCACTATCAAACTTTAGTACAAGATCTGACTGCACATTTCATAGCATTCAATATTTCGTCAATCCCAAGACTCCAAAATGCGAGTGCAGACCTGTTAGCTAACGTAGCCTCTAGACTTATTCCCTCCGAAGATTTTAGTCCAGATAGATTCTCAATATAATTAATCTTTAGACCGTCCATCCCTGACAACATTACAAACTGGAGAGTATTCAATGACGATCCTGATATTGTAAATTTCCTCACTTCTGAAGGATCCTACTCCAATCAAATAATTGACGAAGACCATCATGATCGACAAATACAACAAGATAGCACTGATAATGCTATACCTAAATCGGTGGTTAAGTTAGAAGACTTATATGATTTGAAAAGTCGGTTTAAAAGGTCTACCAATTCTAAGCTCTACAGTTCAACTCTGAACTACGAATTAGTAAACCTAGGAACCGATGATAAACCACAAAACGTTAATCTAGGTCACGGCCTAGCCCCTGAAGAAAAACAAGCGTATATCCGTCTTTTGAGACAATACAAAAATGTTTTTGCCTGGAATTACGATGAGCTGAAGACATACGACACTTCTATCATTCAACATACTATCCCTATGATTGACAATGAAAAACCTGTCCAACAGAAACTCAGAAAAATCCACCCCAATTTAGAAAATCAGATAAAAACTGAGCTAAATAAGTTATTAAGAGCCAGAATAATTTTCCCCGTCAGACATTCCAAATGGGTCTCCAATATGGTACCTGTTAGAAAGAAAAACGGAGATATTAGAATCTGTATCGATTTTCGGAATCTCAACAAAGCCTGTCAAAAAGACAATTTTCCCCTCCCACCTATGGAGCAGATATTACAGGCAGTAGCAGGCTCAGAATTAATGTCTTTTTTGGATGGATTTTCAAGATACAATCAAGTGCTGGTACATCCCGATGATCAGTTAAAAACCACATTCCGAACTAAATGGGGCACATACGCATATCGGAAGATGCCATTTGGTTTGATCAATGCCGGCGCTACATTTCAGAGAGCCATGGACATCGCATTCAAGGGTTTAGTCAATAAATCTGTAGTAATTTATCTGGATGATATAACAGTGTACTCCAAGAAGCGAAGCGACCATCTCAAAGACTTGAAACAAATCTTTCAACGATGTTTAAGATATGGGATTTCACTTAAACCAAAGACATCTTTTTTCGCATTAAGTGAAGGAAAACTTCTAGGATTCATAGTGTCAAAATCTGGTATTCACATTGAGCCTAACAGAATCAAAGAAATTTCTGAAATATCCCTACCTCATAACAAAAAAGCCATGCAATCTTTCCTTGGTCAAATCAATTTTGTGAAGAGATTTGTCCCAGATTTTTCACGGATTGTTTCTCCTTTGCAAACCATGATTAAAAAGAATTCAAATTTTAAATGGGGTCAAGATGAGCATGAAGCATTCAACCTGATCAAACAAGCTATCATTAACACTCCATCTTTAGCAACCCCAAATTTTTCAGAATCTTTTATCTTATACACATTTGCCTCAGAGAAATCATATGCCGCGATTCTAACTCAAGCAAATCAAGAGAAAGCGGAAGCTCCAATCGCATTTTTTAGCTCGAATTAACAAGGTGTTGAACTCAACTATTCAGACGTGGAGAAACAGGCATATGCTATTTTCAAAGCGATCAAATATTTCAGACCTTTCTTACTTAAAGCCCATACTAAGGTCATAGTACCATTTCCAGCGGTAAGAAATCTTCTAATACAGAAGGATGTGGGTGAAAAAAGAGCAAATTGGATCACCACTTTACAAGAATACGACCTTGAGATCAAACCAGCAAGCATTGTAAGAGGTCAAGGCTTCTGCAAAATGTTGGCTGGAGCATCGCAAATTCCTGAGAATTCATCTGAAGAGGTACAAACGTATGAGGTAAGCCTAAACGATACAGAATCATTATATTCTGACACCATTTATTATCTTAAGAACAGGTATGCTCCATCACACCTGGATCACACCAAGAAAAGAGCTCTGAGATTGAAAGCTAAACAATATTAGCTCATAAATGATGTTTTGTTTAAAAGGAATTACGATTCTGTGCTTCTTAGGTGTCTTGAGAAAACTGAAGCCGAAAAGGTTTTGCAGGAACTCCACGATGGACCAGCAGGCGGACACTATGCTGGAGATGCTACTGCACATAAAATCTTACGTGCAGGATATTATTGGCCCACGCTGTTCAAAGACTCACACAGTTATGTGAGGAAATGCCAAGTCTGCCAAACTACTGCAGGGAGACAAAAGAAACCATCCATGCCACTACAGTCGGTAAACATCGAGCAACCATTCAGTCAGTGGGGCTTGGACATAATAGGTGATATCGTTCCTCACTCTTCTAAGTAGCATAGATACATCCTCACGGCAACAGATTATTTTACTAAATGGGTAGAAGCAGTTCCTCTCAAGACAGCTAATTCTGAAAACATCATTGAATTCATAGATCAATTTATAATCACTAGGTTTGGATTGCCAATGGCTTTAATGTTTGATAATGCCTCATACTTTTCTGGAAATGCAATGACTGAGTTTGCACTTAAAAGAGGGTTCAAACTGAAATATTCAGCCAACTACTATCCGCAAGGTAATGGATTGGCTGAATCGACAAATAAAAACCTGATCAGGATTATTAAAAGAACAGTTGACCAGAACCAAAAGAATTGGCACAAAGCTTTGGTAAATGCTTTATGGGCAGATAGAATAACGAAGAAAGCTTCAATCGGCACTTCTCCCTTTAATTTAGTTTATGGGAAAGAAGTGGTTCTTCCAACTCACTTAGTCATCCCCTCTTTGTCTTTAGTACAATACATCGATGAGGTATCTACTTCCTCCATACAACTAAGACAAATGGAAATAATTAAATTAGAAGAACAACGAGAACAAGCTAAGAAAAACCATACTCATCACCAAGCGCTAATAAAATCCTCTTTTGACTCAAGCATAATGACCAGAAAAAATTTTCAGATGGGAGATTTAGTTTTGAAATGGGATAAGGCTCATGAAGAAAAGGGCAAACATACAAAATTTTAGAAAATGTGGATTGGTCTTTTTCAGATTGTAGAAGTCATAGGCCCATCAACGTTTGTGTTGCAGGATTTAGCAGGTAGAAGGGATTCTTTACCTGTTAATGGACAGATCCTTAAAATATATTTTCCATAGAAGATTACTCTTCTATTTTGTAGGATAGTTTTAGTTTTTTCTTTTTTTTTCTTTCTTTCTTATAAATAAAACCAGTTGTAGATGGTTACTACAGGGGTTCACGAAAAAGACACCAATTCTCTATCAGATTTTGAGCTTTTTCGCTTGTACAAGTAGCAAAATTTTCGAAAAATCTGATCTTTATTATTGACAGATAGAGTTAACTTTAGCCTAGATATGATACTAGTTTCAACTTCAAAAAATTTGAGGAAAGCAACCTTTGGTAAAAAATTGTTTTATATCAGCACAATGAAAGGTATCAATAATAAAATAAATATTCTCTGTAAAACTGCTGTTTTCAAACTCTATTATTGTCGTCCAAAGCTTTCTTAAGGAAAAACAATGACTTCCTCCCTGCTAAAGGAAATCGCAACATTCAGAGGAACAATCCGAGAAAACACTATATCTCAAAGAATAAGAGGTCTCATCACGAGCCGGCTTATCATGATCACAGATATTATAACTTTTTGACTTTGCCAATACTGTCCACCAAAACAGGGCAACGACTCAAGATTGTTGCAATCAAAAGACAAGGGGTCTCATCACGAGCCAGCTTGTTCAACAAAAGTGTAAATCAAGTGAATGACTGTGTCATAATTTGGCCACCAAACCAAGACATTGTTCTTTAGAGAATAAAAAAGGAAAAAGTGTCAAAAGGGGTTTTTCTCTGAAAAGTTGTAAATAGCGTTAAGCAGGATAAAGGATCATTGCTGGGTAACAGGTAACCCTGTCGAGGCTATGGACGCCTGATGGCAGCAGAGGCTCTACCTACAATAAATTAGCATATTTTAAAAGCTAGCACACAGAGAAGACCTTATTTTATCTTTAAAAGACCAAGTAATGTCTGATGTAAATACAAGGACTAAGCCTGAGGAAGCAAACAATTGGAATAGGAAAAGGTTGAGACAAAATATCATTGATAGGATAAGGCATAATGTACTCTATCTGTCCATAACAAAATTTAGACGTATGAAAATTTTTCTGCTTTGGAAGTTAAAATTCAATAGAAAAGCAGAGATAACTGGTTCTTCACAGTGAATCGCCATTGTTGTGGCCACCAACAACCCCCCTCTTTGTTTGGTATTAGCGATAACACCAAGCAAATGGGGACCCTTAATAAAAAATCCAAAAAACATTTTATCAAAATTTTTGTATTTCAACTCCCTAAAACTGTATCGCATCGCGAGAAGAGAGTGAAACGTTTTCCTATGCGCATAATAAGCTGCGAAGAAGCGACGCGAAATTCATCGCATCGCATATATTATGAAGCACTCTTAAATAAAAAACTTAAGGAATCTCCGACGGCCGATATGCGATGTCGCATATCGCAACATCGCATAAGCAACACACAATGATTGGATGACTAAGCGCGATTTGCGATTTGCGATCTGCAATCTGCGATGTTGCGATCTGCGATGTTGCGATCTGCGATGAATGCGATTTGTGATAAATGCGATCATCAATTTCTGCGATGACACATTTTGACGACGCAATCCTCGATGCTGCGATGCGAGTCGCAGAAATCACCTATCGCAAAATTTCCTCGGCGCAGTATTCAAGGAAAGTTGTCTGTAGACCAAAATTGGGCGCACGCCTTAAAAGAAATTAATGATTGTACGCCAAAGTATTCAAGAAGGATAGTGTTGTGTTTTTCGAAGAGTCAGTTCGTTATAGGTGTCATGATTATGCATTCATTAGAGCTTAAAGCCTTCATGTCAATCTTTATCATTATTACTCTTTTCCTTTGCGTAAACTGTAAGACAGGAAATAACATAAAGCAATGTGCAAGAAACATCTAAGGAAAAGGGGAAAGCGTCAATGCTCGGAGAACAGAGAAGAGATGCCTTCACAAACGGATGCCGCATGCAACAGGACCACAGATTCCAGAGTATCACTCAACAGATACTGATGTCAATAGGCCATCCAAAACTCAGAACCAAAGTCGCACAAAAGCAACATGTTTGCAAAAGATCCTGAAGCATATGCCCGGTAAAGCAAAAAGAAAAAAAAGGTGCTAAAGAAGGAAAACGGACCAGAAAAGCCCGGAACAAAGAACGGAGGCAGTTTTTAATACAAAAAATTGTTCAGAGAGCAAAGTCCCTAACTTATTCAGTCATTCGCAAGGCCGGAAACCGAAATAGCAAAAGCAGAATCAGTTTGAGAGGAATTTGGGTTATTACCAAGTATACACACAGTGAATACACCCAGCCAGAGGAAGATTCTCGAAAATATCTTCTAGTTTACCAGAAAGTGGTGCCAGCGCTTGTTATTTCTATTTTCGTAGCTCAAACGAAAGGAGAAGACGACCAACCGACTCTTCCCAGGCGAATGTTACATGCTTGCAGCACTAAGGAGCAAATACAGAAACAGTTAGGAATTAGATTTAATTTTTAGAAATAATTTTGCTTTAGCAGAAGGGCGGTCATTTAAAACCGTATCCTAAATTTATGTAATTAAGTTAATTAGTTAGCAGTATTTAAACCCTTCTCAGGCATTTGGAGAAGGGTCCAGAAATTTGTCAAAAAACTTGTCCTCAGAACATGCACTTTTGCACCCTCGGAGGGGGTTTTTGATGAATGGTTGGATCGAGATTTATTAATGTTTGCATTTGATATCTGCTACTGATGTTGCACTTTTGTACTCTTAGTAGATGTTAGAGCAAGGAGAGATAAATCATTGTTGCTTGAAGCTTATGAGTGGAACCAGTCATAAATGGTACTTTTATCTCTTGACCATTTCTGCTCATATTCTTAAAGTGATATACAGTTTTCAGTTGTTTATATGTTACTGTATGAATGTGTGATTTACCATTTGGCACTTTTGTACGGTGGAGTCATTCATTTATGTTTGATATATGAATAACTTATTATGCGATATGTTGTTCACAACTGTTTTGCTTAACTTTTTATGCAAAGTGGTTTATCTTAATTGATTTCTATTCTTATGATAGCTTAATGATCTTTATTACCAGTTATTGTTTGAAATCTCTTTAGATCGCATAATAGAAGAAATGCATCCCGGGTTAGCTTAGATTAGATGTGTTGTTTCTCATTAGATTACAATAGCATAGAGTTAGTTTAGAAGTTTGAGTTAAATTAGCTTTAAGTACTCTTAGATCAGCATCATCCAACTCTACACACACACACCCTTAAATTGGGAAACTGGTCCCATTATCCCCAGTCGGACCCGCTATACCAAACGGATAAGGAGCTGCCAACCAAGGTCCAGACCGGGTGGGTATCCCCCTTGTTGTCAACCCGATTTTCGGGGCTTCAACAGAACCCAACGCACAACATTTAGAAGTCTAGGCTAGAGACGTATTCCGGCGTCGTAAAGCCTGGTACATGTCACTTTCATCGTAGGTTGGGTGATTCCTCCTCTTTGAAACGACAAGTGCCAGTACGGACTTGTGCTCCCACGTACCGTCGAGTATATATTGGGAGACCACAACAGGCTATATCCTTTATCCTTAGGTAGCCGTGTCTGCCGCCCTATCGGTCGCAATGCACTGAACACAGCATTCAGGAAGATTGACTGTCGTACCATAAAAAGTATTTTGCAGTTTTGCAATTGGTTTGGTAATCCCCCTGTCTAGATATCCAGAGTAATCACTTTTGTTCCTTTTCAGACTCCTTAAAAGAAAAGGTCCATCTGAGCACTTGTCACTTCAGGCTCATTAAAAATCGAAGGCGACTAGAGTCATCTTTAGCTTTTTCTCAACTCTTAAAAATTGAAAAAGCAAGTTGTGTCAAAGCGTCATAAAATTTATTTAAATCCGAATAACATCATTGTTACCTCGTTGGTCTTAGGTTGAGAAAATGGAGTCCACTAATCAGGTATTTCCCCTTGGGGGAATCCTACTCCCTTTTCCTCTAGGGGAGATGTTGGTGCACCTCATATGGCTACATTGTCCCTTCCAGGGCTTGCAATTGGCCTGCCAGTATGGCTTTTCTCGACCTCTGTCATTCAAAACACCATGATTCTTGAGCAATCAAATCAGCAACGAGATGATACTAGAGTTACCCAAATCGAAGGCGACTAGAGTCGTCTTTAGCTTTTTCTCGGCTCTTAAAAATTGAAAAATCAAGTTGTGTCAAAGTGTCATAAAATTTATTTAAATCGAAATAACATCACTATTCCCTCATTGGTCTTAGGTTGAGAAAATGGAGTCCACCAATCAAGGATTTCCCCTTGGGGGAATCCTACTCCCTTTTCCTCTAGGGGAGATGTTGGTGCACCTCATATGGCTACATTGTCCCTTCCAGGGCTTACAATTGGCCTGTCGATATGGCTTTTCTCGACCTCTGTCGTTCAAAACACCATGATTCTTAAGCAATCAATTCAGCAACTAGATGATACTAGAGTTACCCCCCAGCCTTCTACTTTGTTTGTTTCTCGCTCTCCTTCTTCCTCTTCGCTTGGTGAAACTAGTCAAACTAAAAACCAAGTAACTGAGCAGAAGAATAAAAGGAAGGAGAAGAAGAAGAAGAAGCCAACGATGAAAAGGGGCAGCCATGCATCATCTGACGAAAATCCCCACACTGCACCATCCAAACCTAAATCTCCATGTGTCATTTGCAAAGGAAATCACAATCATCGAGATTGTCCTTGCATCCCACGGATCTTAAGGGACTAGTCTCCCCACTTGTCGTTCCTTTCTAGCACTACTTTTGGCTATTGCATATTCCTTTACTCTTTTGAATGACATACTTCATTTTATCCTCTCATCTAGCTTTCACAAGAGTTTTCCTTTATTTGTTTGTGAATATGTCAACTAAACAAATGCCAACTGATCCTGAGGATTAAAAACATCTAATTCCAGGCCCGTACAACATACTAAGTACCAGGCAGGTAAGCTGTTCAGAGCTTTTAGATGTTCCAGGATGCTGCCAAAGGTGAAGTTGTTTGGCTTAAAAACACTCTCCTCATTTGACCTAAAACATTTCGGGCCTCATGGAATTACCCAACGTAGGCCTTGACAATGGTGCCAAAGCTGAAGTTGTTTGGCTTAGAAACAATCTGCTTATTTGAGCAAAAACATTTAGGGCCTCATGGTATTACCCATTTTGTGCATATCATCAAATTACAAATCCTGAAATTACATAATTTTATGTAACTTCATCTAGCATAGGCATTGCATTAAATAATTTCAGTGCTTAGTCATTGGACCTATGTTGAGCATAGCCACCTATCATTGCATTCTATGCAATTGCACAACTTCTCTCCACCATTATGTACAACATTCGTTTTCTCTGGAAACAAAAATACTCATGCAAAACCCAAATTCCACAATACAAATTTGCCCAATACAAAACCCACAACGTAGCTCCAACGTAGCTCTGGTGTTGCTACTGCCAAATTCCCTAAAAAATGTATACATTATTTGGCACGAGAAACTCAATCATCATGCCCTATCTGATTGTTTCTATCTGGTTGTTTCTAACATGTGTAGGTTTCTGAAATTGTTAATTTGCAATTTTAACTATGTTTCAAAAAAAATGATCATATAAAAGTTGTTGTAATAAATATATTTCTTCATTATGTTTACAAGCTTAGATACCCACTCATTTAGAAACAAATTGAACATGATTCTTGTCCTTTGCCTTTTAATTCATATATTTTCAAGTAATGTTATAGGAATGTAATGAATATTAAACATCTTACGCGAAGAAAACAACATTTTTGTGTTTTGTTTTGTACCAAAAATGACAACAAACCTTACTCAGAATGCAATTTCCTCAATGTTATCTGGAACAACTCATATTCAACCATACCTACAAATTGTTGAACTTGAATCAATACAATCAATGCAAAATTCAACTCCACGATATCGTACTGCAATTTCAAATGGAACACATAAGAAACACATCATGCTTCCAAAATATTTCAATGATCTCGTAGCAACAGGCTTGCTACGAAAGGGTTCTGTTATAAATGTTAAAAGTTGGACTACCTCAGCTATCGGTCCATCAACGTAAGTTTGTTATAAATTTCTTATTTCAAAAATAACATTTTTATTTATAACACATCCGCTTCTAACAGTTAGCCTATGACTCTCATTTGTTGTGTAGGTCTTGTTGAGGGCCCGGAAATCGGGTCGACAACAAGGGGGATACCCACCCGGTCCGGAACTTGGTTGGCAGCTCCTTGTCCGTTTGGTATAGCGGGTCCGACTGGGGATAATGGGACCAGTTTCCCAATCTAAGGGGTGTGTGTGTGTGTAGAGTTTGATGATGCTGATCTAGAAGTATTTTTAAGCTAATTTAATTCTAACTTCTAAACTGACTCTATGCTATTGTAATCTAACAAAAACAACACATCTAATCTACGCTAACCCGGGGTAGTTTTCCTCTATTATGCGATCTAAAAAGATTTCGAACAATAACTGGTAATAAATATCATTCAGCTATCATAAGAATAGAAATCAATTAAGATAAACCATTCTGCATAAAAAGTTAGGCAAAATAGTTGTGAACAGCATATCGCATAATAAGTTATTCATATGTCAAGCACAAATAAATGACTCCACCGTACAGAAGTGCCAAATGGTAACCCACACATTCATACATTAACATATAAACAACTCAGCTGCATATCACTCTAAGAATATAAGCAGAAATTGGTCAAGAGATAAAAGTACCATTTATGACTGATTTCACTCACAAACTTCAAGCAATAACGATTTATCTCTACTTGTTCTAATATCTACTAAGAGTACAGAAGTGCAACATCAGTAGCAGACATTAAAATGCAAACATAAATAAATCTCGATCCATCCATTCATCAAAAACCCCCTCCAAGGGTGCAAAAGTGCATGTTCTGAGGACAAGTTTTTTGACAAATTTCCGGACCCTTCTCCAAATGCCATGAGAAAGGTTAAATACTACTAACTAATTAATCTTAATTACACAAATTTAGGAAACGGCTTCAAATGACCGCCCTTTTACTAAAACAAATTTATTTCTATATCTAATTTCTAATCGTTTCTGTATATGCTCCTTAGTGTTGTAAGCAATGCAACGTTTGCCTGGAAAGAGTCGGTTGGTTGTCTTTTCCCTTCGTTCGAGCGATAAAAGTAGAAATAACAAGAGCGGGCGCCTCTTTCTGACAAACTAGAAGATATTTTCGAAAATCTTCCTTTGGTTGGGTGTAATTCGTTGTGTGTATACTTAGTATAACCCATATTTCTTTCAAACTGATTTTGCTGTTGCTATTTCGGTTTCCGGCCATGCGAATGACTCAATGAGTTAGGGATTTCGTTGCCTGAACAATCTTCTGTATTGAAAATTGCTTCCATTCTTTGTTCCAAGTTTTTCTGGAGCGTCCTCCCTCTTTAGCGTTTTTCTTTTTGCTTTACCCAGTCTGAGCTTCAGGATCTTTTGTAAACATGCTACTTTTGTGCGCCTTTGACTCTGAGTCTTGGATAGTCTATTTCCATCAGTATCTGTTGAGTGATACTCTGGAATCCGCGGTCCTGCTGCATGTGGCAACCATTTGCGAAGGCATCTCCTCTCTGTTCTCCTAGTATTGGCGCTTTCCCCTTTTCCTTAGATGTTTCCTGCATATTGATTTATATTAGTTGCTGCCTTACAGTTTACGCAAAGGAAAAGAGAAATGATGAAAAGATTGACATGAAAGCATTAAGTTCTAATGAATGCATAATCATGACACTCATAATGACTTGACTCTTCGAAAAACGCGACACAATCATTCTTGGATACTCAGGCGTACAATCATTAATTTCCCTTAAGGTGCGCGCTCAATTTTGGGTTTACAGACTATGTCGAGGAAATCTTGCAATGAGTGGTTTCTGCGATTCGCATCGCAGTATCGAGGATTGCGATGTCAAGAAGTGTCATCGCAGGAATTGATAGTCTCATTCATCGCAGATCGCAAATCGCAGGATCGCAGATTGCAGATCGCAAGATCGCAAGTCGCGTTTTTTTCATTCAATCACTGTGTGCTGCTTATGCGATGTTGCGATATGCGACGTCGCATATCAGCCGTCGGCGATTCCTTCAGATTTTTCATTTAAGAGCGCTTTCAATATATGCGATGCGATGAATTTCGCGTCGCTTCTTCGCAGCTTATTTATGCGCATAGGAAACGCTTCACTCTCTCTTCGCAATGTGATCTAGCTTTAGGGAGTTAAAATACAAAAATTTTGATAAAAATATTTTTTGGATTTTTTGCTAAGGGTCCCCCTTTGCTTGGTGTTATTGCTAATATCAAACAAAGAGGGGGGGTTGTTGGTGACCACAACAATGGAGATTCACTGTGAAGAACCAGTTATCTCTGCTTTTCTATTGAATTTCTACTTCCAAAACAGAAAAAAATTTCATATGTCTAAATTTTGTTATGGACAGATAGAGTACATTACTCCTTATCCTGTCAATGATATTTTGTCTCAACCTTTTCATATTCCAATTGTCTACTTCCTTAGGCTCAGTTCTTGCATTCATACCAGACATTACTCGGTCTTTTTAAAGATAAAATAAGGTCTTCCCTGCGTACTGGCTTTTTTTTTAAAATATGCTCATTTGTCGTAGGTAGAGCCTCTGCTGCCCGCAAGCGTCCATAGCCTCGACAGGGTTACCATGTTATCCAGCAATGATCCTTTTTCCTGCTTGAGGTTATTTACAACATTTCAGAGAAAAATCCTTTTTGACAATTTTTCCTTTTTTATTCTCTAAAGAACAATGTCTTGGTTTGGTGGCCAAATTATGACACAGTCATTCACTTGATTTACACTTTTGCTGAACAAGCTGGCTCGTGATGAGACCCCTTGTCTTTTGATTGCAACAATCTTGATTCATTGCCCTATTTTGATAGACAGTATTGGCAAAGTCAGCAAGTTATGATATCTGTGATCATGATAAGCCGGCTCGTGATGAGACCTCTTATTCTTTGAGATATAGTGTTTTCTCGGATTGTTCCTCTGAATGCTGCGATTTCCTTTAGCAGGGAGGAAGTCATTGTTTTTCCTTAAGAAAGCTCTGGACGACAATAATAGAGTTTGAAAACAGCAGCTTTACAGAGAATATTTATTTTATTATTGATGATACCTTTCATTATGCTGACATGAAACAATTTTTTACCAAAGGTTTCTTTCATCAAAGTTTTTCTTTTGAGGTTGAAACTAACATCATATTCAGGCTAAAGTTAACTCTACTTGTCAATAATAAAAATCAGATTTTTCGAAAAGTTTTGCTATTTGTACAAGTGAAATCAAAATCTGATAGAGAATTGGTGTGCTCTTTCATGAATCCTTTTTGATGATCATTTACAACCGGTTTTATTTATAAGAAAGAGAAAAACAAATAAAAAACTAAAACTATCCTACAAAAATAGAAGAATGATCTTCTATGGAAAATACATTTTAAGAATCTGTCCATTCACAGGCAAAGAATCTCTTCTACCTGCCAAATCCTACAACACAAACGTCGATGGGCCTATGACTTCTACAATCTGAAAAGGACCAAGCCACAGCTTCTGAAATTTCGTATGTTTGCCCTTTTCTTCATGAGCCTTATCCCATTTCAAAACTAAATCTCCCATCTGAAAGTTTTTTCTGGTCATTATTTTTGAGTCAAAAGAGGATTTTATTAGCGCCTGGTGATGAGCATGGGTTTTCTTAGCTTGTTCTCGTTGTTCTTCTAATTTGATTATTTCCATTTGTCTCAGTTGTAAGGAGGAAGTAGATACTTCATCGATGTATTGTACTAAAGACAAAGAGGGAATGACTAAGTGGGTTGGAAGAACCACTTCTTTCCCATAAACTAAATTAAAGGGAGAAGTGCCGATTGAAGCTTTCTTCGTAATTCTATCTGCCCATAAAGCATTTACCAGCGCTTTGTGCCAATTCTTTTGGTTTTGGTCGACTGTTCTTTTAATAATCCTGATTAGGTTTTTGTTTGTAGATTCAGCCAACCCATTACCTTGCGGATAGTAGTTGGCAGAATACTTCAGTTTGAACCCTCTTTTAAGTGCAAACTCAGTCATTGTATTTCCAGAAAAGTATGAGGCATTATCAAACATTAAGGCCGTTGGCAATCCAAACCTAGTGATGATAAATTGATCTATGAATTCAATAATGTTTTCAGAATTAGCTGTCTTGAGAGGAACTGCTTCTACCCATTTAGTAAAATAATCTGTTGCCGTGAGGATATACCTATGCTGCTTAGAAGAGTGAGGAACGATCTCACCTATTATGTCCAAGCCCCATTGGCTAAATGGTTGCTCGATGTTAACCGGCTGTAGTGGCATGGAAGATTTCTTTTGTCTCCCTGCAGCAGTCTGGCAGACTTGGCATTTCCTTACGTAATTGTATGAGTCTTTGAACAGCGTGGACCAATAATATCCTGCACGTAAGATTTTATGTGCAGTAGCTTCTCCAGCATAGTGTCCACCTGCTGGTCCATCGTGGAGTTCCTGCAAAACCTTTTCGGCTTCAGTTTTCTCAAGACACCTAAGAAGTACAGAATCGTAATTCCTTTTAAACAGAACATCATTTATGAGCTGGTATTGTTTAGCTTTCAATCTCAGAGCTCTTTTCTTGGTGTGGTCCAGGTGTGATGGAACATACCCGTTCTTAAGATAATAAATGGTGTCAGCATACAATGATTCTGCGTCGTTTAGGCTTACCTCATACGTATGTGCCTCTTCAGATGAGTTCTCAGGAATTTTCGATGCTCCAGCTAACATCTTGCAGAAGCCTTGACCTCTTACGATGTTTGCTGGCTTGATCTTAAGATCGTATTCTTGTAAGGTGGTAATCCAATTTGCTCTCTTTTCGCCCACATCCTTCTGTATCAGAAGGTTTCTTACCGCTGGAAACGGCACTACGACTTTGGTATGGGCTTTAATTAAGAAAGGTCTGAAATACTTGATCGCTTTGAAAACAGCGTATGCCTGTTTCTCCACGTCTGAATAATTGAGTTCAGCACCTTGTAAGTTCGAGCTAAAAAATGTGATTGGAGCTTCCGCCTTCTCTTGATTTGCTTGAGTTAAAATCGCGGCATAAGATTTCTCTGAGGAAAATGTGTATAAGATAAAAGATTCTGAAAAATTTGGGGTCGCTAAAGATGGAGCGTTGATGATGCCTTGTTTGATCAAGTTGAATG
This sequence comes from Pinus tabuliformis, assembly GCA_031772625.1. Taxonomy (NCBI): domain Eukaryota; kingdom Viridiplantae; phylum Streptophyta; class Pinopsida; order Pinales; family Pinaceae; genus Pinus; species Pinus tabuliformis. Next base: position 2,061,240,990 of record CM062818.1, read on the forward strand.
CTTCATGCTCATCTTGACCCCATTTAAAATTTGAATTCTTTTTTATCATATTTTGTAAAGGAGAAATAATACGTGAAAAATCCGGGACAAACCTTTTTACAAAATTGATTTGACCAAGGAAAGATTGCATGGCCTTTTTGTTATGGGGCATGGATATTTCGGAAATTTCTTTGATTCTGTCAGGTTCAATGTGAATACCAGATTTTGACACTACGAATCCTAGCAATTTCCCTTCACTTAATGCGAAAAAAGATTTCTTTGGGTTAAGTGAAATCCCATAGCTTAAACATCTTTTACAGATTTGTTTCAAGTCTTTGAGATGGTCGCTTCGCTTCTTGGAGTACATTGTTATATGATCCAGGTAAATCACTACAGATTTATTGACTAATCCTTTAAACGTGATGTCCATGGCTCTCTGAAAGGTAGCGTCGGCATTGATCAGACCAAATGGCATCTTCTGATATGCATATGTGCCCCATTTAGTTCGGAATGTGGTTTTTAACTGATCATCAGGATGTACCAGCACTTGATTGTATCCTGAAAATCCATCTAGAAAAGACATTAATTCTGAGCCTGCTACTGCCTGTAATATTTGCTCCATAGGTGGGAGGGGAAAATTGTCTTTTTGACAGGCTTTGTTGAGATTCTGGAAATCGATACAGATCCTAATATCTCCGTTTTTCTTTCTAACGGGCACCATATTGGATACCCATTTGGAATGTCTAACGGGGAAAATTATTCTGGCTCTCAACAACTTATTTAGCTCAGTCTTTATCTTATTTTCTAAGTTGGGGTGGATTTTTCTGAGCTTTTGCTGGACAGGTTTTTCATTGTCAATCATAGGGATAGTGTGTTGAATGATAGAAGTGTCGTATGTCTTTAGCTCATCGTAATTCCAGGCAAAAACGTTTTTGTATTGTCTCAGAAGACGGATATATGCTGATTTTTCTTCAGGGGCTAGGCCGTGGCCTAGATTAACGTTTTGTGGCTTCTCATCGGTTCCTAGGTTTTTTCATAGTTCAGAGTCGAACTGTAGAGTTTAGAATTGGCAGACCTTTTAAACCGACTTTTCAAATCGTATAAGTCTTCTAACTTAACCACCGATTTAGGTATAGCATTATCAGTGCTATTTTGTTGTATTTGGTGATCATGATGGTCTTCGTCAATTATTTGGTTTGAGTAGGATCCTTCAGAAGTGAGGAAGTTTACAATGTCAAGATCGTCGTTGAATACTCTCTAGTTGGTGACGTTGTCAAGGATGGATGGTCTAAAGATTAATTCTATTGAGAATCTATCTGGACTAAAATCTTCAGAGGGAATAAGTCTAGAGGCTACGTTAGCTAACAGGTCTGCACTCGCATTTTGGAGTCTTGGGATTGACGAAATATTGAATGCTATGAAATGTGCAGTCAGATCTTGTACTAAAGTTTGATAGTGCTTCAAATGACCTGATAGGCAATGTATGGTGTTACGTACCTATTTGACGACGATCTCAGAGTCTCCAAAGACTTGAAGATACTTAACGTTCAACCCGATTGCTTTGTATAGGCCTTGCACCAAGGCCTCGTATTCCACTGTATTGTTTGTGCAATCGAATTCAAGTCTGCACGTAAGCATGGTCTTATTTCCGTCTGGGCTAATCAGAACGCATCCTGCTCCTGCTCCCTCGTTAGATTTGGAGCCATCAAAATATAATTTCCAAAACAAAGATGTATTTACAGGGTTATCTAAAAAATTAACACATTTTGAATTATCAGTTTGGGAAAAATTTTCAACTTGGGACAAAACTGAATTTTCTAAGTAAGGTGAAATATGAGCATTGAAATTGCCGAGGAAAGAATCTACCGAGTAATTGCCTATGATACTGCTGTTGTATGCTATTGCTTCTCCTTCCAATTCCGTCACTATGTACTTTTGGTGCAACTCTCGTTCAACCTTTATTTGATTCGGTTTACCGTTGTAGGGTAACCACATGTGCGACCAGTCGGTTGAGAAATATCCGTGGAGTTTTTCGGACCAATCCCTGCTAAGAATCAAACCATAGAATTCAGGGATATCAGCTACTAGAATGTCAATAACCTGGCATACCTTCGGGTTAGACGACAATCTTATGGTCACTTGATTAAGTTCACCAATCACTTCGACTTGAGATCGATCAAGTTGAACTATGCGCACTGCGGATTTTTGTGGTTGAACATTCAATTTGGCACATATTGATCTGGGTAAAATATTCGTTGAAGCACCAGAATCAACCAAGCAATTGTGCACGTTTTTATTGAAAATTTCATAAGTGAGAAGAAAAGGAGGAGTATGAGATCTTGATCTTCCTCCAATCAAGGTGATGTCATTTGGATCAATCTTATTGATCGTGTTGGTTGGAGGTCTTCCCATGTTGTGGGAAGCTACGGCTGTAGGTAAAGATGTAGTAGGCACGGCATGTAATTCTTTCATCATTATTTTCTGTTGATGTTTCAATTTGCTCAACTCGTAAAGAGTGATATTAGCCCTAGTCTTTTTCATGTCATCGATAATGTTATACTCCATTTCATCCGACACTATCAGTGTTCTTGATGGAGGTGCTTGATCTGATTGGACTGGGCTAAATTGGGTCGCTCTAGCGGTTGTTTTCTTTGTTGCGACCTTATCTTTTGTTGCAGGGCTTGCGCCCTTCTGTTTAGGGGTAGTTTGGGGAGGATCAAGTTGATTTTTGCTTCGTGTGCTAACCGGAAATGCTTCTTGATCTTCTTCTTGTGGGAGGATGAAATCCCACATTCCTTGTAGTTCCACAACTTCTTCATCATCGGTCTGCCCTTCAGTGGTATTCTCTTCTTCTTCTTCTTCTTCAGATTCGACGTTTGAGATAGCATTGGGTGGTCTCACATCCATGGGAGGATTTCTTTTAAAAGCTCTGTAGGGCTTTTTTGAAGAAGTTTCTGCTACTTGTTTTTTTATGTCAATCATCTCATTGGACATGGCCTTTAACACTTTTTGTAATCCTTCCAAATCGAAAGGATCTTTCGTTTGTTTCTTCTTGGTGTCTTCTTTGAAAGAGATTTTCTTAGATTTGCGTTCCTCTATTGCAGATCTATTTTCTAGGGCCACTACGCGCTTTTCTACTGCTAACGCCTCTGTCAAGTTTTCAACTAAGGTCGTCTTGTTTGCCCTATCTACGAAGATAGCCAAGTTTGATGGTAAGGCCGTGATATACCATTCACATCTTACTTCCTCGCTGGGTTGAGAAGCAGTGGGAATTTTGTTGAGGATCTTATTGAACCATAAATTGAAGTCTTTAATGGGTTCTCTAGCCTCAGCTTTAAGATTGGATAGGTCATTGATCAATGTCGTTGTTGATCTGTCATCACCGAACTTGGTAAGGAATTGACTTTGAAAAATGTCCCAACTTGTGATAGACCCGGAAGGTAACGAAAAGTACCATGACCCGGCTGTTCCTTGCATTGTATAGGGAAAAATCCGAACAACAGCATCTTCGTTGGTAACTCCGTTGAGATTAACAGAAAGCATGAAATTATTGATATGCTCTTCAGCTAGCATGCCTGTTTCTGGATTGAATTTAGGTAGCCATTTCTCAGGATGGGCCGGTATTGGGCTCAGGGGTGGAGGCATTAAAACCGCCCCAGGATTGTTCCATGGAGATTGGGCCATCGTTGAGCTGCTAGTTATTAAAAGTGCAGAGGATGATCCCTGATGCTGAGAAGATGAAGATATTATGATCTTTGATGATTGAAGAGGAAGGGTTGTGGAAGATGGATGAGTGATTTGGGATGAAGATGTGGGTGGTTGACTTCGCGGTGAGGGAGTTGAAATGGATGAAGTAGATGAAAGAGTCTCACTGTCAGACTCTGGTGGTGTTTTCCTTGCTCTTTTCCTAGTGGGGAGAGGAAGTTCAGTTGGCTGGATGCCAAACTTTTCACTCTTCAATCTGGTCAGGGGATGAGCAGGATTGTATTGCGAAGTCACACTGCTTTGAGATTTATCAGACCTCTGATTAAAAATAGAGAATCCCTGGAGTTTACGAATCAGAGTTTGAATTTCAGGGGGTTCAATGATAAGTTGGTCTGATATATTAGGGTATGTAGCAGCGGTGGATACTCGAGCGACTTCTAACTCCGGGTTTAACCGTACTGGAGAAGTCGGGGGAGTTGATGAGGGTGATTTACTCTCAGAATGGTATTTAGATTTTGATTTAGTTGCCATTCATAGCTCGTGCCCTCCTTCTAGCGCCAAATCTGTTGAGGGCCCGGAAATCGGGTCAACAACAAGGGGGATACCAACCCGGTCCGGAACTTGGTTGGCAGCTCCTTGTCCGTTTGGTATAGCGGGTCCGACTAGGGATAATGGGACCAGTTTCCCAATCTAAGGGGTGTGTGTGTGTGTAGAGTTTGATGATGCTGATCTAGAAGTATTTTTAAGCTAATTTAATTCTAACTTCTAAACTGACTCTATGCTATTGTAATCTAACAAAAACAACACATCTAATCTACGCTAACCCGGGGTAGTTTTCCTCTATTATGCGATCTAAAAATATTTCGAATAATAACTGGTAATAAAGATCATTCAGCTATCATAAGAATAGAAATCAATTAAGATAAACCATTCTGCATAAAAAGTTAGGCAAAACAGTTGTGAACAGCATATCGCATAATAAGTTATTCATATGTCAAGCACAAATAAATGACTCCACCATACAGAAGTGCCAAATGGTAACCCACACATTCATACATTAACATATAAACAACTCAGCTGCATATCACTCTAAGAATATAAGCAGAAATTGGTCAAGAGATAAAAGTACCATTTATGACTGATTTCACTCACAAACTTCAAGAAATAACGATTTATCTCTACTTGTTCTAATATCTACTAAGAGTACAGAAGTGCAACATCAGTAGCAGACATTAAAATGCAAACATAAATAAATCTCGATCCATCCATTCATCAAAAACCCCCTTCGAGGGTGCAAAAGTGCATGTTCTGAGGACAAGTGTTTTGACAAATTTCCGGACCCTTCTCCAAATGCCATGAGAAGGGTTAAATACTACTAACTAATTAATCTTAATTACACAAATTTAGGAAACGGCTTCAAATGACCGCCCTTTTACTAAAACAAATTTATTTCTATATCTAATTTCTAATCGTTTCTGTATATGCTCCTTAGTGTTGTAAGCAATGCAACGTTCGCCTGGAAAGAGTCGGTTGGTTGTCTTTTCCCTTCGTTCGAGCGATAAAAGTAGAAATAACAAGAGTTGGCGCCTCTTTCTGACAAACTAGAAGATATTTTCGAAAATCTTCCTTTGGCTGGGTGTATTCGCTGTGTGTATACTTAGTATAACCCAGATTTCTTTCAAACTGATTGTGTTGTTGCTATTTCGGTTTCCGGCCGTGCGAATGACTCAATGAGTTAGGGATTTCGTTGCCTGAACAATCTTCTGTATTGAAAATTGCTTCCGTTCTTTGTTCTAGGCTTTTCTGGAGCGTCCTCCCTCTTTAGCGTTTTTCTTTTTGCTTTACCCAGTCTGAGCTTCAGGATCTTTTGTAAACATGCTGCTTTTGTGCGCCTTTGACTCTGAGTCTTGGATAGTCTATTTCCATCAATATCTGTTGAGTGATACTCTGGAATCCGCGGTCCTACTGCATGTGGCAACCATTTGCGAAGGCATCTCCTCTCTGTTCTCCTAGTATTGGTGCTTTCCCCTTTTCCTTAGATGTTTCCTGCATATTGATTTATATTAGTTGCTGCCTTACAGTTTACGCAAAGGAAAAGAGAAATGATGAAAAGATTGACATGAAAGCATTAAGTTCTAATGAATGCATAATCATGACACTCATAATGACTTGACTCTTCGAAAAATGCGACACAATCATTCTTGGATACTCAGGCGTACAATCATTAATTTCCCTTAAGGTGCGCGCTCAATTTTGGGTTTACAGACTATGTCGAGGAAATCTTGCGATGAGTGGTTTCTACGATTCGCATCGCAGTATCGAGGATTGCGATGTCAAGAAATGTCATCGCAGGAATTGATAGTCTCATTCATCGCAGATTGCAAATCGCAGGATCGCAGATCGCAAGATCATAGGTCACGTTTTTTTCATTCAATCACTGTGTGCTGCTTATGCGATGTTGCGATATGCGACGTCGCATATCGGCTGTCGGCGATTCCTTCAGATTTTTCATTTAAGAGCGCTTTCAATATATGCGATGCGATGAATTTCGCGTCGCTTCTTCGCAGCTTATTTATGGGCATAGGAAACGCTTCACTCTCTCTTCGCAATGCGATCTAGCTTTAGGGAGTTAAAATACAAAAATTTTGATAAAAATATTTTTTGGATTTTTTGCTAAGGGTCCCCCTTTGCTTGGTGTTATTGCTAATATCAAACAAAGAGGGGGGGTTGTTGGTGACCACAACAGGTCTATAAAGATGATAGACTTTGAAATATCTACTTCATTTGCACCCTTAATTGGCAATCCAAAAAATATGAGTATCCCGATCATATTTGATGAAAACACTCCATCCTCATCGAACCCAAATCCTTTATCAAAAAGACACTGCCCTCTTCCAACTACTCTAACTCCATCCGTTCTACCAATTCAAATTCCCATCAAATCGTTAGACCCTTACCACTCAAATTGGTGCATAAAAGGATATGTCTAAAGGAAAACAGCTCTTTGACAGTTTCAGAATCAATTCGGACCCGATAAAGTGTTTGGTTTTGACATGTTCGATACAGAGGGTGGAGAAATACATATTACATGTTTCAACAATGTCGCAGATTATTTTCTCGACAAAATCCAAAATGGAAATGTCTACATTGTCTCTAAAGGGAATGTAAAAATGGCTACTAAGAAATACAACCACTTGAACAATGACTGGGAAATTTTGTTGAATGCAACATCAACCATAGAACATGTTGCCAACGAAAAAAAACATAATCCAACAGTGCAATTCAATATAAAATCAATTAATGATATCAGAACAACAAACTTCAACTCCATTGTTGATATTCTTGGTGTTGTCACAGACATTTCCAGTGTATGCACTATACGTAGAAAAGACGGCTCTGAAGTTAATAAACAAACAGTACAACTTCAAGACATGTCAAGGTATAACATAGATGCAATCTTTTGGGGAGATAATTTTAATGTCGTGTCACAGGAAATCTCCTCCCTATGTGCTACAGTAAATAACCCCATCATTGCAATCAAATATGCGCGTGTTGTAGAATTTAAAGGAAAAAATATCGGCACTACAACGAGATCCATTATTCTTGTAGATCCTAACATTCAAGAGACCCATACGCTAAAGTCGTGGTTTAAAAAAGAAGGTTCGACTACAGCTTCTACATCTTTGACAACAAGATCTCCTTTTGGACATCAACAAAAAAAATAACAATTGCTGATATTTACAGTATGGATTCCTTAGAGAAACCAACATTTTTCCAATTGAAGGGCACAATAACAAAAATTGGGATGGATAGTTTTTATTACATTTCTTGCCTGTGGATCGTTGGGGGGAAAAAATGCATGAAAAAACTTATTCGAAAAAATATAGGGATGTAGTTCTTCCCAAAATGCAACGTTGAAGTAAGTGACTGTGATTACAGATACTAATTGAAAATCAACATACAAGATCACATTGGTGAATTAGCTTCAACTGTTGCTTTCGAAGACGTGGGATCTACAATTCTTGGAAATAATGCCAAAGACTTCTATTTATTATCTTCAGATCCAGAACTGATCAAGGAAATTGTCTCTAAAGCTCTATGGACAGATCATGTCTTCACACTATCATTGAAGACAGAAACTTTTAAAGAAGTGCCATGATTGAAATACGTTATCATAAAAGAAGAAAAGTTTCATTTCATGACAGAATGCAACATCCTTCGAGAAATCCAGAACATCTCGATATTGTAGATAAATATCACAAAATGTATTCCTTGCTTTTTGACAATTCCTATTGCCCAATGTTATAAATACAACTTTACAGGATATATTGTTGCATGCCTTCTTACGAAATTTTCTTATATACCATTGAAATAAGTATTCGTCCTCCATTGTATCTAGCATTATGTGAGTAGACAAATTCACATTCTTTTTTTCTTTTATCATCTTCTTCCTTTTAAAAAATGACGTAACTTGCTACGTTACACATGAAACTATCTACATGTATAAAGAAAAAATACTAATATGTTCTTTCAAACACATTATTCAAATAAAAAAATTCACATAAAACTATTCAAAACTTAAATTTTTTTCCCTTCTTTTGCTTTCACTTAAATTTTTTACCCTTCTTTCGCTTTCATACAATAACATGGTTGTTGTCTCCAAATAACATTCTTCTTTTCCCCTCTCTTTCTTATAGGTACCATAAATTTTGTGAATGGCTTCTTCTTCTAATAATGAACGTGCTCAAAGATACTATGCAACAAATAAAGAACGAATAAATGCATGTCACCATGAGCTTTATCAAGCAAAAAAATACATCAGAGAATGTCAAAAACCCAAAAAACAGAAGGAAAACAAACATTCCTCGTCTGAAATGGCCCACCCCGAAAACAATCCTCCCTTGCAATTATCAAACTCTTTATCTTCTCAGTAACCCTCTCAAACAAATACATCCATACCTCATTGCCCTAACCCCTCCTTTGCACATGCTTTCAGCAACATTTATACTAATCAAGCACATCGAGATTTCCGTGCAAACATTGATAAACTTCCACCTAAATTCCCATGCTCCATTTGTCTTGAATCATATCCTGGAATACATATCCACAATTCCAACCACATGTATTGTTGTTCCAAATGTGTCTCTGAAACAAAGGGTCATCGCTTCTCATTATCAAACAACATGGACCCTGGTCCTCAACCAGCTATCCTTACATCTATTTCACAAATAGAAGAAATGCTCATTGCTAGGGTTAACCCTATACTGCAAGTAACACATGCACGTGGTGGCCAATATAAATACAGTGGCCACACAATTTTTTTTCCTCAAGACATTACAAAAATCTCAAATATGTTGCCACGCCGTGTTGAAAACTTGGACATCCTAATTGTCACTCGTCATAGTAATGACCATAAGGCTTATGATTTCATTGTCAGTAGACATCGCGTTCTCACTGCATTAGAATACAAATTAGCAAATGACACATACTATAAGAATGTTCGTATTGATAACAACGCACTGGCATCCTTACCAGCAATCCCCACCGATGTCTCCTCCTCCCTTCACCATTCCAATACTACAAAAACCATTGTCCACCTTTCACTTGAACCACCACATGAGTTCACCGAAGATTCCGCAGACCCATCCGTAAACCAAACATCATCATTCTTACCCATCATACCTAATACAAATACGAAAATCCAAGAAATTTTTCATTATTTACATGCTTACAACCACCAATCTGATACTACAATTGAGTGGCCAACAATTGGTTTATCGCCAGTCAATGAATACAACACAGAAGGTCTACTCTCTATGGCTTTCCCCACCATTTTTCCGACAGGAGCTGCAATGCCAAATCAGCTAAGAATGAAAGCAGTGCAGTTACATGAATATGCACTTCATCTCATACGTTACTACGATAACAGATTTGGAAAGCACCCACGCTTTCGTTATTACATATATAATCTCATGATGCGACATCGTAGTCAAGCAACAACATCAATTTTTGTGAAAAAAAACATCACAGATAACTTCCCAATATCTATTCAAGATCTGAACATCCGATTAAAACAATTTCTAGATGAGCAATTGGCAGAGCAAGTCATGCGATTCGGTAGCTCTTTACGTGGAACAAGATCATTTTGGCACAAAGCTAAAAATGAACTAACGGACATGATATCTCAACTCGGTTGCCCAACCTTCTTCTTCACATTAAGTGCAGCTGATACAAAATGACCTCGTCTTCATGCAATCATGCTCGGATGTCTTCCTTTTGATATTGCAAAACAACAAAAGTGGAGAAATGATAACATTATCTCTAACCCACATTTAACATCACTATATATGCACCATAGATTCACAACATTTCGTGAGATTATCTTAGAGAAACACTTGAAGACAAAAGATTACTGGTACAGGTATGCATTCTAGCGCATTTTTTTTCCAAAAACTCGAAACAACATTCCTCACCTATTACAAAATTATCTTACGAAAATGCATACTTGACAGGTATGAATGGCAACATAGGGGATCTGGACACATCCATGGTTTCTTTTGGATAGAAAATGCACCTGATATGGAAAACCTCAACTGGGAAGACACAGAAGCAGTTGATATTACAAGGCAGTTCTTCGTCAAATATATTTCCGCTTGGAACCCTCGTACTCCTTCGACTTCAAACCAACCAATTGCTTGTACAAATCCCGAAGACCCTTGTCTATTGTCCACACTGCAAATTTTCAGAACCAATCCTTTCAATGACTATGAACAGCTCATCAATTGTGTTGAACGTCACACAAAATGCTCAGAAAGCACATGCCTAAGAAAAAATGGATCCTCACTCCAATGTCGCTATAAAGCACCATGGGAATTACATCCAAAATCAGCCTTATTCATTGATTCCAATGGCCAAAAAACATACACCCCTGCTCGCAATGACGATCGACTCAATAGCCATAACCCTACCATCCTATATATTTGGCGTGCAAATGTTGACTTCCAACCAGTACTCTCCATACACGCTGTACAAAAATATATCGCCAAATATGCATCCAAAGCAGAAAAAAATCTAAAAGCTTCCACGACATGCTACGTAGAATTGTCATGGCTTCACCCATTGCTGACCCAGCAACATCCGCATTTCGAAAATTTCTTGCAGAAACACTTGTTGATCGTGACATTGGAGCACAAGAAACCTGCCATATGCTGCAAAAATTACCATTAACATTATGTAGTTGACCATTCATTTCTTTAAATGTAAACCAAAAAATTCTTATGCGCCTTCCACAAACGAACACCACCTCCACTACATCCCCACACATCATAGATACGTATATCCAGTGCCCTTCTACCTTAGAATCCACATCACTAATAGAATTAGAAAGATCTTGGTCATATGATCCTCGTCGCAAAACAAACAAATGGAAACAAAGACCTAAAAAAGCAATTGTTCGAGTCATACCACGTTACTCCTCCATACTATCCACAACTGAACCTTTCTACGCTAACTTTTGCAGAGTTGAACTTATCCTATACAAACCTTTTCGCCATATCATACAAGATATACAAGATTCTGCTACAGAATTCATCACAAATTGGCAAACATTTCGTCCATTCTACAAACCTTGGCATCAACACCGCACACTATCTGATATTGAATCTGTCGCAAATGATACCTCAACTATTCATGAAACCAATCCTCCAGACACCATGGAAATAAATGAATGGGAATTACTTTCCCAATTACACCCTACAAATGAGCTTCTCATAAATGACCTTGACATGCTTCGTCTTCGTGGCTTTGATGACACCCATAACTAGAATCATACCACTATCCCATTAGATCTACAAAATAATGCCATACAATTCATTGAGAATAGCCGCTCCATCCACCGCATTCTTCAAACACATCAACATATCCTGGCGACCCTTACTACATTATCTCCAATGCAAAGAAAAGCTCTAAATATTATTTCTAATCATTTTTCTAAGAAGGATTATTTACTCGCTCTCAGAATGATAGTACAAGGCACTGCTGGTACAGGAAAATCCCTCCTTATCAATTGCATCAAAGATATGCTCATAAGCCTTGCAAGCCTAGAACCTTCACTGATCATGCTCCTCACCCCTACAGGGGTTGTTGCCTTCAACATACAAGCATCGAAAATCCATTCTGCTCTGCACCTTCCTATAAAGGATCTTATGCCCTTAAAAGGTAATGCTCTTGCAAAATTCCAAGAAGAACTCAGGCATATAAGATACATACTGATCGATGAAATGAGCTTCATTGGGCCAAAGCTTCTCAGCCATATTGATGAACGTCTTCGAGAGGCATTTCCACAGCAAAGAAACACTCCTTTCAGTGGCTGTTCCATTATATTGGTTGGTGATCTCGGTCAGCTACCACCCATCAAAGGCATACCTCTATATGCAGGGACAAGCCACGGAAGCGCACTGTGGAACACCTTCAACACAGTCATCACATTAGACACAACATTTCGCCAACAAGGCGACAACATCGCACAGGTTACTTTCAGGAACATTCTCTAGAACATTAGAGATGCAAATCCAACAATTGACGACTACAACGTACTCATGTCGCGCAAAGATTCCTTTTTATCAGAAGAAGAAATATGTTCATTCCATGATTCCATGCATCTATTTCCAACAAATGCTCAAACAATGGTCCATAATAAGCAAATGATGAAATCTCTAAACACTCCTATCGCAAGATCCATTGCTGAAGATGACAACACATATTCCAACATTTCCTCAGAAGACGAGAAACTTGATCGAATTGTATTACTATGCAATGGCGAAAAATTTATGTTGACTTCCAACCTTTGGGTTTCATCCGGACTTGTTAATGGTTCCCTCAGAGAAATTGTAACCATCTTTTACAAAGAATCAACTGCACCACCACAAATTCCAACATTTGTTGTCGTAGATTTTCCTAAATACATCGGGCCTCCTTGGGATGAAAGAAACCCCACTCACTTGCTTATTCCAGCAGTAAAAAGAAATGGACGTGCACAAATTCCACTGACGATGGCTTGGGCTTTAACCATACATAAATCTCAAGGTATGACACATCCAAAAGCAACAATTGACATTGGAAAAACAGAACGTCAAGGTCTCACATTCACAGCAATTTCAAGAGTACCTTCTCTACAAGATCTCCGTATTAGCCCCGCATTCAGTTTCAATCGTTACAGTAAAATGAAGGACAACAAAAACATTGCTCGCAGAAAACATGCAGAAGAAATTCTTCATTCAATGTTGCCTCCAGATAATCTGCTCCAACCCATACTTTAACATCACCAAAAGGTTTCCTCCATTTCTTTACCTCATTCTATTTCATAACATACTTTTCATATCTTTCAACAACAACCAACTTTAATCAATATTAATAATTAAGCAAATATTAGAATGTCTTTATATTATCTATACATCTCATTCTAACATTTTCTTTCTTTTGCAATAGGACACATGGACTCAGAAATAGCATACCTAAGCAACTACAAGTAGAATGGCAAGCAAAAAATATGCATCTCCAACTACGCATAAACCTCCAATGGTGTTCAATATGCCGTTATTCACCATGCATCTTCCACTAACAATATATAAATCCCCATAGCAAAGGTAACTTCATTTCCATTCATTCCAAATTCATTTTAACACAACTCACCTGCAAAGTATTACTAATAAATTTCCACAACTGATTTACATATTACTAATTCTAACAAAATATACATTTTGCAGGTCCATTACTGCTTCTTCAGGTCTTCGATGCCTCCAACATGTTTTGATACAACTTCAAATATGGAATGACAAGCACAATGTTCTTTAGAATATTATATTCCTTTTCGAACCTCTTTTGTTACAATTCACTATTTGTATTTTCCATTTCAAACTTAATAAAGGATGTTTCAAGATCAAATACTATTTTGATGGTTTATCTCCTCACAACTATTTGTATTTTCCATTTCAAACTTAAAAAAGGATGTTTCAAGATCAAATACCATTTTGATGGTTTATGTCCTCACAACTATTTGTGTTTTCCATTTCAAACTTAAAAAAGGATGTTTCAAGATCAAATACCATTTTGATAGTTTATGTCCTCACAACCAATTCATTGTCAATGGGTTTTAACATATTTTGTTAACAAAATCAATTGATTTTAATGAATATAATACATGTTTTCAATATATCTTCATATTGATTTAATTTCCCGTTTGAATAATGATTTCTTAAACAACCCTATCCAAATCAATATGGATACCCAGTTGTTGTTTGCATGGATTCATTCATTTATCTTCACCTTTAACTCCACAATTTTTACCAACTACAAACAAAGGTCTCTAAACAAGTTCAATGGATATTTATGGCTACTTGAATTCCATTTCAACGGTTTTCAGCATGGCTTCCTCAAATTAAAACTCGGAATCATCGACCCTTGCTTTCAAAAAGCCCACAAAAGCCCATTCACATTTCAATATTCTTCCAAACACTATGCCTTACGGCGTTTCCTTTGCAACATTAGGTGCAAATGCTAGTTTTAACTAAATTGCAAGTACTCCTACCATGTAACTTGTTTTAAGTTAGTTTATATATATATATATATATATATATATATATTCTAACACAACACAACAAAAAAAGAAACATTATATTTTCATTTTTTTTCTATTTGAAAATATTATACACAAATATTATATATTTGATTAAAAACTATACTAAATTTTAAATATTAAATTTCTTTTCATAGATATATAAGGTGGACTTTTAACTAACACTTTGTTATTTAAAACATTAAGTTGCATCAACATTTATGACAAATATGTAATATTTAAAATTTGTAGTGGACCATGCATACATAAGTTTTAAGAAAACATTATAATAATTCATAAATATAAGATCTTTGATATGTAGACTAAAAAAGTTGAATTATGAACTCAATGGTCTAATACCATAATTATCATTGTGGATAGATTTTGCCTCGTTATATGTAAAAGTGATTTGGTTGATTTAAAAGGCACATCATGATAGCATAAAATCAATGAAAATCAGGTCATGGTGAACATTGATATTAAACAACATGTACAAAGAATTTCCTCTTGGACTTTTGTATATACTAGAGAGTGAGGAAGTACAAGCATTTGGCCTAGTGGTAAGTATAGGAATTGTCTATACTGTGACTTTTACGAAAAAATGGTCCCACGAAAAGTGCATTTTTCTCGCATCTCTCCTTGATGTGACATCATAGGAAATTCCTGTTGCCCATCTCATCCCATCCATTGGTGCCCATCTTCGTCACCTCCTTTAATGCCACTTTTCCAACCTTTGCCTTTTTAAATTTCTACCCACCATTTTCCAAAACTTCCGAGCAAAGCTCCCTTGTTTCCCTTGTTTTTTGTTTGCTTGTAGAGGGTAAAACATGTCTGTGTCGAGTGGCGTACCTAAGTCACATACCTGATTCGATAAGTATACCTGAGTCACATCATACTTATCGCTACAAAGGAGTGTTTGTTTAAACCTGAGTCCCATGTTCTGAGCTGCAGAAGGAGAATATTTGAGTTGTTGTCGTTGTCAAGTGAGTGACTCAAGCACAACAATCGAACTCGTTGAGCTAAACAAGTTAAGGTGAATCGAATCAATGTTATTCTATGTTATCGGTTGCTATATGGCACGTATTCAACTTATAACATGGCATTCACATAAAACTAGGGTTATATCTTCACAAAATTAAACTAGGGTTTTTGCATCATGAAATTTTAATGGCATATTGGTCATATTAATGGGTTCACATGCATAATAATGTTCGGAATAAATCAACTTATGAGCTTCCATAATTATTTTTGTGGGCTTCTCAGAATGATGTTCAAGTTGAGCATTACCCAAAGAAGAAGCATTCCACACACGCAATTATTTTAATTTGCTACCCCTCTTAAATATTATAATAATTGTGCCCCTTTCGGTGTTAATACACTTCAACATTACCTTGAAAAGATGGTGCTCATAAAGGGAATATTCTACAAGAGATCAATGCAAACACCTCTAACCCTTTGTGTTCCAGCACTTGCACTGAGACAAAACAATGGATATTAAGCATGAAGCTTGAACAACACATGAAAGTATTAACATCAGTTAATATGGTTGAATCATAGGATTCTTGTAATGCACATAGTAGAAACCATCACCAAGTGTATATAGAAAAAGAATGGGTGAGAGAATGATTTTGGAAGTCTTGCACCTATTTTGTCACAGTTAATCCGAGAAAATTAGTGCGAAAAAAATTTCAAAGTTAAAATTTATCAGTTAGCGGCTTATCATTTTATTGTAAACCCATTCTGCAAGTTTGTAATGTAAATGATGCTAGTAGTACCATGTATATATGTAACAACCTAGGTAAGCTTATTATTTTGGCGAGAAATTTCATCCTGGGAGGTTTTTTAACCTAGTTGATTACCTTTGTTTCTAAACACTGCTAATCGGAAGAGCTTTTTCCTAATTATGAATGTCTATAACGAACTAGTATTCCCCCTTTCAGGGTTGACTAGTAGTTATCTTATGTCAAAAATATTTTAGTGCATGGTCCCTCATAGTTAGATACCATGGCTAAAATATTTGAGAATGGAAAAATAATTGAATCCCCTCATGTGTCAATTAATTAATTTTCTAGCAAAATAGAATAAAATCCTAAGCTAGAAAATCAATTAAGTTTGAGTCAAAAATTAAAAGTAGAGAAATTACCAAAACAATCGTAGGTCAAAAGGAAGTTAATTTTTGGAGGTCCCCCACCAAGGGAAAATTGGAAATTTCAAGAAAAGTTGGATCCTTTGACCTTGGTGGTTAAGTCAAAGTCAAATTTTTTAGGAAATTAGCTCAAAATGATTATTTTTGAGTTAATAAAAAATGGTTTTGATGATAAATTCAAAATTCCAAAAAAATAATTATTTTTGAGAGTAGAGATTAAAAGATTATCAAAGATCTATGGAAGGTCACGGGGATCAAGCAAACTAGTCATTATTTTCGACTTGGAGGAATTTCTCTATAAATAGAGGGCATTTTGTGTGTGTGAAGCATCTTGATCTTGAGCTCTGGTGTGATGTAACTTTGTAAATGCTCGTGTAAATCCAGTATCATGCTCGGAACCTTTTGATCATCATAATAAAATACTTTGGGGTGTAGTTCATGGTGTCTTTGTCTCACTAATTTGTGGTATGTGTTGGGTATGTGCATTCCTATATTGTTCTTCAGATATTAATTAAATTGTTATTTCCTTGTAGATGATAGGAACATTCTATTGGTAAGTTTTGGGCTTATCTTAGGTGTTCTGATTCATTGTATGTTATAACGATTTCTTCTTCTAAAAATATATAGAGTTTGTAAGTTCCCGAACCCTTGGGCTCCATGTTCACAAATTGTGGGCACACGATGACCATGTCTAGATTCTGAACATTTTATGTGATTTTCTAACTTTGATAAGGTTGTGGTTTAACATTTATATTTTAAAATACATCTAGTCATTGTCAAGGTTCATAAAAACTCTATCTTTTCTAAATCCTCCTAAGCATTGTACACTTGTATATTTTGTATAATATTTTTTTTGTAAATAAATTTATTTTCTAACCTTTGTTTTGAGATTTATTTTCAATTTTGTATATATTGGGGTTTTGGGTACTTGTAAATTCATTTGTGCATGTGAGATCCAAGGAAATTTGTTAGATTAGAGTTAGATTTAGGCACTTGAGGGTAAGATATAGCCTCTAACCTTCTTTTCTGCAGGGCCAACAACTGAAGAATTTTGTAGTGAAGTTGAATATCTCAAGCAAATTCAAAAATTTTGATGAGGGTTTGAATTTTTTTTAGGGCCTATAGGCCCAACGTCTTCCATTTCCCTAGTTGTCCAGCCCTTTCAGGCCAAGCATCGCCCATCCTTGGCCTAGCGTGGACCCTTCTAGCCTTAGCATCAACCTTTAGGGCCTTCTCAAGGTTGGTCATATCCTCCTTAAGGCTTGTGGCTCCCTTAAGGGTAATTGTCTGGCCTTTTGAGAGACTCGGCTTACCTTCATCCCCCTTGTTGTGGTCACTTGAGACCTTTTCAGGCTTATTCGTAAGGCCGAAAGGCCTCGACCTCCTTTGAAACCCTCTTGGCCTCCCTTCTTAGCCTAGTGGCAACCTTCCTAGGCTTGTCGCAAGGTCTTTGTAGCCTCATGACCCTAACCGCAAGCGTAACTAGGCCTTGCAACCTCCATCCTCTTCAACGCTAGACCTCTACGACCTAAAATTTCCCTTCTTTGACCCTCATTTTTCCTTTGTCCATCTTTAATTGAGTATTTGAGTAATTCATTGTTATAGAGGCGGGAACAGTTTCAGAATGAGCATGGGGTTCTTTTCCTTTCACTGAACTCATTTCAGAATGTAAATAGGTGGAAAAGAATCGATTTACGTGTAAAATAGTTTTTTGACTTTATAAATTATTGTGGAAAGTTGCCTACAATTGTGCGCATTCATTCTCGGTGATCGATAAATGAGGAAAAGATCATAGGGTAAGGGATAGTGGTGGGAACGAGTAAATATGAATGGGAGCGAGAGTGTAATGAAATGAATGTTTGTAAGAATTGTGCCCCTTTCGTTGTTAATACACTTCAACATTATCTTGAAAAGATGGTGCTCATAGAGGGAATATTCTATAAGAGATCAATGCAAACACCTCTAACCCTTTGTGTTCCTGCGCTTGCATTGAGACAAAACAATGGATATTAAGCATGAAGCTTGAACAACACATGAAAGTATTAACATCAGTTAATCTGGTTGAATCGTAGGATTCTTGTAATGCACATAGTAGAAACCATCACCAAGTGTATATAGAAAAATAATGGGTTAGAGAATGATTTTGGAAGTCTTGCACCTATTTTGTCATAGTTAATCCGAGGAAATTAGTGCGAAAAAAATTTCAAAGTTCAAATTTATCAGCTAGCAGCTTATCATTTTATTGTAAACCCATTCTGCAAGTTTGTAATGTAAATGATGCTAGTAATACCATGTATATATGTAACAACCTAGGTAAGCTTATTATTTTGGCAAGAAATTTTATCCTAGGAGGTTTTATAACCTCGTTGATTACCTTTGTTTCTAAACACTGCTAATCGAAAAAGTTTTTTCCTAATTATGAATGTCTATAACGAACTAGTATTCCCCCTTTGAGGGTTGAATTCTAATTATCTTATATCAAAAATATTTTAGTACATGGTCCCTCATAGTTAGATACCATGGCTAAAATATTTTAGGATGGAAAAATAATTAAATCCCCTCATGATCCAAAATGGATCCTAAAACCTCTAAGTCTAAGTATTTAAAACTATCGGAAAACGCTATTGCAGAGAAAAACCATGAAGAATGGTGGAAAAAAGAGTAAAGAGAAGGTTGAAGTATCGTTGAATCAGAGACGTCGAATCAGATCGATCAACAGTCCAGATCAAATCAATAGATCGCATCGGAAGGTTCAGTGATATTGCATCGGCGAAGTGTATCGGAGGCAGCCTTATGGGAAATGCAACTGTGACCCAGTGACACAACATGGACCGTTGATCGAGCACGAAAATCAATGGTCGAGATTACATTATCGCATCATGGGTTTCCAAGGGAAGGAATTACCAAAGGCCCGAAGACCATGTGATATGTGATTGCGATATATTGCATCGCAATATCGCATCGCAGCAATACAAAGGAGCGAAGACTCATAGCCCGTGCAATTTGTGATAGCGATCAAGGCGGACCTGAAAGGGTTTATAAATGTGGCCCTATAAAATTTGAGTTCCGATATAAAAGTGTTTGTCGGTATTTTCTATGTATTGGTGTATTTTCGTTATAAAACTGAAATACAAAGGAGACATGGCATATGGCGATATTGTGATAGAATGGTGGACCAAGTTTTATAAACGCGGCCTTATGTTATTTAAGTTCTGTGGTAAATGGTATTTCGGGCAGGCTTCAGGCAGTAAGTGCTATTGGACAGGCTTCGCCCGATCCCATACACTGACCGACACGTAGCACACAACAAGGAGAGATAAAACCACTTTTCAGGTGGGTGATCTCCGCGCAAGTAAGTCATGCGAAATGCACATTAGCTGTCAGATCAAATGGTCGCAGATCAACGATGTAGAATGCATGAGCAGGTTGGATGATCGGGACGGATGTGAACCATTGGATGAGAATAGATCTACAGTGTGGGATGCCAAAGGACCGATAACGGACGAGGCATAACAACCGTCTGATTCCTTTGTTTTGGAGTTTTTCCTGTGTATTTCTCTATGTAAACAAAGAAGCAATTCTTTGGGATTTTTCACCGCGCCAATCTTTCCGTTTGGAAATACGTGGCCACCATACCTTAGAGTGTTTTGCAATGATTGTTTAACGCTCAACAGGGAGTTGAACGAACAACGGTTGGGAGCCAGAAAGCCCAAGAATGTAGATGAACCAACATCGCCGATAGGCTTAAAATCCATTCAATGGCAGCACAAAAAGGAGGTCAGTTGGAGAGAGTCAGAGAAAAAAGTCAGATTGAGGCAGATTGAATAGAGGAATAGGACAAGGGGGAGAGTTTGTGCACTCTTTTAGACTCGAGGTTTCGAGCAGTTCCCTCTTTGATGTCACTGTTGGTTGAGACTCTGTTTTGAGCTCACCCTTGTAATAATCTATTATTAAAGACTTAATATAGAGGTCGACACTGAAAGCTGGACCAAGAGATGTAGCCAGTAAGTCTGGTGAACTCCTTGATTATTTGTTGTGTTGATGTGTGTGTCTGTTATGTTTTCTAACTGCTCATTGTCTATATTATTCGCAATCTTTTCGATCTGTTGCACTAAGTAATATAGGAATTCCTTCACATGAGTCTGTAATACCTTAATATTTATTTAAGATCTCATTTTCAGATCAAGTGGTATGAGAGAATTTGGTTTTGGTTTTGTTAAGGTTAGACAAGCTTGTGCTGGATTTTGAATGCTAACTAGATTAAAGCTCAGACTAGGAGAAGGAGAACTTGTTGAGACTAATCCAGATATTGGAAGAGTCTATTCTCAGAGGAGAATGGCAGAAGAAACTCCATTGGGATCAAAACCTCAATTTATAGAGAGTTTTATTACAATCCGAGCCATGGTGGACGAGATGTATCTAGAATTTAAGAAGGGTCGAGGTGAAAGCACTTCAACACCCAAACCTTCATCATCACCTTCATCATCCTTATCATCTTCTAGCTATTCTAAGAAGAAGAAGAAAACTTCCTTGATCAAATTAGATGTGAAGTTTGATTTGCCAATTTATGATGGAGAACTTAATGCAGAAAATATAGATAATTGGATAAGACAAATTGATGTATATTGTAGGGTACAGAACGTTGATTCAGAAAGGAATAAGATTCAGCTGGCTAGCCTTGGACTTGGAGGAACTGTACTGTATGGTGGGAAGGCAAGACCCAAGCTGATCTGCAAAAACATGGTAAAATAATTTCTACCTGGAATGAATTTGTTTCTACTATCAAAAAGGCAATGATGAGTTGGCAAACTCAATGATGAGTTGGAAAACTCTTCGTCAATTGAAGGGTCAGAGTGTACAAAGTTATACTCAGGAATTCAGAAAGAGAGCTTTAACTCTAGGTATATCATTAGGTTCCCCTGAGACTTTATTGAAGTATATAGGTGGTATTAATAGCTATTTAAAGCATACTATTCTCATGTTTAATCCCACTAGCTTAGATGATGTATCAGTTCAAGCCACACATCTAGAAGCTAGAGGTAAGAATGTAAACCTAGAGGTTGGGAGATCATCTAAATATTTTGTAAGCAAGAGTAAGGAAAAGAAGAAATTGAAATGGAAGGAGAGGAAAGCAAACATTGTACAGAAGGATAAACCTTCATGCACTCATTTCAAGAAATAAGGACACGATGAGGCACATTGCTGGCTTTTGCATCCAGAACAAAGACCTAAGAAGTTCGGTGGAAGGAAGAAAAAGAATGTTGCTGCTATTCAGCAAGACTTGGGATCAGATTCAGGGAATGAAATGATAGTTACAGCCACAGGTATTAAAGGTAAAGATTCTGAAGCATCCACAAGTAATTCTGCACAATCTATTGATAATGAAAGTAATGAGAGGGAAAGAAATGAGCTTTTTCATATTAGAGTAATTTCCAAGCACAATAAGATTGATACTTTATTTGATAGTGGATCACAAGTAAATTTGATTTCTGAAACAATTGTAAAGAAGTTGGGATTACAAACAAAACCTCATGAGAAGCCATATCCATTAGGTTGGGTGTGTGATAAAACAAAGCTACAAGTAACGAGACAATGTAAACTTAGGTTTGCTATTGGATCAACATTTGTAGATGAGGTTGAGTTAGATATAATTCCATTGGATATATGTGGTATTGTTTTGGGAAGTCCATACTTGTATGATAGGAAAGCTATTTTCTATAGAGCTGAGAATAAGTATCAACTCACTAAAGATGGAATAGAATATATTGTAAGAGCTCATAAACTCAAAGATAACTATTCTCTCATAAACTAAGAACAGATGAAAAGAATTGTGAACTCAAGTAAGCAGTTTTTACTAATGGTTGTAAAGGCAAAGGATCCTAAAAAATCCAATGCATTTGAAGGCTGTGATTCTAAACAGAAAGTTGATTTAGTTAAATTTGTTTCAGAGTATGATGTTCTATTTCAAGAACGAAAAGTTCTACCACCCAAGCGAGAAACAGTACGTGATATTTATTTGCAACAAGATTCTCCATTACCTAACATTGGAATGTACAAGTTATCAACTTTAGATAATGCAGAGATAAAGAAGTAGGTACAGGAATTTCTCAATAAAGGGTTTATACGACCAAGCACATCAACATGTGGATCTCTAATTGTGCTGGTGAGAAAGAAACATGGTTCGTGGAGAATGTGCATTGATTAAGAGCACTAAATAAAATAACAATCAAGCATTGTTATCCTCTTCCTCGTATTGATGATTTATTAGATCAATTAAAAGAAGCAGTTTACTTTTCTAAGTTAGACTTGCGAAGTGGCTATCATCAGGTCAGCGTTGCAGAACAAGATGCATGGAAGACTGCTTTCAAGACAAAGCAAGGACTGTATGAATGGTTGGTTATGCATTTTGGCTTAAATAATGTTCCTGATGCATTTATGAGAGTTATGAATGATGTACTCAGACCATTTATTGATGACTTTGTAATTGTTTATTTAGATGACATTCATGTTTTTAGTAAGACATGAGAAGACCATGTGAAGCATGTAAAGCAGACTTTAGATGTTTTAAAAAGAGAAAATCTCTATGTAAAACTGTCAAAATGTGAATTTGGAAAAACATCTTTAAATTATTTGGGTTATATTGTAGGGGGTGGTGAATTGAAGATAGATCCCTCTAAGGTTGAAGTCATTGTGAACTAGCCTAAACCCAAATTTGCTACGGAGGTTAGGAGTTTCCTAGGGGCAACACAATACAAGAGAAAGTTTATTGCTAACTTTTCTTTGATTGCAGCTCCATTACATGCTTTAACAGGTGTTTTAGTGGGGAGGAAAACAACAGAAATCCTTCGACACCTTAAAAGAGAAAATTTGTATAGCACCAGTACTAGCACTGCCAGCTCTTCGACATCCATTTGAGATTGAGACATATGCCAGTGACTATGCCATGGGAACAGTGTTGATGCAACACGGAAAACCCATATGCTATCATTCTGAGACATTTACTTCTATAGTAGTTAATTATCCCACATATAATAAATAATTGTATGCATTAGTATAAAGTGTGAAAAAGTGGAAAAATTACCTAATGGGTAAAGAAACAATCATACATACATATCATTAACCACTTCAATATTTTCACTCACAAACTAAATTGCAGCAATCATGACATTATAGGTGGATGGGTTTTCTACAGCAATTTCATCTTATCATCAGATATAAGAAGGGCATACACAATAAGGTTGCAAACATGTTATCAAGACCAATCATAAATGCATCTACTATACTTAAGAATAACTCAGTAATGCATGAAAGTTACATTGAACAATATGCTCAAGATGTATATGCAACTTTAAGTCATGGCAAGCAAGTAGAAGAATTGGATTATTATGTAAAGGACCAACTCTTATATCATTTGGGAAAGTTATGCATTCCACAAACTGAAAGAGTTAACATAATCTGAGAAGCACATACTTCTCTCATATTAGGTCATTTTGGTGTAAGTAAAACAGTTGCACAATTGCAAAGGTTCTATTATTAGCCAAGAATGCATGAGACAGTTTCTAGATATATCAAAGGGTGTACTATGTGTGCTATAATCAAGCCCAGTAATAGAAAATTAGGCTTGGACACTCCACTTCCAATTCCTTCTCGTCCTTGGGAAAGTGTTTCCATGGACTTTGTTGGGGGATTTCTAAAATCTAGAAAAGGTCATGATTATTTGTATGTTGTTGTGGATAGGTTCAGTAAAATGTGTATTTTGATACCATGTAACAAGCTAGTTACAGCTGAAAAAACAACAAAGTTGTTCTTTCAGAATGTATGGGTTCATTTTGGGTTACCCACTGATATTATATCTGATCGAGATTCTCGATTTATTGGGAAGTTTTGGTCAAATCTATGGGAGTTGATGGACACCAGGTTGAATAAGAGCACAACATTTCATCCACAAACAGATGGTCAGATAGAGGTGGTCAACAGGATAGTGATCCAGTTGCTCAGAGGCTATTGCAACAAGCCTCCCAAGCTTTGGGATGAGCATTTATGTTATGTGCATCATGCTTACAACCATGCCAAGCACTCTTATACTCAGAGATCTCCTTTTGAGACTTGTTTTGGTTTTATACCAAAGTCTCCCTTGGATTTTGTCTTTGTTAAAGACATAGCAGTTGATGGACATAGTGATGTGGAAAAATCAACTAAGTTCATTGAACAAATCCAAGAAATTCACCAAGAAGTACAGGAACATCTGGAAAGAAGTCAAGCCAAGTACAAGGCAAGACATGACAAGCATCGAGTTGAACATAGTTTTCAAGTTGATGATCAAGTCTGGCTATACATCAGCAAAGAGAGAATATAGGGTGAAGGTAAGAAGCTAAAACCAATAAGGTATGGACCTTTCAAGATACTTGATAAAATTGGTGAAAATGCTTTTCGCCTTGATTTGTGAGCTTATATGTAGATCTATTTAGTTGTTAATGTAGAAAACCTGAGATTGTATGAACCTTCATTGATTGAAGATCCTGAAGAGCAAAGTCAGTTGCCTTCTATTGAGAATCTGTTGCCTGAATATCTCAATGAGTTACAGGAAGACACATTTCTTGACAGGAAGGTGAGAACTATGCATCGAGGGGATGTTGAGTACTTGAGATTAGGGCTCAAAGGTTCAGATCCAAGCAAAGCATGATGGATAGAAGTTAAAAAAGTGAGGGAGTTGTATCCTCACTTGATCGATGCCTAAAAACAAACTTTTGGTGGTCCCAAAGCTTTTCAGTGGGAAGGCATGATCCAAAATGGATCCTAAAACCTCTAAGTCTAAGTCTTTAAAACTATCAGAAAACACTATCGCAGAGAAAAACCATGAAGAATGGTGGAAAAAAGAGTAAAGCGAAGGTTGAAGTATCGTTGAATCAGAGCTATCAGATCGAACCGATCAACGGTCCAGATCAAATCGGCAGACCGCATCGGAAGGTTCGGCGATATCGCATCGGCAGAGTGTATCAGAGGCAACATTATGGGAAATGCGACTGCGACCCAATGACACAACGTGGACTATTGATCGAGTGCGCAAATCAACGGCCAAGATTAGATTATCGCATTGCAGTTTTCCAAGGGAAGGACTTACCAAAGGCCTGAAGACCATGCAATATGTGATTGCAATATATAGCATCGCAATATCACATCACAGCAATACAAAGGGGCGAAGACCCATAGCCCGTGCAATTTGCGATAGCGATCAAGGCAAACCCAAAATGGTTTATAAATGTGGCCCTATAAAATTTGAGTTCTGATATAAAAGTGTTTGTCGGGCTTTTTCTGTGTATTGGTGTATTTCCTTTATAAAATCAAAATACAAAGGAGACATGGCATATGGCGATAGTGCAATAGAATGGTGGACCCGAAAGGTTTATAAACGCGGCCTTATGTTATTTAAGCTTCGTGGTAAATGGTATTTCGGGTGGGCTTCAGGCGGTAAGTGGTATTGGATGGGCTCCGCCTGATCCCATACACTGACCAACACGTAGCACGCAACAAGGAGAGAGAAAACCACTTTTCGAGCGAGTGATCTCCGCGGAAGTAAGTCATGCAAAATGTACATCAGCCGTCAAATTAAATGGTCACAGATCAATGGTGCAGAATGCATGAGCAGGTTGGATGATTGGGACGGATGTGAATCGTCAAATGAGAATAGATCTATGGTGGGGGATGCCAAAGGACCGATAACGGATGAGGCATAACAGTCGTCTGATTCCTCTATTTTAGAGTTTTTCCTGTGTATTTCTCTATGTAAACAAAGAAGCAAATCTTTGGGATTTTTCACCGCGCCAGTCTTTCCGTTTGGAAACAGGTGGCCACCATACCTTAGAGAGTTTTTCAATGATTATTTAACACTCAACAGGGATTTGAACGGACAGTGGCCGAGAGCCAAAAAGCCCAAGAATGTAGATGAACCGATAGCGCTGATAGGCTTAAAATCCATTCAATGGCAGCACAGAAAGGAGGTCAGTTGGAGAGAGTCAGAGAAAGAAGTCAGATTGAGGTAGATTGAATAGAGGAACAAGACAGGGGGAGATTCTGTGCACTCTTTTAGACTTGAGGTTTTCAAGCAGATCCCTATTTGATGTTACTATTGGTTGAGACTCTGTTTTGAGCTCACCCTTGTAATAATCTATTCTCAAAGACATAATATAGAGGTTGACACTGAAAGCTGGACCAGGAGACGTAACCAGGAAGTCTGGTGAACTCCTTGATTATTTGTTGTGTTGATGTGTGTGTCTGTTATGTTTCCTAACTGCTCATTGTCTATATTATTCACAATCTTTTCGATCTGTTGCACTAAGTAATATAGGCATTCTTGCACATGAGTTTGTAATACCTTAATGTTGATTTAAGATCTCATTTTCAGATCACCTCATGTGTCAATTAATTAATTTTCTAGCAAAATAGAATAAAATCCTAAGCTAGAAAATCAATTAAATTTGAGTCAAAAATTAAAATTAGAGAAATGACCAAAACAATCATAGGTCAAAAGGAAGTTAATTTTTGGAGGTCCCCCACCAAGGGAAAATTGGAAATTTCAATAAAAGTTGGATCCTTTAACCTTGGTGGTTAAGTCAAAGTCAAATTTTTTAGGAAATTAGCTCAAAATGATTATTTTTGAGTTAATAAAAAATGTTTTTGATGATAAATTTAATTCCAAAAAAATAATTATTTTTGAGAATAGAGATTAAAAGATTATCAAATATCTATCGAAGGTCACGGGGATCACGCAAACTAGTTGTTATTTTCCACTTGGAGGAATTTCTCTATAAATAGAGGGCATTTTGTGTGTGTGGAGCATCTTTGTTAGGCCCCTATACTACTAGTGTAACCCCTTATTGTTATTAGTACAACCCATTTATTATATTGATATACCCATGTAGTGCCCATATTGTTACTATTGTGCCCCATAGAAGCCCACTATTGTTATTATTATGCCCTTACATTATTATTGTTATGTCCGCTCTGATTATGTTATGACCCCTTAGACTCCTATATATAGAAAGGAGGTCTTTTCATTTGTATCATCCAAGAATTGTTCATTTATGTAATGTAAAGGAGGTTGCCCCCTCGAAGATGCTAAATTCTAAGGCATTGATCTATCTTTTCTATCTTTTTTTGAGATGGTTTTATAACATTTGGTATCAGAGCTTTGGATTCTAGGGTTTCGCTGCTCCAAACAGGTCATCATGGCATTTTCGCTAGAACTTTTTTTCTACAATGTTTCAGAAGCTAACAAAAAAAAACCCATTTGAGAAGATGTCACACTGAATCTCGGGTATGAATTTCAGAGCTTTTCGTGCTATATTTGCGATGATATGATCTGAGGAAGTTGGTCTTTTTGCAGACTCCTGAATTACATTCCAAACAGGTGACCTGGGGAAAATCGTCATAACTTTCTCTCTGAGCATCAGATTGAAATTTAGTTAGAAGGTACAGAAAGAGAACGGACTGTAGTTTCTTGTATATATTTTTCAAAGCCAAAGGTCGAAACAGTGACATGTGGCACTTCATACAAGTTCGCTCTTCTGGAAAGGTCTATAATCAGGTCATCTTGGGATATTGTGCATAACTCTTTCTTGGAGAATCCAATTTGGATCAGATTGGTGGCATTGGAAAGAGGAAACAGAGGCCTACTACAGGTCACAATTTCAAAAACTTAAAGATCTAAAAGTACAAAGTTACAATTGTTTCAAGATCGAGCTCCTAAAATCAAGAAAAAGAAAGATGATGAATTTTGATAGCAAGGATCTGGTAAATTGGATACTTCAGATGGAGCAATATTTTGATCTACATGGTGTACCACTGTTACAAAAGGTATGTATTGCATCTTCATATTTAGAACTGAATCAATTTTTATGGTATGAAGGGCTTTGTTCTCGTAAACAACATGTTACGTGGTCAATTTTCATGGAGGAAATGATAGCACATTATGAGGATACAAATAGCAACACCTTCTTTAGAGCAACACCACAACAATTGGAAAGAGTAAAAGGGCTTTGTGACATAGTGGAAAGCAAAATTATGGAAACCAGAAAGCATACCCCTCACAACTATAAAGATGGAAGTGTTGTTTCTCCTAGCCTTCCACAACCTACAAGGGTTACACCACAACAATTGGAAGAAAAAAGAGAAAAAGGGCTTTGTTACAATTGTGATAGCAAATGCACTAAAGGTCATAAGTGTGCTGAGAAGAAATTATTTTACATAGAATATGAAGAGGAGGAAGAAAAGGATCAAGAAACATCAAAAGAAGAAGATATACGCCAGGACCCCACCCCAGAGAAAGAAGAAATGAGTCAGACCATATCTTGTAAAGCATTGGCAAGAATTACCACTCCTCAAACTCTCAAGATAGAAGGACATATCAAGAAGAAAATGGTGCAAGAAGTGAAAGATCACATTGAGAAAGAAGAAACGAATCCAACCATATCTTGTAATTCATTAGTTGAAATTACCACTCCTCAAACTATCAAGATAGAAGGACATATCAAGAAGAAAAATGTTCAAGAAGTGAAAGATCACAACGAGCATCAAGAAATGAATCCAACCATATCTTGTAAAGGATTGGAAGAAATTACCACTCCTCAAACTCTAGAGATAGAAGGACATATCAAGAATAAAAAGGTTCAAGCAGTGAAAGATCACATCGAGCATCAACAACAAGTTCTCCAACTTTTAAAGGATAACGCCACTTCGGTGCAAAATCAAATGAAACAACAGGTAGATCAACATCGTAGTGAAAAATGTTTTGATGTAGGTGATTGGGTATTTTTATTGCTACATCTCAAGCAAGCTATTTATGAGAAGGAAATGTTGGCAATACTACATGCACTTAAAAAATGGTGACCTTACCGAATGGGAAGACTCTTCAAGGATGAGGATGTGGAAGCATTGTTTTGTGCTATTTCTATTATACAACCAGATTGGATAAACGAAGCAAGGGATGAATGGAAGAAGGATGAAGAAGTATGTCCACTTATTCAAAAGTTGCAAAAGATCCCAATTCAAAAAATATTGCCAGAAAATCAAGAGGAAGGAAGAATCATATTGGAACCTGAGAAGTCATAGAAACAAGAACCCGACAGCTACGAAATTGATCAATTTCAGATATCTCATCAAGTGGAAGAACTTACCCACTAAAGATTCCACATGGGAGGACAAGAATTTTATACAGAAGCGTCAAGAACTACTCAAGCGTTGAGGACAACAATTTTTGAAGGAGAGGGGCATGTTAGGCCCCTATACTACTAGTGTAACCCCTTATTGTTATTAGTACAACCCGCTTATTATATTGATGTACCCATGTAGTGCCCATATTGTTACTATTGTGCCCCATAGAAGCCCACTATTGTTATTATTATGCCCTTACATTATTATTGTTATGTCGGCTCTGATTATGTTATGACCCCTTAGACTCCTATATATAGAAAGGAGGTCTTTTCATTTGTATCATCCAAGAATTGTTCATTTATGTAATGTAAAGGAGGTTTCCCCTCGAAGAGGCTGAATTCTAAGGCGTTGATCTATCTTTTCTATCTTTTCTTGAGCTGGTTTCATAACAATCTTGATCTTGAGCTCTGGTGTGATGTAACTTTGTAAATGCTCGTGTAAAGCCACTATCATGCTTGGAACGTTTTGATCATCATAATAAAATACTTTGGGGCGTAGTTCATGGTGTCTTTGTCTCACTGATTTGTGGTATGTGTTGGGTATGTGCATTCCTATATTGTTCTTCAAATATTAATTAAATCGTTATTTCATTGTAGATGATAGGAACATTCTATTAGTAAGTTTTGGGCTTATCTTAGGTGATCTGATTCATTGTATGTTATAACGATTTATTCTTCTGAAAATATATAGAGTTTGTAAGTTCCCGAGCCCTTGGGCTCCACGTTCACAAATTGTGGGCACACGATGACCGTGTTTGGATTCTGAATATTTTATGTGATTTTCTAACTTTCCTAAGGTTTTGGTTTAACATTTATAAAATACATCTAGTCATTGTCAAGGTTCATAAAAACTCTATCTTTTCTAAATCCCCCTAAGCATTGTACACTTGTATATTTTGTAGAATATTTTTTTTGTAAATAAATTTATTTTCTAGCCTTTGTTTTGAGATTTATTTTCAATTTTGTATATATTGGGGTTTTGGGTACTTGTAAATTCATTTGTGCATGGAAGATCGAAGGAAATTTGTTAAATTAGAGCTAGATTTAGGCCCTTGAGGGTAAGATATAGCCTCTAACCTTTTTTTTTTGCAGGGCCAACAACCGAAGAATTTTGCAGTGAAGTTGAATATCTCAAGAAAATTCAAAAATTTTGATGAGGGTTTGAATTTTTTTCGGGCCTATAGGCACAACATCTTCCATTTTCCTAGTTGTCCAGCCCTTTCAGGCGGAGCGTCGCCCTTCCTTGGCCTAGCGTGGACCCTTCTAGCCTTAGCATCAACCTTTAGGGCCTTCTCAAGGTTGGTCATATCCTCCTTAAGGCTTGTGGCTCCCTTAAGGGAAATTATCTAGCCTTTTGAGAGACTCAGCTTGCCTTCATCCTCCTTGTTGTGGTTATTTGAGACCTTTTCAAGCTTAGTCATAAGGCCGAAAGGCCTCGACCTCCTTTGAAACCCTCTTGGCCTCCCTTCTTAGCCTAGCGGCAACCTTCCTAGGCTTGTCGCGAGGCCTTTGTAGCCTCATGACCCTAACCGCAAGCCTAACTAGGCCTTGCAACCTCCGTCCTCTTCAACGCTAGACCTCTACGACCTAACATTTCCCTTCTTTGACCCTCATTTTTCCTCTGTCCATCTTTGATTGAGTATTTGAGTAATTCATTGTTACAGAGGCAAGAACAGTTTCAGAATGAGCATGGGGTTCTTTTCCTTTCACTGAACTCATTTCAGAATGTAAATAGGTGGAAAGGAATCGAGTTACGTGTAAAATAGGTTTTTGACTTTATGAATTATTGCGGAAAGTTGCCTACAATTGTGCGCATTAATTCTCGGTGACCGACAAATGAGGAAAAGATCATAGGGTAAGGGATAGTGGTGGGAGCGAGTAAATATGAATGGGAGTGAGAGCGTAATGAAATGAATGTTTGAATGAAATGGGAATGTATGCATTAAATGGTAAATAGTCACTAGATTTAATAATAAGGATCATCGAAAAATTAATTGGCCGAGATCCCATTTATGGTGGAATGATAGTTTGGTGGAAGAATTTATTTGGTGGTAGAAATAGTTGATGGCAGAAATCGAGAATGGTTTTAAGCCTGGGGGGATGGTTAGTGGTAAGCAGGAAAAGATGAGGGGGTTGTGCAACATACAGTAGAGCGCCACCTAGCGAAGGTTGTTTTGGTGAAACAACTTGTTGTGCCCCCCGTTAAAATTCAAACAAGCAGGGGGCTATGTAATCAAATCAAAACCGTTGATTACTAAAGAACCAATCGCTGCCAGTGGAAAATGTACGACAGTTAGTGGGAAGAAATTTGACATTTTATTAGAAAGAAAAACATTTAAAAAGTAAATATGAGGTATTATAAAATTGTGCATAGCTTTATTACAAAGTGCATATAAAATAAAATAAGAAATGGCATTTTATAAATCCAATTTCACAATTTTATTAGAACAAGAAAATGATACAACATTATTAGCTTTCCTAAATTTACTTAGCTATTGAGCATTTCAATCAATTCCTTATGATTTTAAAAAAAAAAAAAAAAACTCAAATATGCCTGAATTAAGTTTTATTCAAATTTAAAAGGTTTGGAGATGTAAAAATTACAAATGAGCTCTATTCAATTTTATTTTGTTTTAGGTTATCTACAAGAGTTTAGTCATAACACACACACACACATATATTGTACTTTTTAGAGTCCAATATGAAGCTTGGAAAAGGAGAATAGAAGAATGTAGTTAAATAAAAATAATTTATAATTTCAAGAAGGAAGCATTTCACTTAAGTGAACATTTTATTTGAGATGAAAATTTAGGTGTTTTATTTATGGTTGAATTACTATAACATTGAAATCATTGCAAATCATGAATATTTTCTTTTGTGCTTACACTGAAATCAATGCACAATATTAATCCAATTACGTTGAAATTAATGTACACCATGCATCTAGTTAAATCAAATCATAAATCAACAACTTCATTGAAATCAATGCATTTAATGCAAACAATAAAATGCGATGAGAAATCAACATCTCGCCGAAATCAATGCATCTAATTCAAACAATCAAATAGGATTAGAAATCAACATCTACACTGAAATCGATGCATCTAATGCAAGCAATCAAATAGGATTAGAAATCAGCATCTACACTAAAATTAATGCATCTAGTGCTAGCAATGAAATAGGATTAGGAATCAACATCTACACTGAAATCAATGCATCTAATCCGAGAAATTAAATAGGTTTAGAAATTAACATCTAAGTTAATGAAATCAATGCATCTAATGCAAGAAATTAAATACAATGAGAAGCAAACATCTACACATAAATTAATGCATCTAATGCAAGAAATAAAATAGGATTAGAAATCAGCGCCTACATTGAAATCAATGGATCTAGTGCAAACAATTTTCTTTCCTTTTTGTTAAAATTGGAAACTAGGGCCAAACTCCATGTCAGTCACCTCATTTATGGCAGCGGATATTTTTCCTAGATTCCTCTTGTCGAGAGGTGTAGGATTGATCTAAAGATCATCCGATTCTGACAAGTATTTATGGAGATATGAATTTATTTGTATTTACTTGACAAATTGTCAAGGTCGGCCAACAGTTAAATGTGTGGCACACATTCCCAATGAATCATATAAATACAAGAGAGGTTGATTCATTTTCTCATTATCTCATCTCACTCATTCTTCTCTCTCTCTCCTTAGCTTTGGGTTTGTTGATGCCTCTAAAATTGTTGCAACAACATTGGGAATGACCACCCAGTCTGGCCCTTAATACAGTTCATTTTCCATTTGGTATGGTGGCTCCAACTGGATAATATGGGACCAGTTTCCCAATAAAGGTGTGATTTGATGAGTGGGTGTTTAAAATATGTGACAAGATGATAGATGGTTTGAAATTGTAATACTTATTAAAATATACATATATATATATATAGATATATATAACCCGAGTAACTTACTATTTATGTGATTTATGATGACTTCTAGTAACCAAACGCTAATAAAGATTAATCAAATGATTACAGAAGTTAAGAATGAATGATAATTACTTCAAACAAAGTAATATAAGACAGATCGCATAACATAATACCATTAATTGACATCATACATGTTTAGGATATCGATCCCAAATTTATTCAAAAGTGATATAAATGCAGAATTGAATGGACATTCACATATACAACAATATTGATTCAAAAGACTGTTAAATTTCCTAACATGAAACAGAATGACATTGATATAAGTACCATATGTATTTGAAACGTGATATTGAAGTAACAACCTGGTTCATTCTTCTTATTTTGGAAAACTCCAAAAAGATACAGAAATGCAAGTCCTTTTGAAATATGCTTACAAAAATGTAGAACCTTGATCCCTGCTTTCTATAAAATAAACTAAGAAGTGTAGAAGTGCTATCTTCTTCAATCCAATTTTAGTACAAATTCAGGACCCTTTCTAAAATGACATGAAAGGGTCTTTATAGTAAAAATAAAAACAAATTGTTCGTAAAAGATGCTTGGAGTGGTTGGAACAGTCTCTCAAAATATGGGATTTCATGACAAAAATAGAATTTCAAATAACTTCAAAAAGATGCTTCGCATCTATCATTCCTCCTATGGCTTTAATTGACAAATCTTGAGCATAGTTTAGAATTCTGGTGGATGACTCATCCTAGCATGAAATTGACCTGTGTACATCGCATCGCAGAATTCGGGCATCATGCAATCGACTTCATCTTCGAGACATTTGACCGTCATTTTTTGGCTATGAGGTTTGACCAAATAGATCCAATGCGTATCCCAATTGAGGCTCTTTAATTTTTTGAGTTTTTCTTCTCTGGTGGCTGAATCTTGCTTCCATTGTTTTTCCAATACTTTTTCCTTAGGAAGATTTTCAGGGATACACTCAAAAATTAAGTTGGCATTGTGTAAATTATCGTTTATCAATTCAATGATATTATTCCTTGTTGCCCTGACCCTTGAAGTTGCCCTTTCTGCATTAATCAGTTGTGTCTCCCATTCTGAGAATAATATCTCTTTATGAGATTCTTCAATTACTGGCAATTTGGTAGCCCTTCCTTTTTCTGTGTTTTTCCAAGAGATATAATCTGTAATCTTGTCATCTGCACCCTCAAATTCCAATCTGGAATTGACCGCTTGATCGACCAGTTTGTTGGTTTTGACAGATAATGGATGAATGAGGGATATCTTTTGGCAGAGTTGGGTTAGCTGTTGAGATAAGAAGTTATTTATTTCTAAGGCTTCCTTTATAAATTCCACAACTTTAGGATTTTCCTTGAATTGCTCTATTGAGAGTTGTAGCTGCATTATTTGTTCGTTCTTAGCTTTAATCTCTTCATTATGTGCCAGTTTCAACTGTTCAAACTCTTGGGATAGTTGTTGTTGTCTTTCAATTACCTGCTGATCAATTCTTTTTTTTTCTGCCTTTAGCTGATCTTCAAGTTGTTTAATCTTTTGATCTTTTTCCTTGATCAATTAATTAACTTCAGTTGCTTTATCAATTGTGGCAGCTGTGTATTTCCCTACAAATTGAGATAACTTGGTCAATTCTTCGAAGGGATCAATTTTTGAATCATTCCATATGACATTCATGTATTCATCTTGGGAGACTGTTGTCGATACTTGGTATATTTTCCTCTTCTTTCTCTATATTTTGACTACATCCCTGTGTTTAGGGCTATAAAACACATTCAAAGGTGGGATCTCCTCAATACTCAATATAATATTTGATGAAGGACACTCAGGGATTATCTCGATTTCTCTTATAGCTGAATCCTTGTTGGATGCCTTTTCAACCACAGGATCATGAATTATGGGTTGTTGTCTCAAGGGAGATTGCGGTGTGATAATAGTTTGGGTATCACTTTGACCTTTAATTTGTAGGTCAAACTGTTCCCATTCTTTGATCAACACCGGATCAATGTGAACATCTGTATCTAATTGTTCACTGGCTTTCTCGCTTGTCTCAACTTCACCAGAAGTTTTCTCTATGTCCTACTCTGTGATTTGCTCTGTGGTTTTCCCTATTTGATGGATAACCAGTGTAGTGCTCAATAAGTCGAGTGATACTAACTGAAGCCTTTGTACCCTGTACTAAATGAATTGCTCCATTTTTCCTAGTTCCAACTTGATCTTTGCCAAATGGCTTACTTGCGTGAATGTCTCTGCTGATCTGAAGAAGTCATCGAATTCATCTTTTTCATGGACTAAATGCTTAACCTTTACCTGAGTAGTCAAATTATAACCAACTTTATTTGGGTCATATTGCCTTTTGGGAATAAAAGCTAGGTTCAGACCTCTTATTTTCTCAGCCTCAATTTGTGCATGTTTGTAGTCATGCAATGAATAGATACCACATCGGATCGGAAAGGCAGGCCATAACTGTTTCTTGGCATCTTTGAGATTTTTTGTAAGCCCTTTTTCAACCGTTTGACGGGCTATTTCCCTCGCCAATAGTTTATCTGGGACATATAGAGGAAGGATATGCAGATTAGTGATGCTACCATAAACCCTAATGTATGTAAACAATTCTTCCCCAAACCAACTGCCAATTGAAGTCAAATCAATACTAGCATCCTCAGACAGCCGAGGAGCTGGTTTATTAAAAATGGCCTGGTGGATGGGTAGAATGAAACCATGGCAAATTTTATAAAAATGATTCTTATATTGGGACTTCCATAGGCTTTTATGGTAAATATGGATGGGGGTCGGGTCCTGGATAGTCCACTTCCATCCCATGATAGGAAAATCGGAGTTGAAACAAATGGTGTCAATTATATATGCACTCATATAAAATGGGGAACCACTCGGGTGGTAAAAAACCTATTCCTCCTATAATCAAGTATTTGGACAGCCATTTTATCTGACAGAATGGTAGCCCAATCCATCACATAAGAATTCAAAGTTGCTTCTATTAAGGGAACCATTTTAATAGAAAACTTAGCAGAATTGGGGCTTCCAAATAATCTACACATCATTGCGGCAGCATAACAATATGGAGATGCCAGAGAGTCCACATAATACATATCGGATGACTCGTGCTTGTGTTTTTTATGGAAGTTCCTCCATTGGTTTATGATTTGTCTGGTAAACCTCTTGCCTAGAATTCTATAGCAGTCACTTTCATTCCTTTTTGACTCTTTAAAAATAAAAGGATCATCCGAGCACTTGTCCTTTCAAGCTCGTTTCCAATCGAAAGTGATAAAGTCACCTTTTTTCCTTTTCTCGACTCTTAAAACATGAAAAGGCAACATTTTGTTTCAATGTTCTAAAATTAACTTCCCACGAAACATTCCTAGTAACAGTTGATTTCCTTAGTGATTCTTTAGAGTCGATTCCAATGGCAACATTTCCGGAGTCTACCAGTCAAGGGTTCCCCTCAGAAGGGAACCCTGGTCCTTTTCCTTCCTTCGGAAACGTTGGTGCTCCTTATATGGCAACGTTGTCCCTCCCTGGGTTAACCATTGGTTTACTTGTCTGTTTATTTTCGACCTCAATAATCCCAAGTGTCTCGACTCTGGCCCTGCCATCTCCTTCATTTGAATCTCGCCATGATGATTCTATTAGCCTCCTGCTGCAGCAGGTTAATCATCTTTCATGATCGACATTTTTACATGCCAAATATGTCGTACTATGCATGCAGCATTGCTCCATATTTGCTACAGATGGCCAGAGAAGTATCCATGAGAGTGTGCTAGTCTAAATGCCACTGTTGTGTATCATTTTTGATGAGTTTTTCAGCTAAGGGAGGTCCAAACAGCTTAATCTTGGTCTCCCTAGGTTTCAATTTCCTGTTGTAGAATATAGAGAATGAACATCTGTCCAAACAGCTTAATCTTGGCAGATTTGTAGATAGGTAGAGAAACAAGGGTGCTCAACAGCTTAATCTGAGCCCCTGGATGCAATAAGTATAGAGTTAGATAGGAGGACAGCAAGAAGAAAAGAACAAAAAGCTGGGTATGCTAGTTCAAGTGCACCCAAACCAAAAAGAAGAGAAAATGCTAGGTGAATAGGCCGGTTAGGTAGCTTTGTGGTTGCAGAATCATGACTTGTGATCCATTTCAGATTTTCAAAGTGTCATATCTATTCATATCACAAGTTTGAGGCAGTTTTCCATTTGAAGGACTTCAAAAAATGCATGTCTAACTTCCCCCTCTCCCTCTTTCCCAAATCACTCACTAACTTCCCCTAAAAAGAGGTCAAGATCTGCTTGGTACCTCTTAGTTTCATCATTCTCCATATCATTTACCTTGGTGAAGATCTGCTTCACTCAAGTAATGTCCATACTGCTTCTATGAATCATTTTCCCCCTTAATAGCCTAAGATCTGCATACTTAGCGCTCTCTGATCATTTGTCATGTTAACTATTAACTTTACTATGTAGCTCCATATCTATTTCCCCTTCCCCTACTAAAACTATGTATATAACTCCCCTATATACTTATGCCTCCCCCTGGTTGAAAAATAACCATATGCATCCTTGGGAATTGCTAAGTTTATCTGAAACTCAGCAAGAACCCTCATTTCCCCCTCAAACCATCTTCTCATGCATTTTGGACACTTTCCAATGCATAGAACCCTTCATCCCCCCTAACTATCTCCCAAGTGCATAAGGACTCATTCCTTTGCATAATTCCCCTTCACATGTTTAAAAATCACCCCTTTGACCTTGGTTTGCCTTTATAAGGCATGAAACCCTCTTTGGCCACTAAACCCCTCTCAAAACCACATCACTTTCCTCCTAAGTGCCTTTGGACTTCTTCCAAGGCATAAGAATATGCAAACCATGCAAAAACCATGAAAAACCTTCAAAAAATGATAAAATCCTCCATTTTTTGGCTATCGAACCCCTTCCAATGCCTTAGAATCCAAGCAAAAGCATAAAGGTTACCCCCTCCGAATTCAAAAGACTTGCATTTTTTAATAAATAATGGCTCTGATGAGAAATGGGTCCTTTTGGTCCCCCTCCGATGCGATATCGCTATCGGGAGGGGGCAATCATATGTTCAAACACCATATATAACTCCTCTAAATTCATGTTTCCTTGGCATTGTAATAAAATGCATGCCCCGATGAGAAAAGGATATATTTGATCCCCCTCCGATGCGATATCGTTATCGGGAGGGGGCAGTGGCATATATAAGCGAAATGGCTAAGTCTCAAGACATGGGGCATAATGCCGACGGGCGGACCCGAAAACATATAAAGTGGACTGGTAAAAGCATATCGAGTCCGCCACATTTCGGCGTTTCGATGTGGTAGCCCCATGACCCCGCCAATAGCGAATTGCCGAATTAATCACAGCCATCCATTTTTTGGCCCCAAATCAACGGCCCATATGTAATCAGCGGTCACCCCATGTATATGGCTCCGACCAGCGGAGCCGAAATAAAATTAAGGCGCGGCGTATAAAGGATTTCGGGTCCGTAAGGGGGCGTTGCACAGCGAAAAGGGAAGGCTCCGACGGGGCGGAGCCGAAATATAATAAACTGCAGCATATCTAGATTTCAGGTCCACTAACCCATTTTTATTAAATCCGCCGATTGACATCGTCGATGGGCCGGACCCGATTCAAATAAAGAAAGGGCCTATAAGCATTTCGGGTCCGCGCTTTCGGCGATTGTTTATGTGCCGCCCCCCGGTCCGCCCCGATGCGATTTAGCGATAGCCGTTGGATCGGCCCGCGCCAGATCCAATGGCTATGATTTAATCTAATGAACAATGATCGCTCCCGCCCTAGTTGTGGTAAAATTTCATGTTTTAAGGCATTTTTGCCTTATAAAAGGAAAACGGCCATTTTTCACAGGGTTTCTTCTAACGCCCACGCCCGGCTCCAGTTAAACAAACTCATGCATCCTTAAGCCATTATGGATTGCTCCAAAGCCCTGTTTAGCTCCAGGAGCTAGTCTCGGCCTCAGCATGATCAGCAGCATGCAATTCCTCCTTTTTGCGGCATTTCTTCAGAGTATAATACTATTTTGGATCGGCCAGCGCCGATAGCATCCCAATGGCCACGGAAGTCTTTGCAGCAGTTATTTTTGCATTTAATTGGCAGATAAAGGGGCGATGGGACAATCTAAAGAGTATCAGCAGTGAGAAAAGGCCCAGATTCAGTGCCAAAGTATATCAGGATGCGGCAAAGAGTATCAGTCCAGTTTTTCAAAGCAGATGAAAGCAAAGCAAGCCCAGCAAAGTCAACAAAGCATCATTCGGCCATTAAGGCTCACCAACACTTCTTTTGTTGCTTTAAAGCCACCTAAAGACATAGATGAAGCCTTTCAAGGCAGAGTTATTGCAGAGATATTGTTCCCAATCATATTTTTGGAGTAGCGTTGCTTCCTTAAATGCACAGTTATCACACAGAGGACAGCGCGTGGCTCAAGGAACTCTTTTGATCCATTTTTGAGGCAGCTGCCCCAGCGCAACACTTAGATAAATGTTTTAAGCATTTACTTCAAGATAAAATATATTAAAGCACTCTTTTTCCTCAGATCTACCTAAGATCTGCTGTAATAGATATTTTGAGATGACAGTTGTCGCAGTGCAGCTGTTAGATAGATATTTTTGCCATTTACTCCTGTACAAATTAGGTTAAAGGCATTTATTTGATGAGATTTGTCTCAGATCTGTTGTTTGTAGATATTTTTTCTATTTACACCACCCTCTGTTATGATGTAAAGGGTTGGTTGGTCGATAACTTCCTCTCTAGACTTGCACTATATTTTCTGAGAGTCTCTATAATCAAAGATCGCTGGAATGTTTGGGAGATGAACTGACTATTGTGTTTTGATGTCTGAAGAGTGACTATGGAATCCTAACGCTTCTACATAGCCCAATAAGTGTTTCTTATCTCTATTTACAGTTTATATGTTTTATGCCATCATGGTTTCACTATCTAAATAGCAGAAAGAAAGAATAGTTCAGAGCTCACTTAGTTGTATTCTGTTCTCAATTTCTGTGATTTATCTATGTTTTCCTCTGAATTAGTCCTGAATATGAATATTGATTCGCTCATATTTACACTATCTCCTTCATATATGAATGTTGTTTAGGAATCCTTGATTGCTCCTATATAAATGTTCATTCACCTTCCCTCTGTTAGCATAATGAAAGCTACTTAGTTTCCTTTCATTCATTGACCTTCGTTCCATCTTTATTCCAGCTTGATATTGTTTTATGTGTAGCTATCCTGCTCTGTATTCCTCTTGTGACCAAGAAAACGCAACAGCAAGCCTAATCCACGACTCCATGCCCAATGGTTTGAACTTCTCACACTATGCATCCCAACTCTGTTTGAAAGAAACCTCCATCCCACCAAAATCAAAACAAAACCCAAGAAAATCATAACTAGCCTAAAATCAACCCAAAACAAAGCTAAATTTTAAAGAGAGAGCCCTCTCTGATTGCAGGTAGGCTAGGACCTGTAGTCCAAAGATTGGTTTGTGGTTACCTCGGCCGTATCCTTTAAAGGAGCTTTAAGGACAACCTGAGTGATAACAGATTCTAAGGTTGACCCCTCACCTTCTTCCCCTGTTTCTTCACCTTCCTCTTCTACTTCGTGGTGAGCTCCAGTATTGTAGCAATAATGCTACAACTCTTGGAACTCCCTTCTTTAATTTTATCAACCCGGTAGTTCGTAACAAACTTGGAAGCGACGGTGCTGTATGCACAAGTACTAGCTCTTGCCGAGCTGTCACTTGATCAGCTGGCACAAGTCCGCTAGGGGCTTAAGCCAACTTCTATGAGCTCTTAGAAGAAGCTTTTTAACTGATGGACGAAAGCTAACTCAAAGGAAGCTAATCTACTTGCGTAAAGAAACTGAAAGCCAAAAAGAAACACAAACCCTAGCAAACCCTAATTCTACCAGCTAGTCCTACTGACGCAAAGGAGAGCATGCAAACTACTGAAAGAGATTCCATTACTTCTATGAAGGTAAAATGCATGTGTCTAAGTTATCACTATCTGAAGAAAACGTCTTTTTGTATTTTTGATTAAGTTATTAGAATTATCATGCATGTGCTTTTAACTAGTTTTCCACAGTGCAGGGATGGATCAAGGGATGAAATGCTTTGGGAAAGGTTGGGATGGTACAGAGAGGGTCTAAGGGATCCCTAACATTCTTTCTTAGAGTTTCACAAAGTCTGGATGCCATGCAACCGTGTTTATGAACTTCTACAGGAAGTCTGCAGGGGTTTCTACAGGATGTTCTGTAATTCTTCTACAGGATGTTTCGAAATGGGATTTTTGAGGATGGGTGATTGATGGAAGATGCATGGATGGTTATGGAGGTAGGATGGGGGTCTGAAGTGACCCAGGAACTGACGGATGGAGTGGTGAGATGATATGTGGAAGGCTGATTTGGCTTTAAGGTAGTTGAGACAACAATGGAGAAGAAGGTAGGGTTACGTGGGCAAGAGGATGGGTGTGAAGCGAGAAGCCTAGATATTGGATGAATCAGATGGCTCTGATGAAGCTTGACCATGTGAGTGAGTGATAGAGATGCCCTGCACAATGCACATTCAACCGAATCAATGAATTCTTGCAAACAAACTAAGTCCTAGCTAACTTAATCTAACAGTCAATGAAATGAATAAACAGCAGCCTCGTTTGGAAAGAGAACCATGTACATCACGTGAGCAAGAACATTCCGAAAGATCTAAATGCATGAAAAACTCCTACCAATCGATTCCCAAACATAAAATCTACTTTAACCAACAAAAACAACCAAAATAACAAAGCAAGATCTAAAGAGCAGATTTTATTTTAAGAACGCAGCAAACACACATAAAGATAAACAGGGGAGGTACTGGGCGCTTGAGATGGGCCCAACCCCAAGAGCTACAGCCTCCCAAGAGAGATTTAGAGCTGGTGCAAAGCTGAATTCATCTTTATTAATCAAGAATGAAGAGTTACATCAAAACTGTCCACAAGGAGAGCTTGAGAATGAGCTGAAAGCAAAGCTAATCTATTGCATACAAATCGAATTACAAAATGACTACAACAAGGCTATGAAATGACTAACTACTAGCTACTATCTACTGGCTAACTAGCTAACATCCACTGGCTACACTGGCTAACCCCAAAATGAGGCCCTAAGCCTTCTTATTTATACAAATTGAGGACCCAACAGTCCTCCTAAACTTTAGGGACTCGGCTGCCCAAAACTTGGAGTTAACAGCAGTCCTACTTGACTTGCTTGGTTGCCCTTGTGCTGATTGATTCGGTGGCCCTTGAACTCCGAGCTGATGGTGGAGAATTCGAGGTAAGGGCCCATAAATGAAGGGGACACCTTCCTACAAATCCTCTAGCTTGTTCTCCCACGAATTTGGCTGCCAAGTGCTCCTTAAGACCTTCAATTTTGTCTCCAAGTTGACCAAAAAGGCTACACAAAGCACCCATTAGACTTGTTGGCATAATGACTAACCAAATTCACTCTATTAACATAAATATAATCAAAAACATGCAATAAACTAATGAGAATGGTGGATTAAGTCAAATTAGGAGGTTGAATGAGCCCAAATAATTATCCATTTTTGGGGCTCATCACTTCGTCTGGTGAAAGTTTCCAATATAGTAACCAAGAGGCTAAGAAGAAGAAGAAGAAGAAGTTGAAGAAGACGGAGTCAGCTAAGCGAGAGGCCGATCGTGCGAATGTTACTCCAAATGCTTCTCTAGTCGGCAAATCTTCTGCCCTTCCACGGAAGGTGAAATTCCCTTGTAGGTTGTGTAAGGGTGATCATCTCCTCCGATACTGCCCTAGCATTCCCAAAGTCTTGGAGGTATGGTCTCAAAATTTGGATCGACCATCCTCATTGACTTCTGAAGATCATGTCGATGCTACACTCTTGGCTAGCGATGGTAAGAAGAAAGGGAAGATTAGATTCCCCTGTAGGTTATGTGAAGGAGAACATCTTCTTCACCTTTGTCCTCTTAT
Organism: Pinus tabuliformis; assembly: GCA_031772625.1. NCBI lineage: Eukaryota > Viridiplantae > Streptophyta > Pinopsida > Pinales > Pinaceae > Pinus > Pinus tabuliformis. The sequence goes on from CM062818.1 coordinate 2,061,284,600, forward strand.
GGATACAACCTCTAAAGTTTTGGAAAACCTTACGGCTTCTCACCCCCAACTCCCTGTTGGTTATCAGAGGCTTTCTTCTGACCCTCCCTTGGTTGGTAAAGAGATTGACTTAGATTCATCTCTTACCCACCCTGCTCTTCCTGAGCCTGACTCTCTGGTGTCTGTTCCCAACCAACCATTGGTCGAAGCAAGTGTCAACTTGGTTTCACCACCAGTTGCTCACTCTGTTCCAGAAGTGCATAATGATCATACTGCTCATGTTCTTCTCATCTCTTCAGATTCTCATGAATCAAAGGATGGCCCTCCTGTCCCGGCTACTCAGGAGAGTCCTTCTTCTATTCCTGCAGCACATGGGGGCAATCATACGATACCCCCACCAAGTAGTTTTGTCGTTTCCTTCGATTGGAGTCACTTGACTACTTTCCACCTCCCATCTTATGTGCCTTTCTAGATCATAGTACACACCTATAATATGGCAGTACATAGTACTCTATTTGTTAGAAAATTATCTATTACGGAGCAATGGAACACATAAAATATTGCAGAAATATAAACACAGAAAACGCACAAAACAAGAGAGACACAGATATACGTGGTTCACCCAGTTTGGACTACGTCCACCCTGAACATCCAGTCCTTCCTTTCTATTATCCAGCAAAATGAAGAGACACAACCTACAGCAAATCCGTTGTAATATTCTCTGTTTTCTCTCACAGTCTCACCTCTCTGTTTCTCACTCACAGAATACACATCTATTTCACAGCCTCAAGTACAATACCCTCATACAAAGAGAGGGGTTGCCTTCTAGGGCAAAAAACCCTAAACTAAACATAAGTTCTACCGTCGGATCATCCGCCTAATGAACGGCCCAGATTGACTAGAAATTACTATACTTTTACAAGGCAATTTTACATTTGTTTTTAGTTTCGAGGGCGCTGCCCCCGAGTGTTATAGACATTTTTGTGCCTTACAGCATTGAGCATGAAATGTCAATAATTCAAGGGATCCAAAGTCCCTAAATGAGTTGTTCCTACCCCTAGAGGAACAAGGTCAACCAATGACAGCTTCTCCCAGAAGTTCTCCACCAAAAACCACTCAGAAATGGTCAAATCAGGATCAATTCAATAGCTCCACTAGTTGTCTACGCTAAAATGCAAAGTCTACACTGGCTACTTGCACTGCAACGCAGGTAGAAGCACTACCAGGGTGCACTGAGCGGGAAATGACAAATGGCAAGTTCATTCAACGAGGTGTCAAGACCCTGGAAGCTTCCAGAATCTTCCTCAATGACACTTGCCTCAGTGAATTCGACTAGTGATGAGTAAGAGGTTCTCAACCTCCAAGTGGAAGCAAGAACCTCCAAGTGGAAACAAGAACTGAAAGAGAGAAGCCACAAGTCAAAACATGAGCTGACTCATCCTCTCTGCTCACATCTACAAATGGATCTCTCACCCAGAGGTTCAGGAGGCTGGAATTTTGTATTTGCAGAGAATTGTTGTTGGTTTGAGATTGAAAATATTACATTGGGTGATTTATGCTTTGTTGGAGGAGAGGAAGGGATTCTTTTGCTGGGAGGTAGATGCTGGATCGGGACTCACTTGGTTGTATCTCCTCTTGAACCTTGTTTATCATATCAATAAAGCTGCTTGAGTTTCTCCTATATGCTTGTATTTCAATGATGTTTTGTTGTATTTGCATATTTAGTTTATATCTGATCCTAAACTAGTTATGAATGTGAATCTATGTCTTTCGTGTAGTCTTCTGCTCTTATGATCTTGCAGGAACCGTGTGAAGCTGGACCAGTGAAAGAGCAGGCAGCGGGAAGCGAACGAAAGAGAGAGAGTGATTGGATCGACCAACTAGCGGAAGACATCGGTTAGTTAGATCCTTCTTTCTCTATTTGCATCTCATAAAGAAGAATACTCAGATAGCTTTCCTTGTTTGTTGCTAAGGCACTATCACCTCTTAGAGTGGGATAGGGGCATTCTGTATTGGATACTTTTCCCAACAACAAATTGGCGACTCCACTGGGGAGAGTATCTTGTTGGTTTACTTGTGTTTCTATTGCTATTCATTTCATAAACTCAAGAGTGCCGAATCGAACTGCATTTGCTTGCAAATGCAAAGTAGAGATCAGCTACTCTAGCCCTCTCACTGGGCCTGTTTATGATCTGAGAAGCTGATTCACAAGTGCTCTAACAGCCCTTTGTGATAGATCTTAGTCCTCCTATAAATCATCCTCCTAATTGTACCTAATTGATAGCTTTTATCCGGCCAAAAACTGTAGAAAAACTTGCAAACTGTAACCCAGAACCCAGAAACAACTCTCGTTTCTGCTTCAGCGCAGACCCTGTGAAGGGGTTCTACATTTCAACACAGGTCCCGTGAAGGCTACCTACGCTGAATGTCAAAACCTCTGTGTTGAGGGTGCGCTGATCAGTCTTTGCCTTGTGCAGCTGTGGTTCCCTGCTTCCTTTTGCTCAGTTTTCATCTCTGTTTTTGCAGCCTGTTATCAGTCAGTGTACCTATCTGAAACCCCTTTTCTTTGCATCAATTCCGCCTCAGTTATATAAAGAAACTGTATTTGTTCTTTGTGTATTTGTTACATCATTTGCAGTTTCCCATTACAAGAGTAAACTAGTCATACTGTCGCCCCTAGATCTAGACCTGTCGTAAGTGTCGTTTTGATCTTAGGAGTGAGTTTGTTTGCTGTTCACAGTTGACTTAGCATTTACTTTTGTCTTTTGGTTTGAATTTATGCATTTCAAAGTGTCGAAACAAGTAAATCATAAAGTGTCGTAATCATCTTTTTGATTTTGAAAAAGGAACTTGTTTGTGTTTTCACTTGAAATCGAATTCAAATTTATATAACAGCTTTCTTTTTAGGCATCAATATTAAGAAAGCGAAAACAAATACATGCATATGTGCATTTGCATTTGACAGTTTGTATGTTGATTTAGGAAAAAGTGCATTACTGTGTGCTCTATGCTCTTTGAGAAAAGATGATGTCTTTCTTTTCCCTTTGTAGCTAGGATTTTCATTGTTGAAAAGATATAAAGCTTGCTTATCATCTTTAGACTGCATTTAGGAATTGTATCATACATCTCGTGGTGATCCAGAAAGGCAAACTTCTAAAAAGATCAACCTAAAATAAATTGAATGAACTTAACAACGCTTTGCAACATAACGCACAACATAGAGGTCTAGGCTAGAGACGTGTTTCGGCGTCGTAAAACCTGGTCACTGGTCGCCTCACTGATGGTTGGGTGATTCCTCCTAAGGGACGATTAGTACCAGTACAGATTGTGCTCCCACGTACCGTCGCGTATATATTGGGAGACCCCTATAGGAATATAACCTTTATCCATAAGAAGCCGTGTCGGCCGCCCTACTGATTGCAATGCACTGAACACAGCATTGAGGAAGATCGACCGCCCGTACCCTAAAAAGTATTCCGCGGTTTTGCGAAAAGTTTGGCACACCCTCTGCCTAGAACTCCATAGCAGTTCCTTTTGGCCTTTTTCAGACTCTATAACGGAAAAAGTCCATCCGAGCATTTGTCACTTCGGGCTCGTTAAAACATCGAAGGAGACTAGAGTCATCTTTAGCTTTTTCTCGACTCTTTAAAAGTGAAAAAGCAAGTTGTGTCTAAGCGTCGTTAAAAATTTATTTTAAACAGAACAATCACCCTCTATTCCTGCGTTGATCTTTAGGTTGAGAAAATGGAGCCCACCAACCAAGGAATTCCCCTTGGTGGAAATCCTAGTCCCTTCTCCTCTTGGGGAGATGTTGGTGGGCCCCATATGGCCACATTGTCGCTTCCAGGACTGGCAATTGGCCTGTCGGTCTGGCTCTTCTCAACCAATGTCGTTTAGAACACCACTATTCCTGAACAGTCGAATCAACAATTAGACGAGTCTAGAATTTCCCACCAACCTTCTACTTCTTATAATTCTTCCTCTTTTCCTTCCTCTTCGCGTAACGGAACTGGTAAGACTAAAAACCAAGTTCCTAAGGAGAAGAAGGAAAAGAAGAAGAAAGAGAAAAAGAAGAAGGAGCCAAAGGCAAATAAGGGAAAACAAGTGTCGTCTGATGAAAACCCACACACAGCACTGACCAGGCCTAGATCGCCATGTGTCATCTGCAAGGGAGACCACTTTCACCGAGATTGTCCCTACATCCCTCGGATACTAAGGGACTGGTCTCCCCGTTTGCACAATCCGGTGTCGTCAACCTCTGATAGCCATGTTGAAAGTACACCGTCAACTAGCGAAAGTGAAGTTCCAGGACAAAAAGGGAAGGCTAGACCTCCCTGTAGACTGTGCGAAGGCGATCATGCCCTCCACCGTTGTCCCTTCTTAGACGAGGCCAAAAGAGTCTTGGAAGATCGTCTGGTTTCACCGTTACGACTTCCTCCTGGATATCAAAGACTCTTGCCAAGTCCTTCGTTAGTTGAGAATCCAGCTGGCCAGCTCAAGTGGTCAGCTGAAGCGTCTATCATTGAGGATAAACCGACTGAATCCATACCAGACGAAAGTCAAAAGGTCGAGGCGGCAGTTGACCCGGTCTTGCCTTCAAAGGATTTATCTTCGAATGATACAGTCACTGAAGAGGATAAGGATGACACCATCCAGATTCTTTTCATCAACACAGACTCCGACGAACACGGGGGCAATGCACCCATTCCTTTATCGCAGGAAAGAAGTTTGTCAGAGCGATATCCGGCCGTCTATTCGGTCCCACCACCAAGCAACCTAGTTGTGTCCTTTGACTGGAACCAACTAGGCAGACCCTAGTTACCAGCCAGTATACCATTCAGAATTATCGTTCAAATATACAGAATGGTAATGGCTGGCACCATTATTGACGAAGGGGAATCTGTGAGTATCCTTTCCTCTATTGCTTGGAAAGCGCTTGGTTCGCCAGCGCTTTTTCCTGAAATGAGGAATCTATCAGGCTTCGATAAAGGAACCAGTCGACCTTTAGGGATCCTCCCCAATGTGCCTATCACATTGAAATGGAAGACCGTTCAAATGAACGTGATGGTCGTTCAAGGACCCTTGGATTATAACCTACTCCTTGGACGAGACTATATATATTGCATGGGAGCCATCGTCTCCTCACTCTTTAGAGTAATGTGTTTTCCGCATGAAGGAAGAGTGGTCAAGCTTGTGGACCAACTTTCATTTCCCAGATCACGCATCGCAAATAGTCATACACCATCCCTAAATGGTCTCTTCACGCAAGAAATGTCTCAACCCACGGTCAGTCCTCCAGATGAGCGTGAGTGATTCGGGACGATATGACTGAAACCCAGGGGGCATGCGTCCTGGTCTGCTTCGGCAGGAAAACTTTAGGTATAGGGTAGGTTTCCGCGGGAGAATATGACTAGTCCGTACCCCGTCCGGCATGGAAGAGGGGTTGTTCTAGAATAAGATTCTTTTGTCAAAGTTATGTGAGTTGACAGACGGAGTCTCTCACCTTTGTCTATTTCGGTAGACATCGCCGAAGAAGTGTTTTATTCGTGGCCGCGAATGGAGCAATCTTTGGTAACCTGAAAGAGGTAGGCCTTTCCTGCTTAAACAAATGTTTTGGCAGACAAAGTAAGGGTAACCTTGAAATCATATTTTATACCTGGGGGCATGCAAACCTTTTGGAGTGCAAGCAAGGGGCGGCTATTTATTTTTTAAATTTTTAGGACCTCTAACCCTTTAAACTCGTAGGATTAGTCGTTTCCGAACTTGCATAACGAAAGGATTCCGGGGCAAAGCTTTACGAGGTGCAAGCCCCATAAAAAATGGCATCTTAAATGAGACTTTCTTATCATATGACTGGATAATCGAGCAGTTTTAGCACATAGTTCATGCTCGTTAAAAAATAAACATAAGATCGAGCAGTTTTAGCACATAGTTCATGCTCGTTAAAAAATAAACATAAGATCGAGCAAGTGTTTCGACCCGTGTTTAAGCTCTTTAAAAAATGAACTACCCGGTAAATAACCACTGCGAATGTAAATTATCAGCCATTAAAGCCTTGGTCGTGTTTGCACCATCACCTCCACTTTTCCATTGGCCGATCGTTCACCTCCATTTGATTGTTTACCCATTTTGAGGAACAGCTGCGAAGAGTGATTTCACTAGCCATCCTTGTGACACTACCGTGATTGGAAAATTCCAAGCCTTACCTGGAATCAGCTGCTAACCCGTTCATCACTCGTTCCTCAAAAGATGAGTCTTCTTTAAGCTCTTTTCATCTGACTCGTAAAATATGAAAAGATTGCCGAGTTTTTGCCTTCGAGCTCGTTAAAGCAACCGGAAGTGCTATCCCTCCTCTAGATTTTAATCTTTTTGGACCTGAGGGATTATTGCACAAAAAGATCGAGCGCTTGTTTTGTTCGGCTCGTTAAAACTATCGAAAACTCATCCCTTCTGTATTGTTTTATACTTTTTCGGACTTAAGGGATTAGATGACGAAAAAGGAACTTTGGAGTTATCTTTACGTACCTTTTCAGACTCTCTAAAATTGAAAAGGACCGTGTTATCTTTGTCGTTAGACTCGTTAAAAAGCATTAATAGTGACAAACTTGTCTTTAGACGAGAACGAGTTTCACTATCGCTAGGCTCGTTAAAACACAGCGATGGGTTTGCCCGAAGGGCAAATTATAGAACAAGCATATGTTATCCTCCTCAAGCTTGACAAAAATAAAGAGGTACTGGTCAGAAATGACTGGGGAAAAATTGGGAAGAAACTCAAAGAACTTTTATTGGTAGCAAGTCGCTCTTGAACATGACACTTCCACTCCGTGCCTAAGTCGGGTTGGGTTGTTTCATTCACCGGTCACATCACCATGGTCTCGCCATACCATCCATCTTTGGGGTAAATGCTACCAATCCATCACACAAGTGTCGCCGATATGTTCAAGAGAAGTCATCCAGAGAAGTCAACCGTGTCCCATCCACTACCATACATTATCCTTCATCCTTTCATGACCGCCACCCTGAATCATACATCATCAGATTGTTTTCACCTCCATCAAAATAATTTGCTCCGTTCCGTGTCACTGATGTGGGATACATTAAGGCCCTCCTTTGACGGATCGCTTCTTGTCAACACCAGCTCATTATCTAAGAAGTTGATCTAGGAACACCCCCTTCAGTACTTTGAAGCTTGCATGCCTCAATGGCAAGTTTCTCACTTCCGGCGACAGGTATACATCAATGACCTTTGACCGAAAGATTCCGTGTGGTGTTCGACGCCAAGTCCTTTATTCACACCACGTGAATTGTACTGCAGTACCTTGAGGGTCATTATCATTATCGATGATTCCTCTCGCGCTTGTTAACAGTTTACATCATTGACTGGTAATCAAGCGATGTCTTTCCATGTTCGACTTCAGAACATTTCTCACATGGATCTACTTGTACTTAGAGTGAATATCGGACGAGATTGAAGACCCCGGATCTAGTTTCATCCATCCGGGCTGCGATATATATTTAGGAAAAATAAAGACATGGACATGTACAACATTGCAGCAGATAATCATCCTACCAAAAAGGATGATGATTTCATCAGAATCATCAGTCTACCATCAGACGATTGTCTGTTCTATGTACAGAAAAATGAATTTATAAAGTTGAGCATGGGAATGCCCACCTCAGCTAGATCATGAAAGCAGTATGAAAAATAATGTATTGTATTGTATCTTATTACAGGTCTCCTCCCAACATTAGAAGAACTTCGGATCCTCCTAATAAAGCATTTCACCCGATAAACGGCCTCATACTTTAGGGGGCAACTGTTATAGACATTTTTGTGCCTTACAGCATTGAGCATGAAATGTCAATAATTCAAGGGATCCAAAGTCCCTAAATGAGTTGTTCCTACCCCTAGAGGAACAAGGTCAACCAATGACAGCTTCTCCCAGAAGTTCTCCACCAAAAACCACTCAGAAATGGTCAAATCAGGATCAATTCAATAGCTCCACTAGCTGTCTGCGCTGAAATGCAAAGTCTACACTGGCTACTTGCACTGCAACGCAGGTAGAAGCACTACCAGGGTGCGCTGAGCGGGAATTGACAAATGGCAAGTTCATTCAACGAGGTGTCAAGACCCTGGAAGCTTCCAGAATCTTCCTCAATGACACTTGCCTCAGTGAATTCGACTAGTGATGAGTAAGAGGTTCTCAACCTCCAAGTGGAAGCAAGAACCTCCAAGTGGAAACAAGAACTGACAGAGAGAAGCCACAAGTCAAAACATGAGCTGACTCATCCTCTCTGCTCACATCGATAAATGGATCTCTCACCCAGAGGTTCGGGACGCTGGAATTTTGTATTTGCAGAGAATTGCTGTTGGTTTGAGATTGAAAATATTACATTGGGTGATTTATGCTTTGTTGGAGGAGAGGAAGGGATTCTTTTGCTGGGAGGTAGATGCTGGATCGGGACTCACTTGGTTGTATCTCCTCTTGAACCTTGTTTATCATATCAATAAAGCTACTTGAGTTTCTCCTATATGCTTGTATTTCAATGATGTTTTGTTGTATTTGCATATTTAGTTTATATCTGATCCTAAACTAGTTATGAATGTGAATCTATGTCTTTCGTGTAGTCTTCTGCTCTTGTGATCTTGCAAGAACCGTGTGAAGTTGGACCAGTGAAAGAGCAGGCAACGGGAAGCGAACGAAAGAGAGAGAGTGATTGGATCGACCAACTAGCGGAAGACATCAGTTAGTTAGATCCTTCTTTCTCTATTTGCATCTCATGAAGAAGAATACTCAGATAGCTTTCCTTGTTTGTTGCTAAGGCACTATCACCTCTTAGAGTGGGATAGGGGCATTCCGTATTGGATACTTTTCCCAACAACACCGAGCCCTCGTCGGGGGACCGCTGGCCCCCAGACCCCCGCAGGGGGGACAAGTCCCCCCCGCACCCCCCCGCATGGAGGGGTGTACAGTACTTCCTGGGGTATACATCTGGCTGAAACAGAGACCTTTGAACAATCATGCTCCACACACAACAATATCCCACTTGGAGAATGATTGTAGCAACTCCACTGCTGCTTCATTTGCTGGACAATGACTCCTCTTTGGACCTGGCTATTTTTCATCTTCATCATCATCCTTGAAGACCAATTGAAACTGAGCATGTTCTCATTTTCTCCCTGGTTACAACTTTTGTTAGCATATCTGCATGATTCTTGCTAGTGTGTATCTTTTCCAGCTTCAACTCTCCATCTTCCAACATTGATCGTATGAAATGGTACTTGAGCTGTATGTGTTTATTCCTGGAATGAAATGTTGAGTTCTTTGCAAGATGAATGGCACTTTAACTATCACTGTATAACATGCCCATATCATGCTCCTTACCCAATTCACCCATAAACCTTTGTAACGAAATCATTTCTTTACTAGCCTCTGTAGCAGCAACATACTTTGCTTCTGTTGTTGAAAGTGAAACAACACTTTGGATTTTTGAAACCCAACTGACAGTTGTTCCTCCAACAGTGAATACATATCCTGTAGTGCTCCTCCTGTTATCTCTGTCACCTGCCATATCTGCATCAACATATCCTTGTAGGGAGATGTTTGAACCACCAAAGCATAATGCTTTATTTGTGGTACCTTTCAAATATCTGAGAATCCATTTCACTGCCATCCAATGTTCCTTTCCTGGATTGTTCATGTACCTGCTTACAACTCCCACTGCATGTGCAATATCAGGCCTTGTGCAGACCATTGCATACATTAAGCTTCCAACTGCTGATGCATATGGAACTTTAGACATATAATCCATGTCTTCTTGGGTCTTTGGGCACATTTCCTTGCTAAGTTTGAAATGGCTAGCAAAAGGTGTACTAACTGGTTTTGCATTGTGCATGTTAAATCTTTTCAACACCTTTTCTATGTACTCATTCTGAGACAATGTTAATTTACGATTTTTCCTGTCTCTAGTTATTCTCATACCAAGGATTTGTTTTGCAGCTCCCAAATCCTTCATTGCCAATGAATTTGCCAATTTTCTTTTGAGCACATTTGTTTCCTGCATGTTAGATCCTGCAACAAGCATGTCATCTACATACAATAACAATATAATATAGTTGCCATCATTTTGCTTTTTCAAATAAACACAATGATCATAGTGACATCTAGTATAACCTTGTTCAGACATAAACTTGTCAAATTTTAGATACCACTGCCTTGGAGCCTGTTTTAAGCCATACAAGCTCTTCTTCAACCTGCACACTAGTTTCTCCTTCCCTTTCACCTCATATCCTTGTGGCTGCTGCATATATATCTCTTCCTCCAAATCCCCATGGAGAAAGGTTGTCTTTACATTTAACTGCTCAAGATGCAAATCTTCAGCTGCTACAAGACTTCAAATGGTTCTGATTGAAGTCATTTTAACAACAGGAGAAAATATTTCATCAAAATCAATACCTTTCTTCTGTGCAAACCCCTTCACCACAAGTCTAGCTTTATACCTCTGTTTTCCTCCATCTTCTTCCTTCAGCCGGTAAACCCATTTATTCTTCAATGTAGTTTTTCCTACAGGCAACCTGACTAAATCGCAAGTCTGGTTATGCATTAAGGAGTCCATCTCTTCTTCCATGGCTATCTCCCACTTCTTCCTGCTTTCAACCTGCATTGCTTCTTCATAACATTCGGGTTCACCGGAATCAGTCAACAATAAATAATATAATGAAGGAGAGTATCGTTCAGGGGGTCTACTTATCCTGGTAGATCTTCTAACACCACTTTCAGGTGTTTAGGGTGCCTGTTGTTGTTGTGGTGGTTGTTGTTGTTGTGGTTGTTGATTATTATTATTTTCAGGCACCTTTCCTTTTTCAGTGGTTTCATCAAGAACTGTTTATTCCTTGTTTTCCTTTTCCTGTTCTTTTCCTGCAACTGATTCTTATGCAAGACCCTTTCATTGAATATTACATCTCTGCTCCTAATGATTTTGTGATTTTCGTAATCATATAAGCGATAACCAAAATCATTAACACCATATCCAATAAAGGTACATTTCTTTGACTTTGCCTCAAGCTTTGTTCTATTTTCTTTATCAATATGGACAAAAGCCTCACAACCAAAAGACTTTAAAATAGAGTAGTTTACCTTTTTACCTGTCCATGCTTCCTCTGGAACACCACCATCCAAGGAACTTGAAGGCCCTCTGTTTATTAGATAAACAGAAGTATCTATAGCATATGCCCAAAACTGTAAAGGCAATCCTGCATTCAATCTCATGCACCTTGCACGCTCCATGATTGTTCTGTTCATCCTTTCTGACACACCATTTTCTTGTGGTGTTCTTGGAACTGTCTTCTCTCTGCGAATTCCATGCTCTGAACAGTACCTATCAAACTCTTTGCTGCAATATTCACCTCCATTGTCTGATCTAAGACACTTCAATTTCTTTCCTGTCTCAATCTCAACCAAAGCTTTCCATTTCTTGAAAGTATCAAATACATCAGATTTATTCTTAATACAATAAATCCAAGTTTTTCTAGTTGCATCATCAATAAAAGTAACATAATAACGAGAGCCACCGAGAGATGATACCGGAGCAGGTCCCCATACATCTGTATGCACAAGCTCTAATTTTTCATTCTTCTTTTCTTTTCCAACTCTGAGAAATCTGACTCTCTTCTGTTTTCCATAAATGCAATTCTCACAGAAGTCCAAATCAACATTCTTCAAACCCGGCAACAAATTCCTTGAGTGAAGAATCTTCATCCCCTTTTCACTCATGTGTCTGAGCCTATGATGCCATAATGTTGCATCTGCTCCTTTGGAAGTTAAAGCATTAACAGAGTTAGAAATACCACTGCAAAAATACGATGTACCAACCTTTTCACCTTTTGCTATTACCAGGGCTCCTTTGGTGACCTTCTAAGCTTTATCTGTGAAAGTTGTCACACAACCTTCACCGCCTAACTGCCCTGTTGAAATCAGATTTTTCTTTAGATCTGGAACATGCCTTACCTCCTTTAATAGCCATTGGTTTCCATTCTGCTGTTTTACAATAAACTTACCCATTCCAACGATTTTACAGGGTTTATCATCACCCAGACGAACTTGTCCAAAATCTCCTTGAACATATTCATGAAAGTATTTCTTATCAGGTGTGGCATGGAATGAAGCCCCTGAATCTACCACCTAGGAATCAATAATATTTTCGAAAGAAAGAATCAAAGCATCTTGTAACACCTCACCTGTCACATTTGCTTCATGATTGTTTTCTTGTTGTGCATCTCCTTCTTTTCCCTTCCGAGATCTACATTCTTTCTTTAGGTGTCCTTTCTTTCCACATTTCCAGCACACTATCCCCGATCTGGACTTGGATCTGCCTTTCCTTGATTTACTGCGATATCTTGAGCTCTTTCCTCTTTCCATTTTTCTTCCTCTAGATTCTGCACTCAAAGCATTTCCCGATGTCTCACCGGAGCTTTTCCGTCGCATTTCCTCGCTAAGGATAGCACCAACAACATCATCAAACTTTAAAGTACTAGATCCAGAAATGGAGTTACTAATGGCCATTACCAAACCATTCCAACTTTCTGGTAATGAGCACAAGAATAACAGAGCTCTAACTTCATCATCAAAGTTTACCCCTACAGAACTTAACTGACTTGTAACTGTATTAAAATCATTTAAATGGTTTGCAACAGATCCACCTTCCGACATATTCATATTAAATAACCGTTTCATAAGAAATACCTTGTTTGAGGCCGAGGGTTTTTCATATAGTTTCGACAACGTCTACATCAAACCCTCTGTTGTGGTTTCCTTCGAAATGTTGAAGGCGATTGACGCAGCAAGGCACAACCATATTGCTCCGAGTGCCTTTCTATCGAGAAGGTTCCATTCTTCGTCTTTCATACCCGTCGGCATCTTTGTTTTTCTGCCCAATGGTAGGTATAGATCTCTCTGATACAGATAATCTTCCATCTGCATCTTCCACAGTGAGAAGTTTTGGCCGTTAAATTTCTCGACCCTAAACGTACCATCTTCCGCCATTTCTCCCACTCGAACCAGGAACCCTTCTTTCGTGCGAGTTTATCAGCCAAATAGACCTTCAGCTCTAATACCAGTTGTTAGAAAATTATCTATTACGAAGAAATGGAACACCTAAAATATTTCAGAAATATAAACACGCAAAACGCAGAAAACAAGAGAGACACAGATATACATGGTTCACCCAGTTTGAGCTACGTCCACCCCGAACAGCCAGTCCTTCCTTTCTATTATCCAGCAAAATGAAGAGACACAACCTACAGCAAATCCGCTGTAATATCCTCTGTTTTCTCTCACAGTCTCACCTCTCTGTTTCTCGCTCACAGAATACACATCTATTTCACAACCTCAAATACAATACCCTCATACAAAGAGAGGGGTTGCCTTCTAGGGCAAAAAACCCTAAACTAAACATAAGTTCTACCGCCAGATCATCCGCCTAATGAATGGCCTAGATTGACTATAAATTACTATACTTTTACAAGGCAATTTTACATTTGTTTTTAGCTTCGGGGGCGCTGCCCCCGAGCCCCCGCCGGGGGACCGCTGGCTCCTGGACCCCCCAACCGGGGGGGATCGGCCCCCCCGGACCCCCGCGGGAGGGACAAGTCCCCCCCGCGTGGAGGGGTGTACAAGACTTCCTGGGGTATACATCCGGCTGAAACAAAGACCTTTGAACAATCATGCTCCACACACAACACTATAGGATGAAGGTGCGTCTATTAGCCTCATGTCTTCCACTACTTGGCAAGCTTTGGGCTCCCCACAACTTGTGCATGTCACCCAGAATCTATTGGCTTTCGACGGAGGAACCAGTCAACCCTTAGGGATCCTTCCAAAGTGCCCTATTACTTTGGGAGGCAAGATCATCTATATAGACGTGATGGTCATCTAAGGTTCGTTAGATTTCAATCTTCTCCTTGGCCGCGACTATATTTATGTCATGGGAGCTCTTGTTTCTTCACTTTTTCGTGTGGTTTGTTTTCCGCACGACAAAAGAATTGTGACTCTTGATCAATTGTCATTCATTAGTCACCAAGTATCTCCTTTGCAACCATCATCCCCTATCAGCTCTTGTTTGCAAGTAGTACCTTCCCTGCCACAAGTCAATTATGTGGCTACTCGTTCCATCTCTGCATTTGTTGATGATCACGTAGATGGTTTCGTACATTATGTACTGGGGGCATTGGAACCTGACTTATCGTTGGTACCCAATGACATGTATTCCTCCCAGAGCATGGTTCTTCCATCTAGTGAAGACCTCTTGGGAGCCATGTTCTCATATGGCCCATGAACAGTTTTGATGAGGAGAGTTCTTGGTTTGGTGTCAACCTCGTTACACAATGAATCCAGATGTAGGGAGCATAGTTCCTTGTCTTGTGTCAAGCTCGTTAAAAAATGAAACCAAGGTTATGAGGATAGTTCTTTTATTATGTCAACCTTATCCAAAAATGAACAACTCCCTTTTCCAAATCGAGTCCTTGATTAGGATCTCGTAAAATCCTAGTCGAGTCTGTCCAAGATCTCGAAAGTGAACCTTCATTCCATCCACCTAGTTGAATGCAATGAAGCTTGGGGGGCATGTACCTCGATTTGATTCATCATGATGGGGGCATGCTAACTTATAGCAAGCATATTTTTTCGTTTCAAGCTTGTGTAAAAATGAAACCGAATCCAAGCAGAGTTCTCCATGGTTCAAGCTTGGTAAAAATGAACCCCTAACCGATTTACATCTCATGATTGTCGTTTTTATCCGCTAATTTCTACTAGATGAGCCTTCGTTGCTTCATTCCATCGCCACCATCTCTTTGGCTGATCGTATGCTTTCACTTGGTTGTTTGTCCTTTCCTAAGGGACTGTAGCAATGAGTGGTTTTATTAGCCAGCCTCTTAACCATTATGTGTTTTGAGCAGTTCCACCATTACCAAAACCAGTTGCTACTCTTTATACCACTCGTTCCTCTAGGACGAGTCACCTTTAAGCTCTTTTCTGACTCGTAAAAAATGAAAAGATTGCCAAGTATTTTTCCCTTTTGACTCGTAAAAGAAACAAAATAGGGGGTCCACTTTCAAGCTCTTTTCCGACCCTTTTAAACATGAAAATACCGTCAAGCTCTTGTCGCTTTGAACTTGTTAAAGGATGTGAAGCGTCATCTACCCAGTATATGTTTACCCCTTTTTTGGGCTGCGATAGATTATTTATGAGAAAGGTATACATTGATCTATCATGGTCAATAAGTTCCCTTGGATATTATTTTCTACCTTTTCGGGTTCGAGAGACAAATTTACGAAAAGGAACCTTTGGAGTTTTTTTTCCGTGTCTTTTTCAAACTCTCTAAATATGGAAAAGACTTTGATTTTTACCTATGTCAGACTCGTTAAACCCTGATGACATTGGACTTGTCACCATGACGAGATTGAGCTTCTCCTTCCTAGGGCTCGTTAAAAATCACTAGGTCAGATTCGTCTGAAGGATGAACTTACATTACAAGCATATGTTATCCCCTTCAAGCTTGTGTTTCAAAAAATAATTGGGGTACTCGCCAGAAATGGTGGGGGAAAATTTGGAAACATTCTATTGATTGTATTACGAAAGCTTGTCACTCTTGGACATCGACACTCTTTCTGCTTCGTGTCAGGTTGGGATATCCTCCTTCTATCATTGGCCTTCTGGATTTTGGATTATTCATTTTGCCTCATTCCATCTGATCCCTTCTGCATAGTAATGACCTTTGGTACCAAAATGTTGCCAACTTCCAAAGTCATATCGCCAATATGTTCAAGAGCTTAATCCTTCTGCAGTTTGTAGCCTTACACACCTTCCTCAAATTCTCTGTCTCATTCACAATCATCTTGTTCCTTTGTCTCGCGTCGATGATGTGGGAAACATTATGGCCCTCCTTCGATCGGTCGCTTCCTATCGACTTCAACTCATTATCCGAGAAGTTGACCTAGAGACTCCTTTCTGGTACCTTGGAGCTTGCATGCCTCAATGGCAATTTCTTCACATTCGATGACAGGCTTGCATCATTGGTCTTCGATCGAGTGATTTCACAAGTGTTCAACTCCAGCTCATTCTTCACACTTTGTGGATTGTACTAGCAGTACCTTGAGAACCATTGACATTACTAGTGGTCTCTCTCGCGCTTGTTAACGGTTCACATCATTGGCCAGTGATCAAGTGATTTTCTAGTTTGCTCGACTTCAACACATCTATTCGCATATTAGAAATTGTACAATGGTCAGGTTGGGATTCAAGACCTTGGGCTCATATCACACAAGTCCAAGTTGCATGGATTGATTTATACATGACTCTTTTAATTGGATGGTTGCGATAATACTTGAGTTGTTTTTGTGGTATTTCTAATTGGATGGATGCGTCCATACCATAGACCATTTATATTTATCTTCTGGATGGTTGTGCCCATGCCTTATGCACATGTATTTCCTTTCACTATGTACTCATGTATCATAGATATCAGTTGTACTTGCATCTGCAGGTTCTTCGCGAGGACGTTTTGTTTTGGTTATGGACTCGTAAAGCATTTCACCCCTCCCACTCTCTCGGCCTTCATGCTTTAGGGGGCATCTGTTACACATGTTAGAAAAATATATATTGTGGAGCAATGGAACACATAAAATATTGCAGCAATATAAAAACAAAAAATGCATAAAACAAGAGAGACACAGATATACATGGTTCACCCAGTTTGGGCTACATCCACAGAGAAACAACCAGTTCTTCTTTTATTATATTATCCAGCAAACTGAAGAGATACAACCTACAGCAGATCCACTGTAACACCCTCTTTAATCTCAATCTCCTCTCTCTTCCTCACTCAGAATACAGATGTGCATAGAAGCAATAAAATTCCCTCATATATAGTGAGGGGTTGCCTTCTAGGGCAAAAAAACCCTAAATTAAACATAACTTATACCGTCAGATCATCCGCCTAATGAATGACCCAGATTGACTAGCAATTACTAGACTTTTACAAGGCAATTTTACATCTATTTTTAAGCTTCGGGGGCGCTGCCCCCGAACCCCCCCGGGGACCACTGGCCCCCGGACCCCGCGGGGGGGCCAAGTCCCCCCCAAACCCCCCCCCCTCGCGTGGAGGGGTGTACAGTCTTCCTGGGGTATACATCCGGCTGAAACCTTTGAATACAAAAGATAATCAGGCTCCACACCCAACAATCTCCCACTTGGAGACTGATTATAGCAACTCCACCGCTGCTTCATTTGCTAGACAATAACTCCACTTTGGACCTGGTTGTTTCTCATCTTCTTCATCATACTTGAAGACCAATTGAAACTGAGCAGATTCTCAGTTTCTCCCTGGTTACAACTTTTGTTAACATATCTGCAGGATTCTGGCTAGTGTGTATCTTTTCCAGCTTCAACTGTCCATCTTCCAATGTTGACCGTATGAAATGGTACTTGAGTTGTATATGTTTAGTCTTGGAATGAAATGCAGAGTTCTTTGCAAGATGTATGGCACTCTGGCTATCACTGTATAACCTGCCCAACTCCTGCTTCTTGCCCAATTCATCTAGAAACCTTTGTAACCAAATCATTTCTTTACTATCCTTTGTAGCAGCGACATACTCTGCTTTTGTTGTTGAAAGTGCAACAACACTTTGGATTTTTGAAACCCAACTGACAAATTTTCCACCTACAGTAAACACATACCCTGTTGTGCTCCTCCTGTTATCTCTGTCACCTGCCATATCTGCATCAACATATCCTTGTAGAGCAATGTTTGAACCACCAAAGCATAATTCTTGATTTGTGGTACCTCTCAAATACCTGAGAATCCACTTCACTGCCATCCAATGTTCTTTTCCTAGATTGTTCATGTACCTGCTTACAACTCCCACTGCATGTGCAATATCAGGCCTTGTGCAGACCATTGCATACATTAAGCTTCCAACTGTTAATGCATATGGAACTTTAGACATATGAGCCATTTCTTCCTGAGTCTTGGGACATACCTCCTTACTTAATTTGAAATGGCTAGCCAAAGGTATACTAGCTGGTTTTGCATTCTGCATATTAAACCTTTTCAACACCTTTTCTATGTACTCACTTTGAGACAATGTTAATTTGTGATTCTTCCTGTCTCTAGTTATTCTCATACCAAGGATTTGTTTTGCAGCACCCAAATCCTTCATTGCAAATGAGTTTTCCAATTTCCTTTTGAGCACATTTATTTCCTGCATGTTAGAACCTGCAACAAGCATGTCATCTACATACAATAACAATATAATATAGCTGCCATCATTTTTCCTTTTGAGATAAACACAATGATCAGAGTGACATCTAGTATAACCTTGTTCAGACATAAACCTGTCAAATTTTAGATACCACTGCCTTGGAGCCTGTTTTAAGTCATACAAGCTCTTCTTCAACCTGCACACTAGTTTCTCCTTCCCTTTTACCTCATATCCTTGTGGCTGCTGCATATATATCTCTTCCTTCAAATCCCCATGGAGAAAGGTTGTCTTTACATCTAACTGCTCAAGATGTATATCTTCAACAGGTACTAGACTTAGAATAGTTCTTATTGAAGTCATTTTCACAACATGAGAAAATATCTCATCAAAGTATATACCCTTTTTCTGTGCAAACCCTTTCACCACAAGTCTAGCTTTATACCTTTTTCTACCTCCATCTTCTTCATTCAACTTGTAAACCCATTTATTCTGCAATGCCGTTTTACCTGCAGGCAACCTGACTAAGTCCCAAGTCTGGTTATGTGCTAAAGAGTCCATCTCTTCTTTCATGGCTTGCTCCCACTTCTTCTTAGTTTCTACCTGCACTGCTTCTTCATAACATTCTGGTTCACCAGAATCAGTCAAAAATACATAATATAATGAAGGAGAGTATCGTTCAGGGGGTCTACTTATCCTAGTAGATCTTCTAACACCACTTTCAGGTGTTTGAGATGCTTATTGCTGTTGTGGTTGTTGTTCTCGCTGTTGTTCATTATGATTTTCAGGCACCATCACTTTTCCTGTGATATCGTCAAGCACTGTGTATTCTCTGTTTTCTTTTCCTGCAACTAATTCTTATACAAGACCTTTTCATTGGATATTGCATCTCTGCTCCTAATGATTTGTGATTTTCATAATCATATAAGCGATAACCAAAATCATTAACACCATATCCAATAAAGGTACATTTCTTTGATTTTGCCTCAAGCTTTGTTCTATTTTCTTTGTTAATGTGGACAAAAGCTTCACAACCAAAAGTCTTTAAAAATGAGTAGTTTACCTTTTTACCTGTCCATGCCTCCTCTGGAATACCACCATCCAAGAAACTTGAAGGCCCTCTGTTTATTAGATAAACAGTAGTATCTACAGCATCTACCCAAAATTGTAAAGGCAATCCTGCATGCAATCTCATGCACCTTGCACGCTCCATGATTGTCTTGTTCATCCTTTCTGACACACCATTTTCTTGTGGTGTTCCTGGAACTGTCTTCTCTCTACGAATTCCATTCTCTGAACAGTACCTATCAAACTCTTTGCTGCAATATTCACCTCCATTATCTGATCTAAGACACTTCAACCTTTTCCCTGTCTCATTTTCAACCAAAGCTTTCCATTTCTTAAAAGTATCAAATACATCAGATTTATTTCGAATACAATAAATCCAAGCTTTTTTGGTTGCATCATCAATAAAATTAACATAATAACAAGAGCCACCAAGAGATGATACCTGAGTAGGTCCCCATACATCTATATGCACAAGCTCTAATTTTTCGCTCTTCTTTTCTTTCCCAAATCTAAGGAATCTGACTCTCTTATGTTTTCCATAAACACAATTCCCACATAATTTTAAATCAACATGCTTCAAACCTGGTAAAAAATTTCTTGAGTGAAGAATCTGCATCCCCTTCTCACTCATGTGCCCAAGCCTATGATGCCACAATGCCATATCTTCTCATGTAGAGGTTAAAGCTTTAACAGAATTAGAAATACCATTGCATAAATACAATGTACCAACCTTTTCTCTTTTCGCTATTACCAGGGATCCTTTAGTGACCTTATAGGTTTTATCTATGAAAGTAGTTATGCAACCTTCACCTCCCAAATCCCTTGTTGAAATCAGATTTTTCTTCGGATTTGGAACATGCCTTACCTTCTTCAATAGCCACTGATTTCCATTTTGTTGTTTTATGAAAAATGTACCCATTCCAATGATTTTACAGGGTTTATCATCACCCAATCGAACTTGTCCAAAATCTCCTTGAACATAATCATGAAAATGTTTCTTATCAGGTGTGGCATGGAATGAGGCCCCTGAATCTATCACCCAGGCATCAATAATATTTTCTAATGAAATAATCAAAGCATCTTGCAACACATCACTTGTTACATTTGCTTCATGATTAGTTTCTTGCTACGCATCTCCTTCTTTTCCCTTCCAAGACTTGCAGTCTTTCTTCAGGTGTCCTTTCTTCCCGCATTTCCAGCACACTATCCTTGATCTGGACTTGGATCTGCCTTTTCTTGACTTACTATGATATCCTGGTCTCTTTCCTCTTTCCATTTTTCTTCCCCTAGTCTTTGCAGTCAAAGCATTACCTGATGTCTCACCAGAGCTTTTCCGTCGCATTTCCTCACTAAGGATTGCACCAACAACATCATCAAACTTTAAAGTACTAGATCCAGAGATAGAGTTACTAACGGCCATAACTAAACCATTCCAACTTTCTAGCAATGAGCACAGAAATAACAGAGCCCTAACTTCATCATCAAAATTTACCCCTACAGAACTTAACTGACTTGTAACTGTATTAAAATCATTTAAATGATCTGCAACAGATCCACCTTCTGACATCTTCATATTAAATAAACGTTTCATAAGAAATAACTTATTTGAGGCCGAGAGTTTTTCATACAGTTTGGCTAATGCCGACATTAAATCCTGTGTTGTCATTTTCCTTGAAATATTAAAAGCTACTGACGCCGCTAGGCACAGATGTATTGTTCCAAGTGCCTTTCTATCCAGAATATCCCATTCTGTGTTTGTCATACTCATTGGCTTCTTTGCATTTCCGCTCAATGGTAGGTACAGATCTCTTTGATACAAATAATCTTCCATATGCATCTTCCACAGCTGGTAGTTTTGGCCGTTGAATTTTTCGACCCTAAACCTATCATCTTCCGCCATTTCTCCCACTCAAAGCAGGAACCCTTTTCTCCTGTGAGTTTATCAGCCAAATAGACCTTCGGCTCTGATACCAGTTGTTAGAAAACTATATATTACGGAGCAATGGAACACATAAAATATTGCAGAAATATAAAAACAGAAAACACATAAAACAAGAGAGACACAGATATACGTGGTTCACCCAGTTTGGGCTACGTCCACGGAGAAACAGCCAGTTCTTCTTTTATTATATTATCCAGCAAACTGAAGAGATACAACCTACAGCAGATCCACTGTAACACCCTCTTTGATCTCAATCTCCTCTCTCTTCCTCACTCAAAATACAGATGTGCATAGACGCAATACAATTCCCTCATATATAGTGAGTGGTTGCCTTCTAGGGCAAAAAAAACCCTAAATTAAACATAACTTCTATTGTCAGATCATCCGCCTAATGAACGGCCCAGATTGACTAGAAATTACTAGACTTTTACAAGGCAATTTTACATCTATTTTTTAGCTTCGGGGGCACTTCCCGCAAACCCCCGCCAGGGGACCGCTGGCCCCCGTACCCCCGTGGGGGGGACAAGTCCCCCCCGCACCCCCCCACGTGGAGGGGTGTACAGTCTTCCTGGGGTATACATCCGGCTGAAACAATCGAATACAGAAGTTAATCAGGCTCCACACCCAACAACACAGTAATTTGTCACCGACTCTGCATTCCCTAATCCCGGATATTGTCGGTCCATGTTACTGACAACTGTACTGTGTCATGTTGCCAATTATGTGTCATTACCTTCCTTGCAATCTCAGGAAGAGTGTCTCATTTCATTATCCCTGAAGAAGACCCTTTTTACCTAAGTTTCTGGGTCATCGCGAGTTAGAAGTTATCCCCCTCACGAAGATGGTCAAGTTAACACTAGCCCTAGTGAAGTCTTCGCTCTGTCCCTATGTTGCACCCGCGATGAGCCAGATTTGGCAAGTTTTTCAACAACTCGTCGAAACTTCGAGATGAAATTGCTTCATGGGCGGTCCTAGGGCTGGTTGTTGGGTCAGTTGAGCTCGCCTTTCTCCTTTGGGATAGTTGTTCCACCTTTTGTGCAACCTCCCTAAGAGATAATCTCTTCCTTCCTTCTCTTTTGGGACCTCTCCCTCCTATAAATATCTCCTACATGAATAAGATCAGCTAGCTTGGATGTAACCTGATGATAGCTATATGTAGTTTGATAGTTTCAAGTTCCTAAGAGAGGAGTAGAGGTAGAGAGTGCTATTGGAGTGTGGAAGTAGCCTCATATGTACTTTGGTTTGAGAGATGTTTGAGTGGAGTTGTCTTGATAGCTTTCTAGCATCAACCCTTTTGGACAGAAGAGAGAATCATATGTTCCCTTGGGAGACGGTTCACAAGTAAATTCTTATGGAGACATACCGACAAGACCCTTCAAGGAATCTTATGACGTCAAGGCTCATTGGTAAGTTTTACTTTGATTTATATTAATACAAATCAATAGCTTGTTTCCTATATCGTGTGTTAAATTGTATGTCAATAGCTTGAGGTTCCTTGACTATTCAAGTATATTGTTTGGTCGTTTTCTATTGCATTTGTGGTGTTTCTCTACATCTTGTTTTCAGGTATGAGCGACTAGAAGAACAAAGAGCTGGAGCAACACGACGAGGACTTCTTCGAACGTTGGATTGAAGGTAGGTCTTCATAACACCAACTTTCTAAGGAAATTTGCTTTGGTATTTTCTGTGCAGTGACTAGACACACTCTAGGGCTAGAGGGGTTGCCTCTATCTGCAAAGGGAACTTAACTGTGTCACACCCTTGAGCCCCAAGTAGTTAATTAAAGAAAAATCATAAAAAGGAAAAAGGCATATAAATAAGGGTGGAAAAAACAAGGCCGAGGCACCGCATGTACAACAATTGCTCCCTCCTATAATTATATATCCAAGTGTGTGTTTTCCTTCTACTAGCTACCCTTGTAACCTAGCATGTGGCCCAAACTGCCCCTTCTCATTCCCTACTCCATTCACCTCTTTATCATATTCCACCACCTTTTAAAGGATGTACCTTGGACATATTATCCCCTTTAAAAGTAGAAACCACCTAATGGGATACTTGGTTAACCCCATTTGGAATTTGGAGACAATAGCACATGCCAAAGCCCATTATGGAAGGGTGGGCCATGATGAAGTCCCCATTTATGGTCCATGGTTTTTTAGCTCTTTTACTCTATTTCCTTGATGACTTGTTGTATTGGAAGGCTAGGGGACACATTGGACTTATGCAGGATTGCAGATGGTCCCCATCTTCGGTTTGGTCTCCCTATACGAGGTCCTAACCCTCCAGAGGGCTACATAGGCACATGTAGGGTTTGTGTTGAGAGCCATGGGCCTCCATAGTAGTAGACAACACTCCATGGATCCCCAGAGATGTTTAGATATTGCTCTAGATTCACCTATTGGACGAGGAAGATGCACCTAGTTCACCTTTGCCCAGTCAGCCCCATAGATGTACCATGCACTTGGAAGCTGACCCGGGACTTGTAGGATGATGTGGCATCACCTAAACCATCATCTGAGCCCTTACATATGATCTAAAATCATATTTGACTTACTTTGAGACCCATGAGGTCACTCATGTGCCCTCACAATCATTGGGAGCACCACAAGTTTATTATGTGGAGAACAACGAGCCAACCCCTTGTCCATGACTTTAGAAGCCCAACTCATCATTTTGGCACTTATGGACTTCATCAGGCCCCTTAGAGAGCCCAACAACATACATTATTTATTATTCAACCTCTTGGGAGGCTTACTATTTTATTTATGAGCTAGTTTGATGGGCTTGTCACCAATAGATAGTTATTTTCACATTATTTTAGTTGATGGCCTAATGTAGGCTCAAAGTAGGTAATTTGAAATCCTAATGAGTGTATAAATAGGAGAGACATGAATTCATTTGTATCATCACTTGGATTGGATCATATCTTCTTGTGATATTTTCTCTATCTTTTAAGGATGAGACTTTTTAGATGAATGGATGAATTTCCATGTTTGGTTATTCTTCTTTGTCTTGGAGCTTCTATGATTGGTATATCTTGGTGATTGGGTATATTATTCTTACATGTAAGTACTAGTTTAATTCTATTTTGATTCTTTATTTTTCTGCATTCATGATATTGGGATTTTCGCTATTCTAGGGTTAATTTGCTGCTTTTCTTGGAACGAAATTGTGGAAATTAAATATCTAAATAGTGTTGTATCATGATTGGGTTAAGTTTGAATGAATGAATGTTCCTAGAGACATCCTTGTCTTGAAAAGTCACCAAATATTGTTGAACGAAGTATAAATTACCTTGAAGCTACTTCTATTAAGCCCTAATGCCCAACAAAGTTGTCTTTTAGGCCTCCTTGACAAGTGGAAATCAATCCAAACTCTAAATTTTCCATGACTCCATCTCTCCCAAAGGACAAAGCACTGGTCCTCCTCTGGCGATCACTTTAAATCTTATTTCTTTCACCTTCCCCTCCTTTTCTAGGCCTAGCCAACATAGGTCACCTAAGGCATAAATTATCTCACAGTCTAACCATCCAAATATTTCAATTTTTGGTCCACAACTGCGCTTTGTGACCTCAAGAAGCCCTCCAAATTTCATGAGATTCTGACGGTGGGATCTTGAGATATCGCAAGCCCTAGATCGAAGACCAATTCTTGCCCTTGGTTTCCCTTAGGCTAGAAACCTCACTGGGATCCTTGCATTGCCTTTCATTGAAAATTCATTCCTTGATCCCTTTCCCCTCCCTAATTAGGTCAAGTATATCATTGGTTGTTAAATCCTATCCTCTTGACCTAACCTCGAGTCCACTTGGTCCCGTGTGGTCCCATGCAATATCAAGGTTAATTCTTCAAAGATCACCTAGAACCCAAGTTTCCACAAGAATTCTAGGGCTTATGGATATCCTATATAAGACACATATTCAAAACCTAACTCTTGAGATTATCCCCAAGCCCTTCCTAGAGAGCCTTCCATCTTGTCTTCTAAGACAAGCAAGCCACAATTGTGAGCCTCTCTTGTGAATAGGCTTCCAGGATCACCATTCATCCTATCTTTGATCTATTCATCTTTGTGATCCTTATCATACAGGGTCTCCTCCTATCGGTGAAAGTCTGTAAAGAGTAGGGAGCTTTAGCTGAGGTGACATTAGGCTACTGCTCCATTGCTGCCCTTGACCTAAGAATTGTCCCTTTACGATTCCTTCCTAGGACCCCTACTAGTTTGAGCGATAATGCATCTAATTAGTTACAACCTAAGTAATCTTAAGAATTTGCTAAGTGTGTTTAAAGATCATCATTATCTTGGCAATGTTGAAAGAAGCATTGGATTTTATATTTATGGTCATTTCATAAGCAATTGTCCATTGTGATATTGGTAATCTTGGCACCATCTACTTTGTTCATTGAGCACTTTCTTCTCGTGAATATTGTCATTATAAATTGCTAAGTACTTCATTGTTGGATTTTAGAGATCTGTGGTTTGTATCTTTTGAACCATTGACCGGAGAATCCACAGTATGAACATTTTTATACCAACGTTTCAAATCCCAAATGGGATCCATCATCAAGGTTTGAGAATGATGATAAAAGAAGAGCAGAATGGATAGAATAAATACCCATGAGGATAAAAATTTTAAGGAATAGCACAGGTCGGCTAGAATCTAAATTTATTTCAATTTTAATTTTATTTTTATTTTTAATTTATTTTTCTATTTTTATTTTTAATTTATTTTTCATTTTAATAAATTTTCTTATGCTTTATTGAAATTTTATTAAAATTTTTAAAAATTTAATTAATATATAATAATTAATATTTTTAAAAATTTATTTTTCATTTTAATAAATTTTTAAAAATTTAATTAATATATAATATTAATATATATAATATTTTTAAAAATTTTAATTAATATATAATATTAATATATATAATATTTTTAAAAATTTTAATTAATATATAATAATTAATATTTTTAAAAATTTCATTTTTCATTTTAATAAATTTTTTAAAATTTTTAATTAATATATAATAGTCTCGGTGATCTCGCATATAGTCTCGCAGCGGAAGATATATAAACAGTCTCGCGAAGTCTCTCGCATATAAACAGTCTCGGTAATCTTGTCTATATTATATACACAGTTTCGGTGATCTCGCATATAAACTCGCAGCGGAAGATATAGTCTCGCATATAGTCTCGCAGCGGAAGATATATAAACAGTCTCGCGAAGTCTCTCGCATATAAACAGTGTCGGTAATCTTGTCTATATTATATACACAGTTTCGGTGATCTCGCATATAAACTCGCAGCGGAAGATATAGTCTCGCATATAGTCTCGGTGATCTCGCATATAGTCTCGCAGCGGAAGATATATAAACAGTCTCTCGCATATAAATAGTTTCGGTGATCTCGCATAGAAACAGTCTCTCGCACATAAACAGTTTCGGTGATCTCGCATATAAACTCGCAGCGGAAGATATAGTCTCGCATATAGTCTCGGTGATCTCGCATATAGTCTCGCAGCGGAAGATATATAAACAGTCTCGCGAAGTCTCTCGCATATAAACAGTCTCGGTAATCTTGTCTATATTATATACACAGTTTCAGTGATCTCGCATATAAACTCGCAGCGGAAGATATAGTCTCGCATATAGTCTCGGTGATCTCGCATATAGTCTCGCAGCGGAAGATATATAAACAGTCTCGCGAAACAGTCTCTCGCATATAGACTTTCGGTGATCTTGGCATATAAACAGTCTCTCGCATGATATAGTCTCTATATTATATACACAGTTTCGGTGATCTCGCATATAAACTCGCAGCGGAAGATATAGTCTCGCATATAGTTTCGGTGATCTCGCATATAGTCTCGCAGCGGAAGATATATAAACAGTCTCGCGAAACAGTCTCTCGCATATAGACTTTCGGTGATCTTGGCATATAAACAGTCTCTCGCATGATATATAGTCTCGCAGCGGAAGATATATAAACAGTCTCTCGCATATATAGTCTCGGTGATCTTGGCATATAAACAGTCTCATGATATAAACAGTCTCTCGCATATATAGTTTCGGTGATCTTGGCATATAAACAGTCTCTCGCATGATATATAGTCTCATGATATAAACAGTCTCTCGCATGGAAGTCTCATGATATAAACAGTCTCTCGCATATATAGTTTCGGTGATCTTGGCATATAAACAGTCTCTCGCATGATATATAGTCTCATGATATAAACAGTCTCTCGCATGGAAGTCTCATGATATAAACAGTCTCTCGCATATATAGTTTCGGTGATCTTGGCATATAAACAGTCTCTCGCATGATATAAACGCATTCGGTGATCTTGGTTTTAAAGCTCGCATACATAAATCCAAAGCTTGGAGATCTCGGCTCGCACATCAGGTTCGGATATCAGGTGCACACATTCCTTATCTTTTTCTTTTCTAATACATATTTGCTCATATAATTTCAAGTATGAATATTTCACCACAGTTACCAAAGATTACCAAGGGCAGACCTAGCACAGTTACTCTACAAGGCCTCTATGAGTATATAGAGTCTTTAGAGAAACGTAGAGAAGAAAGAGAAGCCAAGTTACAAAATGAGTTAGAAGCCATGCTGGAAAACAAATTTGCATCTCTTGAAAACACTATCCAAAAACAAATAGAAAATAAAATAGAACTACTGGAGAATAAAATGGAGGCAATGGAGACTAGATTGCATGTTATACAAAAACAAAACCAAGATACTAACCAACCATCCCAGCAAGGAGACGCTGATACCTTAGAGGGTCTTAAAATGAAAGACATGATTAAAAAATTAGAAGAAAAAGTTAATAGCCGCCTCACCCTAAATAGTGTGGTGGATAAGTTAGATATTAAACCAATTAAAGACGAAATGAAAAAATTAATAGAATTAGACCACGAACGTAACAAAAGGACCTTAAACCTTATAATCTTCGGTTTAAAAGAGGAAGAAGATGAGGATACTTTAGCCTTAGTCCAAACAGAATTACATAATAGATTACAAATTGAAACAGTGTGTCTCACAGAAGCAACAAGGTTGGGGAAATTAACCGAGAATAAAGGAAGATTAATCCGCATAAAGGTGAGCTCTACTGATCATAAGCACAACATACTTAGTAAAACCTCAAGTCTAAAAGGAACGGGAATATTCATAAATGAAGATCTCATTCCAGAAGATCAAGCAGAATTAAGAAAAGAGGTTCAAAAGGTAAAAGAAGCTAGAAAGGAAGGAAAATGGGCAATAATCAGAAATAGAAAAGCCTTTATTCGAGACAAAAACCAAAAAGATAGTAATCAATAGCAATTAAACACGCTCCGGATCCTTTCTTGGAACTGTCGGGGCTTCCCATGGAACAAAGGCCCCAAGCTAAGTTGGATTTCAAATGATGTTGATATTATTTTGCTTGTTGAAACTTGGGAGCACGAAGAATCTAAGGTCCCTAACATAGATGGCTTTACGCTATGGTCTACGTGGAACAAGCGATCCTCCCGTAGAGGCATTGGGGGAATAGCTTGTTACATTAAGAAGAACATCTCCCCCTATGTTAGGCTTTATAAAAACGACCCTTACAACCAATTTAGTTGGATAGAGATCAGAGACATTAATAATAAAAAGTCCTACATAGCAATATGTTATTTCCCCCCCATTAATTCTAACTTCTATAAGAAGAAGAATCTAGATAAAACTAACCCTTACAATAGTTTAGAGAACGATATTTCTAGCCTAAGGAATGATGGTAATATCCTTTTAATAGGTGACTTCAATGCCCGAACTTCAAACAACCAAGCTATTATTTTAAGCAATCGTTCCAACCCTAACCCTCTTTGGTTAGACGAAGACCCTACCCTGGCTAGTAGGTACAAAAGGAGCTCTAAAGACCTCGGGGAAAATTTGTTTGGGTCAGAGCTTGTCAAGCTCTGTAGTGCTCAGGATCTCATAATTTGCAACGGTCTAAAAAAGTGGCCCAATTCCAGCAAGATGACCTGCATCCATGGTCTTGGTAGCAGCGTGGTAGACTACGTTATTTCCGATCTTCCATTATACAACGAAATGATAAACTTTGACATCTTAAACGACCACGAGCCTGACTCCGATCATAGGCCTTTACTTATAACCCTCAATTTTGTCATGCATAGAGTTCCCATAGAAAATAATACTTACAACCAAAAGAACTTAATATTTGATAAAAATAAAAAGGACCTCTTTCTAAATGAATTAAAAACTAATTTGCCTCCTTTATCTAGTATAGACAACATAGAAGACCTATACCATAATTTTACTACAACCCTCTCATATTCTATTAAAAAGTTCTCAATTGAAGTCTCAAATAATAAAAGAAATAGCAAAACCAATCCTTGGTATGACAAAGATTGTAAAAATGCGAGGAGAGCAATTAAGGAAGCTGTTGATGATTCTCTTAAAATGGACAAGATAAGAATATACAAAGCCCTAATTAAAAGGAAAAAGAGGCAGTACATTCGTCAAAGACAGGAGAATCTCTTACACCTCTCTAAGGTAGCTCCTAAGAAATTTTGGAGGCAGATTCTGACTAGGAAGACTAAGGATAATAATAAAATTGCTCTTCACGATTGGAATTCTTATCTTAAAAAGCTTTATGAATCTCCTAATGTCATGGATAATTTGGAAACCCTGCTCACAACGAAAGAAGTCTTCTCTTTAGAAGACATCAAGTTTGGGGTTAATCGCCTCGCGAATGGGAAAGCTAAGGACATTGAAGGTTACCAGGCAGAAATCTTAAAAATTGGAGGCCCTGTCCTCATCCCCCACATCCACAAGCTTTTCAATCAAGTTGTTAAGCAAGGGTTCCCTAAACCTTGGACTGAGAGCCTCATTATCCCTATTTTTAAAAGTGGAGATACAAATAACCCCTCTAATTATCGGACAATTATGATCAGCCCTCTCTTAGCCAAATTATATGGTAGTATTCTGGAAAAAAAGTTAAGCATATGGCTTGAAAGTGAAGGTAAGCGGGCTAAAGGCCAAGCAGGTTTTAGAAGGCATCACTCAACAACGGACCACCTTGTTACGCTAAGGATCATTGCAGAGGAATGTCGTAATGATAAATCCAATTTATTTTGCTGCTTTGTAGACTTTAGAAAGGCTTTCGATACGGTTCCTAGATACAACCTTTGGAATAGGTTAGAAGAGCTAAAGGTTCCTCTTGAGTTAAGAGCTGCTGCTATAAGGCTATACGAGAATGTAATTGCCAAGCTAAAGAACAATGAGGGGTGGTCAAAAGATATTAAGTGTAACATTGGAGTTAAACAAGGTTGCCCCCTCTCCCCTACTCTATTTGGCATTTACATCGATAAGCTCGAAGGTTATTTAGAAGAAGCAGGATGTGGTGGCACAATCTTAGCTGGGATAGTTATTATCCTTCTTCTCTATGCTGACGATATTGTTCTTTTGGCAAGGTGCCCTTCTGATCTTGATAAGAAACTCAAGCTTCTTAAGGATTTCTGCTCTACCATGGGTATGACTGTTAACACAGACAAAACAAAAGTTATGATTATCAAATCCAAGAAGGACACTTGCGCTAATTTTATGTATGACAATAATAACTTGGAGGAAGTGTATTCTTACAAGTACCTAGGAATTGATATCCATCACAAGCTCAACTGGAACCATAGCAATGAGAAAAGGATCAATGGGGGATGGAAAGCTTATTTTGGTCTTGAAAATAATTGTAAAACAGCAAACCTCGTAATGTGGGATAAAAAGAAGTTCCTCTTTGAAACTTTAGTCACTCCTGTTATCTTATATGGCTGTGAAGTTTGGGGCTGCAGCATCTCCAGAGAATCATGGAGGAAGATTGAGCAAATCCAGAAGCGTTTTATAACTTATAACCTAAAAATTAAAAGTAATACACCCTATCCTATTCTCCTTATAGAAGCAGGTCTTTCTCCTATTGAGAGCCTAGCTATGCGCAGGTTTCTATTGTACAAGCACAAGCTCAATAACATAGACAATCATAGACTTCCTAAGCTAACTTTAAATTCCAGCCAAAACCACCTAAGGCTTAACCGAGGATGGCATAAGGACACAAGGGCCTGGCTAAACTATTGGGAGATCAATGAGAATGATGCTTTGCAAAACATAAATAACATTAAAGATATTGTTACTTCTAAGTTCAAAGAAAAATTGTGGTGTGAGAAAGATTTAGCGTCTAAAAGAAAATTAAGTTATTATAAGAAGGTCATCAACCCCACCCTTGAAGATCAAAAATATCTCTCTATTCTAACTAGCTCAAAGAAGAAAATTAATATAGCAAAGATTAGAACGAATTCTCATGAGCTCCATAGTGAAACTGGCCACTGGGCAGTTCCTAAAACGCCATGGATGGAAAGGATCTGCCATATTTGTGAGAATAGGAGCATCGAGGATGAAAACCACTTCCTCTTAGAGTGCCCTGCATACAACCACATTAGATCTCAATTTCACAACCTTTGTTACAATACTGACCTTCCTAGCCTTTTACAATGCCAAAATTATAGTGAACTCGGGAGGCTTCTCTCCAAGCTTTTTGAGCATAGGAATAAAATCTTAAATCAAAATAAATAATTTGTCTTTTTAGGTCCAATAGATCATTATTTGGTCTCAGCGGACGTTAACCATCATCATCATCATCATCATCATCAATATTAATATATATAATATTTTTAAAAATTTATATATTAATTTATTTTTAATTTATTTTTCTATTTTTATTTTTAATTTATTTTTCATTTTAATAAATTTTCTTATCCTTTATTGAAATTTTATTAAAATTTTTAAAAAAAAATTAATAATTAGGTTTATAACCTAAAGATAGAATTGATATTAAAAAATTTTTATTTAGATAATAGATTGAACTAAAATATATTAATTTCTATAAATTAATTTAATATATTAAATCAATTCATATTAATAATTATAAATAATATTTATAATTGATCAATATAATAATTAATATATTAATTTAGTTATATAGAAATTATTATATTCTAGCATTAGAAAGATAATTATTAAGTTAAAGGAGCAACTATAATAAAATGAAGGGAGGAATAATTATTAAAGAAAAACTAGGGAAATATATCAATTTCTATATAAAAATTTTATATAAAAATTTAATTTAAAATATTTGGATCAAATTATATTAATTAATTATAAATAAATAATATTTATAATTAATTAATATAATAGTTAATATATTAATTAATAGTTATGAAAAAAAATTAAATTGAATATTATTTTAATTTATCTCTAAGTACTTAAGACACTCAACAACTTCATCTAAAGGTAATCACTCATATTTTGCACTTGCATTTTAGGATTAGTTTTGCACTAATTAATTTACCTCCAAGCATAAGCTTGGTGTTGGTCAATAATTGTCATTAATGAAATATATAGTGCTGAACTCTCTTAGTAAATGTCACCATGAAGTCTTACATTTCCAAATGACCTTACTCTCCATGAAGCCACTATGTCCTACCTTCAATTCTACACTAATTAATGACCAGTCACATAAAAAAAATGTTTTTCACTACCTTAGAGGCAACCTCTCAATTTTATACCTATACCATATTTTAGAGCATAATTTTTCCTTTCCAATGAGCTCTTACTTGGCCCGAAACTCCAAATAGTTTGGGAGATATGAATTTTTTAAGTTAAGAATATTATTCTAGACAGTGAGCCGACCTATACTAGACTACTCATGTCGGCCTATTTGTAGGGACATAAACACTATATATTAGGCATACACACTCACTCTTCAATCATCAATTCAATTATCAAACACAGAACAGCGAGAAATAGTTCACATCTTGTGAACTCTAAGGAAGGAGAACCTAAAAATAAGAGGAAAAGAAGCTCGGACTATACTCTGATTTTCGGACCTACAACACTGATTTTCAGACCTATAAAAGGTTTTATTTATTTATTTTTTATTATTATTATTTTAATGAAGCAAAATTGTTTTTAATATCAAAATCTAAAATATAAAAAACACAGGTACGATAGAAAAGGAAACCTCGATGATCAGAGAGGGAGGGGGAAGACAGGAAGGCTCCATAGAGAGGAACACCACAAGAAGCGAGGGGGAGGGGAAACGACTAGGAAGAGAGGGCAGGGATCCAACAACTGCTAATTTTCCAGTCGTCATCTCTATTGAGATTGTTTGGCCTTTTTTCAATCTCAATTGAAAATGGTATTAATAGGAACAAAACAGGGGATCAACATCCTCCCACGTCGATCCTGATGCATACCCTCATGCATCCAACAAAAAGGAGACTGCATTCAACTGAAGGAGACTGTGGTCAAAGACCAGCAGTCTTGATTAAAACCTCGATCCCTTGTTTGATAGGTGGCAAACACTTTTGAAATTGTAGTGCTAATCCCTTGGCATTCAACCATTTGGCAGGCTTGTTTCGGGCTGCTTTCCATCTCAGAAGGTGCTTGTTTTTCCTTGCCAAGGCATCATTCTGGGCATACAGTTTCATATTAGAGTCCCTTACTTGCTGATTCACATCCTTTACAAAATGAAATAAGACCTTGTATTTATTTTCTTGCTCTCTAAGCTTGGCGATTGTCTTGCGCAGCTTGACAAGCCTGATTTTTAAATTTTCTTCAGCATCCAATGTAGGGGCTTTAGTCGGGGTCATTGATTGCTGCAAGGTACTTCCTCCCAGAAATTTTCCTCTATGTTTCTTAGATGATGACTGATGCGGGGTAGCCTTTGTAGTGTTTTTGCTTGTTTTCAGTCCAGTGGGAGACAAAGCCTCCAGATCCCGTGCGATATCCTCAGGCATTTTGAGCTTGGTCGTAGCAATGGGCTCCTCCTCAAGGGGCATTTTTATTGCGGAAGATCGACATCATAGAAGGATGAAATAGGAATATGTTCGAGGTTGGTGCCTTCAGCATTGGTCTGCAGGGTATGGGCCATGTTGCGAGTCCGACAGCATCCTTGAGCTGAGGTCTCAGCCACGAGAATTAGGGGAGTGTTGTAGGGGAACAAGGGTTGCCGGCGTTTAGCCTTAGGAGTGGTGCTTTTGGGGTTGAAGGAGGGTTCTGCTGGAGATTCCAGAGCATTTCTCTCTGTCATGGGACTTAGTTCAGGCTGGGTGGGTTTTGCCCGATCATGTTTCCTTTTTCGTTGTGAGCCCAACGGGATTTCCACCGAAATCTTTCTTGTGCCATCTTTCAAACTATCTGTAGCTGTATGAGGGGGTTCGGAAGCAGGATTAGGGGAATGGGTAGGGGTAGACTCAGACTTGGATGGGGGCATTGCATCGTCGATTTTTAGGGAGCGGCCCACTATGCGTTGCCTGCCCTTGGTCTGTGTCTCTTGTCCAGGGAATGCCTCAATGAGGAAGTCCTCCCACGACTGCTTCCGTTTCTTAAGCTCGGCAACCAATAAAATTTTAATTAAACTATGATGATACAATGTAGTTTCGGGCTTCTTGCCATGCGACTATACACCCTTTTCCATTTTATGCAAGCTTAATCTTAGGAAATGAGGAATGTTTAGTTTCCTATCTTCATTAAAATGAACCATGAGCCGAATATGATAAAGAAATACAACGGCAAACCTTCCTTCACAGGTCACGAAGCACTGTAGCATTGTCAGGAGTGGATTCCATTGATCCTCTATGTAGTTACGAAGCACTCCCTTCGCCCAACTAATTGACCTGTAGGCCGGTTTCAAGAACATAGTGCAATTCGGTATTTCTAACTGGCCACCCTTGAAAAATCGCTCACCGACAGCTGGTAGCCCAATAGCCCGACTTATTGATTCCTCTGTGACCCTGAAGTTGAGGTTGCCGACTTGGGCGTGCTTG
Organism: Pinus tabuliformis; assembly: GCA_031772625.1. Lineage (NCBI taxonomy): Eukaryota > Viridiplantae > Streptophyta > Pinopsida > Pinales > Pinaceae > Pinus > Pinus tabuliformis. The sequence goes on from CM062818.1 coordinate 2,061,319,697, forward strand.
CCATTAAAACTTCATGTGAACGCCATTGCAACTTGATCGTTATAGCCCTGAAACTTCTGTAGAAAAGTCATCCATCCTTTCTCCTCTAGAATTCCCTTACATTGTTCATATTCTGGGCTACGCAAGAATTGAACAAAGGTGGGTTCATGCCTGTCTACTCCCATGGCGCCTACGTTTTAGTTGTAACTTCCCTTTCCCCTAGTTGACTACACTGTTGGTCTCTTATTAATCCTCCACCCATGCTCACAATCAACCTTTGTTTTAATGGCAGATGAATGACCTTCACAATGATGGATTGGATGCATGGGATCAATTGCCATGATGGTGATAGTCCCGCCTTCGACTGGTTTGGAGCGTGGGCACTTGATTGCAGTGTGTGATCCATGGATGGAGCGTGTGAGCATCTCGGCTATGAGGTGGCGCATCTTTGCCATGATGAAGGAGGGTGTCATGAACCGATGGTCAAGCGGGCGAGCAGTCATCATTACATAGCAAGGATAGATCATGGGCAGTGGCGGTGATTTTTCATGTCTTATTAGCATGCTGCAGGATAATTGTTTATGAGATCAGGAATAGACAGGTGAGAGCGTAGGATGTATGATCATGGTGATCACAGGACAGATTCAAAGGCGTCCTTCAATGATTAACATTTTAACTACCTATCAGTTAAACTTAAGCAGAATACAAGTGCATACCTTCACCACTTAAATGATTTGTGTCGAGTGTACAATCAATGTGCTTAAGCAACGCCTTCTACAATTATGTGCCTGCTACCTTGACTCTGGAAAATTTCCATACTGTGCCTTCGGCGAGTTGAGTACTGATTCCATGAATCTGTACTTAACTCAGAGTAAGTTGGTAGCCCTGATCATTCCTCGACTGCTTGTGAAGACAGGTCCTGACTCATCAAAACATGTTAACACAAACAAGATGATTTCTTTTTATGATGCAGAAGGTTTTCTTGCGCATATTGTGACAACACTGTGTGATTATAGGACCCAATTTTTAGGCAAAATCTCAGGACCCTCGTATGCAATATGAGTTGCATTCTGGACAGAGCATAGAACATAGGCCTTTTGACAGAAAATGAAACATAATATTTTGATTAGAACATGAAACATAGGCATCTTGAATAGCGTGTGGAATCAAATTCTGAGATCCTCATTAAAAAAACAACTGAAGCTGGATAGAGTATAAGCTATCGGTTGTCTGTCATGATTTTGGAACCTTCAGATTGAATGTCATAGACCAGGCTGCTCAATTATTTTCAGAAAAAGAGAATTGCTTATCAACCCATGGATTTTAACCAGGCCAGGAATGATGACTTCCTGGGGCATTTCTTCTTTAGGGAGCTAGAAATGACCAGAAAGAGAGCTCCATGGGGGCTTCTTTTCTGTAGTTATTCCTTTGGGCCCAGAAAAGAATAATTCAATGCCCAAAGGATCCCTAAACTACTACTACCTTATTATTTTAATGAGCCTAAAGTAGTTAGTGCTCGAGGCATTCACATTTAGAGAGTTTGAATTGCCCATAGTAGACTCCAAGGGGTTTCCTTTCCGTAGACATTTCCTTGAGTCCGAAAAATAACAATTCTATACTCAAGGAATCCCTAACTAATACTGGTTCATATTATTTACGAGCCTGAATCAGTCGATGCTCGGGAGCTTCATATTTAGAGAGTCTGAAGGCTTCCAAAGGAGACTCCACCGGTTCCTTTTCCATAAATAATCCACCAGACCTGGATAAAGGAATAAACTTACTTCTAGTGGATTCCTCCTTTATTCTACATGGGCTGTGGGGAGGACTGCCTGCAGATATAAAAAGTGACAGCCCACTGGTTTACTTATACTTTTATATATATATATATATATATATATATATATATATATATATATATATATATATATATATATATATATATATATATATATATATATATATATATCTATAACCCGGATGCGAGTGCCTTAATGAGCTGTTAATGCTCGAGCACGCGACGTCGGCATCTGGCAACACCGTGGGTTGGTATGGCGGTTCGTGGCAGGACATTTACTCGAATTTATGATGCATTGGGTTCAAGGCAAGCAGGGAAAGGATTTCAGGATGGTGAGAATAATTCGCGGTTCATTTGTTCTGGCCGCTTCAGACAATTGCAAAGTCGCTCTAGTTTATTCAGGCAGTGACATTCTCTGGTGGTTATGTCCTCAGAACTTCGGCGCAGTGTAGAGCATTTGGAAGCCACCATGGCTTCGTACTCGTTCGCATTTAGCCAGCTTCAGGTATTTGGTTTTACTTCTTTTCGTAGGTATCTGATATAGTCAGTCGGTTTTCCTCTGGCACATCTATGTAAGAGGTCTCGTTTCGGTCTTTGTTGAAGGTGTCTGGGTAGGGTGTTGGGTTCAGTCCGTCAGTGCTGGGCTATTTCTCGTGGTCGTTTATACACTCTGTGCTGGGTTATCCCTTGGGGTCTTCAAATCAGAGGTCTGTTCACTCCAGTTTCTTTTAGATTGTGGCGAGTCGTCTCTCTTTTTCCCTCAATCCTTTAGCACTTTCAATTTGTCAATCCTTTCTGCAATGGCCCGGCGTCGTGGTATTTCCCGGCGGGGCAGTAATTCAGGAGCTCGTGGAGGTTTTCGGGGTCGTGGTGGCTCTGGTCCTCGGCGTATTTCCCCGTTAGCCTCTGTCTCGCCAGCCTCACCGCCATCAGACCACTCTGGTCCGTCCCTAAACAGCTCTTTTCACTCATCCCACTTCAAATTGAAGAGTAGGCTTAACAAGCCAATTATCTCAGCTATCATTACAGTCATCTTCTCAGAGGAAGAAGATGAGCTCACTGGCTCTGTTGAAACCTCCAAGGAAAGGTCTCTTTCTCAAAATTCTAGTGACTCTCAAGGCAGCATGGCGGGTGATGTCCTCAATAATCCCGCTGCGTTGCAGGAAGAAGGTCAACAAGAAGATTCTCGCCATCAGCAAGACTCTTCTCATGAGGATATCATTGCTTGTGCATCGGCGCAATTCTCTGGCAGCGTTCTGCACCTTGTGACTCCTCCAGGCTGCAACATGATGGAAGTAGAAGATAATGTGATGGTTCATTGGGTTAGCTCTCCCAGCAAGGCAAATGAAAAAGATACAGACTTGCCACCTCAGGCATAACTTCCTCTGCCTCAGCAAGTCATCTCAGGATTGCTGGTTTTTTGGATGTAATTCTCAGTGGGTATGGCTTCTGATATTATCAGTATGGTTTTTTCTCATCTTCTAGGTTATGATTTTGGCTTTCTAGCTTTTTGTAATAGTTGCATAGAACTGCATTTTGTAATAGGGCGGCTCACAACAAAGTGTCGATCCTATCTAGCTCTATTGAGTTTTGGGTTTATGTTTTTCATCTATGTAAACAGAAGGCCAAGTGTTAACTGCAACAGTTTTTTTGACAGAGGGCAGGCTACAGCCCCCTCAGAGGTTCAAACCTCTCTGTAAATATTTTTCTTTTTTATACATAATAGAATAGTCTTTATACAGAAAAAAAAAAAAAAAAAAAAAAAAAAAAAAAAAAAAAAAAAAAAAATTATATATATATATATATATAAAGAACTAATCAACTGAACCAATAAGGGGCTGACTATTGGCATGAATCAACTCCAATCCTAGATCCCCTCGAACTTCCTACAAAAACTGATCACGTGAAAGTGGTTTATGATAAACTTTAAGTCGATGGCCATTTACTACAAAATAAATCTTGTCATCATTGATAGTACAAATATGAACTGAACCGTTATCAAAAACTTCAGTTACCTCATATGGTCCTAACCATCTAGTGAAAAAATTACCTTTGAAATGCTTAAACTTACTATCGTATAACAAGGCCCAGTCACCTGGACGGAAGACTTTCTTCTTAATAAATTTGTCGTGCCATCGGGCTCTTTGGTCCTGTACTAATGCAGTTCTGTGGTAGGCATCTTGTTGGATCTCATCAAGCTCGTTCAATTGCATCAATCTCTATTCTTGAGCCTCATTTAAATTCATGCCCAACTTGTTGTGTGTGGAGCATGATTGTTCAGAGGTCTTTGTTTCAGCCAGATGTATACCCCAGGAAGTTTGTACACCCCTCCACGCGGGGGGGTGCGGGGGGACTTGTCCCCCCCGCGAGGGTCCAAGGGGGCCGATCCCCCACGACTGGGGGGTTCGGGGCCCAGCGGTCCCCCGGCGGGGGCTCGGGGGCAACGCCCCCGAAGCTAAAAACAAATGTAAAATTGCCTTGTAAAAGTATAGTAATTTCTAGTCAATCTGGGCCGTTCATTAGGCAGATGATCTGACAGTAGAACTTATGTTTAGTTTAGAGTTTTTGCCCTAGAAGGCAACCCCTCTCTTTGTATGAGGGTATTGTATTGGAGGCTAAGATATAGATGTGTATTATGTGAGCGAGAAACTGAGAGGTGAGACTGTGAGAGAAAACAGAGGATATTACAACGGATTTGTTGTAGGTTGTGTCTCTTCATTTTGCTGGATAATAGAAAGGAAGGACTGGCTGTTCGGGGTGGACGTAGCCCAAACTGGGTGAACCACGTATATCTGTGTCTCTCTTGTTTTATGCGTTCTCTGTGTTTATATTTCTTCAATATTTTATGTGTTCCATTGCTCCGTAATATATAATTTTCTAACACAACTGAGTAGTAGTTCTGAATTTTTTTACCTGGAATTCGATGGGCAAGAGTACTTGTTTACCATAGACTAATTCGTAAGGTGTGTGTCCAGTCACATTCCTCCAAGTGATCCAGTAAGCCCAAAGTGCTTCTGGTAAATTTTCTGCCCAATCTTTGTGATGCAGTTGAATTGTTTTTGTAAGGATGGATTCCAACACTTTGTTCGTGGACTCCACTTGCCCATTAGCCTGGGGGTGGTAGGGGGTTGATTTACGGTGCTTAACTTGATATTGCTCCGTGAGTGCCTTGACCAACTTTGATGTAAATTGGGTTCCTTGATCAGTGACAATTTCACGAGGCACCCCAAATCTTGTAAATATGTCCTCAAACAAAAACTCTACTACTGCCTTCTTAGTGGCAGCATACAATGCTTTGGCCTCCACCCACTTGGTGACGTAATCAGTGCACACCAAAATATATTTCTTCTTGTTTGACATTGGGGAGATGGGCCCTACGAAGTCCAATGCCCACTTCTCAAAGGGTTCAATAGAAATTTGTGGTTGAAGAGGCATTTCATCGGAGGCAACTGGTCTCCCCATTCGTTGGCAAGCGTCACAACTCAAAACAAACTTCTTGGCGTCTTTGAATAGGGTCAGCCAATAGTATCCGGTATGGAGAACTTTATATGTCATTCTTTTGTCGGAAAAATGGCCACCACAAGGCTCGTTGTGACTGGCACTTAATATATCATGCATTTCATCTTCCCGCACACACCGCCTCATAATCAAGTCTGGCCCTGTATAAAATAGATCTCCCTCGATCCAAGAGTAACTATCATTGCGCTGCACTATATTGTGCCTCTCTCGGGCCGACAGGTTTTAAGGTAGTTTTCCTGGTATCAGATAATTGGTGACATCAACAAACCAAGGAGTAACAGTAGAAATGGAAAATAGAACTTCATCTGGGAATTCGTTGGGCACTGGCGTTGGCATGCTTCCCTGCATAAGATTCAAACGAGATAAGAAATCAGCTGCCAAGTTGTCTCTTCCAGGCCTATCAATTATAGTTATATTGAATTCTTGTAGAAGCAACAACCATCTAGTTATCCTACCGTTAGTAACAGGTTTATTCATTAAAAATCTAACAGAAAAATGGTCGGTATGGACAAATGTCTCATAACCGGTAATATAATGTCTAAACTTTCCTATAGCATGCACAACTACTAACAGTTCTTTTTTAGTAACCATATAATTTAATTCAGTAGGAGAGAGATTTTTGCTAACAAAGTAAATGGCATAGGGAAAGTTATCTTCCCTTTGTCCCAAAACTGCTCCTAGTGTAGTGTCCGAAGCGTCTGTACAAATATGGAAAGGTAAGGACCAATTTGGCCCTCTTAGCACCGGAGTAGTAGATAATCTCTCTTTCAGTACCTGAAAAGCCTGTTGACAATCAACATTCAAAGTTAGCATCTTTAGTTAACAACTTGAATAATGGTGCTACAATTCTAGTGAAATTCTCAATAAATCGTCAATAATATCCTGCGTGCCCTAAAAAACTTCTTACCTCTTTTTGCGAGCTCGGAATAGGGATACACGAAATTACCTCGATTTTTGTTGGGTCAACTTGAATCCCTTCAAATGACACATGATGGCCTAGAAAAATTCCCTTAGTTTGCATCATTCTACATTTATCGCTACTAAGGGCTAGATCGGCTTCCTGACAATGGATCAATACCTTCTCTAGATTCCCCAAAGCCTGTGGAAAGTCATCCCCATAGACTGTGAAGTCATCCATATAGACTTCCACACAGTCATGGATTAGATTAGAGAAAATGGCAAGCACAGCTCTTTGGAAGGTGGCGAGGGTGTTACAAAGACCAAAGGGAAGGAATTTATATGCATAAGTACCCCATGGGCATGTGAAAGTAGTCTTTTACTGGTCTTCTTCGGCTATCTGTATTTGATTGTACTTGCTATAACCATCTAGAAAAGAAAAATATTTCTTACTTTAAAGCGTGTCGAGAACTTAATCAATGGAAGGCAATGGAAAATAATCACGCAATGTGGCCTTGTCTAATTCTCTATAGTCGACGCAAATTCCCCACTTGTCGTTCTCCTTTGGAACTACTACCAAAGGTGACACCCACTTACTATCAGAAATGGGGTAGATGAAATCTGTGGCCAAAATTTTCTGAAGCTCTTCTTTAACAATGTCTTTTAATGATGGGTTCAAACGCTTTTGTGGTTGCCGAATAGGTCTCATTTCTTCATTCATGTAGATATGATGGATGCAAGTGTCTGGATGTATACCTCTCATATCCAAGTAATCCCATGCGAATGCTCCAGTTTGTTCACGAACCATACTCATCAACTGCTGCTTTTGTTCTGCAGTCAATCCTATACCAATATGTAAAATTTTCCCTTCAAATATTTCCACAGGTTCTGTGGTGAGCTCATGGCCTTCCTCCATTGCTGCAAATGAGGCGAAGACAGCCGGGTGGTAGGTTTCCTGAAACTCATCACTAAACACATGCTGATAACCGTTAAAAGAGATGGGATAATTGATACAAGAGCTATCTGCTAAAAACTGCTGCAAAACATGCTCATCAGAATGCTCCTGGAGACCTCTAGATTGATCTAATGTTAACAAGGGGAACATGCAGCCTTTGTCTCCATATGGGTTTTCGAGCCATAATGGTACTTTGGCAGTTGTCTGAGCAGGTGGAAAAATAGACAATGTTTTATTTTGAGGGCCATTAGAAATAATCATTTCCCCATTTCTGCATCCTATGACGACATCAGCCGTTGCCAGCCATGGCCGCCCTAGGACTACCGGGTGTCCAAGCGTAGAGGTTTTTGGGGAAATGACTATAAAATCTATGGGATGTTTCCAAGAGGCAATAGTAACTACTATGTCCTCCAGGGATCCTATTGGTCTAATGACAGATTTATCTGCCATCTCTAAAAGGATAGGGGTGTTCTTAAGTCCCAGTAGCTATAATGACATCATTGCTTCATAAGAACAATGTAAATTTTGAAACGGGAACTATAAAATCAAAACGAGAACTCTGGCCAAAAAACCTCGAAAAAAATGAAAAACAGTGCTAAAAACGAAAAGTGTGTATACTAAAAGAATGGTTTTTTTTTTTAGGGTCAATTTTGAACATGTTTTAAAAATGGCAGTGAGAATGAATTTTTTGTGCAAAAATTGTGCAAAAACCAGCCTTAAAATGAAAAGTGCTAATAATGGAACGATAGATTTTTTTTTAGGGTTAATTTTCAACATTTTTTTTTAACTGTAACGGATATAATTTATTAATGAAGTCTGGTTGGGCCTAAGCCTAATCAACCATTTTTACATAGCTTTTCCTTACATCTTTTCCGCCATTAAGAAGATTCCACATGCCTGAGAAGTCTGGAATGCCTGGACGATACACTAGAGGGTACCTCTCAGAACTCTGCTCATTATCCGACATGATGACAAGGTTTGCAGTGGCTTTAGCTGGAAACCACTGGAGGTTCTGGCGCGTGATGAGTTACTATCCACTGTAGGCTATTGTTTTCAGAATCAGGCTGTTACCATCAGTTGATGTCAAAGCTGGAGTCCTCCATCCGAACCCAATCTGAGTGCAGAAGCGTCGGTAAAGAACTAACCAACAGTGTCCTTATAAGAAGTCCTCCATCCGAGCCCAATCTGAATGCAGAGTCATCGACAGAGTGGTTACCAACAGTGTCCATATGAGTGCCATGGTAAAGTGCATATACCGCCTTCAGTATCAGAGGTAGAAAGACTTGGCAGTAACAATGAATGGCTCCTCTGTTCCGATATCCTTGACGAAGCAATTGCAGGCCGCCGTCTTTATCTAGCAGCTACTACACAGTCTGATTGATTTTAAGATGGAGAAAGGTCCCCAGATTTACCTGTGCACATCATGCTATACACTGTTACAGTTGATGTGCCGAAATTGTCAGTCATAATCCTCTCAAGAATGTTCAATATGTTGTGATCCATGCTTCCTGCTTCTTGTTCTGTTCTGCCCTTGAGTTAAGGAATGCAATATGAGTTAGCGTTGTTGCCATTGTTGTTGAGTGTTCCCGGTGCTAAGAGACAGCCTTTGTTTGCCATTTCGTCCGCCTCCCTATTCAGACTTCTGAGGATATGGTATATTTTGAAGGAGGTGAAATCTTGCAGAATTAGCTTTAACCTTTTCAGAGACTTGTTGAGAATAGCATTGTTGAACTAGTCATCCGAGTTGATCTTCTTAATGAGAATTTCGGAGTCTCCGAATGCTTGGCATTCTTTGATGCCTTTATCCCAAACTATTTGGCAGGCTTTTGTGAGAGCAAGGAGCTCTGCCTGATTGTTTGTGCAAATACCGAGCCCCCAACAAAAATGGACTTTTCTGGGGTTGTCTGAGAAGTATATGACTCCTCCAGCTCCCGCAGCCCCCGGATTTCCTTTGGAGGCACCGTCAAAGAAGATTGAAGTTGTGTTTTGGGTCTTCCACCAGGTTTGAAAGGCAGCTTCAGGTTCTCTGATTTTCCAAGATGGAGAGGGGAGGGGAGGGGGAAGGGAACGGGCTTTGCTTATGGGATGAGGGCTATGAAGGTTCAGCCAAGCCTTTTCAGAGGGGAGAAGGGAGAAGTCAGAGATTTGGGAATGCAGGAGGACAGATTCGATAAGAAGAGCTTTAGCAATTGAGGCGGATTTAGCAGGAGAGCGAGAGGAATTGTTGAAGATTAAGTCATTCCGGGCAAGCCAGATTTCCCAGCATACAAATTTGGGAATGGAGAGCCAAATGTGAAACCACAAGGATTTATTGGGGATGATTTGAGGGTAATATTGAAACCATTCAGAAAAAAGATCAGCCATGGAGCTGTGATGGGGAGGGGAGGCGGGCAGTCCAAGGAGAGTTAGTTTCCAAACTTCTTTGGCAAAAACGCAGTCAATGAACAGGTGGGAGGCTGTTTCTCCAGAGTTTCTGCACATTGCGCATCTATGAGGCCCAACAAAATTTCGTTTTGACAAGTTATCCCCTGTGAGTTGTTTATTCTGCATGAGGATCCAAAAAAAGAAGTTAACTTTGGGTAGCCCCTTGGCGCTCCATACCTGTTTCCAAAGCGATGGCGTTCTCAGTCTATCTTTTTTGATATGCAGGGCAGAATAACCCAAAGCTGACGTGTAAAACCCAGTATCACCCCACCCCCATTTGTCTGCGCTGTTGCGGTGGACCGGCGCTGCGTTTGAGAGCAGCGATTTGAGAATTGCGATTTGGTATTGGAACTGCGCCGGCACAGGTGGGATCGCCCAGTCGATCCAGTTTCCTTTACTATCCCAAGCTGAGATTTCATTCAGCTTTCTTATTCCTGCTTCGTGGAGCCAATCTCTGAGGTCCCGGATTTCTTCGTGGGAGTTGAGAGGGGGACTGTTCATGATGCGGTCTTTCCAGAGAAGGGTCTTCTCCCCATTTCCCGGAATGCGGTACAGATGTTTCCTGAAACTGCTGATGCTTTTCCTGCAGAGGTTCCAGGTGTGTGTGCCTGCGGTTGTATTGTTTGCTGACAGGTGCCTGAGAGAGATCCCCTGCGCGTATTTGGAGGTGAGCGTTTCACTGACCGGGTGTGAGGGATCTGAATATATTTTCCATAGGAGCTTGCATCCAAGTGACAGATTAGAAAGAGCAGGGTCTCTGATCTATAGCCCTCCGTCCAGTATTGGCCGCTTGACTAGATCCCAATTTGCCAAATGCATTTTATTGTGATTGCCTCTGCCTAATTTCCAGAGAAAGTCTCTCAGGAGACAAGAGATCTGTTCCATAATGTGTTTCGGGGCCAGAAGAAAAGAGGCTTGATAAATGGGGAGAGCAGATAAGACGGATTTAAGAAGGATAATTTTCCCTCCCTTGGTTAGCCAATAACCTCCCCAGGAAGTGATCTTGTCTTTAATTTTGCTAATGATGCCATGCCATAGAGATTTGTTGTTGACTCCAGATGTGAGGGGTAAGCCGAGATATTTGATGCTGTCCCATTGTGCGAAGCACTCAAATCCAAGGGTCTGGGCTATGATATTGAGATTGTGTTGGCTCACATTCCATCCAAAGATCAAACTCTTTCTGTCATTTATTCAAGTAGAGGCTTCGCCTAGAAGAATGGAGTCATCTGCAAAGAGAGCATGATTTATTGGCTTTAGAGCATTTGCAGTTCGGATTCCTGGGAGATCACCAGAGTTCATTTCCACAGCCAGCTTCCTGCTAAGAGAATCAGCCATGAGAATGTACAAGAAAGGTGAGAGTGGACAGCCTTGCCTTAGTCCACGATGAGCTTGGAAGAAGGATGTTGGGCGACCGTTGACCATGGGGGCTATCCAGGGGTTTGAGATGCATGCTTTGATGAGATTGATAAACTGAGGAGGGAAGCCGAAGGATCGGAGGACTTGGAGGAGAAAAGAATGGTTGACTCTGTCAAATGCGTTAGCCATGTCAAGCTTGATCAGCATCCCCTTCTCTTTCCTCTGTTTGCTGGAGTGGATAGCTTCCTGCACTTGGATGATGTTGTCCAAGATGTGTCTGCCTTTGACGAACCCCCCTTGGGCATTGGATATTAGTTTGTCAAGAAGGGGTTTGATTCTATTTGCAATAATTTTAGACAAGATTTTATAGGAGGCATTGCATAGAGAGATGGGCCTAAACCTGCCGAAAGTTTCCGGATTGGCCTCTTTTGGAATTAGAGCAAGGAAGGTGGAGTTGATGCCTCCCCCAACCTTGGATTTTCCAAAGAAACCTTGTATCATTTTCAGCAAATCTATTTTGATGATGTCCCAGCAGACTTTGTAGAAGTGTATTGTGAATCCGTCTGGCCCAGGGCCTTATCTGATTCCATTGCCCAAATAACCTTGATGATTTCTTCTTCAGATAAGGGTTTCAGTAAAGCCTGGTTGTCCTCATGGGTGATGAGGTGGGGAATATGAGAGAGGAGATCTTCAGTATCTTCTTTGCTGCCTTCATGCCTTGTGCCGTATAGATCTTTAAAATGATTTTCAGCTGCAATTTTTATTTGGTCAAATTTGTTGCAGATCTGCCCTTCATCATTTTTGATCTCAGTGATGTGATTCCGAGATAGGCGGGCTTTGTACTGTCGATGGAAAAAGGAGGTGTTTCGGTCTCCTGCCTTTAACCAAAGGCTGCGAGATTTAAGTCTCCAGTGCTCTTCTTCCCTTCTGAAAGATTGATGGATATTTCTTTGATAGGCTGCTTCTTTGTTTAAAATTTCCGGGGTGATGTGAAGCCCTTCCATACCAATTTGCAAGGTTTCCAGCTGCTGAACATCGACTTTTCTCTGCTGGGTAGAGGGGTTGTGGAGTTTCCTTAGCCACTCTTTTAAGGCTTTTTTGGTGGCTTTTAATTTTTTCTCCCACACAAAGCTTGGGGATCCGTTGATGGGGATATCCCAAGCCGATTGGATAGTATCCATGAACCCTGCTTTTTCAATCCAAAGTGGACTGAATTTAAAGGGAATAGGGCCAAGGTCTTCTTCGGGGGCCAAAAGGAGTTGAATTGGCTTATGATCCGAGGAGAGCTTGGGGAGAATTTTTGTTGATATGAGGAGATTTTCCATCAGCAGGGAGCTTTGAATTAGAAATCTGTCCAGCCGGGCAGCGATGTGGTCAGGCCCAGTTCTGTTATTGGTCCAAGTATATTTGCCTCTCACCGGGGCAAAGTCTAGAAGATCCCTCTGCTGCATTAATTCCTCTACCAAAGGCAGCAGCTGATCTCTGCTGCTGTTTCCCCCCCTTTTTTCCTTTGGCTTCATGACTAAGTTAAGATCTCCTCCCAGGACGATGTTATTTAGGGAGTGGTGATCTAAGAAGGCCGAGAGAGTATTCCAGCAGTCTCTTTTTTCTGCATAAATAACAGGAACATATAGATTGAATAAGGCTATAGTTAACTTACTTTCAAGATGCTTGAGCTCCGTGAAGATCCAGTGTTGGGTCTCATGGGAGTTTAACAGGTGGAACTGATCTTTCGACCAGAGAGTTGCAATGCCTCCCGAGGTTCCCCTTGAGCTGACTGCTATGCCTTCGTTCTTCTTCCATTTAGATTTGTTGATATCCTTAAGGGCTTGCCCTTCGATTTTGGTCTCTTGGAGCAAGAGGATGTCTGAGGGTTCTATTTTCATCAGATCTTTGACAGCTTCAATTTTTGGTTGGGTCCCCAGGCCTCTGCAGTTCCAAGAGACTATACGCATTATTTACCTGGCGAGGGATTTGGGATTCCTCCCTTGGTGGATCTTCCTCTAGTATTTCTTCCTATAGTCATCTCTATTGTGGACTGGCTGCCTTGCATTTTGAGACGCTCTGCCTCCTCCTCCCTGAATGCTTTGTGGGTCTTCCTACCTGCCTTCTTCGAGGGTCTCTCATAGGTCTCTTCCTCTGAGGAGTCTAAAGGTTCTTGCACTTTTTTCTTCTTCGCTATATCTGCATACGAAGGCATGGAGGGGCTGCCTTGAGGAGAACCAAGCGATACATCTCCGCCTCGCTCTTTATTTGCCTGTGGTTCTTCGACCTGTGCTGGAATGGTCAGATCCGTAACTGGGGGTTCTGATGGAGAGGCTTCTTCGGGGATTGGGATCTCGTCCAGTTTCTGGTGGGTTTCATTTTCATTGCTGGGTTTTCCTTGATTATTCCCCTTTGTGGCTCCTTTCCTTGATGCTTTTGGATGGCCCGTTTTCTGGACTGAGGTCCATTGATCTCCCTTGGGGGTGTGGCTCTGCTCTTCCGTTTTTTTCTTACAGTGTTTTGCGAAATGTCCATAGCCATGGCAGTGTCTGCATTTAAAGGGGATCTGCTCGTAATCCAGCTCTTGAATATGGGACCATCCAACCACTGTGAGTTTTATTGCTTCGGGTAATCCTTCTTCCAGATCTACTTCCACGCATATTCGGGCGCAAGAGTATTGATCTTTCCTTACGGCCTGATCAATGTATTTACCAAGGGAGTTTCCGATGATTTGGAGAGATTTCTGACTCCAGCAATGCAGGGGGAGATGGGGAAGTCGCACCCACACTGGAACCGCAGAAGGAACATCCTGGGTCAGGTCGAAATCTGGAGACCATTTATTTAAATATAATCCATGTGGCCCCATAAGACTCCAGTCTTCTGCTGATTCAAAGACGAATACAAAGAAGCCTTTACCTACAAAATATGATTTGATCCCTTCCTTGATCAGAGGGGTCCAGTTTCTCTTGATCCAGTCTTCTACAGATTTGGGCGATGGCCAGAGGCCGGTGAACTGCCCAATGAGCCCTCTATCGGCTAGATTCAGTGCAGAGCGACAGGTTTCTTCCTCAGGGAGGGCCACCGTGGGGATGCAGTCTTTTTTCTTGACAAATTTATGTTGTTGAGCAGATGGAGGGCGTCTGCTGCATGCATCAATCATTTTCTGAAATTCAATGACTTCAGGAGGGAGAGGGGGGGGATCCGCCTCCCCGTAGCTAGGCATGGCTTCCAGGAGGGCCGCAGCAGCAAGAGCGATCGCAGCACGGGGGCGGCGCAGGAGATAGGTCACGTTGCGGTCTCGATCAGCAGAGCGTCTAATTTTCAACATTTTTAAAAAATGTCAGGAAAACTGAATTTTTATGTGCAAAAATTGTGCAAAAAACACCCTCAAAATGAAAAGTGTTGATGCTCGAATAATACTTTTTTTTTTGAAGGTAAATTTTCAACATTTTGAAATAATGGTGTAAAAAATTTTGTTATGACTCTAAAAAACATTAAAATTTCAAAAATGTAATAAAAACATAAAATTAAAAATAAAAACAATGAAAAAAACACCAAAAAGAAGTTAAAAGAAATACCAAAACGTAAATAAAAATATATATATTAAAAAAAATCAATCATAAAAATGTAAATTTTAAAAAAATAAAAATAATAATAATAATAATTAACCTATAAAATATAAGAATTAAAAAATTAAAGAAATAAATAATAAGAAAAACATATTTTCAAAAAAATAACATTTTTTTAATGTAGTAAACCATAAAAAAAATTGGAAAAATAAAATAAACTATAAAATTAAGTAAAAATAAGAAATTTTAAAAAAGCATTAAGAAAAACTAAAAAAATTAAATTAAATTAAAAACAAATTAGATTTTAAAAAAATAGAAAAAATAACAAAAAAAAAAAAAAAAAACTACAAAAATTAAGATTAAAAACATTTTCGAAAAACCCTAAAAAAACAAAAATATGCTGAAATTAAAAATAATATAAAAACCCAAAAACAATTAAAATTTAAAAAAAAAATACATATTTTCAAATTAAACATCATTTTCAAAAATACATTAAAATTTAAAAAAGCTAAATATATTTTTGATATTTTTTAAAATAACATTTAAAATATTTATATTTTACCCACAAAAAAAAAAACATTTAAAATATATATATATATATATATATATATATATATATATATAAAATAAACATATTTAACAAAATGTATTTTTTATTTAAAAAAAAAAAACAATTTTATCGGCCACCGCCCCCACGGGCAGCGGGGCGGTGGCTATTCAATTCCGAGAATCGAATAGCCACTTCCTGACCACCCCACGGGCAGTTGAGCGGTGGCTATCCGATTCTCGAAATCGGATAACCACCACTCAGCCGCCTATGGGGGTGGCCAGGTGGCGGTTATCTGATTCTTAAAATCAGATAGCCACCGCTCGGCTGCCTGTGGGGCCAGGTGGCGGTTATCTGATTCTTAAAATCGGATAGCCACCGCTCGGCCGCCTGTGGGGGCAGCTGAGCAGTGGCTATCCGATTCTGAGAATCGGATATCCACCTCAACGGTGGTCAGGGGGTGGTTATCCGATTCTAAGAATCGGATAGCCACCACCTAGCTGTCGGTGGGGGTGGTTATCTGATTCTCAGAATCGAAGCCATCGCTCGACCACCCGTGGGGGTGGCTATTTGATTCTCAGAATCGAATAGCCATCGCCCGGATGCCTGTGGGGGTGGCTATCCAATTCTCATAATCAAATAGCCATCGCTTGGTTGCCCATGGGGGTGGCTATCCGATTCTCGGAATCAGATAGCCACCGCCCAGCCACCCGTGGGGGTGGTCGGGCGGTGGCTATCTGATTCTGAGAATCAAATAGCCACCCCCACAGGTGGCTGAGCGGTCCACCCATGGGGGTGGCCGGACTGTGGCTATCCGATTCCGAGAATTAGATAGCCACCCCCATGGGCAGTCGGGCGGTGGTTATTCGATTCCGATTACGGGAACATGCGTTCAATATTTGTAATATGTTATTTTCTTATTAATTTTTAAGTTAATCATTATTTTTTGAAAAAAAAAAAAGGAAGAAGAAGAAGAAAGAAAGAAAGAAAAAGAAGAAGAGGAAAAAAAGAAAAAGAGTAAAAAAGTTATTATTATTATTTTTTTGACATGAAATTCATAAAAAACTATTATTTAACTATTTTTAGTTAAAATTTTCATATAAAAATTGTGATTTTAACATGTCAATTCTAGCAAAATTATCAAAACATGTAGTTTTTTTAGTTTTTTTCTAGAAAGAAAAAAACTAAAAAAACTACATGTTTTTTCTTTCTAGAAAAAAACTAAAAAAAAAATGGTTAAAAATGGTTATTTTTATGGGAGTTGTCTATAATGCGACTTTTTGGAGATTCCGGTGACGGAATCCCGCGGAAGAAATTGAGGTAATCTTGATTTGTTGCAGTTAAAATGGTTTTTTAACTGCATATTTGGATTCAACACCCTGAAAAACTCCTGGGACGCTTTCATTGTGCAGAAACTAGCTATCAAACTTGTGATTCCAATAAATTCCTGCCGGATTTCGACCGGAAAAACCCGCTGAAAAGGCTTTCAAAAAGTCGCGTTATAGACAACTGCATTTTTATGTCCATTGTTAAAAAATATTGTTTCTTATAAACAATTATTTCATGTGGATTGAAAATTTGATAAAGGATGTATAAATATGTAGAATATCGAAAATTCAAAATATCGACTTTCTAATTTAAAAATGCAAAACAATAAACCTCACTATAAAAAAATTAAAATTAAAATAAAAACAAGAAAATATGAAAAAAAACGTCCACTTCAAAAAATATTAAATTTACAAAATAATTATTTACATTTCATACATTAGAAAATTTAAAATAAAAAAATAGGTCTTTTAAAAAAAGGGTCTGGTGCAGAATTACCACTTTTTGAAATCAGCATGAAAATCACTACCATTCTAAAATGAAATGTACATAAAAAAAAAAAAAAGTGCCAAAAACTATGCTCTAAAAAAAACATGTGTGTTCTGCAACACCCCTTTTCAAAATCAAGTCACTTTTTTGCTATCTCTACGAAACGGATAACAGTATCAGTTCCCGTTTCAAAGTTTACATTGTTTAAGTTATTACATTTATTGCTGCCCCTAGATCTACAAGAGTGTTTGGCAGAAGTACTCCGTTTATTTCAATAGTGACAATGGGATTCCCGAGGTCATTGTATTTGGCAGGAATGTCATAGATCATAGTGGACATTTGGCTCATGATTTTGACATTTTGGATCTTATGCCCCTTTCTTCCCAGCTTCTTAATCCTGAGATCCTTGACAATTTTGTTGTATATGGGAATGTCTCTAATTGCTTGTAAAAGTGGGATTTTAATATAGACATTCCTAAGTTCATTTTCCAGGTCATATTCAAGCAGGACCTTTTCTTCCTTTACTATTAGTTTTTCCGAGTGTTGACCAATACGTGGCAACGACCCATAGCAGTACACCCCCTTTTTTTCGCAAAAGGGATAGCACCTGATTGATGTGTTCCTTTCATCCAGCTATCATATAAGCCTAAGGATCATCTTATAATGTAAACCCAGTCTGCATGTCTATAATGTAAATAATCTCAGTAGATCGTGTCGTGTATGTAATCACCTAGGTAAACCTACTTTTCTGGTGACGATCTACATTCCGGGAGGTTTTTTTTCTCACCGATCCATTTTCAGATGGTCAGCAGAGTTTTCCTTCAGCCTTACCCCAAAGCCAGAATGGATTTTGTCACTGGGGTCTTAGGGGAGTCCTAGTGTTCTAGATCGAGTCTATGTAAAAGTGATTTGGGAATAATCCTAACTATTTGGTTAGGTTATTTTATTACAAATTGCTTGATCTGCTAGATTATATTTGTGTCGCAAAACTGGGTAGTCTGTGAGGGTCTTTTGTAAATGGGTTTTTCCTCTTGAGACGTAAAAAATGTAAAAAATCATGATGTAATGTGTCTTGAGGGTTAGAAAAATTGTTTATCCCCTCATAGGTTAATTAATTAAATTTTCTGGCCAAAATTAATTAAAATCCTATGCGAGAAATTTGATTAATTGTAGGTCCTAAGTGAATTTAAATTTTCCAAAGGCGAAATTCGTGAGTCCTTTAAAAAATTAAATTTTAAGAGGTCCAGGGACTAAAGTTAATTGATTATTTTGCTAGATTTTAAGCCTTTGGTCCCTGGGGTTAAGTCAAAGTCAAAATTTTGAGGAAATTAATTCAAAATTTTAATTTTTGAATTAATTAAAGTGCATTTAATTGAAAATTTTGAATTTCCTCAATAATTTAAAATTTTGACGGATGAGATTAAAAGAAATTTTAATTCTCATCAATGGTCAAGATTGCTTTGACGAGGATCACTTAAACTAGCCGTTGGAGGATTTATCTTTAAATAGGAGGCCATTTGTCAGTCAGATGATCCGATTTTTTGATCATGTACTAAGCAAAAATCTCTTTTGTAATCTTTTTATGAGGAATAAAGAAAGACTTTGGGGTTAATTTCTGTTGGTGTTACTCTTCATGGAAATACTGTAAGATGTATCATTTTCATGCATAGATTTTTTTTTAGCCATTGATGATAGCTTTTTGAAGAGTGATTTGAGTACAGGTATCTTGCTCAGTCGCTAGGGTTTGAATAATAATTTAAGTTTAGAATATAATAGCATGTATCTCTATTTATTTGAATTTTATTATCGTTTTCTCACTCTATGTTGATGGTTAAATTGAGTTTTTGCAGGAAATCCTTGATTACTAGATCATCGAGTGTTCGGGGAAGTTCTCAGCTGAACCAACTAACTCTCGATCTGTGTTTTCTGAAGATCTCAGCTTAAATTTGATCTTGGGCTTATCATAAGATATTTTTTTATGGGTGACGCATGAAGGGTTTTGAACTCAGTACCTCCTCTAAAATTCAAAAAATTAAATTTTTTTGTGCTAAATTGTTAGATATGGCTGTTGAGAGCCTTAGATTATCAAATCTTGGAGCGGAGTTGGAATCACACTCCCTAGATCTGATAGATCTTCCATTCATGTATATAGATTTGTAATTAATTTTAGTTTTCTGACTTGGGTGTTCTTTGGGTCATTGTACATATTGTTTGGGTGTTTCTTGTTATATTGCAGCTACAAATCTGAAGGAGAAAACCGTGTAGAGTCCAGATCTAGGCCCTGGAGGGTAAGATTTGGATCTCTTGGATTCATCAATATCTTTTGCAGGTATTTTATTGAAAGGAATTTTGCAGTCTAGGGTTTTAAATTCTTTTCTTAAATCTGGAAATAATTTCACCGGGGTTTCACTCATAAATCTGAGGCATTAAAACACATTAGTGTGAAATTTGTTTTCTTCGGTTTATTTTAAGTTTCTGGATGCATTTCTTTTGTTGCCTGTGGTTTTCTAGAAAAATTTCGAAAAAAAAAATAAAAAATTATCTGGGTTTAAAAAAAAAAATTAGGATCTAGAAATTTTTGTTTGCCTGAAGTTTTTCCTCT
The DNA here is from genome assembly GCA_031772625.1 of Pinus tabuliformis. Lineage (NCBI taxonomy): Eukaryota > Viridiplantae > Streptophyta > Pinopsida > Pinales > Pinaceae > Pinus > Pinus tabuliformis. The sequence goes on from CM062818.1 coordinate 2,061,339,140, forward strand.
CTCTTCTGCATTTGATATACTGCTCAAGTCCAAGATTTTGCTCCAACAAACCTGCATACACAACAAACAAACTCTGACCCTAAAAAAAAATGTGTTGCCTGTAAAAGACTGCCTTTCCCTCTGCGTCCAACTCCTCAAACGCTGCACCTACAAACCTGTGTATAGCCTTCCACCTGCAGCTTCCCTCTTAGCGTTTTTCTGACCTGCATTTTTCTCCTTCATTCCTTCTTCCTTCCGTTCAATTTCCTCACTGCCATAGCTATCCTCCCTCCACCTCCATCGCTGCATCACCTGCTCCATTCTCCTCGCCATCAAAATCACATCTTGTTGCCCCACACGCCGCCTCACCATAGCCTTTTCCCTCCACGCTCAAGCAAAACCCTCGTTGCCTATCCTCGTTGTTTACTGGCCTAGCCTTCATCCTGCAAATCGTTGTCCATTTTCGCAGCCTCCTCTTTTCGCTCCTCCTTGCCTTTCAAGCTCCAGTGGCTCTATATCCGCAGCTACAGTCCCTTCTCCCATCCAAACTTCAGCTATCTATCCAAACTCCTCACACTGCTGCCAACCTGCACATACTAAACGCAAACATACATTTCTATTTCTATTTCATTTGTATATTAGGTGTTGGACACCTAATCCTCTATGGGTTGGTGTAGAATGTGAACAGCCATGAGAGTCCAAGAGACCTTGGGATGTGGAACCCAACGGTCACATGAATGTACTATAAATGTATATCATTGTCAAATAATAGATGTAATCTCCTGCTTATCTTTAATATTTTGTTTCTGCCATGTGTGTGTTTGACATGGTATTAGAGCGGGCGATTGCTGGTCCTGCTCCAATTTGAGCCACTAGTTTTGTGGCATCCACCTAGGTATGCATGTTCTAAATTTTAGCCTTGCCATTCTAATCATATCCTAATTCTCTACCATATTCTCTGCACATTTAATGCCCTCTGCTATTTTTCCAAGAATCTACTACACTAACGCTCCCTCATGAAATACATTGGTCCTAATTTAAACAATGTTGTGTATTCTGACCTCTCTCTGAGCTCTCAGCATGATTCTTGTTGAGTTATTTTCCACACCTGTCAAATCAACCTCTAAATTGGTCAAATGTGCCATTCTAAGCAGTCAATTCTCTGCCTCATCTATCAGAAACATTTCATATTCTCTCCTCTTGCTGCGGTGGAATCGAAACGACAAGAGCAAGGATGGAATCGAAACTTGCATTGGACTATCACTGACATTTCTCTTTCACCTTATCAGCGTTACCTTGTGTATGCTACTATCACTTCTATTGTCCACATTATGAATGTTTGAAGCAGTGTTAGAAAATCCTTAGCAAAGGTCACAGAAATTCATGAAGTGTTGGATTTCTCTATGTACGAAGAACATTGCTCATTTGGAATTTTCTGTGTTAAGTTTTCAACAGATGGACGAGAACTTGTTGTCCGAGAACATGTGTTACCAAACCGTTTTCACCATTATATTACCTATTGAATCCCGGTTACATTGAACGCCATCGCTACATATATATACCTCTCGGTTAATGTTGTATGGCCCGACAGTGGTAGTTTACGTTGAACACTGGTTATATCACCTCCCATACCACCTCCTCATACCCCGTGGCTCTCTGTTGCGACATCACACTAGCACTATAATATAACTCTAACACGTCATATATATAACGCCTTCCATAATACTCAATTACGTTGTCATAACAGTTACGCTGTCCATTGTCCGTTGTCATAACAGTTACGTTGTCTGCCTCCTCTTAATGATCTTTTGATGGCAGGAACGTTCTCCTCCACGAATGATGCGCTGACATTTTTGGATCTGTGAATGCTCTGTGAGGGGTTGGAGGATCTATTGCTCCATATCCTTGTCAATTAAGCCTCTGCTTACACCACTGTCGAACATCAAGGTGAAAGTTTCTCTCGGCTACATTGTCCATCCACCTTCGCTGTTTGCATTTCTGAAGTATTTTCTACAGAAAGCAGTAAATGATCTATCTATCGAGAAACAATTTAGAAAATATAAGATCTCAAAGTTTAATGCTTGGAGCAAATTCAGGCAGCTTTGATTTTGTTATTTCTAGGCTTGTTTCATTTATTGAACCCTTTGAGGCAAAGTGAATCACCTGCGTCGCCAACAATTGAAATTCACCAGAAGCATATCCTACCCGTAGAAGACGCTACAAAAACGTAGCCTTCCCACCATTGAAACTGAAAGAAACTTCATCAAACGAGTACAGAGTAAGAGTTCGTTTAATGATGTAAATTGATTGCCTATATTTTGCGAGCAGTCGTCTGTCACTGCTCTCCACTACGGCTTTCTCGATCTCCATTATGAGCTTTGACGAACAGAAGATGAGAGACTTCGGGAAGAGACCTTAATTAATATCTGCAGCCTCAATATCGTAGATTACGGAAGGAATATTCATGGCAATGGACGGCAAGGAGGGTTTGACCGCAAACCTATTTATCATACTTTATATAGTTACTATTATATGATATTACATGGATAGTGACAGAGATAGCATCAATATCATTAGGAATTACTACCCGATGAGTGACTGCTCAGCCTATGGAATCAATTTTTCTGCTTAAACAAGGTCCAAGTTGATCGAGAGTAATGAAATGCTTCAAACCCCAAGTTTTTATATAAAGAAAAAAGGGTAATCATATATGTTCGTGCTTCAGTTGATTGACAGTGTTGAGAGGATTCTCCTAGAGTGAATATACGCCTATGATGTTGCACAGAGAAGAGTCCTCATGAACCCGACATGAATCTGTTGGCTGAGTGCTGTTATAGTGGTGCTGCGATGTCAAAGAGCCAAAATTCCATGATCCAGTTGCAAACTAGTTGATGATTGTAAGCTAGATCGAAAGCCTAAAATCCAGCCTGCGACCATCATTTTTAGATTTGAAGAACATGTGTCCCTATCTAAGCGTGGACACTGGTTATCGTTGTTCAGAGCCGAAAGGAACCAGTATTTATTTACAAGTGCTATAAATCTTTGTAAACATCGGCGACCCATTTTCATACACTCGTTGGATGAGGAATTTCTGTCAGTCATCTTGCCACATCGCAGTCATTTCCTACTAGTCACAGAGCATTCGAATGGAGCCTGGTCCGTGCTTAACGCCTAGCCCACGCTTTTCTATATGTGCATTTGGAGGAGCGTTAAAGCTCTGGATGTCGATGTTGAGGAAATCACTTAGAATGGTGATCGTTGGTTTGGCCCAGATGCAATAGTGCATTCTTGTTGTTGTCCATCAAATCTGACTACAAATTGGAGCATAGGAACTCGAAACAGATTTTCAAGGGTTGTGCTCATCTTTGACTCAGGCAAACTACCTTGATTTTCCTCCACTTATAGTTGCATAAGCTTTTATTGCCTAGATATTGTGAAAACGCATGTGGTTCTCTTGCTTTAAGATCACATTTTCACTAGTTGCTTTGCTTCTTCTGAGACTAAAACCTGTGAAGCTAGGGCTAGAGAGATAGCCTCATCACTATAGATTTTGATGGTATAAAGGCTTTTATCCAAGCCAATATTATTAATTTCTCTCCAGCTTATGAAAATAAAAGTTGCTTGAATACCTTTGTTGTAGTTGAATCTTGAGTTGTTTGAAAAATGGCTAAAATTGATGATGTATTAGAATTATTGAATAATCTAATACATTCCATTGAACATGACACAGTAAACATCAACAAGAACATTCTCTGTGATATTAAAACATGTTTGCAGTATACACAGGAGAAGGTAGACTTTTTGGAGCTTGAATCTCAGCTTCAACGAGTAGAATTAAAGCAGTGGAGTCATCATTCTCAACTTGTTTATGTTCAGAACATTGAAACAGACTCCCATAAGCAACAAGTTGATTCAAATTCAGTGTCCAATGAAGGAGCAGAGTTGCATGCAAAAGCAGAAGTTTAGTCTGCACTTCCCAAGTCGGTCATCAGACCTTGGGAAGAGCTTGTCCATAACAAGCACAGAACTGGTCTTGGATATGACAAGGATGTTTCCTTTCATATTCCAGACTACTCAAAGCCCATTCAGTTTCAGAGTGTTGGATTCCTTCATGACAGTTCACCTCTAACTCTTCCAAATTCTGCGCCTCTTCCACAGCAACAGATTGTGAAATGCCAACACCGTGACCGAGTTGGCCATCTGAAAGATCACTATTTGATCTTCATCCATGTAAGCACTGTCATAAAACCATTCATTCTTCAAACAGGTGCTTCAAAAACAAACATCCTATAAGAAAAACAATTGATCTTGGATGGATCGCTTCTTGGCAATGGGCTTCAACAGCCAAGAAGATATTCCGCTCATACAACAGGATTTGTTCTCGAATATTGAAAAGTCTTGAAGTTGAGATCTCTTCATCTTCTCGCCTTGTATCTGACAGGGGGAAATGATGGTCATCTACAAGCTTCAAAGCCACATCAAGTGAGCCTGAGCCACAACCTGCCATACCAGATTCAGAGTTGTAGCCAGAGACAAAGATGCCCCTGAGCATGCCTTCAGTCGGTGATACCTCTTCAAAGAATTGGGGACACTTCCTCTAGCAAAAGACTTCATCTTCTTGCCAGTTTTGGAAGAGTTCCAGGAATTGCATTAAGCATTCCAGAGTTGGTGGTAATCCTTAAACCATCACAGGTTGAGACCTCCCTTTTTAGGTTGAGGTTCTCCCTTTTATGCGGGGTGAGACCTCCCTTTCATGGTTGAAGGTTTCCCTCTTTAAAACATCAGGAGCACCTCCTCTAGCACAAGACCTGAGCTTCATGCCAAATTTGGAAGAGTTCCGGGAATTGCACTAAGCGTTCCAGTGTTGGTGGTCATCCTTAAACCACCGCCCTTTATACCAACATTTCAGAGAGCACATTCAGCCTAGTGTTGCCATGCATTGTTGCACATTTTGTATTACAACTCTCTTCTTTGACTCATACATACCCCTTTGGATTAAGGAGGGGGGAATGTTGGACACCTAATCCTCTATGGGTTGGTGTAGAGTGTGAACAGCCATGAGAGTCCAAGAGACCTTGGGATGTGGAACCCAATGGTCACATGAATGTACTATAAATGTATATCATTGTCAAATAATAGATGTACTCTCCTGGTTATCTTTAATATTTTGTCTCTGCCATGTGTGTGTTTGGCATTAGAGTTAGGGCTAGCGTAGGTCCTTTATTTTAGTTATGCTACATCTTATTGGGAATCACTAGTTTCCCATTTCTGAGGAATTTCCATAGTTTTAGAAAACTTTGGAGGTTGTGATTCCTTTTTCTTCTTTCTCTCTCTTCTCTATGTTGTCTATCGGCTACTTTCTATCTTGAGAGTTTGAGGAGTGGTAATTTCTCTCAGTGCATTAAAAGATATGGTCAATTCATTTCTTCTTTCTCTGGGATTGGTTCTTGGTGTATATCCTTTTCTTTTGATGTTTCATGTTCCCTTTCTTGCTTCTCTTCCTCATCTATGTAAATTAATTTCTTCTTAACACACTTACGAACTTTAGTATATTTTCGACACACCCGCAGTGTGTCATTGGTACTGTCTGGTGATCTCTACGAATCCTTTGTCATCTGGGATCCCCTCAGTCAAGCCCTCTAGGTTTCGGGCTATCTCCTCGTCAGCAGCATCTGTTAATCAGCATCCAAACCAGTAACCTGTATATGTCCATTATTAGTTCCCAAAATATCATCAACCTGTGTCAAAGTATGTCAGCATATATAAACTCATCCACTTGATCTCATCAAGATTGCACAGTTCCAGTGGCCAGGGTTGAGGGATGAGGCTTGTGACTGTGCAATGCATAGTTGGGAAGTTTGGTTTTTCGACTTAGGCTAGCCCCTTTTAATTTTTTCAAATTCGATTTTATTTTTTTTAGTTTGATTCTTTAAAAAAAAAAAAAAAAATTCTATAACTTAAAAAAATAAATAAATAAATAAAACTTTTAAAATCCTAAACATTTAAAAATCTTAAAAAATTTAAAATTTTCAAAATTTAAAATCATAAAAAAATAAAAAATAAAAATTTAAGAAATATTTTAAAAAGTTAGCCTTTTGACATTTTTTTCTTATTTAAAAAAAAAAAAATCATAAAAAACCTTTAAAATTCCTAAAAAACTTAAAAATTTTAAAAAAAATTAAAACATTAAAAGATCTTGTGACCAAGAAATTAAATAAATTAAGGGGTTTTCGCTTAAATAGTCAAATTTTTAATGTGGCCTATGGCCCATTAAAAAATTTCGATTTTTTAACCCGTTAATTTGTTTTCCTTCTTTAGTTATTGACTAAGGATAATTAAGATTTAAATTTGAAGTTCCTTAGTGTTATTAAATGCATGTTTTCCTATGGTCAAGTGAAACAAACATTTTAAATCATATTTGGTTGTTGACGAAAGTTAATTGAATCTAGATCTAGGCAGTTAATGAAAATAATTTTAGATCTGGAATCTTTTGCATTTTACAGTGTTGGGTGTTTATATTGATTATTTATGATTGTCATTATTCGTCACATATTGAAGATTGTTCTGGATAACTTGTTTTATTTAGTTGATGGCTAATTCAAATTAAAGGCACTGGTCTATAATTGTTTCTATCTTGTGGTTGTGTCTTTGTTACATTAGCATTCACTCTATTCATCTGAGTTAATCGAGATTTGTTTGCTTTCGTCAAATTGTCCATCTTTAAAATCTCCTAGAGCTCGTGTTCCACGGGCTTTCTCATGTATCTACCTTAGGGACTTCCCCACTTGACTTGTCTAGGAGAGAGTCTAAACGGAGTAAAGATTTAAGAGTGACAGCCCTTACTCTGAGCGTTGTCGCGGTGCCTAGACACTTTGCACAACAACACCGGGTATGGTGGTTCAGGTGACTCTTCTTCTTTCTATTGTTGTTTTTCATTTTGTAAATGATTTTCGGATGACGTGGAGGGTACCTCTTCCTGGATGAAGACAACTAATTTTCCTTTGTTGACTGTCCTTCCTAATCGTAATTGAATTTGTTCATAGGAATGGCAGTGATCATGTATGTAGGAAAGGGTTGAATATCTATGTTTTGCATGGGTTGAGGTAACCTATTGTGATTAGGGTTAGGTACGGGTTGTGCAGGCAGCAATGTTGGTCGTGGTGGGTTTATAGTAGCTGGTGCTTGCGAAGATGATGTGTTAGTAGGTGCAGGTAATAATTGATGCAAAGGAGGTGGTGGTAGTGTAGTTTGGTGATACATATTAGGGTTATACGCTTGTTGATAGGTTTGTTGTTAGGATATTCCAATACATAGGAAATAGTTAAGTACAACTTGGTCTAGTATAGAGTTAGGTATAGAGTTAGGTAAAGTGTGTTTCTTTACCTTGTACATTTTGTAACTTACAATCCGACGGTCACGATATGTAGTGATCTGACGGTTCATTCTCTCCTCGGTATTACCGACACTTGATCCGTGGCTTGACACCCGATTGGTCCATGATTTCTATTTAAAGCGCATGGAGGGTCATTTGTAGGGTAATCTGTCTATGAGAGAAGCATATGTAAATTTTCATTCTTTTATTAATAAATTGCTTGAAGTGGCCGTGTTGGCTCAGGGCGTGGATTGTTTCCCTCTTTGAGGGTTTTAACCACGTCAAAAATACTGGTGTATTGATCTGTGATCTGGTTGTGAGCGGTGTCCTTTGGTGTTCTGTCTGAGGAACTTACCCTATAAATTCCTACATGGTATCAGAGCTATTTGAGGGCCGCGTCTGTTGGTGATCCAAATCTGAAGCCGATAGAACTGCATCCGACTGTTGTTTCCCAGATCTACTGTTTCTGACTACTTTCGGGCCGAGAGGACTGCTCTGTTGTGTTGGGAGCATATGTTATAGTGAGGAACCCCTTTCGTTTCACGCGAAAAGGTTTCCGGTAGCCCTAGCTGCATCATTTTTTTTGGATCTGGAGGTATACAGTGTTTATTTGCATTTTACAGTTATTTTCTCTCTGTTTATTTCGGTTTCGGTTTATTTAGCTTTTTTTATTACTGGATCTATACCTTTCATTTCTGTGTATGCTCTTTGCCCTGCAACTTTGTGCGATCTGGGCAAATCAGAAATAGAAATGAAGGATTTTTCTCATGCGTATGATCTTTTCCGCTGCGCCTTAGTGTGATCTCGGAAAATCAGAAACATTGAGGAAAATATTTAGTTTTCGGCTAAAGCTAACTTTGAGCCGCAAGGTTCATTTTTTTAAATATTTAGTTTTTCAGCTAAAGCTAACTGCGAGCCGTAAGGTTCGTTTTCTTTGCATGTCCGTGTTGGGTTTTGTGTTTTTTGTTTTGTAGGGAAAAAGAGCTTTCTCAAAGCAAGCACGCAACCACAGCATCAACCCCCCCACCCTCTCTCTCTCTCTCTCTCAAATTTTTTGTATAGCTCAATTGGTTCAAAGCTATTTTAAGAGAGTAGAGGTCTTGGGTTCAAATCTCCATTTTTTGGGGGCGGATTTTTTCATTCCGCACATTCCCGCACTTCGTCGGCGACTTCATCAATTTTTTTTCAAAAAGCCATAATTTCTTCATCTGGAAGCCATTTTCAGAACCGTTTTTTTGAAACAGCCTAATTTTCCGAGATCTATCCATTAGAACACTTAGTTTCAGCATCTTTAGCTTCAGTTTCCGTTGAAATGGAAATTCAATACCAAGTTACCCTTGACAGCACCAACTACTTCCAATGGTTGTCCTACATTGAGGATTTACTTAGAAGTAAAGGTCTCTACAGAATAGCCTTAGGCCAAGAAAAGAAACCGAAAGATGAAGATAAGGCTGCTAAATGGGAAAATAGGCAAGATCAAGCACGTGGATTGATAGGGATGTCTATTTCTCCAGATCTTAGATTCCATATTGCAGAACTTGATACTCCTAATGAAGCAATGAAACAAATCAATAAAGTTTTTGAGATTAAAAATGAACTTAGAGCCCATCAACTTGAAAATGAGTTGCTTACATTGGACCCTAATAATTTTTCTTGCATTGAAGATTTCTTGTCCAAGTTCAAGACCCTTAGATATCTCTTGGAAGGTGTTAAGGTTAAGAAAGAAGATAGTAACCTTATCTATTCCATTCTTACTAAGTTGGGACCAGCCTACTCTGTGTTTGTTTCCACCTTCCATTCTACAAGAGAAGCCTTCATCTCTCAAGGAACAGACTACAAGTCCCCTTCCTTTGACTCTCTTTGTGATTCTTTAATAAGAGAACAAGAAAAACTCTTACACCTTGGTCTTCTTAATCTTGGAAACTCTTCCAAGAAAGCGCTAGCCGCCCAGCAGCAACCAAATTCAAAGAATCCTAAGAAGTCATATCCTAAAAAGAATGGTCCTAAACCAAACAAGGGTCCTAAGCAATCTCAGCCTCAAAATGAAAAATCATTTCAACAAAATGATAAGACAAATAAAAACAAATGGAAGAAGACTGATAGACATTGCAACTTTTGTAATCGAGATGGCCACTTAGAATCCAAATGCTTTAAGAAGATGGAAGCCTTGGAAGCAGCGATGAAGAAACATAACATCCATTTGGAGCATTCTTCACCTTCAACTTCATCTTCAGGAATGGCACTTTCTGCATGTGGTTGTCAAGCATCTCGGTCTGGCTATGCACTAAATGTATCTTCTTCTTCTCATTCTCATGAGTGGCTCATTGATCCTGGAGCTTCTTATCACATGGCCAAAAATAAAGCCATGTTTTCTTCTTTAAATGCTTGTAACACCAAAAATATATATGTTGGTGATGATAGATCTCTTAGTGTTGTAGGGACTGGAACTGTTCATCTAGACAATGGTCAGCTTAATGATGTATTATGTGTTCCAACCTTATCCTGCAACCTTCTATCTGTATATCAGATAACTCATTCAAGTGAAGGTAAAATCGTTGAATTTTCACCTCATGATGTTGTAATCAAGGACCTAAGAGATCCTAAACAGATTTTAGCTACTGGCATTGCTGATGATTCTACAAGGTTGTATAAGTTTCACAACTTTGGGTTATCAAATCTTCCCTCATTATTTGTTGCTCATAACAATGAAGTGAGCAAACTTTGGCATGAGTGATTTGGTCACTTAAACTATCGCTCCCTTCAGCATCTATATAAAGAAAATATGGTGACAGGTCTTCCTATGGTATCTTGCAGATGGTGTTTGTTCCGGATGTGTACTCGAAAATCATCATCGGGACAGTTTTGAAAAACGTGCCTCTTGGCACGCCTCAGCCCCTTTACAGCTTGTGCATAGTGATTTATGTGGTCCACTTCCAGTTGTTTCATTCTCTGGCTGCAAGAATTTCTTAACTTTCATTGATGATTTCTCCAGACGCACTTGGGTATACTTCTTAAAACTCAAGAGTGAAGTATTTAACACATTTTTGGCCTTCAAGGTCTTTGTTGAAAAACAATCTAGACATCAAATTCTTAAGCTAAGATCTGATAATGGCGGAGAATATGTTAAAAACACATTCATCAACTTTTGCACTGAGAATGGAATTCAAATGCAACATACTGTTCCATATACTCCACAACAAAATGGTGTAGCTGAAAGGAAGAATCGCACCTTAAAGGAAATGGCTAATTGTATGCTACAATCTAAAGGACTTGGTCTTAGTTTTTGGGCAGAAGCAATTAACTGTGCAAATTACATAATAAATCGCACTCCTACTAAGGCTTTAAAGAATATCACTCCAAAAGAAGCATGGAGCTCAATCAAACCAGATGTAAGTCACTTTCGTGTTTTTGGAAGTGAAGCGTGGGCCCATATTCCAGATGAAAAGCATAAAGCTTTAGAACCTAAGAGTGAAAAATGTACTTTTGGTGGATATTCTAAAGATGTCAAAGGCTATAGACTTATTCCATTTAAGTCCAAAAATGTTATCATTAGAAGAGATGTAAAATTTGATGAAAATATATCGGCCTGCGAGCCTAGTCCGGTGGATGTGCCACCTCTCCCTATATCTTCTACTTTTGAAAACATTTCTTCTTCAGATGATGAAAGTGAGGATGACAATCCTCCCCCACCATCTCAGGATCCTCCTTCAGCTCCTCAGCTTCCAAAATGGGTTTGTGCTACTCGAGAAGCAGCAGGTGATCTTGCCAGTGATCCTACAGATCAACGACGCACACGTTCTCAGTTTGACAGAGCCTCTTCTTTACTGGCTCAAGCTCCAGTAAAATATGATCCTAACACCTTTGCAGAAGCTTCAGGCCATCCAGATTGGGAAGCAGCTATGAATGAAGAATATCATTCATTATTGGCAAATGATACATGGGATCTTGTTCCTCTACCAAAGGGACGAAAACTTGTTAGATGCAAATGGGTTTACAGAACCAAGTATGGACCAGATGGGAAAGTTGATAAACATAAAGCTCGTCTTGTTGCTAAAGGTTTTTCACAAGTTGAAGGCATTGACTACACTGAAACCTTCTCCCCTGTTGCCAAAATGAACTCTATCCACCTTGTTCTTTCCCTTGCTGCCTCGTTCAAATGGGAAGTCCATCAGATGGATGTTAAATCTGCCTTCTTGCATGGGGACTTGCATGAAGAAATCTACATGGAACAACCCATTGGCTTCATAAAAACAGACTCCAGCCTTGTATGTCGGCTTAAGAAATCCCTTTATGGTCTCAAGCAAGCTCCTCGAGCTTGGTATGCCAAAATGGATAGATTTCTTTTAGAATCTGGCTTTTCTAGGTGTCATTCTGACAATACTATCTACACCAAGAAAGTGGGCAAGTCTCTTATCATTCTTGTTCTTTATGTTGATGTTCTTATCCTTATCGGTAGTGATCCCAACCTTATAAACCATGTGAAGTCCAGCCTTAAAAAGAAATTTGAAATGACAGACTTAGGACACTTACATTATTTTCTCGGTCTTCAAGTCTTGCAATCCAAGGAGGGTATTTCCCTTTCCCAGTCCAAGTATGCTTGTGATATTATACGCCATTTTCACATGGAAGACTGTAAGCCAGCCCGTTCTCCCTTCCAGTCTGGAGTCAAACTTTCAGTCACTTGTACTTCTCCTAAAGTTGATGCTACCTTATACCGTCAACTTGTAGGAAAACTTTTGTAACTAACCCATACTCGTCCTGACCTTTCCTTTGTTGTTGGCTTTGTTGCTCGGTTCATGCAAAAGCCACATGAAAGTCATTGGAAAGCAACTAAAAGAATACTTCGTTATGTTCGAGGTATAGTTTAGTTTGGGATTCATTACAGTGTTGAAGCAGCTCCTCTATTGGTTGGTTTCACTGATTCTGATTGGGCTGGTGACCCTGATGATCGGAAGTCTACTCTCGGTTATGTGTTCACTCTTGGTTCAGGACCTATTACATGGGCTTGCAAGAAACAAGGTGCCATTTCTCTTTCATCAGCAGAAGCAGAGTATCGTGGTGCCGTAGAAGCTAGTAAGGAAGCCTTGTGGCTTCGTCAGATCCTGTCAGAGTTTGGCTTTCAGCAGCAGCATCCGACTACACTTTGGTGTGATAATCAAAGTGCCATTCAACTATGCAAAGATCCAGTCCAACATCAGCGCAGCAAACACATTGAACTGCACATGCACTTCATCAGAAAACTCATTTACGACCATGTTCTTGAAGTGCAATATTGTTCAACAGATGATCAAGTTGCAGACATCTTCACAAAGGCTCTCACAGAGGCGAAGTTCACTAAACTTCGATTTATGGTTGGAGTTCAGGAAGTTGTCACTGAGGGGGGATAGGCTCTAGTGCCTCCTTCCTTCTCCTATTGTGTCATATTTGTAAATCCTTCAATCCTATCCCAAGTTGTTCTTAAGGGGGGATGTTAGGATATTCCGACACATAGGAAATAGTTAAGTACAACTTGGTCTAGTATAGAGTTAGGTATAGAGTTAGGTAAAGTGTGTTTCTTTACCTTGTACATTTTGTAACTTACAATCCGACGGTCATGATATGTAGTGATCCGACGATTCATTCTCTCCTCGGTATTACCGACACTTGATCCGAGGCTTGACACCCGATTGGTCCATGATTTCTATTTAAAGCGCATGGAGGGTCATTTGTAGGGTAATCCGTCTATGAGAGAAGCATATGTAAATTTTCATTCTTTTATTAATAAATTGCCTGAAGTGGCCGTGTTGGCTCAGGCCGTGGACTGTTTCCCTCTTTGAGGGTTTTAACCACGTCAAAAATACTGGTGTATTGATCTGCGATCTGGTTGTGAGCGGTGTCCTTTGGTGTTCTGTCTGAGGAACTTACCCTGTAAATTCCTACAATATTAGGGTTATACGCTTGTTGATAGGTTTCCATGGCCGGATTATATAAAGTACTTGGCATGTTTGGATAGGGCGCATAGAATTGAGGTGGAGGTTGGTAGTTATTGGCATAAGGGTTTGACCTCCAACTCTGGCCCCAGGCAGTATTTTGCGGTTGCTGAGCAACCCAGGGAGGGTAGGATGCAAGAAAGGTCCATGGCTGAGTCTGGCTATAACCTTGAGGATTTGGATCTAGGAACACTTTCTGACTTTGGCCTTTCCAGGTGGGTCTTTTGGTTTCTTTTGAATGGTCGATGGTTTCAACATTCCCCTTATAGATGGCTTGTAAGCCGGGAAGTGATGGGCACTTCTCAGTCGAGAGTTCTAAGGTACAGATCCCACAGACCTTGATGGTGTTTAACAAACACTCCCTTTCTGCATGTTTATGCCTACACTTGGAACAAAAGACTGCCATGGCTACCTTCTTGGCTTCATGCTTTTGTTTAATTTTCATGGTGTCTAGCTGGTCACTGATTGTGTTCAAGATATCAATTTTAAATTTTTCTAATAGATTCCCCAACTTGACTCTAGTAACATCATTAGCCACAATTTTCCTTTGCACATAGTCTCTAGAATTGTCTCTAAGTTCCCGAATTTGGCTTGGCTTCTAGAGTAGGTGCGACACAGCTCAATGACTTCAGCAAATTTCTTTTTATAAATGTCTCTGCCACTGAGCAGGTTTAATGTTTCAATACAATCATCTCTCAGCCCTTTTAGGAAAACAATTCTGATAATCTTTTCATCTAGGTTGGACCCACGGGATTTGTGGAAATTGTATAGGAACCGTTCAAGATACTCTTCTAGATTTTTGTCTTCATTTTGCTACATCCTAAGGATATCATTGATGTCCCTACTCTTACAAAAGTCTTGATACTTTTTAAGAAAAACTGATCTCATGTCATCCCATGTGTATATAGTGTGTTGCCCTAGACTCATGAACCACCTAAGGGCTGCATCTTTTAATGTGGCGGGAAACAATTTGAGTTTATGAGCATCATCATAATAATTATAACTGTGACATAGAATATCAAATTCAAAAAGAAAGGCATCAGGATCTTCAGATGATTTACCGTAGAACAATGGGAGAGATGCCATTGGAATGCTCTTCATTGTGATGTCACGTGTCACATCTAAGATAGGGAATCCGAAGGTGACTTCCTCCTCGCCTTGATGGTTGCCTCCTCCAAAGAGATTCCCATTGCGTCGAGGACCTTCTCCCTCTTCTTGACATTCTTTGTTGTGTATGTCCTCTCCATCTAGGTGATCCATCTCTGCTACCAGCACCCGCTGGGGTTTGCTGATTATGGAGTGGACTGAGGGTATTGGAACACGGTTGATGTTGGTTGATTTCTCGTCCAAGAGGTCTTGTTGTTCTACTGGTTCTTCTATAGGGTTGTCAAAGACAATCTATTGAATGATCCTTTCTCCTCGATCTAGGAATTCCTGGTCCGAAGCCACGTTAGCATCAACACTTCCTCCTTCTTGTCTCAGTCTTGCATATCGATTAGCAGCGGTGAGAATGGGTATATTAATTGATCCAAAAGTTGAAGGAAATCTAGAACTGGAAATAAATCTACCCTTACTATCCCTAGGTCTACCTGCACTCCTACGCATAAAGATAAAGGAAATAAAAAATATTCCAGGATAAGTAGTGATTGGTCAAAATTTGGAGAAACCCCAACAAACGTGGATGCATGGCTCTTCACTCATGTCTTACCGTACTCTCTCTGCCCTCTGACAGTCCTGCAAGATCCTGAAACTCAGATGATATTGATTACCTAAATAAGAAATGACAATCTCCCCGGCAAGGTGCCAAAATGTTGAGAGATTAAATCGTTAGATTCAATCCCTTAATATTAATTGTCAACTCGGGGTTCGTAAGCACGATTTGCCTTGCGCTTCCTTAGTTCAGGGCTAAATTATAGTTTTAACATTTCCTTATAATGATTTGTGGAGTAATAAACACATTAACACTTGCAAATTTTTAGCTGTCAAAAGCAGACCCAACAATCAAATTTAACCTAAAGATTTCAAAACCCTTTACAAACTCTAGCATTCAAATCTGAACTCCAACAAACTACTGAACTATGAATCTCAAGTGATAAAAATGGACTTCCACTCACACAAAGCTTACTCAATAAAACCCTCAAATGCTGGTACCAGATCTTCTATTTGTAATAACAGTTTAATCATCACTCAGCAAGCAATCTATAATGATGGCAATTCAATCTTTAAGCAAACAAACAAATCTGTACTAATAACCATTCGACCCTTAAGCAATCTACACAAATAACAATTCACTCCTGAAGCAAATAAGCAATCTATAACAATTCAATTCTTAAGCAAACAAGCAATCTATACTGATAGCAACTCAATCAAACAATCGATCTGTACCTAATGGTTTGTTACCCTATTAACAAAGATTCGAAAGTTAAGTATTGATATGGAGCAATCACTCTATTCTACTCTATCACTCACTAATTTATTGTTATACTCGCAATCAAGTAACCTACAGGTCTTAATTGATGAAAGCAACTCAAACACTCAGCCTATTCAGCACCTAGCAATTCAATCAAACAATTTCTAAGAAACTGTACTTAAATCACTTTTGTAATCACACCACTTTTTGCTTGTAAATATCCTTATTCAAAACCAATGTGCTACTGTGAAATCCAATCGATGGTTTAGCTATGAAGTAGGTAATCAAAACCCTATGAAACAAGGGAGATCAATCATCCAAATGGGATCGATTATCGCACAGAACAGGGGAGAGCATTTGTCCAAATCAAACTAGTGAAATCGGTCATTACACGAATAGGGGAAGGCATGTATCGAACTAAAGAGTTTGTATTTGACAGCTGATTACACAAACGTCCTGTGGTGTTCTACTTTCAATCCACAATGCATTAATCCAAGAGTCTATTTGTTTGAATGAAGCAAGACAACAGTGATGGTAAACCATTCAACATCCGTGCAAGTAATGTATATATGTTGTGATTATCAACCCAATTCGTTTAAAACCAAATCAATTACAGCGTTCAGACAATAATGAAGCGGTTCCCTATATTGTATTGCCTACAAAATGATAATGATTCAATCAGAGAATCAATTTGATCCAAGTCTTTAGAGGAAACAGAGGCCGATTTGGTGAATAAACTAGTCCTGTTCTAATCAATTCGAATCTCATTCATTCTTGATTGCTGGAGAGATCTAAAGTTATTTCGGCACTAACCATAGGTAAACGAATTCGTTTCGCTCATCAAACAACTCTATAACGCGTTTATGATAACTGTAAATCAAGATGATGGTGAGGTTTTGAGCACAACTCTGTTCGGAAAGCACACAAAGATCACACAGGAATTTGATTGCAAACTGTGGAAATAAAAGGAGTTTCTCAAATATTCAATGCATTTGCATGCTCTTAAACAGTCAAACAAAGTAATTCAATCAGAACTAACTTGTAGTGAAAAGGGAAACTAACTGTAACTGATCTAATAGTGACACTGTTCATGCAAAATACAAAGCAAACCCAGATGGGTGGGCCTGGCCGCACCTGGGGGCTAACGAACTTACAGTAACGAGAAGATTTCGAACACAATCAATGTATTAACATCAACACTCCATCAACGCATTCAATAGAAATTCAGAGCAAGAGCATTATCAATATCTTCAATTGAAAACGAGTCACAATTACACAGTAATTACTTCAAGGTTTGAGCGCTAGCTTGACATATTACATCCCTGCCTTTTATAGGAATTTGATTACAGTTAAACACTGAACTAAAAATGGTAATTTATAACAGTCTAACAAGTCTACTCCTTCAGAGTGAATAGGTTTGAACGACTGGCCCGAATTGGTCCAACAACTTGTAACCAATTCCCAAACTTGGTGTATGTTGCAACCAGAGAAAAGAGAACGAAGATCTTGGGATCAAATGCATTCCTTGCATGGTTGGTGACATCTCATCATCCAGAAGCACATGACTTCTTATCCATTGCACTATTTGAGTACCGAATCCGAATATAGCTTTTGAGTACAGAAGTAGGGAACCATGGTACACCAGCTGCTTCTTCCTGTTATCATCCTGCACATCTTGCTGAGAAGTCTACACTTGATCATAATAATTAGTTAGTTTAGGAATCAACTACCTATATCTACTTAAATCCACCAACAAATAGCCAAATGTAATCATAAAAATATTTACCTCAAATGGGGATTGGGACCATGATTAGGATAGTAAAATAGCAAGGAAGTAGGTTCCATAGTGCCAAAAAGAGGTCAAAATGGGGATTGAAAATGGTATTAATAGGAACAAAACAGGGGATCAACAACAGTCACAATGAAGAATCAGGAAATGACAAGAAATATTCCCTTGTTTGATGGTACAAACTTTGGTTTTTGGAAGAAGAGGATGTCCTACTATTTAATGTCTCTTGGACCTTAAGTATGGCAATCTGTTTTGGATGAGTACAAAACTCCTCCCACTCTTCTAACTGATCAATATGGAAGGAAAGCTTACATTGCAAATGCCAAAGCTTTAAATTCCATAACTAGTGGAATTACTGACTCTGAATTCACAAAAGTCATGGGTTGTGATTCTACAAAACAAATGTGGGACAAACTCAATGCTTTATATGACGAAGACTCTAAAGTTAAGAAGGAAAAGCTCCAAACTCATAGAAGGAAATTTGAGAGTATTAAAATGAATGATGAAGAAGACATTGTATCATTCTTTCTCCGAGTAGCTAAAGTCGACAACTCACTTAAAATCTCAGAAGAAAATATTGAAGAAAGCACAATTGTTCAAAAGGTCTTGAGATCTCTTCCAGATAGATTTGACTCCAAGGTAAGTCCCATAGAAGAAATGAAGGATTTGGATACTTTAAAAATGGATGAACTTCATGGAATACTCATTGCTTATTAAATGAGAAAAGGGATCCCAAATTCCAAGGAAGTAGCATTCAAAGCTTCAAAATCAAGAAAGAAGAGGAAGAACTCAAATGCCAGCAACGATGAATCTGATACTGAATCTGAACTTGCACGGTTTGTACGAAATTTAAGAAAATGATCCAATCTAAAACATAAGTATCATCACATTTGTTTTAAATGTGGAAGGATAGGTCACTATGTGAAAATCCCTTAATCTAACACATCAAAAACCCCTACTGCAATTACTAGTTTACAATCTCCTACTTGTTCTTTACATTAACAAGTTATTTAATTGCATAAACATCAAAGTAAACATTATTACAGCCTTCACAATTATACAGATCATGCATTGAAATAAACAGAGACAATAACAGAAGGGACACTGTTATTTTTGGACAATCGTCGCCGTAAAAACCCAATTCGGGAAAACCGGTGCAGCATATAGAGGGTTTGTATTATTAAGCAGATTTCGTGAATACAACAGGGGTGCCAGAAATGGCTAACCCAACACAGAATATCCTCGGTAGTAGTACCTCTATCTAGAGACAAATATTTTGGTAAATCAGCAACCGAATGATCAAACCCCACAGCGACTCCAGTTGTTCCCTATGCTGGACAGCAAAAGCTGCTCCAAGCACTACTCTAGAATTGCCTCACTCCTCTAGGAGCTGCGTCACCCTCTCCCGGCTCAGAATCTTCTGATCTGCTCCCAGTCTGTCCCACAGAATCTCCCCAATGCTACCTCTGAGGCCCAGTGTCAGCCTCTGCGGCTTCTATGTTAGCCTTCTGCATCCTCTGCATCAACTCTTCGGCCTCTGCGTCAGCCCTTCTAGGGCCTGCGCTATCTCTCTGGGCACTGTGTTGCCTCTCTCCTATGTATTCTTCAGCCTCAGATGAAAATCACTTGCTGAACTACCCCTCACTGCAACTCCGATCACTAACTCGATTTCCTCAGCAAACCTTGCCCTAGAAAATCGAATTCTTTGATTACTTGGTGTGTCTCCAACTGACCCTCAAGCCTCCTCTTATACTTTTCTTGTTGACAAAGAAACAGCCGATATTAAGTCCCTAATCAACAGCTAAGATTAGAACTAGCTTGATCCTTGTCACTTAGAACTTTCTCACCCATATTTTATTAATACACATTAATATTTTTATTTTCCTAAGTTTAGACTTAGGAACTCATTAAAAATATTAATTATTTTAATAACTCCTCATCCGGTTGGAATTTCTCCAATCGATTTCTGGGTCTTGGAGATCTCATGTGCCTTAACATCTCTACCAATTTTCAAGGCTAGGGCACATCCGATCCTATCCAAAATAAACACACTATGCTGCAAAATGGATGATGAGGAGGAATATAAAAAGGGGATGTTCAAAAAGAAAGGTTTTAACAAAAAGAACTTCTTCTCCAAACAAGACGATTTTGATGAAGATGAATTTTTTATCACCAAAAAGAAATCAACTAAAAATATCGCTTTTCACAAAAGAAATGATGATGAGTCAAATGAGGAAAATGACTATGCTGGAAGTGGAGAAGTATTATTCATAGCATTTACTAATGATGATGACTCCAAACAAGAAGGCGAAGGAAATGTGGATGAGTTACTAATGAGTGCCATTGACTAAATGAGAAATTACGAAAGAATATTATTTCTCTCAAAGTAGAAAAGGAGGAAGCAAAAAGGAGGGAAGATTTCTTGAACATAAACTAAAAGAGAAAGAAGAGATTTGCAAAAAATGTGAAACTGAAATTGTTTCACGAAGAAAAGAATTGGATCAAGTTAAAAGGAGTTGGCAAAGCTCTCAAACACTTGATAACATTCTTAATGCTCAAAAACCTCAATTTGACAAATCTAGGATTGACTTCAAAGGAGAATCATCAAGTACAAAAGAGAATGTGAATAAGGAAATCTAAAGAAGTTATGCTGACATTCTTTCCAGTCATCCAAAAGAAGAGAAGTCATCACACCAAGAACAAAATTTCACCTTTATCATTCCAAGGAATGAAGGAAGGACAACTCCAAGGAAGAATTCTACCTCAAGTCAAAGCTATTCTAACGGGTACCAAACAATCTTTCTTGGTTATTGTTTTTATTGTAAAAACTTTGGTCATCAAGCCAAGCATTGCAAGGATCATAAAGATAATGCTTCAAGAAATAAGAATCTATAAAGCAAGCCACTTGGCCTCAAAGAACAAGGACAAATCAAGACTTACAACTCTTTTGATCCTTTGGATAAGTATCATCCAAGTTGTTGATTATGTAATGATTATGGTCATGATGAACAAAATTGTCCATTCAAAAAGGAAGATCTACAAAAGGATGAACCCACTATTGATAAATGTGGCCTAGCCCTATGTGCTCATAGTGATGAAAACTAATGGTTCGTAGATAGTGGATGTTCAGGACACATGTCAGGTGATCGAAAGAAATTTACCTCCTTAATAAAGAAAGATGGAAATGTCTCTTTTGGCACTGTATCGGCCAAGATAGTTGGAAAAGGAACTGTTGCTTTCATCAATGGAAAATGAAAAGCCCAAAATACATTGCTGGTGGAAGGACTCAAACACAATCTTTTGAGTGTGAGCCAACTTTGTGATCAAGGACACAAGGTTGTCTTTAGTACAAAATATTGTGAGATAAGGAGCACCTCCTCAAGTGAACTTATAGCTAAAGGAATAAGAACACCAGATAATGTATACATTTTGAACAAAATTCAAGAAGATAAATGTTATGTAAGTCGAGTAGATGAAAGTTGGTTATAGCACAAACGATTGGGACATATAAGCTTTGATAACTTAATCAATATGATCCGGATCTTGGGAGGAGGCCCCCAAGATCTAAAAGATTGAAATGGATCTTGGGAGGAGAGACCCCCAAGATCTGAAAACTTGAAATGGATCTTGGGGGAAAGGCCCCAAGATCTAAAAGATTGAAATGGATCTTGGGAGGAGAGACCCCCAAGATCTGAAAACTTGCATTGCTAGAAGAAAAATAAGGAGAATGTCCAATAAACAAAACCACAAAGAAAATTTTATTTAAAATAGTAATGGAAATAAACAAGCTAGGGCGATGGTAGCTTATCTCTGAGAAGAGATGTGGTCGCTACATGCCTCTGAACTGTAAAGGCTACATTGTGGCGGACAATCTGTCCTTTTACAAAATGTGACTTGTTACTTATAGTTTTTTTTCAGTTACAATACCACGGGTCAATTCCATGGGTGAATGAATACCATGGGTGGATTTTACAATACCACGGGCAGATGCCATTTACAATACCATGGGTAAATTCCATGGGTCGATGAATAATATGGGTGGATGAGTACCATGGGTTGATGCCGTTTTCCATTCGGATCATTCCTCCCTCCTTAAGAAGCAATGGTCCCCATTGCGTAAAGTTCCCTCCTGCAAAGCCTTTGTTGAATATGAAGAGCCACTGAAGATAAGGGTTTTATGTGGTTAACCCATAACCATGATGAACAAAGATCCGAGGATAGAGATACCCTGTAATGCTTGTGACCAACTGTGATTCTGACAGTGTGCGGCCTAGCAAATGGACTTCGATAAAGTGTGGGTTTGTGGATGACCCATAACCATGACGAACAAATATCCGAGGATAGAGATACCCTGTAATGCTTGTGACCAACTGTGATACTAACAGTGTGCGGCCTAGCAAATGGACTTTGATGAAGAGTGGGTTTGTGGATGACCCATAACCGTGATGTTGGTTGTTGATGAAGTAGCAGGTGCCTACATAGCCTGGGGTGGGAGGGCACGTCTCCAAATAACCCAAGCTGAATGCCGCTATGTTGAAACTAATGAATGTGAAGCAGGTGCCTACTAAAGTGGGGTGGGAGGGCACGTCTCCAATGGGAACCCACTCCGAATGCTGCTCCAGAATTAAAATGGGCATAACTCAGTCAATATAACTCAGAATATTTAATATAACCTGTTTTTGGAAGCAGAAGGACCATTCTGCATCTTCCCATGTGATGGAAATCCTTATCTGGACACTCTAAGATCTCAGATTCACGCTGCAACAGTTCCGCCGTCACAAAAATTCTGATAAAATAGCTGATTTTAAATCAGCGATATCTTCCACATCCGAACTCCGATTCGACCCATTTTTTTTTTGAAATTGGGTGATTTTTCGAGAGGAATCCAGATCTGGTATTTGTTTTTGTAAATTTTGTACCAAATGTTTCAGATCTGATCTGCAAACGTGCCGCCCAAAAAAAATCCTGCAAAAAATTGAGAAGAGAAAAATTCTTCCTGCTAGACCCAAGAAAGTGCTCTGTGGAGGTTGTAGCACATGCCTGAAGTTTGTTGAATATTGCTGCAAAATTTGAAACTGAAATATGCATCAAACCCTCATTCCCATGGAATCATAACCTGCTCCGATACCACTGATCCGGATTTAAACAGGAACGCAACAAATTACAGAGATAACCATATACACAAAGATGTAGCGGAAATAATACTTCATTTCATTAATGGAAAATACTGAAAGATGCTTACAACCAGAAATGGAAATAAACCAGCTAGGGCGATGGTAGCTTATCTCTGAGAAGAGATGTGGTGGCTACATGCCTCTGAACTGTTCCGAACTGTGTTACAATGAGGCTCGAAGGCCTATTTATTATTGAGAAACAATGTAAAACCCTTAACATTCCGAAATCTAACCCTAGAAGATGAAACGCCAAATTGTGGGCCCTGTTTGGGTAAATTGGTACATCAATTTCCCGGGGTCGTAACTTTGGCATACGATCTCCGTTTGACGCGTACGATAGCTCGTTAGAAAGATCTATCCGAGTACTACCACTTTGGGAGGCAAAACGGGTCCATGGACCCATGTTGCCCCAGATTACCAAAAAAACGTCGTTTAGGGCCTCAAAACGGCTCCGGAAGTTCAGGACTCGAAAAACTGCTAAAAATAGTAAAATGTGCTACAATTTAGGAAACTGAAAAGACTGAAAGAGACAGTTGTGGGGGTCCAAATGGGTTGGTGGGTGGCTACCAACATCCACCTAGATCACAATATCAGGAAAACAAATGCAGTAAGGGACATTCCAAAAATTATCAATCTAGATCAAGTTGTCTGTGGACCATGTCAACATGGAAAACAAACAAGAATCAGTTTCAAGACTAAGGAATTCTCTACATCAAAACCTTTAGAGATCATACATGCAGATTTATGTGGACCAACCAAAACTGCAACTCTGCAAGGCGAAAGGTATTTTGCTTTATTTGTTGATGACTATACTAGAATGATGTGGGTATACTTTATAAAACCCAAATCCGAAGCTTTTGAATGTTTCAAAAAATTTAAAGCTTTAGTAGAAAATGAGAAAGAATCAAAGATTATGTTGGACACCTAATCCTCTAAGGGTCGACGTGGAAGCTGAACAGCCAAAGGAAGTCCAAGAGACCACTTGGAATATGAATCCAAGGGTCACACCATGTACTATAAATGTATATCATCTCAATAATATATGTAATCTAATGCTTATATTTCATATAGTTGTTTGCATTCCATGTGAGTTTGACATGGTATCAGAGCTAAGGATGTGCATTAAGATCCATTTTCGAAGACTGCAATGGTATGCATTTTGAATTGCATTGATGGCATGGTTGTGCATTCAAGTTTGAGTTGTGGGTTTTATTATATGTGCTTTGAGTTCTGCATTAAACGTTGAGTTATGTATGGTTGAACTTTGAAATTTTGTGCATTGATTCATTTCTGGTGCACTAGTTCATATACAATGGTTCATTGGATGGTTTATATGAGTAGATTAGTTGGATGATTTTCTGCAATGAAGTTTCAGTCATAACGCTAAGATTTGCTTCATTCTTTGTTGGGTTGTCCCCCAGTCCATACATATGTTGAACTCTCCATCGCCAGGTCCATATATAATATACCGACTCGGCCTCTATACACTACCATACTCGGCCTCCATATGCTAGCCATTAAATACTCCTGCTCCACAATTAATAATGCTAGCCATTAATAACGCTCTGCAGCACTACAGTTACATTGAATACTCCTCTCCACCGAGTCCCTCAATACCACCCTCCAATCCGCTGCCTCTGTCATGCTAAAATGCCATTTACATTGCACGCTCCCATTCCCACTGGAGGCGGTTCCATACTCCACGCTTCAAACACTGCAAACGCATCAACTCCCACATATTACCTCCTATCAGCTATATTCTCGTTGCACCACTCTGATGAATCTGCCAATCCTGCCTCTCCTTGTTTTGTCAAACAAGTATTCCTCCCATTTTTCATTCACTCAGTAGTAACATCTCTTGAATTTACAATATTCGAACAATTTTCGAGTCCGACTGCTGGAGAATATTACCTATTCTAATCCAAGCAAGCCCTGACACCTCACAAGATTCATGTAATACAAATTATCGAACCTCAAAGGACTCAAACAATCCATTGGCACGACCCTGTTTACAGCACCATGTCCATTGGCAGGACACACTCATTTGAGAAGGCCTATATAGGCCTTGTCCAAGGAACGGTCAGTAGCGTTGAAGTGACTGAATGTGTATAATCTTTTTGTGAATGTGCTACAGTGGATCTGCCAATTATGTGACCACCTGAAAGTGCAATCATATCAAGTAAAGAGAGACCTTTAGATTCAAATATTTTGCGTAGCTGATTGACATCAGAATTGCCTCTGGGAAAGTTGTTAAGGACATTGGCTTCCAGAGAGACATGCCCATCTCTACAGCCTTTCAGTACATGCCATGATGGTCTGTGCATCAGAACAGTTGCATCTCTATCCAAAATAGTCGGAATATCTGCACAGGAGACAATCCCTTGGCATGTTTTTTCCAATGCCTTCTTAGACCGAACAACCACATCAAACCCATCTCTGGCCAATGAGAGATTAGGGATTGCTTCTCTCTCGGCCCGATTGCCTCTGGTGGATGAAATTAATATAGACCCATCGCAGCCCTCTACAAAACAGTCATGGAAGAAGAGTCTCAGACTACTGATGGGTTTCGGCTCGTATCGGAAAAACGTTGATGGGCGCAGAGCCTACAGGAGAAGAAGCAGGTATCATCTTCATATTGCTTTGTGGGGAGTATAAAAATACTCCACGTGGAAATGAAAATTGTGTGGTAGATGTGGCCACAATGCATTTGAGATGCATCCTCTTCCCCCAATTCAAAATCGTTGTAACAAATTGGGCAACTGTTGTCACTCTTTATACTCCTAGAAATTTGAAAACAGAGGTTGTTAATTGTTGTATTGGGATTTTTCTGCGGTCATTCTGTCAGCAGTTCCCTCTGGTGCAGGCTCAGTTATCCTCGGAGCCTTTGTATGTGAACTACTACAGGTATACCTCACGGACATGGTGTTGAAACTATTCAATTTGCTCACTTGTCCAAGTTTTAAATGAAGTTATTTTACTGCTTAGATTTTCCAAGTTTCGTTGACACAAAGGAGAATCATTTTTCAAGGAAAATATTTATTGCTTGCAAAGGATTATCAATTGAGTAGATTTCCCTCTTATCATTGGGCACATTTAATTTTGAAGAACACTGCATTGCTAACTATTTGCCTTTACAAGTACATTTGTGGTCATTTGTTGACCTGAGTTGGTTGATTAATGGCGAAAATTAAAGGCTTATTAGAGTTATTGAAAACTCTAATCAAGTCCACTGCTGACAGAACAATTAAAATTAGCAAAGCCTCTCTTTCAGAGATTCAAACTTGTTTGCAAAATGCACTAAACAAAATTGAATTTTTGCAGCTTGAATCACATCTACAGCAAGAGGAGTTACAGAAGTATAGTCATGATTCTGAACTTGTCTTTGTTTAAGACAATTCTTTGTTTGAGACACACTCCCATCAACAACCAGAAATTGATCAGATCATTGAGCCCCTCTCAGGAGCAGTTGTACATGCAGATGCAGAAATTCAGTTTGTACTTCCCAAGTCTATCACCAGACCTTGGGAAGAGCTTGTCCATAACAAGCACAAAACCGGTCTTGGATATGAAAAGGAGGCTTCCTTTCATATTCCAGATTACTCAAATCCCATCCAATTTCATAGTATTGGATTTCTTCCTGACAATTCATCTTCAGTTGTTCAAGATTTTGCTCCTCTTCCACAGCAACAACAACAGATTGTGAAATGCCAACATTTTGAAAGAGTTGGTCATATGAAATATCATTGTTTTGATCTTCATCCATGTAAGCATTGTCATAAAACCAGTCATTCTTCAAACAGATGCTTCAAAAACAATCCTCCTGCAAGAACAAAGATTCATCTTGGATGGATCGCTTCTTGGCAATGGGCTTCAACAGCTAAGAAGATATTTCAGTCATATGTCCGAACTTGTTCTAAAGTATTGAACAATCTTGCAGTTGAGTTCTCTCCATCACCTTGTATCTGACATGGGGGGAAGTGATGGTCATCTACAAGTTTCAAAGCCACATCAAGCGAACCTGAGCCACAACCTGCCATACCTGATTCAGAGTTGTAGCCAGAGACAGAGATGCCCCTGAGCATGCCATTGGTTGGTGGTCAGCCTTAAACCATCACAGGTTGAGACCTCCCTTTTCAAGTTGAGGTTCTCCCTTTTTATGCGAGTTGATACCTCCCTTTCAA
Source organism: Pinus tabuliformis (assembly GCA_031772625.1). Lineage (NCBI taxonomy): Eukaryota > Viridiplantae > Streptophyta > Pinopsida > Pinales > Pinaceae > Pinus > Pinus tabuliformis. Next base: position 2,061,366,014 of record CM062818.1, read on the forward strand.
GGTTGAAGGTTTCCCTCTTCAAAACATGAGGAGCACTTCCTATAGCAGAAGACTTCAACTTCATGCCAGATTTGGAAGAGTTCCAAGAATCACACTAAGCGTTCCAGTGTTGGTGGTCATCCTTAAACCACCCCCTTATACCAACATTTCAAAGAGCACATTCAGTCTAGTGCTTCCATGCATTTTTGCACATTTTGTATTACAGCTCTCTTCTTAGACTCATACATACCCCTTCAGATTACGGGGGGGAATGTTAGACACCTAATCCTCTAAGGGTTGGTGTGGAAGTTGAACAGCCAAAGGAAGTCCAAGAGACCACTTGGAATATGAATCCAAGGGTCACACCATGTACTATAAATGTATATCATCTCAATAATATATGTAATTTAATGCTTACCTTTCATATAGTTGTTTGCATTCCATGTGAGTTTGACAGATTAAATGCCTTATAACAAACAAAGGATGAGAATTTACTTCAAAAGAATTTGATGAATTTTGTAAAGTACATGGAATCAAGAGAGAGCTCTCTGTTGCAAGAACTCCCAAAAAAAATGGTGTAGTAGAAAGAAGAAATCGAACTGTACAAGAGATGACAAGAAAAATTCTACTAGCAGCTGATTTGCAGCCCAGGTTTTGGAAAGAAGCAGTGGGATAGTAGTTTATACCTTCAATCGAACTCAACTAAGACCAAATAACAACAAGACACCATACGAACTATGGAAAGGGAGACCTGCTTCGATAAAGTACTTTATAATCTTTGGAAAAATGTTTTATGAAGATCAATGATGACTCACCAGGAAAATTTGATTCTCGGGTCGATGAAGGAATACTTATTAGATATTCTACAAGAAGCAAAGCTTACAAATGCTACAATAATCGACTACAAAAAGTAGTAGAAAGAATTGATGTAAAAATTGACGAAGCCCTTCCAAAAAAAGAAAGTGAAGTCCATGAAGAAGATCCTATCCTTGAAGAATTCAAAGAAGAAGAGTCAGCAAAAGAGGAAAAAGATCAAGAAAAACAAAAAGAACCATCTCAAACTCCTTCAAAAGTGAAATTCCTCCAAAAGCATCATTCGGAAGAGCAGATTATTGGCAATGTAGATGAGGGAATACAACCCCGAAGAAGGATGACAAGTACACCAAGGAAAGATGATGTTGCTCTACTATCTATGATAGAACCATAAACTTTTACTCAAACAATGATCATCATTGGGTTGAAGCCATGGAAGAAGAAATGTCTCAAATCGAGAAGAATGAAACATGGGAGCTGGTACCTTGTCCAAAGGATAAAAATATAGTTGGAACCAAGAGGGTGTTCAAAAACAAAATGAATGAAGATAGACAAATCATCATAAATAAGGCAAGTCTTGTTTGTAAAGGTTATTCACAAATTTAAGGAACCGACTTTGAAGAAACCCTTGCACCGATAGCTTATATGGAAGCTATAAGGATGAACTTGGCATTTTCTTGCTAAAAAGGATTCAAAGTCTATCAAATAGACGAAAAATCAGTGTTTCTGAAAGGAGAATCCAAAGAAGAAGTCTACATGGAACAACCAGAAGGGTTTGATCTAGCAGAAGGAAAAGACTTTGTATGTAAGTTGAAAAAGGCATTATATGGGTTGAAACAAGCTCCTAGAGCTTGGTATGCAAGATTGGATCACTATCTACAACAACAAGGCTTCAAAAGGGGGTGGAAGGAAGTAATTCTACATGAAAATGGATGAGGATAAATTATTACTCACTCTTGTCTATGTTGATGATCTAATTTTTGCTAGAAATGATGATGAGATGAGCCATGAGTTTGCTCAAAATATGTCAAAAGAGTTTGAAATGTCGATGATTGGTGAGTTATCTTACTTCCTTGGACTACAAGTATCTCAAACCACAGCAAGCATGTTCATATCCCAAGAAAAATATCTTAAAAACATGCTTAAAATATATGGGATGGAAGACTATGTGAAAATTCCTAGACTCGAAGGAACCCCTATTGCAACAAATCTAAATCTACTTCACCTACTTGATTTTTAAATTACATTCATCAAGTTATTCTTCTGAATACTGAAGCAAGTTACTTCTGCATCCTACACTAATTAAATATTTGATCTCATGAAACAGGGAAAAAAAAGGCACAAGATACATAGGACACACTTATTATTGGACACAATAGTCCCCGGAAAAACACAATGCGAGAAAATCGGTGCAACAGTTCTAAGGGTTTATTATTATGCAGGAGAAACATCTGAATACATATCTAGGATGCTCATCTAGCAATCCTTTACAGAGAAAAATATTGGCAGAAAATCTAAGTGAGTTTTACCTCACTTCACCCAGCAGAATTCTGGTTGATCCGGCAGAAGACTGGTTAACCCCAACTATTTTTGCGTTGGCTCTGCGTCAGCCCTACGTTAGCTTCTCTGCCCTCTGCGTCAGCCCTGCGTCAACTTCTCTGTCGTCCGCGTCAGCTATCTCGGTTGTTCTGGTTGTTCACGGCAGTTCTAGCTTCTGCGTCACAGACAACTTTTTTGCTCTGCGCAAGCCTTTCTGGCTCTACGTTAGGACTACGTTGTCCCAAACTAGCCCAGGGTCACCTCTCCCAGCTTCTGCGCTGCCTCTCTGCAAGCTCTCTCCGCCTCTCTGTCAGTATTCTCCGGAAATTCCTCCCGGATTCTCACTGCCCCTTTGCTGCTAATGATCACTTAGTTCGAATTTCTCATCTTCCTAACCCCAGAAATCGATCTCCAGATCAATTCTCTCTTTCTCTGTGTTTCCAAATGAACCCCAAGCCTCCATTTTATACTTTTCCTAGTGAGTCTTCAACGGATGAGATTAAGTCTCTAATCAACTACTAAGATTAAAACATGACTTGATCCACCTTCTAGATCATTCTCAACCATATTTTGGTTAATACCCATTAATATTTTAATTTCCCTAAGTTTAGACTTAGGAACCCCATTAAAAATATTAATTATTTTAATAAAATACAATTCGGGTGGAATTTCACCAAACAGTTTCTGGGTTCTTTAGAACTCATGTGCCTTAGTCTCTCCACCAAATTTCAAGGCTATATCACTTCCGATTCTACCAAAAACTAACACTCCCTCTTAGCAAGGAAAGTGCTCTAGCAACAATGTCCACCTGCATGCTACTCTATTTCTGAAGCACCTCCTTTTTGCACTATTGCTGCCACCAACATTGTGTTGTTGCTGCTACTGTACTACTGTCCATGACACTTCCACGGCCACTGCTGCATATGTACTACAAATCCCTCTCAAACGATGCATCTGTTATGTTGCTAGCATTGCCACTGCTAACACTACATCCATACTGCAACTCAGTTCTTGAGATAAGCAACTGAAAAACATCCAAAATTGGTTGAACTTAACTATGTTCAACATAATACAATGAATGTTGGAATCTGATTGTTGCTGATTCTGACCCTCTAAATCTTTTGTGCTGCTGCTGACTCCTGCACTGTACCATCTACACTGCTGCCAGCCTTACTCTGCGCTGATTAGTTTTTGGTTCCAAGCCACCGCATCTGTCCTCCAAACACTCCACTGCATCATCTGACACTAAGTCCATCTCACTACTGTTGAATCTTGGGCTCCCGTAGCAAAGAATTGATCCAAGAGTTGGACTCCTCAATGATCCTGCCCAAATGTAGTCCTCTCGACTATAGCTCAATATCGCCCCATCTCCCTCTTGGAGATGCGTGGGCACTCATGACAAACTCCTCCTCGTCAATCTTTGCTGAAGTAGCCTTAGGATCATGTTTCTCATCCTTATCCTTTTTCTTCAAAGGACACTGGGATGTGTAGCGGCCCATCTCGCCACAACTGAAACATTTCACCTTCGAAATGTCCTTCTTTCGCTTCGACCTCTATTTTCCCTTCAATGTTAGAGTTGCGTTCTCCTCCTCCTCCTTCGTCTTTGTGCCACTCCCATTATTGCCATTGAGGTTGACCTTTACTAGGTCCCTCCTTAACTCCTTCTATTGTAGAGGCGCCCACATCTCCTCTCATGAAGGTAGTTTTTCTCTACCCAATATGCTTTGGACGAAAACTTTCCATTCATCCGAGACTCCATTCAGGGCTATCCTCACCATCACGGCTAGCTGAGGAGTGGACCCCACTGTAGCAAGCTAGTCTCTAGTGTCCTGAAGATGTTGAAGATAGAGGTTCACCCCTTCTCCTTTCTACATCAAGGTTCACTGCAACTTCTACTCTAGATACATATTTTGTTGTTCGGAAGAGCCTTCATACAGAGAAGACAAGGCTTCCCACATCTCTCGAGTTGCATCCTTGTCGTACAAGTGTGAGACCATGTGATCTCAAACTCCGTCGAGAATGAGCCTCTTTGCCTTCCCCTGCTCGGCCTTGTTCTTCTTCCTTTGATTGTTGATAGCGGGAACATCTACAACACTTTTGACGTAGGCCTCGAGATCATATTCATCTAGAACAACTAAGATTCTAGTCTTCCATATGACATAGTTGGAGGCTTCGTCCAACCTATCCTGATCTCTAAGCCCATGATATGCCATCTCACCCAACTATCGAACTGACTCCTCTAGTCACAGCTCAACAAGTGAGAAATTCGAACTTTCTGGTGGAAAGTTCTTTGGGGAGAAAATTCCCTTTCTACGTGTCTTCGTTCCTTTCTAGTGGATTTCTGCCCCAGTAGAAACTAGGCCCTTCAAGCACTACACTAAGGCTCTGTGTCACTCCCTCTGCCTCTGCAAACTCACGAACTGGAAATCGTACCTCTTTGTCATCTCACTCAGAGAGAGATTTCCTCGAATCTGCTTCTAGCAAGGACTACGCAATCCCTTCAAGGGGATTCGAATTGCTGCCAAGTGCAGCTTTTGGCCTCACTGTTTAGCACTGGATCTGCTCTTCCTGTTTCAAAATCAATGCTACAATACCATGTGAAAAATCTTAGACTTGAAGGAACCCCTACTGCAGCAAATTTGAATCTACTTCACCTACTTGATTTTTAAATTACGTTCATCAAGTTATTCTTCTGAATACTGAAGCAAATTACTTCTGCAGCCTACACTAATTAAATATTTGATGTCATGAAACAAAAAACCTAGCAAAGAACAAGATACATAGCACACACTTATTTTTGGACATAATAGTCCCCAGAAAAACCCAATGTGAGAAAACTGGTGCAACAGTTTTTAGGCTTTATTATTATGCAGGAGAAATATCTAAATACATATCTAGGATGCTCGTCTAGCAATCCTTTACAGATAAAAATACTAGCAGAAAATCTAAGTGAGTTTTACCTCACTTCACCCAGTAGAATTCTGGTTGATCCAGCACAAGACTATCTAAACCCATCTATTTCTGCACTGGCCCTGCATAGGCTCTGGGTCAGCCTTTCAAGCTCTGCGTCAGCCCTGCGTCAACTTCTCTTCTCTCTACGTCAACTATCCCAGTTGTTTCGGCAATTTTGGATATTGCATGACAGACAGCTTTTATGCTCTGCACAGGCCTTTCTGGGTCTATGTCAGGTCTGCGTGGGCCTAGACTAGCCTAGCATAAGCTCTCCCATCTTTTGCGCTACCTCTCTGCAAACTCTCTCCGCCTCTCTGTCAGTATTCTCCGGAAAGTCCTTCTCCCAGATTCTCACTGCCCCTCTATTATTGAGTGATCACTTAGTTCGAATTTCTTGGCTTCCTATCCCCAGAAATCGAACTCTAGATCAATTCTCTCTCTCTCTCTCTCTCTCTCTGTTTCCAAATGAATCCCAAGCCTCCATTTTATACTTTTCATGTTGAGTCTTCTACAGCCGAGATTAAGTCTCTAATCAACGACTAAGATTAAAACGTGACTTGATCCGCATTGTATTTCATTCTCACCCACATTTTGATTATTACCCATTAATATTTTAATTTCCCTAAATTTAGACTTAGGAACCTCATGATGCCTCTAAAATCGTAGCACCAACATTGGGGGATAACCACCCGGTCCGGACCTTAGTACAGCTCCTTTTCCGTTTGGGATGGTGGCTTCGACTGGATATTATGGGACCAGTTTCCCAATAATGTGTGGTTTAATGAATGAGTGTTTTAAAATGTATATCGGAGATGGTAGATGGTTTAATCTATGACTTTAAAATATACAAATATACCTATATAACCTAGGTAATCTTATAACAATGCGATTTTTGATAATTCCTAGCAGACAAACAATCATATAGATGATTTACTTATCCATAGAAAGATGCATTTAAATAATGATTACTTTGTTTAAGAAATTAAACAAAGTAATTATGAAAACATATTGCATGACCTACTGGTATTTATTGCTGACATATATCTTTAATATAACAATTCTAAATCGTTTAGAAGTGACTCAATATAGAATTGCTTGAAGCATGTTAATACATCAACAATAGCAAATTAAATGGAATGCTAATTACATAAAGAACAAGACAAAAAGAATAGTGATAGAAATATCACATGCATTTGAGTCTTGATATGTAAGTAACATTCTGATTCCACCTTTTTATTCCAGAAACTTCCAGGAGATACAAAAATGCAGGTCTTGAAAAAGTTTTTTCACAAAAATCTAAAACCTTGATCCACTGCTTAAAAAAAAATAATTAAGAAGTGCAGAAGTGCAACTTCTCAAGTCTAGTTTTTGTACAAATCAAGGACCCTTTCTTCAATAACATGAAAGGGTTTATATAGTAGAATTAAAACAAGCTGTCAATAAAAATCGCTTAGAGTTGTTGGAACTGTAAACATTAAAATCTGGGATTTGAATTGCAAAAATAGTAGTGCGATTGTCTTTGAAAAGATTCATTGTATCTATTTATTCTCCTGTATCCGCAATTGACAAACTGAGAGCATGTTTTGAATTTCTGGAGGATGACTTATCCTGGAGTGTAGTTGTCCTGTGTACGTGGCATCTGAAAGCTCGGGCACCATGCGATCAACAGCATCGGCAAGGCATTTGATGGTCATCTATTGGCTGTGCAGCTTGACCAAAAAGGACCAATACTCATCCCAAGTAAGGCTTTGTACTCTGCTGAGTTGTTCATCTTTGGTGGTTGAATCCTACTTCCATTTATTTCTAACACTTTTGCTTTTGGAAGCTTTCCTAGGGAACAATCAAAAATCAAACTGGCTCCCTATAAATTATCATTTTCCAGCTCAATCACATTGTTCATTATAGATCTAGCCCTGGAAGTAGCCCTTTCTGCCTTTATCAACTGTGTTTCCCATTCCGAAAACAATATTTCTTTATGTGACTCTTGAATTTTCGGTAGGTTAGCAACTCTGCCTTCCACTATGCTTTTCCAGGAGAGGAAATTTGTGACCTTGTCATCTGTGTCCTCAAATTCTAATCTGGTATTAACTGCCTGATCGATCAGCGATGTAGTTCTGATGAATAGTGGGTCAACAAGAGATATTTTATGGCAACATAGATTGAGCTGTTGCAGTAAGGCCTTATTTGCTTCTAGGGCTTCCTTCTTAAATTCCTTGACCTTAGGATAATCTCTGAACTGTTCAGTATATAGTTGTAGTTGTGATATTTTCTCCTCTTTAGCCTTCATTTCTTATTGATGTGTTAATTGAAGCTATTCAAGTTGTTGGGACAACTGTTGTTGTTTTTGGATGGCATGTTGGTTAATCTTCAGTTTCTCCAGGTTTAATTGTACTTTGAGCTGCTTGTTCTTTTGTTTTTCTTCTGCCAACTGTTCTTCAAGCTGATTAATCTTTTGTTGTTCTACTGCCGTTTTCTCTTCAAGCTGAGTAATCCTTTGATCTTTTTCTTTGCTTAATTCGTTAATTTCAGTGGCCTTATCAATTGTAGCATATGTGTAAGCCCCTACAAATTGGGATAACTTAGTCAAATCCTCAGAAGGATCGACCTATGAATCCTTCCATATAACATTCATAAATTCAAATTGAGGAGTTGTGGATGATGTCTGGTCAATTTTCCTCTTTTTCCTCTGTCTCTTGACTACAGCCCTGTGCTTTGGGCTGTAAAATACATCCAAAGGTGGTATTTCCTCAATATTTAATGTAATTTCTCCTGAAGGATTTTTAGGGATTATTTCAATCTCTTTCTAAGCTATGTCTGTACTGGGTGTCCCTTCAATCACACTCTCAGTAACAATGGGTTGTTGTGTTGCGGGCGATGTTGATGCGATAATGTTTTGGGGGTCGCTTTGGCTTTTGATCTGCTGATCAAACTACTCCCATTCTCTAATCAAGATGGGGTCAATATTAACATCTGTGCTAAGGGGTTCACTGGTTTTTTCAATTGTTTCCCCTTCCCCAGAAATCTCTTCAATAGTCTGTTCCCCATTATGCTATGTTTACTGAACAGTAGGGGTAGTATTCAATAAATCTAGAGGCAATGTCTATAACCTTTGTGTCCTGTATTCCATGAATTTATCCATCTTTGCGGCTCCTAGTTTGAATCTTGCCAGATGAGTTACTTGTGAGAATAACTCTATTGAAGCGAATAAATCATCAAACTCATCCTCCTCATGTATAAATTTACTAATTTTCACCTGACTGGTGAAATTATAAGCGACCTTGTTTGGATCATACTATCTTTTAGGAATCACTGCTAGACTCAGATCCTTAGTTTTCTATGCTTCTTTCTCAGCATGTTTAAAATCATACAATGTGTAAGTGTCACAGTGGAGGGGAAATGAAGGCCACACTTGTTTTTTAGAGTCTTTAAGGTTTCTAGTCATCCCCTTTTCCACTATCTGGTTGATCTGGATTTAAATAGGAATGCAACAAATTACAGAGATAACCATAAACATAGATATGCAGCAGAAATAATACTTCATTTCATTACTGTAAAATACTGAAATATGCTTACAAATAGAAATGGAAATAAACTAGCTAGGGCGACGGTAGCTTATCTCTGAGAAGAGATGTGGCGGCTACATGCCTCTAAACTATGTTACAATGAGGCTCTAAGGCCTACTTATTGTTGAAAAATAATGGAAAACCCTTAGCATCCCAAAACCTAACCCTAGAAGATGAAACGCCAAATTGTGGGCCCCGTTTTGGGTAAGTTGGTACATCAACTTCCCGAGGTCGTAACTTTGGCACCCGATCTTCGTTTGACACGTACAATAGCTCGTTAGAAAGATCTATCCAAGCACTACAACTTTGGGAAGAGAAACATCAATCCTTAGGCCCATGTTGCTCCCATATTTCCCAAAAAACATCGTTTAGGGCCTCAAAATGGCTCCGGAAGTTCAGGACCCGAAAAACTACTAAAAATAGTAAATTGTGCTACAATTACAGAAACTGAAAAACTGAAAGAGACAGTTGTGGGGGTCCAAGTGGGATAGGTGGGTGGCCACCAACATCCACCTGGATCATTCCTCCCCCCTAGGAAGCAATGGTCCCCATTGCATTGAGTTCCTCCATCTGCTGAACTGGGTCCCTAGTGAGCTGTTCTGCAATCTCGGATGTGTCCAGTAATGGTGGGAAGCATGGTCGAGGGCGTTCCACATTGAACACTCGGTGCATGAAAAGGAATGGAGGAATGTTGTGCTCTAAAGCATTATTTCCCACAGCCTTGGTAATGGTGTAAGGACCATGTCGGCGTGGTCAGAGCTTCTGATGGGCTCCTGTAAGGTGTTCTTTCTACAGATGAAACCAGACTTTGTTGCCCACCTGAAGCTTGTGTTGTTGTGTGTGGAGCATGATTATTCAAAGGTCTTTGTTTCAGCCGGATGTATACCCCAGGAAGTCTTGTACACCCCTCCACGCGAGGGGGTGCGGGGGGGACTTGTCCCCCCCGCGGGGATCCAGGGGGGTCGATCCCCCTCGGCTGGGGGGTCCGGGGGCCAGCGGTCCCCCGGCGGGGGCTCGGGGGCAGCGGCCCAAAGCTAAAAGCAAATGTAAATTTGCCTTGTAAAAGTATAGTAATTTCTAGTCAATCTGGGCCGTTCATTAGGCAGATGATCTGACGGTAGAACTTATGTTTAGTTTAGGGTTTTCTGCCCTAGAAGGCAACCCCTCTCTTTGTATGAGGGTATTGTATTTGAGGCTATGAAATAGATGTGTATTCTGTGAGTGAGAAACAGAGAGGTGAGACTGTGAGAGAAAACAGAGGATATTACAGTGGATTTGTTGTAGGTTGTGCCTCTTCATTTTGCTGGATAATAGAAAAAGGACTGGCTGTTCGAGGTGGACGTAGCCCAAAATGGGTGAACCACGTATATCTGTGTCTCTCTTGTTTTCTGCGTTTTCTGTGTTTATATTTCTACAATATTTTATGTGTTCCATTGCTCCGTAATATATAATTTTCTAACAACTGGTATCAGAGCCGAAGGTCTATTTGGCTGATAAACTCGCAGGAAAGAAGGGTTCCTGGTTCGAGTGGGAGCAATGGCGGAAGATGGTAAGTTTAGGGTCGAGAAATTTAACGGCCAAAACTTCTCGATGTGGAAGATGCAGATGGAAGATTATCTGTATCAGAAAGATCTATACCTACCATTGGGCGGAAAAACAAAGTTTTCGACGGGTATGAAAGACGAAGAATGGAACCTTCTCGATAGAAAGGCACTCGGAACAATACGGTTGTGCCTTGCTGTGTCAGTCGCCTTCAACATTTCGAAGGAAACCACGATAGAGGGTTTGATGCAGACGTTGTCGAAACTATATGAAAAACCCTCGACCTCAAACAAGGTATTTCTTATGAAACAATTATTTAATATGAATATGTCGAAAGGTGGATCTGTTGCAAACCATTTAAATGATTTTAATACAGTTACAAGTTAGTTAAGTTCTATAGGGGTAAACTTTGATGATGAAGTTAGAGCTCTGTTATTCTTGTGCTCATTACCAAAAAGTTGGAATCGTTTGGTAATGGCCATTAGTAACTCCGTTTCTGGATCTAGTACTTTAAAGTTTGATGATGTTGTTGGTGCTATCCTTAGCGAGGAAATGCGACGGAAAAGCTCCAGTGAGACATCGGGAAATGCTTTGAGTGCAGAGTCTAGAGGAAGAAAAATGGAAAGAGGAAAGAGCTCAGGATATTGCAGTAAATCAAGGAAAGGCATATCCAAGTCCAGATCGGGGATAGTGTGCTGGAAATGTGGAAAGAAAGGACACCTAAAGAAAGACTGTAGATCTCGGAAGGGAAAAGAAGGAGATGCACAGCAAGAAAACAATCATGAAGCAAATGTGACAGGCGAGGTGTTACAAGATGCTTTGATTCTTTCTTTTGAAAATATTACTGATTCCTGGGTGGTAGATTCAGGGGCTTCATTCCATGCCACACCTGATAAGAAATACTTTCATGACTATGTTCAAGGAGATTTTGGGCAAGTTCGTCTGGGTGATGATAAACCCTGTAAAATCGTTGGAATGGGTAAGGTTCTTGTAAAACAGCAGAATGGAAACCAATGGCTATTAAAGGAGGTAAGGCATGTTCCAGATCTAAAGAAAAATCTGATTTCATAACGGCAGCTAGGCGGTGAAGGTTGTGTGACAACCTTCACAGACAAAGCTTGGAAGGTCACCAAAGGAGCCCTGGTAATAGAAAAAGGCGAAAAGGTTGGTACATTGTATTTATACAATGGTATTTCTAACTGTATTAATGCTTTAACTTCCAAAGGAGTAGATGTAGCATTATGGCATCATAGGCTCGGACACATGAGTGAAAAGGAGATGAAGATTCTTCACTCAAGGAATTTGTTGCCGGGTTTGAAGAATGTTGATTTGGATTTCTGTGAGAATTGCATTTATGCAAAACATAAGAGAGTCAGATTTCTCAGAGTTGGGAAAGAAAAGAAGAATGAAAAATTAGAGGTTGTGCATACATATGTATGGGGACCTGCTCAGGTATCATCTCTCGGTGGCTCTCGTTATTATGTTATTTTTATTGATGATGCAACTAGAAAAACTTGGATTTATTGTATTAAGAATAAATCTGATGTATTTGATACTTTCAAGAAATGGAAAGCTTTGGTTGAGATTGAGACAGGAAAGAAATTGAAGTGTCTTAGATCAGATAATGGAGGTGAATATTGCAGCAAAGAGTTTGATAGGTACTGTTCAGAGCATGGAATTCGCAGAGAGAAGACAGTTCCAAGAACACCACAAGAAAATGGTGTGTCAGAAAGGATGAACAGAACAATCATGGAGCATGCAAGGTGCATGAGATTGCATGCAGGATTGCCTTTACAGTTTTGGGCAGATGCTGTAGATATTGTTGTTTATCTAATAAGCAGAGGGCCTTCAAGTTCCTTGGATGGTGGTGTTCCAGAGGAAGCATGGATAGGTAAAAAGGTAAACTACTCTATTTTAAAGTCTTTTGGTTGTGAGGCCTTTGTCCATATTGATAAAGAAAATAGAACAAAGCTTGAGGCAAAGTCAAAGAAATGTACCTTTATTGGATATGGTGTTAATGATTTTGGTTATCGCTTATATGATTACGAAAATCACAAAATCATTAGGAGCAGAGATGTAGTATTCAATGAAAAGGTCTTGTATAAGAATCAGTTGCGAGAAAAGAAATAGGAAAAGGAAAACAAGGAACACGCAGTTCGTGATGAAATCAATGAAAAAGGAAAGGTGCCTAAAAATAATAATAATCAACAACCACAACAACAGCAACCACCACAACAACAACAGGCACCCTAAACACCTGAAAGTGGTGTTAGAAGATCTACCAGGATAAGTAGACCCCCTGAACGATACTCTCCTTCATTATATTATTTATTGTTGACTGATTCCGGTGAACCCAAATGTTATGAAGAAGCAATGCAGGTTGAAAGCAGGAAGAAGTGGGAGGTAGCCATGGAAGAAGATATGGACTCCTTAATGCATAACCAGACTTGGGATTTAGTCAGGTTGCCTGTAGGAAAAACTACATTGAAGAATAAATGGGTTTACAGGCTGAAGGAAGAAGATGGAGGAAAACAGAGGTATAAAGCTAGACTTGTGGTGAAGGGGTTTGCACAGAAGAAAGGTATTGATTTTGATGAAATATTTTCTCCTGTTGTTAAAATGACTTCAATCAGAACTATTTTAAGTCTTGTAGCAGCTGAAGATTTGCATCTTGAGCAGTTAGATGTAAAGACAGCCTTTCTCCATGGGGATTTGGAGGAAGAGATATATATGCAGCAGCCACAAGGATATGAGGTGAAAGAGAAGGAGAAACTAGTGTGCAGGTTGAAGAAGAGCTTGTATGGCTTAAAACAGGCTCCAAGGCAATGGTATCTAAAATTTGACAAGTTTATGTCTGAACAAGGTTATACTAGATGTCACTCTGATCGTTGTGTTTATTTGAAAAAGCAAAATGATGGCAGCTATATTATATTGTTATTGTATGTAGATGACATGCTTGTTGCAAGATCTAACATGCAGGAAATAAATGTGCTCAAAAGAAAATTGGCAAATTCATTTGCAATGAAGGATTTGGGAGCTGCAAAACAAATCCTTGGTATGAGAATAACTAGAGACAGGAAAAATCGTAAATTAACATTGTCTCAGAATGAGTACATACAAAAGGTGTTGAAAAGATTTAACATGCACAATGCAAAACCAGTTAGTACACCTTTTGCTAGCCATTTCAAACTTAGCAAGGAAATGTGCCCAAAGACCCAAGAAGACATGGATTATATGTCTAAAGTTCCATATGCATCAGCAGTTGGAAGCTTAATGTATGCAATGGTCTGCACAAGGCCTGATATTGCACATGCAGTGGGAGTTGTAAGCAGGTACATGAAAAATCCAGGAAAGGAACATTGTATGGCAGTGAAATGGATTCTCAGATATTTGAAAGGTACCACAAATAAAGCATTATGCTTTGGTGGTTCAAACATCTCCCTACAAGGATATGTTGATGCAGATATGGCAGGTGACAGAGATAACAGGAGGAGCACTACAGGATATGTATTTACTGTTGGAGGAACAGCTGTCAGTTGGGTTTCAAAAATCCAAAGTGTTGTTGCACTTTCAACAACAGAAGCAGAGTATGTTGCTGCTACAGAGGCTAGTAAAGAAATGATTTGGTTACAAAGGTTTATGGGTGAATTGGGTAAGGAGCATGATATGGGCACGTTATACAGTGATAGTCAAAGTGCCATTCATCTTGCAAAGAACTCAGCATTTCATTCCAGGACTAAACACATACAGCTCAAGTACCATTTCATACGATCAGTGTTGGAAGATGGAGAGTTGAAGCTGGAAAAGATACACACTAGCAAGAATCCTACAGATATGCTAACAAAAGTTGTAACCAGGGAGAAACTGAGAACATGCTCAGTTTCAATTGGTCTTCAAGGATGACGATGAAGATGAAAAACAGCCAGGTCCAAAGAGGAGTCATTGTCCAGCAAATGAAGCAGCAGTGGAGTTGCTACAATCATTCTCCAAGTGGGAGATTGTTGTGTGTGGAGCATGATTGTTCAAAGGTCTTTGTTTTAGCCAGATGTATACCCCAGGAAGTCTTGTACACCCCTCCACGCGGGGGGGACTTGTCCCCCCTGCGGGAGTCCGGGGGCGCTGATCCCCCCGGCTGGGGGGTCCGGGGGCCAGTGGTCCCCCAGCGGGGGCTCGGGGGCAGCGCCCCCGAAGCTAAAAACAAATGTAAAATTGCCTTGTAAAAGTATAGTAATTTCTAGTCAATCTGGGCCGTTCATTAGGCAGATGATCTGACAGTAGAACTTATGTTTAGTTTAGGGTTTTTTGCCCTACAAGGCAACCCCTCTCTTTGTATGTGGGTATTGTATTTGAGGCTGTGAAATAGATGTGTATTTTGTGAGCGAGAAACAGAGAGGTGAGACTGTGAGAGAAAACAGAGGATATTACAGCGGATTTGCTGTAGGTTGTGTCTCTTCATTTTGCTGGATAATAGAAAGGAAGGACTGGCTGTTCGGGGTGGACGTAGCCCAAACTGGGTGAACCACGTATATCTGTGTCTCTCTTGTTTTGTGCGTTTTCTGTGTTTATATTTCTGCAATATTTTGTGTGTTCCATTGCTCCGTAATATATAATTTTCTAACATGTGTGGTACCCCTGTGGGTGAGGAGAAGTTGTTCCTATGTTCTGTCATGACTGTATCCCTTTGCTACTGCTGCTGCGTGGAGGAACCCTTCGCGGGTGTCATGGATGTGGTGATAATCTTCCCCTTACTTTGGGAGCGAACCAGACAGAAAATGAATTTCCTAGTCTAGGAGATGAGCTTGTTGCCTTTCTTAGTAGCGATCAAAGAGGTGGCGGTAGGTGGGGCTACCTCCGGTATCCTGTATAATGAATTACCCAAAGAAATAATAACAGTGAGAGGCCTTGACTCATACACAACATGTCGCCTCCACAAGTATGGCTGACCAAATAGTACATCACAAACATCAAGCGATGCAACATCACACAATACCTCATCTGTGAAGAGCTTGATGATGTAAGGAAGGTGGCATTGCTAACAGACTCGGAGATCCCGTCCTTCGTGAAGCCACCCGATACTGTACGACTGCTAGTGTGTTGTAGTTGGTAGGCCCAACCACTTCACGACGTCTGCTGAAATGAGGTTCTTTTGGCTTCCACTGTCAACAATGAATTGTAGCGGCGAACCCTTCGCCCACATTTGTGAGTGGAAAAGCCACTCCCCCTCCTCTGGATCTTCGGGCTCAAAGATCTATCCGAGCACTACAACTTTGGGAAGAGCAACATCGATCCATGGACCCATGTTGCTCTGAGACATGGAAAATTTTAGGGGCAAATTTTCTCCCTTCGGCGAAATTAAGGGGTTTTATATTTTTATTGGGTGAATATTTTGTATCATAGTACATTGTTACAAATTGCATCAAATTTATTTTATAAAAAATTAGGTATGGAGGTTAGCCCACCTTATTTTAAGGGAGAGAGTAAAAAAAGTAAATTTAGCCCTTGAAATTAGGAGTTACAACCTTCCATTCGCCCTAATTTTCAAGAATACGTATTTCTGATAGTTATTTCACCCTCTACATTCGGTGTAAAAAAGGTTTTTTTCTTTCATTTTCCCATATTTCATGGTATTGGGGTTAATTTGGAGAAAATGACCTTATTTTTTGGAACAAATGGTCACAAAAGAATAATTCAATTTATTACAACCTTCCATTCGCCCTAATTTTCAAGAATAGGTATTTCTGATAGTTATTTCACCCTCCACATTCGGTGTAAAAAAGGTTTTTTTCTTTCATTTTCCCATATTTCATGGTATTGGGGTTATTTTTTGGAACAAATGGTCACAAAAGAATAATTCAATTTATTTAAAAATTCAAGTCTCTTATTTTCATGTTTATTTAAAGATTGAATAATGTTCTTACCATATTCCAAGTTTGCCTTTGTTTAGTCATAATCATATAAAGAATAATGGAAAACATTTTTTTATATTTACTCCATAAGTCACCTTATATTTAGGTGTAAATAAATAAAAATAAAAATAAAGTGGAGTATGGTAAATAAATAAAACCTCTTTTTATACTTACTCCAAAGATATGGTAAATAAATAAAACCTCTTTTTATATTTAGTCCATAACCCTCTTTCTATTTAAGAAGGCTCAAAAAAGAGGTTTTATTTAAGTGAATCCTATGGGCCAAATACCATATTTATAAAAGAGGTATGGTAAATAAATAAAACCTCTTTTTATATTTAGTCCATAACCCTCTTTCTATTTAAGAAGGCTCAAAAAAGAGGTTTTATTTAAGTGAATCCTATGGGCCAAATACCATATTTATAAAAGAGGTATGGTAAATTAATAAATAAATAAATAAACAAGAGGTATGGTAAATAAGTAAAACATTTTTTTATATTTACTCCAGAAGTCACATTATATTTAAGAACACTCAAAAAATGTGTTATATTTAGGTGAACCCTATGGGCCAAATACCATGGGCCTAATTATTATTAATACCATGCAAAAAAAACATTATTAACCCATTATTAACCCTAATATTAGTATTAATAAAAAAAGGGGCACATGGTATTGACCCATGGTATTCACATCAAATGTAGGCTATTTAAAGGGGGGAATTAAACGAGCATAGATCCATCTTAACTCTGGATTTATTAAGCCCCGGGAGGGATATTTGATCCTCGGGCTTGGTAGATCAAGGGTAAAAATGGATCATGTAATTTAATGTCACTTAAACATTTTAATTTGGTTAATAATAATAATAATAATAAATCAATTATTAATTTTATTAATTTTTATAAATTATTAATAGTAGTTTTTAAGCTCCAGGTTTATGATAACCCATGGTAATATCATGGTATTCATGTGAGCATAGACTATTTAAAGGGGAAATTCTAACAGCTTAGATCCATCTTAATTCCGGGTCTACCAAGTGCTGAGAGGGATAAATAGATTTCATCCCTCCAAGAGTGGTAGAAGTGGAGTTAAGATGGATATAGGTTGGTTTTTATGATAATGAAGATATTAAATAGACTTAGGAAATTATATTTAAAAAACGTCTTAAGGTGAATGGCTAAAGCTGCATTTAGTCACTTCACAAAATTTAGTAAAACATACCAATATCTCCATTAATATTGGTTTTTCTATTTAACAAAAAAAAAATTCAAAGCAGTGAAATCTTATCACTCTTTCCGCATCACCCTCGCAACAGAGAGATAGTCATTGCCCACATTTCCCACCATTTTTCAAACGTTCTCAATATGATATCTTCATGAAAAAATTAAGGTACCGATGTTGGTGATAAGCCCCAGAAATGGGTAACTATATGGGCTCATTTTGCCTATTATTCTCATTTAATCCACCATTCTCCATAGTTTTATGCATGCTTTTGAATATATTTCTGTTAATTGTGTGAATGGGAATAGTCACTTTACCACAAGGTCTAATACGTGCTTATCCCAGATTTTTGGACACTTTTGGACCAAGATCATGCATTTATGAGTAGATTGGCAGCCAAATACGAGGAAACAAGGCTGGGAATTTGTAGGAGGGGTGTCTACTGCACTAAATGACCCCCTCCTCGAGTTCTGCACCATCAGCTCGAAGTTCTACAGCCGCCAAAGATGATTTCAAGGGGCAGCCGAGCAGGTCTAGTGAAGTGGTTGATTAACTGCAGTTTTGGGCAGCCAAGCTCTTAAAGTTAAGGAGGACTGTTGGGGGTCCTCGTTTGCATAAGTAGGAAGGCTTCAAGCCTTGGGAGTTTAGTCATTTTGTTAGTCTATTTTCACACTTTAGTGCAGCCCTGTATTAGCACATTTTCGAACTTCTTCTTGTAGACAGTTTTTGGGATGTAACTATTATTTTTTGATCAATGAAGATGAATCCATCTTTGCACTAGCTCTGATCTTTCTCAGGAAGCTGTAGCTCTTGGGGTTGGGCCGAACCCAAGTGCCAGCACCTCCTTTGTGTACTTTTATGTGTTTTTCTTGCATTCATAGAATAATTTCTGTTATTTAGGTTAAAATATTGCTTCATTACTTAGGTTGCTTTTGATGATTTAGATAGTTGTTCATGCTTCAGGTCGATTTGACAGTTTGGTAACAGAAAAGATCCACAAAAAGGCTACCAAGCAGTCCTTGATCTCATTTCTCCCTCCTTGGGATCATGAATTGAGACCAAGGTACACTTGCTACCACAAAAACACTGTTTTTGCCTTCCAATGCAACTGCTAGTGTTAGATTTTGAGTTGGAAAAGTTGATATCAATTGTGTTTCCATGTTTAGATCTATTCTTACTTAGTTTCCATAGCTCCCTTGCATGATTTTCTGTCTATAAACTTATGTTCATCATATTTCTGGCTTTTAAGGGCAGATTAGGTCAAAATAGATAGATCTCTGTTTTTTTAGTCTTTGTTTGGATCAGTTTTGGAAAGTAGTGTGCAGAGCACCTGTAATACATTCCTACCTACCCTTCCTCCATCATACAACCTGATCCAGCCCCTCACTCAAGATTTCTTCCCTTCATTTGCCACACTTTCCCAACTTGCCCTAATTTCTACATTTTTGTGCAACATTGCTTTCTTCATCCTTGAACAAATCCAACCATCTTCATCACTCCTTAGCTTCATTTACTAGGTCCTACACCTATTAACATCCTTATCCATCCTTCATTTCCACTTCCCCACCGTTTTCCCACCATCAATCCTCTAAAAACCACTTTCGGCCTGTTCTTGTAGAACTTCCTGTAGAATTTCCTGTAGATCCCCTGCAACCTCCTGTAGAAGATAACACGAGCGATTTTTCGAGATTTGAGCACGGTGGAAATCTCCAGAAGGGTGCTAGGGACCCCTTAGGTCCTCTTCATACCTTCCTAACCCCCTGCAAACGCCCACATCATTTCCTTTCGCCAATAAACCTCTGCACAGTCACAAATAGTTAAAACACATGCATAATAATTTTGCATAAAATTGCTGAAAAATACAAAAAGATGATTTTTCCATATTTTTCTTCAGAAGTAGCTTAAACACATGTATTTAACCTCTGCAATAGTCCATGGCATCCATTTCAGTAGTTGTACATCTCCTTTCTTGCACAAGTAGGGTTAGTCGGTAAAGCTAAGGTTTGCTAGGGTTTGCATCTCCTTTCAGCTTTCATCATTCTTTCTGCAAGTAGACTAGACTCCTTTGAGTTAGCTTCCATCCATCACAGTTAAAAGCTTCTTCTAAGAACTCATAGAAGTTGGCTTAAGCTCCTATCAAACTTGTGCCAGCTGATCAAGTGACAGCCTGTAGTAAGAGCTAGTACTTGTGCATATAGCACCATCGCTTCCAAGTTTGTTACAAACTATCGAGTTGATAAAAGTAAAGTAGGGAGTCCCAGGAGTTGCAGCATCATTTCTGCAATACTGGAGCTCACCATTTGGATTATTTGTTTGAAAAATATGATGATTTGTACAACCTTTTATCTTCTTTGTTATTCTTAATTTGTCGTAATGATCTGTAGGGGTTGGGCCAGTGCTTGAAAAATATGTTAGTTTGTACAACCTTTCATCTTCTCTGTTTTTCTTAATTTGTCGTAATGATCTATAGGGGTTGGGCTAGTGCACCATATGGGGTTGGGCCAATGCACCATGTTGTCCTAAAAGGCGGAGATTGTGCACCAAAAAGGAAATTAATCCACATGTTACAATATTGTTAAAAAATGCAAGACGTATGAAGGTAGTGGATTATGCTAATAAGCAATTTCGATTGGGAGAGACTTAATTAAATTTTATTATTTAATTGAATATTTCCAATTAAAATAATAATAAATCTATATGTATATATTAATATATTGATTGGAAGGCTTCTGACAACGGTCACTTCTTTCCATTAGATCCCCTTCAGGCCTTTGGGATACCTACTACTTTCTTATATTATATAGTTGGGGCTTGCTACTTGTTGGCGTGTTGGGGTAAACAAAATGTGTTTTTTTTAATCTCGCAGTTGGAGTCTATGGAATAAGAAAGAAATTTGATAGCTTGACAAAAGTGGTACAAAATATGTTTTTTTTTTTTATCTCATAGTTGGACTCTATGGAATAAGAAAGAAATTTGATAGCTTGACAAAAGTGGTAGAGAAAAGATTAATCTCTCCTACCTTGACAGAACTGGTGGTCAAGATCAACACCTACAAGAACTTTGTTGTGGAATATTATCAAAACTAATAGAAGGATATGAAAGAGTGTACAGTGAGAACCTTGACAAACATGGCCACTGAAACTTGCAACATTGTTTATAGGAAGAGAAAATTATGTTTTTTTTTCCAAACATGTATGTTAGTATATTACAATTTAATGAATATGTTTTCCTATTATCATATATGGTTTCATACTTTAACAAAACATTTGCCAAGACTTCACTTTTTATTATTCAGTGAAAGATTTGCCAAGATCTCGCAAGATTTTATAATTCAGTGATAGATTCACCATGACTTTACAAGATAATATAATTCGGTGAGAGATTCGCCAAAAAAATTATATATACATATTATATTATTGATAAAATCGCCTCCCATTTTTCCTATGTGTCATGGGGATTCGCCCATTTATTATATATATAAATTTAGGGTGGTTCTTAAAATTTTCCCTGCTCCGAGATTTCCCAAAAAATGTCATTTAGGGCCTCAAAATGGCTCCGGAAGTTCAGAACCCGAAAAAACTGCTAAAAATAGTAAATTGTGCTACAATTACGGAAAATGAAAAACTGAAAAAAGGCAGTTGCGCGGGTCCAAGTGGGATAGGTGGGTGGCCACCAACATCCACCTAGATCATTCCTCCCCCCTTAGGAAGCAATGGTCCCCATCGCCTTGAGTTCCTCCATCTGCTAAACTTGATCCCTGGTGAGCTGTTCTGCAATCACGGATGTGTCCAGTAATGGTGGGAAGCATGGTCGAGGGCGTTCCACATTGAACACTCGGTGCAAGCGAAGGAATGGAGGAATGTTGTGCTCCAAAGCATTATTTCCCATAGCCTTGGTAATGGTGTAAGGACCATGTCGGCGTGGTCGGAGCTTCTGATGGGCTCTCATAAGGCATTCTTTCTGTAGATGCAACCAGACTTTGTTGCCCACCTGAAGCTTGTGTGGTACCCCTGTGGGTGTGGAGAAGTTGTTCTTGTGTTCTATCATGACCGTATCCCTTTGTTGTCACTGTTGCGTGGAGGAACCCTTCGCAGGGGCCATGGATGTGGTGACGATATTCCCCTTAGTTTGGGAGCAAACCAAACAGAAAATGAATTTCCTAGTCTAGGAGATGAGCTTGCTGCCTTTTGTAGTAGCGATCAAAGAGGTGGCGATGGGTGGGGCTACCTCCGGTATCCTGTATAATGAATTACCCAAAGAAATAATAATAGCGTAAGGCCTTGACTCATACACAGCATGTCACCTCCACAAGTATGACTGGCCAAATAGTACATCACAAACATCAAGCGGTGCAACATCACACAATACCTCATCTATGAAGGGCTTGATGTTGTAACGAAGGTGGCATTGCTGGAGGAATTGGAGATCTCGTCCTCCACGAAGCCACCCGATAATGTACGGCTGCAGGTGTGGTGTAGTCAGTAGGCCCAACCACTTCACGACCTCTACTGAAATGAGGTTATTTTGGCTTCCACTATCAACAATGAATTGTAGCGGCAAACACTTCACCCACATTTGTGAGTGGAAAAGTTTCTCCCCATCCTTTGGATCTTCTGGATCTTGGCAGTGGCAACAATGGCACTAGGCTCTACATCAATGATCTGCTTCCCTCTACCATTCCCCTTGTCGGGTTCTGACTCAGGGTCGGAACATGCATCTGATTCAAAAGCCTTCAACTCAGCCACCAGCGACTGCTTGGTCTAACACTCACTTGTGTTATGAGTGGGACTCTTGTGGAACTCACACCACTTTCCAATGTCCTTCTTCGACTTCGTGGTGTTGTTCTTTGCTTGCGGCTTCAACGGGTTGTCTTGGGTCACCCCACCTTGGCTTTGTCCTTTGGTCTTTAGATTTGCATATCCAAAGTCTCACTTCTTTTGTTTCAACTTCTGCTCAATTTTGACAGCGTATCGGTATGCCGTGCCGAGCGAGGAGATGTTCAGGAACTCCATCTCTTCCTGGATGTATCTGTGTAGGTAGCCACGGTATTTGAGTACTAGATGCAGCTCAGAATCTTTGATACCTAACTATGTTCGAAGGGTATGAAAAATGTTTGTGAACTCCGGCACATCTTAGTCCCGTCCCTGTCGCAGCGTGGTCCACTTTATGTATTTGTCCTCATAGCTTTTGACAATGTAACACTGCTCCTTGATGGCATCCTAGAATGAATCCCAAGTGGGTGCAACTGAAAATAGTGAGCCTGTACTTTCATCCTTCTGCTCGTAGTAGGTTTCCCACCAGTCCTTGACATGGGGGGTTGCTTTGAGAAGAGCGAAAACAATCTTTTCCCAACTCAAAAATTCATGAACAGAAAAATAACCCTCTAGCAAATTCAACCATTTATCGACGACATCTGTGTCTATCTGACCCTCAAATATGGGGATTTCAAAATTAACTTGTACCTCAAATGGTGTGGCGTTTCCAGAGTATCTGTTGGAAGATGATGTGTCGCCCCTGGGTAGCCGCTGAAGGATCTGGGCAAAGTTTTCCATCATCGCGTTCCTTTGTCACTCGAGGGCTTCTTTGAGCAAGATTTTGATAGGATCTCCTACCCCCTCATCTTTCTTTTCATCCGCCATGGGAGGGCGTCGGGATTTGTGAGGCTGGTCTTGCAAAGGTTTGACCAGTTCTAGCCCTAGCTCCTTATATCCCGACCTCGTTGGGGACATCCAAAGAAAAATAGAGAAAAAGCAAACCGTCATGATGCCACTGATCCGGATTTAAAAAGGAACGCAACAAATTACAGAGATAACCATAAACACATATATGCAGCTGAAATAATACTTCATTTCATTACTCTAAAATACTGAAATATGCTTACAAATAGAAATGGAAATAAACCAGCTAGGGCGATGGTAGGTTATCTCTAAGAAGAGATGTGGCGACTACATGCCTCTGAAATCTGTTACAATGAGGCTCGAAGACCTATTTATTGTTGAGAAACAATGGAAAACCCTTAGCATCCCAAAACCTAACCCTAGAAGATGAAATGCAAAATTGTGGGCCCCGTTTTGGGTAAGTTGGTACATCAACTTCCCGGGTTCGTAACTTTGGCACCCGATCTTCGTTTAACGCGTACAATAGCTCTTTAGAAAGATCTATCCGAGCACTACAACTTTGGGAAGAGCAACATCAGTCCATGGACCCATCTTGCTCCCAGATTTCCCTGAAAACATCATTTAGGGCCTCAAAACAGCTCTGGAAGTTTAGGACCCAAAAACTGCTAAAAATAGTAAATTATGCTACAATTTCAAAAACTGAAAAATTGAAAGAGACAGTTGTGGGGGTCCAAGTGGGATAGGTGGGTGGCCACCAACATCCACCTAGATCATTCCTCCCCCTTAGGAAGCAATGGTCCCCATTGCGTTGAGTTCCTCCATCTGCTGAACTTGGTCCATGGTGAGCTGTTCTGCAATCTCGGATGTGTCCAGTAATGGTGGGAAGCATGGCCGAGGGCGTTCCACATTGAACACTCGGTGCAAGCGAAGGAATGGAGGAATGTTATGCTCCAAAGCATTATTTCCCACATCCTTGGTAATGGTTTAAGGATCATGTCGGCGTGGTCGGAGCTTCTGATGGGCTCTTGTAAGGCGTTCTTTCTGCATATGCAACCAGACTTTGTTGCCCACCTGAAGCCTGTGTGATACCCCTGTGGGTGAGGAGAAGTTGTTCCTATGTTTTGTCATGACCGTATCCCTTTGTTGTTGCTGCTGCATGGAGGAACCCTTCGCGGGGGTCATGGATGTGGTGACGATCTTCCGCTTACTTTGGGAGCGAACCAGACAGAAAATGAATTTCCTAGTCTAGGAGATGAGCTTGTTGCCTTTCTTAGCAGCGATCAAAGTGGTGGTTGTAGGTGGGGCTACCTCCAGTATCCTGTATAATGAATTACCCAAAGAAATAATAACAGCGCGAGGCCTTGACTCATACACCACATGTCGCCTCCACAAGTATGGTTGGACAAATACTACATCACAAACATCAAGCGGTGCAACATCACACAATACCTCGTCTATGAAGGGCTTGATGTTGTAAGGAAGGTGGCATTGCTAGTGGACTCGGAGATCTCATCCTCGTGAAGCCACCTGATACTATACGGCTGTGGGTGTAGTGTAGTCAGTAGTCCCAACCGCTTCACGACCTCTGTTGAAATCTTTTGGCTTCCACTGTCAACAATGAATTGCAGTGGTGAACCCTTCACCTACATTTGTGAATGGAAAAGTCGCTCCCCCTCCTCTAGATCATTGGGCTCATTCTTCTGGATCTTGGCGGTGGCAACAGTGGCACTGGGCTCCACATCAATGCTCTACTTCCCTTTGCCATTCCCCTTGTCGGGTTCTGACTCAGGGTCAGAACATGCATCTGATTCAAAAGCCTTCAACTCGGCCACCAGCGACTGCTTGGTCCGACACTCACTTGTGTTATGAGTGGGACTCTTGTGGAACTCACAACACTTTCCTGTGTCCTTCTTCGACTTTAAGGTGTTGTTCTTTTCTTGTGGCTTCGACGAGTTGTCTTGGTTCACCCCGCCTTGGCTTTGTCCTTTGGTCTTCGAATTTGCAGATCCAAAGTCTCGCTTCTTTTGTTTCAACTTCTGCTCGATTTTGACAGCGTAGCGGTACGCTGTGCCGAGCGAGGAGATGTTTAGGAACTCCATCTCTTCCTAGATGTATCTGTGTAGGCAGCCGCAGTATTTGAGTACCAGATGCAGCTCAGAATCTTTGATACCCAACTGTGTGCTAAGGGTATGAAAAATGTTTGTGAACTCCAGCACATCTTGGTCCCTTCCTTGTCGCAGCATGGTCCACTTTATGTATTTGTCCTCATAGCTTTTGACAGGGTAGTACTGCTACTTGATGGCATCCTAGAATGAATCCCAAGTGGGTGTGGCTGAAAATAGTGAGCCCGTACTTTCATCCTTCTGCTCGCAGTAGGTTTCCCACCAGTGCTTGATGTGGGGGGTTGCTTTGAGAAGAGCGAAAACAATCTTTTCCCGACTCGAAAATTCATGAACATACAAATAACCCTCTAGCAGATTTAACCATTTATCGAGGACATCTGCGTCTATCTGACCCTCGAATATGGGGATTCCAAAATTAGCTTGTACCTTAAACGGTGTGGTGTTTCCAAAGTAGTTGTTGGAAGCCAATGTGTTGCCCCTGGGTAGCCGTTGAAGGATCTGGGCAAAGTTGTCCATCATCGCATTCCTTTGTCACTCGAGGGCTTCTTCGAGCAAGATTTTGATAGGATCTCCTACCCCCTCGTCTTTCTTTTCATCCGCCATGGGAGGCTGTCGGGATTTGTGAGGTTGGTCATGCAAAGGTTCGACTAGTTCAATCCCTAACTCCTTATATCCCGACCTCATTGGGGACATGCAAAGAAAAAAAGAGAAAAAGCAGACCGCTCTGATACCACTGATCCAGATTTAAACAAGAACGCAACAAATTACAGAGATAACCATAAACACAGATGTGCAGCGGAAATAATAGTTCATTTCATTACTGTAAAATACTGAGATATGCTTACAAATAGAAATGGAAATAAACCAGCTAGGGAGATGGTAGGTTATATCTGAGAAGAGTTGTGGCGGCTACATGTCTCTGAACTCTATTACAATGAGGCTCGAAGGCCTATTTATTATTGAGAAACAATGGAAAACCCTTAGCATCCCAAAACCTAACCCTAGAAGATGATGGGCCCCGTTTTGGGTAAGTTGGTACATCAACTTCTCGGGGTCGTAACTTTGGCACCCGATCTTCGTTTTATGCGTACAATAGCTCATTAGAAAGATCTATCCGAGCGCTACAATTTTTGGAAGAGCAACATCAATCCATGGACCCATGTTGCTCCCAGATTTCCCAAAAAACAACGTTTAGGGCCTCAAAACAGCGCCAAAAGTTTAGGACCCGAAAAACTACTAAAATTAGTAAATTGTGCTACAATTACGAAAACTGGAAAACTGAAAGAGATAGTTGTGGGGGTCCATGTGGGATAGGTGGGTGGCCACCAACATCCACCTGGATCATTGGTATGCTATTTCCCTAGCTAATAGCTTATCTGGAATATAGAGTGGAAGGACATGAGGGTCTGTAACACTGCCAAAAACCCTAATATAGGTGAAATTTTCCTCCCCGAACCAACTTTCGATTGAAGTTAAATAAATGCTAGCCTCGTCAAACACCCGAGGAGCAAGTTTGTTAAAAATGGCTTGATGAACAGGTAAAATAAAACCATGGCAAATTCTGTATATATGATTCTTGTAGTCAGACTTCCATAAATACTTATGATAAATATTGATGGGGGTTGGATCCTGGCCAGTCCATTTCCAACCTAGAATGGGAAAGTAGGAATTAAAACAGATTGTGTCCATTATGTAGGTGCTCAAATAAAATGTGGGCACGACTCGGGTGGAGACAAATATGTTCATTCTATAATCTAATATTTGACTGGCAATTTTATCTGATAGAAATGTTGCCCAATCCATAATAAAGGAGTTGATTATTGCTTCCATCAAAGGAACCATTTCTATAGAAAATCTAGCAGAATCAAGGGTTCCAAAGAGCCTACATACCATAGAAGCAGCATAACAATATGGAGATGCCAAGGAGTCCACAGAGTACATACCAGAAGATTCATGTTTATGCTTGTTAGGAAAATTCCTCCACTGTTTGATAGGGTTTGACTCTACCTCATTCTCCTTAGCAAAAGCTTCCAGAAATGCCTTGTTGTAGTGTCGCTGGGGATCCAACAAATGATACATCTTCTTGACATCTTCAGGCTTGAATGTCCCGAACATCCTTCCATCGATTGTAAAGAAAGCTCTGTCTATTATATTAATACTTTCAATCACCCATCTCACTAGATCATTGTATGGTAAAACTTTTCCTCGAGTTGTTATTCTATGAAGGAAGGAGCTAGCCAAATCATTGAGCGTGCTTTCTGTTTGATCTGTTGCATTAGTTGTTGCTTCCTCTTCTATCTCCGTTGGATTTTCTGCTTCAAGTAAAGCATATATGCATTCCCATGAGATTTTATCGAGGCCTTGACAGGTAGTGTCTGCAATTATCACCAATTTTGTTGGTCCTTCTTCCACTATAATGGGGTCCTTTGCCTTTCGATATTTCTTAGACATCTTGCTTGATTGTGTGATTCTCAGTCAGCTCCGCAAAATGAGAAGAGGAGCGTAACAGTTGAAAAAAATTGAGAGGAGATAATACAAATTACAGTCCAAACACAGTTAAGCGCATTAGATGCATGAGATGTTATATTGTATTTAGCTATCACGGATGAAATATTTAAAGGACTTACCCATAGCTACTCCTTAATGTTTTACCGTAACTTCCAACTTGAAACTTTATTGCTGAAACCATATGTCGCGTCGCAAGTTTGGTAACGGCCCTTTTTAGAATAGGTGTCGTGACTGCGATTTGCGATCAACGATTGCGTTATTTTAATATTTGTGTAATAATCGCATATCACAAATTGGGAGTTACAAGCACCATGCTTAAAAGGTTTTGTTTGCATAGTTGTGATTGCGATGAGTGCTAAGTTGGCATTGCGGAACGACAGGTTTCAAACCTAGCAAATCACATTATTTCTTTATAATCGATTTATCCCTATACTGCACGTATTCATAGTATTTATCACTTTGCTTTTATCAAGAGCGCGGCATGCGATAATTGAATCGCATCACAATTCTTCAATGCAATGTATTGGATGTTTACCTTATGAATTGTCGATACGCGATTGCGATAGTCTCATCGCACCGCAATTCTTCAATAGAGTTTTTTGGATGCTTCACTATGAATCAACGATATGTGATTGCAATAGCTTTATCGCATCACAAAGTTTAAATGCCTCTTTAAATCATTCCGTGGGATTAATGAAGTGCGAGGCACGATAGTCACATCACCTCGTGTTTTTTTTTTATAAATGGCTTACATTGATTAAAATTTTGCAATGAGGGCTTTGATATGACTTTGATCGCATCGCAAGCTCTCCTTGGATGTTCACGAGTTCTAAAGAAATGTGATTTGCGATGAACGGTCCTAAATACTCTAAAAGCAATTTTCATATGACTTTTATGGAAAATTTATTTTATTAAAAAGTTTATTGCTTTTATTTATATTCTAAAGGGGACCCATTTTATTTAGCATTTTAAGAGTAAGAGTTTAAAAATTAAAATGGGGGGGTTGTTGTATAGCACAATAGAACCCCATTAAAAATATTAATTATTTTAATAAAATAAAATCCGAGTGGAATTTCACCAAACAGTTTATGGGTTCTTTAGAACTCATGTGCCATAGCCTCTCCACCAATTTTCAAGCCTAGAGCACTTCCGACAATACCAAAAACTAACAGACTGTGCATTTATGAGCACACCGACGACCATAGATTGCAAATTGAGAAAAGATTATAAATCCCCCTCGATAGATGCAACTCTTTACAAGTCAATAATTGGAGCTCTCCTATACTTAACTGCTACAAGACCCGACATTATGCAAGTGTTGATGCCTCGAAAATCGCTGCAACAACATTGGGGGATAACCACCCGGTCCGGACCTTAAAAGCAGCTCCTTTTCCGTTTGGTGTGGTGGCTCTGACTGTTCATCTAGGTCCAGTTACCTTCTCCCTATTGCTATTGGTTTATAATGTATCTTTAACTACCAATAGACAGGGACATCAGATCACTTCTTCTTGCTGATCAGGCAAGAGAATGACCCTTAAGCTGATTTGGGTTCAGCCAAGCCTCAACTAAAGTTTTGCCTCTTTGAGGAGAGGACTTAAAAGAATGCAAAACTACTCTAAATGCAAACTTATTCTATGATGCAAGCAAAAGAAACTAATCTAAATCCTATCTTAATTAGGCAGATATAGATCTAACCCAACTAAGAGCAAGATAATTAAAGTATTGGGATTTAGATATGTCTTGTTTATAATTAATATCAAGTTAATGAAGTAGTTCAATTAACTGATATTATGGATATCAAAACACATCCTATTGAGACCTTTTTACTGAAATAATAAACCAACAACACTCAGGGAGTAGTTCACAAAATGATATTGATTATCAAATCAATAAATCCAATAATTGAATAATGATATG
Organism: Pinus tabuliformis; assembly: GCA_031772625.1. Lineage (NCBI taxonomy): Eukaryota > Viridiplantae > Streptophyta > Pinopsida > Pinales > Pinaceae > Pinus > Pinus tabuliformis. The sequence continues at coordinate 2,061,395,692 of CM062818.1, forward strand.
TGGAAATAGTTCACAACACATTATTATTCAATAAATCAGTTTCATAAGACAGATTTCAGAGTAAATAGTTACTCAGAAATTAGAAATTAATCCATAAGAACAGAGATACATGATAACAAGATTGAGACAAATTACCCATATTGACAATAGTGCACAAACATGAATAAAATGACACATTCATATCACCATAAAATTAAAACTGATATTTGAAACAGTAGTATTAGAAATACCAATTTATTGCATCCATTTCTCTGTTCTTGGTCTCCAACAGCCCTTTACATTGCTTGAACTTCTGCCTTCAAAACTAAAGCCACAATAGTGCAAGCTTTGTTCTTCATGCATAATTCAATATACAAAGGGAAAATCCTCAATAATCCCCAGATCTGAGATTTTTCACTCCTCCCTCCTACAACTCTAAATTCCAATTACAATAGTGCTTTTAGAAGCTCTAAAATTGCAGAGGAGAGCAGCCCCTTTTTACATTCTGCAATCTGTTATTTATAATATTTGTGAAGGAATTTTGGAGAGGAGAGTTTGTTGAAAAGAAATCTGCCAAATATAATTTTACTTGCTCCTAATTCTGATCTTCAATTGCTGGAGCATTCTCATTGCTTGAAATCCTTTTCTCCATATCTTTTCCACTGTTTTCCTACAAAAGAAATCAAAATAAATTAAAATGCAATCAAAATATCATTTCTGGCAATTAAATCCAATCCAATCAAATTCTATTTAAATAAATAATTAAAAACAAAATATAAGCTCTGTATTGATGCTTGGAATGGTTTGATTGGTAAATGATATCATTGACCAATGGATCTGCAATTAGAAGAGGCTTTGGACAAATGAAATTCAAAACAATAACTCAGAAAATTGATTTTGTTTTCAAAATTCGGAGCCTGATCTTCTGCCTGATTTTTGGCCCAATAAATGATCAAATCTGTTGGTGAAACCTCCTTCAAAATGTTCTCCTTGATTTTCTCTTTCCAATGAGCCGTCCTGGACCTCATTTGGCCAAGTAGAACTCAATTTATGAGTTTCCAAAATTGATGGGTCAAATCTGATATAAATCTGGAAATTCTGTTGCTGGGCTAAAAATCAGAATTTGAATTAAAAATCTAATCCTGAATTAGTCCTTAATTAATTCTAATTTAATTGCTAATCATAAACTAACTAACGAATATCTAATTAACTATTTATAAATAAATTAAATCTAATTAAAAACTAATTCTAAATAATATTTAAATCTAAATTAAATTAATTAATTAAATGTTATAAATTAATTAATCTAAACTATTAATTAAATAATATATATTAATTTAACTAATATAATATATTACATATTATTAATTAATTAATATAATGTAATATATATAATATACTAATATTAATATACGTTAAACTACACTACTTCTTACCTATATAAAACACTAAAACTAACATATTACCATAACTAATATACTAACCTCACTCTTATTCACTCCATTTCACTCATACGTATGAGTGGGTTTAAAAACCTTCAAAATTAATACAAAACTTTAAAAACACGCTTTGGCTTTAATCCCCAGGTTTTATGCTTTATCGCTTATCGGCATTTCGGGGAGAAAGAGATATCGACATCTTTAAGAAATGTAATGTTTTAAAGCCCGATGCGATATATAAAAATACCTTTGTGTAATCGGTGATCGGGGTATGGAGGTGTCGGGGCCTCTCATTTAAAATGATGCGAAATGCCGATGCGATATATCGCATCAGGGTGATTAAATGAGTTTATCGGGGCTCTTTGAAATTGGTTGCGAAATAGAATTCCCGATGCAATTATTTTTTATATTTTTATTTTTTTTTGTTTTAAATTTTAATTTAATTAAATCAATTATATAATATATTAATTAATTTAAAATTTAATCTTAAACTTAATTTTTTTATTTTTTTGTTTTATTTTTATGAACATAAGTTTCTAAACTATAGCTAAAAATAAATGAAAAATAAACTACAGCCACTTGAATGTTTGGTTTTTCGAGACTAAGATTTGATTAGAAAATTGGAGTGAATTCCTTAAGTCCCGATGCTTAATTATTTGGCTGCATAATGAAAAATGTTAGTAAAATCCTCTACGAGTTAATATTTAAACTGAATGCGTTATTGGACAAATTTATTTACAAAATGCGATATTGTACATTTTATGCATTTTTAACCCAGGCTAGATAAATGATGAGACTTCAAAGGAGTGCCATTTTCAAACCGGTTGACCAAATGAGGCGAAACAAGCGTCAATGTGAAGCTTATAAAAAATCGATTCTAGCAAAGCAATCAAAACAAGAATCCAAAGAAAACTAAAAATTAACGAAAGCGTAGGGCAATTAACTAAAATAAAACCAAAAAGGTGCTTAGCCAAAATTTTTATAGAAAGGGTCCCCATTATTTGAAGCGGACGCATCAATAATGGGGGGTGTTGTATTTTTACCACAACAGCAAGCAATATGAATGGTGGGAAGATTTCAATCAACTCCTAAACAATCCCATTTGTTGGTTGTGAAAAGAATTCTCAGATACTTGAAAGGAACTCCTGACTTTGGTCTTTGGTATCCCAAAAGCACAACTCTTACAGTGACAACTTACACCGATGTTGATTGGGCTAGAAGCGTGGACGATCGAAAAAGTACCAGCGGAAATGCATTCTTCATGGGAGATTGTCTAGTATCTTGGCTCAGCAAAAAGCAATCATCTATATCTCTTTCCACAACTGAAGCCGAATATATAGCTGCTGCAGATTGTTGTACACATATATTATGGATGAAGGAAGATTTGAAGGATGTCAACATAGAAACTAAACAACCAATCACCATCTATTGTGACAACACTAGTGTCATCAGTCTCTCAAAGAATCCAGTAATGCACTCAAAGACCAAACATATTCCAATCAAATATCACTTCCTCTGCGAACAGGTTGCTGAACAAAACATCAAGTTGGAATACATCAATACAAAAGAGCAAATTGTAGATATCTTTACAAAACCTCTGCCACAAGAAGCATTTGAACAACTTCGCCAAAAGATGGAAATTATTACTCTTGCATCCCATTAAATAATCATCTTCACAAGAGTAGGAGCGACATGTCAGGGGGAGCCGCATGACAAATGAAAAAGTTTGATAGGGGGAGTACTTGGGCACCCCATTTTCCATTGATGTCAAAGGGGGAGAGAATGGAGAAATATTTCCATCAATGACAAAGGGGGATATTGTTGGTCAATAATTGTCATTGATGAAATATATATTGTTGAGTTCTCCTAGTAAATGTCACCATGAAGTCTTACATTTCCAAATGACCTTACTCTCCATGAAGCCACTCTGTCCTACCTCCAATTCTACACTAATTAATGACCAGTCACATTAAAAAATGTTTTTCACTACCTTAGAGGCAACCTCTCAATTTGATACCTATACCATATTTTAGAGCATAATTTTTCCTTTCCAATGAGCTCTTACTTGGCCCGAAACTCCAAACAGTTTGGGAGATATGAATTTTTTAAGTTAAGAATATTATTCTGGACAGTGAGCCGACCTATACTGGCCTACTCATGTCAGCCTATTTGTAGAGACATAAACACTATATATTAGGCATATGTACTCACTCTTCAATCATCAATTCGATTATCAAATGCAGAACAGCGAGAAAAATTTCACATCTCGTGAACTCTAAGGAAGGAGAACCTAAAAATAATAGGAAAATAAGCTCGGACTATACTCTGATTTTCAGACCTGCAACACTGATTTTCAGACCTACAACTCTGACTTTCAGACCTGCAACTCTGACATACTCAAACCCACAGGCCATTTTCCTGTGGTGTGATCTCCTTGCTCGGATTATGGTGATCTCCTTGCTTGATTCTTCCTGTGGCTTGGATTTGTGACTGTGACATGATCTCTTGGCTCAGACTATGGTGAATCTTGACTGAGCCTTAATCACAGTAAATCGAATATCCTAATTGTGCCTTCATTAACACAGTGACTCGGCCTTTAGCCTCCAGCATTGCTCAAACTGTGGTACAGTATTTTGGATTAAGACTTGTACACTCTTCTCGGACAGTGGTAACAGTGGTGGATTGTCTATGGTGCAGTAAAGCGCAATGACCTGTTTGTACAGTGGCTTGGAACTTGAGATATAGTTGGGATATGGTATTATGAACTGAGTTTGCAGCAGCAAGTCTAATGGTGGACAAGGTACAGTGAAGAGTAAAAGTCAATCTCAAGTATTTATGGAATAGTGAAGAAGTTCGTCAAGGATATTCATGTAAGTACATCACACATTCTCTATTAAAAGAAGACAAAAGGATTGGTGTCCTAGGGGTTGGTGCCTTAAAACCAAGGTTGGAGCCTTGAAAAGAATAGGGTCAAATCCCTAGAGGTTGGAGCCTCACTAAAGTCCAAGTTGGTGCTTGGAAAATAATCATCATTTATTGTACTCAATCTTTTCTATACTTAATAAAATCATTATTACACATTTCTCTAATTAAATTGTGAAGAATCTTAGTAAAAATAACAATTGAAAAGAAATATTGATTCACCCCCCTCTCAGTATTTCCAACGCTTTGTTGATAGAAATATAGGACCACCTTTCTCACGTAATTTTCAAAGCCTAGACCCTCTTTTTGTAGCATCAGATGTGTTCTAGCCACGAGATTTGGTGGAGACGCTGGAATACATGTATTCTCCAATACCCAGAAATCGTTTCTAAAAATTCCACCTAGAGACGACTTAATTAGATTTATTAGTCAATTTTTAATATTTCATAAGTATAAACTTAGAAAATGTGATTAATTAATCAAAATTAATTAATTCATGGTCAGAATGTACTAGAAAAGTACATGGATTGATTTCTAGTTAAACCTAGCCATCGATTAAGATTTAATTGTGCTCGTTGAAGTCTCAACGAAGGATTATAAGAACAAGTCAATGGGGCTTGGAGAAGAAACACCAAATCAATTGATCAATTGATTTTGTTGGGAAATCGATCTCCAGAGTAGCAGCATTCAATTGTCAAAGGTGATTCAGTGAGATCGAAGTAGTGAGAGAGGGGCAGAGATAGTGAGGCCAGAGGAAGCTTTTCCAATTTTGATGAGTACATTGCAAAGAGGCAGTGATTTCCACAGAGAGGCAGTGCAGAGCCCTCTTGGGGAGATTTTCATTTTGTTAGGGGAGAATTGTGAAAATTCCTCAATAGGAATTCCTACTGCAGAAACTGATGATATTACTCCTATTTGCTAAATTCCTTCAAACAAATTGTTGAAATTTCTAAGTCTATCCATTAGAAATATTATGTTTATTCTTCTGGTTTATTTATTCTACTTGTTGATTACAAACAAGTTATTTAAACATATAAACATCGAAATAAACACAATATAGTCTCAACCATCTACAGATCAATAGCCGAAAGAAATAGCAAACACACAAGTGACACTGTTATTTTTGGATAACTCGTCCCCGGAGAAAAAACCCAATGCGGGAAAACCGGTGCAGCAATTCTAAGAGTTATATTATTATGCAGTATATCCTTGCGTACAACTGGGTGCCAAACTAGCTCACCCGACAGACAAAAAAAAAACCGGCAGTAATACCTCTCTATTCGGAAGCAGGTATTTCGAAAACCTGCCCCACAAAACCCTCTCCAACACCACTGAAGCATTGTGTCAGCCCGCATGGCCTCTACGTCAACCTTAGAACCTTCTGCACCAGCCCTCTGAGGCACTACGCAGCCTCTGGGACCCTCTGCATCACTCGTGCTGCCCTCTATGTGGATGACGCAGGCCCTCTGGCCTCTGCATTGTCTCTGTTGGGATCTTCCTGGCCTGCTCTAGCTTCTGCGTCTGCCTCTCTGCCTTTGCGCTGGTTTCTTACCACTATCTCTGCCTCTTTGTCCACTACTCACTGCCCCTTGCTGCTAATCATTGATTCGACTTTACTTAGTAAACCCCGCTCTAGTAAATCGAATCATTGATCACTCTAGTGTATTCTCCAACTGATCCTCAAGCCTCCTCTTATAATTTTCATGTTGGTCCTTCAACATCCGAGATTACATCTCTAATCAACGGCTAAGATTAGATTTGGCTTGATTCGTGTCTTTTAGAACCTTCTAACCCAGTTTTATATTAATACCCATTAATATTTTATTTTTCCTAAGTTTAGACTTAGGAACTCCACTAAAATCTTAATTATTTTAATATCTCCTAAACCGGGAAGAATCTTCCCAAACCATTTCTAGGTCTTTGAGATCTCATGTGCTTTAGCCTCTCCACCAATTTTCATGGTTAGAGCACATCCGATGCTACCCCAAATCAACACTCCCTCTTAGCAAGGACTCTACTCTAATAATACTCCACACTGAGCATCACCCTGATTATACGGCACTGGTACCTGTGCAAATGCTAGGCATCCCTGCCCAACAACCTTTGCATTGTTGCATCCTGTACTACTGCCCATGGTCCTACCACTACCATTGTTGCATCTGTACGGCAACTCCCTCTGCATTCGTCTTATTGCTGGTCCTTTCTCCCAACACTGCATTTGCACTACAACCCCCTCTCATCATGTTGCATTGTGCTACTACCAACTGCTACTGCACTACAACTCAGTTACTGAGAAGTAAGTAACTGATTCACCCAACTACTGACATACCTGTCAGGCTAGAAACACTCCCGATGTTGAAGCTTTCTCTATGGCTATCTCGTGCTCCCTCTACTACCTTTGCGTTGCTGCAACAAACTCCCTGCCTCTTGCACTGCTGCAAACCTCTCTGTGCCATCTTGCATTGTTGCAACCTCATCTATGCCTCTTGCACTGCTGGAGCCTGCTAGCTCTGCAATGTCTAGGGCTACTGCACCGTAGCACTCTCTGTCACTTCATCTGCATCCGTTTCTACCAACATCTGCTAGTCCTGCTACTTTCTATTCGGGGCTCCCATAGTAAGGTATAATCCAAGAGTTTGGGTACCTCAAGGATCCTACCCCTCATCACCTGTAGTCCTCTTGAATACAACTCGCTTCTTCTCTAGAGGTACATGAGCACTCATGGCACAATCGTCATCTTCCTCTACCTCCTTTTCCACCTTCACTGGCGTTGCCTTGGAGTCAGACTCCTCTCCCTTGTTCTTCTTCCTCGGACACTGGTTCACATAGTGACCCTGTTCCCCACATTTGAAGCACTTGACCTTGGAGAGGTCCTTTTTCTTCCTCTTCTCCAGCTTTCTCGCAGATGCAAGAGCTTCATCCTCTTCCTCTTCCTTCTTGACTCGGACTCCCTTGTTGCTATTTCCCGTCTTGCTCAGTCGTCTGATCTCTTCTTACCGAAGAGTTGCCCACAATTCTTCCCAATCTGGAAGATCTGCCCTGCCCAGAATGCTCTGGAAAAAATCTCCCACTCCTCGGAGACTGCATTTATAGCGGTCCTCGCCATCAACTCCTGATCCGACATGGCCTCTATGGAAGTCAGTTGGTCCCGGATCTCCTTCAATCTACCGAGAAAGTGATCTATCTGCTCCCACTTCTGCATCTGGTGTGACCGCAGTTGATTCTCAAGTAACATCTTCCTCCGCACGGAAGTATGTTGGTACAATTTCTTCAAGGCGTCCCACATTTCCTTTGCCGTCTCCCTCTCGACTATATGTTGGACCACATGATCCTGGACCCCATCAAGGATGATGCATTTCGCCTTGGCCATTGCCTCCTCATACTTTTCATTATCAGTCGGGTCAACTGGGATCGCCACTGTTCTCAAAGCGAAGGCCTTGATGTGATGTTTATCTAGAATGGATAGGATCCTGGCCTTCCAGACCACAAAGTTAGATGCCCCAATCCAGCCTGTCCTGATCCCTCAGCCCATTTATAGCCATCTCTCTGTTGTTCTTGTCGACAACTCTGAGTTTCTCTACTTCCCTCTGGAAGTTATCTCTTCGACTCCTGCTGAGTCTCTCTACTTCCCGTCGGGAAGTTCTCTGTTAGACTCCCTCTAAGTCTCGATTTCCCTTCTAGAAATCCTCCTGCCAATCGTCAAGTCACACCTCTCTGATCTCATGTGCACTTGCAACATTGATCCGGATTCCTTGGCTAGAAATCTGCCTTGGTAACAACTCCCTTTACCTTGGTTTTTCCTTGATAGGTATTGTTCTGCCCACAATAGCCCACTAGCTTCACTCCCGCAAACTACCCACAGCTTCCAATTCCCCAGCAATTGAAGGACTGGGCCTCTAGACTCTGCGCAATCCCAACACTCACAAAAATGCTCCCTCAACCAACTGCATCAACCCTCCTAATCTCTGTGTGAGCCTTTTTCTTCCCACCTCAGCCTCTGCGTTGGCCTCTCTCTGGCCCAAATTGATGATGCAGTCCCTTTGTGTCAACCCTTCGTTTGTCGCTTTCTGTAAGGAACAACTTCTGTCACTTGAGACAGTTGTTTCTGTTGCAAATTCTTTGCTCCAGCTGATGCCTTTAGCTCTCCTGTGATCTGCAACCATGCTCTGATACCATGTTCAAATTTCTAATTCTATCCGTTAGAAATTTTATCTGTATTCTTTTGGTTTATTTCTTCTACTTGTTAATTTCAAACAAATTATTTAAACATATAAACATCGAAATAAACACAATACAGTTTCAACCATCTACAAATCAACAGCTGAAAGAAATAGCAAACACACAAGTGACACCATTATTTTTTGACAACTCGTCCCTGGAAAAACCCAATGCGAGAAAACAGGTGCAGCAATTCTGAGGGTTATATTATTATGCAGTATATTCTTGAGTACAACTAGGTGCCAAACTGGCTCACCCAATAAAAAAAAAAAAATTGGCAGTAATACCTCTCTATTCAGAAGCGGGTATTCAAAAAACCTACCCCACGAAACCCTCTCCAACACCACTGAAGCATTTCGTCAGCCCTCTTGGCCTTTTCGTCAACCTCAAAACCTTCTGCGTCAGCCCTTTGAGGCACTGCACAGCCTCTAGGACCCTCTATGTCACTCCTGCTGCGTTTGCGTTCTCTCTGTTGGGCTGTGCGTGGCCTGCTCTGGCTTCTACATTTGCCTCTCTGCCTCTGCGCTGGTCTCTCAGCACTATCTTTGCCTCTCTATCCAGTACTCACTGCCTTACGTTGTTGATCACTGATTCGACTTTACTTAACAAACCCCGCTCTAGTAAATCGAATGACTGATCACTTTGGTGTATTCTCCAACTGACCCTCAAGCCTCCTCTTGTAATTTTCTTGTTGATCCTTCAACGGCCGAGATTACATCTCTAATCAACGACTAAGATTAGATTTGGTTTGATCCATGTCTTTTAGAACCTTCTAACCCAGTTTTATATTAATACCCATTAATATTTTATTTTTCCTAAGTTTAGACATAGGAACTCCATTAAAAATATTAATTATTTTAATATCTCCTAAACCGGGAAGAATCTGCCTAAACCATTTCTGGGTCTTAGAGATCTCATGTGTTTTAGCCTCTCCACGAATTTTCATGGCTAAAGCACATCCGATGCTACCCCAAATCAACACAAATTACTTGAAATTTCCTACGGAAAATATCGTAATACATACACTACAGCCTTCACTTAATTAAACATTATGTGGAAGCAAGAGACTGAGCAAGAAAGAAAATACAACACAATAGACACCGTTATTTTTGGACAAAAGTCCCGGGAAAAACCCAATGCAAGAAAACCGGTGTAGCAACTCTGAGGGTTTTATATTATTAAGCAGTAGTTTATGAATACAACTCTGGATGCCCTCCCGGCAACCCAGTTACAGAGAAATACAATTGGTAAAAAAGAATTTGTGAGATTACCTCACTCCCCGACAAATCCCAACTTTTCCAGCAGCTGAATCAATTGCCCCCAACTACAACTACGCTGCCCCTGCGTGGAGCTCTATGAGGCTTTGTGTCAGCACCATTAGGAAACGTCTTACCTTATGGAGTAGTTTCCAGCCCTCCTGGCTCAGAAATGTCAGCTCCTCTGCAAAACTTGGACTTTTGCGTGGGTGACTAAGTTGCCTCTGCGTGAGCCCTTCTAGCTCAACATCATGCTCTGCGTGGGCCCTTCTAGGTTAGCGTCAACCCCTATGGCGTCTCTCTGCCTCTCTCTGCTGCGTATCCTGGGCTCTGTAGAAGATACTCCAACCCAACTATCCTTCCCCCTAAACTGCAAGAAATCTACTCGATCAGAATTTCCTCCTGAGAACTTCTCACTTCAAAAATTCGATCTCTTGATCTCTCGATGTTTTTTCCAAATGACCCTTGAGCTTCCTTACATAATCTTCTCGTTAACATTCAACGGCTAAGATCATTTTAGCTTGATCCTTGTCTTCTTCTAGAAGTTATACCCACAATTAGATTAATACCTGTTGTCACACAGAATGTCTAGGCACCGTGACAACGCTTAAATCGGGGGCTGTCACCCTGATCCCCAATCTCTCCATTTAAGCAATCTCCCTACAGCAGGCCGATGCGATTTCAGGGGCTACAACTTTGGCGAAATATTGCCAAATATTTGCACCATAAATGCAACCTACTTGCTTCTCCTAATGGGATTTTCGCCATCCAATCAACTACAATGCATCAATTGGTTATTTTTGGACCCTACTACATGACATCATCCTCCATGGCGTAGCTCCTTCTAGCGCACTTCTTGCTTCTGTCGCGCAACCTCCTTACTTTATTTTTCCACTTTTTGGGTAGTGTAGTTTATAGTCCCGCACCTCCTTTCAGCTGCCTAGAGTACTAAGATTGTCCTACCATCATGTAGTCATTGTGCAGGGGCAAGATCCCCTTGATACAGCTTCAATCGACTTCCATTGATTCTTCCAGGAAATAATTCCCCATTCAGCTTCGCGAGTTGAACCGCACCACCATCTGCAATTTCCTTGACTACATAAGGTCCCAACCAGTGCATTTGAAAATTTCCAGGAAACTTCGTGAATTTTTTATCATAAAGTAAGACCAAATCATTCACCTTGAAGGTGTGTAGCTTAATATGTCGATCATGCCATGCCTTTTCGTGCTCCTTCTGCACCTGTTGGTGAAATCCTACGAGAAACCTGTCTTCTTCTAATTCCAGCAACTGCGCGAGGCACTCCTCCATAGTCTCGTGATCCGCCATATCAGTCAATGCTACAATTCACAAACTCAGCACAATATACTCCATGGGCATCACAACCTCTATCCCATAGACCAATCTAAATGGAATTTGTCCTGTTAATTTCTTACACGTCGTCCTATATGCCCATAGGACTATTGGGATGTGCACATCCCAATCGTTCCTCTGTGCATTGTAGACCTTAGTCAATGCATTCTCTAGTATTTTATTGAATGCTTCAACCATGCCATTTGCCTGAGGATGATAAGGTGTACTCCTTTGATGATAGACCTAGAATTCTTCGAGCATCACCGCAATTGTTTCATTTATAAAATGAGTACCCCTATTGCTCATCAGTATCTTAGGACACCCAAACTGATTCAAGACATATTCAAACAAAAAATTCGCAGTTGTAGCAGTGCTACTGTCCTTCACCGGTTGTGCTTCCGCCATCTTGTCAAATCTCAGTCGCAGTAATAATATACCACGCGCCCATCTTTTTCCCTGGTGGCTGTATCGGGCCTATAAAGTCAATCGCCCATTAATCAAAGACTTGTAATGTAATCTGAGGATTTAAGGGCAGTTCATCCCTTCCCGATTGCTTCCCCATCCTCTAACAAGCATCGCATGCCCTACAATATGCCTTAAAATCCTTATGCACTGTTGGCCACAATAATCCTACGCGCACAATCTTTTGCGCAGTTGCTTTGCCTGCATAGTGTCCACCCTCTACTCCTCAATGTGCTTCAGCGAGGATGCTAGTTCGTTCAAACTCCAGAACATATCGGCGTATTATTTCATCAGTGCCCATCTTATACAAGTGTCCTGGGATCACAGAAAATTCAGCCGCACAGACCACTAATTCCTTTTTCCGCTAGGTAGAACATCCATTTAGGGTTGTGCTAGTGGTTAGAAACTGGATTATATCCACAAAATGATCATTAGTGACATGTATATCAAAGAGTTGCGCATCCGGCAATCCGTCTTCTAAACTAGTAGGTTCTTCACCTTTCTCGATCCTGGATAGATGATCTAGTCACGCATTTAATCGCCCAGGCTTCATAATTAGCTCAAAATCATATTCCTAAAAAAGCAAAAACCACCTACAGATCTTCCCCCCCAACACAGGCTTGTTGACCAGGTACTTGAGAGCGGAGTGATCTATGTACATTTTGAAATGCACGCCTAACAGGTAATGTTGGAATTTCTGCAACACGTAGACCATCGCCAGTCCTTCGCGCTCTGTAGTTGAATAGTTCTTTTTAGCCTTTAACAGTTTTCTGCTTGCGAAGGCTATAGGATGATCAATTTCACCTTCTCCGGGCTGGGTTAATACCACACCCAACGCAATACAAGAGGCATCTACATGTACATGAAACTCTTTCTTCCAGTCTGGAAACACCAAAATGGGCGCAGTCACCATCTTTTCCTTTAACACATCCAAACTGTGTTGACACTCCTCATCCCAGCAGAAAGTCACGTCCTTCTTCAGTAATTTCTCCATCAGCGCAGTTATCTATGCATAAGCTTTTATAAACTTTCTATAGTAACCAGTGTGCCCCAGTGTTGCGCGCAACTGCTTTACATTCTTTAGAGCTTCTAAATTGACAATCACAACTATCTTCGCAGGGTCTACCATTAATCCCTGCTTACAGACTACATGGCCGAGCAATATCCCATAAGGCACACAAAAGATACATTTCTTCAGATTCAGGGCAATTTGGTATCTGTGACAAGTATCCAACATAAGGCGCAGACTTGCAACGTGGCGCTTTACCAATCCAAAAACAATCCAATCATCAAAATACACTTCTAAGAATTTATGGATGAACTCTTTAAACGTTGCAATTACAACCCTTGAGAAGATCGTGGGTGCATTCTTCAGCCCGAATGGCATTACTGTGTACTGGAAGCATCCCCACTATGTCGCGAAGGTCGTTTTGTTGTGATCTTTCGGCATGATCTTAATCTGATGGTACCCTGAGAACCCATCAGTGAACGAATAAGATTCATGTCCTCCAACATTCTCCAAAACTTCATCTGTAAACGGGGTTGGAAATGGGTCATGAATGCATGCATCGTTAAGCTTTCTTAGATCCACACATATCCTAATTTCACCTTGCTGCTTCTTTTCCTAGACAACCATAGGGCTTACCCAATCAGACTCTTCTATTGGCTCAATGATTCCAGCTTCCAGCATTTTGTCTAGCTCTTTGTGTGCCTTCTCCTTATACTTAGGATTTAGACAATAAGGTCTTTGTTTTACGAGCTTCGCATGGGGCTTTAAGGTGATCTTCATCACTCCTAGATCGCATACTATTCATTTCAAGTCCGAGAACTTGGTAGGAAACAAGTCGTCGTATTCGCGCAGCAATTTTGCCACTTTATCAACTATATCTTCATCCCAATAATCACCTATCTTTGCAAACTTAGGTTGCGCGTCGAACCCAATGTTTACTTTCCTAGTCTTCAACAGTTCTATTATGTCAGGGTTCGCTGCTTTGGGTCCTTCAACCTCACGTTGTCCTTCGGTTTCTAGAATTTTGATCTTCCGGGGATCCTCTTCTTCTTCTTTTGCAATCACGTTGTAGCATTCCAGTGCATGGCACAGCTGGGTATTCCAGTCTGGTTGAACCCATTCTACCAGTTCTTCAGGTGTTCTAAAGATAGCGGCCTTAATTTCCTAGAGTGCTTCATCAATGCACTCAAATCCATCCTCAAAGCTAAAAGTTAACAAGAAACTCTCCCTCAAGATATCCCATTTAGTCGTCCCATGGCGTAGCTCCATTTCCAAGTACCAATTCATTGGAATAGTATCTAAGGTGTGACAGAAGATATGCACCCATTCTGGTTGTGGCTCTTCTCCCCAAGCTTTAGTCCACCGTGCCAAATGCTCACGTGGATCATCCTTTCCACTGTATTTTTCAATCATCTGGGTATTAGCGTAACCAAACCTTAGCTTCATTATTTGCATGTATTCCTTCCAATCAGTGAAGCTATCCTTATGCGTACCCCACCAATGGGAAGGCGTAGCGCGCAGTGCCAGATCTAGTGCCTGGAATCGATGTTCCTTGGGCACCTCCCTTTCAAACTCTTCCAAAAATAAATTAACATCATTTAAGCCATCATAATGCAGGAGATTCCTTACCTCTATTGATACGCACCACAACGATTTTGTCATCATATTGCAACATAGCGTAGATACTTCATGCAATCTATTATGCCAGTGTTCGAGCTCTTCATCTGAATCTGAGGTACAAGAACTGTCTCTATCCCACGTGATCTACCCATCTGCAGTGGGGTTGATCCAATCTTCATTGCGCGCGGTGATTTTGTATATTTGATCCAAGTCATCTTCCTCCACATAGTCGCAGACCGGTTCAGCGTAGTGCGCTCCCTCAGTAGGGTCCAGTGGCATAATAACCCTAAGCGCCTTCTTCTCAAATGTCATCCTTCACTTCTTTAGATTAATTATTGCATCCATATCAAAGGCCCAATCGATTCCTAGTAGCGCAGGGTAAGGATTGTTGTCATCCACTATTTCAATTACTTCAAAATCAGCCAAATCACTTGCTCCTTCAATTTCTACTGTTACCCCATACAGGCACCCCATAGGAATGATCTTCTGGGTATGAGCGTAACCAAACCTTAACTTCATCATTCATTTGTATTCCTTCCAATCAGTGAAGCTATCCTTATGCGTACCCCACCAACAGGCAGGCATAGCGCATAGTGCCAGATCCAGTGCCTGGGATTGATGTTCCTCGAGCACCTCCCTTTCAAACTTTTCCAAAAATAAATTAACATCATTTAATCCATCATAATGCAAGATATTCCTTACCTCCATTGATACGCACCGCAATGATTTTGTCATCATATTTCAATGTAGTGTAGATACTTCATGCAATCTATTCTGCTAGTGTTCAAGCTCTTCATCTGAATCTGAGGTACAGGAATTGTCTCTATCCCACATGATCAATCCATTTGTAGTGGGGTTGATCCAATCTTCATCGTGTGCGGTGATTTTGTATATTTTATCCAAGTCATCTTCCTCCACATAGTCGCGGACCGATTCAATGTAGCGTGCTCACTCAACAGGGTCCAGTGGCATAATAACCCTAAGCACCTTCTTCTCAAATGTCATCCTTTGCTTCTTCAGATTAATTACTTCATCCATATCAAAGTCCCAATCAATTCCTAGTAGCACATGGTAAGGATTGTAGTCCTTGACTATTTCAATTACTTCAAAACCGGCCATAGCACTTTCTCCTTTAATGTCTATTGTTACCCCATACAGGCACCCGCTAGGAATGATCTTCTGTTGATTGGCCATGCATAGTTGTATAGGATACCATTGTAGCACAAGTCTCCCCATCCTCTCCCATGTATGATTAGGTAGTATGTTCGCATCAGAGCCCAAATCTAGGATGACTTGATCCATTTCATACTCCCCGATCTGTGTAGTCAACCTTATCTCATGCCCTGTCCTCTTCTTATGTTTACCCAGTTTCCTTACGACACGTTGTTCTGAAGGAATCTTAATTTTTCCCGTACAATTGTCGATTAGCTCCTGGAGCCCTTCCACTTCCTTCTTATCTCTTAACAACTTCATACAAGTTTTAAGAAAAGTGGCTAGTGGCGAGGGACCCACATCCTCCATTTCATTGTTTCCAGTCGATTTCTCTTGGCTCTCTGACATAGAAGCTTCAGAAAAATTCTTCTTGGCCTCCACAAATGTTTCTCTATCCCAGTTGATATTAAATCCAACTTCCTTTTTATAAGCCTTACGCACCCGTCCTTCAGCTTCTGGCTGCTTTCCCTTATCTTCTCCTATAGCCATACCACTTTGTGTCACGATATTAATGGTATGGTCCTCTTCTCTAGGCTCTGCCATCATCATCTGTATGTTTTGCGTAATTTGTTGTGTCTTTTTCTCCTGCATCTTGGAAATCATCACTGGGCAATCTTCTATCACATGATCAAACTATCTGCAATATTGACAAGAAGGATGCGTAGGGTTCTGACAGTCACACGAAAAATGTCCTGCTTTGCCAAAGTTATAACAGATGATTTGTCCATGACCTCTGCCATCCCCTCCTCCTCTTCCTCTTCCATGACCTTGAAATCCTCTGCACTCTGCACCCGCGCCCTGATCCTGAGGCCAATTTTCCGCCCGCATCTAATACGTAGGGGTCTGCTCCATCATTAATTCATAGTTTTGGTAGTTTCGTTCATCATGTCCAACCGATTTACAGAAAGTACAAAACAATTGTTGTGGTGTCTGAACAAACTTCTACAATAGGTGATAATTATCAGTCGCGTGCCTCCCAGCTATCTAATAGTTAGCACACCATAATGGTACTCTTGTGCTCGGTCCCGCAATGTTTTCTAGCTTCAACGGAACTGGCCCTCCTCTAATCAAGTAGTTATGATAAACAAGGCAGTGATCCTTATCATGTCCCTTGTCTTTACATTTTATGCACCAAACTTCACTGTGCACCTCAGATTGAGCATCCTTTCATGTCTTCAAACTCTGCAACTCCATGTGCAGACTGCAAGTTGTGACTGAATATGTTGCACTCCTACATTCGTATCCTGTACTAGTGAGGCTTCCAACCTCATCACGATCTCCACAGCCTCCACTTGCATTCCTATCTTTTGCTACGATAATGGTAATCTTAGATGTGGTAGGAGGGATGTGATGTACTAGTCCCTATGCTGAGAATCCGTGATCGACATGTTAGCCTGTCGGATCAGGCACTTTAACCTCTGATTGAAGTCCCATGCGGACTCATTTACCTTTTGTTGTATCTCCTTAAACTCTGTTACAGACTGCGCCTAAGACTTAGGCTTCTTAAACTCATTGTTCAATGCTTGTTGAGTCTCTGCCAACGTCGCGCCAGGTCTATCTTGACAGAATTTAATATACCAAGTCAGCGCCCTATCCTGCAGTGTTGTGACCAGCTGTGCTTTCTTTATATTATCATTAGTAATCTGCTGCACTATCCACACAGCATTTGCAACAAACCAGAATTGTTTGAGGTCTTCGCTTCCTACCCCTTTAAAGATCGACATCTTCATTGTGTTTGCCATGTTGAATGGTTGGTGCAGAGGTGGAGGTGGAGGTGAAGGTGTAGGTGTATGTGGCGGAGGTGGAGGTGGAGGTGGAGTGGATGGAAGAGGTATCCTTGGGATACCTTGACTTACTATCTGCAGTGCGCTTCGTGGTGTACTCAGAATAGTCCCTTCGTCGTCGCTAGAAGAGGATCCTAGTAGCAGATTGTACTCAGAGCCTGATTCTTTGTTCTTTATGAAGGGTTTTCCACTTCACGTAGTCCCAAACATCAAGGTAATGTCATAACCTGTCTTTCACACAACAGCATCTTAATCCAAGTTTTTAGAGATTTTAAGTACTTACCTCGTTGTATTTTGAAGAGTCTGCGCTCTGCTTCGCTATAGCTGATGGTCGTATCAATTATGAGCTCAATGACTAATCCTCCTAAGATACGATCAATCCAGTGTTCAACAGTCTATGCAATGTTGTTTTCTGAAGCTTCTAAGCTCTTCGCCAGCTCTAGAATCCACACAATAGGGTCATCAAGCCTCCACGTACCCTGGTCGTTCACTAATCTAGACAGCCACTCGTGCAATTCACAAGGGAAGAAATAGAAAAAGGCTTCGGTTTTGTTTGTGTACAGGTATTTATTCAACTATTGTTCCTTGGATAACCACGGGTTTCTGTTCTCCTAAGCTACAAATTCGTGCAACTTCTGATTGAGCCACTTCTCAATTTCTTTCTTAGTAGGGAACCACTTATTCAACATCACACATTCCTCAGATAGATCCCGGTCTCGGCAACGAACCATTTGTTGGCTTGATGGGGCCTGACCCAGGTTTAGCGTTATCTGTGCCAACCAGCAAAACCCTAATTGTTGGCCCTTTCAGCAACAACCTGCATAGTGTAGGTTGTAGTCTCACCCGAAGCAATATTGGGGGATGCTAGAACCATGTTTCTGCATCCAGAGGCCTGTGTGATGGTTTCCTGAAGTCCCTATGGCTTATATCTACCTTCGCATAGCTCTAATCCTTTTGAACATATAACTACTGCAAATCTATCTAAACAACTTCCAGATCTTCGCGAAGGTACTTAATTGTACTTATCATGCATAAAGATTACAGATCTACCACTTTTGCACAGTAAACAAGCATTAATTCATATAAAATATATCACATAGCGAAGATACATGAACTTAGCAGAAGTAAATAATAAGACACAAATGCATCAATTTCGGCCCAAAACAGTCTTTATTAAGTATAAGTGTTCAATTACAGACTTATTTTCCCTGTGCACTTAGCTGCAGAGGCCCATGCACTCAGCCTGCAGACTTACCAAGCTCTCTGCACACTCAGTAGAAGGAGCCTTCTTCTTTTGCCTAAATATAGCAAACAGACTTTTCCTGCCTTAGCACCTTGCCCTTACAATGATTCTTCACTATATTATCTCCTCTTAGACTCGCTATGACTCAACTATATATAGCATTTTCTTTACAATACCATGGTCCGTGGACCATGGGCGGGTCTCAAAACAACTCTATCACCTACCAACCTAAGGGACTAAAGCCCTTTTGACTTCTACTAGCTTCGTGCTCCGCTTCCACATTTCGTGGTGACTTTAGATTTCGCCACAAAAAGATATTACAAAATTTGCTCAAAATTGACACAAAATTTGACTTAACTAACCCTAGGGACCCCTTCCTAATAGAAAGGAGATCCTCGTCCTCTACCACCAAAATAAGTGTAGTTTCTTTTTCTTTAAAATAATTTTTTTCTTTTTTTTCTTTTTTTTTTAAGAGAGAGAAAATAAAAAATAAAAAATAAAAATCATGGTTATGAAAACAAAGGTTGTTGCATTCCTATGCAGAAAATCTTAGTTGAAAACCAATGGTTCCTTGGTGAATTAGATTTTCTCATTCCCCTTCCTTATTCCCATTTTCCTTTATCCCTTTATTTCTTTGCAAAATAAAATTTTCAAGTTCAAATAAATTTGTTTGAAGAATTTGTCTACTTTAAAAAGAATTCATCAAGCAGCCATCGACATCATCAACCATTGTTAGCATTCAGCATCAATAAGACGTAAAGAAGCAATCCACAAGATTGAAGATAAAATTGCAAAATTGTCAACTTTATACAGCTAATTCCACATTTTGGAGTCGATTCCTCCATGATACATCATGGACCTGCAAGCAAGAAAAATTAATATACAAAAGTGAGGTATGCATCATGAGGTAACTATAGAAATGGTGAATCAATTTCATTAAAGTAAATTATAGATTTTTGAGTTGATGGATTTATTAGCATATTATTAATAAACCTTTGAATTAATGACCTACAATTATGACTTCAATCATATCCCATATCCCATCACTTCATACTCCTATATGTCATTCCATCATATCAAAAACTCCTCCTATTGCATGCAAATAATTTCATTCCCAAAAATTATGATGATATTAATGGATCAAATCCAAACAAATCGCGGGTAATCATGAATTAAAGGGGAGAGTTCTACTTCAATACTACCACCGCATTAAGCCATTCATTTCATTTTAACCTCACCAATGTCAAATTTCACCCAACCCATTACTAATCTCTCCATTGAAACCGTGTCAAAAGTGTCAGGCCAGGAGTAACTCCATGAATTTGAATTGATTTGCATTAAGGGAGAATATCAATATATACAAGGAGAAGGATATTATTGGGTTTCATCTCCCAATGTCTCTTTGTCTTCCAACTTCCTTTTATTTTTACTATTTAACATATTTACATCAATTTACCTAATCCCAATGATTAGGTGTCAACATTCCCTTCCAAGTGCTATGGTGAAGATGTCTGCAATCTGCTCATTTTGGAAACAATGTCATAGGTGGATTGTTTTGGCCTCCACATGGTGTCCAATCAAATGGTATTTTGTATTGGTGTGCTTTGTTTGATAATGAAACTTTGGGTTTTTGCCCAACTTTTTTGCAGAAGTGTCATTAATCAAAAGAGGAGTTGAGTGCACTTGTTTCTCCTGCAAATCCTCCAGAATTTCTTGAGCCACACAATTTCCATTTCTTCAACTGCTGCCACATATTCTACTTCAGTTGTGGAGTCTGCAGGAATTGATTGTTTACATGACCTTTGGGAGACAGCTCCTGATCCAACACTCGTAACCTAACCTAAAGTAGATATCACAGTTTCTTTATCTCCATCTAAATCTGAATCAAGTTGAAGTCACCCACCTGTGTATACTTGAGTACGAAGTCTTGAGTTCCCTTCAAGCACTTTGGACCTCTTTTTGCAGCAAACCAATGACCCTCACAAGGCTTTTGCATAAACCTGGAGAGGACTCCAATAGCAAATGAAATTTTTGGTCTAGTAGTAGTTAGGGAGTTGAGACTTCCTACGAATTGTCTATAATTTGTTGCATCCTCAAATTCTTTCCTTCAATGGATGTGAGATTTAAGTTCTATTCCATTGGAGTAGTCAAAGGATTGCACTCAACCATGCCAAACATGTTCAATAGATATCCACTGTACTTCTTCTGATAGAGGAATATAAAATTCAGATGTTGAGTTACTTCAATACCAAGATAATAGTGAACATAGCCCAAATATGTTGTTTAAAAACCTTTCCTTAGTTCTTTCTTTATGGATGCAATATTAATCTCATTGTTTCTTGTCATTAGAAAATCAATTACATACACCACAAGATATACAACTATTTTTCCAACTTTCTTGACAAACAAAGTTACGTCATCAAGATCATAGTGTTTGAAGTTGAGTTTCAGAAGGTTCTCAATTAACTTCTTGTACCAAGCTTGCGGTGCTTGCTTGAGGCCATACAAGGATTTTACAAGCTTGCATACTCTGTGTTCCTAGCCCTTCACACCAAATCCTTCTGGTTTGAACATAAAAACATTCTCTTTCAGATCTCTATTCAAGAAAGCAGTTTTTACATCCATTTGATGGACTTTCCAACTGTTCTTAGATGCCAAGGCAAAGAGTGTTCGGATGGTAGCCCATTTTTCTATGGGGGTAAACGTTTCCTCATATTCGAACCCTTCCTTCTGTGCAAAACCTTTGCCACAAGCTCAAATTTATGCATGTCAAGAGAGCCATATGTTTTATACTTGTTCTTGAAGACCCACTTGCATCCTATTGGTTTGGTTCCCAATGGAGGATTAACCAGCTTCCAGGTGCCATTCTATATCAAAGCATCATATTATTTTTGTGTCACTTCTTTCCATTCATCATGAGAAGCAGCTTCTTTGAATGAAGTTGGTTCAAAATCTGTAGACAAATTCAGTTCACACTCATAAGAAACATCCATATCAACAAGTGAATCAGGATTATCTACATCACCTCCATTTTGTCTGGTAGAGCTTCTTATTCGTGTCTTTCCAACCTCATCAAGACAAACACTTTCAAGTGTCTTTGTCAGCCATTTTGGAGGACCTTTCAGAGATGGCCTAGTTTGCTCAGTTGAATGAGATTGGGCTGAATCAAGATTTAGTCTCCCAATTTTTTCAATCACATTACTGAAAGTGTCATCAATAGATGGAGCTTCATGTGGGGGAGAGAGTGATTCAAAATGAGATTCCATATATTGATCTAGTATAGGGACCCCCCCTTCAATATGTGGAATCTCATTATCAAACTCTTGAAAATACTTTGCATGTCTGAATCTGTCCAAGTGATCAAATTGTCGCTCAACAACATTGTCAGTCTTGGAAGATTCAAGAAATATCACATCTCTAGATATTATAAACTTCTTATTCACTTCATCATAGAGACGGTATGCTTTGGAGGTATTTGAATACCCCAAGAAGATACATTTTCAACTCCTTGCACCAAATTTATTTCTCTTTTCCTTAGGTATCAAGGCATAACAGGTGGAACCAAAAGCCCTGAGATGCCTCACCGAAGGAATGTGGCCATACCACATTTCATAGGGAGTCTTGTTTTTTTCTAACATTAGATGGGCACATATTCTTTATATTCACAACACATAGAACTGCATCAACCAAAAAAATCAACTTAACTTTCTTGAAAAACATCGTCAACCGTACCATCTTTAATATTTTCATGTTCATTCTTTCAGCTACTCCATTCTGTTGGGGATTATAAGGCATGGTTCTTGGATGTTGATCCCATGTTGGTGAAGATAGTTTTCAAATTCATTTGTTGTATATTCTTTTCCATTGTTAGTATGAATAGATCCAATATGAGAGTGTGCATCATTTTCAATCCATGCGTGAAAGTTCTTAAATGTTTCAAAAGCTTTAGATTTGTTCTTCAATGAATAAACCCCAACACATTATGGTGTAGCCATCAATAAATTTCATCATATATTTATTACCATTTGCAAAAGGAACAAGCATTAGGCCACATAAATCAGAATGGATGAGTTCAAGTTTTCTATGTGCTCTAGAATGAGAATCATGAAAAGACTCTTTGTTGTGCTTTCCTAATATACAAGCATCACATTGCTTAAGTTTCCTAGGAATTGTAGGCAAACCAATAAAACCATTTTTCTTCAACAAACGGAGGTTATCATAGTTCAAGTGTCCAAATCTAGCATGCCATAAAAGACTTGATGGAAATGTACCTTCATCGTAGTGATAATTGTATGAAAAGTTTTGTGCATGAGCAAAGTTTCTTTGCAGCTTCAGAAGTCTTTTGTATTCTATCCCAATAATGACAAGTGAGTGATCTAATGCTTTTTTTACCTTGAGCTTACCATCAAATATATGAATGGACTGTCCTTCCTAGCGGATGTGGACCAAATAAAACAAGTTTCTCCTCAGCCCTGGGAGGTATAGAACATCATGTAGAAGAAATTCTGGAAGACCAAATAGTTTGAGCTTGATAACGCCAAGCCCTAATGGTTTGAGTTTTGACTTGCCTACAAAGTATACTACTCCATCAACATTATCAATGAATTCTTCAAAGAAATATCTTATGAAATTCATGTGGCAAGTTGCTCTTGAATCAAGAAACCAAGCATATTTCCATGAAACAAGTGAAGCATTGAATAAGTCTTTGGTTACTCCAATGTTGCAATGTGCCACAACATAATGAGCAGACTCAGGTGCTTTACCTTTTCCTTTGACACGTGTTTTACCTTTTCCTTTGTCAAGTGGTTTACCTTTTCCTTCATTTCTTTCCTGCTCAATTTTGTCCCAAGGAAGCTTACATGTGGAAGCATCATGTCCATCTCTATTTCATCGTATGCAATGAACATCTAACCTTTCTCCTTAGAAACGTCTGCACCCCTGCCTCCAAAATTATTCCTTCCTCTTCCTCTTCAGCCACCTATTTTGCTAGAATAATCTTGTACGTGACTCTTCTCTTTTTGTGCAAGGCACACAACTTCTTCAAAATACTGAGGAGTTGTCTTCTTCCCAAAAGCCTTCTCTCTTTCAACAAACTTATTCTCAAAGGAATCAAAGGTAATATTCTTAAGTTTTCCACTTGCTTGCAATGACTCAAGATAATGTGAAAAGGTGGGATATAGTGCCTTGACATAAGTTATTAGAGGAATATCTATTTCAACACCAATGGCTTTTATGTCATGCATAATGGATCTTACTTATGATGCTAAGGCAACAGGGTCATCATTTTTCAAGTCAAGATTGAACAACTTTACCATCGATTAAAAAACTTCAAGTTCAGAGTGTGAGTCATACAATTCCTTTAACTTCTTTAAGGCTTCAAAAGCATTTTAAAATGGAAAAATATGTCAACTCACCTCTTCATTTACTGATACTACAATCAAAGTGTAGGCATTGTTGTTCTTGTTTCCCAGATGGCAAGCTCCTTATTTGAAGTAAGATTTTTAGGTGCATTGTCTCCTTCTCCTTCACAAATTCATTTCCAAGGCTCATTGAAAATGAGGGTGTGTTTGATCTTTTGGGACCACTCATGATAGTTCTATTTTTTTGTGAGAACTACTCCCACTATGGAGATCAGTGAATGCATTCTTAAAAATATTATCTGCTTTCGATTCAAAATCACAACCTTTCTTGATGTCTTGTATTTAATTATGTGGATGAAAAAAAAACTTTAATGTGGCATATATAACATGTCACCTCTCCTTGATGTATCACTGCTCCTTAATATATTAATGTCACCACTCCTTAATATAATATGTTTCCACCCTTAATATAATATGTATCATATTTATTCAATTCAACACACTTCATATATTATATGCCCATAATATATTATATACCATGACCTATTAAAAATGAACTCAACTACTTCATACCATACCCACTTCCATGCACATATACCAATTTAACTCTTTACATACTAGGGCTTTTCAAGAGCCTTCGAATTTAATATATAAAGGGAATTTAATATACAATAGCCAACAGACTTCAGACACTATATTCAACGTATATCATGGCAAGAGTTCACCTCACGGTCTTCAACATATATTGGCCATCCAAAAATAAGTTAACGTGGAGAGGATTTCAAAACACCACACCAAGTTACATGCTTAGTTTATGGCTCTCATAACAAATTTCAGTTTAAATGCATCAAAGGAATCATATGAACAACACACCAACACATTTGCATAGAAGACCAATGTACATACCAGGGTCACCGTTAAGCCAACTTACAGTCAATAGTTACAACCAGAGTCAATGTCTCTTCAACAGTTGATGCAGGGGATCAATACATGAACAAGATGTTGCTCGCTCCATTGCAGGCGACCCATAGACTCCAACCATTCCACTTTCACTGCACCAGGAGTCAAGGCAACGCACCACATACAAAAACCATATACTCGACGCACAATAGACAACAACCAACACAATAATCCAAGGCAACATCGATTCCATTAGACCATAAATTTGCGTTCATTATTTGTAAGCGTTCATCCATTTTTGTGGTCATTACACATAGTTCCCAGAGGAGTTTGCCAATCGATGAATTGTTACATACATATGTCTCACACAGTCTTGAATGCAGAGATTGTGTTTAACAGCGATGTCAGAGAACAAGAATCACTCCAAGGATGAGGATGGAAGGAATTTGGCAGACTGCAAAAAAAGGCAAAAGGGAGTTACAAGGGCAGAAAGGAATTCAAAAAATTGAGTTGGCTTTGATACCATGCCAGGCTAGGAGTAACTCCATGAATTTGAATTGATTTGCATTAAGGGAGAATACGAATGTATACAAGGAGAGGGAGACTATTGGGTTTCATCTCCCAATATCTCTTCGTCTTCCAACTTCCTTTTATTTTTACTATTTACAATATTTACATCAATTTACCTAATCCCAAAGATTAGGTATCAACAAAAAAGAGATGATTCGGAGGTAAAACTTCTTCTTCGCAACGATGGGGGTTATTATCAACCAGGAACTAGTTGGAGTAAATTTTCTCAGTGCTTATCCTCAGGTTTGAGAACAATTGCAGAAGGTGCTAAAGTTTTTTGAGAATTTTAATGGGCATGAAATTGAGGTAACCATAGCCTTCACCTGGGCCTTTGATGGAATGGAGGTAGAAATTAGGGACATAAAGCTAAAGAAAACAAATTCTTTCATTGCAGAGGCAAAAAAACTTCCAAGGAGCAGTGAAAGTTGGTTTAAAAAATAGAGATTTAAGGATGAACAGGTATGGATCTCTCAATCTTTAAGAAAGGAATTCTTGTGTCTGCAGTAAAGTCTAAATGGCGGAATCTACTATTGGTATTGCAAAAATTTCTTACTGTGAAAGGAGATACAGGGTCTTACTCTTCTACGATGCTAGACTTTTAATGCATTTTATTAAGGGAAAAGAACTCAATATGCCTTACTATCTTGTGTGGGGCTTGAAAAATATGTCTTTTTGTTATGAAGCCAACTCACAAATAGATAGATCAACGACTTAAAAATTATCCTCTTCGAGAGAGAGACCTCCTTTACATTACATAAATGAACAATTCTTGGATGATACAAATGAAAAGACCTCCTTTCTATATATAGGCGTCTAAGGGGGCACAATATAATCAGAACCTACATAACAATAATAATGTAAGGGCACAACAATAACAATAGTGGGATTCTATGGGGCACAATAATAACAATATGGGGACTACATGGGCACAGTAATAACAATAAGGGGGTTACACTAACAATAAAAATAAGGGTCTACACTAGTATTATAGCGACCTAACATGCCCCTCTCCTTCAAAAAGTATTGTCCTCAACACTTGAGTAGTTATGGATGCTTCTGTATAAAATTCTCATCCTCGCATGTGGAATCTTCAGCGGGTAAGTTCTTCCACTTGATGAGATACTCTGAAATTGATAGATTTCGTAGTTGTTGGGTTCTTGTTTCCGTGACTACCTCAGGTTCCAATATGATTTTTTCTTCCTCGTCAAGTTCTGGCAATATTATTTGAACTGGGATCTTGTCACCTATAACCTTCTTTAAGCATGAAATGTGGAAAACTAGGTGCACTCAGGAAGATGCAGGAAGCTCCAATTTGTATGCCATAGTACCAATCTTTTGCAACACCTTCTAAGGACCATAATACTTTGGTGATAATTTATTATCCTTCTTAGCTTGTTTGAGGGACACTTGTTTGTATGGTTGTAGCCGTAAAAATACCCAGTCTCCTACATCAAAACTTCTTCCGTTGCAATGGTGATCAAACTGTTGTTTCATTCGATTTTGCACCAAAGTAGGGTTATCCTTCAAGAGTTGGAGAACATGTTGTTGATGTTCAATGTGATCTTCCATTGCTTTAACCTTAGAATTTTCTCTTAAAGAGGATGTGATGGATGGTGGATGATATCCATAAAGTGCCATAAATGGGGTCATTTTTGTTGCAGTATGGAAGGAAGTGTTATACCATCATCCAGCCAAAGGTAAACACTTGACCCATTATGATTGTTTATCAGATACAAAGAAACGAAGATATCCTTCCAAACATTTGTTCACTATCTCAGTTTTCCCATCAGATTGAGGATGATAAGATAATCTATAAGCTAATTGAGTACAGAGACAAGAAAATAATTTAGTCCAAAAACTTCCAATGAAAATGGGATCTCTTTCGCTTAAAATAATCTTTGGGTTTCCATGTAGCTTTTGAATTGTTTCCATAAATGCAATACCAATTGTATTGGCTTTAAATGGATGAGATAATGCACAAAATTGTGCATACTTGGTAAGTCTATCCATTACTACCATGATGACACTCTTTCCTTTGGACTTGGGTAAACCTATGATAAAACCCATCAAGACCTCCTCCCAACATTGACTTGGAATGGCTAAAGACTGTAATAGACCTGGGGTCTTAATTGTCTCAACTTTGTTTTGTTGGGAAACCAAACATTTTGCCACAAACTTTGAATATCAGATTTAAGCCCATCCCAAAAAAATTCCTTCTTGACCCTGTGATAAGTTTTTAAAAATCCTAAGTGACCTCCTAAGGGAGAGGTGTGCAATTCCAAAAAAAAAAAATTATTTGAGTTGGGAATTCTTACAAAGATATAAGCGATATTTGTACCATAATGAATCATTTTTCCAACTAAATGTATCATATGTACTAGGATCTTGCTGCAACTTTTGAATGAGTGCCCACACTTCTTCATCATTCTTCCATTCATCCCTTGCTTCAGTTATCCAATATGTTTGGTTAATAGAAATGGCACAAAACAATGCTTCCATGTTCGCATCCTTTCTTGAGAGTGCATCTACAACAACATTTTTCTTCCCTTTTTTGCAGATGATTTCAAAGTCATAACCCAACATCTTTGTAACCCATTTTTGTTGCTCTTTTGAAGATAATCTTTGTTCCAAAAAGTATTTAAGACTATCATGATATGTTTTTACCTTGAAGTGTTTTCCCATTAGGTAAGGTCTCCATTGCTTTAGTGCATGTAGTATTATCAACATTTCCTTCTCATAAATAGGTTTGTGTAAATATTTTCCTTTGATTGGGTGGATTTCAAAAGCAACGGGTCTTCCTTCTTTCATTAAAACAATACCAAGTCCATTTCTTGAGGCATCACATTCCACAATAAAAGTTTTTGTGAAGCCTAGTGTAGCTAAGACCAGTGCTTGGCACATTGCCTCTTTAAGATTTTCAAAGGCCTTAGTTTCTTCTAGAGTCCAATAAACTGCATCTTTCTTCAGTAATATTGTTAGAGGTGTTGTTATTCTCCCATAATTCTTAACAACCTTGAGATAATACGATGTCAACCTAGGAAATCCTCGAAGCTGCTTTATGGTTGTGGGGATTTTTCATTCCTTAATGGATTTAATTTTGTTAGGGTCTACCCTAACACCCTCATGAGATAAAATATGACCCAGATATTCCACCTCTTGTACTCCAAAGAAACATTTGGAGGTTTTTTCATATAATTTTTTCTCCTCCAATAGTTTGAGCACCCTGTCAACATGTTAAATATGATCCTTCCAAGACTTGTTGTAGATTATTATATAATCAAAAAATACTAACACAAATTTTCTAAGGAAGGGTTTGAAAATGGAATTCATCAAACCTTGAAATGTGGAAGGTGCATTGGTAAGGCCAAAAGGCATGACAAAAAATTCATAATGACACTCATGAATTCTAAATGTTGTTTTCGAAATATCTTCAGTCTTCATTCTAATTTGATGATATCCTGAATGAAGATCCAACTTGGTGAAGTAAATTGCTCCATGTAATTCATCCAACAATTCATCAATGACAAGAATGGGAAATTAATATTTAATAGTGGATTTGTTGAGCTCCATATAATCCAGACACATGCACCATGATCCATCATTCTTGTGCACCAATACTACTGGAGCAGAGAAAGAACTTTTACTATGTTGAATTATACCGACCTCTAGCATTTCTAAAACCATACATTCAATTTCACTCTTTTGGGCATAGGTATATTCGTAAGGCCTGATGTTTGGAGGAACACTTCCTGGAATCAAATGAATAGCATGATCATGATCACGAATAGGTGGGAGGCCTTTCGAAGTATCAAATACCTTGGAATGATTTTCCAAGACTTTTTGGGGATCTGGATAAATAGATGATTTCAATGTTTGAACCTCTAGTGAGCATAAATCTACAATTACATCTCTTTTTTATTTCTTTAGAAGCCTTTTCATACCATTAAAATTGAGTATATGTCCTAGTTTCCCTGTGATACCCCTTAATTAAACTTCCTTTCCTTCCCCAAAAAAAGTTAAGCAAATTTCTCGAAAATTAAAAACTATTGTACCCAAAGATTGTAACCATTGGAATCCTAGTACAACATCAGCACCACCAATTGGAATGTAAAGCATTAGACTATTCAATACATATCCCCCCATGGTTAGCTTGATATTATGGCACTTTCCAGAACAATTTAGTTCCTCCATTTGCAACCATCACTTGACACTCTGGTGTTGGATATAGGAAGCTATTCAAATCCTTGGCTATCCTACAATGAATAAAATTATAGGTACTTCTTGAATCAATCAACATTATTACATTTTTCTTCTTGTTTTGTCCTATCTTGAGAGTTTGAGGAGTGGTAATTCCTGCCAATGCATTACAACATATGGTCGGATTCATTTATTCTTTCTCGGGGTTGGTTCCTGGCGTATATCCTCTTATTTTGATGTTTCTTGTTCCTTTTCTTCCTCCTCTTCACAATATATGTAAAATAATTTATTCTCAACACACTTATTACCTTTAGTGCATCTGCTATCACAACTTTAACAAAGCCCTTTTTCTCTTTTTTCTTCCAGTTTTTGTGGTGTGAAGCTTGTAGGTTGTGGAAGGCTAGGAGATGTTAGGGTCCTATAATAATAGGATTCATAATTTTGAACTGGATATAGTTAGTCTTATAATATTGTACATACTTTTGCTTTCTGCAAAATGTTTTCCTTATTAAAAATTCAAAAAAAAAAAAAAAAAAATGTAAAGAGGGTATGTCCTAAAAGAAAAATCAAAAAACAAAAAGAAAGAAAATCATCAAAAAGGTGAAAAATATGAACCCCAAAACGAAATAAAATAGATCATGAAAGTGTGCAAATTTAAATGCCACTAATTTTTACTTTTTTATGCAAAATAAGGTTGTGTGCAGCTTGTCACAAATGCCACAATCCATGATGGTCAAATAGCTTAATCTTGACTTATTCATGCTTTAAATTTTATGTTGATAGATAGAGAATAAATATCTAGCCAAACTATTTAACCTTGACAAATTAGTAGTTAGGTAGAGAATAAAAATGAGCTCATCATCTTAATCTGAGGAACACAACAACTATCAACATCTAACACTCAATTGATTGAAAGACAGCTCAGTGTTGAGGTTTCTTCTTTTACCAGGCCAGTAAATAAGGAAAAAGATATCAAGGACAGGTACAAGGAGATCAAGTTGAGAAATGAGAAGTTGAAAGCTAAAACATATTCCCAATACTTCAAGCACACACCAACTAATCAGAGTAGGTTGATGTCAGCTTTTGACATCAAAGCAGGAAAAATGCAAGTGTCCTTCATGCAGCCTACTGTTCAATAGCCAAAAACATCAGCTGACTACAGAAAAACCGACTTCGAGGTGTTGGCCAGGGATGTTCATCCCATTGACCAAATTGAATTCCACAAGAAGGCTAGAGAGATGATCTACTCCACCTTGACAGGGAAGGCCATGGCCACACATAAGCTTCAGAATTCATTAGATAGCATTGCAACACAATATAAATTGGAAAAGGCCTCCTCACAGGCCAAAGACAATAGGATCAAGTCATTGGAGGACTTGGTAATTAAGCTAGGACATGATCCCTGCCGAGAAGTTGATCAAGAAGAAGAATGAGGACATTGCAGCTCTTAAAAAACAATTAAAACTTCTTCATTCAGAGCACCCACAGACAAAAGAGGTCCTGTAGAGCCAAACACATTAGGAAGAGATGATGGACCTAGTTTTACAATTGAATGATCAATTGAAGGAAATGGAAAAGGAGTTAGATAGCTTGATACAGGTAAAACAAGCTAGTATGGAGACTGCCCCTGCCACTGTTATCCCAATAGTTACTACTGCAGTACCTTCCACTTTGGCAGCATCATTAGCTCCTACTGCTCCAATGGCTACAACACTGCCAGCTTCTACAATGTGTACATTAGCAACAGGGTCAACAAGTGATGAGGCTAGCAAATTGGTCAAGGCAATGGAAGACATGTCCATTCAGACCACAGAAATGAACAAGCTCAAGGAAAAGGTGACCAGTCTAGAGACTGACTATAAGCTTGCACAGATTATGCACAAAGAAGAAGTGCAGAAATCAACCAGGATGAATGAAAGAATAAAAAACTTGGAGAAGGAATTGACTTTAAAGGAACCCCTTGGACAGGCTAAGGAACAATTATGGGCCAATATCATTGACTCTGTCAATGATATTTGGCCATCCATTCAAGTAATTTTTGAACAGATTGACTTAGTGAAGCAGGCTACAGAAGCCATACAGAGAGTGAAAATAGAATTGGGAGATATGCCAGAGGAAGCAACAAGGATCATTCACTTCCTTAACTCCAAAAATAAGTATGAATTGCAGGAATTAGAGATACCTGACAGGACAGGTACAATACTGGAAGTAAAAAGGGTCCTCACCAAGAGGAATTTAATGCTAAACCTTGAAGATAAGTGCCAAACCATGCAACTGGCTATAGACAGGTTCATGGTTAAATTTGAAGTTTTGAGGCAAAAGGGTTTGCCCAATCCCTTGGTAATAAATGATAAGTTAATGCCACAGGAGGACTACAACAGGAAAATCAGAGAAGTGGCCAGAGATCAAGTGAACACTTCATCTATGAAGGGGATCCCAACTGGCAAGGTCCTATACCAAACTTTTGAGAACTTGTTTTACCTCCAGCATGAGGTAAAACACCTTTTTGTGAATAAACCCACTTTTGCCAAGTACACGGAGGCAGATGAGATTTATAGGAAAATGATAAATATCCAATTACCAGATGCAAAAACATGGGAGAAATTGAATGACTTACTATAGAAATACACAGTCAAAATGTAAAAATGTACAGTAAGGGTAAAAGGCACAGTAAAAGGATAATGACAGGCCAGCCAGATGAAAGAGTATCAGGTAAAAGTGTATCAGTTGAAAGATCAGAGTAAGAAGAGCATTCAGCGTGAAGACCAAACAGCAAAGCAGAGATTAAAAGGCAAAATATCAGAACTTAAAGACAACACAACCTAATAAACAAGGACAACAAACAGTAGTTCAATAGTTGTCTCTATCTTCTTGCATGAAGATATTTCTTTCTCCTAGATTAATTCCCAAGATAGTTTGGGATATTTTGTAAATTATTTTTGTATAAATACTTCATAGTTCGAAGTATTGAGGGTGGATTGCTATACATTTGTAGAGTTATTTTGATCATAAACCTAAGGGTTATTGTACCAATTTTTCAAAGTCAATAGACTAGACCAAGCACTAAAGGGATTGCATTACAGGATTCATGTGTTGAGTTATTACAGTGAAGTATTTTTTTTGTCAAATTTGTTATTTTCTTATGTTTTTCACAAACTTGAATGTTATCAAAAGTTGAATGAATTAATTGGAAATTTATCTCAGAAGTTGTTTAAGTACACTCTGTTTTGAACAGTTGGTCATTTACATGTTTTCTTTTGATATCCAGATCTGAGAATCCTTAATTTCTCTCCCATCCCAGTTGACCTCTTTCACTTTCTTCATAATCCGGCCTAAGGAACCCTTAATTGCTCTTTGGATCTGATTGAAAACCACTTGACCATTCAACCTTGAGATCTGAAATAACTCTGCTATCTTACCCTATAGACACTGTTTTTAGAACTTGATTCAATCGTGTTTTCCTGATATTTAACCCCATAGCCCAATGGTAAAAGACACCCCTCTTTTCATCTAAGTAAGTGATTCCACCACCAAATCCAAATCAAAACCAAAGTACAATCATAACTAGCCTAAAATCAAATAGCTAAAGAAATTTAAATCATAAAGAGAGAGCCCTCTTTGAGAATTAGGAAGGCTAGATCCTAATCTCCAAAGTAGGTTTGTGGTTACCTCTAATCATTTCTTTCTAATCAACTCCTGAGAAATATTGGAGTGATAACAAGAGAAACACTTACATCTTTGTAGTTGTGAGTGGTAGACTTCCTTGTTGCCATAATTTTGCTTTCAACTTTTCTTGCCACCTTGAATGCCTTCTCCAATGAATCAGGTTCCCAAAGGTGAACATCATGTTGGAAGTTATCCTTTAAAGTCCCTATGAATACATCAATCCTATGCTCCTTTAGAATATCATTTACCCTTATATTCGATTTTTGAAGTCCTCAATGTGCTCTAACATTAAACCCTTTTGTTTGAGATTTATCAATTGGATAAAGAAGGTGTTTCTCTTTGTATCCTCATAATGTGTTATCATTTCCTCCATAAAAATTGACCAAGTGATAAGTGGTTTATGAGAACAAAGCCATCGATACCATACAAACTAATTTTGTTCTAAATATAAAGATGCAATGCATACCTTTTGTGTGTTTGACACATCATGTAGATCAAATAATTGCTCCATTTGTAGTATCCATGTCACCGGATCCTTGCCATCAAACTTCCTCATATTGATCTTTGGAATGTGGTTAGTCTTCAACCCACTATGTGAGTCTCTAAAATCATAATTTTTATTCCTTTTATCCTCATCATGATTTTCGTGGAGTACCTTGTCACCACTAGGAAGCATTTCTTGTAGCAATTTTGTCAAACCTTCCTTCAAACCTTCTAGGTCCTCTTTCAAATTTGTTTTTAAACAATCATTCAAACCTTCCATCTTGACATTCATAATATCTTCCATGTCGGATTTCAAACCATCCATATTAGCTTCTAGTTCATTTTTGGTTACTCTTTGTGAGAGTGAAATTTGTTGCACTTGATCTCACAATTTTGATATATCATGTTGCATTTCTTCCTCCTCTTCATGTGCCGTAGAAGTGCTTTCTGGTTGCTTACTAGGTGTGTCCATTTTTTTTTGTTTCAAGGAATTTTGAAATCAAACAATGATGTATATGCTTCATTATGCCCTTTGAATCACTTTCAAACAAAAGTTATGCAAAATTTAAAAAATACACACATTTTTCTTGCTTTTTAGGAGCTAGATATTGCAGATGTTGTATCTATATAATTGTGAATCTCCAAGATCTAAAAGTTCATCCTGTAGTATCCCTCTGAATCTTCTTATCAACCCAACAAGTCAGAGCAAGATTGGATTCTTCAAGAAAGCATTATGCCCAATCTCCCATGATGCCCTAATTATAGACTAGTTCAAGAGTGAACTTGTACGAAGTGCCACCTATCACTATTTTGACTTTTGGCCTAAAAATGTTACCCAAAAAACTATAGTCCATCCTCTTTCTGTCACTTCTTACGAAATTCAAATCCAATGCTCAAGGAGAAAGTTATGATGATTTTCCCTAGATGACCTATTTGAGATGGAATTTTAGAGCCTGCAAAAACCCTAACTTCCTCGGATCATATCTCCAAAAATACAGCGAGACAAGATACGAAATTATTACACGAATTTCACCAAGATTTCCGCTCCACGTGGTAGCAATTTTAGCTTCTGAAACTTCGTAGATAAAAAGTTATAACAAAAATGCCACCATGACCTGTTTGAAGTAGCGAAACCCTAGAATCTAAAGACCTGAAACCAAATGTTATGCAACCAGGTCACAAATACATAGAACAACAACTTCAAAATTATCCTCTTCGAGATGGAGATCTCCTGTAAATTAAATAAATGAACAATTCTTGGATGATACAAATGAAAATACCTCCTTTCTATATATAGGAGTCTAAGGGGTCACAATATAATCAAAGCCTACATAACAATAATAATGTAAGGGCACAACAATGACAATAGTGGGCTTCTATGGGGCACAATGATAATAATATGGGAACTACATGGGCACAACAATAAAAATAAGGGGGCTACACTAACAATAACAAAAAGGGGCTACATAGTATTATAGGTACCTAACACTTTCAACATTCAGAGTGGCTCTAGGAACATTGATCGAGCCTTATATCATCATGGGTTAATAAAAATCCTTGTAGAAGCATAGTTAAGAAAAATAGGTGATAATTGGTAGAATTTTCTTGAGATAAATCATTTTGTGGAAGTCACAGAAGAAAGAGAAGTCCAAACAACCAAGAGAAATCGTAGGAGGGTTTCTACAAACCCTAACCCTAAACCTGAAGTAGAGAAACATGAAAATATGGATGAGAAAGTGTTGGCGGTGCTGCACCCACCAACATCCAGGGGATATCCCCGATATGAAGTCCCAACTAGACCTCACACCATTTGGAGTAGGATTCCCATAATGGGTGGTAATGTTAGGCCTTGACTTTGGAAATGCGCAAAGGGAAGTATGATAACTTTGGGTGAGAGCAAGTGTGTGACCCTGCGAAGAGTCAAGTGCAATGCATTAAGGTTCCAACACACGAAGGGAAAAGGAAGTGTTCCCCTTGGAAGCATGTAATACTACATATCTTGAAAGGAACACAAGAGCAGAATGACATCACAAGTTGAGATGTGGAATAGTCCAAAAGTTAAAGTGATGAATTAACACAACAACACGCATTCAAGAAGATTCATACAAATGCAAACAAAATAGTTCATAAGCATATGCATAAGTTAAATAACATAAATTGTAAATACAACAAGAATAATCCTACTATATTCACAATATATGCATGAAAGTGTGTTGGCTCTGGTTTTATTATTATAAGTGAAATTTACATTCATACATACACCATTGATGACCACTAGCCCCAATAGTGGAACATTACATTCAAGAACACATGCTCCTCCAAAAAAGTATATTCGCTCTCAGGGCTCTTCACAATGTTCCCAAGCTCTTTCTAAGCCTAAGCCTAGCCAAAAGCTTGGCTTCCCAAAAGCTTGTTACATGGGTTATGAGGTTCAACTTATAACAAGAGGGGGTGATTCTTCAACTCCCTTTTGTGACCTTTGGAATACCCTCATAACTCTTCAACTTCGTTACAAAATAACACATTACATTACATGATGAATTTTCATATTCTAATATTGACACTTGGAATTTCACTTACAACATAATTACAAATAATATTACATTTTACACTTGTACCCATATAAGACAAAATAGGGTAGAGACAATTTGACAACCTAATAAGACACAACACTATTATGCTAGAGTTTGGGAGAATTCTAGCTCGAAAACCTCCACTTGCTACTTCTAGATCACATATTGGTGCCAAGCTTGATATTGTGTGATGACGTCCCCAAACTACATAACAGTGTCTTGCTGGAAGTGGACTCTAGCCTCCATGGCATCTGGGTACACTTGTCTTGGATCCCGTGTCCAACTCATTCTGAAGCATGAGCAACATTGTTCTGACTTTGACACGACCATTGATGAAATTCTGCATGTTTTGTCTATTCAGCTCCAAGTCTTCCTTGGTGGCATTTTGTCTTAGCTGCTCCAAGTACTCTTTGACCTCCTTCCGAGCTTGGTTCTTGGATTTAGTTTTGGTGAGTGAACCAACTGATGGGATCTAGTGTTCTCTCACCAAGACATCCAAATTGCTGAATAACCATACATATGAGGCTTGAATGTTGTCGATGAATGAGGTGAGTTGCTTGTTGTTTTGAATTAAAATTTGAACCTTCACTTTCTCCAACTCTACCTCTGGCTTCATTTTCTTCACTAAGTCAAGCGGTGCCCCTTTGTACCGAATTTGTCCACTCTTGCACATAGGCAATGGCAAATTGTATGCTCTTGATATTTTTAACAAACTCTTTTCCTTGCTAATGTAATCCATGCAATCATACAACTTATTTATGTATGGTGACAAACCCATCATAGAGCTTCCACATGGTTTCCCCAAGTGTTGATACTTCAACAAGTATCATTGTTCTCATCTCCTCCAAGTAAACCTGCGCGGAAACTGCATTCTGCGCTACTGCTCGGAGTTGTTCTACCTCTTTTATGGTAGCCTGCAAGTTCTATGCTAGTTGCTCATTCTCAGTTGTCAAATACTAGAGATTTGATCTTGTTTCTCCTGCATAGGACAAGTTGGATTTGGCAATGGCATTTGGATGCTTCATGGTGTCTGACACTATAACCCTTTCTCTATGAATGAAAGTGATTCATTACCATCTGGAAAGTGTTTTTTGTGTGCTTGTACAATCCTCCTTTGGAGCTCATCGAATGACACATTATACACATCCATTACTAGATATCGTCAAGGAGAATAACATCCCCTTGCTCGCTCGGGGCTGGATCTGCTGTTGGAGGTGGTGGATATTGAGGGATGACTTGTTGTGCTCTAAAAATCAGATCAACATCTTCATGTTGAGGCTCCAATTCCATCTCCATGTATGTCACTTCAATCACTTGTTCAACCTATTGAGAAAGCTCATTATCCTGCATTTGTTCACCTTCCTCTTCAGCTACTGGTTGTTCCTGTTCATGCTCGTCAACCTATGTCGACGTTGTTTCCTCTATCATCATGTCTTACCTTTGTTCTTCTTGTTGCTTCTTCTTCTCTTCTCGTTCCCTCCTCCTCAACTCTTTTTCTTCGTTCAACTTCTGCTCTGTCTCATGTAGCTTTAGTTTTGCTTCCTGCAACCTCTATTTTTCTCTCTTCCTCTACTCTACTCTCTGCATCCTTTGCTTATGCTGCCAAAGTTTCCTTCCTGAAAAGAGGATCTACTTTTATCTTACAGCTTTGTTCTCCCTCTGGACTGCCAGTGATCTTCATCTTTTCCTTGTCTTGCAGGGGATTGTTGCCTTATGTTGTTGTTGCTTCTGGAGTTATTATCGTCTGTGGAGCAGCCTATGAAGTCCGTACTAAACTGACTAGCTCATTGAGTCTAGAGGCATTATAGCAATACCTCCAAGTATCCTCCTCTGGCCAATAAAATGCCCCGCCGATCCATGGAAAGTAAACTCTCGTACAATGGTCCTTACAAATACTACGGGGATCATATTGATTAAAGTCTCGAGTGCCGAATTCAAATTTCACTATCTCCTTAACCTCGACATCCATGAATTTCAAATTATTTATCTCGTATAATCCAATATGCAAAGGAAGAGTGGGCCATGGTGATTTCTTCTTCCTATGCAATGCTGGCGACAACCCTGTGGCGAGATGGTATGACACTTCTTGCATGATCAATTTGTCAGTGGCATACCTTGGTAAGACATGTGGAGGCTTATCTCCGCCAAACACTCTGATGAAGGTGCCACTTGGTGATGCATACCAATATGTGATGTTTGTTAAAGCCTTCATTACTTCTCATGACATGCATGGTGGATCTTCTTCAAAGATAAGCTTGTATAGCTGGATGACGAAGTGGTCAGTTAGTCATGCCATTACTCCTTGATAACTGCATTCCAAAAGCAACTTGCAATAGATGTGCACAGCAGTTTCTCATGGTGTCCATGTCTAGTTCATGCCAGGGAACTATTGTTGCACACAGATTGCATCCAGTA
Organism: Pinus tabuliformis; assembly: GCA_031772625.1. Taxonomy (NCBI): domain Eukaryota; kingdom Viridiplantae; phylum Streptophyta; class Pinopsida; order Pinales; family Pinaceae; genus Pinus; species Pinus tabuliformis. The sequence goes on from CM062818.1 coordinate 2,061,434,351, forward strand.
AGTATGTAGACATATAGAACCTTGCTCGCTCACCCTTGAGCAGATTCCAAGTCTGTGCTACATGGCCCTTCAATTATCGAGCCAACAGATCTAACCAGTTGAACGACCTCCCATCATTCACCAACTAGTCTAATAAGATTTCCTGCCTTCGGGAATGGTTTTTGTGTTGTCTTGACCATGTATTCTACAAGTAAAGATAACCAAGAGTTGGTAATCCTTCCTGAGGGACTTTGTCTTATACACATGGGTGGGTGTATGTCAAAACTTTGATGACTCTTTCACCCAACGTTTGACAATGTCTCATGTGTTCACATAGTTGTGGGTGCCATAGAAGAGTGAGTCCATCTGCTCTACTGGCTCAGGCAACTGATACATTTGCTGAAAGCCTTCTACCCAAAAGGTGGCAAGCTTCTACCCACTGGCACTGCTCAATGTCATGGTCTTCTTATCAATGTGTGAAACAATCCAACTAATGATATGTGCACATGGGAAGGCGAGATACCTGCATGCAACCTTGTATACCCCTGATTGCCAGGTGCTGAGATAAACCTTTCGGTCCTCTAAATCCGCCTCAAAGTCCTTCGCAAAATAATCTTTAATCTGCTGCCATGTCAATGATGATCCATTTTCTATAAACAATTGAGTATCCACATACACTGGAAAATCAACTCATGTTTGCTCAACTGCTTCCCCGGTATTTCTCTCAGTGTTTTCCTTTGAAAGAACTCTCTTAGATGCCATAGTAACAGTGATTGCTTGAGAGGTTCTCAACAATTGTTGTACTTGTGGAACAGAAAGGACACTCATGGCAAGCAAATGTCAGTATTAATCAAATCTACTTACAAGGCAAGTTCAAGCAACAAACCGGGCATCAGAAGGTGAGGATTGCGCAATTTTCTCTAGCAAGAGGCATTGGTTTCCTGTGGGAACTGTGCAGTCCCATCAGCCAAGGTGGAAGCTTAATGGTTGAAACTGCGCAATGCACAGTTCAGCCTAGGCAAAGACCTAGGAGATATTGCACATTATGTAGTCTCAATGTCAAAGATGACACAATGGCTCCTGGAACTGCGTAGTGTGCAGTTGGAGCTAGCTTGGACTATGCACTGCATAATTCCAGAGGTCAATCTTGTGGCTTGAACCTTAGGATTATGCAATGTTATCTAGGAAAAGTGAAAAATGGCCAAGGGAAATCCATATATGCCCAAGTGAAGTGTGGAAAACGAACAGATCTGAGAGATAGTGTGAAGTTGAGTGCAGATCTGACTACATGAAAGTAAATTCATGTAAATAAAGTCTACCAATTAATCAAACGAAAGGAAAATGAAGTAAGTGAGGAGAGTCGCCGCAACGACGACCATAGTTTCAAAATAGGAAAATTAAGGCAACACTTGAGAAAGGCAATCTAAAACTTAAAACAACACTTCTACAAGATAAAACAAGTCAAAACGCCATCAACCATGAAGAGAAAGAAGTGAAACAACACTCACACAAGCCAAAAGACAAAAAACGGAAAAAGACGACAAAATCAAAACTCACCCGGAAAAGCGACGACGATCACACCGAAGGTTCCTTAATCTCCTCGGGAATTTTAGAGCTCCAAGATCGAGTGTGCAAATGATCTCTATAAGCATCGATTAAATATATTGGACAAATTAGGGTTTACGATGCGCATGCCTAAAATCAAGAAGAAGAAAAAAAATGACACTTGGTGGAAGTTTCTAAAAATAGTGCAAGTCCCTCCTTCGGGATACTAAAAATATATCCCTATTTTATAAGGATTCTTTTTTGCTTTTTTAGGGGAAACTTGCTATGCACATCGCAAAGACTGCGCAATTCTGGGGAACTGGGCAACTTTTCAGCTCAGTGCACTGTATAGTTTCTGAGCTTAGTGAGGGTTGCACAATTTATGGGCTTATTGCTGAGTTGCCTCCTGTGACTGCGCAATTTCTAAGCTCAAGGATCACTAGCAGTTAGGAGTGCACAATTCCCATCATCAAGGTTTCATGCCCTCAAGGATTGCACAGTTTCTGGAGGCAAGCCTAGAATTACTCTGAGACCAAGTTGGGAGATCATCTTGTGGCTGAGAAGAATCAGCTGAGTAAGAAAACACAAAAAAATGAAAATATGAGTCTGAATCGAAGCATGAATACTTGGATCAGTGCGAGATGAGCTGCTATGTATAAGAAGGGAGGATCCAAAATCGAAGCATAGGCAAAATTTTGGTGGGTGGTTGTAACCGCTACAACATTGCTGACAGACTGGTAGAACTCCAATTCTCTGTATGGATATTGTCTCATGCAAAATAGGTCTATCTCTTCCATAATTATTGTTCAGTTCTTTGATTACCATAACTTCTTCACTTATATTGAGTTAAAGATATAGTCCCTACCATTCTCGTCATCGATAGCACACATACCAAGCCAAGTTAAACTGAGTTGTTTCGATCAAGGATGAGGATTATATAGATGCACAAGTAAAATAGCTTGTCATAGTCTTAGTTTTCATCTATGGTGTTGTTATGCTGCCAGCAGGCCTGAACAGTACCCCTCACTTCAGGAACACAAGCATTGCTCCACTGCAAACGAGCCTAGACGTACCCCGTCGGAGTTACTTGCTTCACCTCTCTACGCAAGAAGCCTTTCTCTTCCTTCACCCCTTATTTCATTTTTCATTTTTATTTGTTCAAACAATTGTGTGTGGGCACTTATTTATTTCATGGGGCAAAAGAGGGATCCCGACTTATTGAGAGCATAAGAGGTTGTCCCTTCAGAGAAGGATATTTGTATATACCTCTAACATACTTGTCAAGGTTTCGCCCCTCTCCTTACTCTACTCAACCTAGTTGACAAGGGTTAACCGAAAATAGAAAACCGATTAGAGTAAACGGTACTAGTTAAAAGTGCAAGCATCGTGATTTCACCATTACTCTCTACGAAAGGAACGTAATTTCCATCAGGGTATCATCGACTAGAAGAAATGCAATATTCACATAAAGAGAGGGAATATATAGATAACCAAGCATTGATAGCAGTAAAACTTACTCTTGGATTTCATCGAGCTTACTTACAAGCCAAACACAGTCTCATGCGGAAGCTAACCTACCACTGAAAAGAAAACAAACTAAAAGAAATAAGTGAAGCAAATCAAAGAAACAACCGAGAAAAGCAACACTACTCCTACTCCTAACCTAAACAGAGCGTAGACCAGACTCACGTAAAGTGATACTTCCAATGCAGCCATCAACGCATTGGTTGGCCTATGTAGGCGAGGGAATGCATGTCAAGAAAGATATACAAACATACCAACAAACAAGAAATAGAAGACAACACAAACCAGAATGCTCAAAGCTTGAATGCACCCGCAGAAAACTAGAAACAAAAAGTGAATGATAAGCACTTTACGGATATACCTTAGTGTTCAAACAGATTGTGCGTCGAAGACAAGCAGGTGCACACTTTCGAACTTGAAAAATGAGCAAACATGAATAAAGAAGAAAAATTTTGTTTTGCAATAGTTCTTGCTACATACGACTCCTCCAATGACTGAGCGACAGGATCATGTCATACATATGGAGGATGCGAAAATTGTAAAATAAATTGATTTTCAACATGTACAATAGAGTGATGAGGAGTCTAGAAAGATTCAACATATTTCCAATCAAAAGTGGAACTGACCTCAAGGCTACGAGAACCTGACATAACCATCAGCTCAGGCTGAAGTGCCTTGATGGCTTGGGGAGGTTCTAATTCATCAGAAGATGGATCATCAAAGACCGGTGGCTTAGAAATATTGACAGTGGAAGAATTAGAATCATGATCAAATGAGTCAATGAAAAGATCACAACAACCACGAAAACGAAAAAAAAAATAAAATAAAAATCAAGATCACAAACAGAGGCATTCTCATGATCTCGCGAATCATAAAGAGGGGATAATGGGGAACGAGAAATTTCACCCTCTATGTTCCTAGAAAGATAAGATGACATATTAGGAGGATCAAGCAGAAATTATTTGTCCTCTCTGCATTCAAATGAAAAACTAGCATTCCATGTGTTCTGCGAATGATCAAAAGTAGGAACATGAGAAACTGAATTTTCACAAGATTGAACAGAAATAACAAAATCGTGGAAAATGTTAGGATAATGCGGAAGAAGTGCAAACAGAAGGAGGTCATCCTTCACCGCAGATTCTTATTCAAACTTCCACATATACACATAAAAAATGATATCGTAGGTTGGTTGTTCAACACCAAATCCATCTAGAACTTGATCCTTGTGAACACCACAAGAGAAATTTGAAACAGGTGAACACAACACATCACAATCCATAGGATCAAAGGGACCGAAGGATGGAGGATGAGGAGATAGCACTTCATCACAACCATCAAAGTCACAGTCCAAATATGCACTGAAATTCTGAGTAAGTGGGGTAGGAGAAGATGGTGGTAGATCAACAGGTGAATTCTCAACTTCTCCCACCTCAACCTGCAGAACTAGAGTTGTTTGATGAGAGGGGGATGGAGGGTCACTTGCAATAGCAACCTTGTCTATCTCATATTTAGAAGCTCTAACACTGAGGTATGTTAGGAGAGGTTCAAAGGATTATAGCTCGTGTGGATTTTCGAAAATGTGAACAAGATATAGAATTCTATCTACCAAGAAAGACCAATCAACTTCATCTTCAAGAAATTCAAAGCAGTAATGAATGAAATAATCGTGAAAATCTTGAACAGATTCATCAGGTGTTTTTTGTAAATTCAAAATTTTCTTATTAAGAGCTTTATGATCATAGAGATCGAAAGCACAACATGACTCTATGAAAAGTTGTTCGAAAGAGTGAATGGAGTCATTAGGCAATGTGTTACACCAATCTCACACATGCCCTTCGAACATGAGAATGAACAACCTACAACTAACATCCTCACAATGGATGTTGTGCTTTGTGCATAAATCAAGAAATGTGTGGTGTGCTCAAATAAGGTTGTTTCACCCTTACCATTGAATTTCAGATTGGACAGGTCATCAATAATTCTCGTCGGCACTTTCATATTTGTGTGTGTGGAAAAACATGTCGGGGTTATGATTGGGTGAGAAGTCACTAAATGAGTGCAGAAATTAAAAACAAACTTCAAGGGCCCGGCTTGTCATCTAGCCCTCCTTCTAGCGCTAGAAATGTTGACAGTGCCGGACCCACCAACATTCAAGGGATCTCCCCGATATGAAGGCCTAACTAGACCTCAAACCATTTGGAGTAGAAGTCCCAACTGTGGGTGGTAATGTTATGCCTTGATTGCGGAAATGCGCAGAGGGAAGTATGATAACTTTGGGTGAGAGCAAGTGTGTGACCCTGCGGAGAGTTAAGTGCAATGCATGAAGGTTCCAACACACGAAGGGAAAAGGAAGTGTGCCCCTTGGAAGCCTATAATAGTACGAAAATTGAAAGGAACACACGAGAAGAATGAAATCACAAGCTAAGATGTGGAATAGTCCACAAGTTAAAGTGATGAATTAACACAACAACATGCATTCAACAAGATTCATACAAATGCAAACGAAATAATTCATAAGCATATGTGTAAGTTAAATAACATACATTGCAAATACAACAAGAATAGTCCTACTATATTCACAACATATGCATGAAAACGTGTTGACTCTGATTTTATTATTATAAGTGAAAGTTCCATCCATACATACACCATTGACGACCACTAGCCCCAGTAGTGGAACATTACAGTCAAGAACACATGCTCCTCTAAAGACATATACTCACTCTATGCTACGGAGAAGCCAAGGCCCTTCACAATACTCCCAAACTCTTTCTAATCCTAAGCTTAGCCAAAATATTTGCTTCCCAAAAGCCTGTTACATGAGTTATGAGGTTCTATTTATGACAAAAGGGGATGACTCTTCAACTCCCTTATGTGACCTTTGGACTACCCTCATGACTCTTCAACTTCTTTACAAAATAACACATTATATTACATGATGACTTTTCATATTCCAATATTGACACTTGCAATTTCACTTACAACATAATTACAAATAATTTTACATTTTACACTTGGACCCATATAAGACAAAATAGGTTAGAGACAACTTGACAACCTAACAAGACACAACACTATGATGCTGGATTTTGCGAGAAGTCTAACTCAACAACCTCCACTTTGCTACTTCTCGGTCATATATTGGTGCCAAGCTTTATATTGTGTGATGATGTCCCCAAACTATGTAACAATGTATTCCTGGAAGCGGACTCTAGCCTCCATGGCATCTAGGTACAATGTCTTGGAATCTATGTCCAACTCATTCTGAAGCATGAGCAACATTGTTCTATCTTTGACAAGACCACCGATGAAATTCTGCATGTTTTTTCTGTTCAGCTCCAAGTCTTCACTAATGGCATTCTGTCTTAGCTGCTCCAAGTACTCTTCAACCTCATGCCGAACTTAGTTCTTGGGTTTAGCTTTGGTGAGTGAACCGACTGATGGGATCTGGTGTATTCTCACTAAGACATCCAAACTGTTGAATAATCATACATATGTGGCTTGAATGTTGTCGATGAATGAGGTGAGCTGCTTGTTGTTCTGAATTGACATTTGAACCTTTGCTTTCTCCATCTCTGCTTGTGGCTTCATTTTCTTCAATAAGTCAAGCAGTGCCCCTTTCTACCTCATTGTCCACTCTTGGACATAGGCAATGGCAGCTTGTGGGTTCTTGAGAGTTTTAACAAACTCTTTTATCTACTTTTATAAGCCATGCAAACGAACAACTTCTTTACAGTGACAAACCCGTCATGGAGCTTCCGTATGGTTTCCCCAAATGCTGATACTTCAATAAGTATCGTTGATCTCATCTCCTCCAAGTAAACCTGTGCGGAAACTGCATTTTGCGCTGCTACTCAGAGTTTCTCTGCCTCTTTCATGGGAACCTTCAATTTATATGCTAGTTTCTCATTCTCAACCATCAAATACTGGAGATTTGATCTTGTTGCTCCTGCATAGGCCAAGTTGGCTTCGTCAATGGCATTTTGATTCTTCCTGGTGTCCGACAATGTCACCCTTTCTCTAATGAATGCAAGTGATGTGTGATCATACAGAAAGTGATTTCTTGGTGCTTGTACAATCCTCCTTTGGAACTCATCGAATGATAGATTGTGCACAACCATTACCGGATCATCGTCAAGGAGAAGATCATCCTCTTGCTCGCTTAAGGTTAGCTTTGCTGCTGGAGCCGATGGAGATCGAGGGATGACCTGTGATACTCTCGACCTCATATCAACATCTTCATGTTATGGCTCTTATTCCATCTCCATATCTGTCATTTCAATAAATTTCTCAATCTGCTAACCAAGATCTCGATCCTACATCCATTCACCTTCCTCCTCATCTACTAGTTGTTCTTGTTCCTACTCTTCAACCTGTATTGGTGTTGTTTCCTCTATCATCGTGCCTTGACTTTGTTCTTCTTCTTGCTTTTGCTTATCTTCTCATTCTCTCCTCCTCAACTCTTGTTCTTCCTTCAGCTTCTACTCTGTCTCCTACAACTTCAATTCTGCTTCCTGCAACCTCTTCTTTTCTCTCTTCCTCCACTTTTCTCTCTGCATCCTTTGCTTCCTCTTTGCTTCTGTTTCCAAAGCTACCCTCCTGAGAAGAGAATCGTCTTTCATCTTGTAGCATTGTTCTCCCTCTGGACTATCAACAATCTTCCTCTTTCCCTTGTCTTGCACGGGATTGTTGCTTTCTATTATTGTTGCTTTTGGAGTTGTTGTCATTTGTGGAGCAGCCTGTGAAGTCCCTACTAAACTGACCAACTCATTGAATACCTCCAAGGATCTTCCTCCGGCCAATGAAATGCCTCGTCTATCCATAGAAAGCAAACTCTCATACAGTGGTCCTTGCAATAACTTTGGGGATCACAGGTATTAAATTCTCGAGTGTCGAATTCAAATTTCAACATATCCTTAGCCTCAACATCCGCGACTTTCAAGTTATTTGTCTTGTATAATCCAATCTGCAAAGGAAGAGTGGGCCATGGTGCTTTCTTCTTCTTATGCAGTGCTACTGACAACCCTATGGTGATATGGTATAATACTTCTTGCATGATCATTTTGTCAGTGGAATACCTTGGTAAGGCATGCAGAGGCTTCTCTTTGCCAAACACTCTAATGAAGGCACCACCTTGTGAGGCATGCAAATTTGCAATGTCTATTAATGCCTCCATTGCTTCTCGCAACATGCAAGGTGGATCTTCTTCAACGATAAGTTTATATATCGGGATGATGAAGTGGTCAATTAGTCGTGCCATTACTACTTGATAAATGCATTCTAAAAGTAACTTGAAATAGATGTGCATGATATTTTCTCATGGTGTCCATTTTCAGTTCATGCCAGGGAACTGTTGTTGCACACAACTTGCATCTAGTAAGTATGAATACATAGAGAACCTTGCTCGTTCACCCTTGGGAGGATTCTGAGCCTGTGCTACATGGCCCTTCAATTGTTGAGCCAACAGATCTGACAAGTTCACAGCCTCCCATCATTCACTAACTAGTCCAATAAGACTTCCCACCCTTCGAGAAAGGTTTTTGTGCTCTCTTGACCATGGATTCTATAAGTAAAGATAACCAAGAGCTGGTAAGCCTTCTTAAGGGACTTTGTCTTGTACACATGGGTGGGTGTCTGTTGAAACTTCGACGACTCTTTCACCCAACGTTTGACAATGTCTCCTGTGTTCATAAAAGAGTGAGTCCATGTGTTCTACTAGCTCAAGCAAGTGATAAATTTGTTGAAAGTCTTCTGCTTGGAAGGTGGCAAGCTTCTGCGCACTGGAACTTCTCAATGTCATGATCTTCTCATTAATAAGTGAGATAATCCAGCTAATGATATCTACACACGGGAAGGCAGGATACCTGCATGCAACCTTGTACATCCCTGATTGTGGGACGCTGAGAAAAACCCGTCGGTCCTCTAAGCCTGCCTCAAAGCCCTTTGCAAAAGCATATTTAATCTGTTTCCATATCAATGATGATCCATTTTCTATAAACAATTGAGCATCTGCATACACTGGAAAATCAACTGATGTTTGCTCAACTGCTTCCCTAGTACTACTCTCAGTGGTTTCCTTTCAAGTAACTCTCTTAGATGCCATGGTAACAGTGACTGCTGGAGAGGTTCTCAGCAACTGTTGTACCTGTGGGACAGAAAAGACACACATGGCAAGCAAATGTCAGTCTTAGGCAAATCTACTTACAAGGCAACTTCAAGCAAAAAATCGGGCATCAGATGGTGAGTATTGCACACTTTTCTCTAGCAAGAGGGATTCGCTGCTTGTGGGAACTTCTCACTACGCAGTCCGAGCAGCCAAGGTGGAAGCTTGATGGTTGAAATTGCGCAATGCATAGTTCAGCCTGGGCAGAGACCTGGGAGAGACTGTGAATTGCGTAGTCTCAATGGCCAAGATGACAGGTTGGTTCCTAGAACTGCGCAGTGCACAGTTGGAGCTAGTTTGGACTATGAGCCGTGCAATTCCAGAAGTGAAGCTTATGGCTTGAGCCTTAGGATTGTGTAATGCTAGCTAGGAAAAGTGGAAATTGGCCAAGGGAAATCTAGATCTGCCCAAGTGAAGTGTGGAAAATGATCAGATCTGAGAAATAGTGTCAATTTGAGTGCATATGTGACCGAAATAGTGTGAATTTGAGTGCATATGTGACCATGTGAAAGTAAATGCATGTGAATCAAGTGCAACAATTAATCAAACAGAAGGAAAATGAAGTAAGTGAGGAGAGTCACCGGAATGACGATTATTGGTGCAAAACAGGAAAACGAATGTGACACTCAGGAAAGGAAATCTAAAGCTTAAAAAAACACTTCTACAAGAGAAAACAAGTCAAAACACCAGCAACCATGAAGAGAAACAAGTGAAACAACACTCACACAAGCCAAACGAAAAAAAGCGACAAAAAAGGGCAAAATATGGCAAAAGAAAAACTCACATGGAAAGGTGAGGACGATCGCACCAAAGGTTCCTTGATCTCCTCAGGAATGTTAGATCTCTGAGGTCGAGTGTGCAAATGAGCTCTAGAAGCGCCAATTAAATAGATTTGGACAAATTAGGGTTTATGATGTGCATGCCTAAAATCAAGGAAAAAACGACACTTAGTGGAAGTTTCTAAAAATAGTGCGAGTGCCTCCTCCGGGATACTAAAAATATATCCCTATTTTTTAGGGATGCTTTTTTGCTTCTTTTACTTTTTCTGGGGGAAACTTGCCATGCGCACCACCGGGAAAGATTGCGTAATTATGGGGAACTTGGTAACTTTCCACATCGGTGCACTACGCAGTTTCTGAGCTCAAGGCTCATTGCTAGTCAGGACTACGCAATTTCCATAATCAAAGTTGCCTACCCTCAAGGATTACGCAGTCTCTGGAGGCAAGCCTAGAACTGCTGTGAGACCAAGTTGGGAGATCAACTTGTAACTTAGAATAATTAGTTAAGTAAGCAAACACAAGAAAAAATGAAAAGATGAGTCTCAATCGAAGCATGAATACCTGGATCAGTGCAAGATGAGTTGTCGTGGATAAGAAGGGAGCCTCCAAAATCGAATCATAGGCAAAAAATTTTAGGGTGGTTGTAGCCACTACAACATTGGCGACACACTGGTAGAACTCCAACTCTATATATGGATGTCGTCTCATGCAAAACATGCCTAACTCTTCCAGAAGTATTATTCAATTCTTTGATTACCATAACTTCTTCACTTAGCTTGAGTTAAAGATGTAGTCCCTACCATTCTCTTCATCGGCATTACACATACCAAGAGAAGTCAGATTGAGTTGTTTCGATCGTGGATGAAGAGTATATAGATGCACAAGTAAAATAGATTGTCAGAGTCTTAGTTTTCATCTCTGGTGTTCCTCCACTGCCAGCAGGCCTAGACAATACCCTGATGGAGTCACTTCAGGAACACAAGAATTTCTCCGCTGCCAGTGAGCCTAGACAGTACCTTGACGGAGTTACTTGCTTCACCTCTCTACACAGGAAGCCTTTCTCTTCTTTCGCCCCTTATTTCATTTTTCATTTTTTTTCATTTTTATTTGTTCAAAGAACTATGCGTAGGCACTTATTTATTTCATGGGGAAGAAGATGGATCCCGACTTATTGAGAGTAGAAGAGGTTGTCCCTTCAGAGAAGTATATTTATATATACCTCTTACATACTTGTTAAGGTTTCCTCCTCTCCTTACTCTACTCGACTTAGTTGACAAGGGTTAAACGAAAATAGAAAACCGATTATAGTAGGCGGTACTAGTTAAAAGTGTAAGCATCGCGATTTCCACATGACTCTCTTCGAAAGGAACACGTTTTCCATTGGGGTATCATCGACTAGAAGAAATGCAAGATTCACATAAAGAGAGGGCATAGACATATAAGCAAGTGTTGATATCAGTACAACTTCCTCTTGGATTTCATCAAGTTTCCTTAGAATCCAAACGCAGTCTCGTGCGGAAGATAACCTACAACTGAAAAGAAAACAAACTAAAAGAAAGAAGTGAAGCAAATGAGTGAAAGTGAAGCCAATCAAAGAAACAACCGAGAAAAACAACCTTACTCCTACTCGTAACCTAAACAGAGCATAAGCTAGACTCACGTAAAGTGATACTTCCAATGCAGTTACCGACGCATTGGTTGGCCTATGTAGGCGAGGGAATGCATGTCAAGAAAGACACATAAGCATACCAACAAACAAGAAAGATAAGACAATACAAACCAAAACACTCGAAGCTTGAATACACCCACATAAAAGTACAAACAAAGAGCGCATGACAGGCACTTTACGGATATACCATGGTATTCAAACACATTGCGAGTCGAAGACAAGCAGGTGCACACTTTCAAACTTGAAAAATGAGAAAACATAAAGAAAAAAGAATATTTATGTTTTGCAACAGTGCTTGCTACATACAACTCTGCCAATGACTAATCTATAGGATCGTTTGATACAGATGGAGGATGTGAAAATTGTAAAATAGATTGATTTTCAATGTGTACAACAAAGTGATGAGGAGCCTGGAAATATTCAACATATTTCCGATCAGAAGTGGAACTGACCTTAAGGCTATGATAACTTGACATAACCATAAGCTTGGGATGAAGAACCTCGACAGCTTGGGGAGGCTCCAATTCATCAGAAGATGGATCATCGAAGATCGCTGGCTTAGAAAGATCGACAATGGAAGAATCAAAATCATGATGAAATGAGTCGATGAAAAGATCATGATAACCATGATAGGTCTAATATGGGCCACTATAATCACCCTTTTCATAGGCTCTACAACCCTTTTCTTTGTGTCCAAAGTTTGTACATGAAAAGCTATGACCAATATATATGATTTGATACTTAGTTGAGAAGCATTGTATTGACAAGGGAATTCTTCAGAAGTTTTTTTGCATTGGATAAGATTCAACTCTATGTTGATCTATGTCTCTTATTTCGTTGTTATTTGTACTATTTAGGTATTCCTTAAGGGCATCAACATAGCTTCTAGGTGTATTAGATTTGATGAACTTATCATGATTTCTCCTCTTGCTTCCATTATGGCAGGGGCTTTTATGACCTTAAAGCTTTTCTTCAATTTTATTTTCTGGTGACCTAAGGCTTGCATCTTCTTTTTATGAAGTCTTGCCCACACAAAAAATACATGTTTTATTTTATGGTGATCTTTAATTGTTGAGAATAGAGTCCATGGTTTGAGAGCTTTTCATGTTTTTGTTGAGCTTATCCAACTCTTTCCTTAACGAATTTTTTTTTGCTTCAAGCTTTTCACAATTCTCTTCCTTTTCCTTCAACTTGCTTTTCATCACTCCTTTTGTTATCTTTGCTTCTTATAGCTGAATTTTCAAGGAGATGAATTCTTTAGATTTTTTCTCTTGCTCTTTATATGTTTTTATCAACTTTTTCTTCTAGCTTCTCCTAATCCTCAACCTTTTCCTTTAGCTTAGTTGACAACACCTCTTCTCTCTTTCCTGCTTCCTTTACTTAACATTTCATGAGGACAAATTCTGTTTCATCCATGTTATGATTCTTTTCTTTAAGGATTTGCAGCTACTCTTTAAGCCATACATTTCCTTGTCCGAGCCTCACAATTTTTTCTTCAAGATCAATGGTGTAACCTTATTCTAGATGTGTTTGTCTCTTCTGATTGTGGTCATCTTCTTTACAAGGTTTTGTACTCATGGCTATGGAGGAGACTTCTTTTGGGGGTTTGGAGTTACAACTTATTAACTTTGCCATCTCTATTTATGAGGTCTACCTTCCAACCGTTAGACTGTGTCTGAATGTGCCTGTTTTGATACCAATTGTTGGAAATACTGGGGGTGGGGTGAATCCATATTTCGTTACTTTTAACAAATTTTCACTTAGTTATTCTTGAAATTGAATTCACAACACATAATCAATCATCCATAATGTATGAAATTAAATATCAAAGTGTGAGTCAAAACTTGAAGAATAAACACTTGTAAACAATCTTCATTTCATTACAACCATTTGTGAGGACACCAATCCTATATAATCACCAACTTACAACTTTTGTAGGCAATGACCTATAGGATATTTTAGTCCCCTAACTGATCTCCAACTCAACAACTTTGTAAGCACCAACATATATGAGACTCCAATCTCCTCAGATGAGCAGTAACTCAATAATTTGCAAGCACCAACCTACTTCTTCAATTTGTTCCTTGGACCTGTCAATCGTAATTCTTGGTTTACCATGAATTCACTTTCTTTAGTGGGTTATTACCCAACCAAGCCACCCTTAGGTTTGCACCTTCAAACTGGATCATATCCACATGTCCTACTCCTCCATCTATTCCTGCACCTTGTCCTCTTCTGCCTACAACCTTAAGCCTTTACATTTCAGCCAATACCCTTAAGCTTATTCCTTTTCTCCTTTTGACTTACCATACACCTCACCCTGTTATTCACTATTGTGCATGCCCTTAACTTTCCACAAATATATCCAAACCTATTTAATAAAAAAGGGTTCTGACCTTCTTCTCGCAGTTACACAAGAAGGTCTAAAACATAGTAAACTGAGTCCTTACGATAAAGCACTTCACAAAAACTACATCCTCAACAATCTGGGCTATGAACTTGTTTTTTATTGTCCTACATGCTTGTAACATAAAAGGCCTTTATCACCTTCTACAATATCTTAACCACTACAAAACATGTTATCAATACTTGGAATGCAATAGTTTTATCCTTCTAGAGAAGTTTGCTTTCCTACTTGTGCATAGGACATGGTCCATTCCTATGGTCTGCTTAAGTTTACCAACAAACCCTTGTAGGATCTCGACCTACTCCAAAACAGGGGTAACAAAAATACAACTTTGTGATAGACGTCGACCTTGTCACATAATATACCCATGAAAATACCACAAATAACCTCTTCTCTTGCTCGGATTCTAACCTTCTTCAGCTTGACCTTGTTTCTTCCCAAAAGTCCATATACCTTAACTCTATCCACTTCAGAGCTTGACCATGAAGAACCACAAACACACATCCAAATTTGTAGGCTAATTCATCTTTGACCGCAAGGGTACACTGCTCCTCAAACTATAGGTTTCATTCACCAAAATTGTAGACTTCATTCACTAAAAACACAGACTTATGTTGTCAAAACTATAGAGCTTGTTCAATCTAGAAATGGCCACATGTTGATTTATATAGTAATTTTAACCTTAACATTTGGTTAGGGTAAACTTGACAAAATGTTTCATAAAGTTTCAAATTTTAGTCTTATTTGGGGGGTTGACTTGTAGGACATATCAAGATTTTAAATAATTTTTGATATTATAGAGGGGCCGAATATATTCCAATTTTATGTTCTTAAACGAGAAAGGGGTCAGTTCTCAAGGTCATCCCTTTGTTCCTTGACTAATACTAATACAAACACCCTTGCACTTGCCTGCAGATCATATGATGAGACATCATGAATTATCATATTAAATACAATTCAAATTAGTCTTGTTTAAAAAATCATTCCTTTTAAAGTCTCCTAGCTTTTCATTTATAGTCTTCCCCTTACTTTGACGTTTCCTTCTATAATTCCTGTGCCTTTGACATCAATGACAACATTATCCAACAAAGAGAAAATATACTTTTGAAGATATGTTTAGATGTCAAATATTTTCATTTGTTTTTAACTATGTTGTCTACTATTAGTTGACAAAATTGATTTGTGATAACATATGATCTTTATCTCAATATAATATTATCATGAGGTCAATGCGAGTAACAACAAGCAATCCATATCTCCTACTAACATAATGCTTTATTTTTATTTTTATTGTTTTCCGAAGTAAAATCAAACTTTTTATTAAGAAAAGAAAAAATTACATAGCACATGTCGAAGCATTTCTGATATTGATAATTTATATAGTTTTTTTCCATGATCAAAAATTAAAATTGGGCCTCTCCATAGTGAGAAAACAATCCTCAGTTTTGTAAACAAAAACAATGCTAGACATTTGCCTGATATGTTAAAAAACAAAAACATATCTAGTACCATATAAAGTTATCGAGTCTAATAATCTGTTAGAAAATAGTTATGAAAGAAAACAAAAGATATACATAGACATTCTAATTAAAAATATACGATCATAATATAAAAAAAAAAAAACACGACAAAAACATATAAAAACATAATACTTTATTGGTTATGCGATGAACATGCAATTTGCTTACCCAACATTCCCTACTTCTCTTTCAGTTGAAAAAAAAACACACTATTAAAAACACTCCTCAATAAACCTTTCACATCTTATACATTTAAAAGATATATCCTTTTATCATATATATAAACACTATAATAATATATCTTTATTATCTCTCCAAATTATTAACAACATACCAAACAAAAACACGACAAAGTTTTACTTTCAAAATATTATGTTCATTCCTGTTATATCTAAATAGTAACATGATTTGAGTCATTGATTAGTCCACTATAAATCTTGAAACTTGAAGGGATGGGAAGTACTAAAATTGTGATATTCCCAACTTTATGAAAGAAAACTGGCATGTAACTTATAATCACTTGACTAATTTTCGAAATTTGAAAACAAATATATTTACTTATATTTTTAAAATAATTTTATAAACATCTCCCCGCAAATGATCATTTCATGAAAATATAAACGTGTTTTACCTTTTACTTTTTAAAAATCATATGTTCAATAAATAATGTCATGGGCCCAATGTTTGATGTTCCCTATGGCTACGTTTCCGTAAAGTTGGAAACATTATTGACAAATTCTCTCCGGTGGCCACTCAAAAAATTATTAAAAAGTGTTGGCAAGTTGCGAGGAAATTTACATGGAAAGTATAAATTCAAAGTTGTTTATGAAAATGTGATTCAAAGTTGCTGAACTTTGTTGCGTATACGCTACAATTGCTCCGAATTTTCCGCGTATATACTCTACATGATTGTTTTCGGGCGTGAAAAGGGACAACTTTGACTAAAGTTGAGATGTTGTTCCCTATATTCTATTCAGAGTATCGTATTCATTGGAATGTATTTTGATTTATGTAGTTTGGGATTTTTTTACTTTTAATAGAAATGGGCTTGAGAATTTTAATTATAATGGGTCCCAAGAGAAGTGGTGGTTATAATTATAATGTGTTTTTTTAATTGAGAATGATGATATCAAAATATAAATTATATATATATATAAATAAGTAAAATAGGAGTGAGCGTCGGGGGAGATATTCCGTAAAACATATTTTGTTTTACATAATATTTCTTCATATAAAATGGGGTAGGAAATAAATATTAGATGGTGTAAAATAGGTTAATATGGGGAAATTTTATTTTTAATTAATATGGAGAATATTTTTTTTTAAAATAAATTTGGAGATTGTTTTTTACCTGTATTTTCGACATAAGATGGGGTGGGGAGGAAAAGTCCATAAAATCAAAGTAGGGGAATATTAATAAAACATATTAATAAAATGTTTTAGCTAATATTTTCTCCTAAAAGAGGAGTTTTTATTCAAATGCACATACCATTCCATTAAAATACAAGTTAATTTGATTGATTTTTTCAATATAACTAATTAATTTTGAGATACTGCTCATTATTATTAATTTTTAAATAGTGGGAAAAATTATTATAATTCAATGGTGAGGACAACTATTACTGGCTACTATCTGTGAATGTAGGATGACTCATCACTGTTATTTAAGAAAAACCACGCCACTTGGAATTACTTACTGGTGGTATGTAACGGGGCAAACTTTAACTCCTACTAGATGCCTCTCGGTCTTGGGTCGTTAACCTGTTTCCTTATGTTTGAAGAAGATCAGCTTTTAGCCAAACATAAGCACTTCTGGGACATACTGCAAACCCACCATATTGCTCATTTTTAATATTTATTTGTTTATTTATATATACTTGATTTGTAAAAAAATAAAATAATTAGAAAATACATATTTGTTTAAATATAACCTTAAGTTTTTGTAATAATAATTTACATCTTAAATATTTGTGGAGTTTAGTAATTTTTATAGTTGGGAACATGTTATAGAAGTAAAATAATATATTCAAAGAAATTATAGCAAAATTCAAAACTTAAAATTGTTATTTCTTATTTATATGTAATAAATAAAAGAAAATATATAAAGTTTGAAATTAACATTTTTTTTATGATTTTTTTTTGTTAATTAAGATTTCTATTGCTTCAAAATATTATCTTACAAAATTAAAGATCACTATTTAGATTTAGTCTTGTCGCAGTTTTCTTCGAGGAAAACCATAACTGCTTACAATTAACAAAGGTTTAGGCATGTCAAAATTCAAATACGAGTTATTGCTAAAGACGTAACTGTTAAAAAAAACTATTATACTAGAAGTAAAAGACATAAGCTAAGAAGTTAGATGAAACATCAAGTATTCAATGAAGTGACTGGGGCCGAGTCCTAGGCGCTTGTACCTGTTAGGGCTAGAGGCTTAAGACGACACTAAAGATGGCCTTCTATATGGACCAAACAAGCATCTAGGCTAATGAGACAAGAGGGTTGGTGGTGTTCGACCCGTTGAATTTCATTTAGACAATAGATAATATCATTGAAGTCCTTGGGCTTTTTATTCAGGATCTTGCCCAAGAATGTCTTCATTTGCCAGTGGAGGGTAATGGAACTAAGATATTGACCTCGTGTGTCCCCTAGGATGTGTAGGGTCAGGAACCTAATTGTCTACTTTGGATTTTATTTCAGAATCAAAGTATGTTGGGCAATCATTTCTAGTCAAGGCTTCAAGTTGGCAAATTTCCTCTTGGATTCTCGGAGGAGTGAAAGGATGGAATATGGTCGTGACATTTTAAGCTTGGGATTGAGCCCATGACCGACCTTGAAGGCCTCTACCTCTAGACCCCCAAAGATAATCCATTTGTTGCCAGGGCATGGTATTCTGAGAAGCGAAAGGCCAAATTAAGCACAACCCCCAATAGATAAAGAATCTAATGAAATGGGCTAATAGGATCCTTAACATAATGAAAATAAATTTAACACTCAATTGCCAGGAAGGTTTAGAGCATAGTGTAGCAAGTTGTGATAGAGGATAAACAAATAAAGAAGAGCTCTAGGTAGGATTTGACAAGAATAGAAATCCAGAGACACAAATAATAATACACACCACCAAGACACTTTATAAATCATGAACTAGAGTCCACCATGCATAGGTTAGCAAACTGAAAGAGTTGTAGAGATTGGACATAAAACAAATTAACATGCAGTGGTCTACCTAGTAGGCTTGGAAATGCTTCAGACAAAGGTCGATTTCTTTCTAGTCACCTCCTACTCTGGCTTTGTCATTTATTGCCACCACTGCCAATGTCATAGAGGTCACCTCCTTAGCTGTTATCGCCCAACTCCTCATGTAAACATTCAACACCAAGTACATATAATGAAAGCCAACTTCTCGAGAGCCAAAACCACCATGCAATAAAATTATCACAAAACCACCACCATGGGAGAGATCTACCTGTTGTAGCGAAGACGAGCCACAAGGATTGCAGTGAAACACAAGGTTGAGATAAATGGATATGGACTCCACAAAGCCAACATCATGGGGGAATTATTTCATCTGTGGGGGGGGATGTCGTAGGGGTTGCAAAAGAACATGAATCCACAAATACTATGCCAAGATCTCATAGACAAAATACATGCTTCCATCTTAATGTGAAGGGAATGTATGGTGGTTAACATGTGTAGTTGCATGGGGTAGGATAACCCTGCCACCCCACTCTTAAATGTGATGGGAGGCGACAGGGTGGTGGACCCCCCTCCTCTGTTGACATAACTTCCAACACCCCAATCTAAAAAAAATTATTTGAAATTTATTTAATTTTATAAATAAATTAACAAATTCATATATATATATATATATAACTTAACATTTTTATTTTTAATTCTAATTTTAAACTTTTAAATTTATTTAATTTTATGAATATTTTTTTTGTTTAAAACAAAGTAGATGATTCAATTAACTTCTTCCTTAAAAAATGTCAAATGCAAATTGTCCCATAAATAAAATATGGAATAAGAGACATTACATGCACAATATGTCGAATAATTTTTTTTTTTAATAGAAATGAGTATTTATATTGCATTAAGTTTGTGCCTAGTCACAACAAATACTCAGGTTATACATTTACTTTATTCATCTTACTGCTTATTCTTACGCCCACTATAGAATTCTAAACTTCAAAGAGACTAGAGTTTCACAGTTTTCATTACATGGTGATATGGATATATTTGACAGTAGTTTCCTAATAACAAACAAAATTTGCTACAGTTCATGACTCATTTAAAATCCTCACCCTCTTCCACCAGTGTTCGATTGAGGTCTAGACACTCGTAGATCTCTTTCTAGCTACCAACACTCGATTCATTTAGATTTGTATTTAGTAGCCTAACTTGCACATGTATATATGCAAATTGTTGGCAAAGTGCCTCAATATCGTCCATCTATCAGGTTGTCTTGTCTTGCAATTTTTGAATTTCCTTAAGCACATTTATACCAGTGCCCATCTATTGTTGTTGCCACATATTCATGACCATCATGTCAATTTGGATAACATCCATTTGCTCTGCTAAATGAGCTACTCACTCTTTACATCCATAACTAAATATCCTTTCATGGCCACCATATTTGTAAGTTGTCTCCTTACTGCTCCACATTGTATCCTATCTGAGACCAAGAAAATCATTGTCTTCCCCAATGGTTGACACTGTCTCCCCAAAGTCTCTATCCTCAACAGGCTGCACCTTCCCCCCTGATCACTACCAATGTATTTAGGTGTCTCCAAACAGCATTGGTGAAGCTCCCAATCAACCAATCTAGAGTGGTCACATTCCTTCATCTCCCACAACCGCTAAGAGGCACAAGCCAAGACAATTTGGAATCCTCTCAATTGATCAATATTTCATTTTTGTCCATGATTAGTGCTCCCTAGATTAACACCTTGGTTACTAGTTTGAGCCATAGAGTGAACCTATAAGACAACTTGAGCCCCCACGAGAAATAGGTAAGCCCAATCCCAAGTCGCACAAAGCCACAAATTCCCCAAATATTGAGACCAATACTAAATTATGTATAGAGCACTATTAATCTTTCCTGTGATGTAATTCAGACCAAAGTAACCTTGAAAAGACTTATTCCATGCATACATGAGACTTTGTAGCCATAACGCCCATAATTATTCTCCCGCCCATCCTGCCCAAACATATACTTGGCCAAGCCAGAAGCAAGGGCAAAGACTAACACGGGCTTCAAAAATTTCAGCAAAATATGAGAGCACATCGAATAGGTCATGCCTCCACGAGACTTGCCATACTTTGCGGCCTTTCTCCCAATTTCTCGCTACATATGTGCTTCCTAAAATAAAAACCCACAACATTCTATTGCTCTCTATCCATGGAAATTTACAATGCTTCTCCCAAATTCCACATGAGGTAGAAGATAATGTTGCATACCTATTCATAATGGTCTCACCTCCCACTATAATCATCATCAGATGTGGGGGTATGGTGATATAACGATATTGTGTCCTTGGTCTTACGTCCCACATACGAGGAGAATGAAGTCTCGTGCCCACTTCATGCGCCGACTTTACTCTGGGCGCCATGACAACCATCAAACCCCTTGCCCCCTTTTTGTTTGGAGTTTGTCCCACCCATTTAGTTGATCCTGATTATTATTAAAGTTTAAATTTTCTTTTGGATAATTAAACTTTACCATATGGATTATCACAAAGATTACCATTCTGAGGTGCCATTGACCTCTAGTTGCCCCGCTCGCCTCAATCTAACAAGCTTGATTAGCACATTTGTTCACTTCTTCATTTTGATTTCTAAATATATGCAAATATTGCTTTTGTGGGATGTCTTCAAGGAGTCCCCTGATTCAGTTTAAAAGGTTCCTTAGGTGTTGATCTTGGGGTGATGCTCATTTGAATAAGTGTTGTATGGTAATAAGAAAGTTGCCCAAAATTCCAATGTTCGATGCCTGTGCGTCTTTGGCCAAGATTAGATCTTGTAGCAAGCCATGCATTTCAACTTGATTGTTTGCCAATGAGTGAAGTCCCCATGCAAACATTTTGAACAAGTTTTCTTTAGGGCTATACAAGGCCCCTCCTGCTCTTATTGCCCTTGCAAAATAAATTAATCTTAATAGAGACAAATTAGAGGATTAAATTGTCCTTTTTATTTTTATGCATTTATTTTTAATTTTGATAAGTATAAATTTTATAATAATTTAATATTTTTTATATTATTTAATATAAATTTATTCAAATTTATTTCTCAGTTTAAATTTGTATAAATTTATACTTATGTCAAAGGATAATAGCTTGAGTGGTAGCTAGTAGGTTTAATTCCCCCTCTACCTCGGTTATATTCATGAGAAATATGTTAGCTTGTGTGGCAAAAATTCGAATCATGAGAAAATATTTAAATGAAAAAAATGATGGATAATTTCTTCTTAATCGCATTTAAGTGTCTTTGATGAAGAGTGGAGCGTCAATCTAAAACTTTGTCCTTTTCAATTATGATACACAATCTTTCTAGAAGAAAAAAACAAATTGACAAATTTATTTCAATCATGATACATAGTCTCTCTAGAAGGAAAAACAAATTAACAACCTCATTTATTTATTTTTAGTACGGTTCATTGTACCAAATATTGATGGTAACTACTTCCATGGAAACCCCACCCATGTGTAGGTGAGTTGGTTATCTTTCATGTAGAAATTGCTCCCAAAAACGAATATGTCAATCTCAATGAGATTAGAATTTAGGTGGGAAAAATAAAAATGACTCATTCTCACCAACCAAACTACACCCACTTAAATTTGTTTTACATTAATATTTTTTTTTAACATTAATTTTATTTATCTAACTTTCTCTATTTAAAAAAATGAAAAACATATTAATATCTTTACAAATCTTAGGGAAATTTTATTGTAAAATAAAATCCAAATACCGAAGGATAAACACACTTCTCATCGTATATCTAAATCTAAACACTTTTTTGTTAAGCATTTATGAAAATATGTTTCGAGGAAGGTTAAGAAACAAATACTACACGTAACAAAATCACCGTCGAATAGGTTTTGAATATAAAAATGTTTAAATCATGGAATACGTTTGAATATATATATTATTAATTAATAGAAAATCAATTACTATAATCTTATTTTGATAAAAAATAAATAAATTATAATTAAAATAAAATAGATATGAAATAAAATAACTTTAAAAACAACAACATTGAATTATTTTTCTCCAATTTTGTTCACTTTTATAGTTGTAAGATCTCTTTCTTTAATGTTTTGTTTATTTTGTAAATCAAGAAAAATCAATAAAGAAATTGATGAAAAAAAACAAAAAATAATTTTGTTAAATTATTATTGTATTATTAATGTGGAAACAACATGCATATGAATGTAGTGTTGATGTTTTAATGTCAATAAATATGTTTAATGAATATCTTACTATTTTCAAATGTATAAGAAAATTTTAACACAATTAAATTAGGATAGTTAATTTGGATACAAAGTTTCACTAAATATTGTTTTAGCCTTGATTATTAATCATTAAAGTTTAGTTTATGAGAAAATCATATTTATGTAGAAGTTTATTAATTTTTTAATGACAATATAACGCTATGAGTTTTCTACAATTTTCATTCAATTGCAAAGGTTCAAGATTTGCATTTAAACATCAAGGCAAGTTTTCACTTCAGTTTGAAAATAAAATTAGTGACAAAATTTAGTAAACATAATTAGATGGATTTGTAAGCATGAAAATAAAATGAAAATTTAGTAAACATAATTAGATGGATTTGTAAGCATGAAAATAAAATGAAAATTTAGTAAACATAATTAGATGGATTTGTAAGCATGAAAATAAAATGAGTGGAAAGAATTCAACAACCATAGTAACAATGATCATATGAACTAAAAAAAGTTTGGTTGTTTGTTTGTTTTTGTTTTTGTTTTCATTTTTATTTTGTTTTGTTTTGTGTTGTTGTTGTTGTTTTTAACATTAAATTTTCATTGGACGAGTAAGACGAATTTGAAACTACATGCATGGCTTTTGAGTCGACGAGCGCAACTTGCAAGAGATGTGAAGTAAATCATTGACATCATTGATTTAAGCTATGTCTGACATCACATCAACATGTTGAGCTATTTTAATACCGTGCAACTCATTTGGTGATGAAACTAAGCATGTAAAACTAAGCTTTGTGTGCGTTCTCTGCTATTGTGCATTTACCTATTTGCTAGTGGAGTTTCAGACAACTATTTTGCTCTCATGCCACACTTTCCTTTTGTCAACACAAATTATTAAATCTCATTCCCCACATTTTGGTGGTTGAATGTTTTGATGGATTTACTGATTGCATAATTTATAATGCTTATGAAATGTGTTTCTTGACCATAACACATGAATGGTTGCACAAGTCATCTATCCTTCCATCAAAGATAAATTTGTGGCCTCCGTTGTAGATGTTGTACTAAAGCCATTTCGAAGAACCAAAAAATGATAGGCGTGACTCGTGACATGGCATAATAGGTGTTAGAGGATGCTGGGCTTTTAGTTTGTTGCCCATTAATTCTTTAATCAAGCATTGTATTGAGTGACCCACTAATCTTTTAATTAGGCAAAAACCACTGCTAAGAGCTAGAAGTTGTTACGAAGAAACCTGAAGATGATGGTTGTGACTCATGATATGAAATAGTGACATAACAAGTGTTTGAGGATAGTGAGTGGTTAGTTTTCTTCCCATTAATTCTATAATCAAGCATTGTACTGAGTCACCCCTTAGTTTTTTAATCAGGCCGGAACCACTCAACCAAGAACCAAAACGCATTATGAAGAATCTACAGATGATAGTTATGACTCATGATGTGGCATAATGGAATAACAGGTGTTCGAGGATGGCAGGCGGTTAGGTTACTGCCCATTAATTCTTTAATCAAACATTGCACTAAGTAATCCCTTTGTTTTTGAATCAGGTCAAAACCACTCAACCAAGAACTAAAACTCGTTATGAAGAACCTGAAGATGATAGTTGTGACTCATGATGTTGCATAGTGGCATAATAGGCATCCGAGGATGGCGAGCGGTTAGTTTACTACCCATTAATTCTTTAATCAAACATTGTACTGAGTAACCTGCTTAGTTTCTTAATCAGGTGGGACCACTCAACCAACCTGCCACCTCCAACTTTGGCGCCAACACCTATAACATATCAGGGAGGTAGGTATACGCATGTCATTTTGTTATTGGAAAACATCAATAAGACTTATGAAGTTATTATCCAAACAAATTTAAAAAAGAAAAAGAATATATATATATATATATATATATATATATATATATATATATATATATATATATATATATATATATATATATTTGTAAAGTTCAACATTAGGAATTATGTTAGTCAAAAGAAAATTAATTGTAGTCAAAAGGCAAATCAATTGCTAAAGTCCTACCTTGTCGAGAACTAATAACACCTCATAATTCATAAGTGTTATTCATATCATTTTATTTTATTGATTTTGATAGCATTATTATGACTTCTAATGTGGTATCACTATGTTAGCATCATTCATTGAAACATACACTCTAGGTAATATGAACTATCTTTATTCATTTCCAATAGATTTATTGCTTTAAGATGTGCATTCTAGAACCTAGTATGAGGGAGATGCGTGATTTATTCCATGCTCAATGTGAAGTGACACATGTCCTTTAAAAAAAATAAAAAAATAAAAATAGTTAATAAGGAAACAAACATATTATAGACATTTTTTTTCAAAAGTGTAACTAAAATTTTCAAACTTAGTCATTAATTAATTAAAAGATTTTAAAAATTTAGTGAAAATCTCGACATCCCTCCCTTGTCAAGAGACACCACGAGATACAACAAAGAGCCCATCCAGGTCGTTGCCACTGACTTTGATCCTTCTACCTAGTTTATGTAATGTCTATGCTATATTGGTGTTTTGTTCATACTGCTTATTTACACAACCAATTAGGCCAATATCTTAGTTTTTGTATGGTAAACTTTGATTCTCCTAACACTTAGTTACCTCTTACTCCTCTATGGAGAGTCAATTTTTGGCTTGGCTTACCTCTTACTCCTCTATGGAGAGTCAATTTTTGGCTTGGGTTTGGTCTTGCCAATGAGAGACTGACTTATAATTTTCAATTTTATCTTGTAATCTCCAGTTTTGAAGGCAATACAATTTACCCCACACATAAAAGAAGATTTTAAAAATTAAGTGGTTATCCATACTTAAGTCCATATCTTAAAATTGCAATAATATAATGGTGGAATAAGTAAAAATATAATAAATACTACTGAAATATAAGCACCAGATAACTCGATCTAGACTCATAGTTTCTACTATTATTGCAATTGGCCAAAGAAAAATGGGAAACCTCGTCGTTACTAGACTCATAGCCACAAATGCTTGAGAGTCTCTGCTAGAATCGTATCTAGACGCCTATCCAGAGCCAAAAAACTTTCCACAATAGTTAGTGGTTAAATTTGACTAGTATTTACTTGTATTTTTCTTTTTTGGAATGTAGAAATTAAGGAAATGTTTCCACCTCGATGGATTTGATCCTTCTCGGCGCATGATAGATCTAGAGTTAGATCTAGCCCGATCTTTATTCACCTCTAATCCTAATATGTGGTTATTTAATTATGAAGCTTGCTTATAATGTCACATAGATGATTTTAAAACAAATATTATTTCTAGGATTTGACATTGAAATCATCAATAATGTTTGTATTCAAAAGTGTTGTCATATTTGTGGTTAATTTCATATAAATTATTGGATTTGACTATTGTTATATAGTTAAACTCCAACATAACTATGTTTATTTTTTCCTATGTAACCAAATATCTCATCTTTCAACTTATAGGCAAGGGTAAGATATTTTCTAGGGCTCAAAGCTATGCAACAACAAAACTATCCATAATGTTAGTACTTAAGTGAGGGAGGGTATTGTCATATTTGTATGGTTAATACTCTATAAACCATTTGGATTTAATTATTGTTATGGAGTGAAATACCAACATAAATATATCCCTTTTTTCCCATGTAGTCAAGTACCATAAGAAGGGTGAGATAATATTTGGGGCTCAAGGCCCTACAATAACAAGACTCAAAGCCATTACAATAACACACTTAATATGAGCTTAACATATCACTTGGGGGATAACGATCAATCTTTCTAATCACCCAAAATACACCAATTGACATATATTATTGTAATAATAAAATGTATCATTATAATTATATTTAATATACTACTCATTCTCTCTATATTTTTAATAATACAAATTACATAACTTCTTTGTTGTTTATTTTTTTAGTAAAATAAACCCTTTCAATTAAACTGATACCATATGACATACATTAAATTTAAAATCCTTTTGTCGTGGTCTCCTAAATTGCAAACCAAACCAATGACAAAAGTTTATGTCTTGTATCCCAAATGTTCATATACTAGATGGATATATACAAAGATTTACTGACCAAGACTTCATTAACTTGTAAATTCTAAGTGAAGTAGAAAAACCATAAGCTAACTAAAACCATAAAGAAGACATGGAAATAACAATAGTGTTTGGAATGACTAGATTTGATGGAGGTATATGGTTTGGTTTATTGTAGAGTTGCTCCTCAATGCTAGCCAATTCTTCATATAAGTAGAAAAACCACATGTTAACCGAAACCATCAAGAGGACGTGAAAATATCAGTGGTGCTTGGAATGACTAGATTGACTGGAGGTATAGGATTTGGTTTGTTGCAGAGCTACACCTCAATGCTAGCCAATTCTTCATGTTCTTCCATCCCTAACAGGTACAACCACAGATTTGACCACTACCTTAAGATGCCCAAAAGTCCAAATTAAATCCTCATAAAAATTAAACCTTATTAATAATAAAAACCTCTTCTTTTTTCAACCATTAAATCCAACCCCTTTAAACTACATAACTTCTTATTAAATAACATCAAAATTCTTAAAAAAATATAAATCAATTTAAAAAAACATACTCCCAAATACATAAATTA
Source organism: Pinus tabuliformis (assembly GCA_031772625.1). NCBI lineage: Eukaryota > Viridiplantae > Streptophyta > Pinopsida > Pinales > Pinaceae > Pinus > Pinus tabuliformis. Next base: position 2,061,462,026 of record CM062818.1, read on the forward strand.
ATACATTAAAAGAATACAAAATTAAATACATAAATTAATACGTTAAAAGAACACAAAATTAATATAGAGAAAATACATTTGAAATTAATTAATATAAATTTAAGATCTTGTAACTATAAAATAAAATTTAAATGTTTATAAATATAATAAAATTCAAAATATAAATAATTCTATATTTTTTCACTAAGTTAAAATTTTATAATTATCAAAAAGCTTTCTCTTATTTTTATTTTTTATAAACATAATAAAATTCAAAATAGTAAAAATATCCATGTTCTGGTTCATTATAGTACTTAAATTAAAGTGAAAAAATCCCAATCATTCCTCCCACGGCAAAAATAAAGCGTATTAACCATATAATAACTCTTTAAATAATAAAATTTATTATTACAAAGAATATATCATTCATTATAAATATGATGTCTCAGTTATCCAAATTATATCTTATTTACTTAATATAAATTAAATTAAGAAATTTCCAACCAAACGTTAACTTGTTGAAATCAAATTTGAAGTCAAACTACCTCAATAATCCAACTACTTATATAACTATTAAACTAAACCAAATAATACGCCTATATAATGCCTATTTAGCTATTTCAATAGCCATCCGAAATATATCATATCAGACAGACAGGACCGCTGAGACCGTACTCAAGCGCGTGTTGCAGTTTTGACTACATCAATATCGGTAGGTACTTTCTCCGCGTTATATTAGGAGACAATTTCTTCGTATATACAATTTTACAGATCAATCGCACCTACTCACGACAGCTTTTGGACATTTCCATTCAATGTATTTGTGTTTTCCGAGAACAATTTGAATTGGGTTTGATTTTTTTGAAGTAGGAAAGCTCTTTTAAGTGGGAAAACTAAGTCGGGTTTGATTTGGTTGGGGTTCCAGTGAATCAATCTCAATATTCTGTACCTAGTTGTGACTGCCGTTGCCTATTTAGGAGGATTCAAAGGGTCTGAAGCTTTTAGAATTCGTCACTCCAGTTTCATGGCCACAGGTGGAATTCAGGGTCAGCTCCTGGATATAACAAGTAAGATCTTATTTTAATTTTTGCGAGTCTTCTTTAAATTTGTGTAACATGTCTGTATATATTTTCATATATGTGCATACACGGGCTTGTGTGAAATATTGTAATAGAATAGCTTGTGCTACCAGATTTTATGGACTACTTTTCGTAGATTGGGTATATCTTGATCTATTTAATGAGCTCATAAACTAGCAATTTTTCTGTAGGACAGGATGTTACTGTAACTTCCTGAAAAATGTCTGTAATTTTGGGACATATTTGTCTCATGGATGTTTTCCATAATTTATTATTATTTATGTATTTCTTTTCTTTATAAACAGGTAAAACGAATAACGGCTTAAAATTTACAATTGCATGTTACTTGTACCTAGTAATCTTTGAGTTTGGAACCAGGAAAGATGATTACATAAGGTATTTAGTATCTGTAAACTTAAATGGCTTTGCCTAGGGATAAGCATGTCCGATGGACTGTGACCTAGTGATAAGTTAGAGTGGTCCCGAAGTTACGGTGATGATGACCTGGTTGAAAAATCAGGGTGCATGTTCCAGTGTTAATGGTATAGGTACAAGTTCTGAAGTAGATAAGGTAAGGTGCAAGTGTTGACGCAAATGGGGTAAGGTGTAGGTCTTGATGCTGAGGGGTGAGGTGCAAATCATGGGTAATTGTTGTATTTGATGGGGGTGAGCTGCAAGTCCATGGTAATTGTAATAGCATAGGAACTTATTCACCTGAATGAAGCAGAATGGATTATTTGTTATTAATTTATCTAAGGATTATGCATTCTAGCCATTAGTGAAAAAATTGTAGGATGCTTGTATATCCATTAACAGGTCGAGTATTGGAGCTTGTATATATATATTTAAAGATCCTTTTGGATAGTCCCTGTTAGCTACCTATACCAATAGGTTTCATATTTCATGATTGGCTATGAGAAGTCCAAATATGCTCTGCTTTGATGATTCAAAGATCACATATTTCCAAGAGAATCCAATCTGTGCTTATAGCTTGGTATGGACTTAAAAATTTTGATGGATGGTCCAACAGTCTAATCTGGATCATTCCATGGTTTAAATTTGCAGTTGTAGATTAGAGAAGGAAGTCTGTCCAAACTGTTTAATCTTGGCAGACAAGTAGTTCAGGTAGAGAAGAAAAGGCTCCCAACAGCTTAATTTGGGACCTTGGAAGAAATAAGGGCAGAAGTAGATAGAAAAAACAAAAGAAAAAGCCAAATAGAAGAAAAGGCAAGTAAGGGTCTGCAAGTCCAAGTGCACCCTCCAAGAAGAAATAAAAAATGCTAGGCACAGTAGCTGGGTAAGTAGATGGGGTTGCAGAAGTGGTACTCATTCCAGATTGAATCTTGCTGGTTAAATAAGAAAAGCAAGGCAAAGGAGCATGTCTAATTCCCCGAATTCCCCTTCCACTCTTATTATTAACATCCCTTCATCCATGGAGATTGATGAGAAATTTTAAGGTTTTATGATGGTTCTTGTTCAGTTAAAAGCCACATTTCCTGTGTAAAATTCTTTTCATTTTGATCTACTCCCTAAACTAAGTAAATTTCAAATAAACTTAGTGGTTTCCCCTTCATTTACCCTCTCATACATCTTAACCACTAACTCTACTATCTAAATCCCCTATGTCCCCCTTTCCCTACTATAAATAACACTAAGGTGTATAAATCCCAGCACTATGTACATATCTTCCTCATTGGCACTATAGCCAAATAAATGGTCAAGGGAGACTTTAGTCCATCTGGGACTGTGGTCAACCCTATCTTGGAGCTGCTCTAACCCCTGGTTATGAGCAGTAACCTCTTCCCTCAGCCCTCACCGTCCCTTTGCTAAAAAACACAAAAAAACCCCTTTTTCCCTTGCTAGAATCGCCCCTATAAACCACTTTTTCTTATAAAAACCCTCAAAGAACCCTTGAAAACCCGAAAAAATCCCAAAACCCATGACAAACCCACTTTCCTATAGTTCTCCGCCCGAAATATTAAATTCAATATTATAATGGGCTGGCGGGCCCCCCCCAACTTGCACGATCCGTCGGAGGACCCGCCAGCCGTCCGATCTCCGCCGCCCAGATCTAATGGTGGGCGGTCACTTTCATCCCCCGACTTGCCGACCTTTAGCGTCCGGGGAAAGTGGTTTCCCGCTCCGTACCCTGGACGCGTGTCAACCGCCGGGGTTGTTCGGAGCCCCCCTCCCCAATACCACTCGCCAGCAAAAGCGGTGCGGGGAACCCGCTTACCACTATTCCAAACCGCCGTCCTCTATGTCATCATTGCGTCATCCTGACGCAGTACCTGTCGCCCACCCCGCGCCATGTGATCCTCCACGTACCCCTGCCACCTTTTTCACCCGCCACCGTGTCCTGCCACCCTGGCCCACACCTCAGCAGCCACGTCACCTCCGTACCCGGGCCCCGCCATAACGTCATGCTGACGTCATCGGCGGAAAAGCGCCAAATGCATACTTTTTCCAAATTTAACGTTATAAACGACCAAATGAGCCGTTTTCGGTCATTTTCACGCGCAAAAGAAGGAGCCGTTGACAAGCAGCTGCCGCGAAATTTGTCCCCAGCCATCAAATTTGACATTTCAACCGCTACAAGTCCAGAATTCGACGGCATTTAACCTCCACAGCCCGGCCCGCAGGCTTCCAAGCTAGTGTTCCAGGTATTTCACCAGTTTTTCCCCACTTTTGCCCATGCATTCCAATTCTCTGTGAATTCACCATTAAAAGACTGGTAAAAATCCTAAATTCAACTCTGCTGGTTACCTAAAATAAGCCCAAGCAACCTGCACCACCCCTGAACTATAATTCAACACTAGAGCGGCTATTCCACGGGTTGAAACCGTAAAATTGTCCTCGAACTGCTTGGCATTGTTCCCTTTTGCCGAGTACAGGCCACCTGCATTCTTACCAAAAGAAACCTCATTACCTCTGCAACTCACCCCTGGCAGTTCACATCCCTGAGAGGTTGCAGCAAACTACACAGACCAGCTTGCATTTTCACTGAGAAAAAACGCTTCAGACTTGGTCTAACAATTGCCATCACCTTATTTCAAATCAAGCCTTACAATGGCTGCTTCTGCATCCTCATCCCTCAGTGTAGCTCCATTGAATCCAACAAATAGAGAGCTGGAGGCCTTGCCATTGGTTGACAAGGACTGTCTTATTGAAGACTTTGAGGGCAACAGGGATTTCTTACAAACTTTCAGTTAGTTGAGAGAAGACTATAAGGATGGTCATGGCACACATGGGATATGGGAGTCAAACCTACCATATTATTGTCTCCCAGCTGTAAATGTCTTCCCTGAGATCATTCACCTATGTGCTGAAAACTATAATGGGCAGCACAGAACTGTTAGCACTCCATCTGGAAGAATCCTTTTCTACATCAATGCTGAGTCTATCAACAAAATGTTACACTTTGATCAGACAAAATTGCTAATCCCGTTTTCCTTGAGCTATTTGATAGAGACTGGTGAAAAGATGACCAGTGAGGAGATTCAAAAGGTCACCAGAGATTTCATGAGACCTGAGTGCCAGCCTACAGAGCCACCTCCCTACCTGGGTATCCATTTCAATGACATAGGCAGGCTTTTACTGGACATGATTGCCTATGTGCTGGGATACAAAAACAGTGAGCATGTGGACAGAACGATGCTGGTATTGCTATCTGCATATAGCCCGCGGCAACCCCCTGCCAGGAAATATAACTTTGCTAAGTTCATTGCCAATAAGATTCATGATCAGCTGAGCAAGGTGGACAGGCAGGGGGTCTTCAGGTACTCAGCCTATATTTACCACCTATTCATGTACTACCATTCTGAAGCCTTCCCATGCTACATCAGAAGGCTGGATCAGAAAGGGGAAAGAAGATCTGTTATCTTCTGGACCTCTGTCTTTCATAAGGTCACAAACTCACCCTATACTTACTGTGAATTTGTTGACCAATTTGTATACCCAGTCTCCTGCCTGTTAATGAAGTCCCCTCCTCCCAGGGTATCAAATGAGATAAAGAAAGCTCTGCAGCTTTCTAGAAAATATAAAATAGGTGACTGGTACCTATATGAGAACCATACTGTCATTAGGATTTATGGCTGTGAGCTCTGTCCATACAGGCTCCCAAAATATGTACCAATGAGGTTATTTGCCTTAGAATATTACAGGCAGTTGATTCAGTCAGACCTCACCCATTTCCACAGCGCCAAAAAGAAGGCCCACCTCAAGTTCAAACACGAGTTAGGCCCCTTCATCATGAACAAAAAAGAAGGGTGGGAAGAGGCAGACCTAATCCTCAAGGATAAATACCAGTTATCCTATAGCTTTCGGTGGGTCCATTATGACCCTCAAGGTTTCATCACTGCCAGAAGAAACAAGTATAGGCTGATAGGCATTAAACATTGCCATTACCCTCACATTGAAAAATATGCCAACCTGCAAGAATGGCAGATGGACACTCTAGTTGAAAATCTAACTGAGGAAGAGAGAATGCTAAAAAGTAGGAGGGAGCTTGAAAAGACTATTGACCTAGACTATGTGCAGCAGGTACCTTTCAGACCGCCTTATTCAATAGGAGAAGGGACCTCGGCTACAAAGACTGCACCACAGACACCTTCTACATCAGTACCAGTGTTAGATAAAGGCAAGGGTATAATGGGTACAGAAGAGGAGGTAACAAAAGAAAAGTCTGCCCCTGAAGCAGAGCAGCAAACAGGGCAGCAACAAGAACAGCAGCAAGGGCAAAATGTCCCTCCACAGACTCAGCTACCAGCAGCTCCAACACGGCAAATTCCACCCCCACAAAAGGAGCCAGTGACTGCCCCAATCTTACAGACCCCAACACATGAGGACAGGGGAACTAAAAGAGATAGAGAAGAGTCCACTCCTCTCAGTGGATCCTCCCACCAGCCAGAAGCGAAAAGGCAAAAAGCAGACTCCCCAGAGGTAGAAGACATTACTGATGATGTCTTGGAGAGTGAAAGAAAAGACAAGGAGGGCAGTCAACACATAGGTACAAGCTCCTTTCAGCAGGAGCAAACTTTACAACATGGCTTAGAGGTGTCCTCCTCTTCCCAGCTGACCAAGAAGCCCAAAAGCACCAAGGCTTCTTTCAAACAGATAAAAGCTCAGAATGAGCTGCTAAGGGCCGAGGTCTACAAACAGTTCGTAGATGCAACACCAGCCCAGCAAGAGAGACTATTGTCAGTATATGACATTCAGCAGGAGAAATTGCTCCTGAGCCACTTCAAGCCAATGGGGCCGGAGCCTAAGACACCTGCAGATTTCATAAAGACAAGGGTGGAGGTCCTAGCCAGGGATATACATCCCATGGACCAGATTGAACTCCACAGGCAAACTGGAGAGATGGTCTATACGACCCTAATAGAGAAGGCCACCTTGGCCCATGAGCTGAAGGAGTCCCTCAAAAACACCAACACCCAGTTGGATTTTGAGAGATTGTCATCCCAAGCCAAAGACAACAGGATAAAGTCCCTGGAGGAGATCATCATCGATCTAGGACATGATCCTAGTGATCCAACGGGTGTAAAGGCCCTCCTGAAGAAAAAGGATGATGACTTGAACGCAATGAAGAAGAGGTTGAAGCTGCAGCCCACAGAGCACCCTCAAACAGCAGAAATCCAAAAGCAAAAACGGGCTGAGGACCAGCTAGACCTCCTAATGCAGCAAGACCAAAGGATTAGGGAACTGGAGAAAGAGCTGGAAGGAACATTACAGGAAAAACAAGCAGATTCCACTTCCCAAGCTCCTCCAACTACATCAACAACAGCAGCAACTTCAGGGGCAGCAGTGCCCCCTACAGCAGAAGCAGCAGCAGCCCCAGATGCTAGTCCAAGTGTAGAAGAACTGACCAAGGCCGTCAAAGCAATGGAGCTCCAAGCAGACGAAATAAAGAAGGCCAAGGAAAAATTGGCAGAACTGGACTCCAAGTATACCAACTCCAAAATGACTGTAGCAGAGCAGGGCAGAGAAATAAAGGCCCAAAGAGACAAGATAAAGGCCTTAGAAAAGGAGCTGAATCTAGACACAGCTATGACTGACATAAAGAGAATCCTATGGGCTAAAATTGGCCAATCCATCAAACAACAGTGGAGGTCAATAAAAATAATACATGAGCAGATGGATTTGATGGGCCAAGCACAAGCGGAAATTCAGAAGGCTAAGACAGTACTAGGTAACAAAACAGAACAGGCCAACAGGATGATAGACTTCCTGAATAGACAGGAAAGGGAAGAATTAGCAGCCATAGGCATTCCCAACAGAACAGAAGCTGTCCTCTCTGCCAAAAAGGTGCTAACTCTAAGAAACTACATACAAACAGTAGAGAGGAAATTTTTTGAAATGCAAGCAGATGTGGAGGAATACAAGGCCAAAATGGGAGTGCTACAAACAAAAGGCCTGCCCAGCTTGCTAAATAGTGCAGGAAAGCTGATCTCCCTAGATCAAATGGCCAATAGAATGGCAACCACTATTGAAAATCAGATTATTGCATCTGGCAGTACATCTGAACCAGCAGGGCCTCCTACAGGACAGAGTTTATATGAAAAACTTGAAGGCATGTTCTACATTGAGAATGAGGTGAATCACCTGTTCGAGACTCCTCCCAATCTGTACAAACATACAGAGGCAGAGGAAACATTGATAAAAATACGCAGGCATCAGATGCCTAAGGAGGATTGGTGGCAGTTTATGCTTCAGATTTTGCCACGGTAAGTCCAGCTGTTTACTCACTGCCAGCTCCAGGTCACTAGAAGACAAACAGCAGAAAAGGTTATTTAAAAGCAGCTGAGTAATGACTCATCACATAAGAATATGACAGCTAGCCAAATTTTGAACAGCGCATCTCCAACCGACTCTAACAGCGATAAAGACCAAATATCTTCTGACTTTTTGACAGCTGAAGCATAAAGGAATTTCGGCTGCATTCACTCCTTCAGCTACTGCACTTCGGAGATTAGCATATCATAAATGAGACAATAACTCATTTCGTTGATATTTTGATGTAAATTTTTGTATATAAACTCCCCTGAGTAACTCACAAAGGGTTGGTAATTTTCTCTATGAGAACACTTGTATTGTACACTTTCAATTATCTAATACAAAGGGCTGGATGAGCTCAGTGATTTCCGGAAATTATTTGATGTCTGGAGGATGCCCCATGTGTTGATGCAGAATTCCTATGCTGTCTGACGAGATAACAAGTTTTCTTCAAAACTCTGTTCTTGTTTTCTTATGTTTATCAAATCATACTTATCTCACACTAAGCTAGCAGTAAGAAAGAAAGAATAGTACAAGATTTGTTTTATTACACCTTGTGCTCAATTTTTGCTGCTGTAAATGTTTGTCCTCAGGATTAAATATGTACATGAATTCTTAATTGTTCATGTGTCTGTTAATTCTATATGTATGAATATCACCTAGAAATTCTTAAATGCTCCTAGGTCAATATTCTCATTGTCTTACTCAAACAGTTAAACTGTAAGATTCTTAATTGCCTTGCACTAATTGGATACACTCCATTCCATCACTATTACAAACGTTATTTCTCAGACACTAATTTGGCTCTGCAGCATCACTACGGTATCACAGCAGCACATTAAGCATCTTAAGGACCACTGACTCCTTAGCCCAATGGACTAGAACTCTTTGAAAAACACACAAGCACCTTGATTGAAATTATCATCCAAGCAAAAAACTCCAAACAGACCTGAACTTATATCTAGCCTAAAATCATCTCAAACAAAGATAAATCATAAAGAGAGAGCCCTCTCTGATTACAGTGTGGCTAGGCACTGTAATCCAAAGATTGGTTAGTGGTTACCCCGGCCGTATTCCCTTGGGAGTCATAGGGAACAACCTGGGTGTTAACATAATTGGCGACTCCACTGGGGAAGCTTGAGATTTTTTAATTACTATATGTTTTCCATAGCTACTATCAAGCCTGAAATCAGTCAAGAGGCCTTTAATCTGTTTTTGTATCACATTAACAGCTTTAAGGAGGAGCTTGTTTAGGGAATCTTCATCTTAGCTCTGAGAATATATAGCCATTCCAAAATCTTCATTCAGTCCTTTCAGATATAAAAATTTCCTACAAAATCCTAAAAAACAGTTAGAAACTGGCTCCCAAGAAAAATCCACGGCACACTAGGGCAAATCCTGATCCTAATCCACCCATCATTGTTGATAATCCAAATACCATCCCAAGAAACATTAGGCGGCAGCAAAAGCAGGAGCAGCCTGCTGACTTAACCTCAGATTCAGATCATCCTAACCTTATCTCTACCCCATGCAAGGTCCTTTTCCGGTCTACCCCTAGTTCCCCTAGTTCACCATCCACATCTCAAAGTCCTCCTCTCACATTTTCATCCACTGCACATATCCCCTTAACCAACACTCTAGGTTCACCCCTACTTGTTACCCCTGTGATACCTACTGTTCCTATTATCCCAGCTGCCCCTGTTAATCCTCTAAATCCTGTAAATATGGCTAACAGATATGCACCCTTGCAGATACCAGCTAATGATGCAGCTCTACCCCAAGATTACCAAACCAAAATTTCATATTTTGACTCCAATGGCCCTCTGACAGCTGCCCAGCATGCCAAGAGGATGCAAGACCATTTTGAGACCTATGAAATAGATGATGACAGTGTCAGAATGAGGATGTTTGTTCAAAGCCTAACTGGGGATGTAAGAACTTGGTTTAGATCCCTGAATGCAAACTCCATTACAACTCCTGCTGAACTGTATCAAGCCTTTACTAGTAGATGGGAAAAGAAGAAAGATCCTCTGCACATACTTGGGGAATATGACACTATCAAAAGAGGTCCCCAAGAGACTGTTTTGGAGTATTGTGCAAGATTTAACAATGTATATAACTCAATTCCACAAAATTTAAGGCCTCCTCCTGATTTAGCCTTGTACAAATTCCCTGATGGTTTTGACCCTGATATGGCCTATCAGTTGAAGGAAAGAGACTATCAATCCCTTGAAGAGGCCCAAAGGGTTGCTGTCACAGTGGAAGCCAACCTAATTGCCAAAAGAAACAGGGCAAGGTTGGAAAAGAGGACTGTTTTCAAAGAGGAACCCTCTGCCTTTGATCAGAAGCTAGATGCAATACTCAATGGAATGAAAAGATTAGGGGATAGAGTGGAATCGGTTGAGAGAAAATCATCATGGGAAGCACCGCAAAACAACCCTCCTAGGAATCCAAATTTTAGGAGAACTCAAAACCCAGGCATTGGCAAAACCAGTGCTGATCAAGACATAAGACCCCCTTTCCAAGAAAATTATGCAGAAACTTCCACATCAGCGGAGCCCAATGAAGATCCTGAGATTAATTTAATGGGTCTAGATGGTGAAAGTCAAGTTTTCTTAACACGAGAAGATCACGAGGATGAAGAAATCAAACCGTTCCAAACTAAATCAGGTGAATCCTTTGACTTCAAACAAGGCTATGACACTGCTGTTTATGAAGTCCATAAACAATACAAGCTGAGGAGCAGAACTGTGAATGTTAACCAGCCTGAAAAGAAAAAGGATAATCAGCAGCCTGAAAGAGTTACAGTCACAGAACCTAATGATAAAATGAATTCACATACAGAAGAAGTAATTGTTGAGGAGATCACTGAACCACTGTCCTCAAAACAGCAGCCTATGGTCACTCCCCCTTCTCATCCTTATTCAACTATTTCTCCTCAAGAGATGAGTAAAAAGGATAAGTCCCAAAGTCAAGATAAAAATCAAGAAGAAGATTTAATGAACAAGGAAAGGACTGTTATCTATAATCCCAAAACCCAATCTGAAAAACCTTTTGACCTAGAGACTGAAATTGGTAAACTAAAGATAGCTGTTCCTCTCTTAGAACTAGCCAAGCATGATATCTATAAGCTACAGATCAAGAAGTCCCTTCAACTCACTAACAGCAAAGATGATGTCAATGTGTTGGATGACACCCCAGAACTCCTGTTTGGCCCAGAAGTGGATGGAAAAACAGTAGTCACAGGGGTACTACCTTTTTATGTCAGCTTACATATTCATGACAAAATACTACACAATGCAATGTTTGATTCAGGTGCTTCTCACAACCTTATGCCAAAAGCAGTCATGGAAAGATTGAATTTGGACATAACAAGACCATACAAAGACCTATTTTCTTTTGACTCCAGCCAAGTCAAGTGTTTAGGTCTCATAAAGGATTTATGTGTGTCTCTGGTTCAATACCCAAACAAGACCATCCTAATGGATGTGGTAGTTGCTGATATCCCACCTAAGTATGGGATGCTGTTATCAAGATCATGGGGAGCTAAACTCCAAGGTTCCCTACAATTAGACATGTCATATGCCACCATCTCTGTTTTTGGGCAACCAAAAAGACTGTACAGAGAAACACTTATGAAATACATGGTCAGCAGTGAAGAAAAGCCTCAAAACTTTCCTATATATGCTATCCATTCAGACATAGACTCATACATTCTCTTCAATGACACCACAATGCCCTCAAAAGATGAGGATGAAACCAAGATATTCATACAAGAGAAAGACTCAAGGGAAAGTTTCACCACCCATGAAACAACAGTCAAGCAAACATTAGATACTACTGCTGTCCTAAATCTCAAGCATGCCCAATCAAGTGATGAAACTGTCCTAGAAGACAAGCTAGATGGAAAACCACAACTTCTACTCACATTGCCAGCCCATGAACAGGTCATCAAATCTCCTTCCCAACAGAATATTCTATGGTTCCTTGAATTTGATGGCTCAGTCAACAAGTTAGGGGCAGGAGCTGGAGTTTGGGTACACAATAAAGAAAATAGTCATGCAGAAGGCAGAGCCTATAGATTAAACTTCAGATGTACTAATAACATGGCAGAATATGAAGCTCTTTTACTAGGCCTCAAGTTAGTAAAGTTCTTACAAGCTGCCAGGGTTTCAATCATGGGCGATTCAGATTTGGTTATTCAACAAGTGAAGGGAAACTTTGTCACCAATGACAAAAGACTAAGGACTTATAGGTCTGCTGTTGCTGAGGTACTAAACTTTTTCTCTGAATTCCAAATCACCAAAATTCCTAGAAACCACAATCTGCATGCTCATAGTTTAGCCACGTTTGCAAGTACATGCAAGCTGCCCTTTGAGCCCTATCATTGTTTTACAGCTGAGGTAAAACACAGACCCTCCATTCCGAACAATGTGAATAATTGGCAAGTATTTGAGGATGACAAGCAAATAAACCATTTTTTAACTATGCAACAAGAATTTGCAGGACTAAATATTGACACTGAGACAGCAAGTCAATCACAAATACTTGAGACAGCAAGTCAATCACAAATACTTGATGGAGCAAGTCCATCACAAATACAGTTTCAACAGATTGCTCACCCAATATCACCCAGAACTGCAAAACTAATGCTGAGTCCAACCATTTTCAACAAGGAAAACATTCAGCAAATTCAACAAATCAACTATGAAGAGGTGGCCAATGCTGAAACTGAAATCATAGACCTGAAAGACAATTTTCTTCCAACGGGCCTAACTCCACTAGAAGACATCTTTGACTCAAATGACATCCCGAGAAAACCAAAAATGCAGCCCTTAAATGCAGCCATTGAAGAGTGCAACATAGGTACAAGTGAGAAACCCAAGATAATTAAATTATCTGCTTCCTTACCTCCTGATCAAAAGCCCAAGTACATTGACCTCTTCAAAGAGTTCCAGGATGTTTTTGCATGGAGCTATGAGGACCTAAAGTCCTATGACACCTCTGTAATCCAGCACACTATCCCTCTCAAACCTGATCAAAAGCCCTTTAAACAAAAACTGAGGAGAATCAATCCTATGCTTCTCCCAACAATGGAACAAGAGGTACAAAAAATGTTCAAGGCAGGCATCATAGCACCAATCAGATTCTCTGAATGGATCTCTAACCTAGTCCCTACAAGAAAGAAGACTGGTGAAATTAGGCTGTGTGTGGATTTGAGGAATCTGAACCAAGTATCCCTCAAAGACAATTACCCCTTACCCAAGATGGATCACATTTTGCAGAGAGTAGTGGGGGCTTCCAGAATTTCTCTACTTGATGGATTCTCGGGTTTCAACCAGATCTTAGTTCGCCCTGATGATCAGGACAAAACGACATTTACAACCCCATGGGGAACGTTCAAATATGTAAAGATGCCTTTTGGATTGAAAAATGCAGGGGCAACTTTTCAAAGAGCAATGGACATTGCTTTTTCCAAAGAGATTCATGACTTTTTAGTCATTTACCTAGATGACCTTACACCTTTCTCAAAATCAGACCAAGAACATATAAAACATTTGAGACAGATCTTCCTTAAATGCAGAAAATATGGAATTTCCTTAAATCCCAAGAAATCCCTGTTTGGTTTAGAGGAAGGTAAGCTGTTGGGCCACATCATTTCTAAAGATGGCATTAGAATTGACCCAGATAGGATACAAGCTATCCTACAAATGCCCCACCCAAGAAATGTCAAAGAGTTGCAAGGATTCTTGGGAAAAATCAATTTCTTGAGAAGGTTTATCCCAAACTTAGCAGAGCTAATCAGATTATTAAATAACATGCTAAAGAAAGATTCAAAAGTAAAATGGACTGTTGAAGCCAATCAAGCCTTTGAAGGTATAAAACTGGCCCTTACCCAAACCCCAGTCTTGACCAATCCTCAGTTTGACAGAGAATTTATCATTTTCTCTTTTGCCTCTCAGCATACTATTGCTGCTGTCCTATTACAAAAAGATGACCAAGGCAATGAGAAGCCAATTGCTTTCTTTAGCAAAGCTCTTAGAGATGCACCTTTAAAGTATCAAATCATGGAAAAGCAAGCTTATGCTTTAGTCAAAGCAATTAAAGACTTTAGGATTTATATCCTTTATTCCCATGTTATAGCATATGTGCCAAGTCCTATTGTCAAAGACATTCTCACCCAAGAAAATTTAGAGGGCAGAAGAGGAAAATGGATTGCCAACATCTTGGAATTTGACATTGAGATAAAACCTACAAAACTAATAAAAGGCCAAGGCTTGGCTAAATTAATGACAAAAACAAATTTTCAAGCCTTAGACATTAACCAGCTGGACAGTGAATCGGAGCTGGCGACTCCAAAGATCAATGTAGCCTTTGAACAATCCCCCTGGTATTCAGATATCTGTTATGTGTTACAAAACCCGTGTGCTCCCCCAGGACTGTCCAGAACTAAGTGTAGATTCTTAAAAATGAAAACCTCAAGATTTTGTGTGATGGATGGCAATCTGCTTTGGAAAAACCATGAAGGTATATTGCTGCACTGTTTAATTGAAAATGAAGCTGACAATATCATAAAAGAATTTCATGCAGGTGACTGTGGTGGACACTTGTACTGGAAGTCCACTGTGGACAAGATACTAAGGGCTGGATACTACTGGCCCACCATGTTCTCTGATGTCAAGAAATTCATCACCTCATGTCATAAATGTCAAGTGTTTGAGGGAAAGAGACAGTTGCTGCCACTTCCTTTAAGGCCTATTGCAACAGAGAGACCTTTTCAACAATGGGGATTGGACTTCATTGGGGAAATTCATCCCTCATCTTCAGGCCAACACAGATGGATTTTAACAGCAACAGACTACTTCACTAAGTGGATTGAAGCTGCCCCATGCAGACAAGCAAATGATTCAATAATTATTCAGTTCTTGGAGAACAACATATTGGCCAGATTTGGCTGTCCTGACAAAATAATAACAGACAATGCTGCTGCTTTCAGATCCAAAAAGATGGTGAACTTCTGCCACAAATTTCACATTACTTTGGGCCATTCTACTGCATACTATCCCCAAGGAAATGGCCTTGCTGAATCATCAAACAAAAGCCTTGTAAACATTATAAAGAAAGTACTGGAAGAGAACAAAAAGAATTGGCATAAGAAGCTTGTGAATGCCCTATGGGCAGATAGACTAACAACCAAAAGATCAATTGGGACCAGCCCATATGAGTTGGTTTATGGATTAGAGGCCAAGTTCCCCTCATCCTTAGGAGTGCCTGTTATGAAGCTTCTTCAAGAAAGCCAAGCTGAACCAAATGATATGCAAAGAAGAATCAATCAAATCATATGTCTGCAGCAAACTAGAGACCAAGTTTTCAGCAGAGTTCAAGTTCTACAAGAGAAATTAAAGAAGGCCTTTGATAGAAGAACTAAGGCAGAAGATTTCAGTGTGGGAGACAAAGTCCTCAAGTGGGATGCAAGAAGAGAAGACAAAGGAAAACATGGAAAATTTGATTCCTTATGGAGAGGACCGTTTGCTGTCCAAGCAGTGCAAGGTAACAATACTTATTTCCTGAAAAGCCTTAATGAAACTGACTTGGATGAAGGTCCTGTGAATGGCAGGATGCTCAAGCACTATTTTGAATATTACCCATGAGTGCAGTCTGGGTTCCCTTGTATATATGCAGGTGTATATATTGTTTTCTGTTTTAGATTGTAAAAATGCAGTTTTACAAGTTTATTGGCTGCCAGCAAAAGGTAAATAGAATCAGAGGTCTACCAAGAAGATAAGCACACAATTTTGGCACTTCAAAGCAGCAAACTACAAAATGGGCAAGAGCAACCAAGGAGCAAGGCAATCTGACCTGCTGTTCTTGGTATTTCAAATGAAACACCATCCCCATGTGGAGCCACTGTTAGCTACCTATACCAATAGGTTTCATATTTCATGATTGGCTATGAGAAGTCCAAATATGCTCTGCTTTGATGATTCAAAGATCACATATTTCCAAGAGAATCCAATCTGTGCTTATAGCTTGGTATGGACTTAAAATTTTGATGGATGGTCCAACAGTCTAATCTGGATCATTCCATGGTTTAAATTTGCAGTTGTAGATTAGAGAAGGAAGTCTGTCCAAACTGTTTAATCTTGGCAGACAAGTAGTTCAGGTAGAGAAAAAAAGGCTCCCAACAGCTTAATCTGGGACCTTGGAAGAAATAAGGGCAGAAGTAGATAGAAAAAACAAAAGAAAAAGCCAAATAGAAGAAAAGGCAAGTAAGGGTCTGCAAGTCCAAGTGCACCCTCCAAGAAGAAATAAAAAATGCTAGGCACAGTAGCTGGGTAAGTAGATGGGGTTGCAGAAGTGGTACTCATTCCAGATTGAATCTTGCTGGTTAAATAAGAAAAGCAAGGCAAAGGAGCATGTCTAATTCCCGAATTCCCCTTCCACTCTTATTACTAACATCCCTTCATCCATGGAGATTGATGAGAAATTTTAAGGTTTTATGATGGTTCTTGTTCAGTTAAAAGCCACATTTCCTGTGTAAAATTCTTTTCATTTTGATCTACTCCCTAAACTAAGTAAATTTCAAATAAACTTAGTGGTTTCCCCTTCATTTACCCTCTCATACATCTTAACCACTAACTCTACTATCTAAATCCCCTATGTCCCCCTTTCCCTACTATAAATAACACTAAGGTGTATAAATCCCAGCACTATGTACATATCTTCCTCTTGGCACTATAGCCAAATAAATGGTCAAGGGAGACTTTAGTCCATCTGGGACTGTGGTCAACCCTATCTTGGAGCTGCTCTAACCCCTGGTTATGAGCAGTAACCTCTTCCCTCAGCCCTCACCGTCCCTTTGCTAAAAAACACAAAAAAAACCCCTTTTTCCCTTGCTAGAATCACCCCTATAAACCACTTTTTCTTATAAAAACCCTCAAAAACCCTTGAAAACCCGAAAAAATCCCAAAACCCATGACAAACCTACTTTCCTATAGTTCTCCGCCCGAAATATTAAATTCAATATTATAATGGGCCGGCGGGACCCCCCTCAACCTGCACGATCCGTCGGAGGACCCGCCAGCCGTCCGATCTCCGCCGCCCAGATCTAATGGTGGGCGGTCACTTTCATCCCCCGACCTGCCGACCTTTAGCGTCCGGGGAAAGTGGTTTCCCGCTCCGTACCCTAGACGCGTGTCAATCGCCGGGGTTGTTCAGAGCCCCCCTCCCCAATACCACTCGCCAGCAAAAGCGGTGCGGGGAACCCGCTTACCACTATTCCAAACCGCCGTCCTCTATGTCACCATTGCGTCATCCTGACGCAGTACCTGTCGCCCACCCCGCGCCATGTGATCCTCCACGTACCCCTGCCACCTTTTTCACCCGCCACCGTGTCCTGCCACCCTGGCCCACACCTCAGCAGCCACGTCACCTCCGTACCTGGGCCCCACCATAACGTCATGCTGACGTCATCAGCGGAAAAGCGCCAAATGCATACTTTTTCCAAATTTAACGTTATAAACGACCAAATGAGCCGTTTTCGGTCATTTTCACGCGCAAAAGAAGGAGCCGTTGACAAGCAGCTGCCGCGAAATTTGTCCTCAACCATCAAATTTGACATTTCAACCGCTACAAGTCCAGAATTTGACGGCATTTAACCTCCACAGCCCGGCCCGCAGGCTTCCAAGCTAGTGTTCCAGGTATTTCACCAGTTTTTCCCCACTTTTGCCCATGCATTCCAATTCTCTGTGAATTCACCATTAAAAGACTGGTAAAAATCCTAAATTCAACTCTGCTGGTTACCTAAAGTAAGCCCAAGCAACCTGCACCACCCCTGAACTATAATTCAACACTAGAGCGGCCATTCCACGGGTTGAAACCGTAAAATTGTCCTCGAGCTGCTCGGCATTGTTCCCTTTTGCCGAGTACAGGCCACCTGCATTCTTACCAAAAGAAACCTCATTACCTCTGCAACTCACCCCTGGCAGTTCACATCCTTGAGAGGTTGCAGCAAACTGCACAGACCAGCTTGCATTTTCACTGAGAAAAAATGCTTCAGACTTGGTCTAACAATTGCCATCACCTTATTTCAAATCAAGCCTTACAATGGCTGCTTCTGCATCCTCATCCCTCAGTGTAGCTCCATTGAATCCAACAAATAGAGAGCTGGAGGCTTTGCCATTGGTTGACAAGGACTGTCTTATTGAAGACTTTGAGGGCAACAGGGATTTCTTACAAACTTTCAGTCAGTTGAGAGAAGACTATAAGGATGGTCATGGCACACATGGGATATGGGAGTCAAACCTACCATATTATTGTCTCCCAGCTGTAAATGTCTTCCCTGAGATCATTCACCTATGTGCTGAAAACTATAATGGGCAGCACAGAACTGTTAGCACTCCATCTGGAAGAATCCTTTTCTACATCAATGCTGAGTCTATCAACAAAATGTTACACTTTGATCAGACAGAATTGCTAATCCCGTTTTCCTTGAGCTATTTGATAGAGACTGGTGAAAAGATGACCAGTGAGGAGATTCAAAAGGTCACCAGAGATTTCATGAGACCTGAGTGCCAGCCTACAGAGCCACCTCCCTACCTGGGTATCCATTTCAATGACATAGGCAGGCTTTTACTGGACATGATTGCCTATGTGCTGGGATACAAAAACAGTGAGCATGTGGACAGAACGATGCTGGTATTGCTATCTGCATATAGCCCGCGACAACCCCCTGCCAGGAAATATAACTTTGCTAAGTTCATTGCCAATAAGATTCATGATCAGCTGAGCAAGGTGGACAGGCAGGGGGTCTTCAGGTACTCAGCCTATATTTACCACCTATTCATGTACTACCATTCTGAAGCCTTCCCATGCTACATCAGAAGGCTGGATCAGAAAGGGGAAAGAAGATCTGTTATCTTCTGGACCTCTGTCTTTCATAAGGTCACAAACTCACCCTATACTTACTGTGAATTTGTTGACCAATTTGTATACCCAGTCTCTTGCCTGTTAATGAAGTCCCCTCCTCCCAGGGTATCAAATGAGATAAAGAAAGCTCTGCAGCTTTCTAGAAAATATAAAATAGGTGACTGGTACCTATATGAGAACCATACTGTCATTAGGATTTATGGCTGTGAGCTCTGTCCATACAGGCTCCCAAAATATGTACCAATGAGGTTATTTGCCTTAGAATATTACAGGCAGTTGATTCAGTCAGACCTCACCCATTTCCACAGCGCCAAAAAGAAGGCCCACCTCAAGTTCAAACACGAGTTAGGCCCCTTCATCATGAACAAAAAAGAAGGGTGGGAAGAGGCAGACCTAATCCTCAAGGATAAATACCAGTTATCCTATAGCTTTCGGTGGGTCCATTATGACCCTCAAGGTTTCATCACTGCCAGAAGAAACAAGTATAGGCTGATAGGCATTAAACATTGCCATTACCCTCACATTGAAAAATATGCCAACCTGCAAGAATGGCAGATGGACACTCTAGTTGAAAATCTAACTGAGGAAGAGAGAATGCTAAAAAGTAGGAGGGAGCTTGAAAAGACTATTGACCTAGACTATGTGCAGCAGGTACCTTTCAGACCGCCTTATTCAATAGGAGAAGGGACCTCGGCTACAAAGACTGCACCACAGACACCTTCTACATCAGCACCAGTGTTAGATAAAGGCAAGGGTATAATGGGTACAGAAGAGGAGGTAACAAAAGAAAAGTCTGCCCCTGAAGCAGAGCAGCAAACAGGGCAGCAACAAGAACAACAGCAAAGGCAAAATGTCCCTCCACAGACTCAGCTACCAGCAGCTCCAACACGGCAAATTCCACCCCCACAAAAGGAGCCAGTGACTGCCCCAATCTTACAGACCCCAGCACATGAGGACAGGGGAACTAAAAGAGATAGAGAAGAGTCCACTCCTCTCAGTGGATCCTCCCACCAGCCAGAAGCAAAAAGGCAAAAAGCAGACTCCCCAGAGGTAGAAGACATTACTGATGATGTCTTGGAGAGTGAAAGAAAAGACAAGGAGGGCAGTCAACACACAGGTTCAAGCTCCTTTCAGCAGGAGCAAACTTTACAACATGGCTTAGAGGTGTCCTCCTCTTCCCAGCTGACCAAGAAGCCCAAAAGCACCAAGGCTTCTTTCAAACAGATAAAAGCTCAGAATGAGCTGCTAAGGGCCGAGGTCTACAAACAGTTCGTAGATGCAACACCAGCCCAGCAAGAGAGACTATTGTCAGTATATGACATTCAGCAGGAGAAATTGCTCCTGAGCCACTTCAAGCCAATGGGGCCGGAGCCTAAGACACCTGCAGATTTCATAAAGACAAGGGTGGAGGTCCTAGCCAGGGATATACATCCCATGGACCAGATTGAACTCCACAGGCAAACTGGAGAGATGGTCTATACGACCCTAATAGAGAAGGCCACCTTGGCCCATGAGCTGAAGGAGTCCCTCAAAAACACCAACACCCAGTTGGATTTTGAGAGATTGTCATCCCAAGCCAAAGATAACAGGATAAAGTCCCTGGAGGAGATCATCATCGATCTAGGACATGATCCTAGTGATCCAACGGGTGTAAAGGCCCTCTTGAAGAAAAAGGATGATGACTTGAACGCAATGAAGAAGAGGTTGAAGCTGCAGCCCACAGAGCACCCTCAAACAGCAGAACTCCAAAAGCAAAAACGGGCTGAGGACCAGCTAGACCTCCTAATGCAGCAAGACCAAAGGATTAGGGAACTGGAGAAAGAGCTGGAAGGAACATTACAGGAAAAACAAGCAGATTCCACTTCCCAAGCTCCTCCAACTACATCAACAACAGCAGCAACTTCAGGGGCAGCAGTGCCCCCTACAGCAGAAGCAGCAGCAGCCCCAGATGCTAGTCCAAGTGTAGAAGAACTGACCAAGGCCGTCAACGCAATGGAGCTCCAAGCAGACGAAATAAAGAAGGCCAAGGAAAAATTGGCAGAACTGGACTCCAAGTATACCAACTCCAAAATGACTGTAGCAGAGCAGGGCAGAGAAATAAAGGCCCAAAGAGACAAGATAAAGGCCTTAGAAAAGGAGCTGAATCTAGACACAGCTATGACTGACATAAAGAGAATCCTATGGGCTAAAATTGGCCAATCCATCAAACAACAGTGGAGGTCAATAAAAATAATACATGAGCAGATGGATTTGATGGGCCAAGCACAAGCGGAAATTCAGAAGGCTAAGCAGTACTAGGTAACAAAACAGAACAGGCTAACAGGATGATAGACTTCCTGAATAGACAGGAAAGGGAAGAATTAGCAGCCATAGGCATTCCCAACAGAACAGAAGCTGTCCTCTCTGCCAAAAAGGCGCTAACTCTAAGAAACTACATACAAACAGTAGAGAGGAAATTTTTTGAAATGCAAGCAGATGTGGAGGAATACAAGGCCAAAATGGGAGTGCTACAAACAAAAGGCCTGCCCAGCTTGCTAAATAGTGCAGGAAAGCTGATCTCCCTAGATCAAATGGCCAATAGAATGGCCACCACTATTGAAAATCAGATTATTGCATCTGGCAGTACATCTAAACCAGCAGGGCCTCCTACAGGACAGAGTTTATATGAAAAACTTGAAGGCATGTTCTACATTGAGAATGAGGTGAATCACCTGTTCGAGACTCCTCCCAATCTGTACAAACATACAGAGGCAGAGGAAACATTGATAAAAATACGCAGGCATCAGATGCCTAAGGAGGATTGGTGGCAGTTTATGCTTCAGATTTTGCCACGGTAAGTCCAGCTGTTTACTCACTGCCAGCTCCAGGTCACTAGAAGACAAACAGCAGAAAAGGTTAGCATTTAAAAGCAGCTGAGTAATGACTCATCACATAAGAATATGACAGCTAGCCAAATTTTGAACAGCGCATCTCCAACCGACTCTAACAGCCATAAAGACCAAATATCTTCTGACTTTTTGACAGCTGAAGCATAAAGGAATTTCGGCTGCATTCACTCCTTCAGCTACTGCACTTCGGAGATTAGCATATCATAAATGAGATAATAACTCATTTCGTTGATATTTTGATGTAAATTTTTGTATATAAACTCCCCTGAGTAACTCACAAAGGGTTGGTAATTTTCTCTATGAGAACACTTGTATTGTACACTTTCAATTATCTAATACAAAGGGCTGGATGAGCTCAGTGATTTCCGGAAATTATTTGATGTCTGGAGGATGCCCCATGTGTTGATGCAGAATTCCTATGCTGTCTGACGAGATAACAAGTTTTCTTCAAAACTCTGTTCTTGTTTTCTTATGTTTATCAAATCATACTTATCTCACACTAAGCTAGCAGTAAGAAAGAAAGAATAGTACAAGATTTGTTTTATTACACCTTGTGCTCAATTTTTGCTGCTGTAAATGTTTGTCCTCAGGATTAAATATGTACATGAATTCTTAATTGCTCATGTGTCTGTTAATTCTATATGTATGAATATCACCTAGAAATTCTTAAATGCTCCTAGGTCAATATTCTCATTGTCTTACTCAAACAGTTAAACTGTAAGATTCTTAATTGCCTTGCACTAACTGGATACACTCCATTCCATCACTATTACAAACGTTATTTCTCAGACACTAATTTGGCTCTGCAGCATCACTACGGTATCACAGCAGCACATTAAGCATCTTAAGGACCACTGACTCCTTAGCCCAATGGACTAGAACTCTTTGAAAAACACACAAGCACCTTGATTGAAATTATCATCCAAGCAAAAAACTCCAAACAGACCTGAACTTATATCTAGCCTAAAATCATCTCAAACAAAGATAAATCATAAAGAGAGAGCCCTTTCTGATTACAGTGTGGCTAGGCACTGTAATCCAAAGATTGGTTAGTGGTTACCCCGGCCGTATTCCCTTGGGAGTCATAGGGAACAACTTGGGTGTTAACAGTCCCAAGCAGTCTTTTTAAGTAGCTTTTTTTAGCACTCGGATGTTCTTAACGCTGATTATGTGAGAAACGATAACTTTGTTAAATTAATTTATTCTAATCTAGATTTATAAAATGTTGAAGCTCAATTTTGATCCTTGGTCCCCAATCTGTCTCAACTTGTATTATAAATATTTATTATTGAGTCAATGGATTCAAGATTATTTAATCCAGATTTATAAAACGCTGTTGTTCAATTTTGATCTTTAACCTTAAATTTGTCATTAACTGTATTATAAAATATGTATTATTGAGTCGATGAATTCAAGTGTCACATCTCCAAATACGTAAATTTCGATTTTATGTTTGTATGGGTTGGTATCAAAGCTTTTTTTTGGCTCTTATCTTGATTTTCTATGAAATTTGATTTTACATCGAGGTTAGCACCATGTGATCCAACAACATTTAGGTCTCTAGGAAGTCCCTCTTTGCCTTCCATCTTGATCAATTGTGTTTGGCTTTCTTCATGTGTGAGGTAATTACTAATGACTCACAATAGATCTTTCATGTTTACTCCAAACCTTGCCTTGTTAGATTGATTACATTTACCTCTTAGAGTGTTTTAGCACTTGGAGGTCGTAAGAACCTTGTATATCCCAGACTTGCGGGGGAGCGACTTCCCCCCCCCCCCCCCTCGAATTTCTCCTGGAGTGTGCTCCGTGCGGGAGTGGGTTCTAAAAAAAAAACCACTTCTGAGTTTTTTCGCAAAATTTTTGTCACAAAGATGTTCCAAACGCAATTTTTTTCAAAGAAACAAGAGTTTTTGAGTAGGGAAGCCTAATATTCAAGTTTATGCCCCTAGCATTGATATGCAATTCATGGTAATGTTAAATTCTTAAAGTAAAAGTGACATTCTCCTTTATCTTTTATTTTCATCCTTTTACTTAAATTGTTAATATTTTTTTTTAACACGGTCGGTTACTTTTGTATTACTAAAATAGGAAGGACTAAGTCCTATTGCATTCCGAGAGCAATTGGTCTTTGCTAGAGGTATAAAATGGGAATGTAGTCCCTACTTCATCTTGTGAGACCTTGATTCTAAAGTACTGGAAATTTATGAAAACATACTGTCTGACAAACTGCCCAAGCAACATACAATATTTACAAAGCATTGATTGTTGATTACATGATGTTTACCAAAATTGGTTCACTGATTCTTCAGGTTGCTGGCCTTTCTTCTTGCTATACCTGGAGGAGGTTTCTCCTTGCTGGCTTTGATTCAGTGAATTGATGTAGTCCATTGCGTCCTCCAAATGCTTGCATTTGTCCTTCAGTCCTTCTATTTCTTCTCTTTGCTTATCTATTTCATTTTGTTTATAATTGTTGATACTCCTCATCTCTAAGCGCAAGTCTTTGAGGGTTTGAATAAATCGGCCAATCATGAATCTATTTGCTCGGCACAAAGCACAACTCTCATTCTTTTCCACTTTTTCCAATGGATTACAAGACATCTTTGTTGATCTGTGATTTAGCTGAGAGCTTCTTTGATTTTTGCTTTGATGGCCTCCTGAATTGGTTCTTTGATTTATTTTCTTGACTGCTTTGTTATTCCTGTTTGGATGCCTGTGCTGCTGTTTCTTCTTGTTGGTGTAGAAAGCTTTGATGATCTGCCTTTGAGTAATGGGAGCAGGAAAGCTTGAGGGCTCAGAGCATATAGGCTGAATTGAACCGTTGGAGGTAATGCATAGGTGACTGGCATAAACCAAAAGTGCCAACAGCAGATGCAGCGAGGTGATTTCTCTAGATTTTTGCAAATGTCCGAGAGCACAAATTTGGGAGTTGGAGATTGCTGGGATTAAGTCAGATCTATTAGAGAGGTCAAACTGAGGGTGGGTACAAAGGCCAGGAGCTCTGTTCGAAAGGGACTGATTCTGCTCAGTAAGAAGAGGTCAAGGATTTTGGCAGAAAGAGGTCTGGAGAAGGAGAAAAACGAGATGATATGGATTTCTAATTTGCTGGTAATGGAATACAGGAACAGGACAACCGAAAGCAGTTGCCTGTAGATTCTTTTGCAAAAAATCAAAGCTTCCCTGCAGTTAGTGTCAACGTGGAGAACAAAGCATATTTCTCGATGATTAAAACCTCTAATAACATTAACAGCTCGGTTACCTCTATTTTGAACCTGAATAGTGAAATTATTCCTCAGCTTGCTGTCCTCTCTTGACACACCTCCCACCTGATCCTGATATCCTCGCTTTGGCTCGAAATGCTCTTTATGATTGACTGAACTTTGCTCACTAGCGCAAACCTCCCAGTGCTTTCTCAGACAATGAAGGCTACTCTGCTTATGGCTCCTTTTATAGATGAAACTGTTCTTCTTAAACTCATGACTCTGATCAGCCTTCACGAGATTCATCCCCATACCGCCTTGCTTGCTCGCTCCCTTATTTGGATATGGATCAGTGCTTTCCCTGCATTGGGCACACCTGAAGTGACCTTTGGCTGCTGTGTTCTGATCATGAGGACGATTTCTGGCCTGAGACCATTCGCGATGCAACCTTTTTCTCATGATGGGGATTTTCTTCATTGAACGGAGTGGATTGTTTTTCATTTTGTTGATTGTCTTGTGTAGGGGTATCTCCTGCTCCTGGATACTATCGTGCTTCATTTTTCCTATTGATTTGTTGTGGATTGCTCTTCTTTGAGCTGCAGACCGGTCCTCCTGTGAGGACGAATTATAGATTTTCTTCATTGCACGAGAAAGATTGACTGTGATTTTGCTGCCTGTTGTATGCAGGTGTATCTCCTGCTGGTTAATCGTATTTTGATTCCTTGCTTGTGTTGATTTGATGTGATAAACTCTTCTTTGAGCCTCATACCAGCCCTCCAGAGGGGACGAATTATGGGATAGCTTCTTCATAGATGCTTTGATTTTCTTTCACCGTTCCAGCTCACCGGTCCACTGCCTTATTGGTCAGTGAGTTAGCCTCCTTATTTTGAGTTCTAAGGACATGTTTAAAAACAACTTTCCCCATATTCTTTGTGTTGCCCAAAATTCGTTGTCTGATTTTATTTAAGGCTTAATTTTTGAAATCTCTCCCTGCTTCCATTGCTGCTATAATAATCGCCGAGTCGCCGATTATTATAGGGTCTTTTATCTGATTTTTTTGAGGATCTTGGTACCTATTAACAAACTGTAAGCCTCTGCCCTATTATTTGTCATTCATATGTTGCTTTTGTTTCGCCTTTCGGATCCAGGATTAATCTGCCTGCCCCTGCTCTTCCTGGATTGTTCTTTGAAGCTCCATCGAAGAAAAGAATGTGTTTTCTTTGATTTTTAATCCATTCCTCCATTTCCAAGTCGTTCCAATGAAGCTTCCAGTCTCTGATTTTTCCTCCTACCTTATTTAGATTTTGGCTCCTCGCTGAGCCTTCAATGAGGGCTTTGTTGTACCAATCCTTTTCTTCTTGCTGCACTTTGTTTTGATCTATGCTTGAAGCTCCATTTGCAGTTATCATTTCCGAGACATGACCCCATGTCTTAGTTAAAATGGTCCCTATATTTGGCTTTTGGTCTTTGAAGATACACTTATTCCTGGCTAGCCATAGGTGCCAGCAAAGAGTAGAGGGAAGACACTTCCAAATACGATTTATGACTGTTTTTTTTCTTTGCATATGGGTAGCTTTGAGCCCAATTTTTGTTTAGAGTTGTCAGCTGCTCTATTGTGTCAATGTTCAATTCTAATGGACTGATAATTTGCTTCCAGCATTGTCTTGCAATAATGCAATTCAAGAATAAATGCTGAATACTTTCTTCTTCTCTTTGACACATGACGCATATGGAGGGGCCTTGGAAGCCTTTTTTCCTTAAATTTTCCGCCGTAAGAATCTTTCCTTTTAGTAAAGTCCATGCAATTTTTTTATTTTGGGTAGGCATTCATTCTTCCATACAGTTGTCCATAGGTTCCAATTGTCATAATTGTTGTATTTTTGTAGGAAGTTGTAGCCTGATTTTACTGTAAATTTTCCTCCATTTGGATCCCATATATAATTATCTTGGCTCTCTTTATTTATGGGGGCTGCTCCTACTAATAGGAGCTTCAATTCTTCCCACTGATTTTTCAGCCTATCTGGGAGTGACTGCACTCTCCAAGCTATCCAACTATTTTGTTCCCATTCAGATATGGAATATAAAGAAGTTATACCTTTCTCCTCCATCCATTCTTTCAATCCTCTTAAATTTTGCTGATGGTTCAGAGGGGCTGCTCCCATGATTCTGTCATCCCAGATAGAGATAGATTTCCCATTCCCCGGATTTTTGGAAATTTGGTCTCTAATTTGTGGAATAATTTTTTTATAAGTTTCCAAACTTGAGTACAAGGCCGGTCTGGAATTATTTCGGTGAGCATCTTTGACCGATGACAGTTGAGGTATTTCCTTGATAGTGCTTCGCTCCACCATTCTTCCTTCCCATTTAACCAATGTTGCACTAATCGAGAAAAAATCGTGATTAAATCGTTTAATCGCGATTTTTTCAAAAAAACGATAAAATCGTGCGATTTAATCGGAATTATTATTATTTTTTTTATTGTTTTTTTTGTTTTTCAACCGATTTTTTGGGAAAAATTCGTGGATTTTTATTTTTTATTTTTTTAGGAGGAGGTGACCTAAGCTACCCCTGTCACAAGTAGAGGACGTGGTCTACCTCCTGTAGCTCCTAGTTCTTCAGCTTCTAGAGCATAGCAGAGTCTACTGCCAACTCCATCGACATCTACGTCTAGAGGGGCAAAGGAAATCAATAGTATTAGACTTTAGTTATTTGGTTCATTTCATTGTATATGACGTTATGACTCATGATATGAGATACATTATTATATTTTTTGTTGATATTTTGAGGTTGAGTTGGGACTCAATGCTGGTCAACTCTCTAAAATTTTGGCTTGATTTGCCCAAAAAAACTCGGGCTCCTGCCACACATGCGAAGTAGAGAGAGAGCTGCCCAGCCACATGTGCGAAGAAGAAGAGAGAAGCCTCCAATATTGTATGACCCAATCAAGAGAGAGAAGATGTTGTGATGAGATGATGTCCAAAGGAGGGAAAGGTCTTCCCTATTATACACTTCATTGAGGATGAAAAGACACATATGTTGGGCTTCATGAGCCTACATTTCACTGGAGCCGACCTTGACAATTTGTTCATAGGAGAAATAAAATCATAATTTCATTTCTGCTTGTCAGAATGAGATGATCTTTATATCAAAATTGTACCTCTTCGAAAGAGGAATCCAATGCAATAATCATCTCCATCATATGAGCTGTCCTAAGGTGGAATTTTTGTCCCTAGTTGCCTATTTTAACAGGTAGCCTTCCACTTGGTTTTCATATTCAAGTGGGCTTCTCTCACTAAATAGCATCATGTCAATATGATGTTTTTGTTGTATCATCTGCAACCATTCATCATTAGTCAACAAGCCCCCACCCAATAAGCATCAAGGAAGGCAGGGCTCGACTGTTAAGGGGAGGATGCATAAGTGTCTTCATCAAAGTTTACATCAACAATATTAATTTTGGATTCACCAAATTGTCATCAACAAGTTTTGTTGTTGGAATCATCAAATTGTCATCAACAAGCTCTGTTGCTGGAATCACAAATTTTCGTCCACTTGTGGCTGTGCACAGTGGGATTCACGAGCATCTATGTGCTCCTTCTCTTTTTCTTTTGCAAATTTATCGCAATCATTGTCCACTTGCAGCTGAGCATAGTGGGATTCAACAAAATTTTCATCTTCAACTTCAATGCTCCTTGCACCAAAACTCCTCTCAAAGGTATCCCAGGCCTCCTTGGCTGTCTTGGCTTCTGAAATCAAGGGAAGAATGTTGTCATCCACAAATACTTTTATGCATTTCAATGCAAATGCGTTCTTTTGCCTCTTCACTTCCAATTCTTTCAAAAAAGCTTCATAAATCTCTAGCTGCTGCTTCGACTTTCTTAGCCTCTTGGATTTTCCCATTTGTCGAGCAATGGCTGACTGCAGCTTAACAAGCAAATGTACTTGCAGACATAGCGGTTGTCTGGAACAAAATCATCTTTGCGATGAATCCTCTGCAGCTCAACTTTAGAAAAAAATAGGTTTACAAATTTTCACAAAGGCAACGCTTTCACAAAAGCTTTTACAAAAAAAAAATCACAATGGCCAAAGTTGATTGGAACAATGCCCTTTTTTTTAATCTCCTTTTCGAAGACTTGAAAAATAAATCTCCTTTTTTCAAAAAAAATGTAGCGCTCCCTTCTTTTTATAATTCATGTTCTTGTTTTAAAAAAACTTTGAATAAGAAACTTTTTCTATTTAAAAATGAGAACCACTCTTAAAAATAATATTACAATACCCCATACATGAATATTATGAGGGAAGTCCCTAAAAAAATGGAATATAAGCTCTATAAGCTTTTTTGAAATCACATAACCCCTCATAAAAAACTTGTTAAACGAATTCATAAAAGTGGAGCTCTTAAACGAATGACATAAGCCCACTTAAAAAATTGAAAAGTAAAATGAAGTTTGATGTATGACTTGTCATTTTTGAATTGAAAGGTTTGTCGTTTAGTGGAGTACCAAAACGACCTTTCATACCTTTAAATAAATCGTTCCTTATTTTAAAAATGCCGAATCCTAGTTTGCATAGCTCCGATGGGATTGAATGCGCAAATTTGCACACTCAGCGCACGAGGTGCAGAGATTTTAAGTTTTCTATAATTTCGTAAGTTGGCTGTCCTCTTGCGCACTTTTCTTTTTGCTGGGGTGCGAAATTGACAAACTGGGCTATCTTGACATTTGTGCAATTGCTGCACTTTCTTTGCTCCACAGGTACGGAATTCAAGTTGCTTTCGCACTTTCTCCTTGGCCTCTCATGACCCTTGTTTCTTCTTTGCAAGCTCAAAAGAATTGAAGCGCTGCTCTCTCGGGAGTCTTATGCGACCTGGTGCTCTGATACCATGACAAAGAATGAGGAGAAATCATGGAGCAGAGGATTGCTCTTCTCAGTATCACAAATCAGTTAAATAAGATTACATTGGAGACTTCAACAATAATGACTGTAGTGAGACTGAACTAAACTGGATTGGGACACTTGGATGGACGGGTTTGACACCTAGCAGGTAGTTGGAATTAGATTCTCCAACAGAGAAAGTACAATAATAAAAAAATTGACTTGCTGATTTGATGATCCAATACCAATGTCCAAAACAACCCAGTCAAATTTGTGTTGATTTCTGGTAGCATTGGATGTGCTCTAAGTCTCAAATTTTGCAGGGAGGCTTGGGCACATGTATGCCAAAGAACCCAGAAAGCGTTCTGGGAAATTCCACCCAGAAACAATTTTATTAAAATAATTTTTTTTTTTTTAATGGGACCTCAAGTCTAAACTTAGGAAAATAAAATAATTAAAGGGTATTATATAAACTGTGGGTGTAACTTCTAGAAGAAGACGAGGATCAAGCAGAAATGATCTTAGCCATTGATTAGCTTCTAATCTGGGCCGTTGAATGTGAACGAGGAGATTATTTAACACTTAGGAAAATAAAATAATTAAAGGGTATTAATATAAACTGTGGGTGTAACTTCTAGAAGAAGACGAGGATCAAGCATAAATGATCTTGGCCATTGATTAGCTTCTAATCAGGGCCGTTGAATATCAAAGAGGAGATTATTTAAGGAGGCTTGAGGGTCACTTGGAAAAACACACAAAGAGTTTAGAAGTTTGATTGTCTGACGCAGAATAACTGCCGGGTGAATTTCGATAGTGAGCTGTTGCAGAGAGGGGCAAAGAGAGTTTTGGCTGGAGGATCTTCTCCGAAGCCAGGAATACTTAGCAGAGAGGCAGAAAGACACACATAGGAGGCAACACAGAGGGCAGAGATAGTGATGCAAAGCCAGGAAGGGCTCACACAGAGCAGTGCAACAACTTCCAGCGCAGAGGTTCGAATTTGCTGAAGGAGCTGACGTCTGAGCTAGGAGGGTTGGAAAAGGCTCCTGAAGGCAAATCGATTTTCAGGTGAGTTGACGCAATGACTTAGAGGCTGACCCACAGCCCACGCAGGGGCAACACAGAAGTAGTTAGGGAACTCGCAGTTCCGCTGTCGGATTAGCCGAGATCAACACTGTTGAGTGAGGTAATCCCACCAGTCTTTTTTGCCAAGTGATTTTCTTTGTAACTGGATTGCCGGGAGGGCATCCAAAGTTGTATTCAAAATGCTTCTGCATAATAATAAAAACCTTCAGATCTACTGCACTGGTTTTCTCGCATTGGGTTTTTCCTGGAACATTTGTCCAAAAAAACACTGTCACTCATGTATCTTTTTCTATTGTTCTGTTCTTGTTTTGGGCAAATTAATTAATTAAGTGAAGGTTGCAGTTGTATTAGCTTCGATATTTGCTGTAGGAAGCAGTGGATAATTTGTTTCAGTAATTAACAAATAGGAGAAGTTTAATCAGTTGTTGCAGTAGTAGACCTGGGTGGGATTCTCGAATTTTCACATGGTATCAGAGCTAGTGTAGGTGAAGCAAGAAGAACATTGCCAGAGAACCCAACGCAGAGCAGAAGAGTGAGATCGAAAAAGCTGCAGGAGGCAGTAGTTTGAAACCCCACAGGGTTTGCGTAGTCCTAGTCGGAGGGTTGATTTTCGAGGTAGTCTCTCTTTGAGTGAGTCGACAGAGAGGAAGGAGCAAAGGGAGCAGCGCTGAAGCCTCAGCGTGAGGAGGAGCTAGTGGGACGCATTTTTTCTGCAGGCCGTTTTGTTGGGCAGAAAGACATCAAAAGAGAAGGAAGAAGCACAGTGAGGGAATTTTTCCTTAGTAAGACTTCCTGCCAAGAAGTGCATTTTCTTATTGATTGAGCAGCGACAATAAGAACTAGAGAGGAGATTTTCGACATTTGTGGCAGAGATGGTAACTAGTGGATTGAGGGATCAGGAAAGGTTGGACGGAGCATCTAGCTATGTCATCTGGAAGGCAAGGATGTCATTCCTTCTAGATGAGCATGCCCTCAAGACATATGTCGACAACGTGGTGGCTGTGCCTGCAAAAGCAGATCCATTGAAGAAGTACCGAGTTGAAATGGCGAAGGCAAAGAAGAATGATCATCAACGGAGTGAAGGATCATGTTGTCTGTCATATCGCTTGCAGAGGGACTTCTAAGGAGATGTGGGATGCATTGTCTATGCTATATCAGGGATCTTCCGAGCAGTGGAAGATGTACTTGGAGCAGAAGCTGAGATTTGCTCAGATGTAGAAGGGGGAGCGTGTGGATCCATTCCTCATGAAGCTTTAGGAGACCCGAGATGAGTTATCTGCTGGGGTGTCTACACCTCAAGATTTCGAGTTGGTTAGATTGGCCCTAAATTCTGTCTCAAATAAGTGGCAAGTATTTGTCTAGACTATCCTAGGCAGGGCAACTTTGCCGAATTGTGATGAGATGTGGGCAACTCTCAAGCAAGAGGTGCTGAGGAGAGACTTGGTCAAGTGTAAACTTGACAAAAGCAACAACAGTGGGTCAAAGCCCAAGGAGGAGGAGGAGGATAATGCAGCCCTTGTATCTAAGGGGCAGCAGGAGCAGCGGAGACGTAAGAAGGACGTCTCGAAGATAAAGTGCTTCAGGTGTGGTGAGATGGGTCACTATGCAACTCAGTGTCCTCTCAGGAAGAAGGACAAAGATGAGAAGCATGATCCTAAGGCTATGCCCACGGAGATCGAAGAGGAGGAGTTCGCCATGACCGCCGAGATACCTCCAGTAGGGAGGTGGGCTGATTTAGAGCTGTAGTTCGAAAGAGCTATAGATGGGCATGATCCTTGAGGAGCCCTCCTCTTGGATCAATACCTTGCTTCATGAGCCCAATTTTGTGGTAGCTGGATGGACTAGTGTCAGATGGTGCCAAGGAGTGTAAGAGAGATAGTTGTAGTGGCTAGGAGCGCCAGGGATTGAACAAGGCAGAGCAGAGTTGGCAACAGTGCAAATGGCACAGAGCAGAGGTTAGCAACAACGTAGTAGGTTCAGAGGGTCAGCGTAGAGACTAGCAGCAGTGAGGCTCCAACATTCACATGGTATCATACTAAACAAAGTTAGTTCAATAATTTGGGATGCTTTTCCGTTGTTGATGGAGTAGCAACAATAGTTTGTAGTGTAGTGGCAGTGCCAGTAGTAGCATGGATGCATAATTTTAGAGGGAGTTGCAGTACAGATGCAGTGTTGACAGTGGCAGGGTCAGCAACAATACAGATTCAATGTTTGCGCAGTAGATGATGGGCAACATGTCAGAAATCAGTAACAATACAAATGCAACATTTGCCCAGTAGATGATGGACAACATGTCAGACATCAACAGCGAAAAGGATGATGTTATGAAGTCAATGTGATGCTTCAGATTGAAGGCATTGCTAGAGCACATTCTTCGCTAAGAGGGAGTGTTGATTTCTGGTAGCATCGAATGTGCTCTAAGTCTCAAATGTTGCGAGGAGGCTTGGGCACATGTATTCCAAAGAACCTAAAAAGCGTTTTGGGAAATTCTATCCAAAAACAGTTTTATTAAAATAATTAATTATTTTTAATGGGACCCTAAGTCTAAACTTAGGAAAATAAAATAATTAAAGGATATTAATATAAACTGTGGGTGTAACTTCTAGAAGAAGACGAGGATCAAGCATAAATGATCTTAGCCATTGATTAGCTTCTAATCTGGGCTGTTGAATGTCAACGAGGAGATTATTTAAGGTGGCTTGAGGGTCACTTGGAAAAACACAGAGAATTCAAAAGTTTGATTTTTTGACGCAGAGCAATTGCCGAGTGAATTTCGATAGTAAGCTGTTGCAGAGAGGGGCAGAGAGGGTTTTGGCTGGAGGATCTTCTTTGGAGTCAAGAATCCTCAATAGAGAGGCAGGAAGACACACATAACACGCAGCGCAGGGGGCAGAGAGTGTTAATTTGGGGTAGCATCGGATGTGCTTTAGCCACGAAAATTGGTGGAGAGGCTAAGGCACATGAGATCTCCAATACCCAGAAAGGGTTTGGGCAGATTCTAAACAGTTTGGGAGATATTAAAATAATTAATATTTTAATGGAGTCCCTAAGTCTAAACTTAAGGAAAATAAAATATTAATGTGAATTAATATAAAACTGTGTTAGAATAGTCCAAAAGTCATGGATCAAGCCAGATCTAATCTTAGCCGTTGATTACAGACTTAATCTCGGTCGTTGAATTGTCAACGAGAAAAGTATAAGAGGAGGCTTGAGGGTCACTTGGAGAACACACTGAGTTGATCAAGATTTTGACTTTCTGGGGCAGAGTTTGCTGAGGAAGTTGGGAGAGTGATCAGAGTTGTCGCTGAGGGGCAGTGAATATAGAAGTAGAGAGGCAGAGATAGTACCAGGAGGATCAGCGCAGTAGCCGGGAGATAGGGACGCAGAGTTAGCCAGAGGTTCACACAGAGCCGCCAGGGTTCACGCAGAGGCAGCGAGGAGTTGCGCAGTGCCTCAGAGAGCTTGCGTGGGTGACGCAGAGGCTCTAAGAGCTGATGCAGGCCAAGCCAGAGTGACGCTAGGCAAATGTTGGGCCAGAAAGGTTGGCGCAGTCCCTAGAGGTTGACGCTGGGGTTTTCGTGGGGCAGATTGGCGCTGAGTAGCTACTGGAGTGTTTATCTAGGGTTTTAGCCAAAGCATCTATCTTTGAAGGAGAGGTACTACTGTCGAGATTTTTCTCTGTTGGGTGAGCCAGTTTTGGCACCCAGATTGTATTAAAACCCTCAGATAGCTGCACCGATTTTCCTGCATTGGGTTTTTCCGGGGACATTAGTCCAAAAACACGGTGTCACTTGTGTGCTTGTTTTGTTTCCTTCAGTTGATGATTTGTAATGTGTTGAGCATGTACTTGTGTTTATTTTCAATATTTACATGGTAAATAACTTGTTAATTAACCAGAACAAGTAGGCAGAAATAAATCAGAAAGTACATGAGGGGTTTCTAACGGTTAGACTCAGAAATTACGACATGGTATCAGAGTGTGGTTGTAGATCACAGGAGAACTGAGGACATCAGCCGAGCAGAGCAGCAACAACAGAAAACAGTGGTCCCGAGTGATAGAAGCTGTTCCTAGCAGAGTAGCAGCAAGGAAAGGGTGACACAGTGCTTGCATCATCAAGTTCAAGCCAAGAAGAGGCAGTGTGGAGGATGAGACAGGCAAAGACAGGCTCACACAGAGCCACACAAAGGCCAAGAGGGTTGATGTAGTTGGCTGAGGAAGTTGATTTGCTAGTGGCGGGATTGCGCAGACCCTAGGAGCTCTAACCTTCAGTTTGCTAAGGTTTAGGAGGCTGTGGGTAAGTTGCAGAGTGGAGCTGGTGGGGTATTGTAGTCAGAACAGTGCCTAACAGGGCAAGACCAAGGAGGAGGGAGTTGTTACCGAGGATTTCTAGCCAAGAAATCCGGAACAGTGGTGCAGTTGCACTGGCAATCGGAGTGGGGGCACCTCGACATTGGTAGAAGGGTTTCCAGGAGGGAAATCAAGGCTCAGAGGGAGTCACATCGAGAACTTCTAGGAGGGAAGTAGAGGAGCAACGAAATGGCAGTGCACGAAGTAAGAGACTAGGACAGACTGGACAGAGCCTCAAACTTCATAGTCTGGAAGGTAAGAATCTTATCTGTGCTTGACAAAAATCATGTCAAGCACTTCGCCTTGAAGACGATAGCGGTCCCAGTTGACTCGGCTGAGAATGATAGGTACGAGGATGCAATGGTGAGGGCTAAGAGTATCATCCTTGATGGGGTCAAGGACCATATAATACCACATATTGCCGAGAAGAACACGGCACAGGAGATGTGGGAGGCCCTAACAAAGTTGTATTAACATACCTCCATGTAGAGGAAGATGCTCTTAGAAAATCAGCTGCGGTCATATCGGATACAGAAGGGAGAATAGATTGACACCTTCCTCGGTTGATTGGAGGAGATTCGGGATCAGCTAACTTCCATAGGGCCATGCCGGATCTAGAATTGATGGTGAGAACAGCCCTGAACGCAGTCTCAGAAGACTGGGAGGTGTTTGTCCAGAGCATACTGGGTAGGGCGACTCTTCCATATTGGGAGGAACTATGGGCAGCTCTTCACCAAGAAGAGATCAGGAGGCTGA
Source organism: Pinus tabuliformis (assembly GCA_031772625.1). Lineage (NCBI taxonomy): Eukaryota > Viridiplantae > Streptophyta > Pinopsida > Pinales > Pinaceae > Pinus > Pinus tabuliformis. The sequence goes on from CM062818.1 coordinate 2,061,497,934, forward strand.
CCAAGACGGGAAGCAACGTCAAGGGGATCAGAATAAAAAAGGAGGAGGTGGATGCTGCCCTAGCATTTGAGGGAAAGCAGGAAAAGCGGAAGAAGAAGGACCTCTCCAAGGTCAAATTCTCCCACTGTGGGGAGTTGGGTCATTATGCGACCCAGTGTCCGAGGAAGAAGAGCAAGGAAGAGGCCTTGGAGACCAAGGCTGCGCTAGCAAGGGCATAGAAGGAAGTGGAGATAGATGATGACTGTGCCATGAGTGCTCACACGCCACTTGAGCGGAAGTGGGGAGACATTGAGCTGTAGTCAAACGGACTACAATCGATGAGGGACAGGATCCTCGAGGTACCCAACCTCTTGGATTATACCTTGCTACAGGAGCCCCGAAGAAGAGTAGCAGTACTGGCGGATGTTAGTAGAGACGGATGCGGATGGAGCGACAAAGGGAGCTACAGTGCAGGATTCGCAGGAAAGCGTGAGGCAACAGTGCGGGATGCATGGAGTTGTTGCAGCAGCGCAGAGGTCAGAGAAGGGGCACTTGTTAGCGACAGAGGGAATTTCAGCATCGAGGGTGTCTCTAGCCTGACAGAGATGTTAGATTTGGGAGATCAGTTACTTACTTCTTAGTAACTAAGTTGCAGTGCAGCAGTTAGCAGTGGCAGTGCTATGGGCAGCACGATGCAGCATGATGAGAGGGGCTGCTGTACAGATGCAGTAGTGGCAGTGGTAAGGCCATAGGTAGCAGTACATGATGCCGCAGTGCAGAGGATGTTGGGCAGCAGGCCTAGCATCAGCATAGGGATTGATGCCGGATGATCAGGGTGATGCTCAGTGAAGAGTATTACTAGAGCACAATGCTCTCTAAGAGGTAGTGTTGATTTGGGGTAGCATCGGATGTGCTCTAGCCACAAAAATTGGTGGAGAGGCTAAGGCACATGAGATCTCCAATACTCAAAAAGGGTTTGGGTAGATTCTAAATAGTTTGGGAGATATTAAAATAATTAATATTTTTAATGGAGTCCCTAAGTCTAAACTTAGGGAAAATAAAATATTAATGTGAATTAATATAAGACTGTGTTAGAATAGTCCAAAAGTCATGGATCAAGCTATATCTAATCTTAGCCGTTGATTAGGGACTTAATTTTGGCTGTTGAATTGTCAACGAGAAAAGTATAAGAGGAGGCTTGATGGTCACTTGGAGAACACACCAAGTTGATCAAGATTTCGACTTTCTGGGGCAGGGTTTGTTGAGGAAGTTGAGAGAGTGATCAAAGTTGTAGCTGAGGGGCAGTGAATACAAAAGCAAAGAGGTAGCGATAGTACCGAGAGGATCAGCGCAATAGCCGGGAGATAGGGACGCAGAGTTAGCCAAAGGTTCATGCAAAGCCAGCCAGGGTTCACGCAAAGGCAGTGAGGAGCTGCGTGGTGCCTCAGAGATCCAACATGGGTGACGCAAAGGCTCTAAGGGCTGATGCAGTGCCTTCAGAGGTTGACGCAGGCCAAGCCAGAGTGACGCTAGGTAGACGATGGGCCAGAAAGTGCTGGCGCAGTCCCTAGAGGCTGATGTTGGGGTTTTCATGGGGCAGATTGGAGTTGAGTAGCTATCGGAGTGTTTATCTGGGGTTTTAGCCAGAGCATCTGTCTCTGAAGGAGAGGTACTACTGTCGAGATTTTTCTCTGCTGGGTGAGTCAGTTTTGGCTCCCATATTGTATGCTGAAACTGCTTAATAATTAAAACCCTCAGATAGCTGCATTGGTTTTCCCGCATTGGGTTTTTTCGGGGACATTAGTCCAAAAACAATGGTGTCACTTGTGTGCTTGTTTTGTCTCCTTCAGTTGATAATCTGTAATGTGTTGAGCATGTACGTGTATTTATTTTCAGTATTTACATGGTAAATAACTTGTTAGTTAATCAGAACAAGTAAGCAGAAATAAATCAGAAAGTACATGAAGGGTTTCTAACAGTTAGACTTAGAAATTACAACAGAGAGGGTGATGTAGAGCTAGGAAAGGCTCACGCAGGCCCCACCCAGAGCAGAGCAACAACTCTTAGCGCAAAGGTCCGAATTTTGTTGAAGGAGCTGACATTTCTGAGCTGGGAGGGCTAGAAAAGGCTCCAGAAGGTAAATCGATTCTCAATTGGGCTGACGCAGTGACTCAAAGGCTGACCCAGGGCCCACGTAAGGGTAATGCAGAAGTAGTCGGGGAACTCGTAGTTCAGCTGCTAGATCAGCTGGGATCAATAGTGTTGAGTGAGGTAATCTCACTAGTCTTTCTTGCCAAGTGATTTTCTTTGTAACTGGATTGTCGGGAGGGCATCCAAAGTTGTATTTAGAATACTTCTGCATAATAATAAAAACCCTTAGATCTGCTGCACCAGTTTTCCCGCATTGGGTTTTTCTAGGGACATTTGTCCAAAAAACACTGTGTCACTTGTGTATCTTTCTCTATTGTTCTGTTCTTGTTTTGGGCAAATTAATTAATTAAGTGAAGGCTGCAGTTGTATTAGCTTCAATATTTGCTGTAGGAAGCAGTAGATAATTTGTTTCAGTAATTAACAAATAGGAGAAGTTTAATCAGTTGCTGTAGTAGTGGATTCAGGTGGGATTCTCGAGTTTTCACAATCTGCAATTATTCCTTTCAGTCAACAGCAGTCAAAATCTGCCCTAAACAGAAAGTCAATGATCAAAGCACCTTTTCTTGAGCTCGGTTAAAACCAGTCAAACTTGGTCTTCCTTGCTGGTCAAAGTCAGCCCAAAACAGTCTTTCAAAGTCCAATCAAATTCGGTCAAAAGAGAGAGAAAGTCTGCTGTAATTTTGTGGTCAAAACAGCAGTCAACCCTGAAGTCAACACTGGTTTCCTTGATTTCTGTGCCCAACAGTTTGGCCTTCCAAGATCAAACTTTTGATGGTCAAATAAAGTCAAACCGAAGAGGGAAACTTGGTCATACAAAGTCAAACTGTTCTGTTGCAGAAAGTCAACCCAAACAGTCAAAGATGCCTCCAAAAATCTCGCACAAGTGAAGAAGAAAGGCTGCCCTGCAATCTGTACGACCCAATCAATGAAGGAGAGAGAAGAATATGTTGTGTGATGAATGTGCCAAATGAGGGTGGTCTCTTCTGTTTATATGTGATGGAGGAGGGTCAACTTATCGAACTTGACCCCAAGCTGACCTTGACAAACTGCACGTGTGGGCTTGACTTTAAAAACATATTTCTCCTTGTCCAAATTTAGTGATCTTTAGGTCGATTTTGGTCCTCTCGAAAATAATTCAATGCAATAATTATCTTCATCAAATGAGCTGTCCAAAGTGGAATTTGGCCCTAGTTGCCAACTTTAACAAGTGTCCATCCCCCCTACTTTAGGTAAACAATGGAACAAACAACTTACTATTACATTGTTGAGTTCAATAAACCTTACATTAAATTGGAGGAGCATGATCTAGATGAGACACTGAAGCTTCAATTTATTGGAACATCAGTTACTCTCATTTCCAGAAGGAAATGTATTTTCTTAATATTGTCCTTCAGGAGCAACCAGTCTAGTTTGCTCAGAATATTTAGGAAAATTAACAGTAGGAGCTTGAGCATTTCATTTATCTTCTAGAGCCTTATTCTCAGCTGTGGCATCGACCTTGACATGACATTGCTATGTTACATACATAGGTACTTTTAAACAGGAGGTTACATTGTGGCCACTAATTTCAACCAAGTGCTATTTCCAATGGTTCACTTCCCCACTTATTGGTCTGTTTTAAAAACTGCATTGGATCTGCCCCCAGCAAGGCCCTTGCATTATGGCCAATAGAAGTCCCTCTCCTTCCACCATTATGAAGTGCTTTTGGGCTATGAAGATCTTTTCAAAGTACCTTAAATATGTTGTTGTGTAGATCCATTAATACAGAATCTATTTTTTAATCAGCCTCCCTTGCAAAAAATGCTCTCCAAACAAAGTTCTTCTGGAAATTCAGCCTCTGTACTCCACAACATATCTCTAGTTTCCAAATTGCTGGAATAATCTGGGAATAGATGCACATTTTCAGTTTCTTCGGCACTCATAAGCTCAGCTGAAAACCCACTCATGGTCCCAAACAGAAAACTAAACAAGATAGTATGATGAGAAATCATGAATTTTGCCTTATCAGAGCAACTGAGTGGACATAGTAGCGTTTAGAGAAACTTGGTGAATTTCTGTCAAACTTGCTGATTCTTCTCAAATGCCCCAAGTTTGATCAAAACTGAGAAAGTTTGACCAAAAATATAATCTCAGCTTCTTAAAATTCACCCAGTTTCTGTGAGTCCTGTGACTACAAACTCAACAAAACAAACTGTCCAGATAGTTTTGGTCAGGAGTTCAAATAGATGATCAAAGTTCTTACATGTCACTCAGTTGAAGTCTATTTATTGGGTGCTTTCATGGTAATGAATGTTACGGCTATGATATCTCATTAGTCTTTTCCTGCACAGTTACAAACTCACAATTTTTACTTTTTATTTTTATAGTTCTCGAGATGATTTCTTATTTCTTTTGACATTTGAGACTTTGTTGGCCATGTTATATTTCTCAATATTTCCTTGTCTTGCTGAGTCCATAAATGCCTTTTAAACTCTTGTCAGTGATGCCCAAAAAACAAATATTAATCTTTTGGTACAAGAATCAGCAAATATAGCTTCTGCAATTTTAATCATTTAGAGAAATTTCGCTGCCACAAATGCTTCATATGTGTTCAAGCTTTAATGCCAAGATTCCTGCTTCATTGAGGCATTTTTTAAGCAAATGTTATATCTTATATTCTTATATCTGGTTGGTTATTATGCTGTCAGTTGTGGGATGCCTCCAGCTGAGGGACACGGAGTGGATCTCCAGGCAAGACCCATATGTTTGCCTGGAATATGCTAACAGTAAATTCCGAACAAAAACTTGCACAGGTTTGATGACATAATTCTGGAAGGCTTTGCATGTTTGCTTCTGGACAGATAAATATGATATTTGATTTTCTTAGTTTCTAGACTTGTGGTGTCCATAGCAAAATGACAGATTTTTGTCCATATAAAGTGTGATCTCTATGGTTCAGTTGAATTTGTTTCCAAATGAAATTCAATAAGTTTTTAGTTCATGATGCACGTAATTCAAGATCAATTCAGGTTTAAAAGAACAAACCTGAGTTATCTTTTCTCTTCTAACCTGAATCATTTTGGGCAATGTCTGCATTTTCTACTGAAAACTGTTATTTTTAGAGAATTAGATAGTAACAAATGTTGAATGTATATATATTCAATTTGTAAGATTGTGATTCAAATTTCATATAGGTTTATAAGTACAAACTTGAATCACCTTTTCACTTCTAGCCTGAAAATCATCTTGAGTAATATTCTGCATTTTATATTGAAAACTGCTAATTTTTGGGCATCAACTAGTAACAGATGTTGAATGTATCTATATACAATTTGCAAGATTTTGTCCAGGGATTCAGTTTAGTTTGCTAATGCTTGGGTCTGCTTGTAAATGATTGCCATATAAAGATACAACGAAGTCTGATGTTGAACTATTGACCAAATGCATGCTATCTGATAGGTTCTTGGCTAGTGTCAGCATCCTACAGTCTCACTTCCTGCTTTCATTCCTCTTCATTGATGGCAGTTTTATTTATTGTATTTTCTATTGAAGCAATCAAATCTAATATATTTTTTTGTAACTAAACAACTAGCTTCAGGGTATCTTTGATTTTGTTATCCCCAGTCTTTAGATGTCTGGCATTGATTATTGTTGTCATTCCCTCTTAGCATGATTTATGCGTGTCCCAATCTCTCCCCAGACTCTTTGCCATAAGTTTGCCAGAATGTTGTTTCCTGTGGCAAATAAACTTCTACCTAGCCAATTTATGTGTTTGTACTCTCTATACCACCTGGACAATTTTCTGTGTTTTTTGTAATCTATTGCTGTTGCATGATCATGTTATTGAGTTTGTTCTAAATAGATGAATAGGATGTGTTTTACATGGGTGTTACTAGTGATTCAAGGCTTATCTCTGGTAAGATTGTACTCACATGGCTGATGATCATCACCTGTTCTTCAGTGTTGTATCATGAATGTTGTTGGAAAATGTAACTAGGTTCGGTCTTCATATTTATCTTTGTACTTATGTCACTGTATATTTTATGAAAAAGCAAAAGAAGAAGAATACAATTTATTTTCTAGCATGGGTTTCATGCTCAAGTCAATTTGATATTTAAGTCAAAGCATAATCTTCATGCTTTGAGGTTTTGTTGAGTCAAAGAGTCAAAGTCCTATTTGGACTTCTTGTAAAGAAAGAGGAAAAATAATTTTCAAAATAAAATTTGGGTCAAAACCACCTCTAGGAGCCAAGTCAGCCCTGCCCAGGAAGAGGCACCCAATCAGCCCCTATGATCAAGTATACATAAAGACCAAATCAAGCTCATTTGAAGACAAGAAGTTTCGCATTACATCTCTGATATTCTACAGTTGAACGAAGGAAGAGACAGTCTGGAAGAAGAGTAAAAAGGGCGAAAATTTGTCTCTCAGTCTCACATGAGGAAAGGAAAATCCTTCCTGGATTCACATTTGTAAAGACTGTCAGAACAAAGTTTTGTTGAAGGCTGTCATTGCTACTAGATTCGCTGGTGAACTTAATGCTGAAAGAAAATAGTGAAGGAAGGCTTGACTTGGCATTCTAGAGGTTGGAATCTTGTCTTGGTTTTTGAGTCTTCGATGTCTCACTTTGATCTGATTCTATAAGAAGATAATTTGTTTGGGTTTTCTGCTTGGAGGGGTTTTGCCCTGGCTTGGAGCCTATATCATGTGTTCATTGTTCTCTTGTGATCTTCATGTTTATATTTTGATAATTGTTTGATGAAGAAACATAATAAAGATTAATAAGAAGTCAACTACTTTCACAAGCAGTTATTAAAGAAAGAGAAATATACTCTAATTCATGAGCCTCCCGATTTCTCAACATGGTATCAAAGCTAAGGGGGTTGGAAGAAGGAGGTCTGAAGATCACTCTGTTGGCATTTGGATCAAACATTTCTATGGGAACTCGTCTATTCTATGTGGCATGGTTTTCTTGTGTTCTTGGATTCGTATTTCAGTGATCTATGGCACACATTATAGGCACAAATTACAAGTAGATTATGCTCTCTATTATGGCCCAATCTATAATACTGTGGCATCAGATTATATTATAGTGACTTCGTTTAACTACTGTGACAAGAGTACACATTTCCTCTGCAGTTTGAATTTACTGTGACTGTGGTTCGTTATATTTGTGGAATGCATATTTTACCCTTAGCTCGTATGACCCAATTATGGCCCGAATGACATATTTGATTCGTTGATATTATTTTTCTTTGGTTCGCTATATTACATAGGATCGCATTCCTAATGACAATAGACTGCATATTCTCGATGGCTTGCGGCTCACATTGACAGTGGATCGAATTCACTGTGACTCACAATAACATTACAATGTTGTGGTTTGGTAATTGCTCTAATGCTTAGACAAGTATCTCACATTTGTGATGGATCGAATATGAAATAGGCCACATTTATTAAGGCTCGGTTTTGTGATGGCTCAGATCAAATATTTCTGTGGCTTGTTATTAATGGCTTGCATATTATTACATAGGATCGTATTGTCTCGCATCTGATGTATCAATGGCTCACTATCAACAGTGCTATTTCTTTGTATCTGTGATGACTCATCTCTTTGGCTTGTACATTCGTTTCTTGGAGCTCGCTTCATACAGTGCAGTGACCCACTATAGTGATCTGTACACTCTCAAAATGTCTCGTAGACATCAGTTGTGACATGTTTTTTGTGAATTATGTCTTCAATATCTCAGTGGTGGCTATACGGCAACATTGTTACCTTACTCTACAGTGATATTGTTTCTCTGTAGCATCACACTATTTATGATTCATTCTCTAAGACATTGGCTCGCTCATTACATTGACTGGCATATCCTATATAGTGGCCTGGGATCGTGTGGAACAATATCTCGTGGCTCTCTTTGTGTTAACGTGTATATAGTGGCTCAAACTTACCTACAACATAATGGCATCGCTCATACTGTGGCTCACACTTTGTTTCTATATGAAGTTCTGGGACTCGCAATGCTTCAAGGCTCGCTTTGTTATGGCATTGCTCTATGCAATAGTTTCATGTGGATCAAATATAATTATGACACATTTTATCTCTGTGACATCTCTCATTGAACAATGTTATCGCTCATGTACAGTGGCTCGCATTTTTGTGATTCACATTCCTAGTAAATGCTTGTATTTTCTCATGTATCTGTGGTTCGTATACCCTATGGCAAGCTTGATAATTTCTTAGTGGCTCAGTGCCACAATCATAGTAACTTGGAGACTTGACTTGATGCATATTTGAGACTGTTGCTACCACAAGTAGACAAAAATAATGACCTGGTTCATATCTCAGTTTGAAGACCAAAATTGTTAAAGCTATATGGATGAATGACAATTTGAATCCTATCTTTGTAATATCAATACTTGAAGCAGTCGTGATATCCAAATCTCCTTTCTATACATCAATAGAAGCCGACGTGAAGTTTGGAATTCATACAAAGGTGACCCTCTCATGACATATAGCTTGTGAAAGAGAAATATTAACTGTATAAATCATCAAAAGACTGAGACTGTGTAAGCTGTGAAAGTAGTATATCTGAAGATCAATAAAGCTCATCTCTGCTCTACAAAATAAGAAATTGTCTTCTTTTATGAAGTTGATAAATGGCAACTCAAGGAACATGACCATGTCTTTGCAAAGGTGGATAGGTAAATTTAAAAAGAGGTACGTATAATTTTCTGTGACCTATGATGATTTGAGTTCGGCATAAAATAGAGCATTTTGATGAGAAGCCTTGACGGCTATGAAGTTTCTAGGGTTTGCATAGAATTTGCACTTCTTATCGTAACAGATCTTAAAATTTAGGGTTTTGCAACTAACTCTCATGTGGTTGTGGAATCCTATAGCTTGTAGGTCTTGGCATCTAGGATTTATAAACCCTAGCAAAGTCTGGAATGAAAGTAAAAACCCTAGAAATTGAAACCCTAATTGATTGTTTCCGCTGTGAAAGGTGTCAGGCCAGGAGGTAACTCCTCAAAACGAATTGTGTCTTTGCATTGAGATTGCTCATGGATATATACAAGGAGGGAGAGACTCTTGGGCTTCACCTCCTAGTGTCTCTTCATATTCCTATTCTCCATTATTTACTAATTACATTATTTATATATATTCACCCAATCCCAATGATTAGGTGTCAACATTCCCCCCCTTAATCTGAAGGGATGTTGGTGAGTCCAAGCACTGTTCTAAACCTTTCGAACTTTTCTCTTCTAAGTGCTTTGGTGAAGATGTCTGCAATCTGCTCATTAGTGGAACAATGGCGTAGATGGATTGTCTTGGCCTCAAAATGATGTTGAATCGAATGGTATTTTGTATTGATGTGCTTTGTTTGATCATGGCACTTTGGGTTCTTGGCCAACTTTATCACAGAGGTGTTGTCAATCATGAGTGGAGTTGAATGCACTTGTTTCACCTGCAAATCTTCTAGAATTTTCCTGAGCCACACAATTTCCTTTGTTGCTTCAGCTGCTACCACATATTCTGCCTCTGTTGTGGAATCTGCTGAAACTGATTGTTTGCGTGATCTCCAGGAGACAACTCCTGATCCAAGACTCATAGCATAACCAGAAGTAGATATCCCAGTTTCTTTGTCTCCATCGAAGTCTGAATTAGAGTATCTAGTGAAGCTGACGTCACGCACCTGTGTATACTTGAGTCCAAAGTCTTGAGTTCCCTTCAAGTACTTTAGAATGTTGAAATTTGGTACCGGAGGACAGGTGGTTCCCTTAGGCTTTGATCTTTGGCCTAGGGAAAAGTGTCCAAAAGAATTTAATTTTTCTCCTAAAGTAACTTTATAATTTTTATAAAGTTAAATCTAATTTAAAAGTGACTTTAAGTGATAAAGTTACTAAGTCTAATTTTAAAGTGCCTTTTATCAAGTCAATGAAAAATTAGAAAGGAAAAGTGACTTTGGAAATAAATGACTAAGTGGGTCTTTATTAAAGTGGGGTGAATTAAAAAATAGAAAGTGAGATTTAAATGAGCATTTAATCTCAGCCTTAGATCTCAATCTATTTCAGCCATTGGATTTAGGGATCACCCAAAAGTCACTTGGGGTTAGATTAAAGGAGGAAAAGGAGGAAAAGGTCATTCATTCTTTCGTGAGCAGATTGGGAGAAGGAGAGCAAGAGAGCAAGAGAGATTTCTGAGCAGGGAGGAGAAGGAGACAACAGCTTGGCACACATTCCAAGGCAGCAGTTGAGCAGATTTGTACAGCTGATTCAGCACACAGTGAAAGGCAGATTTTGGCACCCAAATGGTGATCTCCTTATCTGAGGTGGGATTTGCAGGTTCATTATCTCCTTCTCTGACACAAACTCTTTTTGACAACTCATTGAAATTGAGAGTGTTTTATTTTCTTTGACCATTTAGGATAGTTCTCTTTTCCCGAGAGAACTACTCCAACAATAGATATTAATGAATGCATTTTAAATGTGTACTGTAAAAAAATGTACTTCTGCTGCCAATATGTTGTAAGAAATTGCACTTCCGGTGGTAGTTTTGTAAAAAAGAAATTATAATTTTGATATAAATATGTAGCAAAGGTATTATGTAAGAGAGGGAGTATATGAGTGAGGGAGGGTTATATAAGGGAGGAGGTGTATATGGGGAAGAGATAGTATATGGGAAAGGTATTACTTGTCGGAGTTATAATATACTGCGGGGTTAACTGTGGAATGGGAGCGCGGGTGGTATGGGAGCACGGTATGGCAACCAGTGGTATGAGAACCAGTGGTATGTGAACAACTGGTCACAATAAAGATGCAACTATATATTAAAACCGGTATGGGGAGGGTGGTATCACACTGAGCAGTGGGTATCACAATCACGATACCATTATGGCGTTATATATTATGGTATGTGGGATGCAACAACCGGTTCGATGGTATTATAATCGAGAGTCTGAGCAGCGATGAGAGGTGATGGTATTATATAACCGGGAATCTGAGCAACGGTATGATACGACAACGTTCATTTCACTGTGTGGGAGTAACGTAAATCAGAGCCACCAAGTGGAAAGACCAGAGTCAGGGGGAGATGAGCGATGGTATAGCCGAGGAGCGATACTGCAACAGGGAATACACCGCACTAGGCAGCCACGAGTAATGGTTTTAGGTCACATGCAATGAAGTAGTGTATGGATGCTGCAAGATACCAGGATGTCGCAAGAGTGACCAGTTAATGGAGGGTGTAAACTGTGCGGAGGAGTTGAGGTATGGAGTAGTGTGAAGGGAGGTATTAACCAATGTTGCATTAAACGTTGTTGGGATATTATCAGCGCGGGGAAAAATCGTAAAAATCAGGAAAAAATCGGTAAAAATCGGTAAAAATCGGAAAAAATTGTAACATACAAAAATATTCATTTTTTTTTTTTTCAATTTTTTTAATATCTAAAGCATCTACAACATAAAATAAATACATTGACACATAAATATGATAAAAGAACTAATATATAAGATGTTTAATATCATTTCTAGTGCTACATCACACATAACAGTGAATCATGTCCTGAATAGTAAGTCCTGACTCATGACTCCCAACTCAGCCTCAAAATATCAACAAAAAATATAATAATGTATCTCATGAGTCATAATGTCATATACAATGAAATGAACCAAATAACTAAAGTCTAATACTATTGATTTCCTCTGCCCCTCTTGCGAGAAAATGCAATAGCTTTCCCTTTCCCTCTAGATGTAGATGCCGGTGGAGTTGGCAGTGGACTCCGTTGTGCTCTAGAAGCTGATGAATTAGGAGCTATAGGAGGTAGACCACGTCCTCTACTGGTGGCAGGAGTAGCCCGAGTAGGTGGTGTCACCTCCTCCTCCTATTGCTCCGCCTCCTCTTCCTCGTCCTCGTCCCCCTCCACTACCTCCTGCACTAACCAATCATCAGCAGACTCCATGAGAGGCCTCTCTGCCTCAACCCTCCATGCAACAGTGGTGTCAATCCCATCCAATGAGATGGCCTCCATATCAAGTGTCCTCTCAAGTTGCCTCACCCACAATCGAAGATTGTAGTAGACGTAGACCATGTCATTAAGTCGTTGGACTCCAACTTGTACAAAGATCATGCAATAATCATTATTAAAAAAAATATTGTTTAATGAATTCAAAAAATTATTTGGAAATTTGCAATATTTAAAGTGTTAACCTATTGTGCTTCTTGTTGTGTATTTTTTCAAATAAACTCCAGTTGCGCTCACATGCTGAGGAGCTACATGTTTGGCTGAGGATTCGAATGGCAAGCTTTTGCAGAAGGGGTACCCTGGCACCATACATTCTCCACCATGCATCTACAAATTACAAATAAAATTTTAAATAAACATAAGAAAAAAATGAAATTTGAAAGTTGAATCAAAGTATGAAGTTATGAACTTGAAGAGATAATGAAATTTGAAACAAACTAAAAAATACCTGGCATTTTAGTCGTCCTATCAGTCACAGCCATGTCAAAACCAAATGTGCCACCTGCCATCCTGTATGTCTCAATTTCTTTGGAGATTTCTGTACGTTCTGCTGGAGATCGCACCATCCTCTGAACACAGGTTAAGAATCCATCCATGATCTTAGCATCAAATACGAACCCACATGGGTAAGAAAATGCGGGGTTCAGGTAGATCCCTACAGCATGAATGGGACGATGGAGTGTGTTGTTCCATCGTTCATCAATCACTTCCCATAGGAGGAGTTGTCTCTGAAACCCGTCATCTCCCTTATCATCATAGTAGGCCCGAATGGATTCTTTGGCCTTGTCCATGGCCTCAAACAAATAGCCCATTGCAGGCTTCTCACCATCAACTAATCGAAGAACTTTTACCAAAGGTTCAGTAACGGTGCACACCTCTGCACTTCCGCCCAGAAGTCTTCTTGGTATAAAACTAGTCTGCATATGGCCTTTCCCTCTGGTTTGCGGCTCATTGTCAAAGCATGCCACTCCTCTGAAAGAAACATTCTCTTCTCATCCCATATAGGATTCAAGAGGGATTGAAGGGATATGAAACTGGTGGCAAACCGTGTAATGGCGGGGCGCAACAACTCTTTGTTGTTGGTGAATTTTCTCATTAAGCTAAGCACAAATGTATGATTATATATAAATTTTATAATGCTTTTTGATGACTCAACAATATCTTTGACAAAGGAAATTTTCCCTATGTCCTCCAACATCAAATCAATACAATGTGTAACACAAGGTGTCCAAAATAAAGTAGGATATCTCTCCATAAGCATTCTGCTAGCAACAACATAATTTGTAGCATTGTTCGTTATGACTTGGACAACATGTTCTGCACCCAACTCCAAAATAAACACATCCAGCAAATCACATAAAGTTTTTGCATCTTTGATATGTGCAGTTGCATCAACATATTTCATAAACATAGTCCCCTTGGGACAATTAACCAAGAAGTTTACAAGGGTTCTCCCCTTTTGGTCAGTCCAACCATCTCTGACATCACAGTTCATCCTGTTTGTGCCCATGATTTCCCAAACTCCTCCAATCTTTTGGTGTAGTCAACTTTTTCATTTTGAAAAATCCGACCTCTAAAGTCATGATAAGAAGGGATTTTGTACCCTGGGCCAACAGTTGCAATAGCATCAATAATAGATTGGAAAAATGGATTATTCCTTACAACGCTGAAAGGAATATCACTCCAAAGGAGAAATTTGGCCAACAACTTGTCAGCTTGTTTTTTCTCAGTTTTTTTAAGCATTGAAGTGATAGATGGCTATGAACCAGGCATGGTTCTAGGAACAAAAAATGATGAGGCAGCTATTGGGTTGGTTGATGCTGAAGTAGAACCAGTGCCACTTCCTTGTTCACCTGAGCCTAACACAGACTTTGTTAGTTGCTTCTTCATTTTTGCTTTGGCCTCTCTATTTTGCTCTAAATTTTCCAATGATCTCATGGCTTTTCGGATGATTTCAGGATTTGTATTTGTGCAAGGCCCTACATCAAATCCAGGGATTTGTGCAAGGTGATACTTCAATCTGTACACCCCCCTGACATATGCTGCCCACACAACTTGCAAGACAAGTTTATTCTATCAATCCCTCCATCAGGTTCACCAAATTCCCACAGAGGGTCCAATTTCCTTGGCATGTTTGACTTTGAACTTTGAACTTTGAACTTGAAGTTGAATGGTGATTCGGTGAACCTATGGCAAAATAAGGATTACAATTTACAAGTTACAAACTTACAATTTACATTGTACAAAAACTAAAAAAAATTACATACATGAGTAACATAACAAAACACATGGAATTTTTGACAATTTAAGAAATTTTAACAAACAAAATGAAAAATCAAATGACAAAAACCCCATCAAGATTCAAATCAATTCAAAAATATTTGATAACCCATTGAATTCTTTTGATAAACAATGGGTTATCCAGATTCCAAACCCAACCAAAAACATAGAAAAAAACCAAAACAAAGTTACAAAACACAAAATGTTGGTGCCCATACCGGCTTGATGGAGAAAATTTGTCTCCTTCTTAGCTCTCACTCCGTTTTTCTCCTCCAATCAGCGGATTCAGCTCCCAAACGACCAAGAGGTCACTCCAAAACCTTGTCGCAGCTGGCATGTCGCTGTTTGTGCAAATGAATTAAAAAAAGTCGTGATTTTTTGTTATATAAATGCACTATTGGAAAGGGCCACGATTTTTTTCAATCGAATTGAAAAATCGCCGAAATTTTTGTTGTTGTTGTTTTTATCGGGTAATAATATCGCCGGTTTTAAAAAACCGCGATTTTATGATAAAACCGCGAGTAGTGCAACACTGGTATTAACCACTTATAAATCGGGAGTTATACACAACATTCATGCCCATCACAACGCCTTCACAGAGAATGCAACATTTGAATAACAACTGAACGCATACCAACACACAACATTCAATTTGCAGAGTTGTACACACCAACAACCGCACCACGCTGAGCAGCCACACCATGATTATGCACCATGCATTACACAATCTCCAACGTATTGCAGGAACGACCAGACTCAAATGCACCGAGCACAATTCGCAGCATAGTTCATGCACAAACAACTTCCACTTTATTCCAACACCCAGAGCAGTGTACACATCAAATTGTTCAATGTAGAAGGCAGAGAACACTTTGTCCAAACGCAGAGAAAATAGGGACAAAGGACAGAATATGACAGGAAATAATGGTAGGAATAGGAGTTACAAGGGCAAAAGGAAAGCTAAAATGGGGCTGACTCTAATACCAAGTCAGGCCAGGAGGTAACTCAAAACGAATTGTGTCTTTGCATTGAGATTGCTCATGTATATATGTAAGGAGGGAGAGACTCTTGGGCTTCACCTCTCAGTGTCTCTTCATATTCCTATTCTCCATTATTTACTAATTACATTATTTACATATATTCACCCAATCCCAATGATTAAGGGTCAATAAAAGGAAAAGGAACTTGGCTGTTCAGAATGGCAGGTATTATATCATGTTGATGTGAAGACAAGATTTGAAGAAAAAGGGGTTCAAGTTTAAGAGGAAGTCAACCTTTCTCAAGAGATAAGTATTCTTGATTATTACTAATGCTTTTGTCTTTACATTTTGTCTCATTGTTCTTTCATAAGTCTTCTAACCAAGGTTACAGGTCAAGGCAAGTTCTATCTAAAGCTTGGCTATGTAGATGAAAGACTTGAAGGAACGTCATGAAGACTGTGAAGGAAGGAGCAGTTTGATGTATGCAGATTACTAACCTCAGATGGAAAGAGGGAGCTGTAAAGAATCTGATGATTACGATATTGAAGCCTGCTGATTGGTTTAGATTGATGATTGAAAGCTGAAAAGCATAAAGTTGAACTCTGTTGCAATATTAGATAGATTGTGCAAAGGATTGTTGACATCAGAGGGAGAAAGTAGTAGAATTTGACACCTTGATTTGAGGCCATTATGATTTGGCAACTCTGATACTAATGATTTGTTTGAGATATGATTTGGCTCCCTTGAAAAACATATTGCAATAGTATATGTAGAGGTTGGAAAGATAACAATAATTTTTTGAACCTACGACTGCGTGGTTTAATCATGGATCACATGGATTGTGTGGATAACACTATTGATGGCTTAGATAAACATGAGAGCAGAATTGATATTGAAAAGATGATATAACTCTTTGAAGAATATGAAGCAAAACTTTGTTTTGAAGGAAGAAGACATGTGCTAGCAACTGTGAGGAAGTTCGACTCCTTGAAGATGATAGATGAACCTTTTGATGATAATTGACGAGATCCAGAAAGGTTGAAGTTTGATCCGATGGATGCTGTTAAGAGTCGAGAAACCCTGCGAAGAAGTTAGAAGGTGGAAGAATTTGGCTCTGTAAGATGTTTGATAACCAGGAAGGTTGAAGCCCAAGAATGATGGAATGCGAGAAGGAGCACTGTAGCTACAACTATATCTCCATGGAAGAACAAGTAGTTGATGTATTGATGATGTGTGAGACCAAATAAGGATTGTGATGATGTCTCCCTAATTGAGAGCGAGTGAGAAATCTCCTCCATGTTTGAGGAGTAAGGATCTCCTCCTTGGTTGAAAGGGAGTGATGATGGACACTATATTCTCCATGTGTCATGCACTAGGCCAGGACTAATCACTATATGTCTAGTGAAGGCATTGGGAGGTAGAATGGAGGGTTGGATAAGCATTTGGGACTGGTGCTCCTTGAGGATTGGGAATCCAAGATAGGAAGTAGTCTCGTGATCGACACTCTTTGAGGATTGGACAAGGTATCCAAGATAAGAGTGGTCGAAGAGGATTGATATTCTTTGAGGATTGGGAATGCAAGATAAGAATAGTCATGTAAGGACATACATGGTGAACATCCGAATGGAGTATGTGCCTTGAGAGGTTGTCATAGTGTCCATATGTATGCCTCCCAACATTGTGCTCTAATCTTGTGGAGAGTTAGAGCTTGTCAAGTCAAGGCCTTGCTATATTGCAATTTGACAATGCTGGTTATGATGCTTAAAGATGGCTTATCAATTTGACTCTTCTTATGAGAATATTTCAATTTGAGAAGTATCCTTGTACCGATTATGTAGTTATGAATACTTCCCTGGTTACGAGGGAGTGTTGGAAAATGTAACTAGGTCCAGTCTTCATATTTATCTTTGTACTTATTGTTGTAGCTTGATTAGTTTTGATAATTTAAATTTGATGATATAATAGGTTTTAGTAGTTTAGAAATAATAAATGGGTTTACACGAGTAAATGCGCCCTCAAAATGTAAATTTACGTAGCATTAGTTGGTTGATTTAGTTAATCATGCATTTAAACATGATTAAATGATGTAATAAAGTAAATTCAAACATGGTTTACAAACAACCGAGAACTAATTTTAAAAAACGGAAAGAGGTTTTTGTTGATAACATCCTCATGTACAAAAACCTCTCTCAGTTTTCTAACAACTGTTATGATTTGGGAGATGCTAATGATTCTTTAAAGGAATATTTTTTAGAAATTTCCTGTTTCAGTCATCTTTTGCAGAGCATATTGTGGATAATTAGAAATGAATTGTGGTAAACTGGAGGAGGTTTTTGTTCCTCAGATTCTAATCTACAAAAACCTCTCTCAGTTTTGTAACAGAGGTTATGGTTTGGGAGATTCGAATGAATCTTTGTAGGCATGTTTTCCCAAATTTTCCTGTTTTTAGTCAGTGTTCCAAATGCAGTTTCCGAGCAGGTGGAAATGAATTTTCAAAAACTGAAAGAGGTTTTTGTTGCCAACATCATCATTTACAAAAACTTCTCTCCATTTTCTAACAACTATTATGGTTTGGGAGAAACAAAAGTATTATAGGATCCTATTTTTCAGAATTTCAGGAGGAAAAAGCTCAAAGACAGTTAGTGACTTGGAGGCGACCTCATCAAATATGAATTTCAATCAAATTCAAATTTCTCTTCTTTATCAACAAAAATCCTCAAGGATAGTACCAGAACTCTTCAAATAGTTTTAGTTACCTTTATTTGTGTTCTATTTTTGTAATACAATTTTTAGATATTTGTAATAACTCTTGATATTTTTATCAAGATATTTTGTGAGGAAATTGTATAAATACTTCATCAATTGAAGTAATATGTGTTGGCTTTTGATGCCAAGGCTCTTCACTTTGTAATAACTTCTATTATAGTATTTTTGATGAAAGTCTTCTGGCTCCAGTTTGACAGAATTTTGTGTTTTCTAGTATGTCTTTCTAGTGTTTTATATCTTATTTCTATACATGTTCAAAGCATTTAACTCCTCTTTGATTGGTTTTTGCGTTATGCCTTCTGATAGCCATTAAAAGATATTAGCTTATTGGACTATCCGTCTGAAATAGCTCCTCTTAGATTGGTTTCAGTTTGGCCTTTAGTTTCCTTTGAATATATTTTGTTGGGATGTAGAAATATTTTACACGCATCCAAATTTCCCTAGTTGTTAAGAACTCTGTCTGATTGCTTAATTATTAGGAATCTCCATACATTCTTCTATCACAATCCTTGAAAAGCTAAGTCATTTTGTCAGGCTGGAAGCTGACACGTCCTGAAGGGACCCTGTAAGAGAGGCCTTAAATCATGGATAGGGATTGTCATTGATTGCCAACCACCCCCAATTAAAACCATAAATCTGGCCATTGTGCTTCAAACACTGTTGTTCAGTGACAGGTGAACAACGTTAAACAAAGCCTCGTAACCACTGAGGGAACCCCCTCTGGTACAAGGGCCAACTTGAACCTAAAGGCTGGTTGAGTTGGTTTCCTGGCGTAGTTTTTGTAGCCAAGGACTACCTATGGGAAACATGTACAACACTTATGTCATTGTACATTTTATGTAAAAGAAAAAGAAGAAAAATAAAATTTATTTTCTAGCATGGGTTTCATCCTCAAGTCAATGTGATATTTAGGTCAAGCATGTTTTTCATGGACTTCTTGTAAAGAAAGAGGAAAAAGAAATTTCAAAATAAAATTTGGCTCAAAAACCACCTCTAGGAGCCAAGTCGGTCCTACCTCAGGAAGAGGCACCCAATTAGCCCTTACTATCAAGTATAAATAAAGATCAAATCGAGTTCATTTGAAGACAAGAAGTTCCACATTACATCTCTGACTTATATTGTTGAACAAAGGAAGAGACGAAGTCTGGAAGAAGAGTAAAAAGGCCAAAAATTTGTCTCTCTTAGTCTTGCATGAGGAAAGGAAAATCCTTCTTGGATCACATTTGTAAAGACTTTGTCAGAACAAAGTTTGTTGAAGGAAAAGATTTTCAAAATAAAATTTGGCTCAAAAACCACCTCTAGGAGGCAAGTTGGCCCTACCAAGGAAGAGGCACCCAATCAACACTTATGATCAAGTATAAATAAAGACCAAATTGAGCTCATTTGAAGACAAGAAGTTTTGCATAACCTCTTTGATCTTCTACAGTTGAACGAAGGAAGAGACGAAGTCTGGAAGAAGAGTAAAAAGGCCAAAAATTTGTTTCTCTCAGTCTTGCATGGGGAAAGGAAAATCCTATTTGGATTCACATTTGTAAAGTCTTGGAATATCTTAGGAAAAACTATTGAAGGAAGAATTATTGACTGGGTTTTCCCCTAAAGAGGGGTTTTGCCCTGGTTGTGTGCCTATATTTGGTGTCCTTTGATTTATGTGCTATTGATTTGGTAATTGCTTGATAAACTAAAAGAAAGAAGATATAAAGAAACCTAATAAGAAATCAAGAACATCACACGTAATTATCAAGTATAAGAAAATCTTTCTACCTTTCTGATTTTCTATCATAAATTCCAGTAAAATAGTTTTTTAAAGAATTAAGAGAATAAAGTTGATGGAAGGATTAGAGACCTTGTCTTTCCATTGGGCATATAGGGTATCAAGAAAGAAGTGGGTGGATTATGGAAAAAAGGTTTTAGAGATTTGTCCATCAATTGAAGGGCACAAGGGAAACACTCTTGAGTTGTTACTAGACTCATTAGGCTTATCAAATTCGAATAATGTTATGCTGTTGTATATTAGAGATGACCGAACAGATGAAGAGGAGGGTTCTGGCAGCTTTAATACTACAAAAAAAATGAAAGTGTCGGAGGAAGACACATGTAGGGAGCTCAGAAACATTGCTTGGGACACTAGGTGGTGTGATATAATGAATTTCATTTCAGCATATCGACGCCATCTATCTATATCTACTGCATCTTCCTTGATGCATGGCATATCATTTACATACAACAGATCACCTTTGACAACTTTTAGAGAGGAGAGGGATACATTTGGTCCCATCAATATACCGACAGACAAATTATGGGGTGCACAGAGTCAACGGTCGCTGCAAAACTCTGAAATTGGTGGAGAGCGTGAGCAAATGCTTGAACAAATTATACAATCATTTAGTGTTCTAAAAAAATGCACTGCTAAGGTTAATATGGAGTATGGTCTTGACCCAACCATTTGGAAAGCGATAATGTAAGCTACTCAAGAAGTTGCTGAAGGAAAGTTGAACAATCATTTCCCTTTGGTCACTTGGCAAACTGGTAGTGGGACTCAAAGTAACATGAACGCTAACGAGGTGATTGCAAATCGTGCTGCTGAAATTCTTGGAAAGAAACGTGATGAAAAATGTGTACATCCAAATGACCATGTCAATATGTCTCAATCTTCTAATGATACATTTCCCACTGTTATGCACATTGTTGCAGTAGTGGAAATGAACTCAAAATTCATACCAAGCTTGCGGCAACTTCTTTCTACATTGGAAGCTAAGAGCAATGAATTTAAGGATATAGTGAAAATTGGGCGTACTCATACCCAAGATGCAACACTGCTAACTCTTGGTCAAGAGTTTAGTGGGCAGCGGTTATGCTACCTAGGTAAAATACAACATAGAACGTGTTAAAAACTCATTACCTCGTATCTATCAACTTGCACAAGGAGGGATTGCAGTTGGAACTGGTCTCAATACTAAAAATGGGTTTGACATTAAAATTGCTGCAGCTGTTGCTGAAGAAACACAACTACCATTTATTACAGCTGAGAACAAGTTTGAATCTTTGGCAGCACATGATGCTTTTGTTGAAACCAGTGGAGTTGTGAACACTGTTTTAGTTTCTCTAATGAAGATAGCAAATGATATACGTTTCCTAGGAAGTGGGCCTCGCTGTGGACTAGGTGAATTGCTATTACCTGGAAACGAACTTGGCAACAACATCATGCTTGGAAAATTGAACCCTAATGACTTGCTTTCTTTCTCTTCGTCGAGCGACAGTGGAACAATGGCTGTTAGTGTTGGGGGATGTCGACGTCAAACGTAGCTAATAATAAATGTGCCGCTGCAAATAGTAAACTATCGATGTTTTTTTTTGGCCGAGCCACGGTCAAAGGACATGACTGGAGGGTCATCGTCGAACTGTTTGAACCGTTTTAATGATCCAGAAGGAAGGGGCATGAGGGCACTCACTCGAGTTGATTTGGATGAAATGATGGATGTGACACAATGCACAATTGTTTCTGAGCTCTCTAATGAGCATCTCGATTCATGGTTAGATTCATACGGGTGTGGTGATTCATATGCCAGTTCGATAGCCATCTATGTTACAAATTATGTTAATATAATTTAATTAACTAAATTGATTCAATTAAAAAAAAGAGAGAAAAAAAGAAAAAAAGAAGAAGTTTATATATATATTCATTTAAAAAAGAAAAAAAGAAAAAAAAAGCTATTTAAAAAAAATATGGGAGGTCAATTAAAAAAAAAAAAAAACTTTGTTCCAAAATAATATCACCAGAGAACTATTCGATGTTATAAAAAATGACGTAAGCCAAGCGAAGACAAATATTCCAGGTTAAAAGTGAAGGAAACTGCCAACAATAAGCTTTGAGGACAAAACTGTTAGGATATTTCGACACATAGGAAATAATTAAGTATAACTTGGTCTAGTTTATAGTTAGGTAAAGTGTGTTTCTTTAGTATGTATTTTTTGTAACTTACAATCTGACGGTCACAATATGTTCTAGACATGAAGTGATCCGAGGGTTCATTCCCTCTTCGGTATTACTGACACTTGATCCATGGCTTAACACCCAATTGGCCCATGATCTCTATTTAAAGAGCATGGAGGGTCATTTGTTAGGTGACTGTTCATGAGAGAAGCTTATGTAAATTTTCTTTCTTTTACATTAATAAATTGCTTGAAGTGGCCACGTTGGTTTAGGCTGTGGACTGTTTCCCTCTTTGAGGGTTTTAACCACGTCAAGGATACTGGTGTATTGATTTGTGATTTTTTTGTGAGCAGTGTCCTTTGGTGTTCTATCTATAAGGAACTTACCTTGTAAATTCCTACATGGTATCAAAGCTATTGGAGGGCCGCATTTGTTGGTGATCCAAATCTAAAGCTGGTACAACTGCATCTCACTGTCGTTTTCTAGATCTACTGTTTCTAACTGCTTTCAGGCCGAGAGGACTGCTTTATTGTTTTAGGAGCATCTGTTCCAGTGAGGAACCCCTTTCATTTCACGCGAAAAGGTTTCCTGTAGCCCTAGCTACGTCATTTTTAAGATCTGGAGGTATACAGTTTTTATTTGCAGTTATAGTTATTTATCTCTCTCGTTATTTCGATTTATAGTCCTATATCAATTTTTTTTATTATCGGATCTATACCTTTGATTTCTGCGTATGTTTTTTTGCCCCGCGACTCTGCGTGATCTGGGCAAACCAGAAACATAAATAAATGATTTTTCTCATGCGTATGCTCTTTTCCGCTGCGCCTTAGCGTGATTTTAGAAAATCAGAAACATTGAGGAAAATATATAATTTTCGGCCAAATCTAATTTTAAGCTGTAAGACTTGGATACTTTTGCTTGTTTGTTTGGTTTGTGTGGTTTTTTTTTTGTTTTGTAGGAAAAAATGGGGTTTTCAAGTAAGCACGCACCCCAAAGATTTAGTGATAAAAAAAAACCCCTTCCTCCTTTCCAAAATTGACTAACCTTTTAAACTAGCTCACTTGGTCTAAAGTTACTTTATGAGAATAGAGGTTTTGGGTTCAAGTTTTTCTTTTTGTTGAGTTACCTTTTCAAAAAGCACATGTAACTTATGTTTTAAAGTTACTTTATGTAAAAGTGTGCTCATCCATTATAAAAAGTGAGTCACTTATATTTCCAAAGTGACTTTAACTTTTAAGTTAAAATTTAGTGAATAGTTCATAAAGTACCATTGTAAAAGTGACTTTCACTTATTTATAAAAGTGGGTCCCATAAAGATTTTTTTTTTTTTTTTTTTTTTAAAGTGAACTATTCAGATTAAGTTTGGAAAGGGGGGATTTTTTTAAATATAACATTATCATCAACTTCCCAACATTCGCATGGTTCGTTGGCATCTTCAACAAATTTTATTCAAAAAGCCATAACTTTTTCATTTGTACGTTGTTTTCAGAGCCGTTTTTTTGAATCGGCCTAATTTTTCGAGATCTTTCCATGGGAACACTTAGTTTCAGCATATACAGCTTTGGTTTAAAAAAAATGGAAAGTCCATGCTTAGTTATTCTTGACAGCACCAACTACTTTCAATGGCTATCCTACATGGTGGATTTACTTAGAAGTAAAGGTCTTTATAGAATAGCCTCAGGCCAAGAGTTTAAACCTCAAGATGAAGATAAGCAAGCCAAATGGGAAAATAAGCAAGATCAAGCACGTGGGTTGATAGGGATGTCTATTTCTCCAGACCTTAGATTCCATATCTCAAAAATTGATACCCCCAATGAAGCAATGAAAAAGCTCAATAAAGTTTTTGAAATAAAAAATGAAATTAGAGCCCATCAACTCGAAAATGAGTTGCTTATGTTGGACCCCAATAATTTTTCTTTCATTGAAGATTTTTTGTCCAAGTTCAAGACCTTTAGACTTCTCTCAGATTGTGTTAAGGTTAAGAAAGAAGATGGTAACCTTATCTATTCCATTCTTACTAAGTTAGGACTAGCCTACTCCGTGTTTGTTTCCACCTTCCTATTGATTTGGCGTAGCATCGGATGTCCTCTAGCCACAAAAATTGGTGGAGAGGTTAAAGCACATGAGATCTCCAATACCCAGAAATGGTTTGGGCAAAATCTAACCAGTTTGGGAGATATTAAAATAATTAATATTTTTAATGGAGTCCCTAAGTCTAAACTTAGGGAAAATAAAATATTAATGTGAATTAATATAAAACTGAGTTAGAATGGTCCAAAAGTCATGGATCAAACCAGATCTACTCTTAGTCGTTGATTAGGGACTTAATCTCGGCCGTTGAATTGTCAATGAGAAAAGTATAAGAGGAGGCTTGAGGGTCACTTGGAGAACACACCGAGTTGATCAAGATTTCGATTTTCTAGGGCAGGGTTTGCTGAGGAAGTCGAAAGAGTGATCGAAGTTACAGTTGAGGGGCAATGAATACAGAAGCAGAGAGGTAGAGATAGTATCAGGAGGATCAATGAAGAAACCAGGAGAGAGGGACGCAGAGCTTTCCAGGGCTCACGCAAAGGTAGCTAGGAGCTGCGCAGTGCCTCAGAGAGCCAACTTGGGTGACGTAGAGGCTCTAAGGGCTGACGCAGTGCCTCCAGAGGCTGACGCAGGGCGAGCTAGGGTGACACTAGGAAGATGCTGGGCCAGAAAGCGCTGACACAGTCCCTAGAGGTTGACGTTGGGGTTTTCGTGGGGCAGATTGGAGCTGGGAGCTGTCGGAGTGTTTATCTGGGGTTTTAGCTGGAACATCTGTCTCCGATTGAGAGGTACTATTGCTGAGATTATTCTCTGTTGGGTGAGCCGGTTTTGGCACCCAGATTGTATTCTGAAACTGCTTAATAATTAAAACCCTCAGATAGCTGCACCGGTTTTCCCGCATTGTGTTTTTCCCGGGACATTGGTTCAAAAACAACGGTGTACTGTGTCACTTGTGTGCTTGTTTTGTTTCCTTCAGTCGATGATATGTATGTGTTGAGCATGTACTTGTATTTATTTTTAGTATTTACATGGTAAATAACTTGTTAATTAATCGAAACAAGTAGGCATAAATAAATCAGAAAAGTACATGAAGGGTTTCTAACAGTTAGACTTAGAAATTCCAACACTACCATTCTACTAGAGAAGCCTTTATTTCTCAAGGACAAGACTACAAGTCCCCCTCTTTTGATGCTTTTTGTGATTCTTTAATAAGAGAATAAGAAAAACTCTTACATCTTGGTCTTATTAATACTGGAAACTTTTCTAAGAAAGCCTTAGTAGCCCAACAACAATCAAGTTCAAAGAATCCTAAGAAGCAGCATCCTAAAAAGAATTGTCCTAAACCAAACAAGGGTCCTAAGCGATTTCAGTCTCAAAATGAAAAATCAACTCAACAAAATGATAAGGCAACTAAAAACAAAGGGAAGAAAATTGATAGACATTGCAACTTTTGTAATCGTGATGGCCACTTAGAATCCAAATGCTTTAAGAAGATGGAAGCATTGAAAGCAACAATAAAGAAGCATAACATCCATTTGGAGCACTCTTCAACTTCAACTTCATCTTCATGAATGACACTTTCTGCATGTGGTTGTCAAGCATCTCGGTCTAGTTATGCACTAAATGTATCTTCTTCTCATTCTCATGAGTGGGTCATTGATTCTGGAGCTTCTTATCACCTTGCAAAAAACAAAGCCATGTTTGCTTCTTTAAATGATTGTAACACCAAAAATATATATGTTGGTGATGATAGATCTCTCAGTGTTGTAGGGATTGGAACTATTCATCTAGACAATGGTCAATTTAATGATGTATTATGTGTTCCTACCTCATCCTGCAACCTTCTATCTGTATATTAGATAATTGATTCAGGTGACGGTAAAACCGTTGATTTTTCACCTTATGATGTTGTAATTAAGGACCTAAGAGATCCTAGACAGATTTTAGCTACTAGCATTGCTGATGATTCTACAAGGTTGTATAAGTTTAACAACTTTGGGTCATCAACTCTTCCCTCGATATTTGTTGCTCATAATGATGAAGTGAGCAAACTTTGGCATGAGCGATTTGGTCACTTAAACTATTGCTTCCTTCAAAATCTATGTAAAGAAAATATGGTGACAGGTCTTCCTATGGTATCTTGCAGAGATGGTGTTTGTTCTGGATGTGTACTCGGAAATCATCATCGGGATAGTTTTAAAAAACGTGCCTCTTGGCACGCCTCAGCCCCTTTACAACTTGTGCAAATTGATTTATGTGGTTCACTTCCAGTTGTTTCATTCTCTGGCTACAAGTATTTCTTAACTTTCATTGATGATTTCTCCAAAAGCATTTGGGTATACTTCTTAAAACTCAAGAGTGAAGCCTTTAACATGTTCTTTGCCTTTAAGGCCTTTGTTGAGAAACAATCTGGACATCAAATTCTTAAGCTAAGATCTGATAATGGCGAAGAATATGTTAACAACAAATTCATCAACTTTTACACCGAGCATGGAATTTAATTGCAACATATTGTTCCATATACTCCACAACAAAATGGTGTAGCTGAAAGGAAGAATCGCACCTTAAAAGAAATGGCTAATTGTATGCTTCAATCTAAAGGGCTTGTTGAAATTTGGTACCGGAGGACAGGTGGTTCCCTTAGGCTTTGATCTTTGGCCTAGGGAAAAGTGTCCAAAAGAATTTAATTTTTCTCCTAAAGTAACTTTATAATTTTTATAAAAAATCTAATTTAAAAGTGACTTTAAGTGATAAAGTTACTAAGTCTAATTTTAAAGTGACTTTTATAAAGTCAATGAAAAATTAGAAAGGAAAAGTGACTTTGGAAATAAATGACTAAGTGGGTCTTTATTAAAGTGGGGTGAATTAAAAAATAGAAAGTGAGATTTAAATGAGCATTTAATCTTAGCCATTGATCTAAATTTATTTCAGCCATTGGATTTAGGGATCACCCAAAAGTCACTTAGGGTTGGGTTAAGGGAGGAAAAGGAGGAAAAATATCATTCAATTCTTTCATGAGCAGATTGAGAGAAGGAGAGCAAGAGAGCAAGGGAGATTTCTGGACAGCTGAAAGCGGAGTTACAGCAAAGCGGAGTTTCAGCAGCGGAAAGCGGAGTTTCAGCAGCGGAAAGCGGAGTTTCAGCAAAGCGGAGTTTCAGCAGCTGAAAGCGGAGTTTCAGCAGTCGAAAGCGGTGTATCAGCAACAGCCGCGGTGTAACAGCAACAACTGCGGTGTAACAGCAACAGCAGCAGTGTAACAGCAACAGCAACGGTGTAACAGCAACAGCCGCGGTGTAACAGCAACAATAGCGGTGTATCAGCAAGACTGAGTTTCAGCAAGGCTGAGATAAGTTGTAAAAGTCTGTTTGTTGATTTTTTGCTGAACATTTCTCTCACTGTAAAAAGGCATTTTCCAGAAATAAAAAAGAGCTCTCAAACTGGTTTTCCCCAAGAGTTGTAGGGGGTTTTTCCAGGGTCACATTGACCAAAAATCTCAGTGTTTAAATGTGTTTTAATGGCTGTTTATTACTGCTGATTTTTATTTCTGCAATTTCCAGCATTCTGTAAAATTTCCAGAATTTCTGTGTTCAACAATTTTTATTTTTATTTTTATTTATTTATTTATTTTTTATTTATTTATTTATTTTTTTTCTCAGCGTGTTAAATGTATGGTTATGGGAAAGGGCATTTAACTATATGGGAGAAATAAGGAGAAACTGAAAACCGGGGTGGGAAATGAGAAATTTCTACATGGTATCAGAGCTTGAGTGCTGAAGGGCAGTTTGGGACAGCAAAAAGAAAAATTACAGCTGCTGATTTTTCACTTAGAAAATTCCAGCAAGCTGATTTTTCATAAACAACAGTTTTACCTTTAATACAGCAGTGCTATTTTTCAGTTTTAGGACAACAAGATGTCATTGGGATTGAGGGTAGAGGATAGGCTAGATGGGCATACAAATTACAGCGTTTGGAAGGAGAGAATGCAGAGTATCTTTGAGGAGGCAGAAGTCTGGAATATCATGGTGCATACCACACAGAACCTTGTTGTTGTGCCTACTGATGCTACTCAGTTGGCTGCTTATAATAAAAAGAACAACAAGGGTAAGAGGCTGATTCTAGACGGAATCAAAGGCCATTGCATTCCTCATGTGAGAGGAAAGAGCAATGCCCATGAGATGTGGACAACATTGTCCAATCTCTACCAGAGTACCAATGAGAACCGGAAGATGGTCCTGAAGGAGAAGCTGAAGAACATTAAGATGGGTAATGATAGTGCAGCTGGATATCTCACAAAGATTACCAATGTGAGAGATGAGTTGGCAGCGATTGGAGAGGCCATTCCACCCACTGAGTTGGTGCTGATTGCAGTGAATGGCCTCCCCCGTTCATGGTTGAACTTTGCTGATGGGGTGTGTGCACGTGAGACCCTTCCCACATGGGAGAGGTTTTGGGATGATTGCATTCAGACAGAGATCAGGAAAGACAGCTTGGGGCAGCCAAGCCAGTTGAGTAGGATGAGGACGTAGCACTGGTGGCAGGAGGCAAGAAAGGCAAAGGGAAGAGGCAGGCTTCCACAAGCGGTGGTGGGGGCAAAGGCAAAGGTAAAGGTAAACAGGGGAACACACAGAAGGACTATTCCAAGGTGAAGTGTTGGAATTGTCAGAAGATGGGACACTATGCAGTTGTGTGTCCGGAGAAGAAGAAGAAGAAGGGGAAGAACCAGGACGTGGCAGCTTCAGCAAAGATTGAGGACTTTGCTGGTCGTTTTGACCGAGAGTTTGCGTTCACTACGTGTGAGTCCTCTAGTGCAGGATCACTTGCCACACAGGTTCAGAGGGAGCATGCTTTTCCCTCGATTAGTGGAGCATCTTCAGGTATCTGGTATGTGGACAGTGGGGCTTCACGTCATATGACAGGAGTCCGTGAGTACTTCTCTGAGCTTTCAGAGAGTGGCACTGATATTGAGGTAGTACTCGGTGATGACAGAGTTGTTAGAGCAGTCGGGGTGGGGACAGTGACATTTCAGAGGGAGTCCAAACCTCCCTTGAAGGTGTCAGAGGTTCTTTATGTGCCAGGGATGAGGAAGAACCTCATATCCGTCTCAGCTTTGGAGGACAGGATATGAGGTACTGTTCAGGGGAGGACAGGTGTTGATGTATCCCAGGGGCACTCCAGCTGATTCAGCTAGAGTGATAGGTGTACGCCATGCAAAGGTGTACAAGTTTGCATTTCAGCCCCTTTTGGCATTGAGCAGTAGTACCGACAGCAGAGCTAGCAGTTTTGAGCTGTGTGAGATTTGACACCGCAGGATGAGACATATGTATCATGGAGCCTTGAGGACATTGCGGGATATCACTACAGGTGTGCCAGATTTCAGTACTGATCACTTTGATACTTGCAGAGGTTGTGCTATGGGCAAGTTTGCCAAATCCCCTTTTCCCAGCAGTGACAGCAGAGCGACGGGGATACTTGATTTGATTCATTCGATGTGAGCGGTCGGATGTCTCATGTTTCCTTGAGTGGATATGAGTACTATGTTTTATTCATTGATGATCACTCTAGGAGGACCTGGATTTATTTTTTGAAGACCAAGAGTGAGGTCTTCAAGCGGTTTCAGGAGTTTAGAGCTCTTGTAGAGACACGGACAGGTCGGAAGATCAAGTCTCTGAGGTCGGACAATGGAGGAGAGTACACCCTTGGAGAGTTTGTTGACTCTTGTGCGGAGGCAGGCATTAGGAGGGAGTTCACTGTTCCTTACAACCCCCAGCAGAACGGGGTTGCGGAGAGGAAGAACAGATCCATCATAGGGGCTGCCAAAGCCATGTTACATGATCAAGGGTTGCCATTGTTCTTGTGGGCAGAGGCCTGCAACACAGCTGTTTACTTGCAGAACAGGAGTCCGCATCGTGCCTTGGGCACATGACTCCCGAGGAGGCTTTCTCTGGGAAGAAGCCTGATATTGGTCATCTTCATATCTTTGGATGCATTACATACTCCTATATACCCAAGGAGAAGAGGACAAAACTAGAGCCCACCGCAGAGAAGAGTATCTTTGTGGGCTACAGTGAGACCTCAAAGGCCTTTCGGATTTACATTCCTGCACAGAGGAGAGTTGTTGTCAGACGGGATGTGAAGTTCGAGGAGGACAGGGCCTTTAGGAGGTCACGAGAGTTAGAGTATCTGGATCAGCCAGACCCTTAGCAGCAATTGAGTCAGTCGCAGGGATCCAGTGGGCAGGGATCAGGAGGATCCGGAGGTACATCTATGAGGATGTCAGGTTCATCAGTGAGCAGTGGCTCGTCGAGCCAGAGGGGTGGTGCTCCGGGCAGCATGCAGAGCAGTTCACAGAGTAGTTCACTAGGGAGTCCACTGATGGACAGTTCACACGGTACCTCAGCTTCTACAGGTCCAGGTGCAGGCAGGAGGACAACAGACAGACAGTCAGGAGTTCAGGCTACTGATGGTGATGAGGAGGAGGAGTTTCATTCTCCTATGGGAGAAGCATGCTCAGGGAAGAGGAAGCCCAAGTGGCTTCAGGACACCTTGAGAGATGCCACATCTGTTGCTGAGCCGAAGAGGCCGGTCAGAGAGAGTAGACCACCTGAGAGGTTTTGTAGTTATATGGTGATGGTTACCAGCATCCTTGACTCTGAGCCTTCTAGCTATGAGGAGGCAGCTAGCCAGCATGTCTGGAGAGAGGCCATGCAGGAGGAGTATTCTTCTATCATGAAGAATGATGTTTGGGAGGTGGTGCCGAGGCCTGAGGGCAAATCCGTGGTTACTTTCAGATGGCTTTACAAGGTAAAGCATGCTGCAGATGGCAGCATTGAGAAATTCAAAGCAAGGTTTGTGGCTAGAGGGTTCTCCCAGGTAGAGGGAGTTGATTATGAGGAGACCTTCGCTCCCGTGGCTCGATATACTTCGATACGCTCCATTATATCGATAGCAGCAGAGATGGGTTGGAAGATCCACCAGATGGATGTGAAGACCGCATTTCTCAATGGCTTCATACAGGAGGAGGTGTACATTGAGTAGCCACAGGGCTTTGAGGTGCATGGGAAGGAGTCCCATGTGTGCAGACTGAAGAAGGCCCTTTATGGCTTGAAGCAAGCTCCCAGAGCTTGGTACTCCAGGATAGATACATATTTGCAGGGGATGGGTTTCACAAAGAGTGAGGCAGATCCGAACTTTTACTTTATTGTGATTGGTGAGGAGCCTCTCATTCTGGTGCTGTATGTGGATGACTTGGTCATTACAGGTGCAGAGAGACTCATAGAGCACTGCAAGAGAGATCTTGCGGCGGAGTTTGAGATGAAGGACATCGGCTTGATGCATTACTTTTTGGGTTTGGAAGTGTGGCAGGAGGAGGGCATTTCTTCCTGGGGCAGGGGAAGTTGTTAGGATATTCCGACACATAGGAAATAGTTAAGTTCAACTTGGTCTAGTATAGAGTTAGGTATAGAGTTAGGTAAAGTGTGTTTCTTTACCGTTGTACATTTTGTAACTTACAATCCGACGGTCACGATATGTAGTGATCCGACGGTTCACTCTCTCCTCGGTATTACCGACACTTGATCTGTGGCTTGACATCCGATTGGTCCATGAGTTCTATTTAAAGCGCATGGAGGGTCATTGTTCGGGTAATCCGTGCATGAGAGAAGCTTATGTAAATTTTCATTCTTTGATTAATAAATTGCCTGTAGTAGCCACGTTGGCACATGCCGTGGACTGTTTCCCTCTTTGAGGGTTTTAACCACGTCAAAAATACTGGTGTATTGATTTGAGATCTGGTTGTGAGCGGTGTCTTTTTGGTGTTCTTTTTGAGGAACTTACCCTGTAAATTCCTACATGGTATCAGAGCTATTTGAGGGCCGCGTCCGTTGGTGATCCAAATCTGAAGCCGGTAGAACTGCATCCGACTGCCGTTTCCTAGATCTGCTGTTTCTGACTGCTTTCGGGCCGAGAGGACTGCTCTGTTGTGTTTGGAGCATCTGTTCCAGTGATGAACCCCTTTCGTTTCACGCGAAAAGGTTTCTGGTAGCCCTAGCTGCGTCATTTTTAAGATCTGGAGGTATACAGTCTTTATTTGCAGTTTACTGTTATTTTCTCTTTGCTTATTTCGGTTTCGGTTTATTTAGCCTTTTTTTAACCGGATCTATACCTTTCATTTCTGCGTATGCTCTTTGCCCTGCGACTCTGTGCGATCTGGCCAAATCAGAAACAGAAAAGAAGGATTTTTCTCATGCGTATGCTCTTTTCCCTGCACCTTAGTGTGATCTCGGAAAATCAGAAACATTGAGAAAAATATTTAGTTTTTCGGCTAAAGCTAACTTTGAGCCGCAAGGTTCATTTTTTAAAATATCTAGTTTTTTGGCTAAAGCTAACTTCGAGCCATAAGGTTCGTTTTCTTTGCATGTCCGTGTTGGGTTTTGTGTTTTGTGTTTTGTAGGGAAAAAGAGCTTTCTCAAGGCAAGCACGCAAACCAAGGCCCCCCCCTCCCTCTCTCTCTCCCTCTCTCTCTCTCTCAAATTTTTTGTATAGATCAATTGGTTCAAAGCTATTTTAAGAGAGTAGAGGTCTTGGGTTCAAGTCTCCATTTTGTGGGGGCGGATTTTTTCATTTCCGCACATTCGCGCACTTTGCCGGCAACTTCAACAATTTTTTTTTCAAAAAGCCATAACTTCTTCATCCGGAAGCCTTTTTCAGAGCCGTTTTTTTTTAAACAGCCTAATTTTTCGAGATCTATCCATTGGAACACTTACTTTCAGCATCTTCAGCTTCAGTTTTTAAAAAAAAAAATGGAAAGTCCATGCCAAGTCATTCTTGACAGCACTAACTACTTCCAATGGATAGCCTACATGGAAGATTTACTTAGAAGTAAAGGTCTCTACAGAATAGCCACAGGCCAAGAGAAGAAACCAAAAGATGAAGACAAGGCTGCAAAATGGGAAAATAGACAAGATCAAGCACGTGGTTTGATAGGGATGTCTATTTCTCCTGATCTTAGATTCCATATTGCAGAACTTGAGACTCCTCATGAAGCATTGGAACAAATCACTAAAGTTTTTGGGATTAAAAATGAAATTAGAGCCCATCAACTTGAAAATGAGTTGCTTACATTGGATCCTAATAATTTTTCTTGCATTGAAGATTTCTTGTCCAAATTCAAGACCCTTAGATATCTCTTGGAAGGTGTTAAGGTTAAGAAAGAAGATAGTAACCTTATTTATTCCATCCTTACTAAGTTGGGACCAGCCTACTCTGTATTTGTTTCCACCTTCCATTCTACAAGGGAAGCTTTCATTTGTCAAGGAAAAGACTACAAGGCCCCTTCCTTTGACTTTTTTTGTGATTCTTTAATAAGAGAACAAGAAAAACTCTTACACCTTGGTCTTCTTAATCTTGGAAACTCTTCCAAGAAAGCGTTAGCCGCCCAGCAGCAACCAAATTCAAAGAATCCTAAGAAGTCATATCCTAAAAAGAATGGTCCTAAACCAAACAAGGGTCCTAAGCAAACTCAGCCTCAAAATGAAAGATCATTTCAGCAAAATGATAAGACCAATAAAAACAAATGGAAGAAGACTGATAGACATTGTAACTTTTGTAATCGAGATGGCCACTTAGAATCTAAATGCTTTAAGAAGATGGAAGCCTTGGAAGCCGCAATGAAGAAACATAACATCCATGTGGAGCATTCTTCAACTTCCTCTTCAACTTCATCTTCAGGAATGGCACTTTCTGCATGTCGTTGTCAATCATCTCAGTCTGGTTATGCATTAAATGTATCTTCTTCTTCTCATTCTCATGAGTGGCTCATTGATTCTGGAGCCTCTTATCACATGGCCAAAAACAAAGCCATGTTTTCTTCTTTAAATGATTGTAACACCAAAAATATATATGTTGGTGATGATAGATCTCTTAATGTTGTAGGGACTGGAACTGTTCATCTAGACAATGGTCAGTTTAATGATGTATTATGTGTTCCAACCTTATCCTGCAACCTTCTATCTGTATATCAGATAACTCATTCAGGTGAAGGTAAAATTGTTGAATTTTCACCTCATGATGTTGTAATCAAGGATCTAAGAGATCCTAAACAGATTCTAGCTACTGGTATTGCTGATGATTCCACAAGGTTGTATAAGTTTCACAACTTTGGGTCATCAAATCTTCCCTCAGTATTTGTTGCTCATAATGATGAAGTGAGCAAACTTTGGCATGAGCGATTTGGTCACTTAAACTATCGCTCCCTTCAGCATCTATGTAAAGAAAATATGGTGACAGGTCTTCCTATGGTATCTTGCAGAGATGGTGTTTGTTCCGGATGTGTACTCGGAAAACATCATCGGGACAGTTTTGAAAAACGTGCCTCTTGGCACGCCTCAGCCCCTTTACAGCTTGTGCACAGTGATTTATGTGGTCCACTTCCTGTTGCTTCATTCTCTGGCTGCAAGTATTTCTTAACTTTCATTGATGATTTCTCCAGACGCACTTGGGTATACTTCTTAAAACTCAAGAGTGAAGTATTTAACACATTTTGGCCTTCAAAGCCTTTGTTGAAAAACAATCTGGACATCAAATTCTTAAGCTAAGAACTGATAATGGTGGAGAATATGTTAAAAACACATTCATCAACTTTTGCACCGAAAATGGAATTCAAATGCAACATACTGTTCCATACACTCCACAACAAAATGGTGTAGCTGAAAGGAAAAATCGCACCTTAAAGGAAATGGCTAATTGTATGCTGCAATCTAAAGGACTTAGTCTTAGTTTTTGGGCCGAAGCAATTAATTGTGCAAATTATATAATCAATCGCACTCCTACTAAGGTTCTAAAGAATATCACTCCAGAAGAAGCTTGGAGTTCCATTAAACCAGATGTAAGTCACTTTCGTGTTTTTGGAAGTGAAGCATGGGCCCATATTCCAGATGAAAAGCATAAAGCTTTAGAACCTAAGAGTGAGAAATGTACTTTTGTTGGATATTCTGAAGATGTAAAAGGTTATAGACTTATTCCATTTAAGTCCAAAAATGTTATCATTAGAAGAGATGTAAAATTTGATGAAAATAAATCGGCCTGCGAGCCTAGTCCGGCGGATGTGCCACCTCTTCCTATCTCTTCTACTTTTGAAAACATTTCTTCTTCAGATGATGAAAGTGAGGATGACAATCCTCCCCCACCTTCTCAGGATCCTCAACTTCCAAGATGGGTCCGTGCTACTCGGGATGCAGCAGGTGATCTTGCCGGTGATCCTACAGATCAGCGACGTACACGTTCTCAGTTTGAAAGAGCCTCTTCTTTACTGGCTCAAGCTCCAGTAAATCATGATCCTGACACTTTTGCAGAAGCTTCAGGCCATCCACATTGGGAAGCAGCTATGAATGAAGAATATCATTCATTGTTGGCAAATGATACATGGGATCTTGTTCCTCTACCAAAGGGACGCAAACTTGTTAGATGTAAATGGGTTTACAGAACCAAGTATGGACCAGATGGGAAAGTTGATAAACATAAAGCTCGTCTTGTTGCTAAGGGCTTTTCACAGGTTGAAGGCATTGACTACACTGAAACCTTCTCCCCTGTTGCCAAAATGAACTCTATCCGCCTTGTTCTTTCCCTTGCTGCCTCTTTAAAATGGGAAGTCCATCAGATGGATGTTAAATCTGCCTTCGATGGATGTTAAATCTGCCTTCTTGCATGGGGACTTGCATGAAGAAATCTATATGGAACAACCCATTGGCTTCATCCAAACAGACTCCAGCCTTGTATGTCGACTTAAGAAATCCCTTTATGGTCTCAAGCAAGCTCCTCGGGCTTGGTATGCCAAAATGGATAGCTTTCTTTTAGAATCTGGCTTTTCTAGGTGTTATTCTGACAATACTGTCTACACCAAGAAAGTGGGCAACTCTCTTATCATCCTTGTTCTTTATGTTGATGATCTTATTCTTACTGGTAGTGATCCCAACCTTATAAACCATGTGAAGTCCAGCCTTAAAAAGAAATTTGAAATGACAGACTTAGGACACTTACACTATTTTCTCGGTCTTCAAGTCTTGCAATCCAAGGAGGGTATTTCCCTTTCCCAGTCCAAGTATGCTTGTGATATTCTTCGTCATTTTCACATGGAAGACTGTAAGCCAGCCCCTTCTCCCTTTCAGTCTGGAGTCAAACTTTCAGTCTCTTGTACTTCTCCTGAAGTTGATGCTACCTTATACCGTCAACTTGTAGGAAAACTCTTGTATTTAACCCATACTCGTCCTGACCTTTCCTTTGCTGTTGGCCTTGTTGCTCGTTTTATGCAAAACCCCCGTGAAAGTCATTGGAAAGCAGCTAAAAGAATACTTCGTTATGTTCGAGGTACAGTACAGTTTGGGATTCATTACAGTGCCAAAGCAGCTCCTCTATTAGTTGGTTTCACTGATTCTGATTGGGCTGGTGACCCTGATGATCGGAAGTCTACTGCCGGTTATGTCTTCACTCTTGGTTCAGGACCTATTACATGGGCTTGTAAGAAACAGGCTGCCATTTCTCTTTCGTCAGCAGAAGCAGAGTATCGTGGTGCCGTGGAAGCTAGTAAGGAAGCCTTGTGGCTTCGTCAGATCCTATCAGAGTTTGGCTTTGAGCAGCAGCATCCAACCACACTTTGGTGTGATAATCAAAGTGCCATTCAGCTATGCAAAGATCCAGTCCAGCATCAGCGCAGCAAACACATTGAACTACACATGCACTTCATCAGAAAGCTCATTCATGACCATGTTCATGAAGTGCAATATTGTTCAACAGATGATCAGGTTGCAGACATCTTCACAAAGGCTCTCACAGAGGCGAAGTTCACTAAACTTCGATATATGCTTGGAGTTCAGGAAGTTGTCACTAAGGGGGGATAGGCTCTAGTGCCTCCTTCCTTCTCCTATTGTGTCATATTTGTAAATCCTTCAATCCTATCCCAAGTTGTTCTTAAGGGGGGATGTTAGGATATTCCGACACATAGGAAATAGTTAAGTTCAACTTGGTCTAGTATAGAGTTAGGTAAAGTGTGTTTCTTTACCGTTGTACATTTTGTAACTTACAATCCGACGGTCACGATATGTAGTGATCCGACGGTTCACTCTCTCCTCGGTATTACCGACACTTGATCTGTTGACACACCCGATTGGTCCATGAGTTCTATTTAAAGCGCATGGAGGGTCATTGTTCGGGTAATCCGTGCATGAGAGAAGCTTATGTAAATTTTCATTCTTTGATTAATAAATTGCCTGTAGTAGCCACGTTGGCACAGGCCGTGGACTGTTTCCCTCTTTGAGGGTTTTAACCACGTCAAAAATACTGGTGTATTGATTTGAGATTTGGTTGTGAGCGGTGTCCTTTTGGTGTTCTTTCTGAGGAACTTACCCTGTAAATTCCTACAGAAGTATATTGTGGACATCCTTAGCAGATTCCACATGGAGGATTGTAGACCCATGTCGACACCGATGATCACCAACTGGAAGAAGCTTCATGCTTCGGATTCCGAGTTGGTGGATCCCACATTGTACAGGCAGCTGATTGGTTCCTTGATGTATTTGGTCAACACTAGACCAGATATCTGTATTGCAGTCAACACGATGAGTCAGTTTATGTGTGAGCCTAGGAAGGTTCACTGGGTGGCTGCAAAACACATTTTGCGGTACTTGCAGGGGACAGTGGATTATGGTCTGGACTACAGGCAGGGAGATGGAGTGAGATTGGCAGGATACACTGATTCTGATTGGGCAGGTTGTGCTTCTGATAGGAAGAGCACTTCAGGGTGCTGTTATGGGTTGGGTTCAGCAGTAGTGTCATGGTTCAGCCGGAAGCAGCAGTCAGTAGCACTGAGTTCAGCGGAAGCAGAGTATATGGCAGCGAGTCTAGCTAGTTGTGAGGCCATCTGGCTTCGCAAGATGTTGTTTGGCTTATTTGGTCAGCCGTTGAGACCTTCAGTGATTTACTGTGATAATCAGAGTTGCATTAAACTCACGGAGAATCCAGTATTTCATGACAGGTCAAAGCATATCGGGATCAGATATCATTTCATCAGAGACTATGTTCAGAAGGGAGCTGTGAAGCTTGAGTATATTTCCACTGATGAGCAGGTTGCAGATATTCTTACCAAAGCCTTACCACGGGGCAAGCATGTCTACTTCAGAGACAAGATGGGTGTGGTGAGGAACACTTTCCTCGGTAAGAGGGAGTGTTGAAATTTGGTATCGGAGGACATGTGGTTCCCTTAGGCTTTGATCTTTGGCCTAGGGAAAAGTGTCCAAAAGAATTTAATTTTTCTCCTAAAGTAACCTTATAATTTTTATAAAGTTAAATCTAATTTAAAAGTGACTTTAAGTGATAAAGTTACTAAGTCTAATTTTAAAGTGACTTTTATAAAGTCAATGAAAAATTAGAAAAGAAAAGTGACTTTGGAAATAAATGACTAAGTGGGTCTTTATTAAAGTGGGGTGAATTAAAAAATAGAAAGTGAGATTTAAATGAGCATTTAATCTCAGCCATTGATCTAAATCTATTTCAGCCATTGGATTTAGGGATCACCCAAAAGTCACTTAGGGTTGGGTTAAGGGAGGAAAAGGAGGAAAAAGATCATTCAATTCTTTCATGAGCAGATTGAGAGAAGGAGAGCAAGAGAGCAAGGGAGATTTCTGGACAGCTGAAAGCGGAGTTTCAGCAGCTGAAAGCGGAGTTTCAGCAAAGCGGAGTTTCAGCAGCTGAAAGCGGAGTTTCAGCAGCCGAAAGCGGTGTATCAGCAACAGCCGCGGTGTAACAGCAACAGCCGCGGTGTAACAGCAACAGCAGCGGTGTAACAACAACAGCCGCGGTGTAACAGCAACAACAGCGGTGTATCAGCAAGGCTGAGATAAGTTGTAAAAGTCTGTTTGTTGATTTTTTTGCTGAACATTTTTCTCACTGTAAAAATGCATTTTCCAGAAATAAAGAAGAGCTCTCAAACTGGTTTTCCCCAAGAGTTGTAGGGGGTTTTTCCAGGGTCACATTGACCAAAAATCTCAGTGTTTAAATGTGTTTTAATGGCTGTTTATTACTGCTGATTTTTATTTCTGCAATTTCCAGCATTCTGTAAAATTTCCAGAATTTGTGTTTTCAGCAAATTTTATTTTTATTTTTATTTTTATTCTTTTTATTTTTTATTTTTTATTTCAGCTTGTTAAATGTATGGTTATGGGAAAGGGCATTTAACTATATGGGAGAAATAAGGAGAAACTGAAAACCGGGGTGGGAAATGAGAAATTTCTACAGGGCTGTCTTAATTTATTGGGCAAAAGCAATTAACTGTGCAAATTACATAGTAAATCACACTCCTACTAAGGTTTTAAACTAAGTCACATGACACGAGGACACGAGACACGGAGGACACGTAAATACGAGGTATTCAATACGAAACGCAACGACCTGGAAACAGGACACGGGGGACACGTTTTATATATATTCAATATATATATATATATATATATATATATATATATATTATAAGCCTCTACCATTACCCATATTTGCAGCACAAATTTTTTTACACATTTTACCCTTTCTTAAGACATTATGAAGGGGCACCAATATCTATTACCCTCTTCTATCTTGTTTTCAGTGGTATTACTAAGGTTTCAGGATCCCTTTAATCAATTTTCAATATGAAAAATATTCCCCTAATCGTACATGTTCACCTAATATATGGCTCAACTAATTTCAAAAGTATGCAAAGAATTGCTAAGTCTTAATTTAGAAGATTGGTTTTTCACCTTACCTAAATTGCAAGAATAGAACATAGGAAGGGGTCCCATTAGGAAAGACTTCAATTTTGGATGAAAACGACTATAATTTATATATATATAGTATATTTGCACCAAAGTTTAAATACATTGATGAAGCCTTATTTTATTATATTTTTCATGAAGATATGATCATATATATAACTTGCTGTAATATACCATGTTACATAATCTTATAAAAATACATGAATACAGATATTATTAGCATATTTATTCTCAATACAGAATTGAGGAAATAATCAGGATTTAATGCTATATGGTATTGATGGCAACGTTGTTAATATTACATGGAAGAAAGGGAAGTAAGCCCAAGTTTCGAGATCGTTTTACAATTGATTATTTTCTCATTCCACTTTCAATTTCCTATGGACTATATAGCTTTGTTGATAGTATGGCGGATTTATTTAAAATTGGCCCAGAAAAAGAAAAAGCACACAATGATTTTGATACGCTTCTTTACATTTACTTTTCTTCTCATTTGGTTTGCATTCTGCTCTT
This sequence comes from Pinus tabuliformis, assembly GCA_031772625.1. Classification (NCBI taxonomy): domain Eukaryota; kingdom Viridiplantae; phylum Streptophyta; class Pinopsida; order Pinales; family Pinaceae; genus Pinus; species Pinus tabuliformis. The sequence goes on from CM062818.1 coordinate 2,061,538,360, forward strand.
TTTCTTATTTGGTTTGCACTCTTTAATATTTCTGATTTTTTTAATGCTCATCAGTGATCACTAATGTAGATTATATTTATGTGCTTCATATTGCTTAAAGTGGTCCAAGTCATATTTTAAGATCTTTTATATTTTTTAAACACTTAATTTCGTTTGTAGGACTCTCTTTACATGTAATAATTCCAAAGATTTCTTTGGTCCAAGTTTCTGCAGGAACTTGAAGGGGAGATATTGTCTGAAACTGAGAATTGGATAGTTAATAACAAATCACTGCTATCTTTTACATTATTGTACAAGCAAATTGATTTCTTTATTTTCATCAGGACTTCATTTTCATCGGGACTTTTTTACTGCAAAGTTTTTTAAATTTTTCTTTAATTTTCAGCATTTTGTATATATCTAGTTTATTTTGATTCTTTTATAACATTGGTTTTGTTTCATTCTTTTGTAAATTCTTTATTGATATTATATTTATTCTATACCATTTCAATTGTGAAGAAAATTTGAAAAAAACTAAAACATTAAAATATTTAAATAACAACTTTCAAGTTAGTACTTCTTGAACTTTAAATCTTTATCATCCTTTAAACGAGGACTTGATGAACTTAAGTCTTTATCATTTCTTTAATCCTTCAAGCATATGGTGACATTCCTCGCGACTACCTCGCTTATCCTTAGAAAGTTTCAGTGTCATGGATGAAACATTACAATTTTGCTCTCAATAATACAAACATTTGGTTTGCCAATTTAATAACCTTTTTAATTTTTGGATTTGAAAACTTGTGACTGTTTCAACATCACCTCACCGCTGCTCGCTCCACACGACAGAACACTCCCGCAGCTCGCTCCACACGACAGAACACTCCCGACAACCGAAAATATGCCAGAATAGACTGACGCTTACGTTATAAACCACGCTTTTTTTTCAATACGTATTCAAAAATCGAAATACGTTAGGGCAACGTATTTTATGTACCAAATACGCGTATTCCAAATGTATGACACGACTCGAAAACGTCGAATACGTATTCGATTTTTATGACACGTTAAAAATCGTATTGGACACGTATTAGGGCCGTTTTCGTGTCCAATACGTAAAATACGGGACACGGGACCCTAGGGGACGTGTCCTGTGACTTAGGTTTTAAAGAATATCACTCCAGAAGAAGCATGAAGCTCAATTAAACCAGATGTAAGTCACTTTTGTGTTTTTGGAAGTGAAGCATTGGCCCATATTCCAGATGAAAAACATAAAACCTTAGAACTTAAGAGTGAAAAATGTATTTTTGTTGGATATTCTGAAGATGTCAAAAGATATAGACTTCTTCAACCTAAATCCAAAAATGTTATCATTAGAAGAGATGTAAAGTTTGCTGCAAATATATTGGCCTATGAGCCTAGTTCAGCGGATGTGCCACCTCTCTCTATCCCTTTTAATTCTAAAAATATTCCTTCTTCAGATGATGACAACAAGGATGACAATCCTCCCCCACCTTCTGAGGACCCGCCTTCAGCTCCTCAGTGTCCAAAATGGGTCCGCGCTACTTGTGATGCAACAGGCGCTCTTGTAGGTGATCCTACAGATCAACGTCGTACACGTTCTTAGTTCGATAGAGCCTCTTCTTTACTGGCTCAAGCTTCAACGAATTATGATCCTGACACCTTTGCAAAAGCTTCAGGCCATTCAGATTGGGACGCAACTATGAAGGAAGAATATCATTCATTATTGACAAATGATACATGGGACCTTGTTCCTCTTCCAAAAGGATGAAAACTTGTTAGATGCAAATGGGTTTACAGAACCAAGTTTGGACCAGATGGAAAAGTTGTAAACATAAAGGTCGTCTTGTTGCTAAGGGTTTTTCACAAGTTGAAGGCATTTACTATATTGAAACCTTCTCCCCTGTTGCCCAAATGAACTCTATCCGCCTTGTTCTTTCCCTTGCTGCCTCTTTCAAATGGGAAGTCCATCAGATGGATGTTAAATCCACCTTCTTGCATCAAGACTTGCATGAAGAAATCTATATGGAACAACCTCTTGGGTTTATACAAAAAGACTCTAGCCTTGTATGTTGGCTTAAGAAATCCCTTTATGGTCTTGTTGTGCTATACAACAACCCTTTCCATTTCAAAATTTTCATCCAAAACTTTAACAAGAAATGGGTCCCCTTTCTTGAAGACTTAGTTAAAATCAATAATTCAATAATAATCGCAAACTTTGATTTAACCACATAACACATGAAAGTCCTTATGAAAAGGTCTGGTCCGATATAAATATCAACCAAGACCTTTTTGTAAAACAAATGTAAAATAATACGTCACACCCTTTATTTAAAGGATAGACTTAAAAGGCTCCCATTGGCAATCTCTGATGTGATAATGCTATCGGAAAACACAAATCGTAAGTCATCAAAGAAGCATTCCAATAGTCCACTCAAATCTCTCGATGCGATAATCCGATTGCAATCGGCCATCGCTAAAGGCATGAGACACATAACTATCTATTGGCAATCGCTGATGCGATTTCATTAAAAGCGCACTTTTTCGATAAAAGGTTGTTAAGAGAATGTTTATGGGTTTAAACCTTAAATCAATTATAAACGAAAAAACAAAGGATTTATTGATTATCCTGCCTTCCCATGATAACTCACTTTTATTGCAATCGGAGCTATGTATGGAAACAACTAAAGCTTAACCTTTGTGCCCCCTGATCTGCGATATGCGATTCTCGCTAATTGCTGATCGGGAAAGTCACGAGATCCACTTTAAAAGACTATTATTAATATGTGCGATGCGACATACCATTATGACATTTAAGTGTCACGATTGGCAGTTACAGAAGTCATTAATTGAGCCAGTGTTGCAGGAAGCGCCCCCCCCCGGATCCTAGGCCGGAATCGCGTCCCGTACGGAAGCGTTCCGGAAGCGCCAAAGGAAGCGCGATTCCGTTTTTCCCGAAGCGCGATTCCGCATTTTTTGAGCGATTCCTGGTTTTTGAGAAGCAAAATCATTACCTACAGCTTCATCTAATATTTGCTAGGCATTTCATTGTCAGAAATAAACGGTTGAACGCCGCGTAGAGTCCCTCGAGGCAAGTTACAATATGATTATTTGAAATGCTTACCTAACACGTTATCCAGAAACGAACGAGAGAGGTTGAGCCCCGTCTCAGCGATGAGATCATTCACAGAAAAAAATAATTAAAATCCCAACACTTGCGTCGAAAGTCACTCTGCTTTCATTCGTAACAATGACGAGTGATGATAGGAGAGGAGGCCATAAGAAAGAGCGGCATAACAGGTTACCGGTTGTTTTAAATTGAAAAATACAGCAGTGTGCTAATTTCGTCGTTACCTACGTATAGAATAAGATATCAGTTTATTAAATCAATTGAATATATACTTGCAACTTGCGAGGAATGGCGTAAAATAAATATAATGTACTTTGGGCTCCATTTGATATTAAAAGTAAATACGTGCTGTTAGTAAGTGATATGATATTTAGGTTTTGGTCAAATTTATATTATTAATTTAGGTTTTGTTCAAATTTATATTATTAATTTTGCCTGGTTTTGAAGGGAAAAAATTTGTAAATTTGTTATAATATTAAAAATAAAAAATTATTATTTTTAGATAATATTTTAAATTATTTAAATTAAAATTAATCAAATAAATTCTTATTATATAATCATTATCAATATATATCCATCAGTATCATACTCCGAAATACATATTATGAGCTAATGCAATCTGTAACATGACATAATAAAGTCTGTATTATGGAATTACAGTTACAAGTTACATATTATTATTTAAAAATAAAAAATCATCCCAACATATTACCTTAAAGTATGAAAGAAAATAGAAACTGAGAATTCAATGACTATGACACTATTTAATGAAAAATAATTAATAGATGTGTGAACCTTTGTGTGACTATGAATTCCTTCTAGAAGCCTAGCCAGAAATCTTTGAATAAACTATAGTTGGTTTATTCCACAGTATCTTCATAACATTAAAAAGTGCCAAAGAGCAAGGAAATCAAGAAGTGCCAAAGAGCAAAAGACAGGGCCAGGGGATTCTGATGCTTACTGCATTTACGTTGGTCGGTTTTCATGATGTATGTTTGTAATAGCTAGAATATAGATGATTGTTGTACATACTAGTAACTACAATGGAATCATGGATGCCATTTCTATCTTGATTTATGCAAAAATATGCATGTTTTCATGTCTTCTACAATTAATTTGGTATTTGGGATGTTTGTTTTGAGTATAAATGCAAAAAAATATAAAAAAATATATATATATATAGCAGACGCTTCCGCGGACGCTTCGCTTCCTAGATTTTTGGAAAATGACGCTTCCGCGCTCCGCGCTTCCGCTTCGCGCTTCCGCTTCGCTCCCGCTTCGTGCAACATTGAATTGAGCAGTTAAGGTTGAATCCTTCGAGGATTTCATCCGTGGTAATATTTGAGATCATATTGCTTCTCACGTTTGAATTACCATTAGTTTTTTGTATTCTGCACTGGCTTTGAACGGGTTTTTCTCTGTTACGTTCTTTTATTTCCTTTGAAGAGCAAGTCTGAGTTGATGAATCCAACTAAAATGACAAAGAAATCAAAGAAACCAAAGGCCCTTGTCATAGCCGAAGAGGAACCAGTGAAGAAGGTCTTGATATCAGATACTATCTGCCTCGGTCTAGGCAAAGCTTCATGGGAGAGTATATACAATTTGCTGGAAGCTGAAGATTCGGAAGAGATTAAAGAAGTGGCAATAGCCGATTCCACTGACAAGTCAGAGAATACTCTTAAGGACTTGGCCAACTCCTTTCTTCGTAGAATAGCAGCGCGCGCCAAGGTTTTACCCTATAATGACTTGGTTAGATGGATTATTGAAAGCATCAATATCACAGACAGAACTTTCTTTACAGCCGATGGGAGAATGTTTGGGTCATTCAGAGCAGAAGATATTAAGAGAATGTACCATTTGCCTGAACCGCAGAAGCGATATAACAAAGCATTTTTGGAGGCTTTTGCCAAAGAAAATGCCATCGAGTCGGACCCTATCAAATAATGGAGGCATTTTCCGACCAAACACAAGCATGAATCATCGGGTATGTACTCCGTAGACTCATTGGCATCTCCTTATTGTTATGCTGGTGCAATGATGTGCAGACTCTTTGGAGTCCATGATTCTGCCAAATTTTCTATAGAGATGGTACCTTTAATGGAGGTTGCGGTTAATTCTTATATCATCGATTGGGCGACCATTTTGTTTGATAAAATGGCCAACCAAATACTTGATTATAGGAAAAATAGGTTCGTGACTACCCGGGTAATACCCTCGTTTTATATGAGTGCTTATATTGTGGACACTATCTGTTTTAATTCTGAATATCCCATTCTAGGATGGAAATGGACTCCACATGACCCGAACCCCATTCGTATCTATCATAAGGAGTTGTGGAAAGCCCATTACAAAAATCATCTTTATAGAATCTGTCATGGTTTCATCCTCCTCGTGTATTATGCCATATTCAATAAACCCACTCCTAGGTTGTCTGAGGAAGCTTGTGTCGACCAAACTGCAATTGGTAGTTGGTTTGGTGAAGAAAAGTTCACCTACATCAGACTTTTCGGCAGCACTATGGACCCACATGTCCTTCCCTTATATATCCCTGATGAGTTACTTGCTAGAGAGTTAGCATATCAGAGAACAGTAGAAGGGATGTTAAGGAACCTAAAGGAGTTTAAAAAGCATATGTGGCTTTCATTCCCCCTCCGATGTGGAGCTTTCACGCTGCATGACTTCAAACATGTAGAGAAGGAAGCTGAGAAAATAAAAATGTTAAAGTTAGCAGTCATCCCGAAAAGGCAGTATGATCCTAAATCTGTTGCGTACAATGTCACTTCTTAGGCCAAAATCGCCAAGTTTGAACATGAGAAGGATAGTTATGATGATTTGTTTGCTTCAGCCGAGGTATTTTCTCAAGTGAAACAACTGGCAAAAATAAAATTGGGAGTGGGGGGACTAGAGGAATTTTACAAGTTCATGACACAGAGATTGGAAACGCTACTTCTAGACTTGTTAAATACTACCTCTATGGTGCAACCAGAAGGCCATTGTGAAGAGAAAATTATTGAAAAGACTCCTGAAAAGGAGAAGATCCTAGAAAGGGAGTAGACACAGGAAGGAACTAGTGAGCCCCTTGATACGAATATTAATATTGATTCTAAGTTAATCAAGGAATGGGAGCAGTTCGACTTAATCATCAATAACTTGAATAAATTCCAAGAGCTCACTACACCAAAAATGCCTACAGTGCAAAAGCCAGAAGTTATTACAGTTCTGATTGAAGGAACAAGCGGCCTACCCAGAATTCAGCAGGACATAGAGATTATTCCTGAGAATCCTACTGAGGAGATTGTACTACAAACTGAAGAAATACCACCTCTCGATGTCTTCTATAGTCCAAAGCACAGGGTTGTAGTTAAAAGACAGAGGAAGAAGAGGAAAATTGATCAAAGTCCTCTTTTAACTCCTCAGGCAGAAATGATGAACGTGGTATGGAAAGCAGAAGTCAATCCCTCCGAGGATTTAACAAAGCTATCTCAGTATGCAGGAGCTTACACAACGACGACAATGGATAAAGCCTCAGAGGTCAGCCATCTGATGAGGGAAAAGGATCAGACAATTACCCAACTTGAGGTGCAATTGGCAGAGCAACAACAAAAGATAAATCAGCTTGAATAGCAGGTAATAGAGCAGAGGCAGCAAAATGAGCGATTAAAAGAGCAGTTGAAACTGGGAAAACAGAGGATTGATATACAGACTCTCCATAAAAAACAGGTGTTGTCCTAGGAATTGAGCAGGCTTCAGATGATAAGTGAGCAAGAGAAGAAGGCAAAGGAAGATCAAATCGCACAAATGCAAGAACAGATAGAAAGGTACAAGTGTCATCCACAGGTAGGTGAATTTAGAACAGAAGCCTTGGAAATAACCAAAGCCTTGTTCCGACAATCGGATATTCTTTGCCACAATATATCATGGACCAATGCGATATCTCTGCATCAATGATTGAGAAGGCAGTAGACGCCAGACTTGAATTAGAAAAGGTAAATGAAATGTTAACCAATTTTCTGTCCTGGCAAGATTCCACAGAAGGAATGGTTGCCAACCTGCCAAGAATACAAGAATCGCATAAGGAAATCCTGTTTTCCGAATGGGAGTCCCAGCTAATGAAAGCTGAAAGAGCAACCTCTAGATGCAGAACTGCAACAAATGGTTTGATCGAATTGATAAATAATAGTTTGCATATGTCTAATTTGATCATTGATTGCTCTATAGGTAAACTCCCAAAAGCAAAGTCATTGGAACAACATTGGAAACAGGAGATGGCGCATAGGGAAAAACTGATTGGAGGAATCCAAAGCTTGACATGGGAAACATTTTGGTGTTTCCTAGTCAAGCCACATAGCCAACAGATGGCCATGAAATGTCTTTCGGATGCAATCAATTGCATGATCTCCGAACTCTCCGATGCCGCCTATACAACCCAACTACACTCCAAGATGAGTCAACCTCCAGAAATCTAGCATATGCTCACAATCTGCCAGCTGCAATCACAGGAAAAGAAGCGGATACAATGAATTCATTCAATCGTTACTGCACTGCTATTTTCATAATGAATTCCAAATTTTCATGTCTACAGTTAGACTAGCGCATAGCGATTTTGCCTGATAGTTTGTTTTTATTTTTAGTATTTAAAGACCCTTTCATGTATTTAGAAAAGGTCCTCAATTTGTATTAAAAACTTGACTTGGGAGTTGCATTACTGTACTTCTAATATTTTTTTTATCAAAAACTGGACCAAAGTTTTGCATTTTTGTGGAAGAGGCTTTTATAAGATTTGCACTTTTGCATCTTTCGAAGGTGTTCTCAAGTAGAAAAGTAGAATCTGAATGTTGTTTACATCGGGAGAATTCAAATGCAGACGGTACTATTATCACTGTTTTTGTCTTATTTCTCCATGTGAATGAACATTTCTCAACATTGCTATTATATATATATATATATATATATATATGTTTTTCAAGCAATTCTTTAACTTGTCATTTTTGAATGTTTTAGAATTGTTATCATTTGGATATATATGGCAGTGATATATATTATGATCAATGCGATAACGTTTTTATTATTATTTTGTTTAACTATTTAAACAAAGTAGTCATCATATGAATACATATTTCTATTTTATGAATAAGTCATCTTTATGGTTATTTGTTTAATAGAAACAATAAAAAATCGTGTTGTTAAAAGAATACCCGGGATAGATCAGTGATATTTGTATATTTTCTCATTGTAGGATAAAACACATATCACTTTCGTTATACACTACAAACCAATCACCCATTAACTCATATATCACTGGGAAATTGGTCCCATTATATCCAGTCGAAGCCATCACACCAAACGGAAAAGGAGCTGCACTAAGGTCTGGACCGGGTGTTTTTACCCAATTTTGATGCAACAATTTTAGAGGCATCAACATTTTTGGCGCTAGAAGGAGGGCCTGAACTGCGAATGGCGAGCAAATCCAAATCCATAGCCCATTCTGAGAGTAAATCTCCCTCACCATTTCCTCCAACTTCTCCCTCGCATTCTAAATCTCCAATGTTCAAGCAAGAAGTTGAAAAATCAACAACCACTGTTGAAAACTTGAAAATATCGGAAAATCCACCCTTGAACCCCCTGAAGTTCAGTGTTTAATTCATAAACTTCAAGGGTTTTCAATATCTCAAGAAAAGTTTGAGTTATCCGAAGGCAGTGTAACTTCACAATACATTCCTTCTCAGCTTCTTACGAGATTACAGAGCGAAAAGCTTGGTATTAAACCAACAAAATTTCCTCTGCTTAAAAGGAAAAGAGCTCGGAAGACACCTGAAGAGTCTGACAGTGAGACTCTTTCATCATCATCCATTTCATCCAATCCATTGCAAAGTCAACCATCCACTCCCCAACTTCATATCATTGTCCAACAGGGTAAAGGTACTCCAACATCCTCTACCCAACCACTTGTAACTACATCCTCACTTTCTTTTGCTGTTAGTGCAACAATGGCACACAATCAACCACAACCAAGGCCATGGACAAATCCAGGGGCAGTCGCAATGCCTGCACCCTTGAGTCAATTACCGGCCCACCCTGAAAAGTGGTTGCCAAAGTTTAATCCAGATATCGGCATACTAGCAGAAGAACACATAAATAACTTTATGTTGTCAATAAACCTAAATGGAGTGACTGAAGAAGATGCTGTTGTGAGGCTTTTCCCATATACCTTACAAGGAGCAGCTAGATCATGGTATTTTTCGCTACCACCAGGATCCATTAATAGTTGGAATGCTTTCCAAGAGCAGTTTTTGACTAAGTTCGGAGATGATAGGTCCACAGCGACATTAATCAATGATCTCTCCAATCTTAAAACTGAATTGAAAGAACCTATTAAAGGTTTCAACTTGCGATTTAATAAGCTCTTAAATAAAATTCCTGCTACATCTAAACCCAGTGAAGAGGTTCGAAGCGAATGGTATATTTCTGCCTTACCTTCGAATATAGCAATCTTCGTTGATAGAGCTGCAAAGCCCACCTTAGCAGAGAATATGAAAGAAGCGATCGCCGTTGAGAAACGTATTATCGCTTTAAAAAAGAAAACTGCTCTTAAGGAGAGAAAGCCCAAAAAAGTTACTTTAAAAGATGATTCGAAGAAGAAAGTGGCTAAAGATCCCATATGATATGGAGGGTTTGCAAAAAGTTTTGAAGACTATATCTAATGAATTGGTAGACATAAAGAAACAGGTAGCGGAAACCTCCACCAAAAAGCCATTTAGGAACTTCAAAAGAGCTGAATCAAAACCACCTAATGCCATATCTAATGCAGAATCAAATCCAGATAATGATGAGGATGAAGACACAGTCTTGTCATCCGAGGAAACAAAAGAAGATGAGGTTGTTGAATGTCACGGTATGTGGGACTTCATTTTGCTCAATTCTGATACTGAAAGCGAACATGAAGCTCTCCCAATAAGTACTAGAAGTAAAGTCGCTGCAAAGCCTGTTCAATCAACTCAAAAGAAGAAAAAAGCAAGCCTTACTGCCAAAGATAAGGCTCCCATGAAGAAATCTACAACATTTCCTACTCAAAATCAGCCATCATCTTCCAATCCGCCCTCATCATCCAAGACATTGGTAGTCTCTGACTCTATGGATTACAACATTATAGAAGACATGAAGAAGACTAGAGCGAATATTTCTTTGTTTGAGCTTAGCAAGCTCAAACATCAACAGAAATTGCTGCTCAAAGAGTTAAATGCAATACCTTCTTCTCCTCTTCCAAATGCTGTACTGTCCAAGGCGGCTAAAGGAACAGGTAAGCCACCATCAGATAGAGTAGATGCTATTGATGTTGTTTTGATCGGAGATAGATCTAATTCTCATACTCCTCATTTTCTCTTGACCTATGAAATCTACAATAGAAATTTGCACAACTGCTTAATAGATTCAGGGGCTTCATCAAACATAATGCCAGCGTCAGTTTGCTCAAAATTGAACATTGAGCCCCAAAAATCTGCAGTGCATATTGTTCAGTTGCACTGTTTCTCTCTTTGAGGGTTTTTACCACGTCCAGAATACGGGTGTACTGATCTGTGATCTGTTTGTGAGCAGTGTCCTTTGGTGTTCTATCTAAGGAACTTACCCTGTAAATTCCTACAAATTTTTTTGAAGGAAGGGGCAATGTTAGAACATAAATTGTATAAAATAAAATAAACATAAATAAATATAAATAAATGTAAATACTAAATAATCAAGTAATGATTATGTTAAGCAATCATTAGTTAAATGAAAAGGCATGTCTAAAAGACATGCCTAATCACGAAAGGACACTTGCCTAGTATATATGCAGGTCCTCATTGTAACATTCTATATCACTTGTACAATTTTATATATAATAAATTTTTATTACAAATACCTTGTGAAATTTAACATTAACCCAACAAGCTATAAGTTTTGTTGCTTCATTTGACTGCATCAACTGTCACTGATCCATCTTGCTACTGTATACTGTGGGACCATGTAGCAAGGTAATGATCCATGAGGTGGACTCCTCAAGGATCTTGCCCATCTGTAGTGCTCTGGGGCTACAACACCAAGTCACCCCACCTCATTCCTGGAGGTATATTGGCGAACATCACGAAGTCTTACTCCAATTTGGAGGAAAGCTTATCGATCTCTGTTGCAATTGCCTACTAGTCCTGCTTCTGCTCCTTGCCCTTCTTCCTGAGAGGACACTGGGTACTGTAGTGACCAAGCTCACCACATCTGAAGCACTTAACAACAGAAACAGGTCCTTCTTCTTCCTCTGCTCTCCCTGTCCCTGACTGGGACCCTTTGATGTGAGGGCCACGTTCTTCTCTTCCTTCACCGGTTTCGATCTGTTGTTGCTGCCACTGATGGAGCTCTTTAGAAGAGCTCGCCTCAATTCCTCCTGATGCAAGTCAGCCCACATTCTGTCCCAATATGGTAACTTGTCTCTTCCCAATATGCTTTTGACAAAGACCTGCCAGTCCTCGAAGACACTGTTGAGTGCCAATCTCACAAGCTCTGTGGGTTTAGGCTCTGCCCCAACAATTGACAACTGGTAATTGGTCCCGGACCTCTTGAATCTTGGTGAGGAAGGGGCTTATGCCTTCCTCCAGATGAGCCTCGACTTCTCCTCGAGGTACATCTTTTGTTGCTTGGAAGTATCCTGATACAACATGGTGAGAGCATCCCACATTTGCTTGGCAGTATCTTTGCCAGCTATATGTGAAACAACATGATCCTAGACTCCATCTAGGATCAATCGTTTCGCCCATGCCATCTCCTTTTTGTACTCCTTCAGCTGATTTGCATCCGTGCGAATTTCTTCCACTGCATCAATATATGCTTTCAGGCCAAATTCATTTAGAAGGAAGGACATCCTTACCTTCCAGATGACGTAGTTGGGAACTCCATCCAATCTGTCTTGATCACAAAGCCTAGCAGTGGCCATCTCAACGACCTATCTAAAATTTCCTCTTTCTTTTTGCTCAGTTGCTGCTCTGTTATTCACAGTCCCTTATGGAGTGAGAAGATCTGCTCACAACAACTGTTGATCTGAGAGGAAAAATCAAACTTCTTGAGACTAGAAGTTCCTTGAGGAAAATTTTCCCTCTGTGTGTGTTCTTCTTTCTTCCACCTCGATGCTGAATTTGCTCTAGCGAACTGGTGCAAAAACCATTGCGTCCAGTTAGAGATCTTCTCAACGAAAAATTTGGGTTGCTCCCTCTGCCTCTGGAATCACTCGATCTAGTAAGATCGATTTTTTCTGCCCCTCACTCAGAAAAATCGAACCTCCACAAGTAACTCGACCTCCTGAAAAAATGATTGCCCTTGGAAATTTCGGCTTGCTGCCCACAATGAGTAGTGAAATCCCTTCTCTCTTCGCCTCTGAGCTCTCCCGCTGATCAATTGCGCTTTGATACCATGTGAAAATTCCTATACCGGAATCTTATTGCAGTAACTGGAAATTATTCTCCTAATTGTTAATTTTATTTAACAATTTATTTGTAGTTTGCTACGGAAAATACTGAATAAATCACACTGCAATCTACACAAATAAAACAGAGGAAGAATAAACGTTGGAATAAATGCTAGCACACACACATAAAAATAACACAATTATTTTTGGACAAAAGTCCTTGGAAAAACCCAACTTGGGAAATGTTTATTTGGGGTAACATTGGATGTGCTCTAGCCTTGAAAATTGGTGGAGAGGCTAAAGCACATGAGATCTCCAAGAGCCAGAAATGGTTTGGGCAGAATCTAACTAGTTTGGGAGATATTAAAATAATTAATATTTTTAAAGGAGTCCCTAAGTCTAAACTTAGGGAAAATAAAATATTAATGTGAATTAATATAAAACTGAGTTAGAATGGTCCAAAAGTCATGGATCAAGCCGGATCTAATCTTAGTCGTTGATTAGGGACTTAATCTCTGCCGTTGAATTGTCAACGAGAAAAGTATAAGAGGCTTGAGGGTCAGTTGGAGAACACATTGAGTTGATCAAGAATGCGATTTTCTGGGGCAGGGCTTACTGAGGAAATCAAAGGAGTGATTAGAGTTGCAACTGACGAGCAGTGAATACAATAGCAGAGAGGCAGAGATAGTACTGGGAGCATCCTAGGAGAGGGTTGATGCAGAGCCAGCTAGAGGCCACACAAAGGCAGCCATGAGTTGCGCAGAGCCAGAGGAGGGCCAACGTGGGAGACGCAGATCTCCAAGAGGCTAATGCTGGACCAAGAGGTTGATGTAGACCTTAGAGGCTGACACTGGAGATTTCGTGGGACTGATTGGAGCTGATATCTCTCTTCGACTGAGAGGTACCACTGCCAAGGGCATTCTTTGTTGGGTGAGCTATTTCTGGCACCCAAATTGTATTTTGAAACTGCTTAATTATAAAACCCTCTAATAGCTGCATTGGTTTTTTCCACATTGGGTTTTCTGGGACATTAGTCCAAAAAAAATTGTGTCACTTGTGTGCTTGTTTCTTTCAGTTGATGATCTGTATGTGTTGATACTGTACATTTATTTATTTTAAGTATTTACATGGTAAATAACTTGTTAAGTAAATGAACAAGTAGGAAGAAATAAATCAGATAGTACAGGAAAAATTTGTAATGGATAGACATAGAAATTCCAACATGGTATTACAGCGTGGTTGCAGACCACAAGATAACTGAAGGCATCAGCCGAGCAGAGCAACAACAACGGAAACAACGGTCTCGAGTGACAGACGCTGTTTCTAGCAGGAAGCAGCAAGAAAGGGGTGACACAGAGAGCCTGCGTCATCAGTTCGAGCCAGGAGGAGGATCAACGCTGAGGCAGAGAGGAGCAAACCTGACCTACGCATTGCCTTGTCATCTTTCTCAGCCACGAAGGAACGACGCTGTGGCCAAGAGGTGCAGATTGTGCTGGTGCCGAGATTGCGCAGAGCCTAGAGGCTCTAATCTTCATACTGCTGGGGCATAGGAGGCTGTGGGTAAGTTGCGGAGCGAAGTTGGTGGGGTACTGTGGTTTGAAAAATACCTAACAGGGCAAGACCAAGGAGGAGAGAGTTGCTGTCAAGGATTGGCAAAGGGATTTTCAGAAGGGAAATCGAGGCTCAGAGGGAGTCAAACCGAGAACTTCCAGACGGGAAGGAAGACCAAGGAGAAGGTTAAATGTTCTAAATCTGAATTCCTAACGAAAATCATTTTAAATATGGAATCTCTTGCATGATACAGTTTTGGGCGTTTACATTGATCATTCATGATTGTCACTATTTGTCACATGTTGGAAATTTGTTCTGGATATCTTGTTTTATTTAGTCTATGGTTAATGCAAATAATTAAAGGCATTGGTCTGTAGTCATTTATATCTTGTGATTGTGTCTTATTTTTATCTATCTATCTTAATTGACCGAGACTTATTTTAAATTCATCAAGTTGTTCATCATTAAAATCTCCTAGAGCCCGTGTTCCACAAATTTCCCTCATCCATTCACCTTAGGGACTACCCCCCTTGACTCGTCTAGGAGAGAGTTTAAATGGAGTGAGTGAAGATTAAGAGTGACAACCCTTACTTTGAGCGTTGTCGCGGTGCCTAGACAATTTGTGCGACAACAAAACCCATCATCCAAAACCCTTGTTTTTGTCAGGCCAGGAGTAACTCCAGTTTGGCAGAAAACTGATACGATTTATTTCATTAGGTAGCTATTGTTATATACAAAGGATGTGACTGCTCAGTTCATCTCTTGATGACTGTTCACATTCCTAATTTAACTATTTACACAAATTCACCCAATCGCAAAGGATTAGGTGTCAACATTCCCCCCCTTAATCTGAAGGGATGTTGGTGAGTCCAAGCATCGTTCTGAATCTTTCAAGCTTTTCTCTTCCAAGCGCTTTGGTGAAGATGTCTGCAATTTGCTCATTTGTGGAACAATGACGGAGATGGATTGTTTTGGCCTCAACATGATGTCGGATCAGATGATATTTAGTATTGATGTGCTTTGTACGATCATGGAACTTTGGGTTCTTGGCCAACTTTATTGCAGAGGTGTTGTCTATCATGAGTGGAGTTGATTGTACTTGTTTTACCTGCAAATCTTCAAGAATTTTCCTAAGCCACACAATTTCTTTTGTTGCTTCAGCTGCTGCCACGTATTCTGCTTCTGTTGTGGAATCTGCTGGAACTGATTGTTTGCGTGATCTCCAGGAGACAGCTCCTGATCCAAGACTCATAACATATCCTGAAGTAGATATTCCAGTTTCTTTGTCTCCATCGAAGTCTGAATCAGAGTATCCAATCAAGCTGAAGTCGTCCACCTGTGTATACTTGATTCCAAGGTCTTGAGTTCCCTTTAAGTACCTTAGAACCCTTTTTGCAGCAGACCAATGTCCCTCACAAGGCTTTTGCATAAACCTGGAGAGGATTCCAACAGCAAATGAAATGTCTGGTCTAGTAGTAGTGAGGTAGATGAGACTTCCTACAAGCTGTCTATACTTTGTTGCATCATCAAATTCCTTTCCTTCAATAGATGTGAGCTTTAAGTTTTGTTCCATTGGAGTAGAAAGAGGATTGCACTCTGTCATGCCAAATCTGTTTAACAAATCTCCAATGTATTTCTTTTGAGAAAGAAATATGGATTTTGGATGTTGGGTTACTTCAATGCCAAGATAGTAATGAACATAGCCCAAATCAGTCATTTCAAAACTTTTCCCCAATTCCTTCTTTATGGATGCAATGTAGCTTTCATTGTTCCCTGTCATTAAAAGATCATCTACATATACCACAAGATATACAACTGTTTTGCCAACTTTCTTGACAAATAAAGTTGCATCATCAAGATCAAAATGATTGAAGTTGAGTTTCAGAAGATGCTCAGTTAGTTTTTCATACCAGGCTCGCGGTGCTTGTTTGAGGCCATACAAGGACTTCACAAGTTTGCATACTTTATGTTCATGTCCTTTCACAGCAAATCCTTCAGGCTGGGACATAAAAACATTCTCTTTTAGATCTCCATTCAAGAAGGCAGTTTTTACATCCATTTGATGGACTTTCCAACCGTTCTGAGCTGTTAGTGCAAAGAGTGTCCAGATGGTGGCCCATTTTGCTGTAGGGGCAAAAGTTTCCTCATAATCGACCCCTTCCTTCTGTGCAAAACCTTTTGCCACAAGCCTAGCTTTGTGCTTGTCAAGTGAGCCGTCAGCTTTGTACTTGTTCTTGTAGACCCACTTGCAGCCAATTGGTTTGGTTCCAAATGGAGGATCAACCAGCTTCCAAGTGCCGTTCTTTATGAGGGCATCATACTCCTTTTGCATCGCTTCTTTCCATTTATCATGAGAAGCAGCTTCTTTGAAGGAAGTTGGTTCAAAATCTGTAGACAAGTTCAATTCACAATCATAAGAAACATCCATATCAACAGGTGAATTAGAGTCATCTACATCACCTCCATTTTGTCGGTTTGAATTTCTGGTTCCTGTTTTTCCAATTTCATTAGGATGAACACTTTCAAGTGTCTTTGTCAGCCACTTTGGGGGACCTTTCTGAGATGGTCCAGGCTGCTCTGTTGATTGAGTTGGGACTGAATCAAGATTGAGTCTCCCAATTCTATCAATTACATCACTTAAAGCATCATCCGTTGTTGGAGTTTCATCCGGGGGAGAGTGTTCTTCAGAAGAAGATTCCACATGTTGATCTAGAATAGGAATCCCCCCTTCAAGATGTGGAATCTGATTATCAAATTCTTGAAATGATTTTGTTTTAGCGAATCTATCCAAGCGATCAAGTTGCCGCTCAACAACATTGTCAGATTTGGATGATTCAAGAAAAATTACATCTCTAGATACAACAAACTTTTTATTTACTTCATCATAGAGGCGGTATGCTTTGGAGGTGTTTGAATACCCCAGGAAGATACACTTACGACTTCTAGCACCAAGTTTGTTTCTATGTACCTTTGGTATCAAAGCATAACAGGTGGAACCAAAGATCCTGAGATGTTTTACCGAAGGAACATGTCCATACCACAATTCATAAGGAGTCTTGTTTCTTATAGCATTAGATGGACATCTATTCTTTATATATGCAGCACATAGAACAACATCAGCCCAAAACATTATCTTTACATTTTTGAAGAAAAGCATGGATCGTACCATATTCAAGATTGTTCTATTCATTCTTTCAGCGACACCATTCTGTTGGGGATTATAAGGCACAGTTGTTTGATGTTTGATCCCATGTTGGCGAAGATAGTTTTCAAATTCATTTGATGTATATTCTTTTCCATTATCAGTGCGAATAGACCCAATATGAGATTGTGCATCATTTTCAATCCATTTATGAAAATTCTTGAATGTTTGAAAAGCATCAGATTTGTTCTTCAATAAATAAACCCAACACATTCTGGTGTAATCATCAATAAATGTCATGATATATTTATTTCCATTTGCAGAAGGAACAGGCATTGGACCACATAAATCTGAATGAATGAGTTCAAGCTTCCTATGTGCTCTTGAATGTGAATCATGAAAAGACTGTTTGCTATGCTTTCCTAGAATGCAAGCATCACATTGCTTATGTTTCCTAGGAATTGTAGGCAAACCAACAACACCATTTTTCTTCAATAAGCGGAGACTGTTATAGTTTAAATGTCCAAATCTAGCATGCCATAATAAACTTGATGGAAGTGTACCTTCTTCATGATGAGAAATATATGAGAAATGTTGTGCATGAGCAGAGGTTCCTTGCAGTTTGAGAAGCCTTTCTTCTTCTATTCCCCTCATGACAAGTGAGTGGTCAGATGCTTTTCTTACCTCAAGCTTGCCATCAAACATATGAATGGAGTGACCTTGCTGGCGGATGTGGACCAAGGACAACAAGTTTCTTTTGAGCTGTGGGAGATATAGAACATGATCCAGAAGAAAGTCTGGAAGACCAGGCAGTTTAAGCCTGATTGTGCCAAGCCCTGATGGCTTGATTTTTGACTGATCTGCAAAGTATACTGCTCCATCAACATTGTCAGTGAAATCTTCAAAAAAATCTTTTCTATGAGTCATGTGACAGGTTGCTCCTGAATCAAGCAACCAATCATTTTTCGAAGAAGCAAGTGAAGCATTAAACAAATCTTCATTTACTCCAATGTTACATTGTGCCTCAATATAGTGAGCGGATTCAGGTGCTTTACCTTTGTCTGTATCATCAGTTTTACCTTTCTGTTGGTTTCTTTTCTGCTCAATTTTGTCCCATGGTAGCTTGCATGTAGAGGCATCATGTGATCCATTTCTTTTGCAGCGAATGCAGTGTAAGTCTGCCTTTTCTCCTTGAGAATGTCTGCCCCCCTTGCCTCTGAAATATCTTCCTCTTCCTCTTCGTCCACCTCTTCCTCTTGTAGAATCTTGAGCAGGATGCTTTTCTTTATGAGCAAGGCACACAGTCTCTTCAGAAGATTCAGGGGCTGTCTTCTTTCCAAAGGCTTTCTCTCTTTCAACAAACTTTTTCACAAGAGAGTCAAAGGTTATATCTTTAAGATTTCCATTTGCTTGTAAAGACTCAAGATAATTGGAGTAAGTAGGATAGAGTGCCTTGAGAAAAGCAATAAGAGGGATATCCAGCTCAACCTTAGTGGATTTGATATCATGCATTATAGACTTTACTTCAGATGCAAGAGCAAGAGGATCATTATTTTTCAGTTCAAGAGTGAAGAGTTTAATCATGCGCTGAACAACTTCAAGTGCAGAATGTGAGTCATAGAGTTCTTTCAGCTTTTGTAAAGCTTCAAAGGCAGTTGAATATGATGAAATATGGCGACTCACCTCTTCATTTACAGATGCTGCGATTAATGCATAGGCTTTGCTGTTCTTGTTTTCCCAAATGACGAGCTCTTTGTCTGATGTAGGCTGTACTGGGTCATTGTCTCCTTCTCCAACACACACTCCTTTCCACAACTCATTGAAGATGAGGGTGTGTTTTATCATCCGGGACCATTCAGGATAGTTCTCCTTGCCAGTGAGAACTATTCCTACAATACAGATGATTGAATGCATTATGTAAAAAAAACTTCTACTGATAAAAAAAACTTTTGCTGATATACAGTGAAATTGTACTCAAAAAATTTATGTGGGAAACAATTTTGGTTGTTTAAAAATAATCAATCATTCACCGCGAGCTCTACAAAGTTGGAGCAGCAACGACATCAACCGCGAGCTCTACAAAGTTGGAGCAGCAACGACATCACAATTTCAAAGCTCATTGAAAAGACTAAAAAAACAAATCCCCATAAATCCCTTTGATTCTCTAGACTTTGAAGCCAGTAATAAAAATATGGCAGCGTTAAAGTGTTGGACAGTGTTTAAAATATGGGACAACGTTAAAGTCGTTTTAAAGACATACTAAAAAAATGCGCTGTCCAACCATATGCCAATCAATATATACCATTTAATATACCGCATTCAACGCAAATGGGAATGCAGAAACCCTTCCGCACTCAACCATATACCATATACCGCATTCAACGCAAATGGGAATTCAGAAACCCTTCCGCACTCAACCATATCCCATATACCGCATACCATATACCGCATTCAACTGTCGATACCAGGTTGTTACTGCTTCATTGAACAGTTTGAGAATACCTCCGGAACAGGTCGCACAAATAATAGCCGCAGACCCACAATATTCACAACTGGTTCTATACCGTTCATATCATCTCACATTGTATCAATGGGGCGTTCATATCACACCGCATACCAATCGATCTGGACATTAATCGCTCTGGACAGAGGCGTTCATATCACACCGCATTTTCTACACCGTTCATATCATCTCACATTGTATCAATGGGGCGTTCATATCACACCGCATACCAATCGATCTGGACATTAATCGCTCTGGACAGAGGCGTTCAGGCTATTCACGAAGACAGAGGTGTTCACAAAAAAATTTTAACGCAACGTTAAAATGGTTCAACATATGGGACAGCGTTACTCGCATCGGGAGATGAACAGTCATGCTATGGGACAGCGTTACTATGATTCAACAGAGATGGGACAGCGTTACTATTATCGCATTCAAATGGAAACGCAACATTAATTGTCACAACGTTGATACCAAGCATTAATATGATTCAATACCGCATTCAACGCAGATTCATTCAATATACACCACTCAGCTTTCAACATCGGTTGCTAAGGAATCAAAGTAATGACAGCGCTATAAAAAATTTAATGTACAACGCTTCTGTGTGGACAGTATGGACAGATGTGCAGCGCTGGCAGAGGCAGGTTATTTCAGCACTGAGGGGAATAAGGCAGAGGCAGAGGCAGAGGCCAGGACAAAGGAGTTACAGAAGCATAATAGCTAAAACAAGGAGCTGGCTCTGATACCATGTCAGGCCAGGGGTAACTCCAGTTTGGCAGAAAACTGATACGATTTATTTCATTAGGTAGCAAAGGATGTGACTGCTCAGTTCATCTCCTGATGACTGTTCACATTCCTAATTTAACTATTTACACAAATTCACCCAATCGCAGAGGATTAGGTGTCAACAGTTTTGAGTTGCAATTTGTACAAAATATTTAGATCAATGCATTCCAAAAAAAATGAATGAGTAAAATGATCATATTGTTCAATCATCAATATTCATAATTGTCAAAACTAAAGCTATGTGCTTGGATTATCCCTAAAACCTTCCCAAAACATCCCTGAAATCTATTAGGCACATTGCTGAAATTTGTTTGAGTTGACCAGCAAGTCAAGTTTGTTTGGGGACGTTTCCTAAGGGTCCAAAAGTACCTGGAATGCAGGGACGCAGGGTGCATGAGTATTTTTTTGGGGCAGGGAGGATGGGTCCCCGTGCAACATAGATTAAATGCTAGTTCCATATCTTCATACATGATAGAATCCAATGGAAATGTTGCAATCCCCCAAATCTTGAAATCCTGAAAACTGTAAGTATGCTTGATTTTGAGTGGGATCTAAAATTCTACTTTCTCCATATGAAATCCAATGAGGTCAAGACTCAAAACCACTGTCAAACATTTACTTAAATTTTTAACATTACCATTAATTATATAGCATTTGTAAGATCCTTGGTTGAATATTAGGCTTCACCACCTATAAATTATTTTTATCAATCAAAATTCAGGGGGGATGCCCAACCCTTTTTGAGGGGGGGGTGCCCATAAGCACCCCTTTTGGGGAAACATTCCCCCCTGTGTCTCCTTGAGTTTCCCCAAAAGGGGGATGTGGGGAAACATTTCCCCAGGCACCCCCCGCCCTTGGTGTGTGGGAAACATGAGGTGCATGCACCCCACCTTGGGGGATGTGTCACCGTGGAACACTATATTGTCAAGGTGTAGGGCACTGTTGTGAATTCCAAAGCATCTAGATGCCAATTATTCCAAGGAAAACCTTGTGGGATCCCACCTCTTCTATGGAATTTGACCAGATTTGAACTTGTGATCTATAGCCTCGCTGTTGGAAACATGCATTGGGAAGATGGATTGAACTGACCCTTGGGGTTATCTAGATGCCAATTATGTGAGGGGGCTCTTGTGCATACTAAAAATTTCAAGGACAAAATCAATTTGAACTTTGTACTGGAAATTTCCTTATATTTTGAGAACTTTTAGAAATGCTTCCAAACACTTTCAATAACAAAGTCAATTTTCTTCCAGTTTCTTTGTCTAAATGGTGCAATATACGTAATTCTCATGTTTTGGTTTGAACCTGGGTATGATTTTGGCTTTTCTTTTGCAGATGGTGGAAAGAATCCAAGTTTCAATGAGAAATTTGTTCTTCGTTTGATTGAAGGCCTTCGTGAAATAAATGTCTCTGTCTGGAATAGCAACACTGTAACAACTGATGATCTCATTGGCAGTGGCACGTATGTCAACATGATTGCTAACATTCTACCTAGTTTATCATCTTGTTTTGTTCTTCCTTTTGAATTCACATTCAATACTGAGTTGGAAGGCATATACGGGACAAATTTTTTCTAATATATATCAAATTTGGCCAGAGTTCTTCTAGAGAACGTGATCTCAAGCGGGTATGATGATTCAACATGGCCACTGCAGACAAAAAGAGGAAAGTAAGTGGTATCACTAGGATCTGTGTATTGTAAGTTGGATGCTGCAGATTTTATATTTAAAAGATGCATACAGTTGTTATGCATCCCATCCAGAGAATTAAATATTAGCATATGCTTCGTTTGTTCTGCAGCACTAACTTTTGCTATATGCTAAACTTGTTTTTGGGCACTTGGTATGTTTATAACAGATATGGTGGGCAAGTGAGGCTCATCCTTCACTATGCAAATGCCGGGGTATATAGACTGTCAGCCTTTTCGCTTGTTTCATTTTTCTTCTTTTTTTGTCTGATATCTTCTAATAAAGCGATCTCATTTCTTTTCAACAGAAGAGTAAAGTGCAATCTCAGCTTTCAGCTCCTCCACATACATGCCAGTTGCCAGCTATTGCTCCATATGCAGCACCGACAGGATATACACCATATCAGCAGCCATCTTCTTTCCATCCTGGATATCCACCAATGTCGAGTTATCAAACACCACAAACTACTGCATATCCTCCGCCTCCGGCTTACTACCCTCCGCCAGGTCCTGCATACCTGCCTTCTCCATATGGAACTACTCCATCAGCATACCCTCCAGCTGGGTATCCTCCGCCAGGACCACAAGGAACATATCCGGCACAGCCTTATCCAGGTAGTTCTTGGCATTCTTGCTAGAGTGCGTAGAACTCTGTTGTTAGTTTTAAACAATTTCTACCACTTTAGTGTCATATAGGGAATAAAGATGGGCATCTGTTCTTAACGGGGGATAAAGTTAAAATCTTGGAATCTTGCAGGGTATTATCCAGGACCATAAACACCTTTGGTCCTTTTATAAATTGCTTGGGAGGTGCCTGGCTGGGGGTAAGGTGTTTATCATCCATCCTTCATTTGCTTTCATTTTAAGAAATTGGATTGTGATGGGAGTAGGTTATTCTAGGTTTTGTAGTTATGACTTATTACAGGAATTTACATAAATAAGCACAATTATGTGCAGAGGTGGGGAGGCAAAAAGGGGTCATGGAATTAAGAGTATAGTTTGCTGCAGAGAAGATTCCATCAAATTTGTCTTCACAGAAATGACACTGTCCATAATTTGTTTCTCCAACATCTGCAGGAGTGGATAAATTTTTTCTTTCTGAGATTAAGAAGAATTTTCCCCATACCATTCAGAATTGATACATGTCAGATCTATTCTGCGAGATTCATTGTCTAAAGTAACTCCTTTAAGTGAAGTGGTGTTAACAAATTAAAGATTGTGCTTGTAGAAACGTTAGATATTTTGAAGTTTGTACAGTTTGTGGCTTTTGCTTTAAAAGTGTCAATAAAGGAACCTCAAAATGTATTAACCTGTGTTTGTCTTAGATTGCTGACCTGAAAATATAGCAATATTAGGAATTTTGAAGAAAATAGTTGTGAAGGTTCCTAGTAAATGTGATAGTATGCATAGAAATAAAGTTGAATAGAAAACAAATTCATGATAGCTTGGCACAGATATACATTTGATATTTATAGTTTTAGACAAAAACTACTACAGTTTCAGTGTAAAAATGATGTCAACATTCGAGACCTGAATCAGAATTGATCCCTAAATTCTGATGCTCTGCAGATCTGTTCTTCAAAAGGTAGAGACCAGTCCTTTTTCGAAGCCTCTAGAGTCGAGAGATCATGTAACTAACCTAGAAGTGCAAGGAGGTATATCTTCCAATCCAAAAGTCAAAAGTGCTGACATGGATTGAACAATTACTGAATTGATTTCAAGGATTACTAATTTAGTACTTTTGAATGGGATTCTCTTATTTTTATAGGAAAATATAAAATTTACATGAATTTTTGAAAAACGTTAATATTTTATGATTATTGTTTATTGAGATGGTCTTTAATTGCAAGATATTCCATTTACTATTGGAGACATTGACCTGACATCTGGCTGGTGCATGCGGTTGGGAGAAGATAATATATATATTGGTAGATAAGCCTTTTGATGATTATTATTGGGTTGTTAAGCTTTTTGATGATTATTGGGAGTGGATGAAGTTTAAATTATATTGGACCCTATGAACAAATTCTGTACGACTTAGACGATTTTATGTAATTGCCCATATGCCATAACAGTAATGCTGGAAATAGTTGAGGATTAATTCCTTTGTGCTGCCCCCTTGGAAACATGTCTCAAGGTTGGGGTTTTGTACTGAATAACAGACATCCTTTGGCTTAGGTAGGTGCTAAATTTGAGGGGTATCTTTTGTTAAGTTTTCAAATTTTAATATTTCATTTGGGTAGCACAGATCAGAAGGGCGACAACTTCATCAATGAATCAATGCCCTGATGGAAAAGTTGCGCTTTTGAGATGTAAAAAATTGTTTGAATGAGTTTTAGTTTTAGTTATCCACATGTTTGCTGGTATATATGCGCCTAGTAAATATTAATTGCAGAGATATAATTGAAATAAGATAACACACCATGGTAATAACTTAACAATGTGTCAAGGAAACATCCATGGACAAGGTATCAATGTTATATTGCTCCATGAACAAGATTATAATTTTCTTAGATTAAGCTTGCGTCTAGATTACTATCACACCCAGGGTCTATAGTAACATATCTAACATGCCGCCGTTACATGTGTTACACGAATTGCCATCTACATCGTTATACAAACTACCAAATATTTACTTAATAAATATTGGTTTCTACGTAGAATTTTTTTGTTAATTGTTGTCACGATTCCAACAATGTCCTTTGACAACAATTTATTTGATACTTTGTCGAAGTCCATTCAATCACCTTTTCTACAATTCAAGAGAAGCAAAATACCATATCAAATTCCTCAACCAAAAATGGTTTGTAAAGATGTGTACACAATTTTCTTGAGTATGGACTTTTAAAAAGTTACTCCACCTTTGTCAATAACTTGTCTTTCAAAATGGTATTTAATATCGATATGATTTGTCTTACTATGATAAGTTGGAATAATAGCCAAATAGATAACACTTTGACTATCATGGTGTATATTCACATTGTCTTACATTATTCCAAACTCACCCAAAGTATTTCTTAACCTAATTGCCTCTTTGCATGCATGTGAGACTGATCTATTTTGTCAGTGGCAGATAAAACAACTATTTCTTGAAGATTGGACATGCAACTAATGGAACCCCCTACAATAACAAAGCCATAACTTGAAGTAGATCTCTTCTTGTCCAAGTCACTTGCAAAATTTGAATGAACATAATCATACACATAATTACTACACCATTGAAGGTGATGCAATAATGACTTGTGCATTTAAGATACCAAGATGCCCATTTCATAACTTTTCAATGCTATCTATTTGGATTTTCCATATATCTATTGATAACACCAATCATATGTGAAATATCTAGATTAGTATATACTATTGCATACATCAAACTTTCTACTGCACTAGCATATGGTAAATTAGATATTTAATCTTTTTCTTCTCACTACTAGGACATAAACTTGAGGAAAACTTAAAATGGAAAACTAAAGAGATATTTATAGGTTTCACATCACTCATTGGATTTCGAGTAGTTTATCTACATATTTTTTTGTTATGATAGCTTGAGCTTACCATTTGTTATCACAATTTTAGTCAATAGTTTTAAAGCACTGACAGTTTCAGTGTCAGCGTTGATCTGTAAAAAAATAATTTTGAAGTGCTCACAGTTTCAGTGTCAGCGTCGAGTTGTAAAAAACAGAGTTAAATCGTTGACAAATATAATTTAGCGTTATTGTAAATTCTGAAAATATAAATGTGTCGACATTCAAAGTAGCAACACATATTCACAAAAATGGTCAGTTAAACGTGAACAGAGGGAGTGTCAACGACAAATGAAAATTTCAAATTTTGTTTTGTGTCCAAAATAATGTGTTGATGGGGCACACATTAGTGAATGAACAATCATCTATCGAGCGAGCGCTGACAAGTTAAATGATGTGACGTGATGGGTTTTTGGGGTCCTTTGCTAAGAGGTAATATTCGGTTAAAAAATCATGATTGCACATTAAGGTTTTTTGTAATTCCCCGTCAGGTTCTTTATATGATTTATCAGTGGCCACGTGAAATAATTTGCTTCAAATGGTAAAACCTGTATATGAATGATTAACCAGTTGTATGTTTTATCCTAAAGGAGGACAAATTGTTAAATTATCCCAAAAACCTCAGACCGAATCCCACTCCCGTTTCCCATGCTACTGTTCGAAGTGAGATGTTGATTTGGGGTAGCATCAGAGGTGCTCTAGCCATGAAATTTGGTGGAGAGGTTGAGGCCCATGAGATCTCCAATACCCAAAAAGGGTTTGGACAGATTCTAACAGTGCAGGAGATATTAAAATAATTAATATTTTTAATGGAGTCCCTAAGTCTAAACTTAGGGAAAATAAATTATTAATGTGTATTAATATGAATCTGTGTTAGAATGGTTCAAAAGACATGGATCAAGCTAGATCTAATCTTAGCCGTTGATTAGGGACTTAATCTCGGCCGTTGAGATGTCAACATAAAAAGTATAAAAGGAGGCTTGAGGGGCACTTGGAGAACACATTGAGGGGGACCAGTCAGTTCAATTTCTGGAGTGGGGTTTGCTGAGAAATTGAACTAGTGGTCTGGAGAGCAGTCAGGAGGCAGAGAGTACGGAACAAAGAGACGGGAGATCAGCACAAAAGAGGGAGACACAGAACCAGAGGAAGCCACGCAGAGGCAACAGAGACTGCGCAGAGCTAGAAGGACATGCATCATCCACGCAGATGCTGCAGGAGTGACGTAGAAGCCCAAAGAGGTTGCGCAGAGCCTCAGTAGGCTGACGCAGAGGTTAGTAGGGCCTACGCTGGGTTTAGGAAAGTGTTGGAAGTTTGTCTATCTGTGGGTAAGCCAGTTTGACATTCTATTGTACAAGAAAATTGTTGAATAATAAAATCTTCCCTTGCTGCACCGATTTTCCCACATTGGGTTTTTTCGGGGACATTAGTCCAAAATAACTGTGTCAATGTGTGCATATTTTTGTTTTTGCATTAAGATGTGATATCTATAGTAGTAGTTATTTTAATGTTTGTCGAAGTAATTTCATGAATAACTTATGATGAAATAAGTAGGAAAAGTAAATCAGTTGTTGCAGTGATATAATTTTCACATGGTATCAGAGCAAGTAATCAGAGACAAAAAGGGAAAATAAGTTATGGGTCGAGACCACGATGCAGAGGCATCCACCTCAGGGGACTCATGCAGATTTTCAGAAGATTGCACAAGAGAGAGAGATTTCGATTTCTCTATGTTGGCTTCCAGGTTGGAAGAAGAAGTGACGTGCATGACTAGTGCTGCATCATCAGAAGTATGGTATATAAACGGTGGAACCTCGTGGCATATGACGAGAATCAGGGAGTGTTTCTCAGAATATCGAGAAGAGAAGATGAACTTTCAGATCACCATGGGGAACAATGCAAAGTGTACTCCAGTAGGAAAGGGTACCATAGTTTTTTAGACAGAATCAGGAGAGTGGTTCCATGCCACAAATGTGCTGCATGTGCCAGGATTGGGGATGAAATTACTTTCCGTGTCACAACCATAAGGCAAGGGCTAGACGTCTACTTCATCAAGGAAAAGGTATATGTCAAACCCCCGAGTTGGAAAAGGAAAGTGCAGATCGAGATCAAAAGTAATCGGTTGTACATATTACAACTAGAATCTCCAATGTCACTAATAGGCAGTCATGGGGATAGACTTGAACGAAATATGGCATAGAAGGATGGGTCACTTGCACCATGGAGCTCTGAGAGTTCTCAGGAGCACTGTAACAGGAGTTCCGGGTTTGAGTACAGAATGAGATGATGTATGCAGGGGATGCGCTCTAGGAAAGTATGCCAAGGCGACATTTCCTAGGAGTAACCATAGGGCCAAGAGTGTACTAGGATTGATACACTCGGATATTTGCGGACCTATGTCCGGCAAAGCTCTCAATGGTGCCGAGTATTTCTTTACCTTCATTGATGACTACTCGAGGAAAACTTGGATCTATATTTTGAAAACCAAGGATGAGGTTTTCTGTCGATTCAAGGAGTTCAAGGCTCTAGTGGAGAATTTGACAGATAAAAAAATCAAAGTCTTGTGCTCAGATAATGGGGGAGAATATGTCGATAAGGACTTCACTGATTATTGCGCTAAGGAGGGCATCAGAAGAGAATGGACAACTCCCTACAATCCGGAGCAGAATGGGGTCGCAGGAAGGAAAAACAGGACTATTGTAGAAGTAGCTAGGGCCATGTTGTATGATTAGGATATGCCAAAATTCTTGTGGGTAGAAACATGCAACACAATTGTCTATGTTCAAAACAGGACTCGTCATCGGGCATTGGGAAAGATTACTCCAGAGAAAGTCTTCACTGGGAAACACTTGAAGTCAGTCATTTCAAGATATTTGGGAGTTTGGCATATTGTCGCATACTCGAAAAAAAGGGGAAGAAGCTGGATCAGACTGCAAAAAGGGGTATCTAGCAGGATATAGCGAGAACGCTAAGGCATACAGGTTTTATCTTCCAGGGAGCAGGAAGGTAGTAGTATAACGAGATGTAAAGTTCATGGAGGACAAAGCTTTCAGAAGATCTCGCGAAATGCCTTCCAAGGAGAAGTCGAAAGAGGATCCGTTGGTCATGCCTCTTCAACCAACGAAAGTGAAGAATTCTTCCTCAGATCAGGAAGATTCTCAAGATGAGGAAGAGGAGCAAACAGAAGCACCTGTTAGCAGAGGAAGAACCAGCAGGGAGCTTTGTCAGATTCTGCGTGATGCAGAGAACTTCATCGGAGAGCCAAGGAATAGTAAAAGGGAGCGAAAACAACTAGACATGTATCAGGCGTTAGTAGCTCAGGATGGAGAGCCTGCCAGCGTCAAGGAGGCAACTCAGCATCAG
This sequence comes from Pinus tabuliformis, assembly GCA_031772625.1. Taxonomy (NCBI): domain Eukaryota; kingdom Viridiplantae; phylum Streptophyta; class Pinopsida; order Pinales; family Pinaceae; genus Pinus; species Pinus tabuliformis. The sequence goes on from CM062818.1 coordinate 2,061,567,473, forward strand.
GTCTGGCTAGATGCGATGGTGGAGGAGTATAACTCCATAATGGTAAACGATGTCTGGGAGGTGGTGTCAAGGCCTCAAGACAGATTTGTGGTAGGTTCAAGATGGATCTCCAAGATCAAATATGCTGCAGACGACAATATTGAAAAATACAAGGCTAGGTTTGTGGCTAAGGGGTATGCTCAAAGGAAGGGATTGACTATGAGAAAACCTTCGCCCTGGTAGCCCGGTATACTATGAGGACCGTGATATCTCTTGCGGCCCAGATGGGATGGGAGATCCATCAGATGGATATCAAGTCAACATTTCCGAACGGGTTAATAGAAAAGAAGTATACATTGAACAACCAAAGGGCTTTGAAACTCATGAGAAGAAGTCTCATGTATGCATACTGAGGAAAGCCTTGTATGGGCTGAAGCAGACACCACGAGCGTGGTATGGTCAAATAGATGGCTACTTGCAGAAGATGGGGTTTGTCAAGAGTGACGCAGATCTGAATCTCTACTATCTAGTCGTAGAGAGCGAGCCACTTATCTTAGTATTATATGTGGATGATCTCTTCTTGACAGGTTCATCTAGACTCATTAAAGACTGCAAGAAGAATCTAGCTACAGAGTTCGATATGAAGGATCTGGGACGAATGCACTATTTTCTAGGGTTGGAAGTTTGGTAGCAGAAAGGAGAAATCTTCCTTGGGCAAAGAAGGTATGCTACAAAAATTCTGAAAAGGTTTGGGATGGGAGACTGTAGACCTATGGCTACGCCAATGATCACCATTGGAAGAATATTGATGCATCCGAAGACAAGGACGTCGATCCCACCCTATATCGACCACTCATAGGGTCCCTGATGTATTAGTCAATACCAGGCTAGATATTTGCTACGCTGTCAACACCCTCAGTCAGTTCATGGTGGAACCAAAGAGGGCTCACTGGGCAGCAGCGAAGCACGTTTTCAGGTATTTACAAGGAACAATTGATTATGGGCTCTTGAACAAGAAGGGGAAGGATATCAGATTGAGTGGATTTACTGATGCAGATTGGGCAGGAAGTTCAGTGGATCGGAAAAGTACCTTTGGGTACTGTTTCAACATTGGATCAGAAATAACCTCCAAGTGCAGTAGGAAACAGAAGTCTGTGGCTTTGAGCTTGTTTGAGGCAAAATATATGGCAGCAAGCACAAATTCATGTGAGGCCATATGGCTTAGAAAACTGTTGGTAAACCTATTCAGAAGAAATATGGAAGCGACTAGGATCATGTGTGATAATCAGAGTTGCATCAAACTCTCTGAGAATCCAATATTTCATGATAGGTCAAAGCATATTGATATCCGATGTCACTTTGTCAAAGATTGTGACCAACGTATAGTTGTACAGTTGAGCTACACTCCTACAGGGTAACAAGTCGCAGATATCCTCACCAAGGCCCTTGGAAAGTCAAAATTTGACTACTTCAGGGAAAAGATGGGGATGGTAAAGAAACCCTTTCAAAAGTAGTGTGGTAGCAGCACAAATGAAGAGGGAGTTGCAGTGTAGATGCAGTGTTGGGAGAAAAGACCAACAACAACACAAATGCAGAGGGAGTTGTAGTGCAGATGCAGTGTTGGGAGAAAGGACCAACAACAACACAGATGTAGAGGAAGGTGCAGTGCAGATGCATTGGTGGGAGAAAGAACTAGCAGCAACACGGATGTAGAGGGAGCTGTCGTACAGATGCAATAGTGGCAGTGGCAGAACCATGGGCAACAGTATAGGATGTCGTAGTGCAGAGGATGTTGGGCAGGGAGTCCTAGCATCAGCACAGGTACTGATGCCGGATGATTAGAGTAATATTCAGTGAGGAGTATTGCTAGAGCACAGTCCTCATTAAGAGGGAGTGTTGATTTGGAGTAGCATCAGATGTGCTCTAGCCACGAAATTTGGTGGAGAGGTTGGGGCATATGAGATTTCCAATACGCAGAAAGGGTTTGGGTAGATTCTAAACAGATCAGGGGATATTAATATTTTTAATAGAGTCCCTAAGTCTAAACTTAGGGAAAATAAAATATTAATGTGTATTAGTATGAATATGTGTTAGAATGGTCCAAAAGACATGGATCAAGCTAGATCTAATCTTAGCCGTTGAATAGGGACTTAATCTTAGCCGTTGAGATGTCAACAAAAAAAGTATAAGAGGAGGCTTGAGGGGCACTTGGAGAACACTGAAGGAGACTAGTCAGTTCAATTTCTGGAGTGGGGTTTGCAGAGAAATTGAACCAGTGGTTTGGAGAGCAGTCAGGAGGCAGCAAGTACGGAACAGAGAGACGGGAGATCAGCACAGAAGAGGCAGACACAGAACCAGAGGAAGCCACGCATAGGCAGCAGAGACCGCGAGGGCCAGAAGGGCCTGCATCATCCACACAGAGGAGTGACACAGAATCCCAGAGAGGCTGCGCAGAGCCTCAGTGGGCTGACACAGAGGGTTTCACGCTGACACATAGGGTTTCATGCTGACGTAGAGGGTTTTAGGCTATAGCAGAGGTCAGTAGGGCCTATGCTGGGTTTAGGAAAGTGCTGGAAGTTTGTCTATCTGTGGGTAAGCCAGTTTGGCACCCTGTTGTACAAGAAAATTGCTGAATAATAAAATCCTCCCTTGCTGCACCCACTTTCCCACATTGGGTTTTTCCGGAGACATTAGTCCAAAATAACTGTGTCAATGTGTGCATATTTTTATTTTTGCATTACAATGTGATATCCGCAGTAGTATTTATTTTAATGTTTGTTGAAGTAATTTCATGAATAACTTATGATGAAATACATAGGAAAAGTAAATCAATTGCTGCAGTGATAGAATTTTCACATGAGAGCTATGGGAAAGAGCGAAAAACTACACCGAGGAGAGCTTAAAGGTCCGAACTTGCTTGAAATATACCAAGTCATTCATCAATGTTTTCGAGAGGCAGGGTGAGATCAATTTTTCTTTCGCTGCACAGGTTATCATGATGGAGTTGCCAGAGCTTTTGCGGAGGGTTTTGATGGTCAACAAGCTAATGTTGGGGGAATCTCCTTTCCTGTCAACGAGGAGGTAATTGCAGAAGTGACAAGCCTACTTGCAGATGGAGAAAGAGCCTTCAAGAGTCATGTTTTGGCCGGAATTGATGTGCCATTTTTCCTGAAGGATGAATTTAAGGAGAGGAACTAACGTTCAAAAATTTAGAGGTCCTGGTTGAAGGACGAATGACATTGTCTCCTGTGTATCACACAGTGTTACTTCACATGCGAGGGACGCTTCAACCGAGTGAATTTGTACCACTTCTGGTTTCTTTCCCACATAGCAGGTCAGGTTAGGGCAAGATGAACACTTCCTATTTTTTGTTGATGAGTTTGAAGCACATGTCTGCTAGGGTTAGGGAAAGACCCAATGCCTCTTCTCATTTCATATATCATAAAAGTTTGATAAAACTATTGATTGAAAACCACTTGAGAAAAGTAGGTAGGACTTGGGAACATTTTCTGTTTTAGGGAGGGTTTGAAGAAACTATAAAACCAAAAAGGGATAGAAAGAAAGGAAGCAAAAAAGAAAAATAAACAACCCCAAGACCTAGAACAGGGGACCCATCAATGCAAACCAGGATTTGGTAAAAATTAAAACAGGTTCCTCCTTTAGTTCTCGAGTTTCCAAAGGTTTATACAAGGAAGAGTGAGAGTTTGAGAAAAACAAAAGATGCCCCTTCTCTTAGTGTACCTATACCTACAGAAACATAAGTTAGTAAACAAACAATGAAGGGTAAGGGCAAGATGATTGAGCCCGAGATATAGCAATCACAAACTAATAAAGAACCCACCTTAGTTGAAATGTTCAAAGGTGGAAAAAGGCCTCATACAAGACTGGGGAATAAACTAAGATTGAAGATTAAACTGAAACAAAACCCTGAGTTAGCAAATGAGGTCATTGATGTATACAAAACCTGTTAGGTCCCTATAATACTAGTGATGCCCCCATTAATATTGTAGTTATATCCCTTATTAATATTGTTGTGCCCCTATTGTCCCCATATTGTTATTACTATGCCCCATAGAATCCCTCTATTGTTATTTTTGCGCCTTTATATTATTATTGTTAGGTCGGCTTGGTTATATTATGACCCCTTAGACTCCTATATATAGAAAGGAGGTTTTGTCATTTGAATCATTGAAGAATTGTTCATTTGTGTAATGTAAAGGAGGTTGCCCCCTCGAAAAGGCTTATTTCTAAGGCGTTCATCTATCTTTTCTATCTTTTTGTGAGCTGGTTTCATAACAAAGCCCCCAGAAAGACTTGATTAAATAGGGAGGAGTCCACAAGCTCAAAGAAACCCAAGAAGGCCGAAGGTTCAATGAATAAGGTTAATGCAGAGGCCTAGAGGACTAAGAAACAAAGAAAAACTAATGTAGACATCTTACTGGAGGCAACGAGCACACTCAACTAGTTATTTTCACAACACAATTTTGATTACCAACTTTTTAGATGGAATTTTGACTGAAGGTCGATAATTAGCACGTCAGCAATTTGCAAGGTTAAATTTTGACGAGTGCTGATAGTTTCAGTGTCAACAATTTGCACTATGAAATCATGATAAGCGCTGACAGTTTTAGTGTCAACGCAATTTTGTATCAATTTTTATAAAAGCGCTGACAACCAGCCCGTCAGAGACCCTGACCCTTATTCAATTTTGAAAGAGTATCAATGGATTGGTCAGCGTTGGTAGATCAGGTAATCTCGAAAGGAGGAGTTGCATAACAGATACTATTTTTAGCATGAGGACGAGGCACAAATTCTAGGAGGATAGGCAAGATATTAGTGAACAATTTTGAACCCAATTTCTAGCCAATATTTTAACAGATTGTTATAGTTTTAATACAAATATGTTTGAGTTTTCGTATTATAGTTCATGTATTCAATATACACTCTTTATATTTAGAAATTTGTAATTAAGTAAATACTAGAAACCTGCTTTTAGTTTGTAATTTTTCTATAAAGACATATTCTTTAGAATGAAGAAGGGTTTTATTTTTGTTGAAGAAATTATTGTGCTCTGTATATTTTGGGATATTTTTAATAAAGAGAACTAAAAGCTACAACAAAGATTCATGTGCTAAGTGATCTGAATATGTTTTCTCCATTGTGCTTATTCTTGCTATCATGTGTCATCTTCTAATGATTAAAATAGAGATAATAAACAAAATTCATTCATTGTGATGCTCTGTTCATAGATTTAATTGTTTGCATTCATCTTTCTAATGCTGGTGTTGGAATTCATTTGTTTGATGCTCCTTCTCACTGCACTGCTTTTCTTACATTCTGCGTTTCATCACGACAAATCAATGGTTCAGATTTTCTTAGCTACCTTGCCATTGCTGAATGTTTTAGTGTGATCTTGCAATTTAAGCCAAATTAGATTCCATTGCCCAATGGTGTGGTTTTTTTCTCTAGATTCCAACCAACATCAAAATTTTTCACATTAATCGATACATATTTTAATAGACCTGCTACTGTTGTGACTATGGTAGTTGAGTTTGAGGAGAGATTCCCCTCCAGATTGAAGGGTTAGCTTCAATCCATAAGTGGTTAGAGGTTACCTTATAGTTTTTCCCACAACCATGGTTTTCTTTGTGATAAAATTTTGCTTTTGTTGTCGGGGAATGAAGGATATATTTCCCCAATGACTTAATTGCTTAAATCGGATCTTTGAGAGAAAACAAGGATCTGGAACATTAGTTTTTGCTGCAAGATTTTGCTCTGGCGACTCCACTCTGAAATTTAAGGTGTTTTTATCGGGGATGATACCTTGTTTTCAAGATCAAAAAATCAACGTAATACATGTATAACATAATCATGACAACATAGAGAAATATAACACAAACATATAAGCATATAACCATCATTCTAGTTAGAGTCCAATCATCGATGCATGACCATATCAATGACACATACCATGACCTCATGCGTGACAACAACCACCACATCATTGTGCACTTGACCACATGTGAATACTAACGTGTAAAAACAATGCATAATCAACCATACACTCATGAGGACACACTCCACAACAACACCATCAACTTCCCATGGTGACCTCACTGCAGCCATAACCCATACCATACAATGCAACATGCACATGGTTTTACAACACAAGAAACACATATGCAATCGACATGAATGCATGACCAACACACAACCCATCTAGTTCGAGGGGTGAACCGTGCTCTAATATCAATCTGTAATACCCTCCTCCCACGTCTACTCAAGTAACCGAACAACCGGGGTAAACATGTGACGAGAAGTTACTATGATATGATTCGACTCCCTATGTGTCAGTTAAGGAAGTGGAACTGAGGGAAATACACCATGCAGAGCTTTCACATCAATAACACAACTACCAGGAGCCATCCCAACCACTCAGGTAACCAATCCCTGGGTCCAACTGAGTTTTTAGACCATTAAAACCTCAGATGCTCCCTTGATATGGACAAACATGCGTCTAGGAGGCTCCAGACGCTCCCACAGCATGGGTATGCATGCGTCTAGGGAATTTTCTCCTCAGACCCGTGCTTGTGACTGTAAGATTTATGCCACGTTTTCAGGCCCGGAGCCCAGGTCACTGACCATAACTCAATAACAAGTTCAGAAATGAATTTATACAACAAGACAATGATACAGAGGCAATTACTTGAACAAGGACTAGACTGGACCCTTACGAGACATGACATACATTTCATCAAACATGTCACAAATATGTATTCTACAAGCTTAAACAATAGTTCTGAGCATAGGGGTCTCATACTTATCTGAGAATCACTAAGAAGCATTGATGCCTCAACACATTAGCTTCCATTTCATTTATTAGACCATCGATACATTGTTCATTCATTTATAAGTAAAAACATGATGAGAGGCATACATAACCACTGTCATAATACATGCTGATAACCAACATAATAAGAATAAAAGTATCAAGGATACCTCAACCAGGAATCCACATATAAGCCAATACATTTACACAATAAAATAACAAGGAGAAATAACTTCATATTAATGATGCAAAGGCCAACCAGGTTCAAGAATTTCTCAAACCACCTGACCTTAGACATCGTTGAGTCAAATATATGTTCATCCAGTCACCCCCGTGCCATATTCGAAGCATGAATGTGGGATCTCATAATACACATCAAACAAACCATTCAGGGCTTCCAGAGGCCAAACCAGCTGTTGTACTATGAAACAACCCTCCCATTTATGTATAATAAAGGCTAATGCTAGACATATAAATGGGGACCCTTCTTTATTTTTTAGTCTTTAGAAAATAAATCTTAACTCTAAGAAATCGCCTTGAAAAAACTCTTGGAACCATTCAAGTTTAGGATCCCATTGCAGATCGCAATTTTTTTTTTTTTTTTTTCGTGATGATTATAAACACTTTAAAGAAATTGTGATATGCGATCGATCCTCCCGCTACGATATATCCATCAAACCCCTTAAGAAATCGCAAATCGCATTTCACATTATGAATATGTAACATTATATAACATTGTTTAAAAAATTGCGATGCGCGAATCAGGCAACACGCGTGGGAAGTAACTGTGTTTTAAATATAATTATGAACAATTTGACAGGTAATTTACTAATTAATATCTAGCAGCCCGAGGAGAGGTAATGATTTAGCAGGTTATGGCTAGTTAATGTTGAATATCTTATTGAAATCCTCTCATGATTCAAGTCTTTTCACAAAGCTTTAAGCCTTAATCACCCAATATTGTTTGCGCTGATATATTTCGTCCATTTTAGGCAAGCTACACAATATATGTCATTGCGGAAGGTGATGCAGAAACAAAAAAAGCCAAGCATTGCAGAGTCCGAGCTTACAAAAATGTCTCTTATACTCTCTGATACGGTCTGCAGCGCTGATGAAGGTGCAACAATTCGGGAGGTGATATACAATAGGCTTGATGACGTGCGTCCCAAGATTACTATCACAAGAGAAACAACTGACTCAATAAGACCATCGGGGCTCCAATTCAAAGATGTTTCCTGTTCTTTCCTTCATAGGATAGGAGCGAGAGCTAAAATCCTCCCATACACAAACAAAAGCCTCATCAGAATCATCAAAATGACTATTGACCAAAATCGACAAACAAAAGCCTCATCAGAATCATCAAAAGGACTATTGACCAAAATCATAGGAATTGACACAAAGCATTGACATTTACTCTTTGGCCAGACATAATTACACAGAAGGCCTCCATTGGTTCTTCTCCTTTTACTTTAGTTTATGGAAAAGAAGTTGTTCTCCCCACAAACATAACAATTCCATCTCTCGCCCTAGTGCAATTCATCAATGAAAACCCTTCCTCCTCCCTGCAAGAAAGGCAATTCCAGATTCTTAAACTAGAGGAAGAACGAGGAAAGGCTAAAGAAACCCACTTCCATCATCAGCAATTAGTCAAAGCCTCTTTTGATACAACCTCTGCCAGTCACAAAACTTTTGAAGTAGGTGATCTGGTTTTGAAATGGGACAAAACACACGAGGAAAAAGGTAAACATACCAAATTCCAAAGACTATGGCTTGGCTCTTTCCAAGTCATTAATAAAATTGGTCAATCAACATTTCTTTTACAAGACTTATCAGGAAGGACAGATTCCTTGCTAGTGAATGGGAAAATTCTCAAGAAATACTTTTCCTAGAAGATAACCTCTTTAGATTTTGTATCATATTCCCTTTAGAATTCTTAGGAAAATAAAAGTTAAGTAGTATTTACTTTTGGTTTTTCAAAATAAAATCTTTGATAATATTTTTGATTTTTCGCTTCTATCAGTAGGAAAACTTAAAGCAATAATTAGGACGTAAGCTTCTTTCTCAGAGTTTTTAGTAGGGAGGGTAGCAACTTGAATGCAGACAATAATTAGGACATTTTAGTATTAGAGTGATCTTGATTTCTTTGGAAAAAATTGATCTTGCTAAAATATTTATTCTATGAACAAACTCTTACCTTACAAAGTATAGATGTGATGTTATCAGTCAAGAAAAGAATCTTTAACCTAGTAAGGATTTTCTGCAGATTGGTATCTTAAAACTCTATCATTTTCATCCAAAACTCTTAAATGAACCAATGATTCACCCCATCTGATAAAATGTTCTTTTTTTTTAGAGGGTAATTCTAAAATATAAAATACTTAGAAGATAATAAGTCTCATTATGAGCTTGTTTACCATGATCATAGGGAAATAATTAAACTGATATTACCAAAACTGCATACCAAAACAGGGTAATAACCAATGATCTAATCAATCAAAGGGCAAGGGGTCTCATTAAGAGCCAACTTGCTCAATTTAGTTACAACCAGTTAGTGGCATTGTCATTATTAGGTTACCAAGCCTAGAGAATGTCTTTTAAGAAACAAAAAAAAAAGACAAAATCCAAATGAGATTGGAAGCAGTGAATATCATTTTGAATTTTGAAAATTGCTTCAGATGTGACAATGATCATTGTTGGTCAAAAGATAACCCTGTCAAGGCTATTAACGCCTGCTAACAGCGAAGGCTCTATCTGTGATAAATGAGTAAAAAACCAAAAAACTAATATGTGGAAAGACACCTGCTATATCTATTTAAATTCTTAGTATTCACTGAAGAAGACATTTGTATTTTTATCACTATAAAGGGTAAAGTAGTTGAATAAATAGACTAGGTAAGTGATTATGATTCTAGAGAAATGTTGTTTACTTTATAACTTATGTAATTATTATTCCTATAAATCTTCTTACTTTGAAAGTTCTAGAAATTTCAGAAAACCAATCAGAGATAACTGGTTCTCCCAAGTGAATCACCAATTGTTGTACTATGAAACAACCCCCCCATTTATGTATAATAAAGGCTAATGTTAGACATATAAATGGGGACCTTTCTTTATTTTTTAGTTTTTAGAAAATAAATCCTAACTCTAAGAAATCGCCTTGAAAAAACTCTTAGAACCATCCAAGTTTAGGATCCCCATCACAGATCACAAATCACATTTTTTGTGTGATGATTATAAACACTTTAAAGAAATTGCGATATGCGATCGATCTTCTCGCTGCGACATACCCAGTCAACCCCTTAAGAAATTGCAAATCGCATTTCGTGAAAGTTGCAAGTAAAAAGACCTGCCACAATGTCATCTGCCAACAATTTGCGAAATGCGATGTTGCGATATTTGCAATCGCATTTCACATTATGAATGAGTAATGTTATATAACATTGTTTTAAAAATTGCGATGCGCGAATCAGGGAACACACATGGGAGGTAATTGTGTTTTAAATATAATAATAAACAATTTGATAGGGTAATTAATATTTAGTGGCCCAAGGAGAGGTAATGATTTAGTAGGTTATGGTTAGTTAATGATGAATATCTTATTTGAAATCTTCCCACGATTCAAGTCTTTTCACAAAGCTTTTTGCGTTAATATCCCAATATTGTCCGCATTGATATATCTTGTCCATTTCAGGCAAGCTACAAAAGATATGTCATTGCGGAAGGTGATGCAGAAACAAAAAAACTAAGCATTGTAGAGTCTGATCTTACATAAATGTCTCCTATATTATCTAATACGGTCTGCAGCGCTGATGGAAGTGCAACAATTTGGGAGGTGATATACAATAGGATTGAGGACGAGCGTCCCAAGATTACTGTCACAAGAGCAACAAATGACTCAATAAGACCATTGAGGTTTCAATTCAAGGACGCTGCCTGTTTTTCCTTCATAGGATAGGAGCGAGAGCTAAAATCCTCCCATACACTGATATGATCAGGTGGGTGGTGGAAAACCTCACCATTGAAGATAGGCAATTTAGGGATTTGAGAATGGAACTCATGGGGTCATTCAGAGCAAGGACCTAAAGAAAATGTACCATATACTGGACCCTCAGGATATATATGATAAGACATACGTGGCCAAATTTTCCAAGAAGAACGAAGAACCCCTCAAGATGATTCAGGGCGGGAGAGTATTGGAGAATAAGTTCAAATTCGATAAGTCAGGTTGTATCCTTTAGCCTCTTTGGCCAACCCTTACAACTATGCAGTTGCTATGTTATGTAGGCTATATGGGTTACCTAATAATGCTAAGTTCTCCATAGAATGGATTCCTCTGATTGATGACGGTGTTAATTCCCATATCATGAATTGGGATACCATCCTATCTAATAACTTAGCCACCATCATCACCGAATATCGACAGAAGAGGTCCTCCTCTCCAGAGAACCTTCCTCCATTCTATTTTAGTGCCTACATTATGGACGCCATCTATTTCTGCACTAAATTTCCAATCATGGGTTGGAAATGGACCTTGCCGGACCCCTACCCTATCCATCTCATCCATAAGAAAATTTGGGAATCCCATTATATGCCCCATTTCTATAAAATATGCCATGTCGTTATTTTGCCATTGTATCAGTTAATTTTCAATAAGAAAGTCCCCAGGTTTTCCCAAGAAGCCGCTAAAGACATTCTGGCTGTCAGAAAATATTTTGTTGAAAAATGATTCACCTACATTAGGGTTTTTGGTAGCATAGTAGACCTACATGTTCTCCCTCTGTATGTTTATGATAAATTGTTGGCAAGAGAAATAGCCCACCAAACCGTGGGGAAAGGTCTGACCAAAGTTCTGAAAGAAAGAAAGAAGTTTCTATGGCCATCTTTTCCTATCAGGTGTGGTTCTTTCTCCTTAGCAAATTTTAATCATGCTATAAAGGAATCAATAAGCTTGGAAGGTCTCAGGCTCCATACTTTTCCCAAAAGGCAGTTTGATCCAGACAAGATAGCATACAACATCACCACTTCGGTTAAGATCAAGCCTTATAACCATGAGGCTAATAATTTTGAAGACCTTTTATAGTCGGCTCAATCCTTCGAACAATCATTTGAATGGGCAAGGACAAATCTGAGTCCTGGAGATTTTGAGAGCTTTCAGGAGTTCAAGAACAAAAGGCTCGAGGTTATCCCACTACATTTGTTGAAAATCGAGGACAAGCCTACTCCCAGTGTGACTGTCAACAATGAGGCACCTGATTCTCGCTTAGAGTCTCATGCAGATACATGGAAAGCACTAAACACAGAGAAGGCCCAAGACATCGAGACTACTGCAGAATCCAACAGGAAATCAGCCGAAAAGCAGGGTATGAGTACCCCACCCAAAGAAATTGTTTCGGAGATCAAAGAAAACAGTATGGAATAGGAGTGGGATCAATTCAATAAGAAATTACAAGACACTCCCAAGATGATAGATGCCCAAGAAAATACAGAGTGTCAAACTCCTCTACATGTTCAGAAGAATACAGACTTTGAACCAATGGACGAGCAAGCGATGACGTCTCAGCAAATTGAAATCATCCCCGCTCTGCCCACATTGGAAATTGTCTTGAAAGTAACTGAAATCCCTCCTCTTGACATATTCTATAACCCACTACACAAGGTTGTAATAAGGAGACAAAGGAAAAGAAGAAGGATTGAGACACCTGAACTCCCGCCTGGGAATGAGAAAATGGATATAGTTTGGAAGGACGTCCCTTCCAACCCAGCTGAAAACTTGAAAATATTGTCACAGTTTACAGGAGCATACGCAACTACTACCATGGACAAGGCCACCAAAATATCTCTTTTGTTGAAAGAAAAAGAAGAAAAGATTGCACAGCTCGAGAACAACGCGAAACATAAAGGGCAAGTGTAAACAGACAGGCTACTGAGTAGTTGGCCCAATTGCAACAAAGCATGGAGGTACTGAAAATAAGCCATGAGGCAAACATATCGGCGAAAAATATGCAACTCCAAGACTTGTAGCAATCTATGGAAAAATATAAGGATGTTACTACTGTCGAGGAATTTATCAAAGAGGCACTAGAGCTTAACTCTCTCTTACTGAAGCAGCAAGAAAATTTTTGCCAAAAGATGTCACATATTGCCCCTTATCTGATCACCAGTGACCAACTAACGGGTAAAATGATTGACCAGAGAACTGAGTTTACTGCTTTGAATACCAGAATCTCAGAGTTCATTGAATGGCCAGAAACAAAACAAGGGAGGAAAGCCAATCTGCTTGAGATTGAGAAGACAAAAAAGGACATTATTTTCATAGATTGGGACGCAAGGATCAAACAAGTCGAATTATCAGTAGCAAGAGCGGTCGGGACGTCAAAGAATATAGTAATGGAGGTAAACTATACTTTGTTTGCCACCAACTTGGTAAAAGAAGGCAACCCGAAAGAACTGCCCGATTTGAATGAATTGCATAACAGTTGGAAGAAAAGGGCAGAAACTCAAAGGAAAGCAATCAAAAAATTGGCAAAGACCGATTGGGATTGGTATTGGCAATACCTCGTCAAGCCACACAGTCAAATCATGACCCTTAACTGCTCTCTCCACTCGAATTAGCGGATGCTGCCACCTCTCACAGATGCGATTTTCGCAAGAGAGGTCAGGGAACTTTTCGAGGCACCTCCTCAAGTCAAACCGATGGCCGATATATGCGATTTGAAGGACAAGCTAGCAGACAACAAATCATCATCATCACCTCTGGTCATTAAGCCATTGTTTATTTTTGGAGTTAGTTAACTAGTTAGGAGGACGGCTGTTTGAAATCTCCTCAAATTTTTGTATAATCTATTTTTGAACATTTGTTAGAATAGTATTTATACCCTTCTCATGCATTTAGAGAAGGGTCCATAATTTTATCAAAAACATTTGCAAATAATGCACTATTGTAAGTTTGTGAATGCTTTGGTGAAATTATGGAACATGATCGTTTCTTTTAAATATCAGACTACTTTCCTTTGTTGATGCACTTTTGTATACTTGGAAGATAATTTGATCTGAAGAAGGAGTTGATCTATGTCATTAGTCAAACGAGCAGAACCTCACATATATGGTACTTCTATCTTATGTGATTATTCCTGTTTCTGTTTAATTAGTGACAACACTTTATTTTCATGAGTTGTATATGAGATATGTTTTTTCTGTTAAAGCATTAATTACACATTGTATGATGCCTAGCTGAGATTATTTATTTTCATATATATATATATATATATATATATATATATATATATATAGATATATATAGATATATATATCATCACATATGCAATATAGTTTATACATTTGACTAACTATTTAGTCAAAGAAATTATCTTTAGACGTTATCATCTCTGTTTTATACGTGATTGATCTTTATTATCACATGTCAAGCATATATCTTTGTAGATCGCATGTTATATAGAAATACCTAGGTTTATATTAGATCTAGTTAGCTAGATATTTGCATGATAGAATAGGTTATTCAAGTTATCATTATTCTATTGCATCACTCGTAAACCACCCACTCTCATTTTAAAACCCACACTAGGAAACTGGTCCCATTATCCCCAGTTGGAGCCACCACTTCAAACAGAAAAGGAGCTGTCTTAAGGTTCAGACCGGGTGGTTATCCCCCATGTTGGAGCAACAGAAATCTGAGGCTTCAACGCCACCTCAACCCATCAAACAGTGATTCCACCTCACGGCTGGACATCACAAAACCATCACCAGATTGGTCTCTATACAAGCCTTCTAGGGCTCCAGAGCGTTTGTTCCAACCAAGGCTTCCAGGACTAGTAACTCAACCCACAAATTATACAGGGCTCCATAGCGTTTGTCCAACTAAGGCTCTAGCACTAGTTACTCAACCCAAGGGCTCCACCAAGGGCTCCGGAGTGTTTCTCTAACCAAGGCTCCATAACTAGTAACTCAACCCAAGCTGTTACAGGGTTCCATATCGTTTGTCCAACCAAGGCTCCAGGAACTAGTAACTCAACCCAAGCTAAAGAAAACATGAGAACCCACCAGAAAAACAAAGAAATGAACCCACAACACCATGACTATCTAAGAAATGGCAAGGCTAGGTGTTAAAATTGACAACTAGGGCCAAACTCCATGCGGGTCTTCTTATTTATGGCAACTGATATTTTTCTTGGATTACTCTCGTCGAGAGGTGTAGGATTGATCTAAATATCCGATTCGGACATGTATTCATGGAGGTATTAATTTATTTGTGTTATGCGACAATTCGTCAAGGTCGGCCAACAACCAAATTGCCCCCATATATCCTCAACGTTTTACTATAAAAAGAGGTGGCTTACAAGTCATTTGGTACACACCTCTTGTGATCTCTTCCTCTCCACTTGTCTTTAGGTTTTGGTGGGAGGAGAGATCCTAAGAGTATACGCTGCCTTAGAAGGTTTTCCCTAGCCCTAGATGCCGTCTAAAGGATATGCCTTCTATGAAATCCTAAAGGAGGAGTCTTGGACATGCCCTAGCCGTAGTCAAGAAAGGCAGTGAAGTGTAAGCCCTCAACGCAGCCAAGAAAAGGGTCTCTAGTCTAAGGGAGCTTCAACGCTATCTAAGGAGCCATAGAAGGAGCCCTAGCCGCAGTAAAAGAGGCATTCACACAGCTGAAGGTAGAAGGTCCTAATATGCTGTCCCTAATACCCTAGCCACATGTCATGAAGGGAGCAACTTCTAATCCGCAATCTTCAAGGGTCATCATACATTGTCATAATGGATACCATAGGAGAAGGATTCTCTTCGCTGGAAGAACAATGAGGAGATTTGGCCACAGGCAATATGGATATGTATTACGCTATGATAAGGAAGCCATCAAACATCTAAACGCAAGGGTAAAGGGAGTTGCCCTATTTGCTGTTCTCTACAAGATCAAAGCACAACCATTAGCCCTTATTCAATGTAATAAGGTGTCTTTAATACACTGTCATTAAAGACCTCAATCCACATTTGTGGAGGATTGTTAGAGGTAGCACTTACACGCTGTTTTAAGGAGGATGTTCATAAGCAGTTGGTTGCTGTCCTAGAGAAGCTCTACGCTGCCTAAATATGAAGAAGCCTAATGCTGTCATAAGAGACAACCTTAAGCATGAAGAAGGTCCTCTATCTCCAAGTTTGAACTTATCATTAAGTACCCTAATCACTGTGTCATGAAGTCCTGTTGAAGAAGTGTGTAACTATAGCCTAGATGCTCTGCTAGGCTGCAAGCCATAACAAGCAACTAAGTTTGGTATGCATTTGCAGCAAATTGGATGAAGTATGTTAAAGTGTAGCATAAGTATTACAACAACATGGATGTCTAACAACAACATGATGTATTGCAACAACATGATGATGGGTGCAACAACATGATGTGAGTAGTGCAGCAGCAAGTATGTATTGCAACAACATGATGATGATGTATTTGTTGGAAATAACATTGAGGGGGGGGGTGAATCAGTATTATTAGGTCAATTATTTTTCATTTCGCAATTAGATATGTATACGCTACTTTAGTTAGTAAAAGCCGCGTATGTACGCAACTACAATTGAGGAAACTAGTGTATCACCATCAGACTTGAAATTCAAATTATTCTTTAGATGTTGATCATTAATCTGTGCATCAAACCATATAAAGAGTAACCAAGAACAGTAAAATAGAACAGTCAGTCACACATAAGAACACAAGATATAAGGTGGAAACCCAATGTGGGTGAAAACCACCTGCTGCAATTGATCTCTATCTTCTTTTAATTAGAAACTTCTTTTTACAATGTTTCTGTACTGGTGCAGTCTTATACCAGTACGCAGGCTGCTACCTGCAGAAGCCTACAACCTTCTCTCATTCTCCAGCTTCTCCTGGAAGGGAGCTACAACCCCCATAGCTCTTGTACTAGCTGAGGTACTAGTACATAGGTGCTGACCTACAGAAGACTACAACCTTCTCTTTTCTTCCAGGGACCACATTTCATAAATTTTCAGACTGGATCCATAACATCAATCAAACATCAAGTATATCTGCATCAACCAATCCGTTTTGTACAAACCACAACTGAATCAAACAATCACTTCTCTGAATACTATAACCAGAATACAATAACGGTAAGCAGACACCTGTCCTGAACCCAAAACACTGCAGTAATAAACAAAAGTAGCTAAAACGTATTTCATGAGATGTACGCTACTTCAATATGCAGAACCTGCATGCATACACTTCTGTATTAAGTCCAACCTGCGTATACGCTATTTTGTATTACCTAACCAACGTGCATACGTGCCTTTGATATGCCGAATCTGCGTACAGATCTATAAAAGATAATTTACCCTTTTCAATTATTTAGACATCAATTATACCCAGATTATCAGATTTATAGATCAAGTCATGCGCCAAATATAACAGATCAAAATCACACAAAGGTACTTCTCTTCAAGCCTTAAGATCCATCAATAGAACTTATCCTTCTCCTTGCGCTCAGATTCCTCCTTGATTCAGATTCAGCTATGCACCATAACCCAATGACCAGTATTCTAGATCTTGCTCTTCATAAGATATTCAATGCTTAAGTTAATACCTTTGCCTAATGATCTCCTTCCCCTTTTATAGTCTTAGGCCTTACTCAATACCATGGATCCAAAACCCTTTAGAACCAATACTAGGGACCCAATACCTGGGTTCAACACTTCAGACGCAATACTAAGGTCCAAATACCAAGGACCTACATGCATGAAAGTGCGTGCATACGCATACGCGCTTTTTGATCGATGATCCCACATGTATATGCGGCTTGGTTAAGAGGAACTTGTGTATATATCTTTTTCTTTCATTCTGAGAGCCTAAACTGTGATCTGCCATCTGAGTGAGTTGCCATCAAGGACAACACCTGTGTCATAGTGCCAAACCTGTGTCATAATGCCAACAATCTCCCCCTTTGGACTTGATGGAAACCCCAAGTCACTCAAAGTCATTCTCCCCCTTTGTCATCAAGGGCAAAGGGTTATGCTCCCCCTGAGTACATGCTGAATTCTCTGCTTTGCTGTGCTGTCCATGCTCCCCCTCATTGTAGGCAAGGTCTGCAAAATGATGTTATACATGAAAGAACATGACTCTATACATCATGAATGACTTTCCTATCACCAAATACTCATACATACATCCATCTCCCAACCAAGTGGGGATATACCAATATTGACTCATCCACCCAACCAAGTGTGGATACACCAAAAGTTTACACAAGAACATTACATCATCCATCCCAGGCATAGTGGAGAAACCAAAATAGGCCATTACATGACCTTAATAAGAAAAGAAATACATGACATAGAGACGAAATATCAACAACTATCATCAGCAGCATCTGTCAATCATCATTCAGACTAGCAACCATGTTCTCCCTCTGCACCTGTTCCACCTGAAACCACAAACAATTGTGTACTTGAATCAAGAGCTTCTAAGGTAATGCCAACAATGTAGTATATATGCTCCCCCTGAATCAGTGCCAGATGGTCTTTGTTAGACCCATAACAGACTCTTTTCATCCTGAGCTGGCCCACCGTTTGTCTTCAAACCAACATATATGCAACTGACTCCATAGAAACCGCCGTATGTATGTAGATTCTCCACATGAAACTCGCGTATGACCACTATTCTCTGAAACAGGCAAGTTTCAATAGCAAGATGATGCATCAACTACTCCCAACTTTTGTCTGAGGTATTCAAATGTCTCCCTGGGCAGTGGTTTGGTGAGTATATTAGCAACTTGTTCTTTGGAGGGGACATACTCCAATTTGACCTTTTGTTCAAGCACTTGTTCCTCGAGAAAATGATAGGTATGTGCTTGGTCTTCGAATGCATGACTGGATTCTTTGAAATACTGATTGCACTTGTATTATCACAAAAAAAGGAGATAGGTGGGGTACAAGTGATTTGAATGTCTTGCAATGTTTGCATCATCCAAAGGAGTTGAGTGCAGCAAGATGCAACAACCACATATTCTGCTTCAGCTGTAGATAATGCAATTGAACTTTTTTCTTGTTGAACCAAGATACTAATCTAGAACCCATAAAGAATGCACCACCACTAGTGCTTTTTCTGTCATCCACGCTTCCTGCCCAATTTGCATCTGTATATGTATGAAGTGTGAGATTTGTACCTCTAGGATACCATAAGCCATAGTTTTGAGTTCCTTGAAGATACTTGAAAATTCTCTTAACTGCCTGAAGACGAGTTTCTTTTGGATTTTCCTGAAACCTTCCAACTATTCCCACTGCATGCATAATGTCTGTTCGGGTACCTGTTAGATAGAGCAGACTACCAATCATGGATCTATAGGTTGGTTGATGTACTGCTGCTGATTCATCATTTGTGCTGAGGCTGCATCCTGTTACCATAGGGGTACATACTGGTATCGAATCCTCCATCCCATATTTCTTCAAGATCTGCTTGAGATACTTGGTTTGTGATAGAAAAATACTGTCTTTGTTTTGTTGGACTTGTAAATGAAGAAAATATGTGAGCTCACCAAGCAGGGAAATTTCAAATTATTTTTGCATCACCAAGGCAAAGTGTTGACTCATGTCTTCTTCATTGCTACTAAAGATGATATCATCAACATACACAAGAAGTATTAGCAACTTATCATTGTCAATTTTTATATATAGATTGCTATCCGTTGATCCTTTTGTAAAACCTTGCTGATGGAGGTACTTATCCAAACGATAATACCAAGCCCTTGGAGCCGGTTTAAGGCCATAGAGAGCCTTTTTGAGTCTGCATACAAGTTTTGGATCATTTCCAAGGATAAACCCATCTGGTTGCTCAATATACACTTCTTTATCCAAGTCTCCATTCAGAAAGGCAGATTTCACGTCCATTTGAAATACTTTGAACTTCTGAAAGCTAGAAAGAGCAAGGAACATTCTTATGGCCTCAAGTCTAGCAACTGGCGCGCAATTTTCTTCAAAGTCTATACCTTCTTGTTGAGCATACCCTTTACAAGCAAGTCTGGCCTTGTTTCTAGTAACATCTTCATTTTCATTCAGCTTGTTTTTGAATATCCATTTTGTCCCTATGACATTCTTATCGTTTGGTCTAGGAACCAACTCCCAAGTGTTATTATTTTCAATCTGCTCGAGTTCTTCATTCATGGCCTTGACCCAGCATTCATCTTTGCATGCTTCACTTACATTTTGTGGTTCAGTGGAGGAGAGCAATGATAGATAGCTTGAAGCTTCTGAAATAGTTCTTCTTGTTTGTACACCTGCCTCTTTCTGCCCCAAAATTTGAGCTTCTGGATGATTCTTATGAACATACCTGGATGGAGTATTTTCTTCTATCCTTATCTGTTCTTCTAGTGCCTCATGGGTTTCCTCTTCATCATCAGTCTGATTTGATGTTGAAGGATAATCCTCATCATCTTTGAAATCTTCGGATTTTACTTGCCTAGGAATGTTTCCTTCTTCATCAACCACTACATCAATACTTTCAACAATTTTTCCAAGTCTTTTATTGTAACACTTATATCCTTTGCTGTGGGGAGAGTAACCAAGGAGAATGCCTTCATCTGCTCTAGGTTCAAACTTGCCAAGGTTTTCATCAGTCCTTTTGATGTAACATTTGCTTCCAAAAATTTTGAAGTATTTTACCGTGGGAGTCTTACCATACCAAAGTTCATGAGGAGTTTGAGTGCTGTTTACCCGGACATTTGTCTTGTTGAGAATAGTAACTGCAACAAACACAGCTTCACCCTAGAAGGTTGTGGGAGTTCTAGACTCATCAAGCATAGCACGAGCCATTTGTTGAACCGTTCTGTTCATCCTTTCCACTACTCCATTTTGTTGAGGAGTGCTTGCAGTAGAGAATTACCTTCTTATTCCATGTTCTTCACAAAAATTGAAAAATTCATCCGAGGTAAATTTCCCTCCTCGATCAGACCTGAGGCATTTGATTCTGCAATTTGATTCATTTTCAACCAAGGCTTTGAATGCTTTGAACTTTTCGAAAGCTTCATCTTTATGCTTCAGAAGTCCTATCCAACACATCCTGGAAAAGTCGTCAATGAACAATATAAAGTATTCTTCTCCTCGAGGTGACCTTTTCCTAGATGGACCACATACATCAGTATGGACAAGTTCAAGTGGCCTTTTTGCTGATCCTTCCTTCTCAGGGAAATTAGTCCTGGTTTTCTTACCAAACTGACATGATTTTCATATTGTATTTTCTGGAATTCTGAAGTTAGGGAGATCATGAACCGCCTGATATTTGCATGCTTTCCTTATCTGAGAAAAGCTTAGATGCCCCAATCTTCTGTGCCATAACCAGTGTTCATCATTCTTGCTTAGATAGCATTGTTGTTGTCCTCCCTTGAGTATGTATAAATTATTTGGAGTTCTTATGCCTTTGATCACTGTTTCTCCTGTATCAAGCTCACGAACAATACATCTATTTGATCGAAATATTACCTCATTTCCTTGATCACACATTTGACTAACACTCAGTAGATTATGCTTTAAGCCATCAACATACATAACATTTCCAGCTTTGACCTTTTCTTTCAAAAGAACAGAACCTTTACCTTTTATGAGTGCAGGGGTGTCATTTCCAAATGAGACCTTCCTTTCCTTTTCTAAGGCACTATATGACTGAAGTTTTTCTTTATCACTTGTCATATGTTTCAAGCATCCATTGTCGATGTACCACTAATTTTCTTGTCCTTCTGCATATAAGGCTATCCCACATCTTTCTGGTTGCGGTTCTTTCTTTCTCCATGTTTTGGGACTCAATGGAGCTTGCTCCTTCTGAGTTGTTTGCCTAAACCTACTCCTGCATTCAGAATCTTCATGACCAAAGTTGTTACAAATAGAACATTCTATTTCATTCTCAAGAGCAGAAAAGTTATTGTAGGTCCTTTTCATGATCCCAGTCATACTCCTTTGTTTTTGAGCTTCTCTAGTCATGATGGTCTTGTAGGCAACACATTGAGCAGCTTTGTGTCCAAATTTATGACAAGAGAAACATTGTCCATGAAGAAATTCCTGCGATTATCAAACCTACCGACCAAATGATTGTAGTTTCCAATGAAATCCATTCTTTAGGCAAATTGAGAATGATTGGTTGGTTGTAACTTCTGTTCATCCTTGAAGTAGATTGCCCTCGATTTACTTGGTGATCTTTGTTCATTCTTGAAGTAAATTGTCCCTGATTTACCTGGTGATCTGCATTATGCTTTTGTTGTCGATTGTCAACCTGTTCACTTCTCCTTGCTACATCAAGATAACTTTTGGAGGTGGATGGCCTCTGTGCTTGAGACGCTTCTTCAGTATATCCAAGACCTGTCTTTATTAGAGGAGAACGTTGCACTTTGATAATCTCATCTAAAGTTTCAGATCCTCTAGCAAATCAAAGATTAAGAGCTTGTGATTTCTCAATATCTTTTCGAAGTCCCACAATTTCACATTCTAACTTTTCATTGTGTTTTTCCCTTTTAGCAAGTTGGAATGTCAAAGTATCTATAATCATATTTTTTCTTCTAAACAAATTTTAAGTTTAGAAATTTCTTCATAAATACCTTCTTCATCTATAGCATCCAAGAAATCATCATCTTCAAAAGCCATCAAAATTATATAATCATTACATTGTTCATCTTCATCACTATTTGAAAATCCATCACTGTCTTCATGTGTATAATAGCTCTTCTTATTTACATTCTGTTTTCTGTTCCATCTAACTGGTTCCTTACCTTTGTCAAGCTTATCTTTATGAGGACACTTGGTAGCATAGTGACCGACTCTTCCACAAGCAAAACATTTGAAAGGTAGCTTACTTCTGAATCTTCCAGAACCCCATTGAAGGTTCTTGACAAAGTTTGATTCTTCCTCTCCTTCTGACATATGTCCTGACTCATTGTAATCTCCTTTTCCCGAGGCTTTGAATGCGGATTCTCTCTTGTTTGATGGTCCCCCTTTTCTCATTTCGAAAGCAGTTAGGATTCCGTGCAGCTGTGACATGGTAATTCTCTGTAGATTCTGCTTTTCTTATATGGCAAAAACTTTTGATTCAAACTTAGAAGACAAAGATCTTAGAACCCTTTCAACCAAAGTAACTTTTTTTATTTCTTCACCCAACTTTTTCATACAATTAACAATATCATCTATACGTAAGAAATAGTTAGCCACACTTTCATCATTGTGCATTTTGAGATTTTCATATTGAATTCTGAGAGTTTGAAGTTTTGCCCGTTTTACCTGATCATCTCCTTCATAGCTCAGAACATTCTTGTCCCATAATTATTTTGCGGTTGTGAGCTGCATAACCTTGACGAATTCTGATTGAGATAAACTCCCTAATAGAGTATTGACAACCTTTGTATTTGTTTCATACTGCTTCTTACCAGCCATATCTGTAGGAGTTGCTGATGGACATTTGTATCTTGTTCCCACGATATCCCAAACATCTGTACCAAGCGATTGAAGATAGGCCGTGATTCTTACATTCCAATAGATGAAGTTGCTCCCATAAAAAATTGGTGGCCTGATCGATGCCTCTTTTTCGTAGTTGCTCATGATGAAAGATCTTCCTTCAAGCGATAAAGCTTCTTCTGAAGGACCTGCTCTGATACCAATTGTTGGAAGTAACACTGAGAGGGGGGGGGGGGGGGTGAATCAGTATTATCAGGTCAATTATTTTTCATTTTGCAATCAGATATGTATACGCTACTTTAGTTAGTAAAAGCCGCGCATGTACACAACTACAGTCAAGGAAACTAGCGTATAACCATCAGACTTGAAATTCAAATTATTCTTCAGATGTTGATCATTAATCTGTGCATCAAACCATATAAAGAGTAACCAGGACTAGTAAAATAGAACAGGTAGTCACACATAAGAACACAAGATATAAGGTGGAAACCCAATGTGGGTGAAAACCACCTGCTACAATTTGTCTCTATTTTCTTTTAATTAGAAACTTATTTTTACAATGTTTCTGTACTGGTGCAGTCTTATACCAGTACGCAGACCGCTACCTGCGGAAGGCTACAACCTTCTCTCGTTCTCCAGTTTCTCCTGGAAAGGAGCTACAACCCCCTTAGCTCTTGTACTAGCTGAGGTACTAGTACGTAGGTGTTGACCTACAGAAGGCTACAACCTTCTCTTTTCTTCCAGGGACCACGTTTCATAAATTTTCAGACTGGATCCATAACATCAATCAAACATCAAGTATATCTGCATCAACTAATCCTTTTTGTACAAACCAAAACTGAATCAAACAATCACTTCTCTGAATACTGTAACCATAATACAATAATGGTAACCATACACCTGTCCTAAACCCAGAAAACTACAGTAATAAACAGAAGTAGCTAAAACATATTTCATGAGATGTATGCTACTTCAATATGCAGAACTTGCGTGCATACGCTTCTGTATTAAGTCCAGCCTGCGTTTATGATGTTTTGTATTACCTAACCAGCGTGCATACACGCCTTCGATATGCCGAACCTGCGTACAGATCTATAAAAGATAATTTACCCTTTTCAATTATTCAGACATTAGTTATACCCAGATTATCAGATTTCTAGATCAAGTCATGCGTCAAATGTAACAGATCAAAATCACACAAAGATACTTCTCTTCAAGCCTTAAGATCCATCAATAGAACTTATCATTCTCTTTGTGCTCAGGTTCCTCCTTGATTCAGATCCAGCTATGCACCATAACCCAATAACCAGTATTCTAGATCTTTCTCTTCATAAGATATTCAATGCTTAAGTTAATACCTTTGCCTAATGATCTCCTTCCCCTTTTATAGTCTTAGGCCTTACTCAATACCATGGTCCAAAACCATTTAGAACCAATACGAGGGACCCAATACCTGGGTTCAACACTTCGGACACAATACCAAGGTCCAAAAGCATAGGTCCAAATACCAAGGACCAAATACCATGGACTAAAAATAAGTTTTCCCACATATACACGCTTTTATGTGCATGGAAGTGCGTGCATACGCATACGCGATTTTTGATCGATTATCCCATGTGTATACGGGGCTTGGTTAAGAGGAACCTGCGTATATATCTTTTTCTTTCATTCTAAGAGCTTGAACTGTGATCTGCCATCTGAGTGAGTTGCCATCAAGGACAACACCTATGTCATAGTGCCAAACCTGTCTCATAATGCCAACAATATTGCAGTATGCATTGAGTGTATGATGAGTGCAACATAGTGCAATGAAGGGTACAACATAGTGCAACATTAAGGATGCAACATAATGATGATGAAGACAAACATGATGGGTACAACATGATGATGAGGTATTGCTTAGTGGGAGCAACATAGTGATGAGAGTAGCTCAGTGATTGGGTGTAGCACAGTGACAGGTGCAACATGATGATGAGGTGCAACACAATGATTGGTGCAACATGGTGATGGAATCACCTTGGAGAATCAGTTGAAACAATATGCCTTCACCGGAGTTCAGATCAACTACCTCATGTGTTATCTTCTTAGTGAAGATCTCTGCTCTTATTTTTTCAAGTCAAAATGATTTTGACTCTGATGTATATGTACTATCTCTGTCTCTACTGAACTATTGAAGAACATAAGAAGAATTGATCAAGGGTTTCCCCACATTGGGGTTTGTCCTTGGTTGGCGCCACATCTTCTGTCCTCTTGTCTTTGCTTGTTTTCTGCAATTTATATTTATGTTCTATCTGCATTTTACTATCATGCTAAATGTGATTGCTAATCTGGAATTGATATTGAGCTAATATGGAAAATTGAAGTAAATTTTCTCTAAGCATAAAACATACCTAAAATTAACACTAGGAAAATCCACTGTCAATATTGGAAATCCTCCATGCCAATGACAAATCATGACCAATAAACCACATGCATATGCTATGCATGCCAAAACTAGTGAGGAAAACATACATACAACTCGGTACTTGCAAGCAAAACCTGCTGTAGCCGCTGATCCTGATGTCCTCTTGTGCTTTCCTTCTCTTCCTTTGCCTTCTTGCTCCAAAACTCCAAGTATGCCACACTCTTCCAAGATTATGAGAGAGAGATAATAGAGAGAGAACTCCAAAAATGAACTGAAAAAAGTCTATGAACTGATCCTCAAAAGCCTTTTTATTAATGAGCCCTCTATTTTCTTCATTTCCCATTATTTTCTTTCATTTTCCTCCTCACATGCAACCTATGACCTTTCACCTCTACTTTCTCCTAATTTCCATTATTTTCATAAATAAATGTGTGAAAAATTTCCATTTTTCCTTTCCAAAGCTTTTTCCATTGCCTTTGCCAATTTCCTTGGCCATTAATCAATAAAAAATGATCCCCATCACTATGGTTTTGCCCAACATTCAATTTGGAATAAGTGTCCCATGAACCGTGGTTATTATTTTGCCTTTGTTAACTTTTATTACATGGAATTTTTGACCAGGGTTGTTACAAGAATCATGTGATTTTGAGAAGGACATGATAGCCAAGGCCAACACTATGATATAGATACTACGAACTTCCCAAGGGTGGAGCACGTATGAAAGTGGAAGCTACCAAAACAAGGTTGTTAACAAGGTAATCCCCTAGAGTCACGAGGAAGTCCATGGGAGATGTAGATGATTGTTTTGACTGGGTAAAATGGGTTGGTTGCAATATGATGTTATGGTTAGAAGGGACCTTGGTACATAGCATCATATAAATATTGAGAAGATGGTGTATGAGAATTGTGCTTCAACTAAGGATGACTAGGGATTTCCGCTGGGTAACATATGTAAAAAATGGGTGAGGTCTTTGCTTCCAAAAATAATATTTATACACTTTCCAAAAGAATGTAAAAGTGGTTTGGAAAAAGAATCAAGGTTAAATATTCAAAAAAACTATTATTCGCAAGGAAATGGCCTTGTTGAATCTTTAAACAAGAATCTATTGAAAATACTTAAAAGAACATTTTCATAAAATCATATAAATTGGCATATTATGTTATTTAATGCATTATGGGCATCGAAAGTTGCTATTGGCAACTCACCCTTTTTCCTCGTTTATGGCAGAGAAGCCATATTACCCCATCACATATTTTTCTCTTCTTTATAACTGTCTTAGAGTGTCTAAGAAATTAAGTCATTAGTTATGGAAAATAGAATTAGTGCTTTGTTAAAATTAGAAGAAGAGAGACAAAAAGCTAAAACCAAGTTAAATCAACATCAACATTTGGTAAAACGATGGTTTGGTAACAAGTTTTCATCTAACATAAATTTTGAAGTTGGTGATCTGATTCTAAAATGTGATAAGGCCCATGAGGACAAATGGGAACACACCAAGTTTCTAAAGTTATGGTTGGGGCCCTTCAATGTTACATAAAATATCAAACATAACACATTTTGACTGCAGAGTTTGGAAGGTCAACTTGTGTCACTCCCAATCAATGGGCAACTTCTCAAACGATACTTTGCATTATCTCCTTTGGGAGACTTTTGTACATATTTTTTGTGATGCTTTATCAGATTTGGTATGATTGAGTTTGCTCTTTTTATTTATTGGAGTATGCTTTTTCCTTGGTTTGGATTCCTTTTTTACTATTTTTTTAGTTTTATTCCACAACAAAATTTGCCTATAAACAACTTTTAAAGAGAAACTTTATCAAATGATTTATTAATACATGTGTTAACTGTTGAATTGATTCTTTTAGTTTGATATCAATAAATAGTTCTTTTTTTCAAGGATATCTTCATATTTGGTCTCAATTATAAAAATTATCTTAGCCCACTATGATAGAAGAAGAATTTGTGTTTTGAAAAATAGATTACTTTTAACAACGTTGTTAATATGAAGTTGAAAAGATAAACTTTTCATGACATCCTTGCACTTAACGAGAAGCTTTGCCTACCCATCTATTGAATAATCCTTTAAGGGTTAATATTAAATCAAAGTTCGTTTTAGCAACAAAAGATTAATTGAGAGATAGGAGGTCTCATTATGAGCCAAACTACTATGATCATAGGCCTAACAAAAGTGAAATTATCCCTACTGGCCATCAAGTCAGAATAATGGCTTTTGGCCATAAGGTTGAAAGACAAGAGGCCTCATCATGAGCCAACTTGTTTTCTTTTGTTAGTTCTTGTGAATGTCACCGTCATTATTTGGTCACCAAGCCTAGACAACCACTTTCAGTTAATTACTAAATGTAACATGCCCCTCCCACATTTACCCTCTTTCACAAGCCCCTGGATAAATATGAAGTAGAGTGCCACTATGACATGACCTGAACTCCAATTTCTAGTTATGGAAGTGGGGCCTACAAATCAATAACTTACTGATACCCCTCAAGAGCACTAGATCACTAATAATTCGGTCCACAACCCTTGATGACCAGATCCTGAGTTGGAACTTATTTTTCACTGACTAAAACCCCAACCACACCCACAACAGGGCATGCAGGCGGTTATGAAGCTCCAACTACACTCATAATCCTAGCTTCCAGTGGTTATGACCTAAATTCCTCAGTTCAGAGCCCGTGGTCTTGAGATATGAGCCACTTTTCTAAGCTAGCCTCCAGACCACTACCCAAAACTTCCTGTAACTTTCTAGAATAATATTTAACATGATGAAACCACTAAACATTCAAAATTGAATCAAAATCTTTACGTACACTGCGTAGAACACACTAGAAATTTCATCAAACACATGGTAAACATGTCGGCTACAGGTCATGAATGCATATTTGAGTGTAAATGTCTGTACTTTAGCTGAGAATCATTGAGAATGTATAATTCCCTCTCAAGTAGCTGCAACAACACTTTTTAGCCAATGCAATCATCAAAATTCATTAACTTGTTAAAGCATAAAAAGGGCCATCACTAGACCATATCTTAAATCATTCCAATAACCAACATATAACCATAATATTAACCATGAAAGAACAACCTTCAATTCAACATAATAACAAGTGCAATTTCTCATAAATCACAATAGGAAAATAACTCTTATCAACATATGCAAAAGCCAACCAAGTCAGGGACTTCCACGTACCAACTGATCATAGATTTAGTTGAACCAAATATTTCTTTCAGCCAATCAACCTCGTGCCATATTCTAAGCATGGATGTGGGATCTCATGGGATAAACCAAGACATAATCAACCCAGGAATCTAGAGGTTAAAAAATTTCCACCCTCAACCTACCGTGATCTCACCTAAACTGGCCCCGAGATTAGAAAACCAAACTAAGCTTGGATGCTTCAGAATTTCTTCACCATACCTTGAGGAATTTTCTTGTCTCCACCCAAATTTTGAGGGACTCCTTGAGAAAAAAATCTCGATCCCCAACCATTGGGAATTTTCTTGAGACCACCTCACCCAGTTCCAAAACCTTTTTGCAATCCAAAGCTCAACCAAGAATGAATCCCATCACACCATGACTATCTAGGAAATGGGAACCCCATCACACCATGACTATCTAGGAAATGGAACGGTAAGGTTGAACCATTGTCAAAATTGACAAAACCCATGCCAATGATAACAAATTAACCAAATAAAAAAATCCATGTACCATGCATTCACACCTCAACTGGGTAATCACACATGCAACCTGCTACCTGCAAAATTTTCCTGTTGAAGCTATTGATCCAACCTTCTCCTTGCTTTCCTTGCTTTTCCTTCCCTTACTTGTTCTCTTTCATTTGCTACACCTGCTCCAAAGATGGACATAAACTATCCACTGTTTCTCAGGGGCATTTTTATCATTGATGTCTCTATTTTCTTCATTTTCCTTCATTTTTCCTCTAATTTTTCTTGTATGAAAATCTATGTCTCTTCACCTTCATTTTTTCCTATTCTCCTTTATTTCTCATAAATAAATGTCAATTAATGCCTTTTTGCCTTTGCCAATTCCTTAGCCATCAATAAAGCAAAATTAAAGCAAAATTCATTAGAGGAAATTTCAGCTTAAAAGTGGCCTCCTAGGGAAAAATAGTAAAATAATAGTTAAAATAATAAAATAAGAGTTATGAATTTTGGAGGTAAAAGAAGTTGTTGTTTTTTGTTTATTTTTTTTGGTTTATCTCCTTATAGGTTTATTCAAATTTCAAGTGTAGGCACTCGTTGGATGCAGAATTAAATTTCACATCCAACGAGCACCCATCATGCATACTTTTGAGAAGACCCACATTGACAAAAAATGAAGATACATTTAAAAAGCGTGTTGAACACATTTATTTAATGTATCTTCAATTTTTATCAATGAGGGTCTTCTCAAAATTATGCATGATGGGTACTCGTTGGATGTAAAATTTAATTTGTCATGCAACAAGTGTCTACATTTGAAATTTGAGTAAACCTATAAGGAGATAAGCGAAAAATACATTTAAAAAAAGTATTTTTTCTTCTTTTCCCTTCAAAATATTTAAATGTCTGTTTTTTTTTTTGTTTTTTGTTTTTGTTTTTTTTTTTTTTTAATTTAAAGGATTTTGATTGGTTTACATATTATGATATGGAAATTATGTGAAAATTTCATGGGAACTTTAGAATAAAATTTCCTCTAATGGATACCCACTATAGTGCTTTTTCCAACATTCATCTTGGAATACATGTCCCATGACCTTTATATTACATTTTTTACATGAAAAATAAACTTGGGCCTGTTACAAACACCTCCCCCTTGGGGGAACACCATCCTCATTGTTCTATGACATCTATGACCAACAAACTGCTGAAAACAAGACATATTGCCTATGGAGCTTTATAACCCAACTTATTACAATATTTACAATGACCACTGCTGAAAACATGACAATCATACCATCTATTAGATCTTTGTAATACAACTCATTATGATATTTACAATAACAAATACATATATACTCATGGAAATTTGCTTCGACCAACAAATAATCATACTATCTAGGGATCTTTATAAATCTAGCTCGATATAATATTCACAATAAAATACACATATATACATATGCATAGTTGCTTTAACCAAAAAATAAAAGGACACAATTCCTATATTAGTAATAAGGGAATCTAGAGGCTCACACCTCCACCCTCAAACTAATACCAGTTTTCACCTCATTCCCAGGAAGTTCAAAATCCACTACCAAAGTCAAACCTGCATCCAATGTCCAACACTATGATCCTTGCGCTACCTGTTCCCTTAGTGAATAGGTACTGGCTCATTGTTCCATGGCACACTCCCAATGTGTTTCTGATTCCATCTGGAAATGCTAATGACCAATACACATTTATTCCCTGACCTTGCCTTCTCTGCTATATAGTCCCTCGAGTAATCTGACCACCATCTTCTGTGCAATCACTCATCTTCCAAGTTCGTCGACATCCCCTTCTCTACTCCACAATCCCTCATGCGATCCATCCCCTAGCAAGGTTTCCTTGCATCGGAAGGTCCAAAATCCAAGGCATATCCCTACCTCAAAACCATCATACTGGTCATATCATGCTCATGGAAACCAATGGACACTATTGGGTACTAGTGTCCAACAAAGGCCCTGCTCCTGAAGTTCTTTACCATCATATTGTTGCTTATTCCAATTCATATTGCTGCTGCTGCTAATTCCTCCAGTCAGTTTCAACCAACCAAACTGGGCATTTCCCCGCTTTCTTGTACCAAGCACATAATTACGATTAGAATAAAAAAGAATTGGAATAGATTCAAATCATATCTCACTGGTGGCCCATCAATAAGGTACATTTGCAATTCTATTTACTTCTTGTCACAACAAGTCAAACTAGCTCTTTGATCAAATAATCTTGTATAAACATAACAAATCCAGTTGGCTCAAAACACAACCATCATAAATCAGAATTATCAATCACATGCAACCATCATAAATCAGAATCATAGATCACATGCTACCATCATACTTATCTTTCAAATGGTTCTTTACTTCTGCTTTGTTCTTTGTCCTTTCTATACACACACTAAATTGGTTTCCAAACCCAGAAAGCATATAGTTCCTTCTCTTCTCTTCAATCACATACATGCACTGGATCAATTTCCAAACACAAGAAACATCCAATGCCTTCTCTTCTCTGCAATCACGTACACACACTAGATCAATTTCCAAACTTGACAAGCACCTAGGGCATTTTCTTCAAAGAAACAAGGGAACCCAAAGACTATACCACCTCCTCCCTCAATATCAGCAACAAGGACATCCATAGAATAAACTGCCTCTACCCTTAATATTAGCAACAAGGGCCCAGAGAGTCTCATATATTCCTGTCATATCACATTGTACAATGCATACACATACACAACGTACAACAAAACACATACACCTACATTCGGTGTACAACACCACACATACACCCACACCCAGTGTACGACACAACTCATATACATACACACAGTACAATACAACAAACACATATGTCACAATAAGACAACTACACAATACACATAACACAGAACCACATGTACAACACGTACACAACAATAACACTTTACATTCAAAGACCACACTGTCTCCACCAAGAAACCTTGCCTCTAGTGTCTTTCCCACACCTTACTGCGTGCATTCATAACCCAAGTCCCAGTTCTGTGGCTCTTTCCATTATCCATGCTTGTCTCGACATGCCGTAGATCACACTGCTTTCATTTTACTGATGTATCCCTCAAGTTATTCTGTCTATAACATAAACATAAGCATATTTGTAAACAAAATATAAAACCATATCCACATAATACTAACCTCATATATTTGTCAAGGCTACTCTACCCACTTGATTCCTCATAAAAGCAGGAACCTCTTCATGCCATTCACCTGCATAATCAATCATTCCTCCACAAGAATGATCCCTGACGACCTTGCCAGACAATGACATACATATATACATATAACCATTATCATAAAACAATCATGATCCCTAATGACCCTGTCAGAAAATGAAGCACAAACACACACACATATAATCATTAACATAGTCATAATCATAACACAATTTCCAACGTTCATAAGATCAAGGTTAAGAGAAATCCCTTTATCTATACAACACAAGCAAAACATTGAGAACAACAGTTACCAACACAGCCAAGACATTTGATACCTCAAGTCCATTTACTTTATCTTTCCTGTTACCTTTCTCATAACTGTCCTACCACCATCTGTTGAAAATGGCAACAAGAAATGCTAAAAATAGTATTGCTAAAAATATCAGTTTGAGTAGCAGTGCTGGATTTGGCAACAGGGAATGAAAAATGGAAGTGCTAAAAATAACATTATATTTTTAGCAGTTTAGGATGGATTCCTATTTTAGCCAGTCCCTGGACTAAAAATAGGAAGTAAAATTCGAATTTGATATTAACAACAGTTTGTAAGTTAATTAATTAATTCATCCTGAGTTAATTAGTTAAGGAAAAACAAACTTGAAGTCTATGTGAGGACATGCAACAATTTATCTATTAATTGAAGATTTTGTCCATCAGTTAAAGAGATAAGGATGAGTTCTAATTTGAGTTGTAATTAGTTGGCTCAGTTAACAGAGTCAAGTCCAGTTAGATTTATTTAAACAATTTGTTTAAATTAATGAGAGTTTAGTTAGTTAATACTTGCATGCATGTAACTACTGTATTTCAGATAACTGAGTATTCACTCATGGATAACTCATGCATGTCAGTTCAGATAGAGACCCCGTTGAGATTAGAGAAGGGGCGGTGTACTATCAGTTGGATGAATAATTTTCCTATAAAGGAAGCTCATCCATCATGAGGATTTATCTCCTTCAGGACTGCGTAGTTGGATTAGAGGTTAGTGAGTGTGTGAAGAGCCCAGTTCACACAAGTGGCTGCACTGGACCCAAATCAAAGTTGTGCAAATAAATATGAGGCTTGGAGGGCAGACCAGAGGTTAGATAGAGGCCTTTGACTGTCTATGAGTAGCAGAGGTATTGCAGAGAGAGCATGATAGCTTTTGAGCTGATTATTTTTGTAATACTGGCTATATTTCCTGTTGTATGATAATACAAAGTTGGGGTTTTAGGCTGAGGCTTTCCCCGTGTAAATTCTTCTGTGTTATGTGTGATTGATTCCTTCTTATTAGTTATATGTGTTCTTACTGATGTTGCTTATGTTTGATTAAGCTTCCCGTAAATTGTTTGTAGAAGTAGATCAAGTGTTTTGCTTTAGTACATTGCATTACCAAGTGATCTACAGTGGGAATTTCTACATGGTAGCAGAGCACATGTGATCAAGGAAAAACAATATACAAGAAGAGAGAAGTTGAAGTTTGTGATTCCTGAATATAGAAATCGAGTTCTTATCACATCTCTATTTCACCTATGGCGTTCAATGGTTTGAGAGTTGAATATGCCCTTGATGGTAGTTCGAATTATATAGCCTAGAAGGGTTGCATGGAAGCAGTACTAGAGGATAACGGTCTAAAGGATTTCATTGATCAAGAAGTCCTCAAGCCGACTGGTGCTGCTGAGTTGGATGAATGGAATAGATGTGTGGCTAGAGCAAGGAGAATCCTTCTGGAGGGAGTTCGAGATCATATAGTCTCGAGTCTCCATGGGAAGGAGACATCGTTTTCAATGTGGAAAACATTGAAAGATCTATATCAGAATCGCAATGATCAGAGGAAGATGGCACTGAAGGACAAACTTCGAAAGATCAAGTGTGAAAAGGGTGATGTATCTAAACAAGCTCACCTCATGCAAGGATGAGCTTGGAGTATAGGGATCGTGACAGCTGATGATGACATGGTGAGTCTTGCACTCCTCAGTCTTCCTAAGAGCTGGCATAGCTACCAGGACTCAGTTAATGGAAGAGACAAACTGCCAGATTGGGAACGACTTTGGTTAGATTTGATGCAAGAGGAGATAAGAAGAAGCACCGGAGATGGTTCTTCATCCATGGAGGATGAAGAAAACTGTGCCTTAGTGAGTAAGGCGAAGAAGGGGAAGGTGAATGTTTCTCTTTCTGAATCCAGTTCTTCCCATGGTGGGAAGAAGTTTGACAAATTAAAAGTGTGATGATTTCATTGTCATGAGGTGGGCCATTTTGCTACAAATTGTCCACAGAGGAAATCCAAGAAGGGATCCGGGGAAGGATCAGAAGGTGAGGCACTTGCTTCACAGTTCGAGTTGGATTTCACACTCTTCGCATGGTTTCATCCATGGTGGGAAGTGGTTGGTTTCTTGACAGTGGAGCGTCTTTCCACATGACTAGTGACAAGAGTTTGTTCAGTACTTTGGAGGAGAAAGATCTCCAAATACTCATAGCGATGGGTAATGATGAACATTATAGTGTCTCAGGTGTAGACACAATTATTTTTTGGAGGGAGCATGAAGCTCGAATTACCTTGACCGATGTCAAGTATGTACCAGGACTAAAGAGAAACTTGGTGTCGATCGCGATGCTAGAAGACAGAGGCTATGATGTAGTCTTCAGTAAGAGAAAGGTTTTCCTTAGACACATCCTCACTAGACAGGTGAAGCAGATCGGTTCACGGGTCAAGAACCTGTATGCTCTTGACGTTCAAGATGCATGCAAAGCCTTGATAAGCAAGGCAACTGATGGAGACTTGGTGGTTGACAGGGAGAGTGTATTACCTTTCAACATGCAACACCATAAGAAGTCTCAGACAATTGTGGAGGAGCCACAATTGGTGAAGCAACTTCAGGAGGTTGTGGAGCAGCCACAACTAGAGAAGCCGAGAGGAGACTGAGTGGAGGCATCCACTCATGTAGATACCTCCAGTAGGGGGAAATTTCGAGCCAAATGGGCAGAGGGATCACATGCAACCATACCTCCAGATGGGAGGTGGGGCGATGTGACGTGATAGTCCCAAGAAGGCTGAAACAGGGGCAGGCTCCTTGAGGTACCCAACCTCTTTGATTCGACTTTGCTATAGGAGCCCCGATGAGGAGTAGCAGGACTGACTGATTGGGTAGACATAGATGCGGATGGAGCTGCAGAGAGAGCTATAGTGCAGGAATTCCAAGACAGCCTAGAGCTAGCAGGCTGCAACAATGCGAGAGGCACAAGTGTGTTGCACCAGTGCAGGATGCCACAGAGAGGTGTGCAACGGTGTGAGATGCATGGAGATGTTGCAATAGCGCAGAGGTCAGAGAGGGAGCACTTGTCAACAGAAGGTAGAGCTTCAACATCAGAGTATGTTTTTAGCCCAACAAAGAGGTCAGTTGGGAGTTTTTTTTGTTCCGAGAGTTGCTGGAGCAACCACACTTGGTAGAAGTGTTGCATGCAGAACATTCTGAAGGTACATGATTGGGTTCGAGAGGAAGCCTTTTTTGTTGAGAGGGAGTGTTGAAAATGGAAACAAGAAATGCTAAAAATAGAAGTGCTAAAAATAGCAGTTTGAGTACTAGTGCTGGATTGGGCAACAAGGAATGAAAAATGGAAGTGCTAAAAATAGCATTCTATGTTTAGCAATTCAGGATGGATTCCTATTTTGGTTAGTCCCTAGACTAAAAATAGGAAGTAAAATTCGAATTTGATATTAATAGCAGTTTGTAAATTAATTAATTCATTCATATTGAGTTAATTAGTTAAGGAAAAATAAACTTGAAGTCTATGTGAGGACATGCAACAATTTATCTATTAATTGAGGAATTTATCCATCAGTTAAAGAGATAAGGATGAGTTCTAATTTGAGTTGTAATTAGTTGGCTCAGTTAACAGAGTCAAGTCTAGTTAGATTGATTTAAACAATTTGTTTAAATTAATGAGAGTTCAGTTAGTTAATGCTTGCATGCATGTAACTACTGTATTTCAGATAACTGAGTATTCACTCATGGATAACTCATGCATGTCAGTTCAGATAGAGACTCAGTTGAGATCAGAGAAGGGACAGTGTACTATCAGTTGGATGAATATTTTTCCTATAAAGGAAGCTCATCCATGATGAGGATTTATCTCCTTCAGGATTGCGTAGTTGGATCAGAGGTTAGTGAGTGTGTGAAGAGGCCAATTCACACAAGTGGTTGCACTGGACCCCAATCAGAATTGCGCAAAGAAATAGGAGGCTTGGAGGGCAGACTAGAGGTTAGATATAGGTCTTTGACTATCTATGAGAAACAGAGGTATTGCAGAGAGAGCAGGATAGCTTTTGAGCTGATTCTTTTTGTAATACTGGCTATATTTCCACTTGTATGATAATACAAAGTTGGGGTTTTAGGCTGAGGCTTTCCCCGGGTAAATTCTTATGTGTTATGTGTGATTGATTCCTTCTTATTAGTTATATGTGTTCTTATTGATGTTGTTCATGTTCGATTAAGCTTCCGCTAAATTGTTTGTAGAAGTAGATCAAGTGTTTTGCTTTAGTACATTTCATTACCAAGTGATCTATAGTGGGAATTTCTACACTGTCCATTTACCCCAATGGACCCAACTAGGCCAATTGAATATCATATTCTTACCTTCAATTGCTCTCTACTCATGCACCAGGATTCATCTGGGTCTTATATTACCTGTTGGGTTTCATCCAGGTTCCCCGAGTTCCATTAACTTTTCTCTTTCCCCAACAAATTCCCAAGGCCCTCAAAACATACAAGGCAAGAACAAGGAGAAAACAAGAAGACAACCAAACAATAATACAACATCACAAACAAAGTGGCATGGCCATGCACCAGACACAATCAAAATTGCAAATCAAGCACAAACAAATCACAAAACTAGCAATAAACACCATGAATCAACCCCATGGTTCCCAATGCTTCTAAGGGAAAGCTCAACCCGAGTCTTCTTCAAGATTTCATGGTAGTATCTTTCCCATGCAAGTCCCTACATAATATTTCCATAAACATAGAACTGCCTGTGCATAAATAGACATAATAATATATCATTTACCTTACCTTGTTGTACCCAACATGCTGACTTGTAACTAAACATGTACATATATTATCTCTCAAGGACTCCAATTCCTTGATGAATCCAACCATAATCGGAAACCAACTATTATACCTATCAAATACATATTCATGAATATAACACATATCCACATAATGTCATACAAAATCAAGGTTAAGAAGACTTCCTGTATTCATGCAAAACACTCATTCATTTCGAATTGTGGTTTCCAAACATATCCAAAAGAATTCTCACCCAATTCCTTTCTTTTAACTTTTACCTTATATAATTAAGTCTCATTATGTGCTATCAAATCACCCAGTTATTAGTTATAATAATAAATCAATTGTTACATTACCAAGCATGTTGCATTGCAATTATTCACGCATGTCAGTCACATGTCCCATATATCAATACATCATGTCTATTAATTTGCAATAAGCCTTTACCAAGACTCAACCATGCCATAATCAACTCATTGTCGTTAGTCATAATACCACAACTAGCACCCACTTGCACTAAAGTGCATATCAAC
The DNA here is from genome assembly GCA_031772625.1 of Pinus tabuliformis. Lineage (NCBI taxonomy): Eukaryota > Viridiplantae > Streptophyta > Pinopsida > Pinales > Pinaceae > Pinus > Pinus tabuliformis. The sequence goes on from CM062818.1 coordinate 2,061,605,671, forward strand.
TATCTCAGCACATATTATGTTAGTACAACTATCTAACAAGGTCATTCCTTCATGCAATATTATAGACACATACTCATATCATGCCACCTTTCCATTCCATAGATTTCACGTCAGGATTGTAAGGAGATCCATGTGAACCCTAGTCCACTACTCTGCTCTTCATCCTTGATATTCTATTTCCTGCAAACATACCATGTTAGATAAACCAAATAGATGACATTATCAAACTCATACCTTAGTGTATTTTAGGGGAGGTTATCGTATTTGCACAAGTCAGTCCAGATTAGTACGACACAATATCACAAGTATATTGACTCATACCTAAATATCATAACCATAACCATATGCACATGCCAATCCAGATTAACACGATACATATAACACCAAGATCTTAAATGCAATGACAATACTAATAATGCATATGACCACAATGCATATAACAACCAGCTCCTACCATGCATGACTATTCGGTACATGTTCATATGACCACATTGATCAACTAGCATCTATGATGCATGTAACCACAACAACAGTAGAATGACACACATGCATATAACGAGAATTCATATAAAAACCATTAACCATCATACCTGAATTCCCAATGTACAAACCTATGTGATGATCCTCTCTTACCTCGAGGTCTAGTGCTTCAACCTCACTTTGACAATCCACGTCTCCTGTTCCATCTCAACCAACATATCAACATCATAACATACCAAAACCATAATGATGACACAAAATTCATAATTATAACCACAATGATGCATGTATGACCTACTATGCATGCATAACCATATACATTTAGACCATCCAGTGCAAGTGTTTGAACTTGAAAGCTCTGAAACAAGTATGTAACAAGCCTCTCCCACATTTACCAGTTTTTACAAGACCCCAGGTAAATTTGAAGTGAGTGCCACTACGACATGACCTGACCTCCAAGTTCTAGATATGGAAGTGGTGCATACAAACCGACAACTTAATGATACCCCTCAGGAGCAGTAGATCACTTAGAAGTCAGTCCACAACCCCTGATGTCCAGATCCTGAGTTGGAACTTCTTTTCCATTGACCTAACCCCCAACCACACCCATAATAAGGCATGCATGAAGTTATGAGGCTCTGAACGCACTCATAAGCCTAGATTCTAGCGATTATGACCTAAATTCCTTAGTTCAAAGCCTGCAGTCCCGAGATCTGAGCCACTTTTCTAGGCTAGCCTCCATACCGCTGCCCAAAACTTCCTGTAACTTTCCAGAATCACATTTGATATGACAAAAATGCTAAACATGCAAACTTGAATCAGAAACTTGACCTGGGCTGCCTAAGACACACTAGACATTTCATCAAACACATTGTAAACATGTAAGCTACATGTCATGAATGCATATCTAAGTGTAAATCTGTGTACTTTAGCTGAGAATCACCGAGAAGGTCTAGTGCCCTCTCAAGTAGATGCAACAATACTTGTTAGCCGATGCAATCATCAACCATTCATTAACTTGTAAAAGAATAACAAGAGCCATCACTGGAACATATCTTAAATCATGCTTATAACTAGAATATAACTAGAATATTAACCATGACAAAAAAATCATCAATTCAACATAATAACAGGTACAAGTGCTTATAAATCACGATAGGAAAATAGATCTTATTAACATATGTGAAAGCCAACCAGGTCAGGGACTTCCACATACCACTTGACCGTATTGAGTTGAACCAAATATTTATTTCATCCAATCACCCTATGTCATATTCCAAGCATGAATGTGGGATATCATGGGATAAACCAAGACATAATCAAACAGAGACTCTAGAGGTTAAATCACTTCCACCCTCAACCTACTGTGATCTCACCTAAATCAATCCTGAGATCACAAAACCAAACCGAGCTTGGGTGCGTCAGAATTTCTTCACAATACTTTAAGGAATTTTCTTGTCTCTACCCACCTATTGAGGGCTTCTTGGAGAAAACCGTCTCCACTACCAACCCTTGGGATTTTTTCTGAAACCATCCTCACTCGGTTCCAAAACCTTTTGGAAATCCAAAACTCAACCAAGAATAAACCCCATCACACCATGGCTATCTAGAAAATGGCAAGGAAAGGTTAAAACCATTGTCAAACCCGAAAAAACACATGCCAATGACAAAAAATGAACCAAATAAAAAAATGCATGTACCATGCATTCACACCTCGACTAGGAAATCACACATGAAGCTTGTTACCTGCAAAATTTTCCTACTGAAGCTGCTGATCCAACCTTCTCCTTGCTTTCCTTGCTTGTGCTTTGCTTTCTTTTCCTTCCCTTGCTTGTCCAAGTGCTTTTTCTCTTTTCTTTTCTACACCCGCTCCAAAGATGGGCAAAAGATATCAACTATTTTTTAGGTGCATTTTTATCATTGATGTCTTTATTTTCTTCATTTTCCTTCCTTTTTCCTCTAATTTCCCTTCCATGCAAAACTATGTTTCTTCACCTTCCCTTTCTCCTTATTTTCTTTATTTCTCATAAATAAATGCCAATTAATGTCTTTTTTCCTTTGACAATGCCTTTGACAATTTCCTTAGCCATTAATAAACTAAAAGTGATTCCCACTATAGTGCTTTTCCCTACATTCAACTTGAAATACATGTCCCATGACCTTGGTCTTATATTTTTTTACATGCTAGATGATTGTCTCATTCATATCATTTCTTTTGCTAGCAAATTTTATTGATTGTTTTCATAAAGCCAATGATTAAAGTATATGAATTTAAAAGAGATAATTTATGGGTTTCCCTTTTATCAGTCTTGGCCAAGCAATAATTTGAGATTACAGATTAGTTAGCCTTTGCATTTATTCTTAATTTAACATCTAAAAGTAAACATAGTTGATCTATCTTTGTCTTCTAGGATGAGGAACCTGTATATTTACAGCTACTTGTTCTGTTATTATTTACATTGAGAAATATTTCTGATTTATTAATGCATTTAAGAACATAATTTAACTTAATTTTATAAATAATGTTTACAAGGTTTTTTGACAGTGCATTTCCTTGAGCCAATTACATGATGCTCTTTTTTTTGTTGTAAGATATTTATGTACATTCAATATCATATCTTGATTCTGTAGCAATAGTTATTGTATTATATTTACTAATTCTAATTTCTAAATGAAATATACAAAGTAGAATGATTTATTATTTCATAGTTCATTAATAGTGAAACATCCAACCTTTTGTTTTCAGACTTATATTAGATTTAGGGTGTTTGATTCCTGTCATTTTATTTATATACCCAACTTGATAATTTAATTGTAGTTTATTTTAACCATAGTTTAGTATAGGATTAATTTAGATTAATAAAGGATAACTGTAGTTTAGATTAGGATTAGTCTTTCTGGATTCACTCCTTCGTAAGAAGAAAGGATCCAAGGCTAAGAAAGCCTATAAACCTGTGAGGGGTGACTATTCCAAATGGATTGGGCTATTAAAGTGCCTTGGTATAGGCCACTTGCTCTTTGTTGACTTAGGTGTGCAAACACCTGCATCAATAGACACCATAATTCAAAATCAAGAGTGCCTTTAAGATACCCGAGGATTCTCTTTACAACTACTATATGATATTCCTTAGGGGCTGATTGGAATCTTGCCACCATTACTACTGCTTACATGATGTTTGGTCATGAAGCTATGAGATATAAGAGGGCTCCAATAATTGATCTTTAAAGAGCAGCATCTACTATAGGAGATTCATCATCCTTACTTAGATTACAACCTATAGTCATATATGTGGTCACAATAGCACATTCTTCCATCCAAAATCGTTTGAGCATATCTCTAAGATACATTTGTTGCGATATGAGCATATCTGCTTTGTTTTGATTTACTTGAAGTCCAAGAAATTAGGATAAATCACCAATCATCGACATTTCAAATTCTTTCGACATATTTTGGGCAAATTCATGACTCATCTCGTTGTTGTTGTTGGCAAAAATCAGGTCATCAACGTACAAAAGTGTGATTAACAAGTTGTCTTTATCTATCTTCATGTAAACACTGCGCCCAAATACTCATCTTTTGAAGACTTGTTGTTTAAGGGAATGCTAATTTCTAGCATATAAATCTCTAAGAGCTTGTTTTAATCCATCTTCAATTTGTAAACAAAATCTTTTCCTTTTGCTAAATCGAACTTTCTGGTTGTTCCATGTAAACTTATTCTTTTAGTTCATCATTTAGAAACATTGATTTTGCGTCAATTTAATAAACTTTGAAGCCTTTTGAATAAGTAAATTCTAAGAACATCCTTATAGCTTCCAATTAGGCTATAACTTCAAACGTTTCTTCAAAGTCAATTACTTCAATTTGAGAGTACCCCTTGCATACCAACCTTGCCTTGTTTCTAATGATCTGTCCTTCATTAATCTTGTTCTTGAACACCCACTTTGTTCCTATAACATTCTTGTTCTTTAGATGATGTACTAGGTCCCATGTTCCATTCTTTTCAATTGGATGCATCTCTTATTCCATTGATTTTATCCAATGAGGATCCTTTCTAGCTTGAGTGAAATTTTCTGGTTCTATCGTGGATAGTAGGGCAATATCATTCCATTTTAGTTTATTTGTCATATTCCTTCGAGTTTGAATTCCATCATCTACATCACCAATAATTTGTTCTTATGGATTATTTTTTTAACGAAATTTACCCTTGATGGAGTTTGAGATGATTCCTTTGGATTTTCTTGTTCCTTTTCTCCCTTTGCAACATCTTCTATATCTCCAAGAATATGATCTTCATTTATTTTGACTTCTCTTTCAGGAAAAGTTTCGTCAATAATTAGATCAATACTTTCAATTATATTTCTCTACTGTTTTTTGTAGCATTTATAAGCCTTTCTTCTTGTAGAGTATCCAAGAAATATTCCTTCATCAACTTGATCGAACTTGCCTGGTGAATCACCATTGATCTTCATAAAACACTTAATGCCAAATATTATGAAATATTTCATTGAAGTAGGTCTTCATTTCCATAATTCATATGGATTTTTGTCACTATTTTTCTAGAGTTGTGCCCAATTCATGGTATATACAGTTGCCACAACTGCTTCTCTCCAAAATTTAGACTGCAAATTAGCTGCAAGAAACATTGTTCTTGTAGTCTCTTGTATGGTTTTGTTCCTTGTTTCAACCACTCCATTTTCTTGTGGAGTTCTAGAAAATAAGTGTTTCCTTTCTATTCCATGTGTTTCACAAAATTCATTGAATTATTTTGAAGTAAATTATCCACCTCTATTTGTTCTTAGGCACTTGATTTTTTATTTGCTTTCATTTTCAACAATAGCCTTGAAATTCTTAAAACATTCTAGAGCTTCTGTTTAAAACTTTTGAAAAATACCCACATCATTATAGTATAATCATCTGCAAATAATACAAAGTACCTTTCTCCTTGTAGAGATGGAGTTATGGTTGGTATGCATGGATGATCTCCAGAGGTTTTGATGTTGAACATTCTTTTGACTTGAAGCTTGTCCTAATTTTCTTCCCATGTTGGCATGGTGGAAAAATATCATTTATTGGTCTTGAGATCAAGGGAATGTATCTCATAGCTTTAGTTTTGTTGATCTTCACCAAATCGACAAAGTGTAGATGTCCCAATCGCTTGTGCCATAACAAACTTTCATCTAGTACACTGATGTAACATATTTCTTCTTGTATTTCACTGAGAATGTATACATTATCTACTTCTCTTACTTCTTTTCCCACAAGTTTCCTGAAGGAGACCTTCTTATCTCATGATTTTTAGCACTAAAGATGATATCATGTCCTTGGTCACAAATTTGGTTGATGCTTAGAAGATTGTGTTTGAGTGCCTCAACAAATAGTGAATTTTTTGCTTTTCCCATCCCATTGACGAGATTCACTGTGCCTTTACCAACAATTAATAGATCCACTCCCAAAAGTCACATTTCCATCCTTCTTGTATAGGGAGATGAAATTATTTTGGTCACCATTCATTTTCCTAGAACATCCACTATCTACAAACCAATTGTTTTCCTCATTTTATGCACACAAAGATAAACCATATTTTTCCATAGTGGATTCCTTCTCCAAATTTTTTCTTTTGGCTCAAGTGGACAATTTTGAGCTTCATGACCTGGATTATTACATTTGGAGCATTCTTTACTATACTTTGAAAAATGATCAAATGAGTTATAAGTCTTGATATGATCTTGTCTTATTGAATCAATAGGTCTATTTTGGAAGTCAGTCCTATATCCCCTTGATTTAACATTCTTATTACTTCCATAAGCCTTGCAGTGTTTAGCTTGGTGACTATTTTTTTTTCAAAAGAAACAATGACCAAGAAAAATAGTTTGATACCTGTTAGGATAACCTTAGTTTGATGTGACATTCTATTAGGTCCATATAATAATAGTGCCCCCCTTATTTTTATTGTTGTGCCCTTACATTATTATTGTTATGTAGGCTCTGATTATATTATGATCCATTAGACTCCTATATATACAAAGGAGGTCTTGTCATTTGTATCATCCAAGGATTGTTCATTTATTTAATGTAAATGAGGTTTCCTCCTCGAAGAGTATAATTTTAAAGTTGTTGATCTATATTTTTGTGAGCTGGTTGCATAACATTTGGTATCAGAGCTTTGGATTTTAGGGTTTCTCTTTGTCAAAATATCATCTTGGAATTTTCGCTATAATTTTTTTCTACGCAGATTCAAAAAATGATTTTTTTACCATGTGGAGCCAAACTCTTGGTTAAATTCTTGTAAAAATTTTAGAGCTTGTTTTGCTATATTTTCGGAGATATGACCTAAGTAAGTTAGGGTTTTTGCAGGATCTCGAATTCTATATCAAACAAGTGACCTAGGGAAAATCGTCATAAATTTTGTTTCAGGAATTGGATTTGAATTCTGTAAATAGTTGCTGAAAGTGCACATACTATAGTTTTTCGTATCTCGATTTTAGGGCCGAAGGTTGAACTAGTGACAGGTGGCATCTCGTACAACTTCCCTCTACTGAACTAGTCCATAATTATCAGATCACCATGGGCAATTTGGCATAACTCTTTCTTGAAGAATCCAATTGTAATAAGACTCATGGGGTTTGAAAGAAGATTTAGAGAGGTGCCACAAGAAGAAATTTCAGAACGTGGAGATCCAAAATTACAAAGTTACAACCATTCCAAGATCGAGCTCCTAAAAGCAAGAAAAAAGTGTGTATGTGTGTGTGTGTTTGTAAAATTGCATAACTTTTGCTTGAAAAATTAGTTTGAAGTGATTCAAAGAGCATATTGAAGCATATATATCAGTATTTGGTTCTAAAATTCCTCCTAAGCAAAAGAATTATACACCCATTAAGCCCTCATAAATCTCTACTATGACGCATGAAGAGGAAGAATTGTAACATGATATATCAAAATTACGGGACCAGGTGCAACAAATTTCGCTCTCACAAAGAACAACCAAAGATGAACTAAAAGGTGACATGGATGGTTTAAAAGGAAACATGGATGGTTTAAAAGGTGACATGAAAGGTTTAAAAGCAGACATGGAAGTTTTGAAGGAAGGTTTGACAAAGTTGTTGCAAGAAAGGCTTCCCAGTGGTGACAAGGTAATCCATGAAAATAATTTTGAGGACAAACGAAATATGAATTACGATTTTAGAGACTCCAATGTAGAGTTTAAGAACCACCACATTCAAAAGATAGATATGAGGAAGCTTGATGGCAAGGATTCAGTAACATAGATACTACGGATGGAGCAATGTTTTGATATATAGGATGTGCAACCCTTAAAAAATTTACGTATTGCATATTTATATTTAGAACCCAATCAATTTGTATGGTATAGATTGATTTTTTATCGTAAACCACTTGTCACCTGGTCAATTTTTACGGAGGAAATGATAGCACATTATGAAGATACAAAGAGAAACACCTTCTTTAGCCAATTGATAAATCTCAAATAAAAGGGTTCAATGGCGGAGCACATTGAAGACTTACAAAAATTGAATATTAGGGTAACCGATATTCCAGAGGAGCATAGGATTGATGTATTAATAGGGACTTTAAAAGATAGCATCCAACATGAGGTTCACCTTTGGGAACTTGATTCATTGGAGAAGGCATTCAGGGTGGCAAGAAAAGTTGAAAGAAAAATTATGACAAAAAGGAAGTCTACTATCACAACTATAAAGATGGAAGTGTTAGTCTTCCACAACCTACAAGGTTGACACCAAAACAATTGGAGGAAAAAAGAGAAAAAGGGATTTGTTACAGTTGTGATAGCAAGCACACTAAAGGTCATAAGTGTGATGAGAAGAAATTATTCTACATAGATTTTGAAGAGGAGGAAGAAAAGGAACAAGAAACATAAAAAGAGGATGATATACACCAGGAACCAAACCTAGAGAGAGAATAAATGAATCCAACCATATCTTGTAATGCATTAGCAAAAATTACCACTCCTCAAACTCTCAAGATAGAAGTATATATTAAGAAGAAAAAGGTAGTAGCACTGATTGATTTGGGTAGTACCTATTACCCACCACTTTGTGAGTGATATCCCCAAGGTATATTTTTCTCCATGATGAGCCTCAGCTGGCAACCAAAAACCCCTTGGTGCCTCTTATTATCTCATTGTGCCATTTATCTGCCACCTGAGCCAACCATGTGGTCCCTAACCCACCTGTATTGATCGTATGTTTGAAGGTGAGCCTCCCGAATCTAAAGGTATGTCTGGTCATTTGGTAATTGAGTAATGGGTTTACTTATCATGGATACTTCTAGGTATGTATTTATGGGGGGGTTTGGAAGAAAGAGTGGGCTTAGTTTGTGCTCTTGTCCCCTTGATATCTTTTAGTTGTTAACCTTGGATCGTAGTCCCGTGGGATCTCCTTTATTGACCATTTGGTTCTAGGGCTGTACTACTTGGGAAACCCAAACTTTGGATACGTGGTCCCGCTCCCTTACCCGCACAAATTACTCACTTTCACTCACTATACCCCCATTCATATTTTCTCCCACTTGGGTCCACATAGGGCCAACCTCCCTATCCCCTTTCCCCAACCTTGGGTCAGGCCTAGAATGATTCCCCAGAGGTTGAAGCAATTAAAAGAAAAAGTGAAAAGCATAATTGGCCACATTTAATAGGAAATTGTACCACAAAATGAAAAAGATGGCCAGGACAAAAATAATTAGCATGTCGGAAAAATCCATTACGCGAGCTATACCCCAATCCATGGCCATCACGCTGGTTCCAAAGGCCCTAGATGAGCCTCCTCTATCATTCAGGAACCCTTGATTGTCCTAACCACTGGAGGGAAATGAACTGCTGATCCAGGGGGATATTTGTGTCCACCCACCTATTCCACCTAAACCCCCCATTCAGTTTCATCTATTTCCTTGTTCATTTCAACATTTACTATTTTTAGCAGTTTTTTGGGTCCTAAACTTCCTTAGCAGTTTTGACCCCCTAAACGACATTTTGTTGGGGTCCATGGTAGGCCCATAGCCATAGGCAGGGGCTTGTGGTGAAACCTATATTACTTGGCGAGACCTTTCCAACAAAGTATGGTATGTGCCAAATAGAGATAATATGGCCAAGTTACGACCCTGGGAAGTTGGTTGCCCAACTAACCCCAACGGGGCCCACAAACTCTTCGTGTTACATCTCCTGGGGTTAGGGTTTTGTTTGTTTATGGTTTTCTCATGTTTTCCAATAATAAATAGGCCTTCAACCTCATTATAACACAATTCAGAGGCATGTAACGACCGCATCTCTTCTCAGATATAAGCTACCATTGCCCGAGCTATCTTATTTCGATTCTGTTTGTAAGCATAGTTCAATATTTTTCTATTAATGAAATGAAGTGTTTTTCTACTGCATCTATGTGTTTATGATTATATCTTTAAGTTGTTGTGTTCTTGTTTAATTTTGGATCAATGGTATTAGAGAGATCTTCTCTTTCTCTGTTTTCCTTTGCATGTCCCCAATGAGGTCAGAGCATAAGGAGTTAGGACTTGATCTGGTTGAACCATTGCAAGATCAACGTCGTAAAACCCGATGACCTCCCATGGCAAAAGAAAAGAAATATGAGTGGGCGGGAGATCCTTTCAAAATGTTGCTTGAGGAATCCCTCAAGCGACAGAGGGACGCGATGATGGATAACTTTGCCTAGATCCTTCGACGACTACCCACAGGCGATGCATATTCATCCAGCAGCCTCTCTAGAGGCGCCATTCCTTTTAAGTACAAGTTAACTTCGATATTCCGTAGATAAATGGTTAAATCTATTGGAAGGATATTTTCCAGTTCATGACTTTTCCAATCGGGAAATATTATTTGTTTCACTTCTTAAAGCCGCCCCACACGTCAAGGATTGGTGGGAAACCTACTGTGAACAAAAGGATGAGAGTGAACCCTTGCTATTTTCAACTGCAACCACTTGGAATTCTTTTTGAGACACCATCAAGGAACAATATTAACCTTTCGGGAGCTATGAAGACAAAATACATAAAGTGGAACACACTACGATAGGGAAGGGACCAAGATGTGCCAAAGTTCAAAAATACTTTCCATACCCTTCGCATGAAGTTGGGTATCAAGGATACTAAGCGGCATTTAGTGCTCAAGTACTGCGGCTGTCTACACAAATACATCCAGGACGAGATGGAGTTCCTATACATTTCCTCGCTCGACATGACGTATCAGTATGCTATCAAGATTGCGCAGAAGTTTAAAGAGAAGAAGCGGGACTTTGGATCTACGAATCCAAAGCAAGGAAAAGGCGCAACCAATGTTGAAATTTGGTACTGGAGGACAGGTGGTTCCCTTAGGCTTTGATCTTTGGCCTAGGGAAAAGTGTCCAAAAGAATTTAATTTTTCTCCTAAAGTGACTTTATAATTTTATAAAGTTAAATCTAATTTGAAAGTGACTTTAAGTGATAAAGTTACTAAGTCTAATTTTAAAGTGACTTTTATAAAGTCAATGAAAAATTAGAAAGGAAAAGTGACTTTGGAAATAAATGACTAAGTGGGTCTTTATTAAAGTGGGGTGAATTAAAAAATAAAAAGTGAGATTTAAATGAGCATTTAATCTCAGCCATTGATCTAAATCTATTTCAGCCATTGGATTTAGAGATCACCCAAAAGTCACTTGGATCACCCAAAAGTCACTTGGAGTTATATTAAGGGAGGAAAAGGAGGAAAAGATCACACATTCGATTCAATTCTTTCATGAGCAGATTGAGAGAAGGAGAGCAAGAGAGCAAGGGAGATTTCTGGGCGGTGTAATAGCTGCGGAGTATCAGCAGCGGTGTAACAACAACGGTGTATCAGCAACAGCAGCGGTGTATCAGCAACAACAGCGGTGTATCAACATCAGCAGCGGTGTATCAACAACAACAGCGGTGTATTAGCAGCGGTGTATCAGCAACAGCAACGGTGTATCAACATCAGTAGCGGTGTATCAACAACAGCAGCGGTGTATCAGCAACAACAGCGGTGTATCAGCAACAACAACGGTGTATCAGCAACAGCAGCGGTGTATCAGCAACAGCAGCGGTGTATCAGCAACAACAGCGGTGTATCAGCAGCGGTGTATCAACAACAGCAGCGGTGTATCAGCAGCAGCAGCGGTGTATCAGCAGCAGTGTATTAGCAGTGGTGTATCAACAGTGGTGTATCAGCAAGGCTGAGTTTCAGCAAGGCTGAGATAAGTTGTAAAAGTCTGTTTGCTGATTTTTTGCTGAATATTTCTCCTACTGTAAAAAGGCATTTTCCAGAAATAAAGAAGAGCTCTCAAACTGGTTCTCCCCAAGAGTTGTAGGGGGTTTTTCCAGGGTCACATTGACAAAATATCTCAGTGTTTAAATGTGTTTTAATGGCTGTTTATTACTGCTGATTTTTATTTCTGCAATTTCCAACATTCTGTAAAATTTCCAAATTTTGTGTTTTCAACAATTTTTTTTTTCCAGCTTGTTAAATGTATGGTTATGGGAAAGGGAATTTAACTATATGGGAGAAATAAGGAGAAACTGAAAACCGGGGTGGGAAATGAGAAATTTCTACATGGTATCAGAGCTTGAGTGCTGAAGGGCAGTTTGAGACAACAAAAGGAAAAATTACAGTTGCTGATTTTTCACTCAGAAAATTCCAGCAAGCTGATTTTTCATAAACAACAGTTTTACCTTTACTACAACAGTGCTATTTTTCAGTTTTAGGATAGCAGGATGTCATTGGGATTGAGGGTGGAGGATAGGCTGGATGGGCATATAAATTACAGCGTTTGGAAGGAGAGAATGCAGAGTATCTTTGAGGAGGCAGAAGTCTGGGATATCATGGTGCATACCACACAGAACCCTGTTGTTGTGCCCACTGATGCTACTTAGTTGGCTGCTTATAATAAAAAGAACAACAAGGGTAAGAGGCTGATTCTAGATGGAATCAAAGACCATTGCATTCCTCATGTGAAAGGAAAGAGCAATGCCCATGGGATGTGGACAGCATTGTCCAATCTCTACCAGAGTACCAATGAGAACCGGAAGATGGTCCTGAAGGAGAAGCTGAAGAACATTAAGATGGGTAATGATAGTGCAGCTGGATATCTCACAAAGATTACTAATGTGAGAGATGAGTTGGCAGCGATTGGAGAGGCCATTCCACCCACTGAGTTGGTGCGGATTGCAGTGAATGGCCTCCCCCGTTCATGGTTGAACTTTGCTGATGGGGTTTGTGCACGTGAGACCCTTCCCACATGGGAGAGGTTTTGGGATGATTGCATTCAGACAGAGATCAGGAAAGGTCAGCTTGGGGCAGCCAAGCCAGTTGAGCAGGATGAGGATGTAGCACTGGTGGCAGGAGGCAAGAAAGGCAAAGGGAAGAAGCAGGCTTCCACAAGCAGTGGTGGGGGCAAAGGCAAAGGTAAAGGTAAACAGGGGAACACACAGAAGTACTATTCCAAGGTGAAGTGTTGGAATTATCAAAAGATGGGACACTATGCAGTTGTGTATCCAGAGAAGAAGAAGAAGAAGGGGAAGAACCAGGACGTGGCAGCTTCAGCAGAGATTGAGGACTTTGCTGGTCGTTTTGACCGAGAGTTTGCGTTCACTACGTGTGAGTCCTCTAGTGCAGGATCACCTGCCACACAGGTTCAGAGGGAGCATGCTTTTCCCGAAATCTGATTTCTGTAAGCAAGATGGATGATGTAGGTGTAAAAACATTGTTCGAGAAGGATACCTGCAAGATGGTTTGAGGAGCACTGGTATTAATGTGGGGAGTTCGGACTAGAACTCTGTACAAGTTTCAAGGTAGCACTGTTGTTGATGGGTGCAATAGTTCTGTGGTTCCTGAAAGTGGAGTAGAAAATGTAGTGGTCTCTGGAGAGAAGACCATGCTGTGGCATCAAAGGCTTGGACATATTGGAGAGAAGGGCCTTCGAATACTTCATGGTAAAGGTATGGTAGAAGGTATGAGTAATAACTCTATGGATTTTGATTTCTGTGAAAATTGTGTATATGGGAAGTAGAATCAGGTGAGTTTCCCCTCTGGGGGTAAGAGGACAAAACAGATATTAGAGCTTATGCACAGTGATGTGTTTGGACCTGTGAAGGTTCCATCACTGGGTAAGTCTGTGTACTATGTATCATTTATAGATGACTTCTCAAGGAATACATGGATATATTTCCTTAAGAAGAAATATGAAGTCTTTGATAGGTTTAAAGAATTTAAGGCTTTGGTGGAAAACCAGACAGAGAAGAAGATAAAGGTGCTGAGGACAGATAATGGTGGATAGTTTTGCAGTAAGGAATTTGAAGAGTTCTGTAAGTGTGGTATGGCACGGGAAAAGACTACTCCATATACACCTAAGCAAAATGGAGTTACAGAAAGAATGAACAAGACGTTGATGGAAAGGGCAAGAAGCATGCTCAGTGGTGCTGGGTTAGGACCAGAATTCTGGGCAGAGGCGGTGGAGACAACATGTTACCTGGTCAACAGATCACCTTCATCAGCGTTGGAGGATAAGACTCCATAAGAGGTATGGACTGGTAAGAAACCCTCTCTTTCACATTTGAGGGTATTTGGATGTGATGCATATGTACATGTTCCAAAGGAGTAACAAACCAAGTTGGATAGTAAGTCTGAAAAGTACATCTTTATTGGGTATAAGGATGGTTTAAAGGGCTATAAGCTTTGGAACCCAACAAGAAGGAAGGTTGTGTACAACCGAGATGTGGTGTTCAGAGAGGTGAAAGATGTTATTAAACATGAAGTCCAACCAAAGGAACCTGAGAAGATAGAGTTTGAGCTAAAGGAGAAAGAATCAGACTCTACAACAGAGGAGGAATCAGAAGATGAAGAGCCACAAACTCCGGGTGTAAGAAGATCAGTTCGAGAAAGAAGGCAATCAGAAAGGTATAGCCCATCTGCTTTCTATTCAAATTTTGCTTTATTTATTACTGATGATGATCCCTGAACTGTGAAGGAAGCAGTAGATTCAGAGGATGGAAAACTCTGGAAAGAGGCCATGGTTGATGAAATGGCATTTTTGCACAAAAATGAGGCTTGGGATTTGATGGAGTTTCCAGCTGGAAGGAAACCCATTGGCAGCAAATGGGTGTTCAAGAAGAAGACAAATGCAGAAGGAAAGGTGGAGAAATACAAAGCTCGGTTGGTAGCAAAAGGTTATTCCCAAGTGCTGGGAATTGATTTTGGTGATATTTTTTCTCTTGTTGCCAAGGTAACTTCTATTAGATTACTTTTATTTGTTGATGTTGTTTTTGATTTTGAGGTAAAACAGATGGATGTGAAGACAACATTTCTTCATGGGGATCTAGAAGAGATCTACATGAAGCAACCTGAAGGCTTTGCGGTGAAGGGTAAGAAAGAACTGGTATGCAAGTTAAAGAAGTCTCTGTATGGGTTAAAACAGTCACCAAGGATGTGGTATTAGAAATTTGATACATTTATATGGGGACTTGGCTTCACTAGAAGCAAAGCAGATCACTGTGTGTATTTTAAATTAATTGGTGACCATGTTATTTATCTGGTCTTCTATGTGGATGATACGTTGCTGGTTGGAAATGACAAATAAATTATCCAGGATTTGAAGACCCAATTGTCCTCCAAATTCGACATGAAAGATCTTGGTGCTGCAAACTATATTTTGGGCATGGAAATTAAAAGAGATCGGGCAAAGAGGAAGCTCTGGTTAAACCAGAGGAAGTATGTCGAGACAATATTGCAGAGGTTTAATATGCAGGATAGTAAACCGGTGAAGGTTCCTATTCCTGTAGGTGTAAAGTTATTTGCTGAACAGTGTCCCAAGACACAAGAAGAGGAAGAGGATATGTCCTGTGTTCCATATGCAAGTGCAGTCGGTAGCCTGATGTATGCAATGGTATATACTAGACCAGACATCCCACATGAAGTGGGAGTATTGAGCAGGTTTATGTCAAAACCAAGGAAGGATCATTAGATAGCTGTGAAGCGGGTTTTTAGGTATTTGCGTGGCACTAGTGATTAAGGTTAGTGCTACCAAGGAAGACCAGGATTGGACAAAGTTTTGGATATCCATGGCTTTGTTGATATAGACTGGGCTGGAGATTTGGATCAGAGAAGATCTACAAGTGGGTGTGTGTTTAACCTATTTGGAGTTGCAGTTAGTTGGATAAGTAAGAAACAATTTGTAGTGGCACTATCAACTACAAAGGAAGAATACATGGCAGCCACTCATGCAAGCAAGGAAGCATTTTGGTTGCAGAGATTGTGTTCAAATATGGGGTTAGTACATGGAGCTATAAGGATAGACTGTGACAACCAAAGTGCAATTTTCTTGGAAAAGAACCCTGCTTATCATTCAAAGACAACGAACATTGATGTTCATTATCACTTTGTGAGGGATATGATAGAAGACAAAAAGGTGTTGGTGGTAAAGGTGGACACTTTTAAGAATACTGCAAATGCATTGACATAATCTGTGAGCTCTGAGAAGTTCTCCTGGTGTAGAGAAAAAATTGGCGTTTCAGGGCTGGAAAAATGACTAAGCTCTCCTGTGGCCCCTTGTGGAAAGAAAACAACAAGTGGGAGAATGTTGGGTTGTGTTATATTCTTTCCACGACTAACCTACGTAGTGCATCAGAGGGTTACCCACACCCCCCCTTCGTTGCGCCGATTGTGCAGCAGGGGGGTCACAGGGAGGTTTGAGGGGCGGGTAGCCCCCCTCTACGGGGTCCGGTGCAGTGCCCCGAGATTTTTTTTTGGACCATATATTAGGTTGGGCAGACCTACCTATGGTTTTCGGTCCATGGTTTTGGACACGATGGTTTTCAGTCCATGGTATTGGATGCTTCAACATATATAAATATGTATTGTAACATTGAAAGGAATATAATGAAAAATCAAGCTGGTAGTCCTGGTTTTGGGATCCAGGAGAAAATCTCTGTGTATATGTGTTTTATGTGTTATGCTCTTGCATTGTCTATTTTCTGTGTTTTAGAATTCGTATGCAGGTAATTTCTGTACGGGGTTAAAACCTACAACGTACATATGATTTCTAAAACACAGAAAATAAACAATGAGAGAGCATAACACATAAAACACATATACGCAGAGGTTTTCCCCTAGATCCCAAAACCGGGACTACCAGCTTGATTTTTCATTATGTTCCTTTCAATGTTACAATGCATATTTATACATGCCGAAGCATCCAATACATGGATCGAAAACTATCATGTCCAAAACCATGGACCGAAAACCATAGGTAGGTCCGCCCAACCTAATATAGGGTCCAAATTTTTTTTCTCGACCCCGTAGAGTGGGGCTACCCGCCCCCCTCAAACCCCTCAGACAGGGGGGGCTGCCGCCCCCCTGTGACCCCCCGATTGCACAATCAACACAACAAAGGGGGCGATCCACCCCCTTCTAACCCCCTAATTCACTACGTGGGCTAGTCGTGGAAAGAATATAACACAACCCAACATGAACTGCAAGCAAATAAAAACACCTCAAAGATGAAGAAGGACACGAGAAAATGGTGTGAGTTCCATAAGAGCTCAACTCACAATACAAGTGAGTGTCGCCCCAAGCAATCACTAGTGGTTGAGCTAAAGGCTTCCAAATCAGATTTAGGTTCTGAATCTGAATCAAAACCCGATAAGGGAATTGACAAAGGGAAGCAGATCATTGATGTAGAGCCCAGTGCCACCATGGCCACCACCAAGATCCAAAATATTGAGCCTAAGGATCCAGAGGAGGGGGAACACCTCTTCGACTCACATATGTGGGTGAAGGGTTCTCCACTGCATTTCATTGTCGACAGCGGGAGCCAAAAGAACCTCATTTCAACAGAGGTCGTGAAGTGGCTAGGCCTAAAGACTATAACACATCCACAATCATACACCATAGGGTGTCTTCACCAAGGATGAGATCTTCGTGTCATCCAACAGTGCCGCCTTCCCTACAGCATCAAGCCCTTCACAGATGAGGTAGTGTGTGATGTTGCTCCTCTTGAAGTTTGTGATGTAATGTTAGGACAACCATACTTGTGGAAGAAACATGCTGTATATGAGTCTAGACCTCGCTTTGTGATTATTACTTTGGATAATAATTTGTATAGTACACTGGAGGTAGCCCTGCCTATCTCCATCTCTTTGATCACTGCAAAGTAATGCAGTAAGATCGTTTCCCAGACTAGGAAATTTGTTTTCCTTATGCTTCGCCCCCAGGGAAAGAAGAAGGTTATGGCCACAACTTTGAGTCAAGGCTCCTCTGCATAGCAGCAACAGATGGACAAGGTCATGGAGGAGTACAAAGATATTTTTTCCTCACCCATTGGGGTACCTCTGCATTGTCAGGTCAAGAACTCCATTAATCTGACCCCAGGCACACCGCTGCTCAATGGACCAATCTATCGATGCTCTATTATGGAGAATGATGAGATCAAGAGGCATATTCAAGAACTATTTCAGAAAGGGCACATCACGCCAAGCTCATCACCTTATGGGAGCCTGATTGTATTGGTATAGAAGAAGGATGGGACTTGGAGGGTTTATATTGGCTATCGGGCGCTGAACAAGATCACTTTCGAGAATAGGTACCCAATCTTGTAGATTGATGACCTTATGGACCAGCTCAAGGCGGCCAAATTCAACAATATTGACTTGAAGTCAGGCTATCACTAGGTGCCTATCGAACCCTCCGCTGTGTGGAAGACTACCTTCAAATCCAAGGAGGGCCTTTTCGAATGGTTGGTCATGACGTTCGAATTGATGAACGCCCCTCCAACCTTAATGAGATTGATGGACGAAATCTTGAAAACCTTCACCATTGCATTCGTGGTGGTGTCTTTAGATGACATCTTGATCTTCATCCAGAGTTGGGAAGATCACCTCCACAATATTCGATAGGTCCTTCAAACCCTTCATGAACACAAGCTGTGTGCTAACTTGGAGAAATGCACCTTTGTCTTGACCCAAGTTCAATATCTGGGGTACATCATTGATGAGAAGGGTGTACATGTGGACCCATCCAAGATAGAAGTCATTTGGGATTGGCCAGCCCCAACCACTCTAATAGACCTCCGCAGATTTTTGGGTCTTGCCAATTTCTACCGTAGGTTCATGTTGGGGTTCTCTCATATCAATTGGCCTTTAAGTCAAGTCACCAAAGGCAGAGAGAAAGCACAATTTTTTGGGTCAGAAACCCAACAAAAATCATTCTCTGAGTTGAAGAATCACCTCTATTCTGCACTAGTGCTCACATTACTAGACCTGCAACAACCATTTGAGATTGAGGCATATGCCTCCGACTATGCTATTGGTGCAGTTCTTACTCGGCATGGGCATCCAGTGGCTTACCATAGTGAGATACTTTTAGACACAGTACGAAAGTACCCCACTTACAGCAAAGAAATGTATTCCATTGTGCAGGCCTGCCATCAATGGAAGCATTATATTTTGGGGAAGTAAATGATCATCCACACAAAACACCGACCTATACAATTCATACAAATAGAAGGGAAGTTGCAGAATGATCGCCATCAGAAATGGACCACCTATTTGTAATAGTTTCATTTTAACATTAAATATAAGAAGGGCAACAATAATAATGTTGTTGATTGCCTCAGTCGACCACTGGTCATGGTGCCGATCACTGTGCTCAACTCCTGTGGGCACGAGACATCGGAGTGGCCGCATCTTTACAAGATCGATCCAGAATTCAACAACATATACCAGACACTCCTGGAAGGGAAGCAAGTTCCAAATTTTAACCTTCAAGATGCACTTTTATGCCACCTGGGACACAACTCTATTCCTTCAAGTGAGTGTGCCAAGATGATTTTGGAGCATGGTAAATTTTAGGGGTGAATTTTAGCCCAAGGGCGAAATTTAAGGGGTGTTTCATTTTAGAGGGGCAAAATTTTTATAAAACACCCATTTCATATATTTAGCCCAAATTTTATTTAATTTATTATTATTATTATTATTATTTATTTATTTATTTTTTCATTTTAGCCCAAAACAAAGGGGGGATAAACTATGAATCATTTGACCCGATTCGCCTGGTTTTGGAGGTTATTGGTTATATTCCATTACAATCGCTCGATTTTCTACTTTCCAATGTTAAATTCGTTTGAAATCACCCATTTTCTGGTTTGGGAGGTTGTATTTGGTCCCAATCACGCTGATTTCTTTTGTGAACGACTCCCTATTTTCAAATCTGGTTTTCATAGATGGCAAGGGTGTAAATAAATAAAAATATAAATAAAGTGGAGGTATGGTAAATAAATAAAACCTGTTTTTATACTTACTCCAAAGGTATGGTAAATAAATAAAAATATAAATAAAGTGGAGGTATGGTAAATAAATAAAACCTGTTTTTATACTTACTCCAAGGGTATGGTAAATAAATATAAATATAAATAAACTAGAGGTATTGTAAATAAATAAAACCTCTTTTTATATTTAGTCTATAACCCTATTTCTATTTAAGAAGGCTAAAAAAAGAGGTTTTATTTAAGTGAATCATATGGGGCAAATACCATATTTATAAAAGAGGTATGGTAAATTAATAAAAATATAAATAAACGAGAGGTATGGTAAATAAATAAAACATTTTTCTATATTTAATCCATATGTCACCTTATATTTACGAACACTCAAAAAATGCGTTATATTTAGGTGAAGCCTATGGGCCAAATACTATGGGCCAAATACCATGGGCCAAATTATTATTAATACCATGCAAAAAAAACATTATTAACCCTAATATTGGTATTAATAAAAATAAATATGGCACATGGTATTGACCCATGGTATTCACGTGGAATGTAGCCTATTTAAAGGGGGAATTAAACCGGCATAGATCCATCTTTACTTTGGATCTACTAAGCACCAAGAGGGATCAAATATTGTGATATGCACACTAGCATAGAGTGAAAAAATATTTGATCTCAGGCTTGGTAGATCAAGAATAAAAATGGATATTGTAATTTAATGTCACTTAAACATTTTAACTCGGTTAATATAAAAAATAAAATAAAAATCAATTATTAATTTTATTAATTTTTATAAATTACTAATAGTAGTTTTTAAGCTCCACGTTTATGATAACCCATGGTAATACCATGGTATTCATGTGAGCATAGACTATTAAAAGGCTAAATTCTACCAGCTTAGATCCATCTTAATTTCAGGTCTACCAAGTTCTAAGAGGGATAAATAGATTTCATCCCTCTAAGAGTTTGGTAGGTATGGAGTTAAGATGGATATAGGTTGGTTTTTATGATAATGAAGATATTAAATAGAATTAGGAAATTATATTGTAAAAAACATCTTAAGATGAATGGTTAAAGCTACATTTAGTCACTTCACAAAAGTTAGTAAAAAATACCAATATCTCCATTAATATTGGTTTTTCTTATTTAAGAAAAAAAATTCAAAATCTTATCATACTTTCCGCATCACCCTCCCAGAAGAGAGATAGTGGCTGCTCATGTTTCCCACCATTTTTCAAATGTTCTCAATATGATATCTTCATGAAAAAGTTAAGGTACTGATGTTGGATTAGTTGTTTGAAAAATATGTTGGTTTGTACAACCTTTCATCTTCTCTGTTATTCTTAATTTGTCGTAATGATCTATAGGGGTTGGGCCACTGCACCATATTGTCCTAAAAGGTAGAGATTGTGCACTAAAAAGGAAATCAATCCACATGTTACAATGTTGTTAAAAAATGAAAGATGTATGAAGGTAGTGAATTATGCTAATAAGAAATTTAGATTGGGAGAGACGTAATTAAATTTTATTATTTAATTGAAGATTTCCAATTAAAATAATAATAAATCTACATTTATATATTTATATATTGATTGGAAGGTTTATGCGGTCACTTCTTTCCCTTAGATCCCCTTTAGGCCTTTGGGATACCTACTAATTTCTTATATTATATAGTTGGAGCTTTCTACTTGTTGGCGTGTTGGGGTAAACAAACTTGATGTGTTTTTTTTTAATCTCGCAGTTGGAGTCTATGGAATAAGAAAGAAATTTGATTTGCATTTTCTCATCCTGATAGGTAAATGTTTGTAGATGAAGATTCCATCTTAGCAACTCTGTCACAAGGAAATTTTGTATATTTTGTTGTTGCTCAGTACAAAATCAAGTAATTTTTTTTAAAACTCAACATTGGTTGAATTTAGGAGCAAAGAGTTGTCTCCATGTCTTCTTCATGCAAGAAAGTTGTATGGTCCAATGATCTTGCCATATGACTATTGACAGCTAGCTTGCAGTACAAGGCTATCTTTGATGATGAAGCAGTAGTAGTAGCTTGGTGGTGGGGAAGATTTGGAAAGTTAAATCTTCAATTAAATCCATGATTTTTATGTGGCTGGCCCTAACGAATAATGTTTTGATGTGACAGGTTCTACAAAATAGGGAAAAGTAGGGTCCTGGAATTTGTACTCTATGCAAATGTGAAGCGGAAATAATAGAACACGTGCTGGAGGTATGGGGTGTTATTCTCCCCTTATTTGAGGATAGGTTACTTGGCAAGAGGCTTTCTTGTTAGACTGTTTGATGATAGAGCACTCAAATAACATAGATCATTGCCCCTGATTGCCTCTAGATCCATTTGGACATGAAAGAAGGAATAACGATTTTTTAGACAAGGAGATCCCTCCTTTTCAGGTACATCATCAAATAAAATACCTATATGAAGGCATAAAATGACTCCAAAGGTTAAAGTTCCAAGGTGGGTTGCAATCTGGAGGTTGATGAAACTTATCCATGGCCTTTCTTTGTTGGTGATTGCCAAGGTGATATTCTTGTTATATATATTATCTGTGAATATGTGTGATATTCTTGTTCTATATATTATCTACGATTTGAACCCAAGTCAGTTGCTCCTGCATGTGCGATATTCTTGTTTTGTATATTATCAGCAATTCGAACCCAAGTCAGCAACGTGCAGGAGGAAAATTCGAACTGGTGCTGCTTTTGGTGTCTTTCATATCTACCTCTGCCAGAGGATTCACATGTCTCCCGATATTTGATTATTTTTCACATTTTGAATTGGGCATAGAGGATAGCTCTTGTTTCAGGTGCAAACATAGTCATTTCAATTCATAATGGGCAGTGGAGTAGTAGGGATGGGCTTGTTGGGTCAATATAATTTTAACCCAACTGCAAATTTGATGCCCAAATCTTCGCAACTAGTTTTGGGGGTTCCCTGGCAACAGAAAAGCAGAAAATTAGGAGGTTTGAAACTTTGAGGCCATGCCCATCATATAAACCTTTTTGTATCACAATAAGTGTTGGAAATAATACTGAGAGGGGGGGTGAATCAGTATTATCAGATCAATCAAACTTTTTCAATTTCATACTCAGAAACATATACGCTACTTCAATTAAGTGAACCCGCGTGTACACGCTACTGTGTCTAATGAAACTCGCGTATATCCAGAGATCTTATAATTCAGTTAGCTTAATCTTCAGTAAATGCATCAGATCATTATTAAGCATATTAACAGTAAACAGGTGCAGAATAACAGAACAAAACATCACACAAGAGCCACACACATGAACACAAAGATATAAGGTGGAAACCCAATGTGGGTGAAAACCACCTGCTGCAAGTCATCTCAATCTTCTTCTTAATAAGAAAATCCTTTTACAATATTTGTACTGGTGCAGTCTTATACCAGTACGGGAGCTACAACCCCCCTTTGCTCTTGTACTAGCCGATCCATTTACTAGTACGCAGGCTGCTACCTGCTACAATGCTCCAAAGATCTCCTTTAGCTTTTGTACTAGCTTAGATACTAGTACGTAGGTGCTTGCCTACAATCTTCTCACCTCCAGGTACCACGTTTCATCAATTTTCAGACTGGATACACTGAAGCACAACACATAATCTGTAAGGCCACTTTTCATCCAATTTTCATACTGGACCCATAACTATCATTGAAGCTCAAAACAATCATCAAACTCTGAATCACTGAAACCCTGTTAACAACAGTCACCAGAACACAGAGCAGACACAGAACTCTGTAATAACCATCAGATCCATCTGCAACTTCAAATATCAAGCTTTACAATGTATACGCTACTTCGATGGATCAAACCCGCGTGTATACGCGCTTTTGCCAAAGACAACCCGCGTACAGATCTAAAAATAATTTCTCATAACTTGCAGCTGTACCAGACATCAGTCATACTCATAACATTTATAGAACAATACATGCGTCAGTATGTAGATCTAGAATAAGCATCATAAAGATAGTTCATTTCAAACCATTTGATCCCGATCTCTCCTTAGATCTAGTTCTCCATCAACCAGTGAGATCTCTCCTTAGCTCAGATCAAGCAATGCATCATCAACCCATAACCCTGCATACTGGATCTAATGCTTCATCAGATATTCAAGACATTTCAGATGCACTTGCCTAATGATTTCCTTCTCCTTATATAGCCTTAGGCCTTGTTCAATACCAAGAGCCAAAACCACAGAAATCCAATACCATCAACTTCAAAACTAGGGATCGACACGCCCGTCGAGACACAATGGTCCGAAACCATAGGCACAACTTCCAAGGACTAACCGCCATGGACCAAAGGTACTTTTCCACATACACGCGCTTTTGCTGAAGCCAACCTGCGTGTACACGCGACTTGGGCTTAACGAACCTGCGTGTATGAACTTTCTCTTCTTCTTATAGTCTGATCATCAATTCCTTGCTGCTGACCTTCTGTACTATGATTTGTCATCAGTGAGGTTTTCCATCAAGGACAACACTTATCTCATAATGCCAACAATAAGCTTGACAATGGGAAATCCTTTGGTGTTCATGCTGGTGCAACCCTGCAACTTCCCAGGTGTGCATGTTGTTCACAATTCACGCTATGATTTATTTATTTATGTATTTGTTTTTGGTTGAAATTGCTACATGTATAGATAGCCTATGTGACATCCTTGATAATATTTCCATTTGAAGACCAAGTGAAGAAAGCACATATCATAGTTGAATATAGTTTAACTTGGAGGTGTTTAGAAGATTCATTTGTGAATTGAGTTGCTGCAAATAAGCTTCTTATCTTCATTTAATGAACTATGTCAAATACCTCAGTTTTATTTATAGTTTTGTTGAGTTAATGGTTAGTGAATGGCTTGATAAAGACTTTGTTCTTGATCTAGATTCCCCTCAGATGCTAGCAAACAGAAATTGTAGACCTCAATAATACAATTAATGCTCTTGTCAAACCGTGCCTCAGTTACCGAGGGTACTAAATTTATTGTGATTTCTTTATCTAGTTTGTAAATTACTCCGTGTAGAGGGAAATCAGAGCTTTGTAGATCCTCCTCTGAGTGAGCTGGATTCTTAAATGAATGTGATAATGGAGAAAGAAAAGAAGTCGCAATTCAATGCTGTAGGAATTTATAGGGTAAGTTCCTCAGACAGAACACCAAAGGACACCGCTCACAAACAGATCACAGATCAATACACCAGTATTTTGACGTGGTTAAAACCCTCAAAGAGGGAAAAAGTCCACGACCTGAGCCAACACGGCCACTTCAGGAAATTTATTAATAAAAGAATGAAAATTTACATATGCTTCTCTCATAGACGGATTACCCTACAAATGACCCTCCATGCTCTTTAAATAAAGATCATGGACCAATCGGGTGTTAAGCCACGGATCAAGTGTCGGTAATACCGAGGAGAGAGTGAACCGTCGGATCACTACATATCGTGACCGTCGGATTGTAAGTTACAAAATGTACATAGTAAAGAAACACACTTTACCTAACTCTATACCTAACTCTATACTAGACCAAGTTGTACTTAACTATTTCCTATGTGTCGGAATATCCTAACATCCCCCCTTAAGAACAACTTGGGATAGGATTGAAGGATTTACAAATGTGACACAATAGGAGAAGGAAGGAGGCACTAGAGCCTATCCCCCCTTAGTGACAACTTCCTGAACTCCAACCATAAATCGAAGTTTAGTGAACTTCGCCTCTGTGAGAGCCTTTGTAAAGATGTCTGCAACTTGATCATCTGTTGAACAATATTGCACTTCAAGAACATGGTCATGGATGATCTTTCTGATGAAGTGCATGTGCAGTTAAATGTGTTTGCTGCGCTGATGTTGGACTGGATCTTTGCATAGCTGAATGGCACTTTGATTATCACACCAAAGTGTAGTCAGATGTTGCTACTGAAAGCCAAACTCTGATAGGATCTGACGAAGCCACAAGGCTTCCTTACTAGCTTCTACAACACCACGATACTCTGCTTCTGCTGAAGAAAGAGAAATGGCACCTTGTTTCTTGCAAGCCCATGCAATAGGTCCTGAACGCATAACCTACAGTAGATTTCCGATCATCAAGGTCACCAGCCCAATCGGAATCAGTGAAACCAACCAATAGAGGAGCTACTTCGACACTGTAATGAATCCCAAACTGAACTGTACCTCGAACATAACGAAGCATTCTTTTAGCTGCTTTCCAATGACTTTCATGTGGGTTTTTCATAAACTGAGCAACAAGGCCAACATCAAAGGAAAGGTCAGTACGAGTATGGGTTATATACAAAAGTTTTCCTACAAGTTGACGGTGTAAGGTAGCATCAACTTCAGGAGAAGTACAAGTGACTGAAAGTTTGACTCCAGACTGAAAGGGAGAAGGGGCTGGCTTACAGTCTTCCATGTGAAAATGGCGTAGAATATCACAGGAATACTTAGACTGAGAAAGGGAAATACCTTCCTTGGATTGCAAGACTTGAAGACCGAGAAAATAATGTAAGTGTCCTAAGTCTGTCATTTCAAACTTCCTTTTAAGGCTAGACTTTACATGGTTTATAAGGTTGGGATCACTACCAGTCAGGATAAGATCATCAACATAAAGAACAAGAATGTTAAGAGACTTTCCCACTTTCTTGGTGTAGATAGTATTGTCAGAATGACACCTAGAGAAGCCAGATTCTAAAAGAAAGTTATCCATTTTGGCATACCAAGCTCGAGGAGCTTGCTTGAGACCATAAAGAGATTTCTTAAGCTGACATACAAGGCTGGAGTCTGTTTTTATAAAGCCAATAGGTTGTTCCATATAGATTTCTTCATGCAAGGCCCCATGCAAGAAGGCGGATTTAACATCCATCTGATGGACTTCCCATTTGAAAGAAACAACAAGGGAAAGAACAAGGCGGATAGAGTTCATTTTGGCAACAGGGGAGAAGGTTTCAGTGTAGTCAATGCCTTCAACTTGTGAAAAACCCTTAGCAACAAGACGAGATTTATGTTTATCAAATTTCCCATCTGGTCCATACTTGGTTCTGTAAACCCATTTGCATCTAACAAGTTTTCGTCCCTTTGGTAGAGGAACAAGATCCCATGTATCATTTGCCAATAATGAATGATATTCTTCATTCATAGCTGCTTCCCAATCTGGATGGCCTGAAGCTTCTGCAAAGGTGTCAGGATCATAATTCACTGAAGCTTGAGTCAGTAAAGAAGAGGCTCTCTCGAATTGAGAACGTGTACGTCGCTGATATGTAGGATCACCGGCAAGATCACCTGCTGCATCCCGAGTAGCACAGACCCATTTTGGAAGTTGAGGAGCTGAAGGAGGATCCTGAGAAGGTGGGGGAGGATTTTCATCCTCGCTTTCATCATCTGAAGAAGAAATATTTTAAAAAGTAGAAGAGATAGGGAGAGGTGGCACATCCGCCGAACTAGGCTCGCAGGCCGATATATTTTCAGCAAACTTTACATCTCTTCTAATGATAACATTTTTGGACTTAAGTGGAATAAGTCTATATCCTTTGACATCTTCAGAATATCCAACAAAAATACATTTTTCACTCTTAGGTTCTAAAGCTTTATGTTTCTCATCTGGAATATGGGCCCATGCTTCACTTCCAAAAACACGAAAGTGACTTACATCTGGTTTGATTGAGCTCCATGCTTCTTCTGGAGTGATATTCTTTAAAACCTTAGTAGGAGTGTGATTTATTATGTAATTTGCACAATTAATTGATTCTGCCCAATAATTAAGACTAAGTCCTTTAGATTGAAGCATACAATTAGCCATTTCCTTTAAGGTGTGATTCTTCCTTTCAGCTACACCATTTTGTTGTGGGGTATATGGAACAATATGTTGCATTTGAATTCCATTCTCAGTGCAAAAGTTGATGAATGTGTTTTTAACATATTCTCCGCCATTATCAGATCTTAGCTTAAGAATTTGATGTCTAGATTGTTTTTCAACAAAGGCCTTAAAGGCCAAGAACATGTTAAATAATTCACTCTTGAGTTTTAGGAAGTATACCCAAGTGCGTCTGGAGAAATCATCAATGAAAGTTAAGAAATACTTGTAGCCAGAGAATGAAGCAACTGGAAGTGGACCACATAAATCACTATGCACGAGCTGTAAAGGGGTTGAGGCGTGCTAAGGGGCACGTTTTTCAAAACTGTCCCGATGATGTTTTCCGAGTACACATCCGGAACAAACACCATCTCTGCAAGATACCATTGGAAGACCTGTCGCCATATTTTCTTTACATAGATTATGAAGAGAGCGATAGTTTAAGTGACCAAATCGCTCATGCCAAAGTTTGATCACTTCATCATTATGAGCAACAAATACTGAGGGAAGATTTGATGACCCAAAGCTGTGAAACTTATACAACCTTGTAGAATCATCAGCAATGCTAGTAGCTAAAATCTGTCTAGGATCTCTTAGGTCCTTAATTACAACATCATGAGGTGAAAATTCAACGATTTTACCTTCACCTGAATGAGTTATTTGATATACAGATAGAAGGTTGCAGGATAAGGTTGGAACACATAATACATCATTAAACTGACCATTGTCTAGATGAACAGTTCCAGTCCCTACAACACTAAGAGATCTATCATCACCAACATATATATTTTTGGTGTTACAATCATTTAAAGAAGAAAAAATGGCTTTGTTTTTGGCCATGTGATAAGAAGCTCCAGAATCAATGAGCCACTCATGAGAATGAGAAGAAGAAGATACATTTAGTGCATAGCCAGACCAAGATGCTTGACAACCACATGCAGAAAGTGCCATTTCTGAAGATGAAGTTGAAGTTGAAGGTTGCTCCAAATGGATGTTATGCTTCTTCATTGCTGCTTCCAAGGCTTCCATCTTCTTAAAGCATTTGGATTCCAAGCGGCCATCTCGATTGCAAAAGTTGCAATGTCTATCAGTCTTCTTCCTTTTGTTTTTATTTGTCTTATCATTTTGTTGAAATGATTTTTCATTTTGAGGCTGAAATTGATTAGGACCCTTGTTTGGTTTAGGACCATTCTTTTTAGGATACAACTTCTTAGGATTCTTTGGATTTGGTTGCTACTGGGCGGCTAACGCTTTCTTAGAAGAGTTTCCAAGATGAAGAAGACCAAGGTGTAAGAGTTTTTCTTGTTCTCTTATTGAAGAATCAAAAAAGGAATCAAAGGAAGGGGACTTGTAGGTTTGTCCTTGAGAAATCAAGGCTTCTCTTGTAGAATGGAAGGTGGAAATAAACACAGAATAGGCTGGTCCCAACTTAGTAAGAATGGAGTAGATAAGGCTACTATCTTCTTTCTTAACCTTAACACCTTCCAAGAGAAGTCTAAGGGTCTTGAACTTGGACAAAAAATCTTCAATGCAAGAAAAATTATTGGGGTCCAATGTAAGCAATTCATTTTCAAGTTGATGGTCTTTAAGTTCATTTTTAATTCCAAAGACTTTAGTAATCTGTTTCATTGCTTCATCAGGAATATCAAGTTCTGCAATATGGAATCTAAGATCTGGACAAATAGACATCCCTATAAACCCACGTGCTTGGTCTTGCCTATTTTCCCATTTAGCTGCCTTGTCTTCATCTTTCGATTTGGTCTCTTGGCCTGTTGCTATTATGTAAAGATCTTTACTTCTAAGTAAATCCACAATGTAGGACCACCATTGGAAGTAGTTGGTGCTGTCAAGAATAACTTGGCATGAAATTTCCATTTAAAAAAAAACTGAAGCTATAGATGCTGAAACTAAGTGTTTTAATGGAAATATCTCGAAAAATTAGGCTATTTAAAAAAAAACGGTTCTGAAAACGGCTTCCGGATGAAGAAGTTATGGTTTTTTGAAATTTTTTTTGATGAAGTCACGGACGAAGTGCGGGAATGTGCGGAAATGAAAAATCCGCCCCCACAAAATGGAGACTTGAACCCAAGACCTCTACTCTCATAAATTAGCTTTGCACTTAAGTTTGAGAGAGAGAGAGAGAGAGAGAACCCAACACGGACATACAAAAAAATGAACCTTGCGGCTCGAATTTAGCTTTAGCCGGAAACTAGATATTTTCAAAAACGAACCTTGCAGTTCAAAGTTAGCTTTAGCCGGAAACTAAATATTTTCCTCAATGTTTCTGATTTTCCGAGATCACACTAAGGCGCAGCGGAAAAGAGCATACACATGAGAAAAATCCTTCCTTTCTGTTTCTGATTTTCCTAGATCGCACAGAGTCGCAGGGCAAAGAGCATACGCAGAAATGAAAGGTATAGATCCGGTAATAAAAAAGGCTAAATAAACTGAAACCGAAATAAACAGAGAGACAATGACTGTAAATTGCAAATAAACACTGTATACCTCCAGATCTTAAAAATGACGCAGCTAGGGCTGCCGGAAACCTTTTCGCGTGAAATGAAAGGGGTTCCTCACTGGAATAGATGCTCCCAACACAACAGAGCAGTCCTCTCGGCCCGAAAGCAGTCATAAACAGTAGATCTAGGAAACAGTTGTCGGATGCAGTTCTGCCGGCTTTAGATTTGGATCACCAACCAACGCGACCCTCAAATAGCTCTGATACCATGTAGGAATTTACAGGGTAAGTTCCTCAGACAGAACACCAAAGGACACCGCTCACAAATAGATCACAGATCAATACACCAGTATTTTGACGTGGTTAAAACCCTCAAAGAGGGAAACAGTCCACGGCCTGAGCCAACGCGGCCACCTCAGGCAATTTATTAATAAAAGAATGAAAATTTACATATGCTTCTCTCATAGACGGATTACCCTACAAATGACCCTCCATGCTCTTTAAATAGAGATCATGGACCAATCGGGTGTTAAGCCACAGATCAAGTGTCGATAATACCAAGGAGAGAGTGAACCGTCGGATCACTACATATTGTGACCGTCGGATTGTAAGTTACAAAATGTACATAGTAAAGAAATACACTTTACCTAACTCTATACTAGACCAAGTTGTACTTAACTATTTCCTATGTGTCAGAATATCATAACAAATGCCTTGGAACTTATTTCTTCTGAAAATTTTACATCCTGGGCGGTTCTGGAAGCTGTTAGATCATGTCTAACAAACAAGTATTCAAAAGGACTCTTGATAAGAGGTAAGTGCCTGAAGATATAACTTGGAATGTGAAGAATGGCACCATCATGATTGTGATTGTGTCTGAATTGCTTGGCAGTTTCTTCTTGCCACTTGGTATTTTTTTCTTGTTAAACTCAGTTTCTCTTAGTTTTTGGACTTGTACTTTTTAGTTTGAATGTTTGACATGTGTGTAATGGTTTCTGGGTTCAGCGTTATAGTGTAGAGACCTGTAGTTGTTGCATGAGTATCTGTTATCACAATGATGGATACAATTGTTGGACACTTTTCTATATTTATTCACTACTGTGTTGGGTTGGGATTTATGCCATGCATATAATATGCTGGAAATGAATTCATTGACCAAAGTGAGAGGATTTGCTAGCAGAGGGCCCTAGAAGCATTCCATCTTGACAACAGTACATGGGGTGTTAATTTTCAACCATTATCTTGATCCCCAACTAATTTTGTTATTTATACAACTCTCCTCCAACCACATCATTGCATTATGGTGTGTATGGTTCTGAACTACGAACCTCCTTTGATAAGATTATCATTCCTATTTGGGAATGTAACATGTGAAAATTTTCTTTGCAACATTTAGGGTTTGGACTTACCACATGGAGGGCATCTGTCTCATGGATTCATGATAGCAAAAAAGTGAGTATCTGCTACATCAATTTACTTTGAATCAATGCCATATCGTCTAGATGAGTCCACATGTGAGCTTGCATTTCCAGTATAATAATAATTAGGAGGGAAACAGTGCCATTATTGACAAATATTGAACCAAACTTTTGGGGAAGTGTTCAAAGTGTTAATGGTTGGGTTTTTTTTCTTGGGTTATAAGATTCATTGACTATGAGATGCTTCAGAAGAATGCCGCCCTTTTTAGGATCAAGCTTATCATTGTTGGTACTAGTGCATATCCCCGAGATATTGATTACCCTCACATGAGGAAGGTATTGAAGACGGGTATTACTATAGATCTTATAATGGCAATCCTTTCAAAACTTTCTCTTTCCAGCAATGTTTATTCTAGCATATTTTATTAATATGTTCTTATAGTATGTAATGTTGGATTTTTTATGATTTTTAGTACTAAAAATTTTGCAGTTTGGTAAGATTGCCAATACATTTGGGGCATACTTAATGATGGACATGGAACACATAAATGGTCTCATTGTTGCTTCTATAATGACCAGTCCATTTGATTTTTGTGATGTAGTAACAACTACAACGCACAAGGTGAGTTGATGCTATTAATTTTCTCTACACTTCACCCTTTCGATTAAAAATATGACTATATTAGATGGATATTTTTTTGGATCTATCTTAATGCTATCTGTCTATGCCATTCCCCCCTTGTAGAAGAAAAAGAATCCCATTAATGTTCAAGAAATGACGAAGAACTAAAACAAATATGTCATTCCCATCATGGGAGGAGTGATTATAGAGTTAAGAGGTGTAAATTTTCCTTTTGATTCTCTTACATGTTCTTTGATTCAGTTTCCTATTTTTATTTTTTTATGTTCTTTCTATTTCTTATCACTACTAGATCAAAGCTTCGATGAAACTCATTATTTTCCCTGAATTGTTTGTCAATTGTTTCACTTTTTCCTTTCATTTTTCTATTTTTGATATTTTTCATTCTGAAATATTTTTGGATTGGAGGGTTGTGATTTTTAGTCTTTACAAGGTCCTTGGGGAGGCATGCTATTCTTCAGGAAGGAACCAGGATTGGGGGTCGACCTAGAGACAACCATAAAAAATGTAGTTTTTCCAAGGTTACAGGTCAATCTGAGTTCTCCCTCCTTTCCTCCATCATCCATATTTTTCTCCTGCTCACTAATATCATAATATTGGATATATCGATTTTTTTTATCATTTCGTTTCTAAAATATACATGAAATAATTTTCGGCTTTCTAGGGAGGACCACAGAACCCTACCATAGGAGGGTTGTTTGTTTGTTTAAAACAGGATGTAACTGCAAAGTTCAAGGCTTATCAAGTATAGGTGTAGCACTATCACATGTCTAAGCTTATGTAAAATTCATGCATGTGAATTATTTTTTGAATGGATTTTGTTTCTTATCAAAGGTAAAATAGTTTTAGTAAGTTGTAGCAAATTTCTGAGCTCTTGCAAAGAGCCTAATGGATTTGGGTTACAATTTGGTGTCTGGTGGTAGTGAAAATCACCTAGTTCTAGTTGATTTGAGGCCCTTGGTAAGGATCCTCTACTCATATGATGGAGTACACAACCTACTTGTATATTGATTTCTATTGGATTTAGTTGGTTGAATGTAACATGGTATATATTAATGGGCTTGGACAGGGAATTGATGTTGCAAAAGTAGAGGACGTTTTGGATGTTGCTTCTATCACACTGAACCATAATTTTGTACCAGGTTACATAAATTTTTTCTTTGTATATTTAGATGAAAGAGATTCATTGATTTTCCTTTATCCATGGGATGATATAACTTACTTTAATACCTTACATTTTCAGGTGATAAAATTTTTATGGTTCTCGGTGGTATATGCATAGGGACTCTTGCATTAACCACCCGTGGCCTTCTTAAGGATGACTTTATTAAGGTTGCAGATTTTATCCACGAGGGGGTGCAGATAGCCATTGAGGCTAAGGGCTCTGTGAAAAGTTCAAAATTAAAAGATTTCATAGAATTTATTAAGTCAGGCAATTTCCAGCTACGAAATAACATTGTTGATCTCAGAAAGCGGGTTGAATCATTTTCTAACCAATTCCAATTGTCTGGTGTTGGCATTGAAAATATTAGTTAGATATATGACGTGCTCACAAGATCAGAAGTGTCCTTTATTAACTTTTAGGTTGGGCTTCAATGACGATAACCAGGTTGGTAAGATTTGGTTCCATGTGTATATTATAGTGATGAATAATGTTTTAAGCTGAATTTTGTCTGAATTTATGTGCTTTCCCAACATTGGCATTAACATATTCTATTTCGATGTGTTGGATGTTGAGTTTTCCATTTTATTTATTGGAAATTATGTACGACTCTCTTTTTGTTCATCATAAGAATTTTGGGTTGAAAAATATTGATAACTTGTATGGAAGCTATTATAGCACTTATTTATGTGGTGTGACTATGGATATTTTATATAGCCTGGAAAGCAATATTCCATACTTTTCAAGGGCCCAGGTACTGGGCCAATTACACAGTTTCATAAAGTGTGTTGACTAAGATACTTCTACACATGCACAGATTCCATGTATACATGACACATTTACACTAAATTGGGCTTCTAAGCTTTTATTGTTACATTCATCATCTCACATACACTGGCAAGAATTGGTCCCATTTGTAGATTATAGCAATGAACCATGTTGAGATCTGTATTTTTCTTGAATTTATGTGCTTTCCCAATATAAGCATACATATTTTGTTTTGGTGTGATGGATGTTGAGTTTTCTATTTTATTAATTGGAAAAAAAAGTCTACATAATTTGTATGGTACACTCTTTCAATCCTTGATTTTCCTGAGCAGTTATTTAGACTCTCTTCTATTTGTTAGGACTATGTAATAGGAATAGTAGGCATAAAGACTCAGGAAGGAATAAATATAAAGAAAGTGCTACTGTTACATTTATTGTACACACCCTTTATAGAATGAATTTACCACCCTATCCATGGTTTATAGATAGAATTGACGTACCTTGAGTAGGTATTTACATAGGGTTTGATTACTAAATTTACCACTTTACACACCTTGTCTGTGTTTCATTTGATTGGTTGACTACTCTTACTGTTCTGAATTATATTAGTATTAGTCATTATATTAGATTTATTGGGACTTACACTATTAGGAAGCTACATCCCGAGTTTATTGAGTCTATAGAATCAAGCTCTCATTTAGTCTATAGGACAGAGGAATGAAAAGTATATAGAGAAAAATTTGAGAGCCAAAAACAAAAAACAACAAGTGGAGTATTTGATCCAATTACTATTGGATTCACTTATTCCAAACAAGTGTATATATAATTTGTTATGGAGTTTTATGGGGTGAAGAAAAAAGTGCAAGGATTGTTGGATTAAGGCTGTGAGACGTGATGTGATGTGCCTGAGGACTATAAAATATACCATGACTGGGTGGTATCTATTTTGCCAAAATTTCATAGGACTTGTAATTGGTACCATACATAATAAGCAACCCCTTGTGGAGGTATGCCAGTCCATGAGAGGTGAACATGTCACTTGGGGGAGTTGAACCCCAGTGGGCGTGATAACAACACCCCTCTTTCACTGACTAGGTAAGACCCTGTTGACAACATTGTTTAGCTTTTGATTTAATAGTCTTCTGGTCTTAATTGTCTTAACAAGAGAGGGTATTATTCAATGGAATCATAGTATCTAAATGATGAACATGGGTTAAGTTTTGTTTCAAAATATTTGACTCTTGAATGCTCAAATTTTTGTGTGACCACCAAATGCAAGGCCTTTCAACCAACTGGATGTTCAAAGTAGCGCAAATTATAGTGAGTGCAGTCTCACATTGCTAGATATTGTTGTTAGTAGGAAGTGTTGAAAAGAATAATGGGATTTTGCCAAACTGGGATTGTTAACTTTCATTTACATATATAGATATTCCAACTAATCTCTCCTTGAATTAGCAAGATGTAAAAGCTTTTGTGAATGGTGGGTATGGTGTATTGGGATGTTTCCATTAACTCAGGCTCTGAACATCATGATTGAGTGTCAAGTTACTGGTAAGAACTTGGCATGTTTTGAATTAGTAATAATTTTTTTCTCAATGCAAAATTTTCATTTGCATATACATCCTAGCTGGGCTCTCTCGAAAATGGCAGAATATAAAACTTTTGTTGTTGTGTCATGGATGGAATAAAGTAATATGATTTAATTAGCTCAGGTTTTCATTAGGTCAGGTGTCGAAGATTAGGATTGAAAGTCATCTACAACCGTGGTGGTTTATCAAATAGTAATGGTGTTTTAATGAGAAACATTCATCTACATGTACATTCCAACTCGACTCTTTCAGAAATGGTGGTGTGTTTTGAGTATTATTGTTCGAATAAGGTAACATTATTTATGCAACTCGGTTATTGCATAGCAACCATGATTTTCCTGTGTCTAGTCATCATCTCAAATTCTTGTGGTTGTTTTTTTTGGTGCAGACTACAAAATTGAGAGTTTTTTCTTTTTGATCAGCTACTCTGATTTTTCAATGGGAATTTATGTCTAATAATGTGGTGATTGTGCATGATTTGTTTTAATTCCTACATAGTTGTTGTGATATTTCATTCATCAAAAGATAACATTTTTTTTAGTCTGGATTATTTTTCATTACTCCACTGCCAAAACACAGAAGTCCCTCCTGGATTATGCATGTATTTGATTCTTGGGATTTTATGTTTGTAGTTCCTCTGTTTTTCGTTGTAATACATTTGAAATTAAACATGAGGTGTTGTTTTTTGGGTAATATATTATTCTTAAGCAGCACCTCTTGTTGATCAATGCTTTGAATCTTTTTGTATTTGATGTCATGATCCCCAGTCGTTCCTGCTGTAATGGAGATTGTTTTCGCAAGCATTATTTCATGCTTAATTTATTGTCTTGATACAATGACCTAATTATGTTTTTTATTGTTGCAACTCCATTGATATTATTGTCAAGTTCTCATTGGTTCTATTCCATTGTAATCAATTCCTCATGAGTTTGTGATTTTGGAGCAGGTGATAAACTAGGGGAGGGAAGCTAGTAGTGGAATGAGGACCAATAGTGGAGATAGAACCTGACCTCTGAAGCTATAACACATCATAACACAACACACCGATAACACATTATAAAAGTGGTATCTAAATAACGAATAATTCTCACAAGTTTAAAAGTAGTCCATAAACTCACTAGGCATACAATTGTCTAGAAAGTGACTCTTATTTCATTACCATAGAAAACATCATGTCCAAAAACATCTTTAAATGCTCTAACGTAAAGACACTTCAAATCCTTAGACATTAAGAACCATCAAATTTTTAGTCCAACAAGGTTCAGTTTTGATGTACAGAT
This sequence comes from Pinus tabuliformis, assembly GCA_031772625.1. NCBI lineage: Eukaryota > Viridiplantae > Streptophyta > Pinopsida > Pinales > Pinaceae > Pinus > Pinus tabuliformis. The sequence goes on from CM062818.1 coordinate 2,061,642,629, forward strand.
TACCTATCACATCTGACAGAGAGGTTGATTGCTGGAGAATGTTTGCAGTAAATGATGTTACAATATGTATAACCTCAAGTCCATATAGAGCCCGATGCTTCTTTCCCCTTGTGCATTTGATTAGACATGAATAGGTAATGCGTATAATTCAATGCTTTCCATGACCCACCCCTAAGTTTGCAATCTATAATGCAAAGGAGTAACTTATTAAACTATGTTCAAAATGACCATTAATCAAATCAATTTGTCAGGGCCATTAAACATTTTAGAAGCACTAGCATTGGCTAGGAGAAACTAAGATCCCCTAGATCATAATCAAATCAATCCTAGAAACAAATATCATCATTCTGCATATGCAATCCATGTTGATGAGCATTCACCACTCAACTTTCCAATGGAATGTTATACATTTAATTTATAATTCATGGAAGCACCATTGTAGCAACTCAGTTTACAATACTGCTCTCTAGGTCACTATCAGAATTTCATATAATGTATGCTTATTCTTGGGACTCATCAATAAATATTTCCAATGGATCATTATAAATCTAAACCATCATTAATGGAAGCACCATTTATTCAACTCAGTTTACAATACTTCTCTATAGGTCACTGCAAACATTTATCTCATCACAAATATTTAGTTAGGGATCAACACTATTTCATAAACTCTTTCCTTTTAAAGTTTTGTTTCTTGTCACCTATGTTAACCTTAAAGTTTTTCGTTTCCTTGTTGCTATGCACTGCATCAACCTCTATTATTCTATAATATTTGTTTGTTTAATATTTTTCTGTCATGCAAGAGGAAATATTGTTGCTCTTGTGAGGGTAAGAATGCAAGTGACAAGGGTTGATCATCTACAAAACTCTTCCTCAAATGAGGAGTTAAATCTGGTAGGTTTTGAAGAGCATAATGATATAAAAGCTGAAGAGCATATGATGTAGATGTTGAAGGTTGTGCTTCTGCATGAATTATAGTGCAAGGTGCAAGTTTAACCAAGAATATTAGTGTCAACAGAGGCCGAACTAAAGAGGATATGCTGAGGGAAATTGATGATGTTGACTTCAATGGATGCTTAGTAAGAGTTGCAGTGAGAAAATATGGAACTCACCAGCATCAATACATTATTGGATAAATACCACATGCAAGGAATAAGAAGAAAGGGGTTATTACAATGTTAATTGAACAAAAGGAGGAAATAGTTGATTGGTGTAAGGAGATACTTGAAATTGGTAATGACCTAGAGTTGATACAACTTAAGGCTAATGTTGCTCCACTTTGAGTCCATTCAAAGATGGATTTTGGGGAAATAGGTGTGTGCAGGAGTTAAGAAAATATATCAAGAGCTAGCATTATGAACAATTGAAATCCTAAATAGAGATAAAGCTATGGATTTACACCCTACAATTATGACCAAGTTTTATTACACTCTATCCAAGGCATACACAGATCATTCATACATTTTACAAAATATATATGTAATTGTGACAAGTTTCCTTTCCAAGTTGGAAGGAATTGTGGCATGTGGATAAATGCCAAGAGAATGAGTGAAAATGTGCCAAAGTGTTTCCTAACAACTGTGTGGATAACTATTTTGTTGTGAAATTATAATTGGTTTATCAATGTCTAGGCTATATTTGTTTTAGGGAAATAAAAATATGAAGAACCATGTCAAGAATTGTGAGCAAGGAATATCCATGGTTGCACATCCTAATGCATGGATGACTAAATAATTGTTTATGATTTGGCTATACCATTTTGTCACTTTTTACCTGTAGGTGTCTATCTTTTTTTCCCCTTGGAAAAATCGTAATTTTCATTAGTAAAGGAAAATTACATATTGTAGATGCAAAAAAGCATATGTTGTATATGAGGCAAATAGCCTATCAGGTAAGAGGTATAAAAAATAGTGCAGTGTACTCCACACAGGGAGACACTGTGCTTCAACAATTAGTTCAAAAATGACTCTACGCGGAGAGCTATATATGACTGTCACTGTGCATAAATGATAACTTAAAAGACATTAATATTATTTACACAATAAAAAATACGTAGGCTCCATTTGAGCCAAGGATGCGTCTATCTTACAAACATATGCTTGTTAATTTTTTATGGCCATCACAACAACATAGTTTTACAAACCACAAAGGAAAACACGATATGTATACATAGTGTTGGCACTGCTTAGACATTACTCATAAGTTGCAACCCCTAGTAGTGTGTTTGGGCCTTTTAATAATTATTTAAGGTTTGAGAATAAATTGGATGGAAAAGAACCCATGGAGAGAGGTAAAAAGGTTTGAAACAGTTGAAATTTTAGCATATCTATAAAAAGGACCTTGACACCCTCTAATATTAATGTCGAATGTAGGTGCAATGGAATTTGACTAGTCAATTCTGATGCTCTTACTAATGATGAGGCTTGTAGCCAAGTTTTTGAAATACCTGGTGATAAATATGCAAAAGTTGCTATAAAAATGTTGAGACTACCTCAAGGATGTTATCATATATTAGGTGATGATGATTAACATGGCAATGCTACTTAAGAATATGATGGAGCAATTCAAGAAAAAATAGTAGTTGTTGATTACAAAAACCACATAATTTTTTTTATAAATGCTAATCAAAATGAAAATTTTGAAATGAATATGATTGAAGGTGGTCGAGTGATGGGAATCATTAATGAGAAATTTTCATTGCCAAGCCAAGTGACCCTACATGAGTGGTTAGCGGAAGCCACGATGAATATGAATTGAAATGATCTTTACAAATACTAATGAAGAAATCCTTAACATGCCTTCATTCGTGCTGGGCCATAATGTGTTCAGGTGGTGGGGACCAGAGTTAAATAAATATTTTATTCTTGGTCTATTAAACTCCATCATTCAAGGTAGGAACCATTTTTTGGTTGGGTAAGATACAACTACTCAATTAAGAGAAAGGAAGGTCGGTAAGTAAGGGGTCCCTGTTTCATTTTCCTACTTGTATAAAGCTTGATTGAAGGGGAGGGACTTTAACACAATGAATCTAAACATAATATTGCATCGTAAGACCACATTTAAGGTTCATGGGTATGGGATTCCCTCGATTCAGCGCTTCATGACATGGTAGAATGACTTTCATAACTTATATATTTCTTTAAGAATAGAGTGTAATGACTAAATATCATATGGAAGGATGAACTACTTGAAGGTTGATGGCTTAAAAACTACCCGGAGAGTGAATGAAAGTGTTTATAAATTGTCCTTTCAAATTGATGAGCCTCGGTATTTTGACCATGACCATCAGTCAAGAAGATGATGGAAATCAAGAAGGAAATCCAGAACCCATCATAAAAGATGAAGAGAATGAAAAAGGTTTTGTAGAAGATCTTCTAGCTCAACTTATCGCTGCCATGGAAGAGATTAACAATTTGAAAAAGGAAAATGAGGAACTTAGGAAGATAGCACTAGCTGGTGACCAAGATCAAACAGGGGATACAGTTGACCTTGTCAAGCTTCAAGTACAAGAAAGGGATGAAGAGCTTGCTAAGCTCAAGAAGGAATTTCATCAAAGCAAAAGAAAGCATCATGAAGAAGTCATATCCATGACAAATCAATTGGATAAAGCAAAGAAATGGGAAGATACCTTGTCAAGTCAACTTGAACAAAGGCACAAGAGCTTGAACAAACTTGAAGAAGAGATTGGTCAGTACAAGGTAGAGGTCTCCTCTCTCAAATCTCAACTACAAGAAGCAAGGAAACAAGCACAAGGAGCTGAAAAGACCATGGAAGCATTGGAAGTCATAGAAGGACAGGTTGATGAAGCAGGAAAGGAAAGAAACACCATGATTTGTCAACTAAAAGCAAAGGATGAAGGAATATTCAAATTAAAATATAACATCAGTCTTCTCAAGGCTGAAACATGTAAAGCTACAAGGATCAAGGAAGAAATGGAGAAAAGTCAAGCAAAGAATGAAGAAATCTTCAAAATGAAGTCAGATATCATCTCCCTTAAAATAGAAGCATATGAAGCTACTCGTATCAAGGAAGAAACTGAGAAACAACTTGCTAAGAAGAATAATGAGTGTGAAAGATTGGAAGAAGAGATTGTCTTTGTTGGGTCCCTATAATACTAGTGATTACCCCATTACTATTGTAGTTGTACCCCTTATTAATATTGTTGTGCCCCTATTGTACCCATATTGTTATTACTATGCCCCATAGAATCCCTCTATTGTTATTTTTGTGGCTTTATATTATTATTGTTTGGTCGACTGGGTTATATTGTGACTCCTTAGACTCCTATATATAGAAAGGAGGTTTTGTCATTTGAATCATCCAAGAATTGTTCATTTATGTAATGTAAATGAGGTTTCCCCCTCGAAGAGGCTGAATTTTAAGGCGTTGATCTATCTTTTCTATCTTTTTCTTGAGCTGGTTTCATAACATTTGGTATCAGAGCTTTGGATTCTAGGGTTTCGCTGCTCCAAACAGGTCATTGTGGCATTTTTGCTATAATTTTTTTTTGCGAAATTTCAGAAGCTAAAAAAAAACCAATTTGAGAAGACATCGCGCTAAACCTCAGGTCCAAATTTCAGAGCTTTTCGCACTATATTTGCGGAGATATGATCTGAGGAAGTTGGTCTTTTTGTAGACTCCTAAATTACATTCCAAACAGGTGACCTGGGGAAAATCATCATAACTTTTGCTCTGAGCATCGGATTGAAATTTCGTAAGAAGGTACAGAAAGAGGACAGACTGTAGTTTCTTGAATATATTTTTCAGAGCCAAAGGTCAAGACAGTGACTCGTGGTACTTCGTACAAGTTCGCTCTACTGAACTAGTCTATAATCAGGTCACTGTGGGAGATTTCACATAACTCTTCCTTGGAGAATCCAATTTGGATCAAACTGGTGGCATTGGAAAGAGAACACAGAGGGCTACTGCAGATCATAAATTAATAACTGGATGATTCGAAAGTACAGAGATACATCAGAGGCAATATCAAGCTCCTACCAAGTGAAAAAAGGTGTGTAGATTTTTTTTAAATTTTTGCTTAAGCTTGGTTTGAAAATTTATTTTGAAGGAATTCAAAGGGCATAGTAGAGCATTATTATCGGTAATTGATGCCCTGAGGAAAGAAAATGCAAACACCTAGTAAGCAACCTGAAAGCTCTAGCATGACTCATGAAGAAGAGGAAGAAATGCTACATGATATATCAAAATTACAAGACCAGGTGCAACAAATGTCACTTTCACAAAAGCTAATAGAAGCTAAGATAAAGGGTGTGGAAGCTAATATGGATGATTTGAAGATAGATTTGAAGACAGATTTGAAGAGAGACATGGCAGATTTGAAGACAGATTTGACAAATTTTCTACAAGAAATACTTACTAATGGTGAAAAGGTAGTAAAGGAAACTCATGATGCGAACAAAAGAAATGTTAATCATGATTTCATAGACTCTAATGTGGGATCGAAGACCCACCATTTTCAAAAAATCGATATGAGGAATTTTGATGGCAAGGATCCCGCAACATGGATATTACAGATGGAGCAATTTTTCGATCTCAATAATGTGCAAAACACACAAAAGGTACGTATTGCAACTTTATATTTGGAACCAAATCAGTTTGTATGGTATCAATGGCTTTTCTCTCGTAAACAAATTATCACTTGGGCAATTTTTACGGAAGAATTGATAGCACATTATGAGGATACAAAAAGCAACACTTTTTTTAGCCAATTGATAAGTCTCAAACAAAAGAGTTCAATAATGGAGCACATTGAGGAGTTCCAAAAATTGAACATAAGGGTAAAAAATATTCCAGAGGAGCATAGGATTGATGTGTTCATAGGGACTTTGAAGGATAATATCCAACATGATGTTTGCCTTTGGGAACCTGATTCATTAGAGAAGGCATTCAGGTTAGCAAGAAAAATGGAAAGAAAAATTATGGCAACCAGGAAGCATACCACTCACAACTATAAAGATGGAAGTGTTGTTGCCCCTAGTCTTCCACAACCTATAAGGTTGACACCACAACAATTGGAAGAAAAAAGAGCAAAAGGGCTTTGTTACAGTTGTGATAGCAAATACACTAAAGGTCATAAGTGTGCTGAGAAGAAATTATTCTGCATAGATTGTGAAGAGGAAGAAGAAAAGGAGCAAGAAAGGTCAAAAGAAGAGGATATACTCCAGGAACAAAGCCTAGATAAAGAAGAAATGAATCTGACCATATCTTGTAATGCATTGGCGGGAATTACCACTCCTCAAACCATCAATATAGAAGGACAAATCAAGAAGAAAAAGGTAATAGTGTTGATTGATTCAGGAAGTACCCACAATTTTATTCATTGTAAGGTAGCAAAAGAATTGAATTGCTTCTTATATCCAGCACCAGAGTGTCAAGTGATGGTTGCAAATGGAGGAACAATAAATTTATCTGGAAAGTGCCATAATATCAAGCTATCCATGGGAGAATATGTATTGACTAGCCCAATGCTTTCCATTCCAATGGGAGGTGCTGATGTTGTACTAGGAGTCCAATGGCTACAATCCTTGGGTACAATAGCTTTTAGTTTTCAAGAACTTTTCATGAAATTTTCTGTGGAAGGAAAGGAAGTTGAATTAAGGGGTATTGCAGGGAAACCGAGAAAGATCATCAGCTCTAATGGTATGACAAAGCTTCTAAAAAAGGAACAAAGAGGTGTAATTGCACAATTATGTTCACTAGATGTTTCCACATTGGAATCATCTATTTCTCCAGATCTCCAAAAAGTCTTGGACAATCATTCCAAGGTATTTGAGACTCCCAAAGGTCTCCCACCTATTCGTGATCATGATCATGCTATTCATCTGATTCCAGGAAGTGTTCCTCCAAACATCAGGCCGTACAGATATCCCTATGCCCAAAAGAGTGAAATTGAACGTATGGTTGCAGAAATGCTAGAGGTTGGTATAATTCAACATAGTCAAAGTTCTTTCTCTGCTCCAGTAGTATTGGTGCACAAGAAGGATGGATCATGGTGCATGTGTCCGGATTATAGGGAGCTCAACAAGCTCACTATTAAAGATAAGTTTCCCATTCCTGTCATTGATGAATTACTGGATGAATTGCATGGATCAATTTACTTCACCAAGTTGGATCTTCGTTTAGGATATCATCAAATCAGAATGAAGATTGAAGACATTCCGAAAACAACATTTAGAACTCATGAGGGTCATTATGAATTTTTGGTCATGCCTTTTGGCCTTACCAATGCACCTTCAACATTTCAAGGTTTGATGAATTCAATTTTCAAACCATTCCTTAGAAAATTTGTGTTAGTATTTTTTGATGATATACTAATCTACAACAAGTCTTGGAAGGATCATGTTGAACATGTTGACAGGGTGCTACAACTATTGGAGGAGAAACAATTATATGAAAAAAGATCCAAATGTTTCTTTGGAGTCCAAGATGTGGAATATCTGGGTCATATTGTATCTCATGAAGGAGTTAAGGTAGACCCTAGCAAAATTAAAGCCATTAAGGAAAGGAAAATCCCCACATCCATAAAGCATCTGCGAGGATTTCTCGAGTTGACAGGGTATTATCACAAGTTTGTTAAGAATTATGGGAGAATAGTAGCACCTCTAACAACATTATTGAAGAAAGATGCATTTTCATGGACTCCGAAAGAAACAAAGGCCTTTGAACATCTTAAAGAGGCAATGTGCCAAGCACCGGTCTTAGCTACATCGAACTTCACAAAAACCTTTATTGTGGAATGTGATGCTTCAGGAAATGGAATTGGTGCTGTTTTAATGCAAGATGAAAGACCCATTGCTTTTGAAAATCGTCCAATCAAGGGAAAGTTTTTACACAAAGCTATTTATGAGAAGGAAATGTTGGCAATACTCCATGCACTTAAGAAATGGCGACCCTACCTAATGGGAAGACACTTCAAGGTAAAAACGGATCATGATAGCCTTAAATACTTTTTAGAACAAAGATTATCCTCTGAAGAGCAACAAAAGTGGGTCACAAAGATTTTGGGTTATGACTTTGAAATCATCTACAAAAAAGGGAAGCAAAATGTGGTGGCAGATGCACTCTCAAGAAAGGATGAGGATGTGGAAGCATTGTTGTGCGCCATTTCTATTATCCAACCAGATTGGATAAATGAAGCAAGGGAGGAATTGAAGAATGACGAAGAAGTGCGGGCACTTATTCGAAAGTTACAACAAGATTCCAGTACGTCTGATACATTTAGCTGGCAAAATGATTCGTTATGGTACAAAGATCGCTTATACCTCTGTAAGAATTCCCAGCTAAAACAAAAGATTCTTATGGAATTGCACACTTCTCCCTTAGGAGGGCACTCAAGATTTTAAAAACTTACCACAGGGTTAAGAAGGAATTTTTTTGGGATGGCCTTAAATCAGATATTCAAAAGTTTGTGGTGGAATGTTTGGTTTGCCAACAAAATAAAGTTGAAACAATTAAGACACCGGGTCTATTACAACCTTTATCCATTCCAAGCCAACATTGGGAGGAGGTTTCAATGGATTTTATCACAGGTTTACCCAAGTTGAGGGAAAGAGTTTCATCATGGTGGTAGTTGACAGACTTACCAAGTATGCACACTTTTGTGCATTATCACATCCATTTAAAGCCAGTACAGTTTCTACTGCATTTATGGAAACAATTCAAAAGCTACATGGAAACCCAAAGATTATTGTAAGTGACAGAGATCCCATTTTCACTGGAAATTTTTGGATATAATTATTTTCTTGTCTTGGTACTCAGTTAGCTCATAGCTCATCTTATCATCCTCAATCTGATGGGAAAACTGAGATAGTAAACAAATGTTTGGAAGGATATCTTCGTTGCTTTGTATCTAATAAACAGACACAATGGGTCAAATGGTTGCCTCTGGCTGAATGGTGGTATAACACTTCCTTCCATACAGCAACAAAAATGACCCCATTTATGGCACTTTATGGGTATCAGCCACCATCCATCACATCATATTTAAGAGAAAATTCTAAGGTTCAAGCAGTGGAACATCACATCAAACAACAACAAGTCCTCCAACTCTTAAAGGATAACCTCGTGTTGGTACATAATAGAATGAAACAACAAGCAGATCAACATCGCATCGAAAGAAGTTTTGATGTAGGTGATTGGGTATTCCTACGGCTACAACCATATAAGAAAATGTCCCTCAAGCAAGCTAAGAAGGATAATAAATTATCACCAAAGTATTATAGTCCGTACAAGGTTTTGCAAAAGATTGGTACTATGGCATATAAATTGGAGCTTCCTGCAGCTTCTCGATTGCACTTATTTTTCCATGTTTCATGTTTAAAGAAGGTTATAGGCGACATGCTCCCAGTTCAAAAAATATTGCTAAAACTTGACGAGGAAGGAAAAATTATATTGGAACCGAAAGCAGTCACAGAAAAAAGAACTCGACAGCTACGGAATTGATCAATTTCGGAGTATCTTATCAAGTGGAAGAACTTATCTCCTGAAGATTCCACATGGGAGGATGAGAATTTTATACAGAAGTTTCCAGAACTACTCAAGCGTTGAGGACAACACTTTTTTGAAGGAGAGGGGCATGTTGGGTCCCTATAATACTAGTGATTACCCCATTACTATTGTAGTTGTACCCCTTATTAATATTGTTGTGCCCCTATTGTCCCCATATTGTTATTACTATGCCCCATAGAATCCCTCTATTGTTATTTTTGTGGGTTTATATTATTATTGTTAGGTCGGCTGGGTTATATTGTGACTCCTTAGACTCCTATATATAGAAAGGAGGTTTTTCCATTTGAATCATCCAATAATTGTTCATTTATGGAATGTAAAGGAGGTTTCCCCCTCGAAGAGGCTGAATTTTAAGGCGTTGATCTATCTTTTATATCTTTTTCTTGAGCTGGTTTCATAACAACCTTCCTCAGAAAAAAGTTTGAAGGGATGAAAAAAATCTTGAAGAGCTCTCAGGCCTTGGATGACATGCTCAGCTATCATAGATGTCCATTTGATAAATCAGGTCTCAGGTATGCAGGTGAATCCTCAAACAAGAATGAAAATGCTTCAAACAAAAGGGAAGAAGCCAGAAAGAAATGGTGATGCTCCCAGTTCCAACAAAGGCAAGGACAAACATCAAGGCTACAATAGAAGAAATCCTGCTCCAAGAAGAAATGTAGATGATGTAAAAGATGTGAGAGGCAATGGTTATCATCAAAGGATATCAAGGTAGAAAGGCTTCAGAAGTACATCAAGGAAATCTCCATCTCCCAGGTACCAAAGTTCATTTTTGGTTATTGTTATTCTTGTAAAAACTTTGGTCACATGGAAAAAGATTGTAAATCATATCATAAAGATAGATTCTATGGTCCTCAACCATCTCATAAAGATAGATATTATGGTCCCCAACAATCTCCAAGAAACAATTTTGCAAGAAGAAATCATGAATTCTTATTCATGAACAATGTAGAATTCTTCAAGTGTCATAACATTGGTCATATGGCACGTGGTTGTAACTTAACTTGGGCTCTTACACAAGCTAGAACCATGCAAAAGCAGAAAGTTACACAAGTATGGAGAAGGAAGAAAATACAATCCAAAAATCCCTTGAACTCTCTAGCCAACAACACAAGTCATTGGCCTAAATTTTGACAATCTAAGCATTTGATGGGAAGACTCTGCCAAAAGAGATGATGCATACAGTTAGGGGGAGCCAGTGATTCTTGATCATTATTGCAAAAACTATTAGTGAAAGGGTCCTTATGAAATCCTTGTTGAGCTACATTAACAATCATTAAATGATAAAGATCATTTCTCAGGGGTACTCCATTGAAGAGTATGATCCTGTAACCATTCTTTGGACTATTGTTAAAGATGCTTTCCACTTAATCACTAAGTAGTATTTGGAGCAACAGAGAAAGTCATATAAAGCTAGAGAAATAGGGCAAATAACTATGGTGCTGATATTACAAATGCTAAATGTCTTGACTCAGGGATTTAATTTGAGAACAGATAAATTATGGACACTAATAGAGGAAATATTCAAGCTAACAGATACATCTGGAATGGAGTTTGAAGTAAGAGCAGCTGGCAACATATAACAAAACTGAAGCATTTCAAGAAGATGCAAATCAACAGAATGAATTTAAAATACAGTCACAAATTGGATATCTAAATCTGCTAGGGAAATAACTTGCTGAGATATGTAAAAGAACACAAGGAAAAGATGGCTCATAGAAAGGAGAGTGTCGTGCAATCAAATATAACTTATGCTAATACTGGTCACTTAGAAAATATAGCAATAGTGAGGCACAACCTTTCACCATTTCATCCAAATGCAATGATGTTGAATACTGGATGGCAGTGACTTAAGGAGAAGCACAAAAACACAAAGGAACTCGGATTTGAAGAAAGATGGCAAGAAATAAAATTTTAGTGGCATCTTCTCTTGATTTGGACTATGAAGGCCTCTCAATTCTGACTATGGAGATAACAACATGGATTGAAGCATAAAAACCTGGACTTGGACACTTGGTGTATGGCTATTTGCAATTTGAATGAAAGCATCAAAGTGGAGCATATTTAAGCATTGTTGAAGCCATGATAAAGTAGTTCTGAGACATGAAGAGGGAATAATGTGCTAATTGATGATAAAGCATCAATCCTTCTATCTCGAGTAAAAAGAAGAAGAGCACTATGACAGGGGGAGTCACAAACCCATGAAAATCTACCATTCATGAAGAATAGAAGCAGTTTGATAGGGGGAGTCCCAGAGCACTCCTTTGCCATTGATGTCAAAGGGGGAGAGAAGAAGAATATTGCCATCAATAACAAAGGGGGAGATTGTTGACCTAGGTTGTCATTGATGTCAATATGGCAATACTCTAGATACTAGATGATGATATGAAGCCAAAGGGAAGTAGAGCATATCCATGAAGAGACAGGAGCAAGGCCATCAGGATAGCCAAGCCATAAGCAAGAGTCTGTTAATGGAGGAGTTAACAAAGGAGGCATATCAAAGCTATTGCAAAATATTAGAGCAAGAGAGGCAGGTCTTTGAAAGACACTGCCAAGCCTGAGGAGCCACATTGGAGCTACAGGAGGAGCCATATATATATGACATATATATGCCAAAGAAGAACATATTGAAGGAGCAAATAGAGCAAACAAAGGAGCAAACAGAGCAAACATAGGAGAAAACGGAGTAAACAGAGCTATCGGAGGAAGCATAGAGCAAAACAAAGCTATAAAAGAGCTATCGGAGTAATGGATGCCAAAGAATACACTATAAGAGCAATGGATGGCAAATAATACACTATCGGGAGCTACTGGAGCCATCTCAGGAGTAATGTATGCTAGCCAAAGAAGAGCGGAAGAGTTAAAAGGAGCAGAGCATAGAGAAGAGCAGAAAAGTAGAGTTTATATATATGTGTGCAATATACACTATCGGAGGCAAAGTTTATATATATATATATATATATATATATATGTGTGCGCTATATACACTATCGGCGGCAAAAACATGTACATATAAAGGAATACACTATCGGAGCAAATAAATATGTATAGATCGGCGATATTGTAATTGACGGGTTCAGTTATGTGCCATCACCCCAAAACCCCGACAACGATATATATGTGCGGACCCTACAAAACATGTGTGTTCAGGTGTATAAATAGGTGAAGTCCACCAAAAGTGTTCCGAAGCATGTTTTTTTAGTGTATGGGCTCTAAGCCTTGGCACATTCAAACTTGTGAATCTACAACATATATATATATATATATAATTGCGATACATGCGGACCCGCTGAAACATTGAAATATGATTTAATATCATATCGCATCCGCCCTATCGGTACTCGCATATCACAATACCCAAAGGGATGTCCTCCTGCCAGTGCCGATTGCAATGAATGTTGCAGACCCGATGCAACATTGCATTTTGGTCTATTTTTATGTTGCATCTGCCATATTGCAAGAGCTTAAGGCCTTGCCGCTTCGAAAGCACCGATTGCGATATATGCCACGGACCCAATGGTCCGATTGTAACACAGCTCAATACAATATCGTGTCCAACAGGGTCATAGACCATCGACGATGTTATGGGCTTAACTTATACAGGTCCTCCAGACCAGACCCGATAAATTTTATAGATGCAGGCGTAAGGAATTTGAAGTCTGCCCTTTAGCATTACGACCAACTTTTTTTTCATATATTCCTATGTATTTTAATATTTGCATGGCGCGGGGTTTGAAGGCAAGAATTCATTAGGAAACACTCCTGATAGTTTAGGAGGCCTGAACAAAAGCCGATTGTGATTGCGATTGGGAAGCGGCATGTGGGTCTATCCTGCTAGTATTGTCTCTCTGTAAAATGATAAAGTCCTGTGTATGAATGTTATTAAAGAAAAAAAGGGCTCTCTCTGATATCGGTTAATAGGCATCATTTCCTTTGTAATACAACCTGCTCTTTTGTATTAACGTGTCCATGAAGTAGTGGCTAATCTGAATAGGCAGAGGAAACTACAACGCCCAAGGAGGGAAGCTGAAGGATCAAGCGAGGCAGAGGAAACTACAACGACCGAGGAGGAAGCCAAAGAGCCAGTGGAAAGAGGAAACTGATGGTCAGAGGAAACTGATGGTCAGAGGCATCAGGAAGATACAAAAACATAAAACAAGCAGTGTTGGTTGTTGTTAAAACAGTTGGAGGAAACAGAGGCAGCTGGAGGGTCTAGCAGAATAGAAAAGGGTCGAAGGACCAACAGGACAGGAGGCATTCGAAGGGGAGAAGTAGTCAGCAGAGAAGCAGTCATGCTGAAGCATTTACTGTGGCAGTAAGGACATATGATTGAACAGAAAGCTGGTTCTTATGCGAATCTTAGTGTAGCTAATAGTGGACTCACTAAAGCTGTCTGGAGACATTATCAGAGGTCATGAAGGCCATTAGAGACTCTGTGTGGACAGTATGAAGAGTTGTAGAGACTCCTCCATAAGAAGACTGGTTGTCATTGATGATGTAGCATGGAGACTATAGTGAAGCTATAAATAGACAGAACTGAGTAAAGAAGAGTCATGAGAGCAGAACATCACTATCAAACATGCCTTGACAAGATTGGGTTGGAACCCTTGGGGTTGGTGCCTCAGAAGTAAGAAGGATTGGAGTCCTTGGGGCTGATGCCTCAGAAGTAAGAAGGATTGGAGTCCTTGGGGTTGATGCCTTAGAAGTAGGAAGGATTGGTGTCCTTGGAACTGGTGTCTCAGGAACTGGAAGGATTGAAGTCCTTGGGAGTTGGTGCTCCTAAGTCCAAGATTGTTGCCTTGGTGAAACAGAGTTGGAGATATGGAGGTTGGAGCCTCACAAAAATCCAAGTTGGTGCTTGGGAACTTATTGCAACCACTTATATATTGTATCTATTTTATTGCAAAGATTATATTAATAAAAGCATTGATACTTGTTATTCATGGCCTCCTCTTGTGTTTTGAAATATAAATGTTTCAACTGGTAAAATAACAGTTGGAAAAAGAAATACTGATTCACCCCCCCTCTTAGTATTTCCAACATGGTATTGCAACGAGAATGCTGCAACTCCCAATGCTACCGACTTTAATTATCAACCCGGGGTTTGTACAAACTTGAGAGGTATCGACACTATATGTGCGGCATACAATGTGTCCTTCCTTTGCTGTCATGATGCAATGGAGTGCATGTACTGAAGTCAAATCCTAAACTAATTGCAAAAGATGAAATGTTCGAAATGGAACATTAACCTATTGCAAGAAAGAAAGTACAAGGAAAGAGATGAAAATTCAATGCTAAATCTCACCATTTCCTAATTAACTGCCAAGAAACTATGCTTTTCAATAATGCTAAATTATCATGAACCAAATGCTACTACCTAAGCATGGAAGTAAAAAGCATCAAACATCACTAATGTGCAAGTAAAGGGACTGAAATAGATATTTTTTTTGTCTTTTTGTCTTTTCATGCAAAATCAATTATGAAAACTAATTTCTTTTGGTGATGTGGCAGGTGAATTAAGGACGTTGGAGGTTGGATGGAAGGGTTAGGAGGTCGTTAGATGGTGTGGGAGCCCCTTGGGAGGCTTTTGGTGACTTCCTAGAGGTTTTCTCTCAATTCGGCCTCAAAACAGGCCATTTCAGTAAAACCTACTGGATATACTAGAAACCTACACGATGATCCCGTAGGAATTACAGTGAACCTACAAGATACAACGGAGAGAAAAATTGAAGGTTTTGGAGGTGATGAAAGGCTTAGGGAAGGTGGTAGATGGGTGGAATGGAGTGGTAAAATTCCTAGGATCACTAAGAACTCAAAACCAAAGTTGGGAGATGGGTGGATTTTCTCAAAAATCTTGTGAAATGATGAAATTGGCGAGGGTTTAAGACCAAGAAAATCAAATCCAAATTGGATGGGAATTTTTTTTATTAACTAGGATGTCTTAGGTCCTTATTCCAATTGGAATCACTCAAAAATACCTATGTTAACCCATGCAAAAAAATAAAAAACATTACAAGTCGAAAATCTAGAAATTTGAGAACTAGTGAGCTAGTAAATCTAAAAAATGACTAACCAAATCAAGTGCAAATGAAATAGGGTAATTTTTTTTATGAACTAGAATGATTTTTTGATATAATGTAAGTGGAATCAATTCGATTGAAGCTCATTAGCCTACTCTAAAAAATATCAGAAATTTACTGTTCTTTGCTAAAAAGGAGGTCCAACAATCTAGATTTGGGAATGGGAAGACTAATCCAAGAAACTCAATGATTTTTATGAACTTCCAAAGCTTTTCCAAGGATTAAATAATTCTTGTGATCCTGCAAAAGAACTTACATCGACCATTAACTCAATCCTACAACAAGAAATTCTTAATCATAAATGCAGAAATAGAAAGATATAAAAACTATAGATGCATGTGAATAAGCAATGAAAATAAGGAAAGAAAATGATACAAAAGGGCTCTTAGGTTCCTGGGATGGAAAAACCCAAGGAAAATCAGAGATCTATGGAGGAAAACAAGATTTAGAAGTTGAACATGACACCAATCTTCATTATTTTCATCAATATAATTACATCCCTGCAAGAAAATACAATGGAGCTGCAAAAATACAAGCTCTCTCCACAATAACACTAATGAAAAATCTCTCTAGAGGTAAATTTGACTTGGTACTTATAAAAAATGATTAGGAATCATTCCCCATGAATGGAGGAAGATTTCCCCACCAAAATCCCTTGATTATTGGATCTAGTCCCCAATACTAGGAATTTGCATTAAATGGCAGGGAACACATTCCTAGATTTTCTCAATCATTCCCTAGAGGAAAATTCGACTTGGTACTTATACAAAATGATTAAAAATCATTCCCCATGGATGGAGGAAGCTTTCCCCACCAAAATCCCTTGATTAGTGGATCTGCTCCCTTGATTGGTGGATCTGCTCCCTTGATTAGTGGAACACGTTCCTAGATTTTCTCAATCATTGGAGTTCCACAATTTGTGCCATAATTCCATAATATCTTGTTGACTTAATATTTATTATTGATCCTCTAGTAGTAGGGAACAAGTCCCTAAATTATCTCCTCCTCCAACTCTTCATAATCTGCCCAATATTCTCATAATATTAAAAAATAAATAAATAATATTAGGCACAAATATTCAATTATTCATAAACCTTCCTAATTAATATATTAAAGTTAAAAATAAGTTATCTAATGCAAAAAGATAGGTTTAATGTGCTGAAGGATGGTCATAGGTCTTAATTTATGTTTTAAATTAGAGGCATGAGCCTTAATTTATATCTAATTTAGGGGCCCATCATACCCCTCTGCTGAAAGTGTTGCTCATCCTCTGAGAAACTTATTGACCTCATTGTGCCTCATCCATGCCCTGGTGGCCTCACTCTGGTGCATTAAGAATATTGGCTGTAAGTTCTGCAAGGATAAGCCAAAAAACATATTTGTGCAAAGAAAAATCCTTGTTTCTTGAGACCATTAGTTTTCCTTCTTCCCCTTATTCAAAATGGTTCTTGATTATTTTTTCAGTTTGGCAAGGTCTTCCTCACCCTTATCAACATTCTTCTACCTTGTTACACCATTTATTTGCCTTAGGACTACCTCTTGTACGATTTATGGGTCACTGTAATTCCTATAGGATCATCTTGTAGAAAACACAGTCCTTTTGTAAACTGAAGTAAAGGAGTGGAAAAATGACAGAAATGGTGGAGGAATGAATGGTAATGAGTGGTAAAATAAAAATGTGAGTGACAGGGGTCTCTTTATGATCCTCCTTTTCTCTTTGACCGTCCTTCGTGCTGCCTTGCAAATGGAAATTTCATGAAAATGGAGAGGATGATCTCTTTGTTTTTATTTATTTTATTTTATTTATCTCTTCAAGAATGAAATGTGATGGATGAATGATGAATATATAGTGAATATGAAGTGGATGGAGGGCTTGGAGTGCTGTGGTGACCTTGGCCTTTGCAAAAATTTCTTCTTTTAATTGGTGTCCTCATTCCTTGAAATGATCACCCTTCATAATTTGACTTTTAAACATTGCATGAGTGAAGGAGTGAGTTGCAATTGACTAGTTGAATGTAGTTGAGACTGCTGACCCATCCTTAGCTTATAAGACCTAATCTCTCATGCATTGACAACAAATTTCTAACTATAATATGCTCAAGAGAAGAGGTCAAGAATATTGCATACCTGTACCGATCTGATGGTTGTTGGAGAGACATGCATGCTACTGCTGAGTTGATGTTGATGTGCAGGCATTGGATGGTGATGTTGATGATCTTGATGCTACTGCTAAGCTCTGGAGGAGCTTATTTGACCTCTGGATCTCCTCTAAAACTACTCATTGCTAATCTGGTAGGTGTTGTTCTGTATCATGTAGGTTTACAGGACAACGACTTGTTTTGTCCATATCTCCCAAACGGTAAACTGGATTGAGATTAAACGTTTTGAGCATGTTGAAATCATCATTATGCATATTCTCATAGAAAAATTTTGGTCAATGGATGCACGGATATCGATACAAAAATAAAAATGGCTGAAGGTGATGGAGGTCGATTTCTTGGAAACCGTGCATTGGAATTTTTTGAAATTGCTTGGGAATGTTACCATCATCCATATGCATCTCTCCATGAAACAACTTTTTAAATCGATGCACAGATATTGAGAAAATGCAAAAATGGCTGAAGGTGATGGAGGACAATTTCTTGGAAACTGTGCACTGGAATTTGCTGAAATTGCTTGAGCATGTTACCATCATTCATATGCATATCCCTCTGAAACATCTTGGAAAATGGATGCATGGTTTTCAAGTTTATTGCAAAAACAAATTTATGCTTTATGTATTTTTGTATCCTGTAGTAAAACAGAGCATCCTGTAGTTTTTTAGGACAACAAGAAAATTGAATGGTATAAGATTGAGAATGATGGATGGTTGGTGGAAATAGATGAGGGTGATGGATTGGTATGGCCTTGGCCTTTTTGGAGCATTCGAGCGATGTAGGAGAAAGTCACAATTTGACTTTTTTTGACTAGGCTTGACCAGTTTTCCTTTTGGTACCAACTTGTTCTTGTTTCTTGCGGATGTTGGAGAGTACATGCATGCATGGAGCAAGGATTCTTTTATTTTCTCTCTCTTTTTTTTTTAGGCCTACTAGCCAACTCAATGAGGTTTTCAACAAGTAGGTTTTCCTGGGCGCCTCAAAGGAGGTTTTCACCTAGAATCTTTTTCTTTTTTCTCTTTTTTTTTCTTTCTTTTTTTCCAACCCATTGACCGCCTCATGGAGGTTTTCAATCAATGATCCAATCTGAGGTGCCTCCAAGAAGGTTTTCACCTTCAAGTATAATAATACTTCCAATGGAGCCATGTGCACATCAATATGACAGACAAAATGATGTGGAGCCTTGAAATGTATGCTTTGACATGTACCCGGATTTGAGAGATCAAATGATTTGACTTTGATGATATCAAGCACATTTAAAGAAGAGGGTATTGTTGCAACTTAATCACTGTCTGGGACCATATTTCAATATAGTTGTGATGCCGCTAGTCCACTTGCTGATTTGGATTATCTTGGATGTCTTCTTCTTCCATGACCTTAAAATTTTCATCTTTTTTCTGATTGTTCTCTTGACCACATGGAGGATTTGATGGTAACAATGAGGGAGCTTTCTTGATCTCTGATTTTGTTGTCTGCTCTTCATCAAATGTAGCCCATGATCCTTTGGTATTCTCATTGAATCTTCTTGTTCTGGATGTGGTCCTTCAATAATATCAAGATTATCGTTTTGGATGTGGTCCTTCAATAATATCAAGATTATCTCTTTTTTGCAATACTCTTCCTGAGCTATGGTGAATACCATTGATCTCAAGAGGAGATGTTTGGAAGTGTTGTACCTTAGCATTGTAAGTGGGTTGAGCCACTTCAATGTGTGGGTTTGGGAATGGTGGTATAGGTAGTTGAGTGGGAGTGTATATTTGAGATGGATGTGGATGGGGTTGTGGTTGTGGTGGAGGTGAATGGTAAGGATAACATGGAGTTTGGTATGGAGGATATTGAAGAAAATACTGAGGATATTGTGGATGGCTCCCATAAGTTCCTTGCCAACCTTATTGCCAAGATTGGTTTTGGGGTTGAGATGGCCAATGTTTCCAAGGAAAGGGTGTGTTCCAATTACTTTGAGGTGGATGTGCATAAACTTGAAATTGTGAATTAGGCTCTTGCATCATATCACATTGAATAGGTTTCCATGGTCCTCTTGGAGCTACATAACATTGCTGCATTGGCAATTGACTTGCTCCCTTGTTCTCTTGGTGAAATTCCTTCAACCTTAGTAATGATGGACAATGTTTAACATCTTGTGATTCTGCAACAAAAATATCAGCATTTTCTTTTCCTTCATCTTGCATTCTTAACATTTCTACTTGTTTTGTTAGATTGCTAAGAATTTATATTTTAAAATCATCAAACAAATTTCCAAGTTTAGCTCGACTTACCGATCTTGATGCCGATTTACCTACTCTTGTTTTTCCTCTTGATATGTGTTTGCATGTTTCAAAAATTTCCTCAAATGATAATTGATATACATCACCTCTACTCATGAGATTAAGGAGATCAATCCATTCATCCCTAATTGTTCTAAGTAAGAGGGTTTTTAGTGTGTCAGATCCTAAATGATGTAGTTTTTCCCTCTTAACATTATACATGAACCTCTCTATTAGATCATCTATACTCTCATATTCTCTTTGATTCATTCTAAATATTTCTTCTTTAAGATCACGATCTTTATATTTTTCTATAAATATCTTTTGCATATCATTCCATGACCTTATTTTATTAGCCCCTAAACTCATGAACCATTTAAGAGCTATATCCTTCAAAGTTGTTGGAAACAATCTCAATTTTTGAGTTTTCAATAAGTAACCATAAGATCTACAAGCAATTTCAAATTCAAAGAGAAAGGTTTCCGGATCCTCTGACCTTAGACCATGAAATTTTTGAAGAAAAGTTGGAGGGATGTTCTTCATGTGCCCTTGATATCAATATCTTGAATGGGAAATCCAAGAGGATCTTCCTCATCGTCATCATCTCCATCCATTTCTTCTACATTCTTTGCCATATTCTTCTTCTACCTGCAAAAGTGAATGGTGATGTGGCTCTTACTGCACCACGTGATCAAATGGGGTGGGTGGGTGGGTTGGTGTTGGAGATTTTTGTTTTTATGATTGAATGAAAACACTGATTAAATGCAAATTTCTACTTTTGAAATTAAATATGCCTAATGAAAATATTTTTTTTTGGTTGCAAAAAGTAAAAAGAAATGAATCAACTAGGGAAGAAAACAATGCATACCTCGACACCTCCCCGGAAACGGCGCCAAAAAGTGATGAGCCTCGGTATTGCAACAAGAATGCTGCAACTCCCAAGGCTATCGACTTTAATTATTAACCTGGGGTTCGTACAAATTTAAGAGGTATCTGCACTATATGTGCAGCATACAATGTGTCATTCCTTTGCTGTCATGATGTAATGGAGTGCATGTACTGAAGTCAAATCCTAAACTAATTGCAGAAAATGAAATGTTCAAAATGGAACCTTAACCTATTGCAAGAAAGAAAGTACAAGGAAAGAAACGGAAATTCAATGCTAAATCACACCATTTCCTAATGAACTGCCAAGAAACTATGCTTTGCAATAATGCTAAATTATCATGAACCAAATACTACTGCCTAATCATGGAAGTAAGAAGCATCAAACATCACTAATGTGCAAGCAAAATCAAGTATGAAAACTAATTTCTTTTGGTGATGTGGTAGGTAAATTAAGGATGTTGGAGGTTGGATGGAAGGGTTAGGAGGGGGTTGGATGGTGTGGGAGGCCCTTGGGATGATTTTGGTGACTTCCTAGAGGTTTTCTCTCAAGTCGGCCTCAAAATAGGCCATTTCAGGAAAACCTACAGGATGTACTAGAAACCTATAGGATGATCCTATAGGAATTATAGTGAACCTACAGGATACAACCGAGAGAAAAATGGAAATATTTTGAGGTGATGAAAGGCTTAAGGAAGGTGGTATATGGGTGGAATGGAGTGGGAAAATTCCTAGGATCACTCAGAACTCAAAACCAAAATTGGGAGATGGGTGGATTTTCTAAAAAATATAGTGAAATGATGAAAATGGCGAGGGTTTAATGACGAAGAAAATCAAATCCAAATTGGATGGGAAAAAAATTGTTATTAATTAGGATGTTTTAGGTCTCTATTCCAATTGGAATCACTCAAAAATACCTATGTTAACCCATGCAAAAAAATAAAAAACATTACTAGTCGAAAATATAGAAATTTGAGAACTAGTGAGCTAGTAAATCTAAAAAATACCTAACCAAATCAAGTGCAAATGTAATGGGGTGATTTTTGTTATGAGCTAGAATTTTTTTTTGATCTAATGCAAGTGGAATCAATTCGATTGAAGTTCGTTAGCATGCTCTAAAGAACAGCAGAAATTTACTGTTCTTTGCTAAAAAGGAGGTCCACCAATCTAGATTTGGGAATGAGAAGACTAATCCTAGCAACTCAATGATTATTATGAAATTCCAAAGCTTTTACACGGATTAAATAATTCTTTTGATCCTGCAAAAGAACTTACATCGACCATTTAACTCAATCCTACAACAAGAAATTATTAATCATAAATGTAGAAATAGAAAGACATAAAAACTATAGATGCATGTGAATAAGCAATGAAAAGAAGGAAAGAAAATGATACAAAAGGGCTTTGAGGTTCTTGGGATGTCCAATACCAAGGAAAATCAGAGACTTATGGAGGAGAACAAGATTTAGAAGCTGAACATGACACCAATCTTCATTATTTTCATCAATAGAATTACATCCTTGCAAGAAAATACAATGGAGCTGCAAAAATACAAGCTCTCGCCACAATAACAGTAATGAAAAATATATCTAGAGGAAAATTCGACTTGATACTTATACAAAATTATTAGGAATCATTCCCCATGAATGAAGGAAGCTTTCCCCACCAAAATCCCTTGATTAGTGGATATAGTCCCCAATATTAGGAATTTGCATTAAATGGTAGGGAACACATTCCTAGATTTTCTCAATCATTCCCTAGAGGAAAATTCGACTTGGTACTTATAAAAAATTATTAAGAATCATTCCCCATGGATGGAAGAAGCTTTCCCCACCGAAATCCCTTGATTAGTGGATCTGCTCCCTTGATTGGTGGATGTTTCTGGGAAAATTAGTATTCTTAAAGAATGCTAGCCCTCTAGGTTTGGCAGCTACCCGAGAAACAATAGTTTAAAGAAATTCAATGATTTTTCCTATGTGTAACAGATAAGAGAAAGATAATGGAACCAACATGGAACTTCTGCTTAATTCCTTGCTTGCTCTCTCTCTCCTTTGGCAGATCCTGCAACTCCTCCCCGTACTTAACACGCTTGGAGAGTACCTGCACAAGTACAACAACAAAGAACCGTCAAAGCATCGTGATCTATTATAACATAAACATTACAGAATCAGATATATAATGAACAAATGATAGCATTCACAATTGTACAATCATATGGGAGAAAACTTGAAGAGATTTATTAATAGAAAGGAGAATTACAACCCAGTTGTCTGATCTAGTGCCATCCTCCCAGATTCAATCCTTCTTCACCTCATGAAATATCAAGATCACTCCAACAAGAATACAATGCTCTCTCCTCAATGAAAAACTATCAGCACTTACTTGCAATTCGCCACCTTTCAGCCTCCTGATCTCTTGGATTGGAGATCCATTTATAGATGTTTGCAAGGGTGTGAGTCATCCATGGAGTTTGATTAGTGTCATTCCACTTGTTACAATTGGTTCCACAAGGGAAGGAATTGGAGATTTTCTTAGATCCCTTATTTATCCTTGGGAAAATTCAGAGAGGCAAGTGGCACAGGAGAAGTTTCTAGAAGATTCCATGAGCAACCAACTATAAAACTGTTCTCAACATTTGTCTATCCTTGCCCATCGCACCCTATAGAAGGCTTAAACAGTATGCATCGCATCCTGGCAGTGCACCACTCAGTATGCATCACACTTTGCCAGTGGAGCAGTTAGTATGGTTCGATTTAGGCAATTTCTGGATGGTTTCTCAGATGGAACTTTTGGGGAATGATGTATTCAGATGACTATGTTCCTTTAGGGTATGAAGCAACTCTTTTAGGGATTGATGAGCCCTAATAAATCGACAAATAAGTTTGGGGTTGATGTGCCCAAATATGTCTATAACAGTTGCCCCCTAAAGCATGAGGTCGAAAATATTCATGTCGAGTGAAATGCTTTATCATGAGGATTCGAAGTTTTGAACTGGAAGGTGACCTGCATAAGTTACAATACAATACATCATCATAATATGATTTTCATGATCTAGCTGAGGGAGGCATTCCCATGCTCAGCTTTATAGATTTCATTTCATGTACATAGATCAAATAGTCGTCTGCAGATACAGACTCGTGATTCTACAAATATAGAGTCGCAATCCATGATTAAGATTATCATCTGTGTAGAGCCTTTGTACATTTGATGTTTTTATATCACTGAATATATCACAGCCCAGATGGATGAAACTAGATCCGGGGTCTTCAAACTCGTTCAATCTTCGCTTGATGTATAAGTCAATCCAAGTGAAGAGATGTTCTGAATTCGAACATGGAAAGACATCGCTTGATTACCAGCCAATGATGTGAGCTGTTAACAGACACGAGAAGAATCACCAATAATGATAATGATCCTCAAGGCACTACAGTACAATTCACATGGTGTGAATACAAGATCTGATGTCGAACACCACACAAAATATTTCGGTCGAAGGCCATTGATGTCAATTTGTCGCCGGAAGTGAGAAACTTGCCATTGATGTATGCAAGCTTCAAAGCACTAAAAGGGTTGTTTCTAAGTCAACTTCTTGGATAATGAACTAATGTCGGCAAGAAGCAATTCATCGTAGGAGGGCCTTGATGTATCCCACATCTATGACACGAAACGAAGCAAATGATTTCTAGAGGTGAAAAATGAACTGACGACACAAGGTTTAGGAATGGCAGTCATGAAAAATGAAGGTTGGAGGTATTGCAGTGTATGAGACATTAACTAGATGGTGATTTCTCAACTGAATGACTTCTCTTGAACATGTCGGTGACACTGAGATGAATTGGTATCATTAACCCCAAAATATGGATGGTATGAAAGACCAATGGTATGATGACTGGTGAACGGAATAACCCAACCCAACTCAATAATGGAGATGAAGTGAAAGTGTCATGTTCAAGAGCAATTTGCTACCATGAATTCTTCAAGTTTTTCCCCTTTTTCCCCAATCATTTCTGACTAGTACCTCTTTATTTTTGTCAAGCTTGAGGAGGATAACATATGCTTGTTCTATAATTCGCCCTTCGGGCAAACTTGTCGCTATTTAATGTTTTAACGAGTCTAGCGACAGTGAAACTCGGTCTCGTCTAGATAGACAGGTTTTTCGCTATTGTTTTAACGAGTTTAACGACAAGGATAACTTGGTCCTTTTCATGTTTAGATAGTTTGAAAAGGGATGAAAAGAAAACTCCATAAGTTCTTTTTCGTAAATTAATCCCTCAGGTCTGAAAAAGGATAAAATAATACAGGAGGGATGACATTTCCAATACTTTAACGAGTTGGAAAAGACAAGCGCTTGACGATCTTTTCATGTTTAACGAGTCTGAAAAGAGTTTAAATAGGACTCTATATTTTTCTTTTCATTTTTGGATCAAAGCTCAAAAACAAGACAAAAGTTTGCTTGGTGGTCAAAGATGTTCAATTCATTGTTTAGCACATCAGATTCTTTCATCAATCTTTCAACCTGCTCAAAACTCCATCAAATTGATTAGAAATACATATATATGGACGAAAAATGACCAAAACTAACATTTTGAAGTACATGAACAGTAAACATAAAAAGTAGTTTTATCATTTCATTTTGAATTTGGGACTTGGAGCTCCTTTTCATTTTCAAGTATTTCTGCATCAACCAATCTCCTTTGCACGAACCAAAAGCTGAATCAAACAATCACTTCTCTAAATGCTGTAACCAGAATACAATAACAGTAACCAGAAACCAATCCTGAACGCAGAACACTGCTACAATAAACAGAAGTAGCTAAAACATATTTTATGAGATGTATGCTACTTCAATATGTAGAACCTGTGTGCACATGCTGTTATATTAAGGCAAACCTACGTATACACCATTTTGAATTACCGAACCAGCGTGTATACACGCCTTTGCTATGCTGAACCTGCGTACAGATCTATAAAAGATAATTTACCCTTTTCAACTATTCAGACATCAGTTATACCCAGATCATCAGATTTATAGATCAAGTCATTCGCCAAATATAACAAATAAAAATCGTACAAAGATACTTCTCTTCAAGCCTTAAGATCTTGACCCATCAATAAAACTTATCCTTCTTCTAGCGCTCAGGTTCCTCCTTGATTCAGATCTAGCTATGCACCATAACCCAATGACCAGTATTCTAGATCTTGCTCTTCATAAGATATTCAATCCTTGAGTGCCTTTGCCTAATGATCTCCTTCCCCTTTTATAGTCTTAGGCCTTACTCAATACCATGGTCCAAAACCACTTAGAACCAATACCTGGGTCCAAATACCTGGGTTCAACACTTCGGACGAGATACCATGGTCCAAAACCATAGACCAAAAACAAGTTTTCCCACATGTACGCGCTTTTCCTTGCATGAAAGTGCGTGCATACTTATACGCACCTTTTGATCGGCTATCCCGCGTGTATACGCGGCTTGGTCAACGGGAACCTACCTATACCTCTTTTTCCTTTATTCTGAGAGCCTGTGAGCCTGAACTGTCATCTGAGTGATTTGCCGAGTGAGTTGCCATCAAGGACAATACCTATGCCATAGTGCCAAACCTGTGTCATAATGCCAACAATCTCCCCCTTTGGACTTGATGGCAACCCCAAGTCACTCTCCCCCTTTGTCATCAAGGGCAAAGGGTTATGCTCCCCCTGAGTACATGCTGAAATCTCTGCTCTGCTGTGCTGTCCATGTTCCCCCCTGACTGTAGGCAAGGTCTAAAAGATGTTCTACAAGAAGAACATGACTCTATACATCATAAAAATGAACTTCCTATCGCCAAAGACTCATACATACATCCATCTCCCAACCAAGTGGGGATATTCCAAAATTGGCTCATCTACTCAACCAAGTGGGGATACACCAAAAGTTTATACATGATAACACAATAACCTTACATCATCCATCCGAGGCATAGTGGGGAAACAAAATAGGTCGTTACATGACCTTGATAATAAAAGATATACATGACATAGAGATGAAATATCTAAAACAAGACTATGATAGTCATCGGCAACTATCAGCAGTAGCATCTGTTAATCACCATCCAGACCAGCAACCATGATCTTCCTCTGCACCTGTTCCACTTGAAAAAACAACTATGCAATTGTACCAAGATCTTCTAAGGTAATGCCAAAAATGATAATGCATTATATGCTCCCCTTGAACCTGTGCCAGATGATCACTGATAGACCTATATCAGACTCTTTTCATCATGAGTCTGGCCCACTGATATTCTTCAAACCAATCATATACGCGGTTGTATCCACAGAAACCAGCATATGTACGCGAATTCGCTTCATGAAACTCGTGTACAACCATTGTTCTCTGAAACAGATAAGTGTCAATAGCAAGATGATGCATCAAATACTCCCAGATTTTGTCTGAGGTATTCAAATGTCTCTCTGGGCAGAGGTTTGGTGAATATATTAGCAACCTGTTCCTTGGAGGGGACATACTCCAATTTGACTTTTTGTTCAAGCACTTGTTCCTGGAGAAAATGATATTTGATAGGTATGTGCTTGGTCTTGGAATGCATAACATGATTCTTTGAAATGCTGATTGCACTTGTATTATCACATAGAATGGAGATGGGTGGAGTACAAGTGATTTGAATGTCTTGCAATGCTTGCATCATCCAAAGGAGTTGTGTGCAGCAAGATGCAATAGCCACATATTCTGCTTCAGCTGTAGATAATGCAATTGAACTTTGTTTCTTGCTGAACCAAGATACTAATTTGGAACCCATAAAGAATGCACCACCACTAGTGCTTTTTCTATCATCCACACTTCCTGCCCAATCTGCATCTGTATATGCATGAAGTATGAGATCTGTGTCTCTAGGATACCATAAGCCATAGTTTTGTGTTCCTTGAAGATATTTGAATATCCTTTCAACTTCCTGAAGGTGTGCCTCTTTTGGATTGGCCTGGAATCTTCCAACTATTCCCACTGCATGCATGATGTCTGGTCGGGTACCTGTCAGATAGATCGTACTACTAATCATGGATCTATAGGTTGGTTGATGTACTACTGCTGATTCATCATTTGCGCTGAGGCTGCATCCTGTTACCATAGGGGTACATACTGGTTTAGAATCCTCCATGCCATATTTCTTCAAGATCTACTTGAAGTACTTGGTTTGGGATAGAAAGATACCGTCTTTGTTTTGTTGGACTTGTAAACCAAGAAAGGTGTTCAATTGGTGTGAGGCAATACTTCCTGTCATAAAAGAACAACTGTCCAAAGTAAAGAATGGAAGAACCAAGAACTTTAGTTATGGATCCATATTGATTGATTTTGATTTGGAAAGAATTCCATTGATGCAACCTCAAAACATTTCATTGGGATTGCCTGCACTGAGGGAACCATGGATGCAGAGATGGGTGGACCTTATGGCTAGACATGCTGGCCAGTCACAGATATCCTTCTCAGATGCCTTTTTTGAGTGGTTCTTTTATCACTAAACAAATTTCAAAGGAAAAGGTTAAGGTAAGAAAGATTTGGTCTTGGTTATTCTCATGCTCCTTTCATGCATAAGAAGCACTTGGCAAACTCAGGGTCAACATACATCAAAGTTATTTGAAGGCTCAAGCAAGGCAAGTAAGGTAATCCTAAATTTTGATATGAATTACCTTTTTGAAGTTTTCCTTGAAAAATGGTGCCTCTGCATTCAATTTTGAATAGTTTCAAGGCAGATGAGAAGGAAATTTCAAGATAAAGAAGCTCAAGATAGTCTAATTTGGCATGTAAGTTGTGTTTTTGAAATTACACAGCAGTTTCGTAGCGCGCTACGAAACTGCTGTAGGTGATGCCTTTCATAGCGCGCTACGAAACTGCTGTAGCTACATATTATCATTTGATGGGACAATTTTGAAGAACAAAGGGAAATATTTTTGGAGCAAGGTACACCTGGCATGGAAAACAAAATAATCAAATGCATTTTTATGCAAATTAAAAGAAACAAAGGACATTTGTGAACTCCAAATTTCATGTTATGAAAACAATAGCCAACTTCCAAGGGGATTACCAAGTAATGGAAAACTCATATCTGAAAAATGAAAGAGGTTTTCATTCTTAAGATACTGAAGTACAAAAACCTCTTCCACTTTTTTCAAATCCATTATTATTTGAGAGAAATGAATGATCAAACTTGCGCTACGAAACTGCTATAGGTGCAGTTTTTCACAAGCATATTTTTACACCTATTTTTCAAAGACTCATTCTGGGCGGTAGGAAATATGTTTCAAAAAACCAAGAGAGGTTTTTGTTCAAAATGGATTGGTTCACAAAATTATTCTTCAGTTTTTCCAAATATAGTTTTTATGAGAAGTTATGAGCTTTGTACCAAGACCTATTTTTCAGCCAGAACAGAGCAAGGGACAGTCTCCTAGTTTCTAGGAACAACAAAGGGATGAGTCATCAAGGGCCAGCTGGAAGGTTATGAGCACCATAAAATTCGAATTCATGGAGTTTTAGGTGTAAAATAATGTTTTAAATGTTTAGATAAGGTTGTTGTAATCATAATAAGGAGTTACACTCCTAGTTGTATTAGGTCTCTATGACTCCTAGTTAGCTGTCCTTTGTATTAAATAGTTAGTTTTAAGTGTCAATAGGTGTCAAATTAGGAGGAATTCGAATTCCCCTCATGCTGGAGGAAGGAATCTACATGAACTCTATATATGGGAGAAGAACTAATGTATTATGGGTTGAAGATTTTTCAGAGAAACTCTCTTATTGTGCTTTGGTGTAATACTTTGTTTCTAGTAATACAGTGCTTGGCTTTGCTTCTCAGGAATCAGAAGGGATTCAATGTTCAGAATGTCTTGTGTTGTTCTTCTCTCTTTATCTACAGTGGTATGTGTGATTACTTAGAAATCACTGATAGTGCTCTAACTTCCTTTACACATTTATAAACTGTGTGGTCCTATGCATTTCTTATATATTCTCCATATATTGAATTCTTATGCCCTGACTTCTATGTAAAGCTAACATTATTGTCAATACGAAGCATTTGTTTCATAGAGTTAGCCATATAATCCATTATAAATATCATTAATCCTTTTGAGAGATCCCTCTCAGGTTGAGGAGGCTAAGCCTCAGCCTAAAGTAAATAGTTACTTAATATCTACCTGATCAGCAGCCTATCAGGGGTCTGATTTTGAGATAACATTTTGGTGCGTCTGCCGGGAGCCTGAAGTCTATTCATTCTCGAAATCAAGAGGCTAAACTTTTGAAGGTAGCAGGAGCTTAGACATCTTTTTGAGGCTGCAAAACTACCTTGGCAACTCCACACATCAAAAAACAAATTGGAAGGTGACTTCACTGCTAGAAGATCAATAGCTTGATGAAGTTTCAAGATGAGTTCCACTACGAGAATGAATGCTAGGTATGCTCCTATGAATCGGTCTCATATCCCTGGTTTTCCAATTTCTATGCCAAAGGTTGATTGGTTAGAGGATCTTCCGATATTCAAAGATGAAAGGAAAGACAATGCTGCTCTTCATTTGGTTAGGTTTCATATGCATGTACGCAATCTTAAGGTTCAGTTTCCTGAGGATTGTCTCATGAAGATGTTTATGATCACTTTATAAGGAAAGCATGGTCTTGGTATAAAGGTTTGGAAAATGGTTCAATATATTCTCTTGCTAATTTTCATGACGAATTCTATGAGATGTATAAAGAATGACATCCTTCCTTATTGTTGCTCAAAGATTGCTGTAGACATTCTTTAAGTCTTATTCAGTACTTGGAGGATTGTTATGATGATGATGAATTTATGGATGAAGAAATTTTAAAGGCTCTTCATAACAATTCATTTCAACACCAAGAAGAAAGTATAACATCTCATGAAATGCAGCATGAAGATCAACAGGGGTTTACTTATGAAAATCATATTACATCCTCTGAGATTGATGTAGCGATGCAGCAGATTTGTCGGGCTTCAGATCATTATGCGTATGAAATTGATTGCAAACATCAAGAAGAAGTACTGGAAAATATATTTTATATCCCTCAGGCAGAGGAAAAGGTTGTTCAATTTTGTAATTCCTTGCAACAGCTTACTTCAAAGAATGATCACAATAGTGAGGAAAATTACATTGTCTATGAGAATCATGCAGAAAGGCAGTTGGATAGCACAACAAAGGAATTTTGTGTGGCTGAGGATCAGTTGTCTGAAGAGATAGACTGTTATGATGATTATCAAAATAACCATGTTTTCTTTGACCCTATAAATGAATACATGGCAAAGTTTTGCACATCAGTATTTCATTTTCATTTGCATTATGAAGATCATATACATTATAAGTTGATTTGGTCATCTCACTATCATGGTTATTTTGAGGTTGAATGTAGTCAAGAGCCTCCAATATCAGAAAGGACAATTGATTGGCTTTATTGGAAATATCATGTTGCTTGACCTAAAGTGGAAATTGCAGCTAGTAGGTAGGTAGGAAAATGCAAATAAGCTCAAAGTTGACTGAGCATTTTTTTCAGTAGATATAGATTTCTTTCTCCTACAGTGATCATCAAGCTTAAGCCCAAGGTGAAGGCTCAAGAAGCTTAAAGGGAACACTTGTCAAGAAAATTTTCGTTTGTCATAAAAGGATAAAGCACTGGACCTGCGAGTTCTTAGTGTACTATAGGAGCACACTATCCCAAGTGGAGCCACTGTTATCACTAAACAAATTTCAAAGGAAAAGGGTAAGGTAAGAAAGATTTGGTCTTGGTTATTCTCATGCTCCTTTCATGCATAAGAAGCACTTGGCAAACTCAGGGTCAGCATACATCAAAGTTCTTTGAAGGCTCAAGCAAGGCAAGTAAGGTAATCCTAAATTTTGATATGAATTACCTTTTTGAAGTTTTCCTTGAAAAATGGTGCCTCTGCATTCAATTTTGAATAGTTTCAAGGCAGATGAGAAGGACATTTCAAGATAAAGAAGCTCAAGACAGTCGAATTTGGCATGTAAGCTGTGTTTTTGAAATTACACAGCAGTTTCGTAGCGCGCTACGAAACTGCTGTAGGTGATGCCCAATGCACAGTAGTTTCGTAGCCCACTACGAAACTACTGTAGCTACATATTATCATTCGATGGGCCAATTTTGAAGAACAAAGGGAAATATTTTTGGAGCAAGGTACACCTGGCATGGAAAACAAAATAATCAAATGCATTTTTATGCAAATTAAAAGAAACAAAGAAGGACATTTGTGAACTCCAAAATTTCATGTTATGAAAACAACAGCCAACTTCCAAGGGGATTACCAAGTAATGGAAAACTCATATATGAAAAGTGAAAGAGTTTTTCATTCTTAACATAATTAAGTACAAAAACCTCTTCCACTTTTTTCAAATCCATTATGATTTGAGAGAAATGAATGATCAAACTTGCACTACGAAACTGCTGTAGGTGCAGTTTTTCACAAGCATATTTTTACAGCTGTTTTTCAAAGACTCATTCTGGGCGGTAGGAAAGATGTTTCAAAAAACCAAGAGAGGTTTTTTTTCAGCATGGATTGGTTCACAAAAGCATCCTTCAGTTTTTCCAAATACAGTTTTTATGAGAAGTTATGAGCTCTGTCCCAAGACCTATTTTTCAGCCAGAATAGAGCAAGGGATAGTCTCCTAGTTTCTAGGAACAACAAAGGGATGAGTCATCAAGGGCCAGCTGGAAGGTTATGAGCACCATCAAATTCGACTTCATGGAGTTTTAGGTGTCAAATAATGTTTTAAATGTTTAGATAAGGTTGTTGTAATCATAATAAGGAGTTACACTCCTAGTTGTATTAGGTCTCTAGGACTCCTAGTTAGCTGTCCTTTGTATTAAATAGTTAGTTTTAAGTGTCAATAGGTGTCAAATTAGGAGGAATTAGAATTCCCCTCATGCTGGAGGAAGGAATCTACATGAACTCTATATATGGGAGAAGAACTAATGTATTATGGGTTGAATATTTTTCAGAGAAACTCTCTTATTGTGCTTTGGTGTAATACTTTGTTTCTAGTAATACAATGCTTGGCTTTGCTTCTCAAGAATTAGAAGGGATTCAATGTTCAGAATGTCTTGTGTTGTTCTTCTCTCTTTATCTACAGTGGTATGAATGTGTGATTACTTAGAAATCACTGATAGTTCTCTAACTTCCTTTACACATTTATAAACTGTGTGGTCCTATGCATTTCTAATATATTCTCCATATATTGAATTCTTATGCCCTCACTTCTATGTAAAGCTAACATTATTGTCAATACTGAAGCATATTTGACTCCATAAGCCCAATGTATAATTTCTAGTTGTGTTTCAATCTCTTACAGTTGTTCATTTGTTCCATAGAGTTAGCCATCTAATCCAATATCAATATCATTAATCCTTTTGAGAGAGCCCTCTCAGGTTGAGGAGGCTAAGCCTCAGCCTAAAGTAGGTTTGAAATAGTTACTTAATGTCTACCTGATCACAGCAGCCTATCAAGGCCTGATTTTGAGATAACAGGTTCAACCGCCAGGAGATGGTGTTTGCGGAGTATACATATGTTGGGATGGATTTCCGAGGTGATCCAAATTTGGCATTACCAGTTGCTGAGCAGTGGAGTGCTATAGGTAAAATGATTCGACCACATCTTTGTTTTTTAGTTTTATAATGTTTTTGTGTTTTTGATGTTACCAAGACTAAACAAACTCATATGTGTGTGTAGATATTGGACCAGTGCGACCAGTGGCACGCCCATGGGAAGTAGAAGATGCTCCAACAGGAGAGGCTATAGGGAGGGCCGTCCTTCGGGATCTAGATATATCAGAGACCCTGGCAGTGCTGCAAGATCAGAACTAGGGCCTCACTCTCGACATTCAGGATGTCAGGACCGATGAGTTAACTTTGAGGTTACAACGCCATACTACTGGTGTACCGAGTCGTTGGAATAGGCTCCTGCGCTTGATAGCACAGGCGGTGACATGTTATCACCTGTATCACTAGTTTAGGATGTTTTTCTGCATTCATTTTTAGTTTCTTAGTCAGATGACCGATTTTATCTTGGACACAAATTTTTTTGTGAAAACTATAAACAACTATCTACTTTTGATTTTTGGAGTTTTATTTTGACTAAGTGATGAAATCCTGATGCAAATGTTGATGTGAAATGCTTTCTTTACAAATGTTGAAAATGTCTATTTAACACATAGTTTGCTAATGAATCAGTCAATGTGTTTAAGTTTATGGAAATGTGTTGATATTGAATGGAATCAAAATCTCTTTCTAAAATCCTAACTCTTAGGAACATGTGATGAATAGCTAGGTTTCGAACGGAATAAAAGCCAGTAAGCTGTAAAATGATGAGTTGTGAATCTAGCCTAACAATGAGTCGGCGTATGTCATGTGAAATGGCATCATAGAGAAGTTCAATCAACGTGCTATACTCAATGATGTTGTTTGTTGATCGACCAATACATATCCCCCTGAAACTCACTAACTCGCCGCTTGGAGCGAAGATGGCCCAGGCCACAAAAGATAGGTTCTGTGTACTACAACTAGCTCTGTCGGCATACCCAACAAATGGTTCCAAAAAGTCTAACATCTGCAACAAATGTGAAGTGGATTACCTAACCAAAATGACAACTATAAAATAAAACATTCAAAAATGCAATAAAAGCATATGTACAATGAGTTTACTGTACTTAATCAAGCATAGTAATGTTTAAGATACAACCCATTTCGGGGCTACTACAGTGGAATCCCATCATAATAATCTAGCTCGTAGGCTCCTTTTTTCAATACACGTTTAACAATGTAAGGGCCCATCCATAATGGTTCAAATTTATCTACTCCTAATTTGTCAGAGTCCTGATCGTAAAGCAAGACCAGGTCACCTTTTGAGAAGACATGAGGCTTAACATTTTTGTCATATTGTGCCTTGATGCATTTCTTATGTGCTTCGTTAGCCAACGCGGCATCACGACGGGTTTCATCTAGATGGATTAATTCCAAGAAACGAGCCTCTTCTTCAGAAGTTTCGGGAAGCAGATTGATTGCAAGCTTGAGGGATGAGATTTCGCACTGAATTGGTAAGACTGCTTCCAAACCATACACCAACTGAAAGGGCGTAAATCTAGTCGCATTTCTCACCGAAGTCCTATATGCCCACAGAGCTGAGTATAGGATTAAATGCCAATTCCATTTATGGACTCCAATCATTCTCTGCAGCATGCACTTAAGGACTTTGTTGATTTCCTCAACTTGTCTATTGGCCTGCGGATAATATGGAGTAGAACTATCATGGGAAAGTCCTAATTTGGTAGTTAATTCGATCATCATGTGATTACGAAAATGTGGCCCATGATCTGTGACTATAGCCTGTGGAATACCGAATCTAGAAACTACATGATTGAAAAAAAAGAGTGTAGCCGTTTCGCCGCTATTGTTCAATGTAGGCATCGCCTCAGCCCATTTTGTAAAATAGTTGACAGTGACTATAATATACCCATGCCCCCTGGCTGAGGTGGGGTTACATGTCATGAAATCAATGCCCCATTTAGCGAATGGGCCAACAGAAACGATTGGATGCAGTGGTGCAGGTGGTAATCTGGTTTTGCGATAAAAATTTTGGCAAGCATGGCAACTTCTGACTGCAATTATGCAATCTTTGAATATGGTGGGCCAGAAGTAACCAGCTCATAATATTTTTGTGCAGTAGCATAACCAGATAGATTCCCCCCACAAGCACCTGAATGACAATCATTCAAAACTTTTTCGGCCTCCTCATGTGTGAGGCATATTTTTAAAACTGCATCGACACCACGACGATAAAGTGTATCACCAAGGATCAGATAATCTTTGGCTTGGTATCCAGTATGCCATTGTTCAGAGCGAGAGGTGTTAGGCCTAAAAGTTTGGGTCTGGAGATAGATCAATATATCCCCATACCACGGATCACTTGACAATATCAGAAATAGAGTCTCATCCACGATTGATGCTGCTGATGTTAATTCGTTGGAGGATGAGGGAAGGTCGCAAAGTAACTCTGCAAAGACGAGAGACTTCTTTGATTTGGATTTGATGAACTCCAGATCAAACTCCTACAAGATGACTATTCATTTGGAATATTTTCCCCCCAGCAATTGATGTGACAAAATGTATGTCATAGGGTTGCAACTGACACAATGGTAGTTTTGCGAAGGAGTATATAGTGTCGAAATCTCTGTACTGCTTAAACGATTGCTAAAGCCAAATTTTCAACATAAGAGTACTTTCTTTCTGTATCATTAAGATTGCGACTTAAATAATATATAGGATGTTAAATTCTATCATCTTCTTGCACTAAAACCATAGCGATGGTTGTATCTGCAACGGTGAGATACAGGTTGAAGTATTTTTGATAGTCAGGAGCATATATTAATGATGCTTTTATCATGGAATATTTGAGAGCATCAAAGGAAGCTTGCGCAACCTGATCCCAATAGAAGGGTACCCCTTTATTCAAAATATGTGTATAACCTTTAGCGAGCTCAACATAATTTGGAATGAACCTCCTTAGAAAGTTAGCTTTCCCTTGGAGTCTCTGAATCTGAAGCAAATCTAAAGGTGGAGGCATGTCAAGAATTTCCTGAACCTTAAATGGGTCGAGTTGAATTCCATCTTTAGAAACTACAAAACCACGTAGTCAACCAGAACCAACTCAAAACACACATTTGTGCGGATTGAGTCGTATCTTGTAGTGTCAGAAACGTAAAAATATGGCTCTCAAATGTTATAGATGATCAATCCATTTTCGTGAATGAGCAGACAAATCGTTAAGATATGGTTGAACTATGTTTTTGACGTCATGGAAAGCGTAATTCATTGCCCTATAAAATGTTGCCCCTGTGTTCTTCAAACCGAAAGGTAATTTACGATATGCGAATGTGCCCCACAGACATATAAATGTAGTTTTTGACTGGTCCTGTGGGCGGATATTGATTTGATTGTATCCGGAAAATCCATCCATGAATGAAAAGATTTCACATCTGGCACATTCATCAATAATATGGTTGATAAAGGGTGTAGGATAGTTGTCCTTTGGTCATGCTTGATTTACATCCCTATAATCAACGCACACTCTTATCGTTCCTTGTTTTTTCATCACAGGAACAATATTCGATACCCAATCAGTGAGAGGTACAGGGTAAATGAAGCCAACATGCAAAAGTTTTTCAACCTCTGCTTTAATGGCAGCGAATTTCTTTAGATGAATAGGTCGAAGCCGTTGTTGTACTGGTTTGACATCTAGATACATCTTGATCTCATGTTCAATGATTCTCAAGTCAATTCTTAGCATTTCTTCATATGACCATGCAAAGACACCTCTGAATTCGCGAAAAAGAGCATAATAGCTATCTAGTTCTGATGGAGAACAAGATTTGTCGACATGAATATTCTCTATAATATTAGGTTTGGTTGAAATATTAATGGCGATAGTTTCTTCAATGTTTGACAGATTTCACTCGGAATCTACTTTATTTACATAATTTAATAAAAAATCAACAATTGAGGTCGTTTGAATAATCTTCATTATCATCTCGAAGGTGGGAATGATGATGATAATCTTCCCACGACGTCTCTCCTATCATCATTGATTGGATGATTCCTTCATCTATAGAATGTATACGAGACCAAGGATTAGAGAGGTACCGTATTATAAAGACCTATCTACCCAAACACTTGTTGAGTGCGGACTCGGGTTCGCTGCACAAGCCCAAAAAATTGATTGTTACAAAGTTTCAATGGGGCTAGGCAGCAACTCCTCACGATGAGGTTACTTTCAAAATAATCAGAACTCTTCTTAAACTCAGATGATGTAGAAGAGATCATGTGACAGGTTTCCATTGTGGCCACTTCCACGAAACTATATGGAGACAGAAGTGCAAAAGTACCCATTAAGGAAGGGTCCTTTAGGAGACCTACTCCAACATTTTGAAGCGATTGTGAACTTCCATGGATCAATGAAATGCTTCAAGTAGCTTGTGAACTATTAGCAAAAAAGGCTAGTTGGTTAACGACTATGATTTCACCTTTAAAGGGAAATGAAATCTTTCGAAAATATGTAGACACAATGGCAACCATAGCATAAACCTAGGGCCTTCCCAGTAAAATATTGTAATCAAGGAGTTCATCAATGACCTCGACTTCAACATCTACTGCTTTGCCCCCCCAGTTCAACTTGCAAGCTACTTAAAATCCCATATGGAGTGTATGTTCTTCCATCGAACGCTTTTAATGTTGTTGGTGATCGTGACAAGGGTGGTGAACCAAGAGTTTTCTAGCAACTCATTGACATAATACAGGTAGATGCCCCCTCATCAATGGTGGTTCGATGAACATTTTTATTGAGGGATTTTACCTGTATAAGGAAAGTGAGTTGGGCTGGTAACTATGGTATATATCCTGTATGATTAAAGACCAAAATATTGGAATCTGTTGGATCGTTCCCACCTATTGCTGATAACAAAGCCTGCTTTTGGGAGGGACAATTTTGCAATACCTCAAGTGTCGACATAGCGGATGGCGATTGAGCTAGATCCTCCACTATATTATAATTCTGAGCAGCTCAAGCATGAGGATTAAATGTCGATTTATGTATGACTCCCTTTGGTGGCTTAATGGTTAATTCAGGAATAATAGGTGGAACAACTTTTGGTGAAGTCGTTGTCGAAGCACTAGGTTGATCAGTAGCCCGATTGTTCGACGATGATGGATTCCCATAATCTTTACTCCTTGTCAATACCAGAACATCATTCTGCTTGTTTGTGATGGATAACATAAGCACTTGGGATGTGGAAGCATTATCGGTAGCAACCATATGAGTTTTTGGGTTCGAAAACGGATCTGTCAACATAGCTGAGGTATTCGAAGCCTTCAAATTTTTTGAAATCTCAGATCGATGTGGACAATCTCTCGTAAAATTCTCCTTGTTAGAAATCAAACATGGATAACGAGGAGGTTTCCTTGCCGC
Organism: Pinus tabuliformis; assembly: GCA_031772625.1. Taxonomy (NCBI): domain Eukaryota; kingdom Viridiplantae; phylum Streptophyta; class Pinopsida; order Pinales; family Pinaceae; genus Pinus; species Pinus tabuliformis. The sequence goes on from CM062818.1 coordinate 2,061,681,560, forward strand.
AACAGGGTTTTTAGATGATTTTTCAGGAGTGGAATTCTCCTGTTTCTTCTTATTATTTTTCCCTTTCTTCTTGCCCCCTGGTTGCTTTAGATTTTTTCCTTTGTCAGATGACACGGCATTAATCTCCAAGGCAAGAGAATTGTCATTTGCATTTTGACTAGAAACAACAAGAGCTTGACCAGATGGACCTCTTGCGGTTTGCGTGCTCGATGAACTAATCACACCGTCACCGGCATGAGAGTCCCTACTCAATTTAGGAGGAGGTGGAATGGAAAAAGTAGGTCTAGGAGAGTTAAGAATTTTGTCGTAGAGTGTGCTAGATTGTGTATAGATCAAATCTAAATATTGGGCACGAGCAATGACTTGCTCTTCTGTGACAACTCCTCCTTTCACCACGTCCTCAGTGATAGATGGCAATAAGGACTTAATAAACCACTCAGCTAAAAGCTGATCAGGAACATACGTCTTTACCATTTGACGACGACGCCACCACTCATGAATATGATCAGATATGTGAGTGGACGTGGTCTGTTTAAAATGGTAAGAAGTTCTGTTCCAGTTTAATACCTGATGGGTAACTGAAAGTGGATTAGAAATCTAGTGGCAAGGATGGCGAAGCTATCAAATGAAGCTCTAGGAAATTCAATATACCATTTCGCTGTTGGACCAGTAAGCGTTCTCTGAAAAAGGCGAAGTCTAATCAAATCATCATTTAGAGTGTTGGATGAACACCATAAATGAAAAGTCATTACGTGATTTGACGGGTCTTCTCTTGGATTTCCATTGAACTTAGGAATATCAGAGGGGCGTTTATGAGGAATCGGAAGCCACCAAGGGGCGTACACAATTGGATCATTCGTGAGCCAGTTCAAATCTAGTAGTTCCAAAGTTGCTACAAAAGGAAACTGTTGATTCAGGTTGGGTGGAGCATACCTAGGATAAGATGGAATCTCTTGAGCTGTAGGTCTTTGCATACCAGCATAAGGCATCTGTTGATGGTAACCTTTATAAGGTAGTTGGTCATAACTAGTATAGGGTGGTTGTTGATAACCGATTTGGAAAGGCGGTTGTCTATAACTTACAAAGCCTTGTTGCCCAGGTCTTCGATAGGCTTGATATTGACCAAATCTAGTCTAAGCTTGTAAACCAAGTCCAAACTGAGGTTGGGTTTGCTGGAATTACGGTTTTTGGTATTGTGCCAGCCACAGTTTTTGGACCATTTTCTATTGCCCAATACCGGAAGATTGACCAAGTTGCGGATTGACAATACCCATTGGTGCCTGAGTCGTTCCAGATAAAGGAGCACTAACCTGAGGTTGCGGTAGAGACAAGTGGCTGTTGTATCACAACTTGAGATACTTGAGTATTCTGCCTCGAAACTTGAGGTTGCTAGGAAGAAAGAGTAGGTTGAGGTTGAGACACAATAGGTTGTGCTTGTGTTTGCGACACAGTCGTAATAGCAGGTGTATTGGGAATATTTGACACAGGTCGGATTGATTGCGTTGGATATAAAACCCTTGGTTGTTCTAGAAGTATTGGTATCCAACCACTAGATGTAATTCCAATTTGACCTGAATATTGTTGGAAACTCTCATATGGTTGTTCCCTAGGAGGAAACAATGAATAGGCATATTTCTCTCCATATGGCGGCAGTCCAGTGTTTAAAGGATATATCGGTCTTTGCAAACTGGTTTGCCCAAATTGATACTAGTATACAGGATCAAATTACTGAGTTTCAACATAAGAAAAACCAGATGGGACTTCAGATGAATAAATACGAGCAGACCATGGTGTCGAAGTAGCCCCTAAGTGGACTCCAGCTAGTGATTGATAACCAGCTGGAACAGATGGTGTACTGTATAAATATGTCTCAGGTGTACCAGAAAACATTGTAGGAATAACAGTAGGAGGTTCCGCCGCAGCTACATCAGATGACACATTCCTAGATTTTGATGCTTGCTCAGACATGTTTAGTCTATCCAAAATCTCTCCAAGCGATTCAACAGGAACTTGTGATGAAGGAGGATTAAAAGAACCAAACTCAGGAGTAGAAGGATACAAATGAATCCCAGTTCCAAAATGAAACAGGGTACTAGATCGAGGATCCTCTACTATCTCCTCTATAGCAATCAGACCAGGTGGAAGAGGTAGGCCGTCAGGTCTATAAAATATTTATGGAGTTGAAGAAGGTATAGCTTCTGTAGTGACAAATACTAGAGGGGCGACACCTTCTGAATATTGAAACTCAACGTCTAGATGTTCAGGTAAATGAACTTCAGTCTCAAAGGGAGGTTCTTGAGCAACTACTGGTTCAAATGTAACCTCGGTTTGAACTAAAATGGGTTCTAGATCAACTCTAGATGGAGTTGTTTCAGGTACAGAAGTGTCTACCGTTACACTAGGATCAATTCTAATGTCCTCTTGTAACTACGGAACTTCCTCTCTGAAGGCAGATGTACCAGAAGTAATCAGAGTAACTGGAGTCTCTAACGATGTTGAAACAAAAGTTTCAAATAAACTAGATGAATTGGACTCAGTTAAACAAGACCACTTTGTCCGGATTGGCTTCACTTCCGGAGGCAAAGATGGTTGACTCGCTAGTCTCCACAAACGACGGGGTTTTGATTGACTTTCTTCCACGATTGTGGATTGCTTGATCAACTCAAAATTAAGAAGAAAATGATGTTATTCTGAATTAAATTAATTTTAATGATGCTTGGACACAACTTTGCTTTTTCAGTTTTTAAGAGTCGAGAAAAAGCTAAAGATGACTCTAGTCTCCTTTAATTTTTAATGAGTCTAAAAGGATAAGTGCTCAAATGGACCTTTTCTTTTAGAGAGTCGAAAAGGAACGAAAGTGACTACTCTGGAAATCTAGACAAAGGGATTACCAAACCAATCGCAAAACTGCAATATACACCTTGGTGATAAATTAAAAAGAAATTACCAAGGACTTATGTATGGCAGTCAATCTTCCCGAATGCTGTGTTCAGTGTATTGCAATCAATAAGGCAGCAGACTTAGTTTCCTATGGATAAAGGATTTAAGCCTATTGTGGTCTCCTAATATATACGTGATGGTATAGGGAGCACAAGTCCGTGCTAGCACTTGTCGTATCAAGGAGGAGGAATCACCCAACCTTCAATGAAAATGATAACCACTAGTTTTAACGATGCTTGAACACGTCACTAGCCTAGACCTCTAGATATGTTGCGTTAAGTTCCAAAGCATTGTTAGGTTCATTGAACTTCATTTTAAAGTCGATCTTGTTTAGAGTTTTCCTTTCAATGGTTCACTGCGTGATGATGATCTAAAATTCCTAAGATGCAATCTACAATGATAAACAATTTTTGTTTATTTGAGCAATGAAAATCCTAGCTACTAGGGAAAGAAGATAACAACGCTTTTAAGCAAAGAGCAAAGAGCACACAGTAGTGCATTTCCCTAAATCATCTTTTCGCACACAAATTAAAAAATGCTAAATGTAAATGCATGTATTTGTTTTCACTCTCCTTAATGTGAAAGATTCCAAAAGGAAAACTAAATGCAACAAAGATTTGAAATATTTCACTCAAAATGACATTTTCAACAATTTCTTCTTCAAAAGAGAAAGGAAGACTAAAAAACGACACTTTCAATTTTGAACAAAAATTCTTTCGACACTTTGAATGTAAACAAATCAAATCAAATGCATCAAGAAAATTTCAATCGGTTATCAAGGGAAGGAAGAATTTACGACACTTCTCTTTTCGACAAAAAACGACAATTACGACACTTTTTGTACCATAGCGACAAATCGACTAAAACAACTTTTCGACAAAGGATTGTAAATGAGGAACAAATACACAAAAACATTCACTAACCCTAATGTAATTGCGGCTGATCTAAGTGATGCAAGTAAGTTTCAGTAAAGATGCACTGTTCATTTGCAGCAAAACAGCCAAACAAAACTGAAAACAGGTCAAAAACCCTCAATTTCTAGATGGAAAGAGTTCAGTCAATCATCGCACCTAGGCTTCACAAAAATTGAGATGCATCACACTTACTAAACTCGGGAGGTGCTATGCATACTAAGTCACAGTGGAAGATAGTGTGATGGTCTAGGAAGCGTAACTGAAATGGGTTTTGGCTCAAATGTGGAGCTATTTTCAATGAATTAAGCGGGGTTTTGATGAACAATGATAAGCAAAGTATGATGGAATGTCTTGTGAGGTTACTGAGCTACCAAAAGGGAATCTATATGTGTTTGCAAGTCAAATGTTTAGTTCATAAACTAAACCAGAGATTGATTGAAGCAACATTCATCTACTATGTAATTGCAGAGCAAGAGCAGTTCGAAGGCTACCTAGCTGACTTCAGACTCTAACTATAGTTTATCAAATTGAACATAAAACAAACAATAACAACAAAAAAACATCTATTTAGTCCCCAACGGAGTCGCCAATTTGTTTGTGGGAAAACTAGTGTTCATAAACAATGATAGCCCTCTAGGTTTGGCAGCTACCCTAGAAACAACAGTTTAAAGCAATTCAATGATTTTTCCTATGTGTAACAGATAAGAGAAAGATAATGGAACCAACCTGGAACTTCTGCTTAATTCCTTGCTTGCTCTCTCGCTCCTTTGGCAGATCCTGCAACTCCTCCCCGTACTTAACATGCTTGGAGAGTACCTGCACAAGTACAACAACAAAGAACCATCAAAGCATCGTGATCTATTACAACATAAACATTACAAAATCAGATATATAATGAACAAATGATAGCATTCACAATTGCACAATAATATGGGAGAAAACTTGAAGAGCTTTATTAATAGAAAGGAAAATTACAACCCGGTTGTCTGATCCAGCACCATCCTCCCAACTTCAATCCTTCTTCACCTCATGAAATAGCAAGAGCACTCCAACAAGAATACAATGATCTCCCCTCAATGACAAACTATCAGCACTTGCAATTCACCACCTTTCAGCCTCCTAATCTCTTGTATTGGAAATCCATTTATAGATGTTTGCAAAGGTGTGAGTCATCCATGGGGTTTGATTAGTGTCATTCCACTTGTTACAATTGGTTCCACAATACAAGGGATTGGAGATTTTCTTATATCCCTTATTCATCCTTGGACAAATTCAGAGAGGCAAGTGGCACAGGAGAAGTTTCTAGAAGATTCCATGAGCAACCAACTAGCAAACTATTCCAAACATTTGTCCATCCTCACCCATCACACCTTATAGAAGGCCTAGATAGTATGCATCGCATCTTGGAAGTGTACCACTCAGTATGCATCGCACTTTTCCAGTGGAGCAGTTAGTATGGTTCAATTTAGGCAATTTCTCGATAGTTTCTTAGATGGAACTTTTGGGGAATGATATATTCAGATGACTGTGTTCCTTTAGGGTATGAAACAACTCTTTTAGGGGTTGATGAGCCCTAATACATTGACATATAATTTTGGGGTTTATGTGCCCAAATATGTCTATAACAGTGGATCTGCTCCCTTGATCAGTGGAACACTTTCCTAGATTTTTCTCAATCATTAGAGTTACACAATTTGTGCCATAATTCCATAATATCTTGTTGACTTAATATTTGTTATTTATTCTCTAGTAGTAGGGAACAAGTCCCTAAATTATCTCCTCCTCCAAGTCTTCATAATCTGCCCAATATTCTCATAATATTCCACAAAAAATAAATAATATTAGGCACAAATATTCAATTATTCATAAACCTTCCTAATGAATATATTAAAGTTAAAAATAAATTATATAATGCAAAAAGAGAGGTTTAATGTGCTGAAGGATGGTCATAGGCCTGAATTTATGTTTTAAATTAGAGGCGTGAGCCTTAATATATGTCTAATTTAGAGGCCCATCACAAATATAACTTCTCCTTACAATGAGGCTGCAAATTTGTAGAAGCAAGAAAGTCCTTTGTCACAGTTAGGCTGGCATTTGAGAAATTGGTTTGATATATAATCAACAAGTGTTATGCTCTTGACTTGCGAGAAGATACTAGAATACCAAATATGCGAAGAAATATAACCTAGAACACAGAAAAATGAGAAATAACAACATGTATTTTATTATTCAGAAAGAAAAGCAATATTCACTTGCCTCTTCGACGGGGCAACCTCCAATAGAGCAGTGCTCGATTACAAAATAAGACACGACGCTCCTCAATTGGGAGTCTCTGTGCTTTATATAGGATTCATACATGCAATACCATGGGTCAATACCATGTTTCTTATTAATACCATCTATCTAATACCATGGCCCATTTGCAACTAACTGTGGTCCCTTATTTAAATGCGGTCAACCACTTACAATTATTAATATGGGTTTTATTGACTCTTTAACTAACTATAACTATGAATCGACCCTATTACATAAATAAGGGGGTTAGGGTTGGACCCTAACATTCTCTCCCCCATAAAAATAACCTTATCCTCAAGGCTGAAGCTGTGGAAATTGCTTAAGAACAGTGGCTGGTTCCCAAGTCGCATCTTCTGGAGAGGTGTCTTTCCACTTGATGAGGAATTCCTTGATCGTGCGGCCACGCAGGTGCCATTCTCGCTAGTGGGCTCCAATATTGTAGCAATAATGCTGCAACTCCTGGGACTCCCTTCTTTACTTTTATCAACCTGGTAGTTCGTAACAAACTTGGAAGCGACGGTGTTGTATGCACAAGTACTAGCTCTTGCCGCAGCTGTCACTTGATCAGCTGGCACAAGTCCACTAAGAGCTTAAGACAAATTCTATGAGCTCTTAGAAAAAGCTTTTTAATTGATGGATGAAAGCTAACTCGAAGGAAGCTAATCTATTTGCGAAAAGAGATTGAAAAACTGAAGGAAAACACAAATCCTAGCAAACCCTAATTCTACCAGCTAGTCCTACTGACGCAAAGGAGAGAATGCAAACTACTGAAAGAGATGCCATTACTTCTATGAAGGTAAAATACATGTGTCTAGACTACCTCTATCTGAAGAAAACATCTTTTTGTATTTTTGAATAAGTTATTAGAATTATCATGCATGTGCTTTTAACTGGCTTTTGACTGTGCAGGGGTGGATTGGCGAGAGGAAATGCTTGGAGGAGGTCGGGAAGGTTTAGAGAGGGCCTAAGGGGTCCCTAGCACCCTTCCAGAGAGTTCCATAGAGTTTGGCTATCAAGAAACCTCATTCGTGAGCTTCTACAGGAAGTCTACAGGGGTTCTACATGATGTTCTGGGATTTCTACAGGATGTTCTGTAATTTTTCTACAGGATCTTTAGAAATGGAATTTTGGAACATGGATGGAGGGAAAAAGGTGGAGGAATGAGTATGGAGGTGAAATAGGGGTGTAGGGAGGTCCAAGACTTGGTGGATGGAGCTAAGGAATGGCGAGGATGGTTCGATTTGTCCAAGGGAGAGTGAAGCAATGTCGCACAAAAACTAGGGTTATGTGAGCAAATGTGGCAAACATGAGGTAAGGATTCTAAGTAGATGGTGGAGTGGATGGTTCTGATGGAGAATAAGCAAGTGAAGGAGTGGTACATGTGCTCTACAAGTCGTTTTTCCAATCTGAACCAACAAAGACTCGTAAATTCAGAGACCTAGTTACGTTGACCTAATTTGCTAGCTATCATTAAAGAGAATGAACAGAAGTGTGACCTGCAATGAAACCATGTATTTTAACTCGTGCAACTAAGCAAAAGAAAGTCTGAACTTGTAACCAACTTCTACACATGAAGATCAAACACTAGTGATTGCATGGCAAAGCAAAATCAGTGTTTTTGTGGGCAGCAAAGTCATCCTAGTCACATCTCCTGATCCCACTGAGGGAGAGGTGAAACCACAGATGTTTGTTGGCCCTTTTCTTGAAGCTTTTTCTGTTAACAACTGATCAACTAAATCTGAGCATGAAAAGTTATTTTAATCATCAAAAACAACCTAAATAACAAAACAATATTTAAATCTAAATAGCAGATTTTATTCTAAGAATGCATCAAAGACACATGAAAGTAAACAAAGGAGGTACTGGGTGCTTGAGATGGGTCCAACCCCAAGAGCTACAGCCTCCTAAGAGAGATTTGTCCACAAGGAGAACTTGAAAATGTGCTGAAAGCAAAGCTAATCTACTGCCTAAAAATCGAATTACAAAATGACTACAAAATGAATACAAAATGACTAACTATTGGCTAACCAAAATGAGGCCCTAAGCCTTCTTATTTATACAAATTGAGGACCCCAACAGTCCTCCTAAGCTTTAGGGACTCGGCTGCCCAAAACTTGTAGTTAACAACAATCCTACTTGACTTGCTTGGCTACCCTTGTGATAATTGATTTGGTGGCCCTTGAACTTCGAGCTGATGGTGTAGAATTAGAGGTAAGGGCCCATAAATGAAGGGAACACCTTCCTAAAAATCCTCTCCACGAATTTGGCTGCCAAGTGCTCATTTCAACCCTTGATTTTGTCTCCAAATTGACCAAAAAGACTACACATAACACACATTAGACTTGTTGGCATAATGACTAACCCAATTCACTCTATTAGCATAAATATAATAAAAAACATGCAATAAACTAATGAGAATGGTGGATTAAGTCGAATTAGGAGGTTGAATGAGCCCAAATAATTATCCATTTTTGGGGCTCATCACTCGCGTGTCAAGAACCTGTTCAGGTTGGAGCCAGATTGAACCTTCTTCATCCAATTTCGGTAGACTAGTTTGAATTCTGCAATTGTTCCCCACCACTTTCTTGAGGCATGAGACATGGAAGATGGGATGGCTTTTTTGTAGTGGGTTGCAAGACTAGTTTGTAGGCTACTTCTCCGATGCGCTGAAGTATTTGATATGGTCCGTAGAATTTTGGAGATAATTTCTGACAACCCTTGTCTTTGAGTGCTGTTTTCTTATATGGTTGTAGCCTCAAGAATACCTGATCCCCTTCTTGAAATGTGCGTTCTGAACGATGTTGGTTTGCTTGTTGCTTCATGCGATTTTGATCTTGATGGAGATTATCTTTGAGGTGGGAAAGCATGGTTGCACGTTTCTGTAGGAGTTGATCCACTACTTGTACCTTAGAGCATCTCGGGATATAAGAAGTAGGTGAAGGGGGAAGTTGACCATAAACTGCTTCATATGGAATCATCTTGGTGGTGGCATGATAGTTAGTATTATACCACCATTCGGCTAGAGGTAACCACTGTATCCATAGATGTTGCTTTTCTGAAGTGGAACACCTGAGGTAGGTCTCTAGACATTTGTTGACTACTTTAGTTTGACCATCAGTTTGGGGATGATAGGAAGTACTGAGTTGTAGTCGGGTACCTTGTAGCCTGAAGCGTTCTTACCAAAATTTACTGGTGAAGATCAGGTCACAATTAGACACAATGGAAGTGGGCATGCCATGCAATTTGAAGATCTGGTCCATGAAAGATTGAGCCACCAAAGCGGGTGTAAAAGGGTGGGGTAGGGCACAAAAATGAGCATACTTAGAAAGTCTGTCCACAACCACCATGATGACTGACTTGTTGCTTGACTTTGGAAGACCAGTAATGAAATCCATAGAAACCTCCATCTAGATTGAGGCAGGGATGGGCAATGGCTGTAAAGTGCCTGGGGATTTGATTGTTTCTCCTTTGTGGCACTGACACACATCACACTCAGCTACAAAAGTAAGAATGTCCTTTTTCATGCCTGTCCAAAAGAATGAATGCCGAGTGCGAGCATAAGTCTTCTAAAAGCCTGAATGTCCTGCAGTGGGAGATGAGTGCAACTTTTCCAAAATGCGACTTTTGAGGGTGGATGTTGGTGATATCACTACTTTGTCCTTGTAGTGAAGAATCTCATCCTGCTAAGAGTAGCCCACTGTGAAATTTGGATCTGCCTGCAATTTATTAATGAGTTTGGAGAGAGAAGGATGTGAAAACCATTCCTTGCGAGCCTCTTCAATCCACTCTGTAATGGGAAGAGAGATTGCTAGCAGGGTGCTTTCCTCCTAAAATTGGCGTGATAAAGCATCTGCTATGACATTTTCACGCCCTTTCTTGTAAATTATCTCATAATCATATCCCAACAATTTAGCTAGCCATTTATTTTTTTTGTGGCGAGGATAGGCATTGCTCCTAAAAATATTTAAGGCTTTGATGGTCTGTGCGGATTTGGAAACGTCACCCCAATAAGTATGGTCGCCAGGTATCCACTACATGTAAGATGGCCATCATCTCCTTCTCATAGGTAGATTGTCCCAAATTTTTTCCACTTAGTTGTTGGCTAGTGAAGGCTAAGGGTTGACCTTCCTGCATTAAGACAACCCCAATCCCCGTACTTGAAGCATCACATTCAATCACAAAAGATTTGGTGAAGTCGGGTAGTGCCAATATGAGAGTGGAGCACATGGCATGTTTGAGAGCTATAAATGCCTGTTGCGCTTCATAATTCCAGAGGAAAGAATTTTTCTTGAGAAGGTGAGTGAGGAGTCTAGCAATGCGACCAAAATTGTGGAAAAATTTGCGATAGTAGTCGATGAGACCCAAAAATCCTCTCAAAATATTCAAGGTCTTTGTTGAAGCCAATCCTGCATTGCCTGGATCTTTTTGGGATCCACCCTAACACCTTCACGCCCCACAATGTGGCCCAAATACTCGACTTATTTCATGCCAAAAGAGCACTTGGACAATTTGATAAATAATTTATGCTTCCGGAGCAGTTGCAAGAGCAAGTCTACATGCTGAAGATGTTTTTCCTAGGTGAGGTTGTAGATGAGGATGTCATCAAAGAAAACAATGACAAATTTTCTGAGAGATGGTTTGAGCAGGTGATTCATGAGGCTCTGAAAAGTGGATGGGGCATTACAAAGACCAAATGGCATGACCAGGAATTCATAATGGCATTCATGAGTTCGGAAAGCAGTCTTTGGAATGTCTACTTCTTTCATGCGAATTTGGTGATAGCCCGATCAAAGGTCGAGCTTAGTAAAGAATTGAGCCCCATTTAGTTCATCTAGCAAATCATCAACAACCAGGATGGGAAATTTATCTTTTACCGTCAGCTTGTTGAGGGCCTTGAAGTTTGGACACATATGCCATTCCCCATCTTTCTTGAGCACCATGACCACAGGCGATGAATAAGGATTTCTTTTGGGTGAAAGGATATCTATATGGGCACACATTTGGTGGTTTTATTCCTTTGACCAAAGTAATGCTATGATCATGTTCCCCTCTCAAGGGTGGAAGCTCACGAGGCTTGTCAAAGACTTGTAGATGGTTGTTTAAGACCTGTTGCATCTCAGGATGAATATAAAGAGAAGTGGGCTCAAAGGCCTGGATGCCATTAAATTGGGCTATAACTCCATGGTGGCCCTTTTTTAACAGCTTTTCCATCCTGTACGCACTGATGATATAAGGTGAACTTTCCTGGAGTCCGCGAAGGGTATGAGTGTGGTAATTCTGCTTAAAGCTCATATATAACTCCTGGAAATCCATTGTGATTGGGCCGAGTGTGTGGAGCCATTCAGCACCCAAGACAATGTCATACCCACCCATGTTGATGGCAAACATGTGGGTCTTTAGGTGACAGTCCCCCATCTGAAGTTTGAAATTTTCACAGCGGCCATCACATTTCATTGTGCCCCCATCAGCAATATTGACCTGGAAATTAGAGAGTGCTTTGACAAAACAATGCACTGGTTCAACGACTGTTTGATGGATAAAGTTATGCGTACTGCCACTATCAATCAAGACTACTATAGGGCGATGTTTAATAAAACCTTTGATTTTGAGAGTTTGGGGAGAAGAAATGCCTGCCAAAGCATGGAGCGAGATAACTGGTTCTTCTGGTGTAGTTGGGAGCTCATTGTCCGGTTGGTTGTCCTCATCTTCCTCCTCTGGTCCCTCAAATGGTGGGGCTTCCTCAGATGAACTGTGATCAGTAGCATCAATTTGAAAGAATTTGGGTTCCTTGCATTTATGCCTAGGGGAGTATTTCTCATCACAGTAGTAACACAATCCTTGCTTTCTTATTTCCTCCATTTCTGCTGGTGACACCTTTTGGACCTTAAGTGTTTGGGTAGTGCTCGGAGCTTGGGTGGGGCGTCCCTTGGCTAGGAAATTTGGATGAGTTGACTGGGCTGCTAACGTGCATTCTACTTCACGAGCTGTCGTGCAAGCTGCCAGCCATGTGACTGGGTGGTGCATTCGGACGTGGGCTTGTATGGCGTCTTTGAGACCACTAATAAAACATTTCAAGTAGAATTCATCTGCTAGACCTCCTGTACAGAAGGATAATGCTTCAAAGGCTTTAATATATTCTTGTATTGTGCCTGTCTGTTTGAGCTTAGTAAGATGACCCAAAAAGTTAGATTCATGATCAAAGCGATCAGAAAGGGCTTTTGAGAATATTTTCCAAGTCATTGGCCTTGCATAACATCGTTGATGCCATTGCCACCATTGCCATATTTCTTGGTCCAAGTAAAGGCTTCCCAAACTTAGCTTAGTCTCATAATCTTTGATGTTCAATGTGAAATATTGCTCCATTTGTGATAGCCATATGGCCGGATAAGAGCCATCAAATTTATACATGTCTAGCTTAGGTGGTCAAGGGTGGGACTATTGTTGGTTTCCATAGAAGTGAAGAGAATGGCTAGATTCGTCCTCATGGTTTTCATTAAAAGCATATGCCTCCGATTGTAACCCCGACTTGCCCTTTGTGATTGCATCAATTAAGGACTAGATCTGATTCGTTAATTCATCCAAATTTTGTTCAAGGGTGTCTATCTTCTCATTGGCCATTGCTTGAGATTTGGTTTGTACCATGCACAGATCCGATGCACTTGTCGTTACTGGAATTTTTTTTTTGGGACCACCAGAAAATTTGAATCTGACAAGTGAATGGTACCACCTTGCTCAGCCCGTCATCCTGATTCTTATGGGCTAAGTCTCCTATAATCATCCCAGGAGGGCCTCATATTTTTTTTTTTAATTTTTTAATTTTTAATTTTAATTTTATTTTTTTACTCCGAACAGAGCTTTACTCCTCGCTTAGGAATACTGCAGTAGCCAATTCTCAGAAAAGTTAATCCTGACCAATGTCTTGCGAGAATCACCCCAACGTATAGGAGCCACAAGCCTCCCTGCACAAATAGTCAGATCTGTTTGCGAAACCCTCAACTGCTGAGTGTGAGTAGGAATGTGGTAGTGATCGAACCCCCACTGCTAGATCTGAATGGCGGATCTGATTGTTGCTGCTGCGACAAAACCCAACCTGCTAGATCTGATCTGGAAAAGAAGATGATGGGCGATCTGTAGAGAGACAAGGGAACTATGGTCTCAAGGAGTGTTAGGTGCTACAGATCACAGTATACATAAGGGTCCAACAGTAGTACTCGGCCCAATATTTCAGGGCACTAACTAAGGAGGATCAACCGTACCCTTAGCCATACTACTCGACTAACCTATCGTACACGCGAATAATCTCCTCGAGTGTTATTCTCGGTGTACTGTAGTAGCAAGACGATTGATGGTTTATCTACGGCAAGGTTTTAGGTTAGCCTAGGGGGCTTCCGATATACCCAGAGGGTACGTGGAAGACAGTCTGTACGCGATTCTGTCTAATGCGCCACTACTCGAAGGGGTACTGTTGCACTAAAAATTGTCACCTTGACATTCTGCTATCTGTGTGAGTTCATTACCACTCATAATTTCCCCCTCTGCAAGTCTGAAGCATCAGTTCCTCATATCAAGCCTTGAAAGTAAGAGAAAAGCCCTCAAAGTCTTTAAAACTCTGGTTCCGCACTTTCTCTTTGTATTACATGCGGTCCCACACCTAATGGTCAAGTCTCCTACACACCTAACTGCACTGTCTCTGTGTTAAAGGTGCAAACCCCTGTAAAAGTTAAAAAGGCATGAGTATATTCTGAAAAACTCACTTTCAGTCATTTCTAGAAGCTTCTGGAAGGAATCTTGAGGTGGCAAGTTCACTCTCTTAAGGTTCATGCATCCCATACCTTAAGGAGCTAACCCCTTGATGTGAGGAGCTTATCCCTTTGAAGGAGGATTCTATCCCTTCATAGGTGGACCTGTAACCTCCTCCTCTGCACTATAAAAAGAAGCATTGGGCTGGTTACTTGGGAGGTTAGAAGCTGAATATTTTTGAGGTGAAATGCTGCTGGAACTTAGTCTTCTTTAGTTGATTTTTTATGAGGAGAGATTACATACCTCTAAGATCTCATTTGGAAGAGTGCAAGGCTTATCAAAGTAAAGTAAATTTCTGTTTCAGACCCTAGGAAGAGCTTGTTCAACATCAAGGCTGGAAAGGTTATAAGGTTCTTCTACTTCAAAGTTAATAAAAATAAGTTTGTTTTTCTCAATAAGCTATTGATTCATGGTTTATTTTATGGATTCCTTGATCACCATAATAGGCATGATTTATAATATTTGCTATGCAGGTGCTATTTAATGTTTTCTTGTTTGTGATTGCAGGTCTTTAAAGGTAACTCTTTCGAACGATTGAAGGATGACTACTACGAAAAAGCAAGGGATCTAAGGTAGGATCTTAACACCTTTGTCGTATTTACTTATAAATTGCATATGTCTAGAGAAATATAGGTTTGTTTGTCGATTTGTTGCTAGAATATCTTCTAATACTAGGGAGATTGGGCTTGTTCACAAGATCGATTTATCCGGCCAACAAATTAGCAACTTTGCTGGGGAATGAATTTGATTTTTTGGTTTTCCTTTGTTTTGACTTGAGAAAATTGTTTTCGTTTCTGGTTTTTGATTGATGTATACTGGCTTGGGTAGTTTTTAGAATCTGGATTATTTTTTGTTTTTTTCGAAGTTTTCAGGGGACCACACTTTCTCTTTACAGACAGTGTGGGCATCTCCGCACTTTTCCTTTAGTAAACAGAGCGGAACCGCACCTGTTTCTTCTGGAGCCTGCGGACCCTGTAATTTTTTTTAAAAACCTAAAAAATATTCTTCCAGTTAAGTTTAGGTTTCATTTAGGATTTTTAGTGTCTACCTAGATCTGTATTTTTCCTGTCAAAAATCTCTTGTGAGTGAGTTCCGATAGTATTTTTGTTTTGGATGATTTTCTAGAAGTTTTGCATGCTTGGAGTGGTTTTCACTTTGTCTATGTAGTGACTCAAAGATCAGAAGCTTGAGAAACCTTAGATCACCCTGGTATCTTTTTGTTTTCTTGATGGGTTTGACTTGGTTTTGAAATCTATCCTTTGTGAGAAATAGATTTAGTTTTCTCGTTGTAAATCTTTGAACAAACTTTCTTATAAGTTTTGAATTTCATTTTTACAAAAGAAAACATATTTGGATGTTTTTTGATTGGTTTGTTATTCTGAACAAATGAATCCTTAGTTTACTGAACAACTAAGCAAAACGTCCTCAAAAAGAATTGAAGCTTTTATTTAATTAGATTTTTAAAATTTTTTAGATCTCAAAATTAGTTTTTGTAGTTTTGAGTGTTTTTCTAGAACTTGTAGATCTCTTTTGAAGCAAATTGTTTTTTGTAGTTTTGAGTTTTGAAAAGGGAAAGGGATTTATTGTGAGCATTAATTATTAGTCTCGTTTTGAGTTCTTATTAAAAAATACAAAAAGATTTTCTTTCCATTTCCATGTTGAAAGAAAGAATTGTTTCTTAAAGAATTGCATTCTCGAACTCTTTCTTTTAGCTAGAATTTCATTGAAAGAAAAACGAATTGCTTATCATTTTAGGTGCATTCTTTTTTTAGTGTTTTTGGAGTCGAGTCTTCACACCATCAAAGTTTCATTTCCATACCTATTGACTTAAATAACAACCCATAAAATCAACGCTTAATTAAAATTGATCTAGTAATCTTTTCTATTTCTAGGGCTTTTATTACCAATATAGCTTAGGCTAGTATCTTGGAGTAGGGAGTAATTAACTCTCCAAGATAGTTAAAACAAACAAGTAGATACATCTTGCGGTAGGAAATAAATCCAATTGTAATTGATACATTCTGGGAAGCTTCTCTTAAAGGAGTCAATCACGAGATCATGTCCGAACCTTTAAGACAATCAATTCTATTTCATTGGGAAAGATAGAAGATTTGCACGTATTATAAACAGTAAATCTCGGATTAACCATTGTCGAGGAGCCTAGGGTCACTTGTTGGTAAGCCTCAGATTGACCATGTCGAGGAGCCTTCAAGGGGATTGAGCTTTGTTACACTGCCCTTGTGCGTAGATCGGATTGTAGACTATTCCCCGAGTTGTATTTGTTGGCGTTGGTAACCTTAGTGTCCATAAACTTAAGATTATTTCCTAAGGTGACAGTGAAGGAAGGATCTCACTGTACCTGGAGTAGACGTCGACTAGGCTCACTTGGACTCTTCGGGGGGTTCTCTTCACTCGATATGGTTTTGTGAAGAAACTTGTGCCAGTCTGTTTCATTAAGTAGGTTGTCAAGGTAACTGTTCCAACCGCCCTTTATATATTAAACTTCCACTAAGTTGGATTTCATCACCAACTAGAGTTTTTAGTACGGGAAGTTACTGTTTATGTGTGGTTTGAACTCTTTGTTACAATTGTGATAGCAAATACACTAAAGGTCATAAGTGTGTTGAGAAGAAATTATTCTACATAGATTGTGAAGAGGAAGAAGAAAAGGAGCAAGAAAGGTCAAAAGAAGAGGATATACTCCAGGAACAAAGCCTAGATAAAGAAGAAATGAATCCGACCATATCTTGTAATGCATTGGCAGGAATTACCACTCCTCAAACCATCAAGTAGAAGGACAAATCAAGAAGAAACAGACAATAGTGTTGATTGATTCAGGAAGTACCCACAATTTTATTCATTGTAAGGTAGCAAAAGAATTGAATTGATTCTTATATCCAGCACCGGAGTGCCAAGTGATGGTTGCAAATGGAGGAACAATAAATTGCTCTAGAAAGTGCCATAATATCAAGCTATCCATGGGAGAATATGTATTGACTAGCCCAATGCTTTCCATTCCAATGGGAGGTGCTGATGTTGTACTAGGAGTCCAATGGCTACAATCCTTGGGTACAATAGCTTTTAATTTTCAAGAACTTTTCATGAAATTTTCTATGGAATGAAAGGAAGTTGAATTAAGGGGTATTGCAGGGAAACTGGGAAAGATAATCAGCTCTAACGGTATGACAAAGCTTCTAAAAAAGGAACAAAGAGGTGTAATTGCACAATTATGTTCGCTAGATGTTTCCACATTGGAATCATCTATTTCTCCAGATCTCCAAAAATTCTTGGACAATCATTCCAAGGTATTTGAGATTCCCAAAGGTCTCCCACCTATTCGTGATCATGATCATGCTATTCATCTGATTCCAGGAAGTGTTCCTCCAAACATCATGTCGTAAAGATATCCCTATGCCAAAAAGAGTGAAATTGAATGTATGGTTGCAGAAATGCTAGACGCTGGTATATTTCAACCGAGTCAAAGTTCTTTCTCTGCTCCAGTAGTATTGGTGCACAAGAAGGATGGATCATGGCGCATGTGTCCAGATTATAGGGAGCTCAACAAGCTCACTATTAAAGATAAGTTTCCCATTCCAGTCATTGATGAATTACTGGATGAATTGCATGGATCAATTTACTTCACCAAGTTGGATCTTTGTTCAGGATATCATCAAATCAGAATGAAGACTGAAGACATTCCAAAAACAGCTTTTAGAACTCATGAGGGTCATTATGAATTTTTGGTCATGCCTTTTGGCCTTACCAATGCACCTTCAACATTTCAAGGTTTGATGAATTCCATTTTCAAACCATTCCTTAGAAAATTTGTGTTAGTATTTTTTGATGATATACTAATCTATAGTAAGTCTTGGAAGGATCATGTTGAACATGTTGACAGGGTGCTACAACTATTGGAGGAGAAACAATTATATTTAAAAAGATCCAAATGTTTCTTTGGAGTACAAGAGGTGGAATATCTGGGTCATATTGTATCTCATGAAGGAGTTAAGGTAGACCCTAGCAAAATTAAATCCATTAAGGAATGGAAAATCCCCACATCCATAAAGCATCTACGAGGATTTATCGGGTTGACAGGGTATTATTGCAAGTTTGTTAAGAATTATGGGAGAATAGCAGCACCTCTAACAACATTATTGAAGAAAGATGCATTTTCATGGACTCCAGAAGCAACAAAGGCCTTCGAACATCTTAAAGAGGCAATGTGCCAAGCACCGGTCTTAGCTACACCAGACTTCACAAAAACCTTTATTGTGGAATGTGATGCTTCAAGAAATGGAATTGGTGCCATTTTAATGCAAGATGAAAGACCCATTGCTTTCAAAAGTCGTCCAATCAAGGGAAAGTTTTTACACAAAGATATTTATGAGAATGAAATGTTGGCAATACTCCATGCACTTAAGAAATGGCGACCCTACCTAATGGGAAGACACTACAAGGTAAAAACAGATCATGATAGCCTTAAATACTTTTTAGAACAAAGATTATCCTCTGAAGAGCAACAAAAGTGGGTCACAAAGATGTTGGGTTATGATTTTGAAATCATCTACAAAAAAGGGAAGCAAAATGTGGTGGCAGATGCACTCTCGAGAAAGGATGAGGATGTGGAAGCATTGTTGTGCACCATTTCTATTATCCAACCAGATTGGATAAACGAAGCAAGGGAGGAATGGAAGAATGACGAAGAAGTGTGGGCACTTATTCAAAAGTTACAACAAGACTCCAGTACGTCTGATACATTTAGCTGGCAAAATGATTCGTTATGGTACAAAGATTGCTTATACCTCTGTAAGAATTCCCAGCTAAAACAAAAGATTCTTATGGAATTGCACACTTCTCCCTTAGGAGGGCACTCAGGATTTTTAAAAACTTACCACAGGGTTAAGAAGGATTTTTTTTGGGAGGGCCTTAAATCAGATATTCAAAAGTTTGTGGAAGAATGTTTGGTTTGCCAACAAAACAAAGTTGAAACAATTAAGACACCGGGTCTATTACAACCTTTATCCATTCCAAGCCAACGTTGGGAGGAGGTTTCAATGGATTTTATCACAGGTTTACCCAAGTCTGAGGGAAAGAGTGTCATCATGGTGGTAGTTGACAGACTTACCAAGTATGCACAATTTTGTGCATTATCACATCCATTTAAAGCCAGTACAGTTTCTACTGCATTTATGGAAACAATTCAAAAGCTACATGGAAACCCAAAGATTATTGTAAGTGATAGAGATCCCATTTTCACTGGAAATTTTTGGACAGAATTATTTTCTTGTCTTGGTACTCAGTTAGCTCATAGCTCATCTTATCATCCTCAATCTGATGGGAAAATTGAGATAGTAAACAAATGTTTGGAAGGATATATTCGTTGCTTTGTATCTGATAAACAGACACAATGGGTCAAATGGTTGCCTCTGGCTGAATGGTGGTATAACACTTCCTTCCATACAACAACAAAAATGACCCCATTTATGGCACTTTATGGATATCAGCCACCATCCATCACATCATATTTAAGAGAAAATTCTAAGGTTCAAGCAGTGGAACATCACATCGAACATCAACAACATGTCCTCCAACTCTTAAAGGATAACCTCGTGGTTGCACAGAATAGAATGAAACAATAGGTAGATCAACATTGCAGCGAAAGAAGTTTTGATGTAGGTGATTGGGTATTCCTATGGCTACAACCATATAAGCAAATGTCCCTCAAGAAAGCTAAGAAGGATAATAAATTATCACCAAAGTATTATGGTCCGTAAAAAGTGTTGCAAAAGATTGGTACTATGGCATACAAATTGGAGCTTCCTGCAGCTTCTCGATTGCACCCAGTTTTCCATGTTTCATGTTTAAAGAAGGTTATAGGCGACAAGCTCCTAGTTCAAACAATATTACCAGAACTTGACGAGGAAGGAAAAATTATATTGGAACCAGAATCAGTCACAGAAACAAGAACTCGATAGTTATGAAATTGATCAATTTCGGAGTATCTTATCAAGTGGAAGAACTTATCCACTGAAGATTCCACATGGGAGGATGAGAATTTTATACAGAAGCATCCAAAACTACTTAAGCATTAAGGACAACACTTTTTTGAAGGATAGGGGCATGTTGGGTCCCTATAATACTAGTGATTACCCCATTACTATTGTAGTTGTATCCCTTATTAATATTGTTGTGCCCCTATTGTCCCCATATTATTATTACCGTGCCCCATAGAATCCCTCTATTGTGGCTTTATATTATTATTGTTAGGTCGGCTGGGTTATATCGTGACTCCTTAGACTCCTATATATAGAAAGGAGGTTTTGTTATTTGAATCATCCAAATATTGCTCATTTATGTAATGTAAAGGAGGTTGCCCCCTCGAAGAGGCTAAATTCTAAGGCATGGATCTCTCTTTTCTATCTTTTTGTGAGCTGGTTTCATAACAAAATATTATTACTCTAAATCTTCCTTTTGGCCTCATTTCTATTGAAGAACTTGTAAGTCCAGACGAAGAAGTAACTCTTCCCGAAAACCAAGAGATTTTGAATCTTAGGGAGCGTGAATCAATATTCGACAGTCCTTTTAGGAGTGATGCTTGGTATTTATCATTGACAATTTTTTAAGGAAACCCAGGTCTTAATTTTTCACCACCTCGAATTCCTTTTCATCCTACACCAAGAGGTTATTTTCCTTCATCGATCATGTCAAGACAGTCATCTATGTTTTCCCAATCATCGGAAACATTTTTATCCGGCGGTCCTTCTGTTCCTTCGAGATACCAATCACTCTCTGGTACTTTTTCAGGAGCAACTCCTCGACCAATTGAACAAGTGTTATCATCTGGAAGTAATGGAACTCAAACGTTGAACGCAAAACAAATCCTTATGATGTCTGGTAGTATTCCAAATATTCAAGCTCAAGGTAGTTAGTTACCGCCTGGGGGGCAACCTCAAGGTAGTCAGTTACCGCCTAGGAGGTAACCCCAAGGTAGTCAGTTACTACCTGGGGGGCAACCCCAAGGTAGTCAGTTACTACCTGGGGGGCAACCCCAAGGTAGTCAGTTACCGCCTGAAGGGCTTCCTCAAGTTTTTCAACCTTCAGGACAGTACATACCCCAAGGTCAACCTCAGACTCAGTACATACCCCAAGGTCAACCCCAGTTTCAGTACATACCTCAAGGTCAACCCCAGTTTCAGTACGTGCCTCAAGGTTATCAACCTCAAGGTCAGTACCCAACTCAAGGTTTCCAACCACATTCTGGTCAATCATTTTTACAAGGAGCTAGAAATGTACTGCTTAATTATCAACCCTATGTTCAACCGGGTTATGGTCCTCCATATGCACAACCTTTTATGGCTCCATACTCCAGAATGAACATGGTGTGGGATCCGTCTCAAACTCAACAGACTTTGCAACCTAATGTGCAGTTACTTAATCAACCTGGACAACCTTTGGTTTCTAGTTCCACCTAGCAACCTATCTAGCCTACCGTTCAAATCCCTGAATCTGGTATAGTTCAGCAGCCTGGGCCTAGCTCACCTCGTTCTCCACCTCAAACTCCCACCTTACAAGCTGCCAAAATTCCTCCCAATGAGGATTTTTTCCTTGGAGTACATCAAGCAGATGATCAATATGGATGAAATCCACTTTGTTGCTACCAAGAAAAGGTCCTAGTTTAAGATAAAAACATAGGTTGGCCCTTTCATTTGCAATAGCAGGGCAGTAGGGGAAGAGGAAAATAAGCTTTTGAAGGAATTGAAGTTCACTCTTAGTTTTCCCTGGTCTTATGATCCTTTAGGGATCATTTCTAAACTAAGGGTCTACTCCTTACTTTCACACACCCAGGCCAGAAATAGAAAAGTACAAGAATCAGCTATAGTGGATCAAGAACACCTTATAGGAGGTAGAAGAATAGCAGGTCTCCTCATCAAAAGTGTAGACTCCTACCATGCAGGAGAAGACAACTATGAGGAGTAGAGAGAAAGAGTCCCCTTTGGGGACTGATATTTTTAGTGGGGGTTTTAAAATTATGTACAGAAATAAGGATAAGCTTAGTTACATACTAGCCTTACCAAAGATTCAGAGCAGTAGACTATCATCACCACTAATGAGCCACTTATTTCTTCATTAGTGGGTGATCAGTCTACACAATCTCCTACTACCTCTTCAACTTCACAAGAGCATAATCAAATAATGCAGACAGGTACATCTACTTCAAGAGAGGCAAAGAATAGCATAATGGATATCTTCAAGGAAATAAAAGTCAGAAATGAAGCCTTGAAGATTAAAACTTACAACCAGTTCTGGAAGCATACTTATGGTGCCCAAAGCAGGCTACTGTCAACCTTTGGTTTAGAGAAGGGGAAAATGCAGATGGCATTCCTTCAACCACAAGTTCCTCAGCCCAAGGGAACATCAGACTACAAAAAGACATATTTTGAGTTTGATGTCAAGGATATACATCCCATTGACCAAATGGATATGCATAAGAAAACGGGGGAAATGATTTTCTCTACTGTCACTAACACTACCATGACTTTATCCAAATTACAGGTTACACTAACAAATGTCTAGTCACAGCTAAAGATGGAGAAAGTTTCTGCTCTTGCTAGAGAAACCAAGATTAAAACCTTGGAAGATTTCATAATCAAACTGGGTTATGATCCTGCAAACATCAATGCCATAGAGGAGCTGATCAAAAAGAAGAATTTGGATATAATAGCACTGAAGAAGAAGTTAAAACTTCAAGCTACTGAAGATCCTCTAGCTAAGGATATTGCAGAGATAGAGACTAAAAAGGTAGATATGATGAAACTCATCATGGAGCAGACCACACAACTTAAGAAAATGGAGACATATATGGAGAAATTGATCAAGGAAAAGGAGAAAGCTCCTAAAAAGGCTGCCCCTTCAGAAGCACTTCCTATCACAGTCATTCCTACAGGCATAACAACTACAACAAGTACAGGAGATGTTGCAGACCAGTTGGCCAATGCAGTCCAAAATATGTCTCTTCAGACCGAGGA
Source organism: Pinus tabuliformis (assembly GCA_031772625.1). Lineage (NCBI taxonomy): Eukaryota > Viridiplantae > Streptophyta > Pinopsida > Pinales > Pinaceae > Pinus > Pinus tabuliformis. The sequence goes on from CM062818.1 coordinate 2,061,704,535, forward strand.
AATCAAGAAATTGAAATTGCATTATCAAGTGAAACTTTTGAAGGATCATCAAAAGAAATCTCAAATTTTTCATGCAGCAAAGCTTCAAAGAGCTCAAAATCAAATAGAAGCATGGAAGAAGTCAACAACTGAATCTTCTATTGGCTACACTCTCGGTAATGTCAAGGAAATCATATGGAACAACATCATTGAGGAGATGGATGAAATCTAGCCATGTATCCAGATCATTTTTAAGTAGAAGGAGTTGATAGAAAAAACAAACCAGACAATTGCCAATTTAAATGCTCAACTATGAGAGATGCCTACTACAACCAACAACATTATAAAGTTTCTTAATTCTAAGTACAGGTATGAACTAGATGATCTAGGAGTGGATGAAAGGACTGAAACCATTTTGTAGGTGAAGAAAATTCTGACCAAAATGAACTTAGTAGTGCAATTGACAGAGAAGTGTCACACTCTTGAAGTTGAAATCAAATTTTTTTTCACAAGGATTGATGCATTGAACAAGAAGGGTCTGCCTTCACTATTTGTGATAAATAATAATTAATGACCAAGGAGGACTACTTCAAGAAGCTTCAGGACATTGCCAAGGACATAGCCAAGTCCTCCAACATCAAAGGTTCAATGATAGGCAGGGTGTTTTACGAAGCCATCAACAACATATGTTTTATTCAACATGAGATAAAACATCTTTTTACTATATAACCCACTTTTTCTCGATATACTGAGGTAGATGAAATCTACCGTAAGGTAACCAAGATAGCAATCCTAGATGAAGAACAGTGGGAAAATATGTGCGAATTTCAAGATTAGAGTACAGATCAAATTTGCCAGCGCAACACTCAAATAATGGCCACTCAACAACGACTTTCCTTCAAAACATGGCCAGATGTTTAGATTTATTCTTTTTGATTGAAATGCTTCCCTTTCTGTTAGTTTTAAGTATAATAGACTGTCGTGTCACTCAGGCATTTATTGTAATATTTTGTATTTTGTTTAAATACTTCATTTTGTCAAAGTATTCATGGTTGCACCCTTGAACGAGTTAGCAAATAGATTTGTACTAAGCTGGAGCATTTTCTATATAATAAAAGATTCTGGATTTACTTCATATGGCTTGTCTCTTAGCGAGTTCTTTTCATTGTGTTTTCCGTTATCTATTCCTCATATAATTTATTTCTTTTATAGTCATCCGATTGAAAATTTAATTGAATCTCAGTTTCATTTTGAATCCTCTGTGAAGTTGTAATTTAATTAAGAGATTAATTTACAAGACTATCTGTTATTGTGAATTCCTCTTTGAACTTAAATTACACTAGATTTCTGAAATGACTTAATTATATTTTTTTGATTAAGAAAACATAGTTTTCTTAATTTCTGCTTATAAATGGTCAAATACTCTGTCTGAATATTGAATCATTTATATGTCTTCATATTCTACTTATCCATCCCACTTAAAATAAAAATAACCGTATGTATTTAAAAAACAACCTTTTGTTTTATTAAGGATCTTTCTAAGTTTAAAGCACCTGTTTCTTTTAATATTTCACTGGTCCTCCAAACCATTAAAATCAACAAAACATTTTAGATGCTTTGGCATAGCCCATTGACCTTCGGCTATCTCAAATTACAACATCAGACTGACGCCTTTTCCAAGGAGCGAAGAACTAAAAGTTAAATTTTCCCTAGGGAAACAATTTTCCCTTTCCTTTAAGGTGAATAAAGGATAAGGTTATAGATCAAAATCTTTCACCTGGCGATTCCGCTGGTCCAAGATGGCTCCCTATAAGCATACAAGATCATGTTCTGATTCTAAGATTTTTAACCCTCTACCAGACCAAAAAAGACTCATCAAGGGAGCCTCTTCAAGGAGAGGACGTAGAACACCTTCTTCTTCTTCAGCTTTACACCCTGAAGACATTTCCATGTGTAGATCCCTTTTCATTTATACCCACCCATCCTGATTGGATTGAACTACCTGTTAGGGTTTCTGATCTTATTTCCAGAGGAGTAGACCTTCCATCAGCCCTTTTGATACAATCACTTGAAACGTATCAAGTTCCATCCATTCCTATCAAATCACCTTCATCTGAGGAAGAATTTGGTTTACATTTACTTGAATTCAAGCCTCAAGATTTCATTACTCCAACAGCTTATTTTATTCCATCATCCTCAACTAATTTTGAAGAGACATTTTTTGTCTATTCGAATCCTTTATTTGAAAATAAGAAAGACTTCCTACCAGGAATTAAAAAATTGGTTATCAAAACCCCTTTCAAATCCTTAAAGAGGTCTCCTCCCTCACCTCAACATACCAATACACCTACTGATTCATCTTCAACTTCATCATCTTCCTCTTCCTCATCAACATCCACTCAGACACCCCATAATCCTCTTGTTGTTATGGATTTTCAACCCATTGTGCGAGCTAGGTATGCTGTTCTAGTTCTCCATGCAAACTTGGGAAATTTTCTTGATGGTTATGTAAAACATCTCACAAGATTCAATGGAGAAATAGGTCCCTCAGTAGAGTATCATGTATCAACCTTCCTAGATTTTTCTGACAATATGAACATAGAAGAGGAAAATGTTTATATGAGATTATTTGTTTAATCTTTATAATGAAATGTTAGTATCTAGTTTAGGCAGCTCAGAGTTGACTCTATTAGAACTTGGAATGAACTCATAACAATCTTCAAAAATCAATGGGGGGTAAAGAAAGATCATGTTTACTTCCTTACTGAATTTGAAGAATTAAAGAGAAACCCCAGTGAACATATTGCTGAATTCAGCAAAATATTTAACAAACTCTGTCATAAAATGCCTGCTTATTGTAAACCACCAGTAGCAGCTGCAAAGCTCAGATTCTCCAAAGCATTTGATGATGATTTTGCATTCATGCTAAGGGAAAGAGTTTCTAATACATTATAGGACATGCAGACAAATCATATAGAGATAGAAGCCAATAGGTCAGCTTCTGGCAAACTCAAAGCTAAAGCAGAAAAGGAAGAAAGAAAACTAAAGTCTAAGATTAAAGATTCTTCCTCCTCCAAGTCTAAACTTGAAGATCAAAAAATTGATGAAATTACATCTTTGCCTAGGAACCTTTCTAACAGGATTTCCAAAATTGAAACACAGCCTAGAACTGTGCAACAAACTGCTCTCAAACCTCAAGCTCAAACTCAATTTAGAAGAACTCCTCAAATGCAAATTCTTCAGAGACTAGCTTCTGACCAAAAAATTCAACCACCTTTGATGATTGATGATCAATAGTCACAGGATACAAGCCCTTTAATCACTAAAGATATCAATAATATTGATTCATCAGCAATACAAATGGCCATAGTTCCTTCATCCCTACCTCAGTCTTTTGAACAAGAACCAGGAGATGCTCGGCTTTCAAAATACTTGCCATTCTCTGAATTTTTAATTGCAGAATTGAATAAAAGATATGATCTAAGGCCTAGATCAGGTTCTAGTAGACCTCCAAAATCCACGACCATAATCGAACCTGCAATGAAAACCATTCTGTTGGAAACCTAATCCTAAATGGGTTAGTGTGGAAGCTGAATGGACAAAAGGAGTCCAAGAGACCTTGGGATGTGAAACCCAACGTTCACACATTGTACTATAAATGCATATCTTTTGTAAATAAAAATTGGACCCACATGATTTATCTTTCATATTGTTCTTGCTCCCATGTGTGTTTAACATGGTATCAGAGCAGGCGATCTCCTGCCCTGCTCAAATATGAGCCACTTGTTTTCTGTGGCCTTTCTTACCTGCAAGTCATGTACATTCATATAATTGTCAGTGCTGTTATTATGGATGTAACGTACATTCCAGCAATCTAAAAATAGAGGCCTGGGTATTTTAAGAGTCTGTCAACTCTGCAAAACTTGCCTGCCATTCTCAGTCTAACGCTCAGCCTATCGCTCTCCCCATCGGTTCCACTGGTCGCTCTGCGCTAACCATACAAATGATGGCCCATACAATTACTGTCTCGGCTCTGGGTTAACCACCGTTGCTCCTACGCTCTTTGTTTCTCCTGCCCTGTCAGAACCTTGCTATTCTAAGCCCGTAATTGTCTGAGTCACTATATTATTCTCTGCGTGATAATCTGGGTAACGCTTGGTATACCCATCAAATACCCCTCTCTTTACAGTTCGGTGGCCTGCTTGTGCATTGAGGGTGGTATATTGAATCTACGTTGAACAATTTAGAAGTGTGATTTGAATGTATGATGCGTTGGTTGTATGTTCAACTCCATGCTGTGAATAAAGATCTGCTATTGTGCATTGAATAAAATCTTTTTGTTTTCCGTTGAACAAGTTGCGGTGATTTCAACTCTTGAATGCATTACTCATTATAGTCTCTGTCAACATTCCATTCCCAGCATCCCATTTCTGCCCACTAAATCCACTACCTCTCCTCTGTTTCACAATATCACAACCTCTGCACTTCCACCACTCGTCCTTCCCAATATCGTAACTAAACAATATCATGTGCCTCTGCAGAACACTACGACCATAACTAAATTTAGCCTCTGCCACCAAACACACAATCCAAATCACATCTTCCTCGCTGCAGGCAACCGTTCTGTACCCTGTAATCATCTTCAGGCAAAGCGGATCCCATCCCAAAGCCGGGTGCGATACCATATTATTCCTTCTGTATATCTCGAAATTTTTAATATGAATATCAATGCTTTCGGGTGACAACAAGCGGATATCATTGGCGGGAACAGTGGTAATTTCACCTTTAGATGGGCCATCATTCCATAAAACCCTGGCATTAACAGTATTTGTATCAGCGCTTTCCATGCTGGTCAAGTGCGCTTCTCGGGCGACCTCTTTGATCGTTGCATCAAAATAGTGAATATCGTCGTTGTCGTTTGAGCGTTATGCAACACATATGGTTGGTTCGCCTTGCAACCGCCAGTCCTGCGAATTGAGTGGACTCGAATCGAAATCTCGCTATAATCTCGAAAGCTCGCCGAATCTGCTCACATACCCAAGTGCCATTTCAATGTCTGGCTCAGTATTGCGATAAGCGTTTGTCAAAATTTGCTGTTGAAAGTGCTATCAATTTCCTGGGTCGAATCTCTGCATTAAAGGGATAGATATATCTCTGTTGGAAGGCCAGAGACACTACATGTGCGTATGTATCAAATTAATTACGTTTGGGTGCATGCTGGAGTCATCATAGACTGCGTGGGAGCTGAAGACTTAACCGTGCGTTGAAGGATTTCGATTTCAATGGGAAGAAATTCGTGTAGTTTTTCATGGAATATCTGTGGAATTAAGTGAATTTTATCTTCTGAAGGATTTCATCGGTTGAGCTTGTCTAACTCCTCCGAATGCGTTGTTTTATTTTCAATTTTGGAGCGTTTTGCATCTTATTTGGTGGATTCTATCTGTCGAGCTTCTAAAGGTGAGTTCTGAAGGTGAAATAGAGGCCAAGTTCCCTTTGTATAGTAGGGACGAGTCGCTTGTTGGCCGGCCCTACTTTCTCTCTTCTGAAGGGTCGATTTTATCAAGAGCCTTACTATCAGGATTTCTTGGAGTGTCTTGTTATAGACAATTTTGTGCCTTACAGCAATAAGCATGAATTGTCAATAATCCAAGGGATCCAAAGTTCCCTAAACATGATGTTCCTACCCCTAGAGGAACAAGGTCAGCAAACCAACAGCTCTCAGATCAGTTCTCCACCTGAAAACACTCAAAAACAAGCAATCCTGAAATCAAAGCAGGTGCTCCACTAGGCTTCTGCGCTGAAACACAACTGCTCCATGGTGTACCTGCGTTGCAAAGCAGGCAGAACAAAGCCCACCTACGTTGGGCGAGTTTGGACATGTGGCACAGTGAGTCATTGCTTTGCAATCTTCCAAAAATGACACTTGGATCAGGTATTTCGCCTTGTGATGAGTCAGAGGCTTTGTTTCTCCAAGTGGAAGCAAGGTTCACCAAGTGGACTCAAGAACTGAAGATCAACTAAAGATTAACTGAAGAGAGAGAGGACACAAGGTAGCTACACATCAGTTGCAAGCTGACTCATACTTTCTCAATTCATCTATATATTGAGCTCTCTCCTATGAGCTTAGGGGGCTGGAATTTTGTGCAAAGTAATGATATGCTGTTGGTTTCATTCTTGAGTTATTGGGTGATTGTTTGAGAGAGGTGAAGAAGAGCAATTCTTTCTGCTGGGAGGTGTTGCTGGGTTGGAGCCTGCAATGGTTGTAATCCTCTCAGAACCTTTATTTCTTCATTAATAAAAGCTATTGAGGTTCTTCTATGTGCTCTTGTTTCAATTATGTATTGTGATGATTGCATGTTTGGTTTACACTAATCCATGAACCAGTTATGATTGCATGCCTCTTGTAGTTTCCTTCTTTGTCATTGTGCAGGATCTCATTGCAGCTGGGCGAGCAGAAGGACAAAGAGCTAGGAGCAAGCGGCCAAAGAGGAGAGTTTGGATTCGACATTAAGCGCAAGGCAACGGTTAGTGTTTTCTCCATCCTCTTTTGCTTTCATAAAGAAGTAAACCTTCAGTAGTTTGTTTTATAGTTGTTGCTAAGGAACTGTCACCCTTAGAGTGGGTTAGGGTCATCCGAGTCGGATACTTTTCCCTACAACAAACTGGCGACTCCACTGGGGATCGTATCCGTTTGATTGTGTTTGTAGTATCTTTGCTATTCATTTCCTGAAGAAAAGAGTACCAAATCGAAAAGCTTTTGACTATATCAAAAGCGAAGTAGAGGGGCTGCTACTCTTGCTCATTGTCTGAGCAGATTCATGATTTGAAGAGCTGATCTACAAAGATCCTTGTAAGCTCTTAGTGATAGCTTTGCACCTTCTAAATCATCCCTTTGATTATGCTTGACTGAATGCTTCTGATTTGAGCAAAAACCGTGCATTTTTGAGAAAATTATGACCCGAAAACTGTGAAAACGCAATTCTCGTTTTCCAAAGCAGGTAGTACACAGGCTACCTGCTTTGCAACGCAGGTCCCGAACTAGCTCCCTGCGCTGAGAGCCAGTTTGACTGTGCAGAGCCTGCGTTGACCCAAATTTGCTTAGTGCATTTGGGGTTTCCTCCTTTCTCTTGCCTGTTTTCACTTAGTTTTGCTGCTAGGTGTCAGTCTTGTGCCTGTTTTGAAACCAATATTACTTGCCATCATTCTGCCTCTGTTATATAACGAAATTGTACTTGTTCTTTGTATTTCTTTCTCATTTACAATTTCCCATAACGAAAAGTAAACTAGTCATGCTTTTGGCCTCTTAGATCTGAACCTGTGTTAGGCATTTCGCTGGTCTAAAGAGTTAGCTTGTTTGTTGTCCATAGCTGGTTAGTCGTTTTACTTTCGTTCGTATCGTTTGATTTCATGTATTTCCAGTGATTAAGCAAGTGAATCTTAAGGTGTCTTTTGATTTTGGACAAGCTTGTTTACTTTCGCTTTAAATCGAAATCAAAGTTATATAACCACTTTCTTTTTGTATCCATCCACATTAAGAAAGGGAAAAGAAAATACATGCATTGTGCATTTTGCATTTGACTGTGTGCTTGACGATTTAGAAAAATTTGCATTTTAGTGTGTGCTCTATGATCTGTGTGAAAAGATTTGCCTTTCTTTTCCCTCAGTAGTTAAGGTTTTCAAAGTTGAAAGATTGAAAAGTTTGCTTCTCATCTTAGACTGCATTCAGGAATTTGTTATATACATCTCGTAGTGATCCTTAAAGGCAAACTGATAAGCAAGATCAACATTAAAATAAATCCAATTTACATAACAACGCTTTGTAACATAACGCAAACATCTAGAGGTCTAGGTAGAGACGTGTTCTGGCGTCGTTAAACATAGTGACTGTCGATCTCTACGAAGGTGGGTGATTCCTCCTGAGAGTCGGTGGCACTAATACGGACTTGTGCTCCCACGTACCATCGAGTATATATTGGGAGACCCCTATAGGCAATTATCCTTTATCCATAGGAAGCCGTGTCAACCGTCCTACTGATCGCGATGCAGTGAACACAACATTCACGAAGATCGACCACCCGTACCGTAAAACGTATTCTCTGGTTTCGCGAAAAGTTTGGCACACCCTCTGCCTAGAACTCCAGAGCAGTTTCTTTTGGCCTTTTTCAAACTCTATAACTGAAAAAGTCCATCCGAGCATTTGTCACTTCGGGCTCGTTAAAACATCGAAGGCGACTAGAGTCATCTTTAGCTTTTTCTCGACTCTTAAAACATGAAAAAGCAAGTTTGTGTCTAAAAGCGTCGTTAATAAAATTTATTTTAAGCGGAACAAAATCACCTGTTATTCCCACGTTGATCTTTCAGTTGAAAAGTATGGAGCCCACCAACCAAGGAGGCAACCTTGGCGGAAGTCCAAATCCCTTCTCCTCTTGGGGAGATGTTGGTGCGCCTCATATGGCAACATTGTCACTTCCAGGATTGACAATTGGCCTACCTGTATGGCTCTTTTCAACTAATGTAGTCCAGATCGCCACTAATCCTGAGCAGTCGAATCAACAGTCAGACCAGTCTAGGACTACCCACCAGCCTTCCACTTCTTACAATACTTCCTCTGATCTTTCATCTTCGCAAGGTAGAGCTGGCAAAAGTCAGCCTCCCAAGGAGAAGAAGGAAAGGAAGAAGAGAGAAAAGAAGCAGAAGGAGCCTATGGCGAAGGCGACTAGGGGCAAGCAAAAGACAGCTGACAAAAACCCACACACTGCACCGACCGGGCCTAAATCACCGTGTGTCATTTGCAAAGGGGCCCATTTCCATCGTGATTGTCCTTGTATTCCCCGGATACTAAGGGACTGGTCCCCAAGATTGCACAATTCGGTAGCATCAACCTCTGGCAGTCATGTTGAGTGCAGTCCGTCAACTACCGAGAGTGAAGGACGAAGAGGGAGACCAAGATCACCCTGTATATTGTGTGAAGGCGAGCATGCCATCCACAGATGTCCATTCTTAGATGAGGTAAAGAGAGTTTTGGAAGATCGTCCGGTTTCACCGTTACGACTTCCTCCTGGATACCAAAAACTCGCGCCTAATCCCTCGATAGTTGAAAATCCAGCTGACCCGCCCAAGTGGTCAGCTGAAGTGTCGGTCATTGAGAATGAACCTACTGAATCCAGACCAGACGAAAGTCTAAAGGTCGAAACGACAGTTGACTCGGTTCTTCCTTCAGAGGTTTCATCGTCCAATGACTCCGTCATTGAAGACCCATCTTCAAATGACACCCTCACTGAAGAGGATAAGGATGACACCGTCCATATTCTTTTCATCAACACAGACTCTGATGAGCATCAGGGCAATGCGCCCATTCCTTTATCGTAGGAAGGAACATCGTCAGGGTCGTATCCGGCCGTATATTCGGTCCCACCACCAAGCAACCTAGTTGTATCCTTTGATTGGAATCAACTAGGCAGACCCCGGTTACTAGCCAGTATCCCATTCAGAATCATAGTCCAAATCTACAGAATGGTGATGGCTGGAACTATCATTGATGAAGGGGCATCTGTGAGTATCCTTTCCTCTGTTGCTTGGAAAGCACTGGGTTGCCCGGCGCTTTTACCTGAGATGAGAAATCTATCAGGTTTTGATAAAGGAACCAGTCACCCGTTAGGGATTCTCCCCAATGTTCCGGTTACATTGAAAGGGAAAGCAGTTCGCATGAACATCATGGTCGTCCAGGGACCCTTGGCATATAACTTACTCCTTGGACGAGACTATATATATTGCATGGAGGCAATAGTGTCCTCACTCTTTAGAGTCATGTGTTTTCCGCACGAAGGAAGAATGGTCCAGCTCGTAGACCAACTTTCATTTCCAGGATCACGCATTGCAAATAGTCAAATACCATCCCTTAACGGTTTATTCACTCAAGGAATGCCACCGCCTCCGGTTCTACTTCCCGATGAATGCGAGTAATTCGGAAAGAAAGAACTGGGACCCAGGGGGCATGCACCCTGGCCTGCCTTCGGCAGAGAAAACCTTAGGTATAAAGTTAATTTCCGCAGAAGGATGGACTAGTCCGTACCCCGTCTGGCAGAGGAAGAGAGGGTTGTTCTAGGGTAAAATTCTTTTGTCAAAGTTATGTGAGCGAAGCAATCGCTCCCTTTGTCTAAAGAAGTGGGCTCTCCTAAGGAGGGGGTCTATTTGTGGCAGCAAGAAGCCACCATCTTTGAATGTCAAGCCTCACCCATTAAAACAAGCTGTTTTGAAGGATAAGTAGGGGCAGTCTTCAAAGAAAGAGATGAAATTGCTGCAACAAGTAGTCACCATCCTTAGCAACCTAATGATAGACATCGCCGAAAAGAGAGTTTAGTTTGCGGCAGCAAACAAAACCATTTTTCGGATAATAAGTAAGAGATGGCAGAATCTCGAAATTATACTTTATACCTGGGGGCATGCAAACCTTTTGGAGTGCAAGCACAGGACGACTATTTATTTTTTGAATTTTTAGGTCCTCCCTTTAAACCTGTAGGTCTAACCCGTTAAACTCGTAGGATTAGCCGTTTCTAGCTTGCATAAAGAAAGGATGAAGGGCAAAAGTTAAAACCTGCCAATTCGGAGTAATTAGTGAGGTATCGCTCCTTAAATAAGATTACCTCACCTAAAGCATTCCTTGTATTAAGACTGGTATAATTCGAGAAGTTTTAGCAATGTTCATGCTCGTTAAAAAATAAACGCAAAAATCGAGCAGTTTTTGTGCAGAAGTTCATGCTCGTTAAAAAATAAACGTAAATTGTGAGCAATCTTTCCCTAGCAGTTCAAGCTCATCCAGAAAAATGAACCGGTAAACAACCTCGAGAAATGTAACCTTTGAAAGCCATATTAAAAGCCCTTGGTCGTGTTTATATGCCATCACCTCCATCTGTTCATTTGGCCAATCCTTCACCTCCATATGTTTGTTTACCCATTTTGAGGAACAGCTGCGAAGAGTGATTTCACTTAGCCATCCTTGTGACACTGCCGTGATTGGAGAATTCCAACCTGTACCTGGAATCTGCTGCTATCCCTGTTCATCACTCGTTCCTCAAAAGACGAGTCTTCTTTGAGCTCTTTTCACTGACTCGTAAAATATGAAAAGTTTGCCGAGTTTTGGCCTTCCAGCTCGTTAAAGCGACCGGAAAGCTATCCCTCCTCTAGATTTTAATCTTTTTGGACCTGAGGGATTATTGCACAAAAAGATCGAGCGCTTGTTTGTTCGGCTCGTTAAAGCAACCGAAAATTCATCCCTTCTGTATTGTTTTAAACTTTTTCGGACTTAAGGGATTAGATGACGAAAAAGGAATTTTGGAGTTAACTTTTCGTACCTTTTCAGACTCTCTAAAAATGAAAAGGACCGAGTTTTCCTTGTCGTTAGACTCGTTAAAATGATTAAATAGCGACAAACTTGTCTTTAGACGAGAACGAGTTTCCCTATCGCTAGGCTCATTAAAACATAGCGATGGGCTTGCCCGAAGGGCAGGTTATAGAACAAGCATATGTTATCCTCCTCAAGCTTGACAAAAATAAAGAGGTACTGGTCAGCAATGACTGGGGAAAAATTGGGAGAACCTCACAGCATTAATGGTAGCAAGTCGCTCTTGAACATGACACTTTGTCCTCCGTAGCACATCGGGTTGGGTTGTTTCATTCACCGGTCGCAGAATCATGGTCCTCGCCACGCCATCCACCATTGGGGTAATGCTACCAATCCATCACATCAGTGTCGTTATATGTTCAAGAGATGTGGTTCTGTAAAGAGTCAACCGTGTTCCACCCACTGCCATACATTATCCTTCATCCACTTCATGACCGCCACCCTGAATCATACATCACAGTTTGTTTTCAACTCATCATAATCACTAGCTCCGTTCCGTGTCATTGATGTGGGATTCATTAAGGCCCTCCTTTGACGGATCGCTCCTTGTCGACATCAGCTCATTATCCAAGGAGTTGATCTAGGAACACCCCCCTCAGTACTTTGAAGCTTGCATGCCTCAATGGCAAGTTTCTCACTTCCGGCGACAGGTATACATCAATGACCTTCGACCAGAAGATTTTGCATGGTGGTCGACGCCAAGTCATTTATTCCCACCATGTAGATTGTATTGCCGTACCTTGAGGGTCATCATCCTTATCGGTGATTCCTCTCGCGCTTATTAACGGTTTACATCATTGACCGGTAATCAAGCGATGTCTTTCCATGTTCGACTTCAAGAAATTCTCACATGGATCGACTTGTACATCGAGTGAAGATCGGAAGAGTTTGAAGACCCCGGATCTAGTTTCATCCATCCGGGCTGCGATATATATTCAGGACATAAAGACATTTGATATGTACATCATTACAGCAGATGATCATCCTTCTCAAAGGATGATAATTTCGGCAGAGGAATATCAGTCTACATCAGACGATCGTCTGTTCTATGTACCAAAATGTATTTATAAAGCTGAGCATGGGAATGCCCGCCTCAGCTAGATCATGAAAAATGTATGAAAAATAATGTATTGTATTGTATCTTATTACAGGACACTTCTCAGCAGATTGAATGAACTTCAGATCCTCTCAATAAAGCATTTCACCCGATAAACGACCTCATACTTTAGGGGGCATCTGTTATAGACAATTTTGTGCCTTACAGCAATAAGCATGAATTGTCAATAATCCAAGGGATCCAAAGTTCCCTAAACATGATGTTCCTACCCCTAGAGGAACAAGGTCAGCAAACCAACAGCTCTCAGATCAGTTCTCCACCTGAAAACACTCAAAAACAAGCAATCCTGAAATCAAAGCAGGTGCTCCACTAGGCTTCTGCGCTGAAACACAACTGCTCCATGGTGTACCTGCGTTGCAAAGCAGGCAGAACAAAGCCCACCTGCGTTGGGCGAGTTTGGACATGTGGCACAGTGAGTCATTGCTTTGCAATCTTCCAAAAATGACACTTGGATCAGGTATTTCGCCTTGTGATGAGTCAGAGGCTTTGTTTCTCCAAGTGGAAGCAAGGTTCACCAAGTGGACTCAAGAACTGAAGATCAACTAAAGATTAACTGAAGAGAGAGAGGACACAAGGCAGCTACACATCAGTTGCAAGCTGACTCATCCTTTCTCAATTCATCTATATATTGAGCTCTCTCCTATGAGCTCAGGGGGCTGGAATTTTGTGCAAAGTAATGATATGCTGTTGGTTTCATTCTTGAGTTATTGGGTGATTGTTTGAGAGAGGTGAAGAAGAGCAATTCTTTCTGCTGGGAGGTGTTGCTGGGTTGGAGCCTGCAATGGTTGTAATCCTCTCAGAACCTTTATTTCTTCATTAATAAAAGCTATTGAGGTTCTTCTATGTGCTCTTGTTTCAATTATGTATTGTGATGATTGCATGTTTGGTTTACACTAATCCATGAACCAGTTATGATTGCATGCCTCTTGTAGTTTCCTTCTTTGTCATTGTGCAGGATCTCATTGCAGCTGGGCGAGCAGAAGGACAAAGAGCTAGGAGCAAGCGGCCAAAGAGGAGAGTTTGGATTCGACATTAAGCGCAAGGCAACGGTTAGTGTTTTCTCCATCCTCTTTTGCTTTCATAAAGAAGTAAACCTTCAGTAGTTTGTTTTACAGTTGTTGCTAAGGAACTGTCACCCTTAGAGTGGGTTAGGGTCATCCGAGTCGGATACTTTTCCCTACAACATGTCTATAGTTGGGTACAAAGGCACGAGTTTCATTACAAAGGGAGAGTCTGAATTCTTTATTTGCTGGCTGCGGGGATTTCCTTTTTGGAGTTCGAAAGTGGCCCTGAGAAAGCCGTGTTCTTTTGCTGAACTAAGCCACTACCTTTATTATGTTTTTTGGGTGCTCTTTGTGGAAGATTAGACCACTATTTGCATAGAACAGAGCCACTCTTCTTCTCTGCTGACTGTGTGTGCCTTTCGAGTAGCAGAAACATGAGTTCTTAGAGGGATGCAGTCTTTTGATTGATGCATAAAGTGGAAGAATGGAACATCTATTCTCTGAAAGTTGCACTGCTAATATATAAGTGCATATACAGCAAAGGCTGGGCATTTCAACGTGACCAAATCAGGTGCTAATTTGGTTGGGCACTGGATCTGAATGACTTCCATTTTGGTAACCCTCTGATTTCCTTATTTTCTTACTCTAGACCTGGTCTCTTCATCTTCTATGAGAAAATTACAAATAAATGACATGCATATTGATGCAAAATGGGTCGTTGATAAGTTTTTGTGTCTCACGGAGATCTTGTATTAGACTTGCTCGCTTTGTTTATGCTGGAATTACAAATCTCTACCTTGCAAAGCCGATGTTATCTTTGTTTGCTGAAACATTACAGAAATCCAAGCATCTATTCATCGTTAGTACTGGTGGAGTCAACGTTATGTAGAAAAGACATCTGTTGATAAAGGCAAATGAATCGGTTATGTCTACCATCTGAGTTTTCAATTTTCAATAGAGACTCTGGTTGTAGTTAGATACAACAATGGATCGGTATTTGATCCTAAAGTTCTTGATCTCACAGAGGATGATCTAATAGAGAAATTTACTGTTGATATTTCTACTGTTTGAAGGATCCAAGCAAGTTTGCAGTTGCTGCTACCCCAGTGTGGCATTGTATTTAAAACTCATTATAGTTTTTTGTCTACATATATATGTATTGATTTCTTGATTCGACTACTGCATAAAAGTTTGGTGGGTTGTATAAAGGCAATGATTGTTTTATAAAAGTAGTCTTTTTTGGAGAAAAGCTTAGTCGGCTGTATTATCAGAACATAGTGCTGGTCAATTTTGTAATTGGTTGCACACTGATCATTTGCTGCACATTTATAAAGGATATTGCTGTGTACTGTGAGTGGGTATTACTTTTCTGCATTGAGTAATAATTGTGATCAGTTTTTTAAGGTGTAAATCTGACATTGAAGAAAAAATGGCCAGAATCAGTGAAGTATTAGAGTTCATGAAAACTCTTATACAATCTACTGTTGATGACACATTACAAATCAACAAAGGATCTCTCTCAGAAATTCAGACATGCTTATATAATGCACAGGAAAAGATCGATTTTTTGCAGCTTGAATCACAGCTACAACAAGAAGAGCTACATCAAAATAGACATCATTCTGAACCTGTTTCTGTTCAGAACGTTGAGACTGCAACCCATCAACAACAAGACAATAATGTTACAGTTCATTCAGATTTAGTACCCCATAAAGCAGCAGTTGTCCATGCAGATGCAGAAACTCAGTCCGCACTTCCCAAGCCCATCATCAGACCTTGGGAACGACTTGTCCACAACAAGCACATAATTGGTCTTGGATATGACAAGGACTTGTCCTTTCATATTCCAGACTAGTCAAAGCCCATTTAGTTTCAGAGTGTTGGATTCATTCATGACAGTTCAGCTTCAGCTGTTACAGATCTTGCACCTCTTCCACGACAACAACAACAACAACATATTGTGAAATGCCAACACTGTGACCGAGTTGGCCATCTGAAAGATCACTATTTTGATCTTCATCCATGTAAGCACTGTCATAAAACCAGTCATTCTTCAAACAAATGCTTCAAAAACAAACGTCCTGCAAGAACAAAGATTCATCTTGGATGGATCACTTCTTGGCAATGGGCATCAATAGCCAAGAATATATTCCAAACACATGTCAGAACTTGTTTTAGAGTATTGAACAGTGTTGCAGTTGAGTTTTCTCCATCATCTCACCTTGTATCTGACAGGGGGGAAATGATGGTCATCTACAAGCTTCAAAGTCACAACAAGCGAGCCTGAGCTACAACCTACCACACCAGTTTCAGAGTTGTAGCGAGAAACAAAGATGCCCCTGAACATGCCTTTAGTTGGCAATCTGGGACACTTCCTCTAGCGGAAGACTTCAGCTTCTTGCCAGTTTTGGAAGAATTCTAGGAACAAAATTGAGAACACTTCCTCTAGCAGAAGACTCCAGCTTCTTGCCCATTTTGGAAGAGTTCCAGGAATTGCATTAAGAATTCCAGAGTTGTTGGTCATCCTTAAACCATCACAGGTTGAGACTTCCCTTTTCAGGTTGAAGTTCTCCCTTTTATGCTGGGTGAGACCTCCCTTTATTGGTTGAAGGTTTCCCTCTTCAAAACAATAGGAGCACTTCCCTTAGTAGAAGACTTCAGCTTCTTGCCAGTATTGGAAGAGTTCCGGGAATTGCACTAAGCGTTCCAGTGTTGGTGGTCATCCTTAAACCATCGCCCTTTATACCAACATTTCAGAGAGCACATTCAGCCTAGTGCTGCCATGCATTTTTTGCACATTTTGTATTACAGCGCTCTTCTTGCACTCATACATAACCCTTCGGATTAAGGGGGGGAATGTTGGACACCTAATCCTAAATGGGTTAGTGTGGAAGCTGAATGGACAAAAGGAGTCTAAGAGACCTTGGGATGTGAAACCCAACGGTCACATATTGTACTATAAATGTATATCTTTTGTAAATAAAAATTGGACTCACATGATTTATCTTTCATATTGTTCTTGCTCCCATATGTGTTTAACACATTCAAACACAAACTCCAACACCTAAAACTATAAAGTTATGATGTAGGCAAGTTCCCTTTGCAGACAGAGGCAACCCATCTAGCCCTAGAGTGGGTCTAGTCATAGCAAAGACAATACCAAAGCAAATTTCCTTAGAAATTTGATGTCATGAAGGCTTACCTTCAAACCATCATTCGATGGAGTTCTTGTTGTGTTGCTCCATCTTTCGTTCTTCTAATCACTTGTACTTGAAATCAACATACATAACACAACCACAAACATAATAGAGTACGACAAAAACTATCTACTTAAAGAGTCAAGGAGCTTCAAGCTATCATTACGCATTTTGACATACGATATAGGAAATAAGTTGTTGATTTGTATTAATATAAATCAAAGTAAAACTTACAACCAAGCCTTCACGTCGTAAGCCTCCTTGAAGGGTCCTTTTAACATGTCCCCACAAGCATGCACTCGTATACTATCTCCCAAAAGATGAACAACTCTCACTCCTACCCAAAGGCTAATGTTAGAATACTCTTATAATCAAGTTAACTCCACTCAAAACCATCCCAAGCTAAGTTACATGAGAGCCTACTTCCACACTCTAGGAAAAACTATCTACTCTTACTATTGAATTCTTGGATTTTGAAGCTACCAAAAAACTAGCTGATCTCAGTCATGGAGGAAGTATTTATAGTAGGAGGAGCTTCCATAAGACATGGGAGAAATAGCTTATCCCTTTGGGAGGTTTCACAAAAGGTGGAACAACCATCCCAAAGGAGAGAGGCGAGTTCATCTGGTCCAACAAACAACCCTAGGACCGCCCATGAAGCTGTTACACTTCGAAGCTTCGACGAGTTGTATAAAAAACTTGCCAAAATTAGCTCATCGTGAGTGAAACACAGAGACAGAGTGAAGATTTCACTAGGGCTAGTGCAATCTTGGCCATCTTCGTGGGTGGAACAACTTCTATCCTGTGATGACCCAAAAACATAGGTGAAAAAGGATCTGCTCCAGGAGAAGTGAACTGAGGTATTCCTCCTGAGATGACAGGGGAGACCTCGACACATAATTTGTAACATGACACAAGGCAGATGTCAATAACACGGACCAGTAGTGTCCGGAATCATGGAATGCGGTGTTGGTGACAAATTACTGTGTAACAGATGCCCCCTAAAGCATGAAGGCCGAGAGAGTGGGAGGGGTGAAATGCTTTACAAATCCATAACCGAAACATAACACCATCGCGGAGAACCCGCAATGCAAGTACAACTAATATCTCGGATACATGAGTACATAGTGAAAGGAAATACATGTGCACAAGGTATTGGCACAAACATCGATAAGATAAAGATAAATGACCCGTGGCATGGATGCAACCATCCAATCAAAAGGACCATGGGAAAGACTTAGGTATGGTCGCAACCATCCAATCAAAAGTGTCATGTATTCAATCATGAACCAATCCACGCAACCTGGACATTGTGTAATCTGAGCCTAAGGTCTTGAATCCCAACCCGATCATGGTACAAATTCTAATATGCGAGTAGATGCGCTGAAGTCGAGCATACTAGAAAATTGCTTGATTATCTATCAATGATGTAAACTGTTAACAAGTGCGAGAGAGACCACCAGTAATGTCAATGGTTCTCAAGGTACTACTAGTATAATCCATGGAGTGTGAAGAATGATCTGAAGTCGAACACCCATGAAATCACCCAATCGAAGGCCAATGATGAAAGCCTATCGTCGAATGCGAAGAACTTGCCATTAAGGCATGCAAGCTCCAAGGTACCAGAAAGGAGTCTCTAGATCAACTTCTTGGATAATGAGTTGAAGTTGATAGGAAGCGATTAGTAGAAGGAGGGCCATAATGTTTCCCACATCATCGAAACAAGACAAAGGAACAAGATGAATGTGGATGAGACAGAGATTCTGAGGAAGATGTGTAAGGATACAAACTGTAGAAGGATTAAGCTCTTGAACATATTGGCGACACAACTCCAGAGTTTGGCAGCATTTTGGTACCAAAGGATCAAAGGTCATGATGATGTAGCAAGGATCAGATGGAATGAGGAAAAATGGATAACCCAAAACTCGGAAGGCCAATGATAAAATGAGGATATCCCAACCTAACACGAAGCAAAAAGAGTGTCGATGTTCAAGAGCGACAAGCTGTTGTAATAATTAATACCATCAATGGAATAGTTCCAATTTCCCCCCCACCATTTATGGCGAGTACCCTGTTAGGGCCTAAATGTACCTCAGGCTAAGAAAGACAGGATCTAGGGTAACATCAAACCACGCTTAACCTGGTAGCTAGCCCTACCAGGTTGGGAGAGGGCTATCTCCTTGTCAATCTCAGGAAAATATTGTCAATAACGCTTGAGATGACTGATGTAAAGAATAATTTTAGGCTAGGTATATGCTCAGAAAAGTTTGATTGAATTTGATGTTGGTTTGCTAGCTCAAATGTGAAAGGCAGATTTGGGTCCGGGGAATGGACACAATCTTGCAGAGATCTCTATGGTGCGAGGTAGGCAAGTGGTTTATTACTTTGAAATAAGTGAGATGGAGAGTCTTAAGACTGGTGATGAGTCGGAGAGGGCATGAAAGTCTCAAGGATCCTCTTCAAAAAGCTGAAAACATAAATAACTAAACAAACCCTAGGTAGAGCACTGCAACATCAATGAATTCTACCTTTATCCTTGTTTCATTTAGTTAAGATGAACAAAGAGAGATGATGGCATACATAAACACATGTAAGCTTGCAATTACAGAAGGAGAAACAATACCAAATCAATTTTCCACAAGAATCCCACAAAGTGCTACAAACCCTGGTCTATTCCTTTGCCAAACTGTAGAGATGAATGTACAATAATGCTCAAAGCATTCACAAGAGTCCAACCCTTACCAATGACTAAAAAACTACTAGATATAGACAAAAAACAACTCATGCTAGGATTTAGGGTTTGAATTTATGAGTTTAGGAGCTGTTTCAACAAGATCTAAACTAAGAGCTGAAAAGTAGGTAGTGGAACAACTTGCCTCTAAAACCTAGGAAACTGATTCATTCAGTTGCAAACTACCTTTTCATGATGTATCTACCTCCATGAGTGAAATTTTAGCATATTTATATCAAAATCCATCAAGTTACATCAAATTACATCATGATTTTGACTATGAGAGAGAAAAAATTCAAACTGAGAAAAAAACTAGGCGAAAAATAGAGTTTTTTGGGAAAAATGACAAATTTTCATTCTATGCGCTGCGCTCCTGTCCCTATGTGCCGTGCCTTTTTGCAGCTGATTTTGGAGTCCTTCCCATGCACCAAATTTTCTCCAAGTGGGCTTGTTGGAAATTTCTATATGTCTACTTTCCAGAATAGGTGGAATTTCTAAATTTGGTGTACATTTGCCCCTCCAAAACGGAGTTCTCCCAACACTGCTTCTTGTGTGGCCAAAAAGGGGCAAAAAGGGCATTTTGAGGTGTTTTTGACCTTTTGGAAGCTCAAAACTTGAAAAAACTTCTTGGCAATGTGTAGGCATCCATATTTTTACATGAGAAATCCAAAAATGCTGAGTTTTCCTCCAAAGGAGGTCCCTAGCAAAAGCGCGCTCCAGGTGGAGTGGCGCACTAGGGAGAAAAACCTGTTTTTAACTCCAAAAATTCAAAATTCACAATAAGTGTCCCAAATTTCTTGAAATTTGGGTTGAGTGTCCTGCATCAAGTGCTGTGTTGGGCTAAGGAAGCCTCAACCAAGATCTGGAGCTTGTCTTTCTCTTTTCTCTTCCTCAATGCTTTCCTCAATTTGGCCTTCAAAGTCCTAATTCTCGCCTTGCAACTTTTGTTTCTTGCCAAATAATGATAGGCCATGTGCCTCAACATCTTTTTTTCTTTATTGGCATTCTCCAGCAGCTTCTCCAAATGAATGTTTTCCCTTTCAAGCCAAGATTCACGATCAGCTTCAATTTCTTGTTCAAGTGGTGTCAACTTGACTTTCCTCCTCTTGGAAGCTTGCCAATTTTTTCTTATGTTTTGGAGCTCCATGATAGTTTGCTAATCTTATAACTGTTTGTTCCTCTGCTCAAGATAATTGATTATCCACTTGGCTCTTACAGGTTGAGAGACATGTCATGAATGTCATCTTGTTGTTATTGAATGATCTCCTTGAGCTTGCCCAAATCAGTGTCATCATCTTGAATGAGAATGAAATCTCTCTCTTGACCTTATGAAGGCCCCTCATCATGTAATGGTTGCTTACCCTTTTCATGTACCTTCTTTTTTGTTGAAGGAAATGAAACCCCTTCCACCCCAGGTGGAGATAGTACTCGTTTTGTTGCTGCAAAAAATCTCCTTGTGCCCTTTTGGTAAGTGACAAACACTGGCACACTGGTGGTTTGAGTCTCATGCACCTCTTACTGATATGAAGGCTCTCCCGCCTGATGAAAAACTAATGGGGGCACTTGAGGACCTGTAAAGACCTCATGTGAAATGAAATCCTCCCATGAAACATTCAGTAAACTAAGCTGATGCAAAACCACAATCTTGATTAATGCAAAGTGATAGATGTTGTTATACTACTGATGAGGAGGTTTCCTTTGCACCAATGTGGTCATTTTCTCAATATTGCGGAACATGAAATAGGGGATGCTCATCATCCTCACCCTAGTGAAATGAATCAATAATCTGATGTGATAGGTGTATAGGCGAGAAAATCTTCCTTCACAGTTGAAATATTTAATTATGAGCTTCATCAATGGAGCATATGTGTCATGAATATACCTAAAACAGAAAACTCTACTAATCTGCCTCTGAAAACCAGCCTTGATATAAGGTTCATAATGCTCTCTGTCCACCAACTGTCCCTTGTTTCACTGTTCACCTACATTCGGAATATCGGTTGCTTCAGCTATAGTCTCAGGTGTCAAAGTGAATGTCACACCTGCCAAATTAACCTGACCATTGTGAAGATGGAGCACAAAAAGTTTGGCAAGCTCATGGTGGCATTTAACTCTTTCCACCATCTTACAAAATTGGTAACAAGATGGATGTTGGAAGCATGTTACAGCAAGAGGGCAGGCCAAGAGCTCAGTAAGTGTAGTAGGCTCCTCCCGGTTATGTTTTCCACTCTTGTGAGGTCTACTTGGTGCATGCATTTCTTTGGAGGAGTCACTCACTGTTTCCTCATTTCTGTCATAAGATGAATCTGACTCCATGTTTGCCAATGCTTGACTTTTCTTAGATGAGTATGAAAATATTTTATAGTGTCAATAGGTATTTGTTGCTAAACAACAGGGATTTGATAACGACTGTGAATAGGGGGTTTGGGATGTTGCTTGTAGGGTTTTTAGGGAATGGAAGGGTTTGGGGAATGATGTTTAGGGATATTAATTAGGGTTTTGGGGTATTGGTATTAGGGATTAGGGTTTTCAGTTTTGGGGATAGGGGGATAGGGGAATAGATAAGTGTGAATGAAAAAGGGAAGGAGAAAAGATGTGAATGAAATGGTAGTGAGAGGATGTGAACATGGTAGGATGGAATTTAGACAACAAAAACTGTAATTTGCAAACCCTAGGTAGTTTTCTCAATACAACTATGCAAGGAACTAGGGTTTAATTTTTTCCCTATTGAAACACCATAAACACTAATGGAAACTCATACATTGGCAATATGGGGGTGTTAACTTACTTGTGGAATGAAGAATTTGCAATTTGGAAGTTTGGAGGAGGTTATTTGGATGAATTTTGGGCCTTGAAGACTGGTGCGCTGTGCCCACTAACAGGTGTGTCGCACCTCTCTGGTGCATCGCGCCAGTTAGAAGTTTCAGTGTAAATCCTATTTTGTGTGCGCCGCACCTTGACCCAAGTGCGTCGTGCCTCCAAGTTTTCACAGTTTGAATGCAAAATCACTCCTTAGGCTCGAAAACACGATTTGCACTTGCTTTCTTCTCCTTTGGCATACAAATGAGCTTCATTTGACATGAAAAGACTTTATATACCAATGATTTTGCTTTTTCACTTATGAAAACCCACTTTCCTAATGTTTGTCTTTCACTTGTTTTTTCAAAACTCTATTTTGGGCAGTTTGTCTTGCTTTTTGCCTTTGATGGACTAAATGCTTTGAAATTTTGTTTCTTTTGCAGGAACTGGAGTGCAGGAGCTTGGCAAGGTGACCAGGGCTGCCTCTTGAAATTATTACATATAGGAAAAATGAAATTACATGAAATTTTGTACATAAAACATAAAAACTCTATTTTTCCTCAAAACAGGGTTTTGAGGAAAAATCAATCACTGAGCATGTGATTATTGAAATTTTTGTTGCTGAGACTTTATTTGACCTCCTCATGTGCCTGCTGACCATTATTGAGCATTTTTAAGACCTTATTGACAAAACCCTAGACCTAACGAGACCTAAAACCCTAAAAATTACTTTTACAGGTGTAAAGGCAAAAATGACTGCAAATGACCTAAATGTATGAAAATGGGCCAGTAGGTAAAGATCATGAGGGAAAATTTATAATATGCCACTACCATCATATGATCCATGACCCTAATGGAATGCAGTTGATCGGATGAGACACCTAACATGCAATGCAACAAGAGAATTTGATCACTGATG
Source organism: Pinus tabuliformis (assembly GCA_031772625.1). Classification (NCBI taxonomy): domain Eukaryota; kingdom Viridiplantae; phylum Streptophyta; class Pinopsida; order Pinales; family Pinaceae; genus Pinus; species Pinus tabuliformis. The sequence goes on from CM062818.1 coordinate 2,061,727,682, forward strand.
GAGGGATGAAGATACCGACACTAACATACCCCAGTTATTTTTGAAACATAAGGTTGAAGGGTACAGCATATGCTTGTAATGTAAGTTTTTCCTTCAGACAAATCTGACCTAGTCAGTTTTTAACGAAACCCTAGGAAGGAGAAGCTCAGTCTTGTCATAATGACAAGTCCAATGTCGTTAGGTTTTAACGAGTCTGACGTAGGTAAAAATTGGAGTCTTTTTCATGTTTAGAGAGTTTGAAGAAGACACGAAAAATAAAACTCCAAAGGCCCCTTTTCGTAAATTTGTCCCTCAAATCCAAAAAGGTAGAAAATGATACTCAAGGGAACCTATTTACCATGATAGATCAACGTATACCTTTTCTATAAATAATTTATCCTCGTCTGGAAAAGGGGTAAAATTATATTGGGTAGATGACACTTCGCAGCCTTGAACAAGTTCAAAGCGACAAGAGCTTGGCAATCTTTTCGTTTTTAAAGGGTCGGAAAAGAGCTGAAAGTGAATCCCCCATTTTATTTTCTTTTACAAGTCAAAAGGGAAAATCACTCGACAATCTTTTCATATTTTACGAGTCAAAAAAGAGCTTAAAGGTGACTCGTCTTGGAGGAACAAGTGGTATAAAGGGTAGCAACTAGTTCCGGTAATGGAGGAACTGTTCAAAACACATAATGGTCAAGAGGCTGGCTAATAAAACCACTCATCGTTGCGGTCCCTTGGGAAAGGAAAAACAACTAAGTGAAAGAATATGATCAGCCAAAGAGATGGTGGCGATGGAATGAAACAACCAAGGCTCATCTAGTAGAAATCAACTGATTAAAATGGAAATCATGAGATGTAAATCAGGTGTGGGTTCATTTTTACACAAGCTTGAACCATGGAGAACTGTGCTTGGATTCGGTTTCATGTTTACAAAATCTTGAAATGAAAAACTATGCTTGCTATAAGTTTGCATGCCCCCATCATAATGACTCAAATCGAGGTACATGCCCCCCAAGCTTCATCTCATTCAGCTAGGTGGATGGAATGAAGGTTCACTTTCGAGATCTTGGAAAGACTCGACTGGGATTTTATGAGATCTTAATCAAAGACTCGATTTGGAATAGGGAGTTGTTTCATTGTTTAATGAGGTTGACACAATAAAAGAAATTTATTCAAGACCCTTGTTTCATTTTTTAAACAAGCTTGACACAAGACAAAGAACTATGCTCATCGCCTTTGGTTCATTTTTTAACGAGGTTGACACAGGAACAAACTATCCTCAAACATTGTGATTGGATTTTTAACGAGGTTGACACAAGACAAGGAACCATCCTTTTAACATTTTTTCATGGACCATACGAGAACATGGCTCCCAAGAGATCCTCACTAGATGGAAGAGGCACACTTTGGGAGGAATACATGTCATTCGGTACCAAAGATAGATCGGGTTCCAATGGCCCCAGTACATAATGTACGATACCATCTGTGGGATCAGCTGTAGATGTGGAGACGGAATGGGTAGCCACATAATTGAACTATGGCGGAGAAGGTACTTATTGCAAACAAGAGCCGATAGGGGTCGATGGTTGCAAAGGAGTCACCTGGTGACTAATGAACGACAACTAATCAATAGTCACAATTATTCCTTCATGTGGAAAACAAACCACATGGAAAAGAAAAGAAACAAGAGCCCCCATTACATAAACATAGTCGCGTCCAAGGAGAAGATTGAAATCTAAAGGATCTTGGACTACCATCACGTCTATATACCTGGTCTTTCCTACCAAAGTAATATGGAACTGAGGAAGGATCCCTAAGTGTTGACTGGTTCCTCCGTTGAAAGCCAACATATTCTGGGTGACAGGCACAAGCTGTGGGGAACCTAGAGCTTACCAAGTAGTAGAAGGCATGATGCTAACAAATGAACCTTCATCTAATATAGTTCCAGGTACTACCATATTATAGGCTTGTACTGTGATCTAGAAAGGCACATAAGATGGGAGGCGATAAGTAGTCAAGTGACTCCAATCGAAAGAAACAACAGAAATACTTGGTGGGCTTATCATATGACTGCCCCCATGCTCTGCAAGAATAGAAGAAAGGATCTCCTGAACAACTAGGATGAGAGGGTCACTCTTCGATTCATGAGAATCTGAGGAGACAAGAAGAACATGAGAAGTATGATCACTATGCTCTTCTGGAACAGAGTGAGCAACTGGTGACGAAACCAAGTCGACGCTCTTTTCAACCAAAGGTTGGTCGGGAATAGATGCAAGAGAGTCATGCTTAGGAAGATTAGGATGGGAAAGAGATGAATCCAAGTCAATCTATTTACCAACTGGGAGAGGGTTAGAAGAAAGCCTCAGATAACCAACAGGAAGTTGGGATTGAGGAGTTGTAAGGTTTTCCAAAACGTTGGAAGCTTTATCCATAAGAGGACAAAGGTGAAGAAGATTCTCTCCTTCACATAACTTACAGGGGAATCTAATCTTCCCTTTCTTCTTACCATCTCTAGCCAAGGGTGTAGCATCGACATGATCTCTAGAGGTCAATGGGGATGGTCGACCCATATTTTGAGACCATACCTCTAAGACTCTAGGAATGCCAGAAATATCTCGGAGGAGATGGTCACCCTTACACAGCCTGCAAGGGAATTTTACATTCCATGGAGGATCAGAAGGTTTTCTAATAGGAGGTGCATTTGGAGTAACAACCACACGGTCGGCGCCTCGCTTAGCTGACTTCTTCTTCTTCTTCTGAGCCTCCTAGTTACTAGATTTGAAACTTTCACCAGGCGAAGTAGAAGCAAAAGGTGAAGAAATAGGGGAAGAAGGCGAGGGGTCAACCTTAGAACCATAATGTCGTGATTCGAGGGAAGGAGATGGCGGGGCATGAGTTGGGACACTCAGGATCACGAAGGTCGAAAACAACCAGACAGGTAAACCAATGGTTAACCTAGGAAGGGACAATTTTGCCATATAAGTGTTTGGTCAATTTAGTGTGATCTAAATTTCTATTTATAATGTCAACCCGAGGTTCGTAAACTGACGAAGTGAAGTGTACTATATGTACTAGATAGCCATTTCTTTAATCTTTTGTCGTTTTTGAGTTTTTTTAGTTTATTTTTGGATTTATCTTTCCCTAATGTGTGATGGTGAGAGTGAAAGTGAAGTATGAAGTATGGACAGTGATGGTGGTTTCTACAGTGATTTCCTCAAACTTGAAAGTGCTCAAGAAGAAAGCTAAACTGAAATCAATTCTTAAGAGAAAGTAAATGCATCAAAAAGTGAACTAATGACAATGGCCCAGTATCCTTGCTGCTGAATGAAAAGAAAGTAAAAATTGAACTTAAAGCAACTCAAACCAAAAGCAAAGCAACTAATTCACACTACTCAAACTCCTCAGATCCTTTACCCTTCAGCTCGATCTACCTTGTGGGAAGCAATCATGAATAAGTCAAGCAATATGCTATCTAAATGGCAAGAAATTAAATTGCATAAAAGAAACTAGTCACACTACTTTAACTCTTCTGGTCCTTTTCCCTTCAGCTCAATCTACCTTGTGGGAAGCAACCATGAATAAGTTTAAGCAATATGATAACTAAATTGCAAGAAATTAAATTGCAGAAAAGAAACTAATCACACTACTTCAACTCTTCTGATCCTTTACCCTTTAGCTCAATCTACCTTGTGGGAAGCAATCATGAATAAGTTTAAGCAATATGATAACTAAATCACACTACAGTTAGTGATATTCTGATTTCTTGCTAATAGAGACACTTCACTATAGAAAGAAACCATAAATTGATGAGCAGTATGATATTCAAATAACAAAGAAAATAAGTAAGCAAATCACAACTTGGAAAAGACAGTGCTGAATTTAAACTTCAGAAAATGAAAAGAACTTCAGAAAATGAAAGTTAGCAGGAAGGACAAGATGATCTCATATGCCAATAGTTATCAAAAAGATGAAAATTTTCCCGGGCTGCCTAAGAAAACCTGCAGAAAAGCACTGATCAGTTGACAATTATAAGAAAACAGAGATGAAAATCTAAACAACAGTGAGTTAAGAAACATCAAAAGCATGTTATGTACAAGCTAATGATACAAAAACATAATAAAACCAAATGACAACTTTACAAGGCTTCAGCGCGGAGGGGCCCTCTCCCACTTCGGCCGGTCACAAGTAATCACACGAATAAGCTCAGAAAAGTCTCCTCATATATTAAGACAGCAATATGTATAAACAGTGGGGTGGCAACACAATAGTTTAGAATTTACATATAAAAAAAAACTCCTTTACAATGTTCATCGACGCATTATTTATAATGCCAAAATGCTAAGACTAACTAACTAACTCCTACGCTATTGACTGTATTGACAAAGACACGTAGATCCCTTCAGCCGAGATCTAGCGTAACTGTCATCATGTTTATTAAATCTCTGGAGTGGTTGCTGTTAGATTCCGGTTACAGAAGTGATCTCTGTAGGAATTTACAGGGTAAGTTCCACAGAAAGAATACCAAAAGGACACCGCTCACAACCAGAGCTCAAATCAATACACGAGCAACAAGGCCAACAACAAAGGAAAGATCAGGACGAGTATGGGTTAAATACAAGAGTTTTCCGACAAGTTGACGGTATAAGGTAGCATCAACTTCAGGAGAAGTACAAGAGACTGAAAGTTTGACTCCAGACTGAAAGGGAGAAGGGGCTGGCTTACAGTCTTCCATGTGAAAATGACGAAGAATATCACAAGCATACTTGGACTGGGAAAGGAAAATACCCTCTTGGGATTGCAAGACTTGAAGACCGAGAAAATAGTGTAAGTGTCCTAAGTCTGTCATTTCAAATTTCTTTTTAAGGCTGGACTTCACATGGTTTATAAGGTTGGGATCACTACCAGTAAGAATAAGATCATCAACATAAAGAACAAGGATGATAAGAGAGTTGCCCACTTTCTTGGTGTAGACAGTATTGTCAGAATGACACCTAGAAAAGCCAGATTCTAAAAGAAAGCTATCCATTTTGGCATACCAAGCCCGAGGAGCTTGCTTGAGGCCATAAAGGGATTTCTTAAGTCGACAAACGAGGCTGGAGTCTGTTTGTATGAAGCCAATGGGTTGTTCCATATAGATTTCTTCCTGCAAGTCCCCATGCAAGAAGGCAGATTTAACATCCATTTGATGGACTTCCCATTTTAAAGAGGCAGCAAGGGAAAGAACAAGGTGGATAGAGTTCATTTTGGCAACTGGAGAGAAGGTTTCAGTGTAGTCAATGCCTTCAACCTGTGAAAAGCCCTTAGCAACTAGACGAGCTTTATGTTTATCAACTTTCCCATCTAGTCCATACTTGGTTCTGTAAACCCATTTGCATCTAACAAGTTTGCGTCCCTTTGGTAGAGGAACAAGATCCCATGTATCATTTGTCATCAATGAATGATATTCTTCATTCATAGCTGCTTCCCAATGTGGATGGCCTGAAGCTTCTGCAAAAGTGTCAGGATCATGATTTACTGGAGCTTGAGCCAGTAAAGAAGAGGCTCTTTCAAACTGAGAACGTGTACGTCGTTGATCTGTAGGATCACCGGCAAGATCACCCGCTGCATCCCGAGTAGCACGGACCCATCTTGGAAGTTGAGGATCCTGAGAAGGTGGGGGAGGATTATCATCCTCGCTTTCATCATCAGAAGAAGAAATGTTTTCAAAGATAGAAGAGATAGGAAGAGGTGGCACATCCGCCGGACTAGGCTCGCAGGCCGATTTATTTTCATCAAATTTTACATCTCTTCTAATGATAACATTTTTGGACTTAAATGGAATAAGTCTATAACCTTTTACATCTTCAGAATATACAACAAAAGTACATTTCTCACTCTTAGGTTCTAAAGCTTTATGCTTTTCATCTGGAATATGGGCCCATGCTTCACTTCCAAACACACGAAAGTGACTTACATCTGGTTTAATGGAACTCCAAGCTTCTTCTGGAGTGATATTCTCTAGAACCTTAGTAGGAGTGCGATTGATTATATAATTTGCACAATTAATTGCTTCGGCCCAAAAACTAAGACTGAGTCCTTTAGATTGCAGCATACAATTAGCCATTTCCTTTAAGGTGCGATTTTTCCTTTCAGCTACACCATTTTGTTGTGGAGTGTATGGAACAGTATGTTGCATTTGAATTCCATTTTCGGTGCAAAAGTTGATGAATGCGTTTTTAACATATTCTCCACCATTATCAGTTCTTAGCTTAAGAATTTGATGTCCAGATTGTTTTTCAACAAATGCTTTGAAGGCCAAAAAAGTGGTAAATACTTCGCTCTTTAGTTTTAAGAAGTATACCCAAGTGCGTCTGGAGAAATCATCAATGAAAGTTAAGAAGTACTTGCAGCCAGAGAATGAGGCAACAGGAAGAGGACCACATAAATCACTGTGCACAAGCTGTAAAGGGGCTGAGGCGTGCCAAGAGGCACGTTTGTCAAAACTGTCCCGATGATGTTTTCCGAGTACACATCCGGAACAAACACCATCTTTGCAAGATACCATAGGAAGATCTGTCACCATATTTTCTTTACATAGATGCTGAAGGGAGCGATAGTTTAAGTGACCAAACTGCTCATGCCAAAGTTTGCTCACTTCATCATTATGAGCAACAAATACTGAGGGAAGATGGGATGACCCAAAGTTGTGAAACTTATACAACCTTTTGGAATCATCAGCAAGACCAGTAGCTAGAATCTGTTTAGGATCTTTTAGATCCTTGATTACAACATCATGAGGTGAAAATTCAACAATTTTACCTTCACCTGAATGAGTTATCTGATAGACAGATAGAAGGTTGCAGGATAAGTTTGGAACACATAATACATCATTGAACTGACCGTTGTCTAGATGAACAGTTCCAGTCCCTACAACATTAAGAGATCTATCATCACCAATATATATATTTTTGGTGTTACAATCATTTAAAGAAGAAAACATGGCTTGGTTTTTGGCCATGTGACAAGAGGCTCCAGAATCAATGAGCCACTCATGAGAATGAGAAGAAGAAGAAGATACATTTAATGCATAACCAGACTGAGATGATTGACGATGACATGCAGAAAGTGCCGTTCCGGAAGTTGAAGTTGAAGTAGGCTCCAGATGGATGTTATGTTTCTTCATTGCGGCTTCCAAGGCTTCCATCTTCTTAAAGCATTTAGATTCTAAGTGGCCATCTCGATTACAAAAGTTACAATGTCTATCAGTCTTCTTCCATTTGTTTTTATTGGTCTTATCATTTTGCTGAAATGATCTTTCATTTTGAGGCTGAGATGGTTTAGGACCATTCTTTTGAGGATATGACTTCTTAGGATTCTTTGAATTTGGGTGCTGCTGGGCGGCTAACGCTTTCGTGGAAGAGTTTCCAAGATTAAGAAGACCAAGGTGTAAGAGTTTTTCTTGTTCTCTTATTAAGGAATCACAAAAGGAGTCAAAGGAAGGGGCCTTGTAGTCTTGTCCTTGACAAATGAAAGCTTCCCTTGTAGAATGGAAAGTGGAAACAAATACAGAGTAGGCTGGTCCTAACTTATTTAGGATGGAATAAATAAGGTTACCATCTTCTTTCTTAACTTTAACACCTTCCAAGAGATATCTAAGGGTCTTGAATTTGGACAAGAAATCTTCAATGCAAGAAAAATTATTAGGATCCAAAGTAAGCAGCTCATTTTCAAGTTGATGGGATCTAATTTCATTTTTAATCCCAAAAACTTTAGCAAGTTTTTCTAATGCTTCATGAGGAGTTTCAAGTCCTGCAATGTGGAATCTAAGATCAGGAGAAATAGACATCCCTATCAAACCACGTGCTTGATCTTGTCTATTTTCTCATTTTGCCGCCTTGTCTTCATCTGTTGGTTTCTTCTCTTGGTTTGTGGCTATTCTGAAGAGACCTTTACTTCTAAGTAAATCTTCCATGTATTCTACCCATTGGAAGTAGTTAGTGCTGTCAAGAATGACTTGGCATGGACTTTCCATTTTTAAAAAAAACTGAAGCTGAAGATGCTGAAAGTAAGTGTACCAACGGATAGATCTCGAAAAAATAGGCGGTTTTTAAAAAAAACGGCTCTGAAAAAGGCTTCCGGATGAAGAATTTATGGCTTTTTGAAAAAAACGAGTATGGGAAAGGAAAATACCCTTTAAATAGAACTCATGGACCAATCGGGTGTCAAGCCACGGATCAAGTGTCGGTAATACCGAGGTGAGAGTGAACCGTCGGATCACTACATATCGTGACCGTCGGATTGTAAGTTACAAAATGTACAACGGTAAAGAAACACACTTTACCTAACTCTAACCTAACTCTATGCTAGACCAAGTTGAACTTAACTATATCCTATGTGTCGGAATATCCTAACATCCCCCCTTAAGAACAACTTGGGATAGGATTGAAGGATTTACAAATATGACACAATAGGAGAAGGAAGGAGGCACTAGAGCCTATCCCCCCTTAGTGACAACTTCCTGAACTCCAAGCATATATCGAAGTTTAGTGAACTTCGCCTCTGTGAGAGCCTTTGTGAAGATGTCTGCAACCTGATCATCTGTTGGACAATATTGCACTTCAAGAACATGGTCATGAATGAGCTTTCTGATGAAGTGCATGTGTAGTTCAATGTGTTTGCTGCGCTGATGCTGGACTGGATCTTTGCATAGCTGAATGGCACTTTGATTATCACACCAAAGTGTGGTTGGATGCTGCTGCTCAAAGCCAAACTCTGATAGGATCTGACGAAGCCACAAGGCTTCCTTACTAGCTTCCACGGCACCACGATACTCTGCTTCTGCTGACGAAAGAGAAATGGCAGCCTGTTTCTTACAAGCCCATGTAATAGGTCCTGAACCAAGAGTGAAGACATAACCGGCAGTAGACTTCCGATCATCAAGGTCACCAGCCCAATCAGAATCAGTGAAACCAACTAACAGAGGAGCTGCTTTGGCACTGTAATGAATCCCAAACTGTACTGTACCTCGAACATAACGAAGTATTCTTTTAGCTGCTTTCCAATGACTTTCACGGGGGTTTTGCATAAAACGAGCAACAAGGCCAACAGCAAAGGAAAGATCAGGACGAGTATGGGTTAAATACAAGAGTTTTCCGACAAGTTGACGGTATAAGGTAGCATCAACTTCAGGAGAAGTACAAGAGACTGAAAGTTTGACTCCAGACTGAAAGGGAGAAGGGGCTGGCTTACAGTCTTCCATGTGAAAATGACGAAGAATATCACAAGCATACTTGGACTGGGAAAGGAAAATACCCTCTTGGGATTGCAAGACTTGAAGACCGAGAAAATAGTGTAAGTGTCCTAAGTCTGTCATTTCAAATTTCTTTTTAAGGCTGGACTTCACATGGTTTATAAGGTTGGGATCACTACCAGTAAGAATAAGATCATCAACATAAAGAACAAGGATGATAAGAGAGTTGCCCACTTTCTTGGTGTAGACAGTATTGTCAGAATGACACCTAGAAAAGCCAGATTCTAAAAGAAAGCTATCCATTTTGGCATACCAAGCCCGAGGAGCTTGCTTGAGGCCATAAAGGGATTTCTTAAGTCGACAAACAGGCTGGAGTCTGTTTGTATGAAGCCAATGGGTTGTTCCATATAGATTTCTTCCTGCAAGTCCCCATGCAAGAAGGCAGATTTAACATCCATTTGATGGACTTCCCATTTTAAAGAGGCAGCAAGGGAAAGAACAAGGCGGATAGAGTTCATTTTGGCAATTGGAGAGAAGGTTTCAGTGTAGTCAATGCCTTCAACCTGTGAAAAGCCCTTAGCAACTAGACGAGCTTTATGTTTATCAACTTTCCCATCTGGTCCATACTTGGTTCTGTAAACCCATTTGCATCTAACAAGTTTGCGTCCCTTTGGTAGAGGAACAAGATCCCATGTATCATTTGTCATCAATGAATGATATTCTTCATTCATAGCTGCTTCCCAATGTGGATGGCCTGAAGCTTCTGCAAAAGTGTCAGGATCATGATTTACTGGAGCTTGAGCCAGTAAAGAAGAGGCTCTTTCAAACTGAGAACGTGTACGTCGCTGATCTGTAGGATCACCGGCAAGATCACCTGCTGCATCCCGAGTAGCACGGACCCATCTTGGAAGTTGAGGATCCTGAGAAGGTGGGGGAGGATTATCATCCTCGCTTTCATCATCAGAAGAAGAAATGTTTTCAAAGATAGAAGAGATAGGAAGAGGTGGCACATCCGCCGGACTAGGCTCGCAGGCCGATTTATTTTCATCAAATTTTACATCTCTTCTAATGATAACATTTTTGGACTTAAATGGAATAAGTCTATAACCTTTTACATCTTCAGAATATCCAACAAAAGTACATTTCTCACTCTTAGGTTCTAAAGCTTTATGCTTTTCATCTGGAATATGGGCCCATGCTTCACTTCCAAACACACGAAAGTGACTTACATCTGGTTTAATGGAACTCCAAGCTTCTTCTGGAGTGATATTCTCTAGAACCTTAGTAGGAGTGCGATTGATTATATAATTTGCACAATTAATTGCTTCGGCCCAAAAACTAAGACTGAGTCCTTTAGATTGCAGCATACAATTAGCCATTTCCTTTAAGGTGCGATTTTTCCTTTCAGCTACACCATTTTGTTGTGGAGTGTATGGAACAGTATGTTGCATTTGAATTCCATTTTCGGTGCAAAAGTTGATGAATGTGTTTTTAACATATTCTCCACCATTATCAGTTCTTAGCTTAAGAATTTGATGTCCAGATTGTTTTTCAACAAATGCTTTGAAGGCCAAAAAAGTGGTAAATACTTCGCTCTTGAGTTTTAAGAAGTATACCCAAGTGCGTCTGGAGAAATCATCAATGAAAGTTAAGAAGTACTTGCAGCCAGAGAATGAAGCAACAGGAAGAGGACCACATAAATCACTGTGCACAAGCTGTAAAGGGGCTGAGGCGTGCCAAGAGGCACGTTTGTCAAAACTGTCCCGATGATGTTTTCCGAGTACACATCCGGAACAAACACCATCTTTGCAAGATACCATAGGAAGACCTGTCACCATATTTTCTTTACATAGATGCTGAAGGGAGCGATAGTTTAAGTGACCAAACCGCTCATGCCAAAGTTTGCTCACTTCATCATTATGAGCAACAAATACTGAGGGAAGATGGGATGACCCAAAGTTGTGAAACTTATACAACCTTTTGGAATCATCAGCAAGACCAGTAGCTAGAATCTGTTTAGGATCTTTTAGATCCTTGATTACAACATCATGAGGTGAAAATTCAACAATTTTACCTTCACCTGAATGAGTTATCTGATAGACAGATAGAAGGTTGCAGGATAAGTTTGGAACACATAATACATCATTGAACTGACCATTGTCTAGATGAACAGTTCCAGTCCCTACAACATTAAGAGATCTATCATCACCAATATATATATTTTTGGTGTTACAATCATTTAAAGAAGAAAACATGGCTTGGTTTTTGGCCATGTGACAAGAGGCTCCAGAATCAATGAGCCACTCATGAGAATGAGAAGAAGAAGAAGATACATTTAATGCATAACCAGACTGAGATGATTGACGATGACATGCAGAAAGTGCCGTTCCGGAAGTTGAAGTTGAAGTAGGCTCCAGATGGATGTTATGTTTCTTCATTGCGGCTTCCAAGGCTTCCATCTTCTTAAAGCATTTAGATTCTAAGTGGCCATCTCGATTACAAAAGTTACAATGTCTATCAGTCTTCTTCCATTTGTTTTTATTGGTCTTATCATTTTGCTGAAATGATCTTTCATTTTGAGGCTGAGATGGTTTAGGACCATTCTTTTGAGGATATGACTTCTTAGGATTCTTTGAATTTGGTTGCTGCTGGGCGGCTAACGCTTTCGTGGAAGAGTTTCCAAGATTAAGAAGACCAAGGTGTAAGAGTTTTTCTTGTTCTCTTATTAAGGAATCACAAAAGGAGTCAAAGGAAGGGGCCTTGTAGTCTTGTCCTTGACAAATGAAAGCTTCCCTTGTAGAATGGAAAGTGGAAACAAATACAGAGTAGGCTGGTCCTAACTTAGTAAGGATGGAATAAATAAGGTTACCATCTTCTTTCTTAACTTTAACACCTTCCAAGAGATATCTAAGGGTCTTGAATTTGGACAAGAAATCTTCAATGCAAGAAAAATTATTAGGATCCAAAGTAAGCAGCTCATTTTCAAGTTGATGGGCTCTAATTTCATTTTTAATCCCAAAAACTTTAGCAAGTTTTTCTAATGCTTCATGAGGAGTCTCAAGTCCTGCAATGTGGAATCTAAGATCAGGAGAAATAGACATCCCTATCAAACCACGTGCTTGATCTTGTCTATTTTCCCATTTTGCCGCCTTGTCTTCATCTTTGGTTTCTTCTCTTGGTTTGTGGCTATTCTGAAGAGACCTTTACTTCTAAGTAAATCTTCCATGTATTCTACCCATTGGAAGTAGTTAGTGCTGTCAAGAATGACTTGGCATGGACTTTCCATTTTTAAAAAAAACTGAAGCTGAAGATGCTGAAAGTAAGTGTACCAATGGATAGATCTCGAAAAAATAGGCGGTTTTAAAAAAAACGGCTCTGAAAAAGGCTTCCGGATGAAGAAGTTATGGCTTTTTGAAAAAAAACTTGTTGACGTTGCCGGCAAAGTGCGCGAATGTGCGGGAATGAAAAAATCCGCCCCCACAAAATGGAGACTTGAACCCAAGACCTCTACTCTCTAAAAATAGCTTTGAACCAATTGATCTATACAAAAAATTTGAGAGAGAGAGAGAGAGAGAGAGAGAGAGGGGGGGGGGGGGGGCCTCGGTTTGCGTGCTTGCCTTGAGAAAGCTCTTTTTCCCTACAAAACACAAAACACAAAACCCAACACGAATATGCAAAGAAAAACGAACCTTGCGGCTCGAAGTTAGCTTTAGCCAAAAAACTAGAAATTTTAAAAAAAAATCTCAAGGTTAGCTTTAGCCGAAAAACTAAATATTTTTCTCAATGTTTCTGATTTTCCGAGATCACACTAAGGTGCAGGGAAAAGAGCATACGCATGAGAAAAATCCTTCCTTTCTATTTCTGATTTGCCCAGATCGCACAGAGTCGCAGGGCAAAGAGCATATGCAGAAATGAAAGCTATAGATCCGGTTAAAAAAAAGGCTAAATAAACTGAGACCGAAATAAGCAGAGAGAAATTAACAGTAAACTGCAAAAAAAAACACTGTATACCTCCCGATCTGAAAAATGACGCAGCTAGGGCTACCGGAAACCTTTTCGCATGAAACGAAAGGGGTTCCTCACTGGAACAGATGCTCTGAACGCAACAGAGCAGTCCTCTCGGCCCGAAAGCAGTCAGAAACAACAGATCTAGGAAACGACAGCCGCATGCAGTTCTACCGGCTTCAGATTTGGATCACCAACGGACGCGGTCCTCAAATAGCTCTGATACCATGTAGGAATTTACAGGGTAAGTTCCACAGAAAGAATACCAAAAGGACACCGCTCACAACCAGATCTCAAATCAATACACCAGTATTTTTGACGTGGTTAAAACCCTCAGAGTGCAAGGAGGGAAACAGTCCACGGCCTGTCCCAACGTGGGTACTACAGGCAATTTATTAATCAAAGAATGAAAATTTACATAAGCTTCTCTCATGCATGGATTACCCGAACAATGACCCTCCATGCGCTTTAAATAGAACTCATGGACCAATCGGGTGTCAAGCCACGGATCAAGTGTCGGTAATACCGAGGTGAGAGTGAACCGTCGGATCACTACATATCGTGACCGTCGGATTGTAAGTTACAAAATGTACAACGGTAAAGAAACACACTTTACCTAACTCTAACCTAACTCTATGCTAGACCAAGTTGAACTTAACTATATCCTATGTGTCGGAATATCCTAACAATCTCCAGGTGTGCTGGTGTCTTAGTGAGCTGAGGACTGTGCCACGTAACGTTCACGTGCTCAAAACAGAGACGTGCCACCGCTGGACTCTTTGGTTGGCTCTACCTTTGACCTTCGTTGACCGTGACCTTCCATGGATGATTTGGCTGCTTCGAAGGGACAGGTTCCATGTATTCGTCGCCTGGAGCTTGCCCATGTGGCTCGTTTCTTCATAGGACACCTGTAGCACAGCTTTTAACAAAATAGCTGTGGAATCCTGTGCTGGCTGCGGAAACCTGTGCTGGTTGCGGAAATTGACAAGTTTCCGCAGCTGCATGAACAAAAAAACTAAACCAAACAACAGTCATAAGTATAGTCAGAAAACCATGTAAAGAACTCTTTTTAAACTATAATGCAATGATTTAGTAGCTGGGTGGATGAAATGAGTGGAAAAGGAAGGCTGAGAGGGTGTATATGAAGGTGCAGGTTTGAGGCTCAACATACCCCCACTGTGAAGGTGTTGCATGTCCTCATGCAACCAAAATTGAGTTATTTCCCTCTAATCCATGTGTTCTGATGCTTCTGCAAGGACATCTAGCCCTCTTTTCTTCTTCCTTGCTGCTAACATCATCCTTGGCTTCCTGACTAGGCATTTGAACTTGAGGTTAATCAATGCTCTGCTTAACTTTTTGCACTTCTTCTTCAGTTTTCTGTTCTTCTTTTGCCACAGTCCTAAATGGAGCATAGTATTATCATGGACAATCTTGTCTACTTTACTCTGCTCTTTGAGTGCTTCATTTTCTTGTATAATATGCCTATTTAGGACTTCTAACTCAAATATTTCCTGTTTCAAAGACTGAACTTGTGCATCAGGTGGCAGAGAGGTACTTGGTCCTACAGCTGATTGTTCTAAGGTTTCTAGGTAATTGTATGCTTCTTGTTGATTAGAATCTACCTCAGGTGTCTTTCTCGGCCTGAACTCAAATTCTGGTGAAGGAGGACTGCTTTCTCTTTCCGGCCGAAAAGGGCTTTCCTCACGTGGAGGACTTGACTCAATGCTTGGCTGAGTTGGAGATTTCTCAAGTGTCTCTTTATCTAAATCAATAAAGTGAGATTGTTTTTCTTTGGTTTTATTCCCCTTCCCTTTTAGCCTAGTGCTCCTTCTTAAGTATGAACTAGTACTCTTTTCTTGTGCAGTCTGTTTTCCTCTTTGCTTTTTCTTGGTTATGGCAGCAGCTTGAAGATCTATTAATCTCTCTGACAGAGGTTGATAATATTCTTCTATGGATTGCTCAGGGGATGGATAGACTTCTTGGATAGTCCTTTTGCCTTTTTCCTTTTTCTGTTCCTTACTTCTAGCTCTATCTTCTGTTCCTTTTTGGTCTGTTTCTTGAATTTCTATTGTAGGGGAGTCTTGGATTGTAATGATTTTTTCTTTCCTCCTACTTTTCCTTGGAATTTTTGGTGGACTGCTTCTAGAGGCCTCAGACGGCTCTTGGAAGTAGTTCCTTGTCAAGAATTTCCCCCAAGTATCCTTAGTTTTCTTCAACTGTTCCTCAATAAGAATTTTGATGAATCCATGGTGGTAAAGATGAGGTTCAATATTGCCTACATGTTTTTGAACTGTAAAACTCATCTTTTTCAAACTTGATAGCAGAAAATGAGGCAAATTAAGAGTGTGACCGTCCATGAAATTCATCATCAGTCTGACATGATACATATACATAGAGCCAAAACGACCTTCACATGTGATAAATTTCTGAATGACTAACAATAGACTAGACCATTCCTCTTTTAATACATTAACAGGGATGCCTCTTGTGAATACAGTGGTATACATACCTTGGTTTTGTAGCATTGTTCTCCATATTTGATCTTCCACACTTCTATTTTTAAACCACCTTTCACCTTCTTGAGGTAGGCCCGTGGCAGCTGCTATTGTGGCCTCGGTCACTGTAAATTTCAAGTCTCCAACCTCCACTGTTTGTCCATTAAAGGACCTTGCAAAAGCTTTGGTCACTTCCTTGTTATAGCCCTTAAACTTCTGGATAAACCGTAGCCATCTGACTTTCTTCAGCAGTTCCTTAACTTGCAGATAACCCTCCAAGTATTTCGATCCTTCCGGCTCAGCTCTCAGTAATTTTCCCATTCTTTGTTTTAAATTCCACTGAGAGTTCTTCTGCGTGTAAGGGTTAAGAGGAAAAAATAGCTCTGTTCAGGGTTTTGGATAGACTGTAATGACGGTAGTTAGGGTTTAGAGCAAACTGTAGTGACGGCAGTTGGAAATAGAGAACAGTGAGTGAACAACGGTAAACGAGTTCATAAAATGAAATGTGGACTCATGCAAAGAGTATGATATAAGTGGAGTATGAGTGGAGTGATAAGCGGTGGAGTAACGGCAAGATTCCTTCAAGTCAAATGACTGTGTATGATATCTTACACGTCTCAACAGACGGCTGCGGAATTACAGCTGGGAAGAGACGTAGTACAATAGGTCACGTCTCAAGAGTACGGGTAATAACTAGAAGTGCAGTCACATTTGAGTTCAAACTCGGAGTAATCATGAGACCGTTAGGGAGACAAATGCGAGGTGTGTGGAGTGACATTGCGGAATAAGAGTGGTAGTGGGCTAATATATCAAATCATTGCACATAGGAGAGCCTGTTATGGTTTAATAACTATACGTAATTATGACTTGAATCGTTATTTGATAAAGATTTTTGATAATACCTTTGGAAGATTTGTCAATTCTTGCTCAAGGCTTCTAACCAGTTGCTCTTCTTTGATATCTTGAGATGCCCCATGTCTTTAGCTCAATTACACCTGCATTTCATGATTATGGCACTAACGGTTGATTGTATTTTTGAAAACAGAGTGATGCTGGCTGCAGAAATCGGTTATGGCTGCGGAAACTGCTTCTGGCTGCGGAAACGGTTCCCAGCTGCAGAAACTGAGACAACACCCCCTTGTTTGCACAAAGATAGTTAGAAAAGAATTAACTGAATGAAAATATTCCTGAAGGGGACTTTTATTGATGGAATGAAATGGAATGAGTGAAAGTGAAAATGAAGTGGAATGGAGATGAAAAATGAGATGGAGGTGAAGTGAAATGATAAGTGACATGAAGTGAAGATGGAAAGAGAAGGAGAGGAGATTTTTTTTTGGAAAATATAGAGTGTCAAGTATCCCTGATTTTCACTCTATATTTTCTGCATAAGACCGCCAATCTGGGATTGGTTTTCAGGCTTATACACATTTTTTTTTTCTTATTTTTTTTTTTCAAAAACTGAAAGAAACAAAGATTAGGTTGGTGGAAGAGAAGGATTCTTCTCCACCAACCTTATTGCAGAATTCTCTTGGAATATTTTGACAAACTCCTCTTTTGAAAGTGGCTTATGATAAATTTTCAATCGGTGGCCATTCACAATAAGAGGAGTCTGATGTTCATCAATGGTCTTGATTCTTACTGCTCCATTGTTAAAGACTTTATCAATCTCATATGGCCCAAGCCAATGAGTCTGGAACTTCCCTTGAAGTCTTTAAACTTGGAATCAAACAGTAAAGCCCAATCTCCCTCTTGAAACTTTCTCTCTTTAATATATATGTCATGCCATTTAGTTCTTTGATGTTGAACTAGATCAGTCCTTAAAATTACATCTTGTCTGATCTCATCTAGCTCATTCAGCTGCTCCATTCTGTGCTTTTGGGCTTCTGATAGATTCATCCCCAACTGGACTGCCATCTTGAAAGTCTTGACTTGAAACTCAATGGGGAGCAGGACTTCTTTCCCATAAACAAGTTCATAGGGAGAATGTCCTGTTGTGTTTCTCCATGTAGTTCTGTAGGCCCGTAAGGCTTAAGGAAGCCTTTCTGCCCAATCCCTTCTGTGGAGATGAACAATTTTGGTGATGATGCTCTCAAGAACTTTGTTTGTAGATTCCACTTGACCATTTGCTTGAGGATGGTAAGGGGTAGATTTTCTGTGCTTGATTTTGTATTCTTCCATCAGCTTCCCCATCAAGTTAGATGTAAATTGACTTCCCTGATCTGTCACAATTTCTCTTGGGACACCAAAACGAGTAAAAATATCCTCAAAAAGAAATTGAACAACTGAATTTTCAGTGGCAGAAGGCAATGCCTTGGCTTCTACCCATTTAGTGACATAATCAGTGCAAACCAATATATATTTCTTTTGTCTAGATGGTGGATTAATGGGTCCAATGAAATCTAAAGCCCATTTTTCAAAGGGTTCAATGAGTACCTGTGGCTGTAATGGCATTTCATTTGAAAGAGTCGGTCTCCCAATTCTCTGGCAGCTGTCACACCTTCTAACATATTGTTTTGCATCTTTGAAGAGAGAAGGCCAATAATATCCTAAAGAAAGGATTTTATAGGCCGTTCTCTTGTCAGCAAAGTGTCCACCGCATGGTTCATCATGACATGCCTTGAGGATGTCAGGCATTTCATCTTCCCGAACACATCTTCTGATCACACAATCTAGCCCTGTTTTAAACAATTCATTAGAAATCCATGAATAATTTGAACTCTCCTGAATAATTTTCCTTTTCTCATTAGGAAATAAGTGTG
The DNA here is from genome assembly GCA_031772625.1 of Pinus tabuliformis. Taxonomy (NCBI): domain Eukaryota; kingdom Viridiplantae; phylum Streptophyta; class Pinopsida; order Pinales; family Pinaceae; genus Pinus; species Pinus tabuliformis. The sequence goes on from CM062818.1 coordinate 2,061,746,149, forward strand.
GAGGTAGCTTCCCTGTAACCAAGTAGTTAACAATATCTGCATACCAAGGAGTTTTAGTAGTTACTGCAAACAAATATTCATCTGGAAACTTATCCTCTACAGGAGAATCTTCGTTAGTATTTCGGATTCTAGACAAGAAATCAGCTACTGTATTTTGTTTCCCTGGTCTATCTAACACAGTAATATTGAATTCTTGTAAAAGTAAAAGCCATCTTGTAACTCTGCCATTAGTAACAGGTTTGTTCATGAGATATCTAATTACAGAATGATCAGTATGGACAAAAGTTTCATAGCCTGTTATATAATGTCTAAACTTGTTGATTGCATGAACAACAACTAAGAACTCTTTTTCAGTCACAGTATAATTTAGCTCAGTGGGAGTCAAATTTTTACTGGTGTAGTAAATGGCATAAGGAAAAAAATCCTTTTGACCCAACACAACTCCTAGAGCTGTATCTGAAGCATCTGTAGAAATATGGAAAGGAAGTTTCCAATTTGGCCCTCTCAAAATGGGTGCTTCAGATATTCTTGTTTTCAAAGTTTCAAATGCAGATTGACAATCAAGATCCCACTTGAATTCACAGTCTTTTGTAAGTAATTTGAAGAGTGGAGATGCTATTTTGGTGAAGTTTTCAATAAATCTTCTATAATATCCAGTAAATCCAAGAAAACTTCTAACATCTTTTTGACAATTTGGAATAGGCAACTTGGAGATGACTTCAACTTTTGATCTATCAACTTTAATCCCATCTCCTGAAATATGATGTCCTAAAACAATCCCTTCAGTAAACATCATAAAGCATTTCTCATGACTTAATGAAAGGTTTGTTTCTTTACATCTTATAAGGGCTTTTTCCAAATTCTCTAATGCCTCTTCAAATGAATTACCATAAACTGTAAAATCATCCATATAAACCTCTACACAATCATGAATTAGATCAGAAAAGATTCCTAGTACTGCCCTTTGAAATGTTGTGGGTGCATTACATAATCCAAAAGGAAGTACTCGGTAAGCAAAAGTTCCCCATGGACAAGTAAATGTGGTCTTGTCCTGATCTTCAGGTGCTACCTGAATCTGATTGTAACCACTAACACCATCCAAAAATGAGAAATACTTTTTGCCTGCTAAAGTATCTAATACCTGATCAATAAAGGGTAAAGGAAAGTGATCCTTCAAAGTTGCTTTGTTTAATTCTCTGTAATCAATGCAAACCCTCCATTTACCATTCTTTTTAGGTACTATAACCAAAGGAGAAACCCACCGACTATCTGAAATTGGGTAAATGAAGTTTACATTAAGTAACTTTTGGAGCTCTTCTTTCACTATCTCCCTAAGGTTTGGATTCATCCTTCTTTGAGGTTGTCTGATTGGTCTACTATTTTCCTCAATGTAGATGTGATGAATGCAAGTCTTAGGGTCAATACCTTTCATATCGGTATACTCCCATGCAAATGCAGTAGAATGTTTTTGCAAGATTTTGGTTAGCTCTTCCTGTTGTGATTTTTCCAAGTTTTTGTTGATATTCAATGTTTTTCCTGGAAAAATCTCAATGGCAGAACTACCAAACTCTTCCATAGAGAAAAGAGACATTTGTCTAGATGATAGACACTCAATGTCAGAATCCAACTGAAATTGTGTGTGGTCATATTCTGAAGATGGTTCAAAGTTTTTTTATGTGTTCAGAATTTGACTATCTTCACTGATCTCAGAAATGGTAAAGACAGGTTGTATAGTATCTTCATCATCAACCCACTCATTATCTCCTATTTCTGTAATTGCTTTTGCTGGAGGATACATATTGAACTTCTTTGTCTAATTACCATCAGAAATATACATATCCCCAGACCTACAACTGATAAAAGCATCAGCTGTGGCTAGCCAAGGTCTTCCTAAGATGAGAGGATGTCCTCCTAGATTACTCTTGGGAGTTAAAATCATGAAATCCACTGGATATTCCCACGAGTCTAAGGAGACTGAAATATCTTCTAATACACCATTTTGTTTAATAATTGATCGATCTGCAAGTTGCAATAAAGTAGGTGTAAAAAGAAGATTAGGAAGTTTGAGCTGTTCCATAGTCTGTCTACTCATGATGTTGATAGCAGCCCCTAAATCAATCAAAGTATTTGGTATTTCTACCCCATTGATATGTGTTTTGACAATTGGACTACCAGGATCTACATATTTCTGCATAGTAATTTTTCCCATCATGATATCTGCAATTTTCCCTACCAGGTGGATTCTTCTTGTATCTCTTGGTTTCCTTCCCGGTCTTTTAAGACTCAACTCCTTTATTGTTTTTTCTAGAATAGGAATCTCTTTAATGGCTTGTAACAAGGGAATCTTGATACAGACATTCTTCAATTCATCTAGAAAATCATAGTCAGGCAACAAGATTTGTTTTTCCACCCCTTTGTCAATTTGTAATCTTTCAGGAAAAGGAGGTGTGGATGAAGATGCAGGTTGCTCAACTATAGGAGTTGTGGGGGTTAACTCTTTTTCTTTTTCTTTTTGAGTACTTGGGTTTTGAAGAGATGCTTCAGAACCATTATTGGCTTCAAGAGAATCTTCCTCAAAAATGCTTTGCTTTTGAGCATTTATAGAAGGCTTATCTAGGACTCTACCTGATCTGAGTTGTACATCATTGAGAGGAACAATCATATAGGCAGGAAATTGTTGTCCTTCCATCATGTAAGCATTTTGAGGGTTTTTGTTATTGGGGTTTGGAAATGGCTGAGAAGGAAGTTGATTTGACTTTTGTTGGAATGGAAGCAAGAGTTGAGAATTTGGATTCTGTTGAGAAGGTTGTTGTTGTTGTGGAAATGGCAATGATAGTTGTGGATTTTGATTTGGAAGTTGTGGAGCTTGTTGGTTTTGAAAAGATGGGGGATATTGATAAAATTGATCAAATCTCCCATAAGGATTTTGCATACCTTGTACCCATGATTGAAAAGGATTTTGAGGTTGGGACCAAGGTTGTTGCCAAGGATTCCAATTTGGTGGGGGTTGAAAATTCATAGAGTTGCTAAACCCTTGATTTTGTTGCCCCTGCCAAGGTATCCTTGCAACAAAACAAAGAGATTCGATTGTATTTGGATCTTCTTGAAAGACAGCTTTGAGCCCAGGAATTGAAGGACAATCCTTGGTCTCATGATTCTCTGAACAAATTACACATGTTTCTACAACTTTTGCATCCAAGGGACATTCCCTTAGAGCATGTTTCTTCCTACACTTTGGGCAAAAGATGGCCAAAGCCTCAACTTCTGCTTTCTGCTTATTGTGAATCTTAAGGGTGTCTAGTTGCTCACTAAGACTCCTTAAGATGTCAGTTTTGAATTCATCAAGCATGTTGCCAATCTCAGCCCTACTTACTGATCCAATTGTAGATTTGTTTGCTCTGATGAGAGAAGGATCTCTAGGCCCTTTTTGAGTTTTAGATTTCCCCCTTGAGAGATGGACACATAACTCTGCTATATCATGAAGTGGAAGTTGAGATATGTCTCCTTTTCCCATCATGTTCAAAATATCTATCCATTCATCTCTAATGGCTTTTAATAGAAGGGCTTTCAAGGTCTCCTCATCTAAGTTACTCATTTTTGCTCTTTTCAGGTTGTATTGAAATCTTTCAAGTAAATCCTCCAAGTTTTCATCTTCTCTTTGCTCCATTTTGAATACCTCATCCTTGTGATTGGTGGGCATACAATAGTCCAGGTACCTATCCAAAAATGTTTGTTTCATATCATTCCAAGTCCTAATGGATTGAGTGAGTAATCCCATGAACCATTTCAAGGCTGCTCCTGTCAATGTTGAAGGAAACAGTTTGAGTTTTTGAGAGTCTTCCAGATAATCATAAGTTCGACACACGACCTCAAACTCAAATAGAAATGTTTCAGGGTCCTCATTCCTTAACCCATGGAAGTTTGGGAGGACAGATGGTGAGATGTTTTTCATTGTGGCTCGGGAGTCCTCATCGACTATAGGAAATCCAAATGAGTTATCCCCATCCCTATTTCCCCCAATGTTACCTCTACCTCCTCCATTGTTTCCTCCTCCTCCTCTACCTCTACCTCTACCAAATCCAGTTGCTCCTTCCTCTGTCATGGTAGTTTCCCTGGAGACTTCAAAGTCTTCTGGTTCTTCTACTAAGGGTGAATGAGAAGGAATTTCTCCCTCTTCTTCTTTAGATGATTCTACTTCTTCAATTACAATTTGTCTCTCTGTAGAAGGAAGGAAAGGATCTCTTTCTAGTTCAGATTCGATGGAATGTGTGGGAGAGTCGACTCCTGCCTCTTGAATTCCAGGAATCCTAGGGTTAGGAGTGTAAGTTGGAGATGATGGAGGTGTCTCTTGTCTATTCCTTGAAGTAGATGGAGTTGTAAAAATCGAACTCTTGGCTCTAGCTAAAAACCTTCCCCTAGAATATCTTGCTCTATGCATGTCATTTTTATTTTTATTTTTCTTCAAGTCGGGCTAATAATTCTCTTTCTGATCTTCCAGGTCACTCTAGGTGCAAGAAGAGAGCATACTCAAGAAACTATTAAACCAATAACTTTCTCTTTTCCGATCCTCCAGATCACACTAAGTGCAAGAGGAGAGAATACTTTGAGAGGTTATCAATTTTCCTTCCTTGAAATTTTCTTGTTTTTTTTTAGAAATTGGCTACCTAATTTCACTTCCCCGGCAACGACGCCAAAATGTTTGGTCAATTTAGTGTGATCTAAATTGCTATTTATAATGTCAACTCGAGGTTCGTAAACTGACAACGTGAAGTGTACTATATGTACTAGATAACCATTTCTTTAATATTTTGTCGTTTTTGAGTTTTTTTAGTTTATTTTTGGATTTATCTTTCCCTAATGTGTGATGGTGAGAGTGAAAGTGAAAGTGAAGTATGAAGTATGGACAGTGATGGTGGTTTCTACAACGATTTCCTCAAACTTGAAAGTGCTCAAGAAGAAAGCTAAACTGAAATCAATTCTTAAGAGAAAGTAAATGCATCAAAAAGTGAACTAATGACAATGGCCCAGTATCCTTGCTACTGAATGAAAAGAAAGTAAAAATTGAACTTAAAGCAACTCAAAGCAAAAGCAAAGAAACTAATTCACACTACTCAAACTCTTCAGATCCTTTACCCTTCAGCTCAATCTACCTTGTGGGAAGCAATCATGAATAAGTCAAGCAATATGCTATCTAAATGACAAGAAATTAAATTGCATAAAAGAAACTAGTCACACTACTTTAACTCTTCTGGTCCTTTTCCCTTCAGCTCAATCTACCTTGTGGGAAGCAACCATGAACAAGTTTAAGCAATATGATAACTAAATTGCAAGAAATTAAATTGCAGAAAATAAACTAATCACACTACTTCAACTCTTCTGATCCTTTACCCTTTAGCTCAATCTACCTTGTGGGAAGCAATCATGAATAAGTTTAAGCAATATGATAACTAAATCACACTACAGTTAGTGATATTATGATTTCTTGCTAATAGAGACGCTTCACTATAGAAAGAAACCATAAATTGATGAGCAGTATGATATTCAAATAACAAAGAAAATAAGTAAGCAAATCATAACTTGGAAAAGACAGTGCTGAATTTAAACTTCAGAAAATGAAAGTTAGCAGGAAGGACAAGATGATCTCATATGCCAATAGTTATCAAAAAGATGAAAATTTGCCTGGGCTGCCTAAGAAAACTTGCAGAAAAGCACTGATCAATTGACAATTATAAGAAAACAGAGATGAAAATCTAAACAGCAGTGAGTTAAGAAACATCAAAAGTATGTTATGTACAAGCTAATGATACAAAAACATAATAAAACCAAATGACAACTTTACAAGGCTTCAGCGCGCAGGGGCCCTTTGCCACTTCGGCCGGTCACAAGTAATCACACGAATAAGCTCAGAAAAGTCTCCTCATATATTAAGACAAAAATATGTATAAACAGTGGGGTGGCAACACAATAGTTCAGAATTTACATATAAAAAAAAACTCCTTTACAGCGTTCATCGACGCATTATTTATAATTCCAAAATGCTGAGACTAGCTAACTAACTCCTACGCTATTGACTGTATTGACAAAGACACGTAGATCCCTTCACCTGAGATCTAGCGTAACTGTCATCATGTTTATTAAATCTCTGGAGTGGTTGCTGTTAGATTCCGGTTACAGAAGTGATCTCCAGGTGTGCTGGTGTCTTCGTGAGCTGAGGACTGTGCCACGTAACGTTCACGTGCTCAAAACAGAGACGTGCCATCGCTGGACTCTTTGGTTGGCTCTACCTTTGACCTTCGTTGACCGTGACCTTCCATGGATGATTTGGCTGCTTCGAAGGGACACGTTCCATGTATTCGTCGCCTGGAGCTTGCCCATGTGGCTCGTTTCTTCATAGGACACCTATAGCACAACTTTTAACAAAATCGCTGCGGAATCCTGTGCTGGCTGCGGAAACCTGTGCTGGCTGCGGAAACCTGTGCTGGCTGCGGAAATTGACAAGTTTCCGCAGCTGCATGAACAAAAAAACTAAACCAAACAACAGTCATAAGTATAGTCAGAAAACCATGTAAAGAACTCTTTTTAAACTATAATGCAATGATTTAGCAGCTGGGTGGATGCAATGAGTGGAAAAGAAAGGCTGAGAGGGTGTATATGAAGGTGCAGGTTTGAGGCTCAACAATAAGGAGCACTGGCACTTCCAAAAGAATGAAAAGGACCGGGATCCCCTTCCAAGGGGAATCCTTGACTGGTAGACTCTGGAAATGTTTCCATTGGAATCGGCCTTGAAAAATTACTAAGAAAGATCACTTTTACCAGGAATATTTCGTGGGAAGTTAATTTTAGAACATTGAAACAAAACTTTGCCTTTTCATGTTTTAAGAGTCGAGAAAAGGATGAAAGGTGACTCTATTGCTTTCGATTGGAAACGAGCTCGAAAGGACAAGTTCTCGGATGATCCTTTTACTTTTAGAGAGTCAAAAAGGAACGAAAGTGACTGCTCTGGAACTCTAGGCAAAAGGTTTACTAGGCAAGCGTGAACTGCAGAATACCTCACGGTGAACCAAGAAGTACGAGCAGGAAATCTCCCTGAATGTTGTGTTCATTATATCACATCTGCAAGGTAGCAAACTCGACTTCCTATGGATGATAGGATTGCAACCTAGTGGGGTCTCCCATCATATATGTGATGGTATAGGGAGCACAAGTCCGTACTAGTACTTATCAAATCACAAAAGGAGGAATCACCCAAGCTTAGTGAAAACAACAACCACTAGGTTTAAAGACGCTGGAACACATCTCTGCCTAGAGCTCTAGATATAAACATTAAGTTTCAATGCTTCCTTAGGTTAATTCAATATATTTTAACAATTAATCTTGAATTAGATCTCAGTTTCAAGGTCCTAGCGAATGTATCTTCAAAAGCTCCTAGAATGAAACTAAATGAGTAAATAAACCATTTCTTTTCAATGAACAACTAGCTAAAGAAAAGTGAGAGGTTCATTTCAAAGCAAGAAAAGCAACAAGCAGGAAAATGCAAGAATGGTGCTTTTCGTTGTCTCGCAAGAAAACCAATCAAGAGGAAAGAGTTATGCTACTATCTTTCACTAACTTGCAAGCAATCTAATTAAGAAAATGAAAAAGACATCCTTTGCTTTTCAACTTCTAAATGTCAAGAATTTACTAATGCAAAATATTGTTCTCATTTCCTAATGCAAGATGAATGAAAGATTTTGTTGTTTCGAATAGATGACAAGAAACCAAATGCAAAACTCAAAACAACTCTAGTTTTAAGTCCTTCCCAAATGAAATCAGTTAATAAGTAAAGAGAAGCATTCCTCTCAGAAACTAATCAAATACTCAAAACAAAGAATATGTTTCTTCTTTCAAAACTTTGAAAGCATTCTAACTGACCAGGAAGCAAGGTGATCTATGCCAAAGTGATCCAAGGAAACCAAACAAACAAGACTTGCAAGCTTGGTAACCAAACATCACATACCAATCAGGAAGATGAAAGAACAATTAATAAGGAAAAGCCTCAAACAAAGAAAGGGATCACTCCAAACACAGCTCAAAGGTCCAAACGAACAAGCAACCCAGGAAAAAGCTAATGCTTCATGAAACCCTAAGGTGAACAGGTCACATAGTTCAAAAGGAGAATTTTCAAGGGAATGAAACCCGGAATCAAATATTCTAGCAATCAACAAATTGACACACGGTAAAGAGGCAGAAGAGAAGCTCAAAAGGATAGGACACATCGGCCAACCGGTAGACAAGACCTCAAAATTGAAACCTATAGGAATCTTTGCGAGTATAAAACTGACAACATGTGCTGACAATAAAACATCGCACCCCCCTAACTAGCTACTTCACGACATCATCGTTGAAGTAAACCAGTTAACAACGTCGAGCTGATTTCAGAGCGTGTCATGATTGTGAGGCGATTTAATCATGCCAAACCGCAAAATGCGCAACTAATTAGATAGCACAAGCATGACAATCTTTGCGATTGTCATAAAATAAACAACAACGACCCTAAATCAAAGGAAAAATTTTAAAATCCAATTGAGAAAATCCAAACCTATCACTTATGATAGAGGGAAGACTACCAGGAGTAGTCAAACAACTCATAACATGAATAATTCATCCCGAAAGTAAAGGAGACAATAAACAAGCAAACAAAATCAAATCAAGAGACAGAAGAATAAGGTCCCAAGTATGTTCGCCAACTTGTGACACGGGCAAGTTCCCTCTACGGAAAGAGGCAACCCCTCTATCCCTAGAGTGGTTCTAGTCACAACAAAGACAATACCAAAGAAAATGTCCTTAGGATGTTGATGTCATGAAGGCTTACCTTCAAACCTTCATTCGATGGAGTTCTTATTGTGTTGCTCCAGCTTTCGTTCTTCTAATCACTTGTACCTGAAATCAACATACAGAACACAACCATGAACATAATAGAGTACGAAAAAAACTATCTACTTAAAGAGTCAAGGAGCTTCAAGCTATCATTAAACATTTTGACATACAATATAGGAAATAAGTTGTTGATTTGTATTAATATAAATCAAATTATAACTTACAACCAAGCCTTGACGTCGTAAGCCTCCTTGAAGGGTCCTATTAGCATGTCCCCGCAAGCATTCACTTGTATACTGTCTCCCAAAAGATGAACAAATCTCTCTCCTACCCAAAGGCTAATGATAGAATACTCCTATAATCAAGTTAACTCCACTCAAAACCATCCCAAGCTAAGTTACATGAGGCTACTTCCACACTCTAGCAAAAACTCTCTACTCTTACTATTGAATTCTTGGACTCTGAAGCTACCAAAAAACTAGTTGATCTCATTCATGGAGGAAGTATTTATAGGAGGAGGAGCTTCCATAAGACATGGGAGAAAGAGATTATCCCTTTGGTAGGTTGCACAAAAGGTGGAACAACCATCCCAAAGGAGAGAGGCAAGCTCATTTGGTCCAACAACCAACCCTAGGACCACTCATGAAGCTATTACACTTCGAAGATTTGACGAGTTGTTTAAAAAGCTTGCCAAAAGTAGCTCATCGCGAGTGCAACACAGAGACAGAGCGAAGACTTCGCTAGGGCTAGTGGAATCTTGGCCATCTTCACAGGTGGAACAACTATTGTCCTGTGACGACCCAAAAACATATGTGAAAAAGGGTCTGCTCCAGGAGAAGTGAACTGAGGTATTCTTCCTGAGATGATAGGGAAGACATTGACACATAATTTGCAACATGACACAAGTCAGATGTCAATAACATGCACCGGCAGTGTCCGGAATCACGGAATACAGGGTCGTGACAAATTACTATGTAACAAGAGTCATCCACTTAAACCCTTTCATCTGACAAGATTGTTTTGACCACTTTTAATATTGAAAAGGAATTGGAAAGGGTCAAGATTCCTATACCTTTAGCCAAACTTTCCAAAAATCCAGGTTAAAAAAGTCAAGTGTCAAAATGGATACAGTCTTCTAATGTAGATGTTGAGGGAGATGTTATTAGTCTGCAAGATGAAAACCCTTGATTGTATTTGGCCCTAGTTCTAATATGATCGATGAAATTGTTCCAACATTTTATGTAACATTAAAAGCTCATGATTTTATTTTGTATAACTACATGATGGATTCTAGAGCCTCTCATAACCTTATGCCAATGGTAATTATGTATTAGCTTCGGCTACAAGTCACACGTTCGTATCTTGACCTTTACACTTTTGACTCAAATAAAGTACCATGCCTAGGACTGATCAAAGACCTAGTTGTCACCTTAGCTCAAATACCTATCAAAATTATAGTTTTAGACATAGTTGTCACTGATATTTCTGCCAAGTTTGGCATGCTTCTATCTAGATCATGTTGTGCTAAACTTGGAGGATCACTTCAGATGGACATGTCTTTTGCTACTAGTCCAATCTATGGAGGTGAGCATTTAAGGTTATACAAGTAAGATTCCTTCATACTAATTGTAGGTCTGATCAAGCAAAAAACCATCCTATCTATGCGGTAGATCAGGATTTTGGTTGCTTTCACTTGTCTTCACAAAATGCATCAAACACTCAACTTGCCATTGAAAATATTGTTTCCCAGCCTAAAGTTGTAGAAACAGATATCTGGAAACTTTATTTTGATGGATCTTGCTCAAAAGAAGGAGCAGGAGCAGGAATTGTTCTTATATCACCAAATAAAGAAAACATTACTCAGTCATGTAAACTTGAATTTGAGGTTACCAATAATGTGGCTGAGTATGAGGCTTTTCTTCTTGGTCTTGAGTTAGCTAGAAGTTTAAAGGTTCAAAACTTGAGTGTATTTTCTGATTCTGAGCTTATAGTGAACTAGGTTAGAAATCTGTGTCAGACTAAACACCCAAGGCTTAGGTCATACAGAAATGAAGCTTGGGACACAATTGAAAATTTCTTCCAAGGTTTTAACATAACTGCTATTCCCAGAGATGAAAACATGCATGTTGATTCACTAGCTATCTCAGCAAGCTCTTTCAAAATCCCTGAGCCAGTATCATTAGAATACCAAATCCAAGTCAATTATCAGCCATCAATTCCTGGTAACCTTAAACACTAGTAGATTCTCAAAGATGATGAACAATTTAAATCTTTCCTTCAAGTTATTAATGAATTCTCAAATATGCAAATTGAAGGAGATAAAAATGATATTCTAGACTTAAATCAGCAAAATCTAGAAACTTCATTCAATCCTAAAATTCTTGATCATGATATTATCCAATTATCTAATATTTTTATTCCTAAAGGATTAGTCCCATTGGAAAAATTATTTGATAATAATGATGTCTCTAAAAATACCTTGTTTCACTCGCTGGAAGAAGAAATCGAAGAATGCAATATTGGGACTGCGGATGATGTGAGAAATATCAAATTGTCATCAACCTTACCTTCGGATGTAAAAAACAAATACTTGAATCTTCTTAAAAACTACAAAGACATTTTTTCCTAGTCTTATAATGAATTGAAAACTTATGACACATCTTTGATTGAGCATAAGATTCCTTTGAAACCAGAAGCAAAACCTTTTCATCAAAAGCTAAGAAGAATCAATCCCATACTACTGCCAACCATTGAGAAAGAACTTAAACAGCTACTTGATGCTCATATCATTGTGCCCTGAAGGTATTCTAATTGGGTATCCAACCTAGTTCCTATCAGATTAGGCTATGTGTAGAATTCTGAAATCTGAACAAATCATCCTTAAAGGATAACTATCCATTGCCTAAAATGGACCATCTACTCCAGAAATTTTTAGGGGCTAATAAGATTTCTATGCTAGATGGATTTTCTGGTTATAATCAGATTATGGTAAGTGAAGCTGACCAAGATAAAATTGCCTTCACCACTCCTTGGGGCACATTTATGTATGCCAGAATGCAATTCAAGTTAACCAATGCTTGAGCCACTTTCTAGAGAGCCATGGACCTCATATTTGTAGGTAAAACATCTAAATTTGCTGTCATTTATTTAGATGATTTAGTTGTTTTCTCTGATTCTGATGAAATTCATTTAAAACAATTGAGCAAGGTTTTTTACAGGTGCGGGAAATTTGGCATATCCATCAATCCTAAGAAATCTTTGTTTGTTGTGAAGGAAGCGAAATTAATAGGGCATATAATCTCCAAGGAGGGATTTATAATTGACCCAAAGAGAGTTTCAGCTATTCAGACCCTGTCTTTGCCAAGTAATAAGAAAGAGATACAAACCTTCCTTGGAAAGATCAATTTTCTCACAAGGTTCATCCCAAATTATGATGAGATAGTTAAAGATATAACATATATGCTTAAGAAAAATAATCAAGTGAAATGGAAAGTCCCTGCTAGATATGATTTTGATCAGATCAAAAAGGCCATATCTGAGGCCCCTACATTAGCTTGCCTTAACTATTCTTCACCTTTTAGCATATTTTCATTTGCATCCGAGACAATCTTAGCTGTTGTACTTTTACAGAGGAATACTAACGGTGATGACCAACCTATAGCCTTCTTTTCCAAAGTTATGAGGGTTGTTGAACTTAGGTATGATATCATTAAAAAACAAGCTTATGCCTTAATTCAAGCCCCCAAAGCCTTTAGAACCTATATCCTGCATTCACACATTATAGCTTATGTCCCTAACCATGCTGTCAAAATTGTTTTGACTCAGCCTGATACTGATGGAAGAAGAGGGAGATGGATTGTGAAAATCCTTGAATTTGACCCTAAATTAAAACCACAAAGCTAGTAAAAGGCCAAGACCTAGCCAAATTGTTAGCTAAATCCAACTGTAAAGTATTGGGGATTAATCTGGTTTCTGAAATGTCATTAGGGGAGAATCCACAAGAACCTCCCTTAATATCAAGAGAGAATCCACAAGAACCTCTTCCTTCAGATCAAGCCATTCTTGTTCACATAGATCACAAATATCTACTTTCTGATTAGTATTCTGATATTGTGCAGTTTCTTAGAAATTTTCAATGTCTGAGTGATCTTACTTTGAAATAGTGCAAAGATCTAAATCTTAAAGTAGTGAAATATTGCATTATTAATGCTAATCTATACTGGAAAGACCCTCTTAATATCCTTATTCTGTGCTTAACTAAAAATGAAACAGAAGGAATTATAGATCAGTTCCATGCAGGGTGTTTTGGTGGACACTATGCCTAGAGAGAAACAACCTACAAAATTTTAAAAGCAGGTTTCTATTGGCCCACACTTTTTAAATAAGTTGGAGCAAGAGTAAGAAGTTGCAAACCATGCCAATTATTTGCAGGAAAACAGAAACTGCCAGCACTTCCTTTGGTCCATTTATCTATCCATGCTCCTTTTCTACAATGGGGATTGGAATTTATAGGGGAAATTCAGCCACATTCCATTAATCAACACAGATTGATTTTAACTGCTACAGACTATTTCACCAAGTGGGTAGAATCCATACTAGTTAAAAATGCAACTGACACTGTTGTAATTAAATTTCTTGAAGAAAACATCCTATCGAGATTTGGATGTCCTCAACAGATTGTTACAAATAATGCAACAACTTTTAGCAATGTAAAAATGATTGAATTATGTCAAAAGTATGCAATCCTTTTACACCATTCTACCCATACTATCCACATGGTAATGGGCTAGCAGAGTCTTCCAACAAGAGCTTAGTTAAGGTCATTATGAAGACTCTTGAAGACCATAAAAGGAGTTGGGACAACCATCTTATTCATGCCATTTGGGAAAACAGAGTTTCTCCTAAGAGATCAACATGAAAGTCTCCTTTCCAATTAGTTTATGGTAAGGAAGCAGTTTTTTCATACTCATTTAGATTTACTTGTTATGAGGTTCCTCCAGGAATCCTATGAAGAAAATGATGATTTCTCAAGAATAATTAGTCAAATTATTGAGTTGAATGAAGACAAGGATGAAATTCAGCACAAGCTAAGGAAATACTAGAACAAGATGAAAGAATTGTTTGATAGAAAGGCTAGAGAAAGAAATTTCAAGAAGGGTGACCTAGTGCTCAGATGGGATACAAGGAGAGAAGATAAGGCAAGCATGCAAAAATTGACAACCTTTGGTTTGGTCCATTCATCATTGCAGAAGTCAAAGGGAACAATACATTGATCCTGCAGAATCTGGAAGGAGAGTATTCCTCATTGCTAGTTAATGGGGGATACTTAAAACATTACATTCAGTATCTATTTTTGTTTATTTGTCATCTGTTTCAGCAAAGACTCCATAGCCCGAGGAGAAGGCACTTGGATCTGATTGTTCTTTACATCCCATGAGGGGAAGCAGTCCCAGCTAGAGCCATTGTTGTAACATTATTTAGTTTTGATAAGTTAGCATATTAGTCAAAATAATTTTAAAATGTTAAGTTAGGATATGGATGCAAAAGAAAGAAAAGTTAAAATGTTAGGAAAATTTGATGTTTTATAGGCATCCATATCAATAAAATGTTAGGTGCTAGCTGCCCTAAATAAAGAAGGCAAAGGAAAATAAAATGCTAGGGAAGCAAAAGAAAAGGAAGGCTTCATTTTATGTTTTTTTTTGAAAATGCACAGGCTGCTAGTCTAAATGCGCCACAATCAAACATCAATTGTGTTTTCATGTGCAGAAGAAAAAGAAAGAAGAGTAAATGTTACTCTAAGGTTTATATATTAATTTTGGGTATTAATACTATTCCTAAGTTTTAAATCCCTATCCCTAAGTATTAATACTATCCTAAGTTTTAATCCCATATTACCCCTCCGCTCATAATTCCCTTCATTTTCATTTTCCTAAGTTCAACACCCCTCTTATATCTCATATTTCCTGACATTACATTAAATATTGATTCCCAACCCCACCAAGAAATTCTGTCACATCATGGTTAATCCCCTGCCATGTCACAATTCATCTTTGCACATTTTCCCACATCCGACGCCCCACATGCGATTTCGGCACCCCCTCGCCATCTGAGCTTTACCGCCGGGGGGGAGAGCTAGGGGGGCGTGAAATGGGTGGTATACCAAACCGCGCTCGCACCTATGTGGCAGCTCCATAACATTTCAGACCCCCCATGAGTGAAACCACAAACCACTCACCGCCCTTTGAAAAGTTGATTCCATTTCTCCCGATACCGCTTACCTTACCGTTGCGCTCCCACCATTTTCCTTCTGCCACCTCATCCGTTTGTTAAACCCCATCAAATCATATTCATTCCCTCCAAAATTAACTCGTTAAGCATTTAATTGGCTTAGTCGTTAATTCAACGGACCCGCACCACCAATAGAAAACCAAAATTCCTATATAAACCTCCTTCCTCTCTATGAACAGGTTATTGAATTCATGTTGGATCACTGTTAATTGATTTGATTACAAGTTGCTCACCAAATCCTGACATTGTTAATCACCAGCGACACTCTCTGTTTGATTAATCCTAGCTTATTCCTTCTATTCATGTCTCCAGAACCTTCTGTCTGTCTGTGAATTGTCTCTTCCCAATCCAATTTGCACTCTCAGTCATAACCAACATGCCTCCAAAGGACAAAGGACCAGAGGAAATTGTTAATCCTCTAATTTATCCTCCTGTGGATCTTCACCATGTCCCTATGGCTGATAGAGACTACAAAATTCACAAGATACTATGTGAGCTTGACCTCTTCGAGATGTACTACTGGCTCAAAGATAAATATATTAATAAATCAGATGATATCCAGCTGTGGGAGTCAAATCTAAGAAACTACATCTTTCCTCGTACCCAAAACACCCCTGATTTCATTAGGAAATGTCATGCCTCATACTTGCTAAGCCAAAGGGCCATATTCACCCCCATTGGAGAAATTTTGTCTACCATAACCCCTCAGGCCATTGATCAAATGATGCAAACCCCCACAGTAAACAATGCTACCCCATTTTCTTATGAAGATCTAGTTGAAATATACCAGAAATTAGACTTTGCGAAGAGAGCCAAACTCTTGAATTATTCTTGACACAAGATACTGCATTACCAAAGAAAAATCCTCCTTATCCCTCCCCCATATTCCCTAAGAGAGCCAAGCAAATTATTACTGACATTTCCTACCTCCTTGTCTACTACTCTGATCAATGGGTAGATGAGGCCATTATAGGATTTTTATCCATCTTCGTTGATGATGTTAAGCCCTCAATTGTGTTCAATTTTAGCCATTTTCTTACAGATTATATTCATTAGCAATTGGTTAAGTTTCCAACAGAGGAGGTATTAAAATAAGCCTCTGTCTTAGTCTACATGTTCCTATACTTTCAGGGGGACAACATGAACCTATCATTACAAAAGCCAGATGAGAAGGGAAACCAATAGTCAGTCATTTTCTGGACTACTCTGGTTATGAAAGAGCAAAAACAGTACACTTACAAACAGTTTATTGAGATGTTTGTTCACCCAGCCATAGGTCTCCTAAGTAGCAAAACTGAACCAAGAATTAGTGAAGAGATCAAAATGGTGTTGCAGATGCCAAAACAAGTTCAAATAGGGCACTGGTACCTGTATGAAAATTATACAGAAATAAGGATTTTTGGATGTGAGCTCCCACCTTACAAGCTGCCAAAATTCCTCCCAATGAGGATTTTTTCCTTGGAGTACATCAGGCAAATGATCAACATGGATGAAATCCACTTCATTGCTTCCAAGAAAAAGTCCCAATTTAAGATAAAAACACAGGTTGGCCCTTTCATTTGCAACAATAGGGCAGTAGGGGAAGAGGCAGATAAGCTTTTGAAGGAAATGCAGTTCAATCTTAGTTTTACCTAGTCTTATGATCCATTAGGGATCATTTCTAAACTAAGGATAGAAACCAAGTCTACTCCTTACTTTCACACACCTAGGCTAGAAATAGAAAAGTACAAGAATTAGCTACAGTGGGTTGAGAACACCTTACAGGAGGCAGAAGAATAGCAGGTCTCCTCATCAACAGTGTAGACTCCTACCATGCAGGAGAAGACAGCTAAGAGGAGCAGAGAGGAAGAGTCCCCTTTGGGGACTGATATTTTTAGTGAGGGGTTTAAAATTATGTACAAAAAGAAGGATAATCTTAGTTACAAACTAAGCCTTACCAAAGATTTAGAGCAGCAGACTATCATCACCACCAATGAGACACTTCTTTCTTCATTAGTGGGTGATCAATCTACACAATCTCCTACTACCTCTTCAACTTCACAAGAGCAACAACAAATAATGCAAACAGGTACATCTACTTCAGGCGAGGAAGAGAAGAGCATAATGGATATCTTCAAGGAAATAAAAGTTAGAAATGAAGCCTTGAAGCCTTTAACACTTACAACTAGTTCTGGAAGCAGACTTCTGGTGCCCAAAGTAGGTCACTGTCATCCTTTGATTCAGAGAAGGGGAAAATGCAGATGGCATTCTTTCAAGCACAAGTTCCTCAACCTAAGTGAACACCAGACTACAAAAAGAAATATTTTGAGTTTGATTTCAAGGATATACATCACATTGACCAAATGGAGATGCATAAGAAAATGGGGGAAATGATTTTCTCTATTGCCAGTAACACTACCATGCCTTTGTCCAAATTAAAGGTTACACTAGCAAATGTCCAGTCACAGCTAAAGATGGAGAAATTTTCTACTCTTACCAAAGACACCAAGATTAAAAACTTGGAAGATTTGGTAATCAAACTGGGTTATGATCCTGCAAACATCAATGATGCAGAGGAGCTAATCAAAAAGAAGAATTTGGATATAGCAGCATTGAGGAAGTAGTTAAAACTTCCAGCTACTGAAGATCCTCTAACTAAGGATATTGCAAAGACAGAGACTCAAAAGGTCGATATGATGAAACTCATGATGGAGCAGACTGCATAGCTTAAGCAAATGGAGACAAAGATGGAGAAATTGATCAAGGAAAAGAAGAAAGCTCCTAAAAAGACTGCCCCTTTAGAAGAACTTCCTATCATAGTGATTCCTACAACCATACCAACTATGACAAGTACAGGAAATGTTGCAGACCAGTTGGCCAATGCATTCCAAAATGTCTCTTCAAACTGAGGAAATCAAGAAATTTCATGATCAAGTGAAACTTTTGGAGGATCATCAAAAGAAGTCCGAATTTTTTCATGCAGCGGAGCTTCGGAGAGCTCAAAATCAAATAGAAGCGTGGAAGAAGTCAGCAGCTAAATCTTCTATTGGCTACACTCTGGTTAATGTCAAGGAAATCCTATGGAACAACGTAATTGAGGAGATGGATGAAATCTGGCCATGTATCCAGATCAGTTTTTAGCAGAAGGAGTTGATGGAAAAGGAAAACCAGACAATTGCCAATATAAATGCTCAACTAGGAGAGATGACTGCTACAACCAACAACATTATAAAGTTTCTTAATTATAAAAACAAGTATGAATTGGGTGATCCAGGAGTGGATGACATGACTGAAACCATTCTGGAGGTGAATAAAGTTCTAATAAAAAATAACTTAGTAGTGCAGTTGACAGAGAAGTGTCACACTCTTGAAGTTGCAGTCAACAATTTTTTCACAAGGATTGATGCATTGAACAAGAAGGGTTTGCCTTCACTGTTTGTAATCAATAATAAATTAATGACTAAGGAGGAATATTTCAAGAAGCTTCAGGAAATTGCAAGGGACATATCCAAGTCCTCCAACATCAAAGGTTCCATTACAGGTAGGGTGTTTTACGAAGCCATCAACAACATATGTTTGATTCAACATGAGATAATACATACTTTCACTGTAAAACCCACTTTTGCCTAGTATATTGAGGTAGATGAAATCTACCGTAAGGTAACCAAGATAGCAATCCCAGATGAAGAATGGTTGGAAAAGATGTGTGAATTTCAGTATTAGAGTACAGATCAACTTTGCCAACGTAGCAATCGAATAGTGGCAACTCAACAATAGCTTTCCTTCAAAACAGGGCCAGATGTTTAGATTCAATCTTTTTTATTGAATTGCTTCCCTTTCTGTTAGTTTTAGGTAATAATAGAATGTCGTGTCACTCAGGCATTGTTGGCTTAATGGGCCTTAACCCAGGTTCAACGTTAGTCAACTAAGAAAATCCCTACCCTACTGGCACTTTTGGCATCAGTCCGCAGAGCGCGGACTGAAGTCTCACCCGAAGTAGTATGGGGGAATGTAGGAACCAAGTTTCCGCACCCTGAGATGGTTGTGATGTCGTTTTTATACCTTAAACCCTTCCTTCACATAGATCAATAAGCCTTTAGGGCTTATCGATGTAATTTCTCTCCCATCTCTTAGGACCTCTGTGAAGGTATACGATCATCCTTCACGCAACCCTAACCAGCAACTTAGGCACTTACATGCCTTTGTTACTATGTTATTGTATAATTTCACGAATTATCTTAAGTGTTCGCCAATTTTACCATGCAATCTAGATTATCTTTGCGTAAACATAGATCCTTATTTGCGTTCATATAGCAGATATAAACATATATATTCACACATCAAATTAGCATTATAACATAAATCTAGAACTTAACATAACATAATTGCATGCAATCCACAGAGGAAAAATACACAGTAATTTCAGAATACTTCTCTTTATTGATGATTCAGATTTCCAATACAGACTCTATCTACACTGTGCACATAGCTACAGAGGTCCACGCACTCAGTTGTAGACTTCTGCCCTAGGCCTCTACGCACTCAGCTGCAGAGCCTCTTCCTACGCTAAGACTCTTGCTCTTAGCTCTTCACAGACTCATCAAGAACTCAAATTTCCTTATAATTCCACCTTTTTCTCTTAGACTCTTCTAAGACTCCCTTTTTATACAATCCCATGGTCCCCGAACCAAGGGAAAATCTCTAAAGCCAACACAAGCTCTCTAAACTAAGGGCGGAAACCCTTTTTGACTCTTGCTATCTTTGCGCTTCGCGGCCACAAAATGGAGAGACTTCACATTCCTTTACAAAATACAGACTTTCTACCCTAAACTTAGGCTTTTAGTCCCAAAAAATGACCCCAGGAGACCCATTCCCAACAGGCCCCAACACAAACATTGTGACTCCCCCTCGAGTCACTCAGCTGGCATGGAGATCTTATCACGAAGACCTCCTAGCTCAACTTGGACTACTGCAACTTCAACGGTACACTGTGCCACCACCTTCTTCATCTCCTCAATCAGCTACATCGTTGCTTGCCCTACACCGTCTAACTGAATCTTCTGCTAAGTCTTCTAAAGACTAGCCAACCTTCCTTCAATAGTAGTCATGATCAAATAGGCCTCATCCAACAAAGGTTGTAAGCGAGCCTTCAACACTACTTCCTTATGCTGAGCTGCATCTACTTGCTCTTTCGAAGCCTTAGCTTCTTGCAGGTTTTCCAGCCTCTGTGTGATGATGACAGTGCGTGCCATCGCTTTAACTTCGTCGTAGCACTACTGCAGCTCCTGCACTTCTGTTTCCAACTCTGCACAATGGGGTATTCTTGCAGGCTGGTGACCAGCTTGAGACAGCTCAAAGAGTGTCATGCAGTCTTTCACTGCGTTGTCCACTACTGCTATGGTGTCTCTCACAGTTGACTCACGATTTTCTCTAATTTTTAGCAGCGTCGAAGGCTGGGCCTTCAAATGCAACTCTGTGATTTTGAGGTTCAGTTCCAACTAGACCTCTGCCAATTTTGTGCATGCGTCGCATACTCCAGCCGCGAGCTTCTGAACTGGAACATCTACAGGCTTAGCCTTGGGAATGTTCAGCTCTGGGATAGATCTGCATGCCTCAACCACGACCTTAGCCATGCACTAACTCTTATCCATAAGGTCTTTCACGAGGTCAATGGTGGAGTCTTGTTGTATAGCCAACTGGTCGTTGTTGATCTTCTGCTGACTGAATACCTGTAACGCATGTTTTTTGTGGCCCCGCAGTTCCACAATCATGCCATTTTGGAAAAGCTGAAGCACCTCACTAGGAAGCATAGCTAGGTTAAGTCCAACTCCCTTGAGGGTGTTGACAGCGGGCCTGTTAACTTCTATCTCTGTAGTCAGTGCTCCATCCGGCATCAATATTTCTCGGGGATCCTGTGTGCGTAGCATCCCTACGGCTTCGAGGGTGCCAGGTGCCAAACTAGTTGATGTCGTGATGGTCTGTACCTGTGATGCATGGATCTGTGGTTCGTGCAGGCATGTTTGGATTGTAGCCAAAGCCGCCTGCTGCTGCTGCTCGAACTACTATAGTAGTTTTGCGGTGACATCCCTCACCATATCACCTATGCCATTCAAGTCCCCCTCCATTAGGGTGATCGGGTCGAGAGACGTCTTGCTAGCCTTGGACTTCTTCCACGGCCCTAATTTTTCTGGATCTATGTTGCGCTTGGTGCAGAACGGAGTCGTCTCCGAGTCCACTCCTCCCTGCTCCATCTATTTGTCCTCTTCTTCTGTCTCCAGGGAAGGCGACTTCTGACTCCGGTTAGAGCCACACTCCTCTTCCTCTGCTTGCCCACCTATCTGCTTCATGGTAGCGCTCTCTACCGTGGCCTTATCCTCAGCTTCCTTTGTTTTCTTCACAGCCAACTATTCCATCTTCAAGTTGGCTTCTTCCTTCTTTCAATGTGCGACAGACTTGCTAGATCCTTCTATCAAGTCCATAGTAGTGCGTTAATCTGCCAACCAGCGATCGAGGACCACTGCATTTGCGTCATCTATGGCTAAGTATGGTAGGTCATGCCACTTCCATTCAGGGTCCTTTCACACATGTATTGAGACATGGTGGAAATCGGCCTTGAATTCCACGTACTCCTGCAGCTTATTAAAATTTGTTGGTGAAAACTATGGCTTGCGGTTGATGTCCATATGGATGCTCATCTACATCAAGATCCAGACGATCTTGTTTTCCTTGATCTGCTGAGGATCCTTCGTAGCCCACAGCGAAGTGAACTTCATTGCTTCTAATAGGTCTGGCGTGATCAGAGGAAATTGGCTATCCTTGGGTAGCTCCCATGCAACCAGCACAATGGACAACAGTAGCCATGCATTGTGGAATGTCTTACTATGATCCCGCACCTTGTGGTAGTTTGCGAGGAACTCACTGCAGAGGTAGCGCGCCTAGTTAAACTGTATGCCCTCCGCGCACTGGGCGCCAAGGCTATCATTGGTGCTGGTACTTCATCTGTGTGACACTTCCTCATGAAATTTCCTACCAATATTTGCTTCGCCACTTTGACCACGAGGTCACACATACTCATGACGGTGTAGCCGTGTGGCTTCTTTACTAGCTTGAATTTTTCCTTCATCGCTTCAGCAAGGGCATGCTCATCAGACTTTCTGCCAAACACCATGGCTGCCTCTGGAACAACTCCTTCAGCTGTCATTACTTCCACAACATTTACAGTCTCAGCCGGTGTCGACATGATTTTATTCAACAACTCCTGTGTCTCATTTTGCAACTGCTCAAATATTGAACTAGCTATCAAAGATTCAAAGTATTCACGGTTCATGCGCACTTGAGAGCTCAACACCTCAATTCTCAAAATTCCAAGGGTTTTCCGCTGGGAAACCCTTTGTAATTTATAGGCATTTTCAAATTCAAATTCGGCCATTCCCCCCACAATTGGTTCATTACTGCTAGATTGGCAACAAATTTTCAAATATTTGGCCCATAAATCATAACTTAAATATCTCCCCCCTACTCCATCTGGCCGTTTTTTCATCATCAAATCATGAATAGTGACTTTAACAATCACTTTCCAGCTGTCTTGCACAATTTTTCCTTTTGTAGTGCAACTCCCTGCGCACTTCTACGGGCTCTGTGACATTACTTCATTCCGTGCAGTTCCCCAATCGCATAGCTCTCCAACCCTGGTGGTGTAGTTTATAGTCTCGCACTTCCTTTCATCTTCTTGGAGTGCTAAGACTGTGCTTCCCTCATATAGTCACCTAGCTGGATCACCAGTGTATGGCTTCAATTGGTTGCCATTCACCTTCCCTGAGAAGGGATCTCCATTCAATCCAGCTGAACTACTCCACCATTGGTAATCTCCTTGATGACATATGGCCCCAACCAATGCATCCTAAATTTCCCTGGAAATTTATCAAACTTGTTGTCATATAATAAGACTAGATCATTTACCTTAAAGGTGCGTAGTTTGATGTGTCATTTGTGCCATGCCTTTTTGCGCTCATTTTGAACTTGTTAATGAAATCCAGCTAGAAATCAGTCCTCCTCAAGCTCTGCTAGCTGCGAGAGCCTCTCTTCCAGGGCTCTGCGATCTGCCATTCCTGTGAATGCCACTATGCGTAGACTAGGTACAATGTATTCCATTGGCATCATAGCTTCTACACCATACATGAGTCTGAAAGGCGTTTTTCAAGTTAGCTTCTTGCAAGTCGTTCTGTAGGCCCATAGCACCGCGTGAACGCACACATCCCAGTCATTTCTCTGAGCATTGCAAACCTTTGTCAGCGTGCTCTCCAGTATCTTGTTGAATGCTTCCACAATCCCATTATCTTGCAGATGATAAGGCATACTTTTATGATGATACACCTAAAATTCATCTGTCAAAGCGTTGATTGTTTCGTTAAGAAAGTGCATACCACAATTTCTCATCAAAATCTTTGGACACTTGAATCTTGTCAGGACATACTCAAAAATAAATTTTGTTGATGTCATGCTTGTGTAGTCCTTCACAGGTTGTGCCTTCGCCCATCTGGTCAAATACTCAGTCATGGTGATGATGTACCTGATCTGATAATCACCCTATGAGTGACCTCAGTTGAAGATTTATTAAACAAAAGGTATTACAGACCCATGTGCTGGTGTGTGTGTTCTGTGTTATTGAAACAAAAGATCGATCAGATTGCCAATACACAGAAAATAAATGGAAATACGGTAGAGAAATACAGTAAGCAACACAAAGACACAAACACTTTTTAACAAGGAGTTCACCCAATTCTCCAGGGCTACATCTTTTGTCCAGCTTCAGTGGTGGCCTTGTTTTATTGTTTCTTTCAGCAGAGAAATTACAATATAGGGAATCAATATGAGTTCTCCTGAAGCAGATTTCGCTTGGCAGGGTGGCTCTTGGATTCCCCAAGCCACTCGGAGTACACAGACTCGCGTTCTTCCTACCAGCTCTGTGACCCTCAGTCTACAGTGGAAAGAGCCAACTGTGATGCTCAATCCAGACAGATTCCTCTATGGGAAGGCTTGATTCTTCAAGCTCTCTGGTGCTCGATGCTGCCTATAGCTCGACCCTCTGTCTCCTATGCTTGGATTTACTGCTCTCTATGCTCAGTCCTCCTCTCAGGGTTCACTGTTCACTGTCTCTCTTGGTCGCTTGGACTCTTCACTCTCTCTCTTCCAAAACCTCTTACCGTTCAAGGGCGCCCTGATCAAACCACTGGTTTCCAGGTCGTGGGTCCCACCTTCATAAGATGGCACTTTTCGTAATTCTGCCCATTGTCCTCTGGCTCCCAATGTGACCAAGTGCTTAAGGCTCTACCATTTCAGCCCTGTTCGCCCAACGATGCGCGATTAGCGCCAAGCACTAATCGCGCATCGAAAATCAGCTCCTTTTCCCATTCTGGGGCTCCCAGGGGCTACATCAACCTCCTACACAGTCTCCATGGGCCTCGATTAGCACACTTTGACCGAGGTCCTCGTCGTTCCACGCCGGCTGCCATGGCCACTAGTTCAGGGTGTTTTCGATTGCTGTTTTGGATTTCATTCGAGATTTGTTCGACTTGATTTAGTCATAGTTCTTTGACAGTCGTTTATGGATCCGATTCAGATCACGGCCTCCCTACTGAAAAGCTTTTGGACCACCAAAAGTTGGATTTTTTTTTTCTTCAAGCATCGACTAAGTGAGGAAATTGTTGTCTCACTTGTCCAATCTCAATCCACTTCACACTGCTTGGCTTTGAACCTTTAAGCCCAATCCTGAGGTATTCCACCTATCCACTGCGTGTCATCCTTACCTTCCGGTCTAGCATTGTGTCTTCCTACAACTCATTAAGATATTCAGGTAGTAGGTCATCAACAGAAGGCAATTGACTCTGCTCTTCAGGGTCCTTAATCATTGAAGGTTCAAACAACCTCAAGCAATTTGTGTTCACGATTGAGTAGATGTGCATGTAAGTTGGCAGATCAAGGCAAAAAGCATTTTCACCAATCTTCTCAAGTATCCTGAAGGGTCCATACCTGATAGGTTTTAGCTTCTTGCCTTCGCCTTGCATCCTGTCCTTGCTGATATACAACCAGACTTGGTCTCCAAGTTGAAAACTATGCTCCATCCGATGCTTATCATGCCTAGCCTTGTACTTGGCCTGGCTCTTTTCTAGCTGTTCCTGTACTGCCTGGTGGATCTCCTGGATCTGTTCAATGAACCTAGTTGCCCTGTCCACATCAATGTGTCCATCAACCATGGTATATTTACCAAATACAAAATCCAAGGGAGACCTTGGTATGAAACCAAAGTAGGTCTCAAAAGGAGATCTTTGGGTAGAAGAGTGTTTGGCTCTATTGTAAGCACGCTGCACATAACACAAGTGTTCATCCCAAAGCTTAGGGTGTTTTCTGCAATATCCTCTCAGTAATTGGATCACTGTCCTGTTAACTACTTCTATCTGGCCATCTGTTTGTGGATGAAAAGTTGTGCTTCTCTTTAATTTGGTGTCCATTAGTTTCCACAGACTGGACCAAAAATTTCCCACAAATCGGGTGTCTTGATCAGATATAATAGAAGTGGGTAATCCAAAATGAACCCATACATGTTCAAAGAATAATTTTGCAGTTTGTTCAGCTGTAATCTATTTACTACAGGGTATCAAAATACACATTTTGCTAAACCTATCCACAACAACATATAGATAATCATGACCTTTCCTAGATTTAGGCAGTCCTCCAACAAAATCCATGGAAATTCTTTCCCAAGGGTGAGAAGGAACTGGCAATGGAGTGTAAAAGCCTAGTTTTATGTTGTTGGGCTTGATTTTAGCACACATAGCACATCCCTTTACATATCTAGAAACTGTCTCACTCATTCTTGGCCAATAGCAGAACCTTTGCAGCTGTGCAACTATTCTACTTACCCCAAAGTGACCTGATATCATAGAAGTGTGTGCTTCCCTAATTATCTTTGCTCTCTCAGTTTGCGGAATACAGAGTTTCCCACAATGATATAAGAGTCGGTCCTTCACATGATAGTCCAATTCTTCTACTCTTTTGCCTTGACTCAAAGTTGCATATACATCTTTAAAGTCCATATCCTGAGCATATTGTTCTATGTAGCTTTCATGTAGCACAGAATTGTGCTTAAGTATGGTAGATGCATTTATAATGGGTCTAGATAACATGTCTGCAACCTTGTTATGTATGCCTTTTTTATATCTGATGACTAAATGAAACTGTTATAGAAAACCCATCCATCTATAATGTCTTGATTGTTGCAACTTAGTTTGGGAGTGTAGATATTGAAGTGGCTGATGATCAGTATGTATTACTGTTTCTTTTCCCATTAAGTAATGTTTCCACTTTTTCACACTCTAAACTAATGCATATAATTCTTTATCATAGGTAGGATAGTTAACTACTACTGGATTAAAAGTCTCGGAATGATAACATATGGGTTTACCACGTTGTGTTAACACTGCTCCCATGGCATAGTCACTGGCATCAGTTTGGATCTCAAATGGTCTTTGTAGACCTGATAGTGCTAGTACAGGTGTTGTACTAATTTTTTCTTTCAAGGTGTCGAAGGCTTTCTGTTGTTTGCCTCCCCACTGAAACACCTTGTTCAATCCTGTCAAAGCATGTAAGGGAGCTGCAATTGAGGAAAAATTTGAAATGAAATTCCTCCAATACTGTGCTACTCCTAAGAAGCTTCTCATTTCTATAGCAGACTTGGGTTTAGGCCAGTTTACAATGACTACCACTTTAGAGGGATCTATTTTCAATTCACCTCCCCCTACTATATGACCCAAATAATTTAGAGAGGTTTTTCCAAATTCACATTTGGAGAGTTTAACATAAAGTTTTTCTCTTTTCAAAACATCTAATGTCTGCTTAACATGCTTTAAATGTTCTTCCCACGTTTTACTAAAAATTAGAATTTCATCTAGATACACAATAACAAAATCATCAAGAAAAGGTCTGAGTATATCATTCATTAATCTCATGAAAGTAGCAGGGGTATTGGTCAAGCCAAAAGGCATAACCAGCCATTCATACAATCCCTACTTCATTTTGAAAGCAGTCTTCCATGCATCTTGCTCTACAACTCTGACCTGATGGTATCCAATGTGAAAATCCAGCTTGGTGAAATAAACAGCTTCCTTCAATTGATCTAAAAGATCATCTATGCGAGGAAGGGGATAACGATTCTTGATCATTATTTTATTCAGTGCTCGATAATCAATTCACATTCTCCACGAGCCATCTTTCTTTCTCACCAAAACGATTGGTGACCCACATGGTGATGTGCTAGGCCTGATGAACCCTTTCTCGAGCAACTCCTACACCTGCTTCTTGATTTCAGCATTCTCTAAAGCAAATAACCTGTACATCCCAATGTTAGGCAAAGGAACATCTTGTTGCAAAATAATATCATGTACTATTCCCTTTTTGGGTGGCAGACCTTGCGGTTCTTGAAACAAGACATCATACTCTGAAACAATCTTTTCTATATCAACTTGCTGATCATAATTACAGCCCTCAAATACATTGTTTTTATCAGTTTTCTTTTCCTTTACAACCATTAGTAAGCAATGTTTGCATGAATTTATCATTCTTTTGATCTGTCCTGAGTTTATGAGAGTATAATTATTCTTGAGCTTATGAACTCTTACAAAGTATTCGATTCCATATTTAACAAGTAGATACTTGTTCTCGGCTCTATAGAAGATATCCTTTCTATCATACAAGTAAGGACTTCCTAAAACAATTCCACATATATCCAAAGGAATTACATCTAACTCAACCTCATCTACAAATGCTGACCCAAAAGAAAACTTGAGTTTGCACTGTGTAGTCACTTGTAGTTGTGCTTTATCATTCAACCGTCCTAATGGGTATGGCTTCTTATGAGGTGTAGTTGCTAATCCCAATTTCTTGACAATTTCTTCAGAAATAAGATTTACTTGTGAGCCACTATCAAACAAAGTATCAATCTTTTGATTTTTGGAAACAACTCAAATATGAAAAAGCTCATGCCTTTTTCTCTCATTTTCTTCATCAATGACATATTGAGCAGAATTACTAGTAGATGCTTCAGAATTCTTACCTTTTATACCTGTGGCTGCAATGATTGTTTCATCTCCCGAGTCTGACCCCAAATCTTTCTGAATAGCTGCAGCAGTATTCTTCTTCTTGCCCTCGGACTTCTTAGGTCTCAGCTCTGGATGCAGAATCCAACAGTCCTCATCATCATGCCCCTCCTTTTTACAATGAGTGCATGAAGCTTTTCCTTTCTGTGTAGTGTTAGCCTTCCTTGCTTTCCACTTCTGCTTTCTTTTCTCCTTGCTCTTGCTTACAATGGGTTGGAATGGTCCCCCAAATTCTGGGTTTCCATTCTTTCCTCTATCTTCTAGATGAGTAGCTTGTACAGATACCTCATCTATACTAGTGGGATTAAACATGAGGATGGTATGCCTCATGTAGCTGTGTCAACCACCAATGTACTTCAAAAGAGTTTCTGGTGAGTCTAATGAAATACCCAACATCAATGGTCTCTTTCTGAACTCTTGAGTATACCCTTGTACACTTTGCCCTTTAAACTGTTGAAGATTTTGCCAACTCATCATGGCTTGTTGCATGTAGGCCAATGGATAGAACTGCTTTTTTATTGTAGTAACAAATTCACTCCAGACATAGATGGTCTTACCATGCTTCCTCATATCAGCTTGGGTTTTGCCTTCCCACCAAACCAAGGCACTGCCCCCTAAGAAAAGGCTTGCCAGCTGAATCTTGCTCTTGTCTGAGTCTATATTTTGTACTCTGCAATACACATCAATTTATCTAATCCAATTGTCCAACTTTTCAGCATTTAGCTCTCCATCATATATAGGCAAATCAAACTTAACATCTAACTTAATCAAATATGCTTTCTTATTATGCACAGGGCTACTAGGAGGTGTAGCGAAGCTTTCTTCTTTTCCCTTTCCTTTTGAGTGGTCATGGGAATGAGATTCATCTTCTTCTTTATCTTGCTTAGAGCCTGATGAATCTTCACCCTTATGCTTTCTAAAGTCCCTATACATTTCTTCTACCATAGACTTTATAGCTAGGAAACTTTCTATGAATTGAGGGTCTAGCCCTATAGAACCTTCTTTTGACATTGTCTTCCGAGAATAGACTCTCCCAGTTTCAGGATTAGTTTCCACCAACTCTCCTTCTCCTAATTTGAGCTTTGATATAGTGAGCATTCACAACTAAACCAACACAAGCTTGTCCAACCTTACAGCCTAGAGCTCTGATACCACTTGATCTAATAATCACCCTATGAGTGACCTCAGTTGAAGATTTATTAAACAAAAGGTATTACAGACCCATGTGATGGTGTGTGTGTTCTGTGTTATTGAAACAACAGATCGATCAGATTACCAATACACAGAAAATAAATGGAAAGACAACAGAGAAATGCAGTGAGTAACACAAAGACATAAACACTTTTTAATAAGGAGTTCACCCTATTCTCCAGGGCTATGTCTCCGGTCCAGCTTCAGTGGTGGCCTTGTTTTATTGTGTCTTTCAGCAGAGAAATTACAATACAGGGACTCAATATGACTTCTCCTGAAGCAGATTTTTCTTGGCAGGGTGGTTCTTGGATTCCCCAAGCCACTCGGAGTACACAGACTCGCGTTCTTCCTACCAGCTTTGTGACCCTCAGTCTACAGTGGACAGAGCCAACTGCGATGCTCAATCCAGACAAATTCCTCTATCGGGAGGCTTGATTCTTCAAGCTCTATGGTGCTCGATGCTGCTTGTGGTCAGCTCGACACTCTATCTGTTATGAAACCAGCTCAAGAAAAGATAGAAAAGATAGACCAACGCCTTAGAATTCAGCCTCTTCGAGAGGGCAACCTCCTTTACATTACATAAGTGAAAAATTCTTGGATGATACAAATGACAAAACCTCCTTTATATATATAGGAGTCTAAGGAGTCACAATATAATCCAGCCGACCTAACAATAATAATATAAAGACACAAAAATAACAATAGAGGGATTCTATGGGGCACAGAAATAACAATATGGGGGTAATAGGGGCACAACAATATAAATAGGGGGTATAACTACAAAAGTAATGGGGTAATCACTAGTATTATAGGGACCCAACATGCCCCTCTCCTTCAAAAAAAGTGTTGTCCTCAACGCTTCAGCAGTTCTGGATACTTCTGCATAAAATTCTCATCCTCCCATGTGGAATCTTCAGCGGATAAGTTCTTCCACTTGATAAGATACTCTGAAATTGATCGATTTTGTAGCTCTCGAGTTCTTGTTTCTGTGATTGCTTCGGGTTCCAATATAATTTTTCCTTCCTCGTCAAGTTCTAGCAATATTGTTTGAATTGGGAGCTTGTCACCTATAACCTTCTTTAAACATGAAACATGGAAAACTGGGTGCAATCGAGAAGCTGCATGAAGCTCCAATTTGTATGCCATAGTACCAATATTTTCCAACACCTTGTACGGACCATAACACTTTGGTGATAATTTATTATCCTTCTTAGCTTGCTTTAGGGACATGTGCTTATATGGTTGTAGCCGTAGGAATACCCAATCACCTACATCAAAACTTCTTTCACTGCGATGTTGATTTGCCTGTTGTTTCATTCTATTTTGTGCCAACACGAGGTTATCCTTTAAGAGTTGGAGGACTTGTTGCTGATGTTCGATGTGATGTTCCACTGCCTGAACCTTAGAATTTTCTCTTAAATATGATGTGATGGATGGTGGTTGATACCCATAAAGTGCCATAAATGGGGTCATTTTTGTTGCTGTATGGAAGGAAGTGTTATACCACCATTCAGCCAGAGGCAACCATTTGAACCATTGTGTCTGTTTATCAGATACAAAGCAACAAAGATATCCTTCCAAACATTTTTTTACTATCTCAGTTTGCCCATCAGATTGAGGATGATAAGATGAGCTATGAGCTAACTGAGTCCCAAGACAAGAAAATAATTCTGTCCAAAAATTTCTAGTGAAAATGGGATCTCTGTCACTTAAAATAATCTTTTGGTTTCCATGTAGCTTTTGAACTCTTTCCATAAATGCAGTAGAAACTGTACTAGCTTTAAATGGATGTGATAATGCACAAAAGTGTGCATACTTGGTAAGTCTGTCAACTACCACCATGATGACACTCTTTCCCTCAGACTTGGGTAAACCTATGATAAAATCCATTGAAACCTCCTCCCAACGTTGGCTTAGAATGGATAAAGGTTGTAATAGACCTGGTGTCTTAATTGTTTCAACTTTATTTTGCTGGCAAACCAAACATTCCGCCACAAACTTTTGAATATCTGATTTAAGGCCATCCCAAAAAAATTCCTTCTTAACCCTGTGGTAAGTTTTTAAAAATCTTGAGTGCCCTCCTAAGGGAGAAGTGTGCAATTCCATAAGAATCTTTTGTTTTAGCTGGGAATTCTTACAGAGGTATAAGCGATCTTTGTACCATAATGAATCATTTTGCCAGCTAAATGTATCAGAAGTACTGGAATCTTGTTGTAGCTTTTGAATAAGTGCCCACACTTCTTCGTCGTTCTTCCATTCCTCCCTTGCTTCGTTTATCCAATCTGGTTGGATAATAGAAATGGCACACAACAATTCTTCCACATCCTCATCCTTTCTTGAGAGTGCATCTGCCACCACATTTTGCTTCCCTTTTTTGTAGATGATTTAAAAGTCATAACCCTGTTGGAAATAATACTGAGAGGGGGGGTGAATCAGTATTATCTAGCAATTTACCAAATCTTCCTTATTTGATCTTTTGAAATATTCTTGCATATCAGTACCATAAAACAATGAGCATGAATAAAGAAAATAGACAGTCACACCAAAGAACACAAGATGTAAGGTGGAAACCCAATGCGGGAGAAAAACCACCTGCTGCAATATGTCTCTATCTTCTTTCAAGAAATTCTTTTTACAATGATTTTGTACTGGTGCAGTCCTTTACCAGCACGCAGGCTGCAACCTGCAGAGAGCTACAACTCTCTCTCGTTTTCCAGACTCTCCTGGAAGGGAGCTACAACCCCCTACTTCTTTTCATGAAGAATCAAATGATCAACAAGTATACAACAGATACAGTCTACTACAGATATCAGATCAGTAATTACAGAAACAACCCAGAACACCTTATGAACAGAAATATACAGTCAACAGATCATCTTAAGACAGGGACGCATATTTTCTTTCTGTGGCCTGCGACTGGACGCAGTATACCTTATGTTGTTCTGCGTGCAGACGCACTGTTCCTCTTTGCTTTCCTGCGACCGACGCATACAGCAACACTATCGCGCCGCGTCTTTCACTTCAGAGACGCACCCAATACCACAGTCGCGCCGCGTCCTTTGCCTCAGAGACGCACCTGAGCCTTTACTGTACTGCGTCCCGGCGCACTTTCCCTTCACTGAATCTGCGTCCCTTCAGATATAGAAGATAAGAGGACTTCAGAACCAACCCAAACACTCAGATCCACAGATCTGATCATGCGCCATATAGATCGTAGTCCATTAGAAGATTCGCCCTTATAGATTTGGACTAGATCTCACCAAGAGATATTCAACCAAGATGATGCTTAATCCAAATGAACTCCTTTGCTTTATATAGGCAAGCTTCTCCCCAAAGCGTGGAACAATACCACGAGCCGACACCATAGAAACACAAAACCGTCGGCTAGATACCACACAAGAAACCCCCACGTGCTTTTCTCTGCCTTGAAATGAGTGCACTGGGCGGACGCACCTCCTGAACGGCTGGCCGGCGTCCCTGGACGCGGGTTCTGTATGGTATACCTGCGGGGACGCACTTGCTGAACATATTTCCTGCGTCCTTCTTGATTTATCACCTGAATGGGTTTGCCATCAAGGACAACACCTGAATCATAATGCCAACAATCTCCCCCTTTGGACTTGATGGCAACCACATAATCTTCAGCTTCATTCTCCCCCTTTGACATCAAGGGCAAAGGGTATGCTCCCCCTATGCTCATGCATCTCTAGATCTGTAACCAGAAATCCATCATGAAGGAGATAGAGACATATTGCAGCTATTTCCAAGATCTCCTTCTCCATAATGCCAACAATGCATTATGTGCTCCCCCTGAGCCTATACCATCAATAGGAAGATGATCAATAGTGAGATGAGGCATCAACAACCCCCAGCTTTTGCCTGAGGTATTCAAAAGTGTCCCTGGGCAACGGTTTGGTGAAAATATCAGCAACTTGTTCCTTAGAAGGAACATACTCCAACTTGACCTTCTGTTCAAGTACTTGTTCCCGGAGAAAATGGTACTTGATTGGTATGTGCTTGGTTTTTGAATGCATAACCGGATTCTTTGAGATGCTGATTGCACTTGTGTTGTCACATAAGATAGGGATTGGAGGAGTACAAGTGATTTGATAATCCTGCAAATTCTGCATCATCCAAAGGAGTTGGGTGCAACAAGATGCAGCAGCAACATATTCTGCTTCAGCTGTAGACAAGGCAATTGAACTCTGTTTCTTGCTGAACCAAGAGACCAGTCTGGGACCCATAAAGAACGCACCACCACTTGTGCTTTTCCTGTCATCCACGCTTCCGGCCCAATCTGCATCTGTATAGGCATGAAGAGTAAGATCTGTATCTCTAGGATACCATAAGCCATAATTTTGAGTCCCTTGAAGATATTTGAAAATTCTCTTCACTGCTTGAAGATGAGTCTCCTTCGGATTTGCCTGAAATCTTCCAACTATTCCAACTGCATGCATGATGTCTGGTCGGGTACCTGTCAAATATAGTAAACTTCCAATCATAGATCTGTAGGTTGGTTGATGTACTGCTGCAGATTCATCATTTGCACTGAGACTACATCCTGTGACCATGGGTGTACATACTGGTTTTGCATCTTCCATGCCATATTTCTTCAAAATCTGCTTGAGATACTTGGTTTGAGATAAAAAGATTCCTCCTTCCTTTTGTTGGATTTGCAAACCAAGGAAATATGTCAGTTCTCCTAGCAAGGACATTTCAAATTCTTTCTGCATGACTGAGGCAAAGCTTTGACTCATAGCTTCTTCATTGCTGCCAAAAATAATGTCATCTACATACACAACAAGTATTAGCAATTTGTCATTTTCAACTTTTATATACAGATTGCTATCTGCTGAACCTTTTAAGAAACCTTGTTGATGAAGATATTTGTCCAACCGGTAGTACCAAGCCCTTGGAGCTTGTTTGAGACCATAGAGAGCCTTTTTCAATCGGCATACAAGATTTGGATCATTTCCAAGAATGAACCCATCTGGCTGTTCAATGTACACTTCTTCTTCCAAGTCTCCATTCAAAAAGGCTGATTTCACATCCATTTGAAATACTTTGAAGTTCTGACAACTTGAGAGAGCAAGAAACATTCGGATGGCCTCAAGTCTTGCAACAGGAGCAAAAGTTTCTTCAAAGTCTATTCCTTCTTGCTGTGCATACCCTTTACAAACAAGTCTGGCTTTGTTTCTAATTACTTCTCCATTTTCATTCAATTTATTTTTGAAAACCCATTTTGTTCCGATAACATTCTTATCCTTTGGTCTAGGAACCAGCTCCCAAGTGTTGTTCTTTTCGATTTGCTCAAGTTCTTCATCCATTGCTTTCACCCAACATTCATCTTTGCATGCCTCTTTCACATTTTGTGGTTCAGTAGAGGAGAGTAATGCCAAATAACTTGAAGCTTCTGCAACTGTTCTTCTAGTTTGTATACCTGCTTCTTTTTGTCCCATGATCTGAGATTCTGGATGGTTCTTTTGAACATATCTGGATGGAGTCTTTTCTTCTATTCTTGTTCTTTCTTCTGCTTCTTCGTGAGGTCCTTCTTGAGATTGTTCTTGCGGTTCTTCTTCTTCATCATTCTGTCTTTGAGGGTAGCTTTCATCTTCTTCAATGTCTTCACGATGTATTTGCCTAGGAATGTATCCTTTCTCATCAACCACTACATCAATGCTGTCAACAATTCTGCCAAGTCTTTTATTGTAGCATTTGTATGCTTTGCTATGTGGAGAGTAGCCAAGAAGAATTCCTTCATCTGCTCTAGGATCAAGTTTGCCAAGCTGCTCCTCAGTATTCTTGATATAGCATTTGCTCCCAAAGATTTTGAAGTGCTTTACCGAAGGAGTTTTACCACTCCAGAGCTCATGAGGAGTTTGAGTGCTGTTCACTCGGACATTTGTCTTGTTGAGAATAATAACTGCCGCATGTGCAGCTTCACCCCAGAAGGTTGCAGGAGTTCCTGATTCATCAAGCATAGCACGAGCCATTTGCTGGATTGTTCTGTTCATTCTTTCCACTACTCCATTTTGCTGAGGAGTTCTAGCTGTAGAAAATTCTCTCCTTATCCCATGTTCATCACAGAAATCGAAAAATTCATTTGAAGTAAATTCTCCACCTCTGTCGGATCTGAGGCACTTAATTTTGTGACCTGATTCATTTTCAACCAAGGCTTTGAAGGATTTGAATTTTTCGAAAGCTTCATCTTTGTGCTTCATAAGTCCTAACCAAACAAACCTGGAGAAATCGTCAATAAATAATATCAAGTATTCCTCTCCTCTAGGTGTTCTTTTTCTGAATGGTCCACATACATCTGTATGTACTAGCTCAAGAGGCATGCTGGCTGATCCTTCTTTCTCTGGAAAGTTAGTTCTGGTTTGTTTTCCAAACTGACATGATCTGCATATGGTGTTGTCAGGAATTTTGATATCTGGAAGATCGCGAACTGCCTGATATTTGCAAGCTTTCCTTATTTGTGAGAAGCTTAGATGTCCCAACCTTCGATGCCATAACCAGTGCTCTTCATCCTTGCTTAGATAGCATTGTTGTTGTCCTTCATCAAATATGTATAGATTATTTGGAGTTCTTTTTCCTTTGAGAACTGTTTTACCTGTATCAAGATCACGAACAAGACATCCATTTGATCTGAATATAACCTCGGTTCTTTGATCACACATCTGGCTTACACTTAGAAGATTATGCTTTAATCCATCAACAAACAAAACATTTCCAGCCTTAACATCTTCTTTTAAAGGAGCAATACCTTTTCCTTTTATAGTTGCAGGAGTATCATTTCCAAAAGAGACTTTCTTTCCCTTTTCTAAATTAGAATAAGATTCAAGTTTTTCTTTATCACCTGTCATATGCTTTGAACATCCACTGTCAATGTACCATAGATTTTCTTGTCCTTCTGCATAGAATGCTATCCCACATCTTTCTGTTTGAGGTTCCTTTATTTTCCATGTTTTGGTGCCTGAGGCTTGTTCCTTTTTTTGTTCTTGTACCTTTCTTTCCGGAAACCTGCTTCTGCATTCAAAGTCTTCATGTCCAAAATTATTGCAAATAGAGCATTCAACTTCATTTTCAAGAGCTGAAAAGTTGTTATAGGTCCTTTTTGTAATCCCTGTCATACTTCTTTGTTTTTGAGCTTCCCTAGTCATGATTGTTTTATACGCAACACATTGAGCTGCTTTGTGACCAAAGTTATGGCAAGAAAAGCATTGTCCATTGAAGAAGCTTCTGCGATTATTGAATCTACCAGCCAACTGATTGTAATTTCTATTTTCATCTATTCTTGAACCAAATTGAGAAGATTTTACCTGTGGCTGGTTGTGGCTTTTGTTCACCCTTAAGCTGGATTGCCCCTGATAGTTTCTGTTTGATGTTTGTCCCTGCTTTACCTGATGATCTTCCTTGTGCTCTTGCTCATTTCTTCTTGCTGCATCAAGATAACTTTTTGAAGTGGATGCTTGAGAAGTTTCTCCATTATAGCCCAGACCTGTCTTATTTAGTGGAGACCGCTGCACACTGATAATCTCATTCAAAGTTTCAGATCCTTTGACAAACTTGAGATTAATAGTTTTTGTTTTCTCAATTTCTTTTCTAAGACCAACAATTTCACCTTCTAATTTTTCAAGATGTTTTTCCTTTTCATCAATTTGAAATTGTAGAGTATCAATAATCATGTTCTTTTCTTCTATACATCTCTTGAGTCTAGTAATTTCATCATAAAGGTTATCCACATCTACAGCATCCTCATAATCATCATCTTCAAATGCCATTAACAATCTATATTTGTTACCTTGTTCATCTTCATCACTGTTTGATAAGCCATCACTATCTTCATGGGTGTAGTAGCTTTTCTTATTTGCACTCTGTTTCTTGTTCCATCTAACTGGTTCCTTTCCTTTATCCTTATAAGAGCATTTTGCAGCATAATGACCTACTCTTCCACAAGCAAAGCATTTGAAAGGTAGCTTACCTCTGAACCTTCCAGAACCCCTTTGAAGATTTCTGACAAAATTTGATTCTTCTTCCTCTTCTTCTGGAACATGACTTGCTTCATAGTGATCTTCTTTGCCTGATGCTTTAAAAGCAGCTTCCCTTCTGTCTGATGGACCTCCCTTTCTCATTTCATAAGCAGTTAGAATTCCATGCAGCTGAGACATAGTGAGAACACGGAGATTTTCCTTTTCTTCTACTGCAGATACTTTAGATTCAAACTTGGGGGATAAAGATCTTAGAATCTTTTGAACTACTATAGTCTCTTTTATTTCTTCACCCAAATTTTTCATACAATTAACAATCTCATCTACCCGAAGAAAATAATTAGCCACACTTTCATCATTATACATCTTGAGAGTCTCATATTGAATCCTGAGAGTTTGAAGTTTAGCTTCTTTTACCTGTTCATCTCCTTCATAGCTAGTGATCATTTTGTCCCATATCTCTTTTGCTGATTTGAAGTGCATGACCTTCATGAACTCTGTTTGGGATATACTTCCTAATAGAGTACTGACTGCTTTTGCATTTGTTTCATACTGCTTTTTCTCAGCTGGATCTGTAGGAGTAGCTGAAGGAAAGGCATAGCCTGATTCTACAATGTTCCAAACTTCTGTACCAAGAGATTGAAGATATGCAGTAACTCTTACCTTCCAATAATTGAAGTTTGTCCCATCGAAGACGGGTGGCCTGATTGATGCTTCTCTCTCGTAGTTGCTCATGATGAACGATCTACCTTCAAGCGATCAAGCTTTTCTGAAGGACCTGCTCTGATACCAATTGTTGGAAATAATACTGAGAGGGGGGGTGAATCAGTATTATCTAGCAATTTACCAAATCTTCCTTATTTGATCTTTTGAAATATTCTTGCATATCAGTACCATAAAACAATGAGCATGAATAAAGAAAATAGACAGTCACACCAAAGAACACAAGATGTAAGGTGGAAACCCAATGCGGGAGAAAAACCACCTGCTGCAATATGTCTCTATCTTCTTTCAAGAAATTCTTTTTACAATGATTTTGTACTGGTGCAGTCCTTTACCAGCACGCAGGCTGCAACCTGCAGAGAGCTACAACTCTCTCTCGTTTTCCAGACTCTCCTGGAAGGGAGCTACAACCCCCTACTTCTTTTCATGAAGAATCAAATGATCAACAAGTATACAACAGATACAGTCTACTACAGATATCAGATCAGTAATTACAGAAACAACCCAGAACACCTTATGAACAGAAATATACAGTCAACAGATCATCTTAAGACAGGGACGCATATTTTCTTTCTGTGGCCTGCGACTGGACGCAGTATACCTTATGCTGTTCTGCGTGCAGACGCACTGTTCCTCTTTGCTTTCCTGCGACCGACGCATACAGC
This sequence comes from Pinus tabuliformis, assembly GCA_031772625.1. Taxonomy (NCBI): domain Eukaryota; kingdom Viridiplantae; phylum Streptophyta; class Pinopsida; order Pinales; family Pinaceae; genus Pinus; species Pinus tabuliformis. Next base: position 2,061,784,993 of record CM062818.1, read on the forward strand.
AACACTATCGCGCCGCGTCTTTCGCTTCAGAGACGCACCCAATACCACAGTCGCGCCGCGTCCTTTGCCTCAGAGACGCACCTGAGCCTTTACTGTACTGCGTCCCGGCGCACTTTCCCTTCACTGAATCTGCGTCCCTTCAGATATAGAAGATAAGAGGACTTCAGAACCAACCCAAACACTCAGATCCACAGATCTGATCATGCGCCATATAGATCGTAGTCCATTAGAAGATTCGCCCTTATAGATTTGGACTAGATCTCACCAAGAGATATTCAACCAAGATGATGCTTAATCCAAATGAACTCCTTTGCTTTATATAGGCAAGCTTCTCCCCAAAGCGTGGAACAATACCACGAGCCGACACCATAGAAACACAAAACCGTCGGCTAGATACCACACAAGAAACCCCCACGTGCTTTTCTCTGCCTTGAAATGAGTGCACTGGGCGGACGCACCTCCTGAACGGCTGGCCGGCGTCCCTGGACGCGGGTTCTGTATGGTATACCTGCGGGGACGCACTTGCTGAACATATTTCCTGCGTCCTTCTTGATTTATCACCTGAATGGGTTTGCCATCAAGGACAACACCTGAATCATAATGCCAACAAACCCAACATCTTTGTGACCCACTTTTGTTGCTCTTTAGAGGATAATCTTTGTTCCAAAAAGTATTTAAGGCTATCATGATCCTTTTTTACCTTGAAGTGTCTTCCCATTAGGTAGGGTCGCCATTTCTTAAGTGCATGGAGTATTGCCAACATTTCCTTCTCATAAATAGCTTTGCTTAAAAACTTTCCCTTGATTGGACGACTTTCAAAAGCAATGGGTCTTTCATCTTGCATTAGAACAACACCAATTCCATTTCCTGAAGCATCACATTCCACAATAAAGGTTTTTGTGAAGTCCGGTGTAGCTAAGACCGGTGCTTGGCACATTGCCTCTTTAAGATGTTCAAAGGCCTTTGTTGCTTCCGGAGTCCATGAAAATGAATCTTTCTTCAATAATGTTGTTAGAGGTGCTGCTATTCTCCCATAATTCTTAACAAACTTGCGATAATACCCTGTCAACCCAAGAAATCCTCGCAGATGCTTTATGGATGTGGGGATTTTCCATTCCTTAATGGCTTTAATTTTGCTAGGGTCTACCTTAACTCCTTCATGAGATACAATATGACCCAAATATTCCACCTCCTGGACTCCAAAGAAACATTTGGATCTTTTTGCATATAATTGTTTCTCCTCCAATAGTTGTAGCACCCTGTCAACATGTTCAACATGATCCTTCCAAGACTTGCTGTAGATTAGTATATCATCAAAAAATACTAACACAAATTTTCTAAGGAATGGTTTGAAAATTGAATTCATCAAACCTTGAAATGTTGAAGGTGCATTGGTAAGGCCAAAAGGCATGACCAAAAATTCATAATGACCCTCATGAGTTCTAAATGCCGTTTTCGGAATGTCTTCAATCTTCATTCTGATTTGATGATATCCCGAACGAAGATCCAACTTGGTGAAGTAAATTGATCCATGCAATTCATCCAGTAATTCATCAATAACAGGAATGGGGAACTTATCTTTAATAGTGAGCTTGTTGAGCTCCCTATAATCTGGACACATGCGCCATGATCCATCCTTCTTGTGCACCAATACTACTGGAGCTGAGAAAGAACTTTGACTCGGTTGAATTATACCAGCCTCTAGCATTTCTGCAACCATACGTTCAATTTCACTTTTTTGGACATATGGATATCTGTACGGCCTGATGTTTGGAGGAACACTTCCTGGAATCAGATGAATAGCATGATCATGATCACGCATAGGTGGGAGACCTTTGGGAGTCTCAAATACCTTGGAATGATTGTCCAGGACTTTTTGGAGATCTGGAGAAATAGATGATTCCAATGTGGAAACATCTAGCGAACATAATTGTGCAATTACACCTCTTTGCTCCTTTTTTAGAAGCTTTGTCATGCCATTAGAGCTGATTATCTTTCCTGGTTTCCCTGCAATACCCCTTAATTCAACTTCCTTTCCTTCCACAGAAAATTTCATGAAAAGTTCTTGAAAATTAAAAGCTATTGTACCCAAGGATTGTAGCCATTGGACTCCTAGTACAACATCAGCACCTCCCATTGGAATGGAAAGCATTGGGCTAGTCAATACATATTCTCCCATGGATAGCTTGATATTATGGCACTTTCCAGAACAATTTATTGTTCCTCCATTTGCAATCATCACTTGACACTCTGGTGCTGGATATAGGAAGCAATTCAATTCTTTTGCTACCCTACAATGAATAAAATTGTGGGTGCTTCCTGAATCAATCAACACTATTACCTTTTTCTTCTTGATTTGTCCTTCTATCTTGATGGTTTGAGGAGTGGTAATTCCCGCCAATGCATTACAAGATATGGTCGGATTTATTTGTTCTTCATCTAGGCTTTGTTCCTGGAATATATCCTCTTCTTTTGACCTTTCTTGCTCCTTTTCTTCTTCCTCTTCACAATCTATGTAGAATAATTTCTTCTCAGCACACTTATGACCTTTTGTGTATTTGCTATCACAATTGTAACAAAGCCCTTTTGCTCTTTTTTCTTCCAATTGTTGTGGTGTCAACCTTGTAGGTTGTGGAAGACTATGGGCAACAACACTTCCGTCTTTATAGTTGTGAATGGTATGCTTCCTAGTTGCCATAATTTTGCTTTCCATTTTTCTTGCTAACCTGAATGCCTTCTCTAATGAATCAGGTTCCCAAAGGCGCACATCATGTTGGATATTATCCTTTAAAGACCCTATGAACACATCAATCCTATGCTCCTCTGGAATATCTTTTACCCTTATGTTCAATTTTTGGAACTCCTCAATGTGCTCCATTATTGAACCCTTTTGTTTGAGACTTATCAATTGGCTAAAAAAAGTGTTGCTTTTTGTATCCTCATAATGTGCTATCAATTCTTCCGTAAAAATTGCCCAAGTGATAAATTGTTTACGAGAACAAAGCCATTGATACCATACAAACTGATTTGGTTCCAAATATAAAGTTGCCATACGTACCTTTTGTGTGTTTTGCACATTATTGAGATCGAAGAATTGCTCCATCTGTAATATCCATGTGGCGGGATCCTTGCCATCAAACTTCCTCATATCGATTTTTGGAACATGGTGAGTCTTCGATCCAACATTAGAGTCTATGGAATCATGATTAACATTTCTTTTGTTCTCATCATGAGTTTCCTTTACTACCTTTTCACCATTAGTGACCCTTTCTTGTAGCAACTTCTTCAATTCTTCCATGTCTGTCTTCAAATCTATCTTTAAATTTTCCATCGAATCCTCCATCTTAGCTTCCATGCCCTTTATCTTAGATTCCACGCCATTTACCTTAGCTTCTGTTAGCTTTTGTGAGCGTGACATTTGTTGCACTTGTTCTTGTAATTTTGATATATCATGTAGCATTTCTTCCTCTTCTTCATGAGTCATGCTAGAGCTTTCAGGTTCCTTACTAGGTGTTTGCATTTTCTTTCCTCGGGGCATCAGTTACCGATAATAATGCTTTACTATGCCCTTTGAATTCCGTTAAACCAAGCTTACACAAAAAAAAAAACTACACACCTTTTTTCACTTTATAGAAGCCTGATATTGAATCTGATGTATCTCTGTAATTTCGGATCATCCAATTCTGAAATTGCTACCTGTAGTAGCCTTCTGCGTCCTCTTTCCAATGCCACAAGTCTGAGCCAAATTGGATTCTCCAAGGAAGAGTTATGTGAAATCTCCCACAGTGACTTGCTTTTAGACTGGTTCAGTAGAGCGAACTTGTACGACGTGCCACGAGTCCCTGTTTCAACCTTTGAATCTGAAACACACATACAAGAAACTACAGTCCGTCCTCTTTCTGTACCTTCTTACGAAATTTCAATCCAATCCCCAGAGAGAAAGTTATGACGATTTTCCCCAGGTCACCTGTTTTGAATGTAATTCAGGAGTCTGCAAAAAGACCAACTTCCTCAGATCATATCTCCGCAAATATCGCGCGAAAAGCTCTGAAATTCGGACCCAAGGTTCAACGCGATTTCTTCTCAAATGGGTTTTTTTTGCGACTTCTGAAACGTCACAGAAAAAAAGTTATAGCGAAAATGCCACGATGACCTGTTTGGAGCAGCGAAACCCTAGAATCCAAAGCTCTGATACCAAATGTTATGAAACCAGCTCAAGAAAAGATAGAAAAGATAGATCAACGCCTTAGAATTCAGCCTCTTCGAGGGGGCAACCTCCTTTACATTACATAAATGAACAATTCTTGGATGATACAAATGACAAAACCTCCTTTCTATATATAGGAGTCTAAGGAGTCACAATATAATCCAGCCGACCTAACAATAATAATATAAAGCCACAAAAATAACAATAGAGGGATTCTATTGGGCACATAAATAACAATATGGGGGTAATAGGGGCACAACAATATAAATAGGGGGTATAACTACAATAGTAATGGGGTAATCACTAGTATTATAGGGACCCAACACTATCTCCTCTGCTTGGCTTTACTGCTCTTTGTGCTTAGTCCTCCTTTTAGGGTTCACTGTTCACTATCTCTCTTGGTCGCTTGGACTCTTCGCTCTCTCTCTTCCAAAACCTATTACCGTTCAAGGGCGCCCCGATCAAACCACCGGTTTCCAGGTCGTGGGTCCTGTTAGCGCTTGAATTTGGCCTTAGGCTGAAAAAGACAAAATCCAAGGCAACATCAAACCACTTAGCCTCGTAGCTAGCCCTACGGGGATAGGAGAGGGCTCTCTCCGGGTCTATCTCAGCAAAAGGTCTTCAAAGGGCTGAGATGACCAATAAAGAACACTGATTTTAGGCTAGTAAACTGATAGGGAAAGTTTGATTTTAAATTTTTAGGGTTTTGTTGGAAAGTTGAGCACAACAACTTTGGGTGCGGGGATGAGACACAGTTTTTGCAGAGGTCTTTTTGGGGCAAGGTAGGAGATTGTCTTGATGCCTTTGAATAAGTGAATGGATGGATATGTGTTATAGACATTTTTGTGCCTTACAGCTCTAAGTATGAAATGTCCATAAACCAAGGGCTCCTAAGTCCCTAAAAGTGTTGTTCCAACCCCTAAAGGAACAAGGTCAAAAAATTACAGCTTCTCCCAGAAGTTCTCCACCAGAAACTGTTCAGAATAAGTCAAATCAGGATCATTTCAGCTGCTCCACTAGCAAAGTGCGTTGCATAGCACCTAAATCCACTAGCTAGGTGCGTTGCAACGCACCTAAATGCACTACCAGGGTGCGTTGAGTGGGAAATGACAAATGGCAGTGTCATTCCGCGAGGTGGAGAGACAATGGAAGCTTCCAGAATCTTCTCCAATGACACTTGGCTCACTGAATTCGACCAAGGATGAGTAAGAGGCCTTCAGTCTCCAAGTGGAAGCAAGAACTGACAGAGGGAAGCCACTAATCAAATCATGGGCTGACTCATCCTCCTTGCATACATCTATATATGGATCCCTCATCCCAGAGATCCAGAGGCTGGAATTTTGCACATTGTAAGGAATTGCTGTTGGTTTTGAGATACATATCAGAGAATTGGGTGATCTATGCTTTGTTGGGGTTGAAGAAGGGACTTCTTTGCTGGGAGGTTGATGCTGGGTCAGGAATCATCGGTTGTAACTCCTCCTGGATCTTCTTGTATATCAATAAAACTATTTGAGTTTCTTCTCCATGCTTGTGTTTCATTGATGCTTGTTACATTTGTATGGTTAACTTAAATATGATCCTAAGTTATTTATGAATATAAACCCATGTCTTTGTATAGTTTCCTTCTTCTGTGATCTTACAGGTACTTGGTGAAGCTAGACAAGTAAGGGAGCAAGTAGCTGGAAGCTGTCAAAGAGGAGAGAGATTGGATCAAAGGACTAGCGCAAGACACAGGTTGGTTCATCCTATTCCTCTTTGTTTATGGTTCATAAAGAAGAATACAAAAGTAGTTTTCTCTGTTTGTTTCTAAGGTAGCTGTCACACCTTAGTGGGATAGAGCAGTTCTAAATAGACACTTTTCCCGATAACAAAATGGTGACTCCGCTGGGGATCGTGTCTAATTAGTTTGTTTGTGTTTCTCTTGTTGTTTATTTCATAAACTTATAAGTAGCAATCGAACTACATTTGCCATTAACAAATGCAAAGTAGACATCTGCTGCTTCAATCCATTCACTGGATCTGTTTATGATTTGAACAGCTGATTCATAGACTAACTGATTGCCCTTGTGATAGCTCTTATACCCCCCTTAGATCTACCTCTGATTGTGCATTACTGATTGCTTTTACTCGGCCAAAAACCAAAGATTAAACTGCAAACCGTGACCCAGAACCTGGATAGAATTCTCGTTTCTGCCCCAGCGTAGGCTCTGTGAAGAGGTTCTGCATTTCAACGCACTTCCTGAGAGGGCTACCTGCGCTGCAATGCAGTTTCTTTGTGTAACAGGTGCGCTGATCAGCCTAGCCCTGTGCAGCTGAGGTTCTTTGCTTCATTCTTTCCAGTTTTGTCTCTGATTTTTGCAGCCTGTGATCAGTATATGACTGTTTCAGACCCCTTTTCCTTACTGATATTCTGCCTCAGTTGTACAAAAGAACTGTAGATGTTTTTATGTGTTTGTTGAGTCGTTTACAGTTTTCCATTGCAAAAGTATAATAGTCGTACTGTCGTCCTTTGATTTAGATCTGTCGCAAGTGTCGATTTCGATCATAGGAGAAAGTTTATTTGCTGTTGATGGTCGATTATGCTTTTACTTTTGCCTTTGGTTTGAATTCGTGACTTTCTAGTGTCGAAACGAGTATTTATTTCAAAATCATAAAGTGTCGTAATCATCTCTACCTTTTGATTTCGAAAAGAAGCTTGTTTGTGTTTGTCACTTGAAAGCAAATTCAGATTTGTACATCAACTTTCGTTTTAGGCATCAATATTAAGAAAGTGAAAAACAAATACATGCATGTGCATTTGCATATTGACAGTCTGTTTGGCTTGATTTAGGGAAGTGCATTTACAGTGTGATCTTTGCTCTTTGCGAAAAGATTGTGTCTTTCTTTTCCCCTAGTAGCTAGGATTTTCATTGCTGAAAAGAGATAAAAGTTTGTTTATCATCTTTAGATTGCATTTTAGGAATTACATCTACATCTCGTGGTGATCCCAAAAGGAAAACTTCATAAGAAAGATCAACTTAAAATAAATTCAATGAACTTAACAACGCTTTGGAACTTAACGCACAACATTTAGAGGTCTAGGCTAGAGACGTATTCCGGCATCGTAAAGCCTGGTAACTATTGTCCTCATTGATGGTTGGGTGATTCCTCCACTTTGAGACGATAAGTGCCAGTACGGACTTGTGCTCCCACGTACCGTCGAGTATATATTGGGAGACCCCTATAGGCTTAAATCCTTTATCCATAGGAAGCCATGTCGACCGCCCTACTGATCGCAATGCACCGAACACAGCATTCGGGATGATTGACTACCGTACCGTAAAAAGTATTCTGCAGTTTTGCGATTGGTTTGGTACTCCCTCTACCTAGACCTCCAGAGCAGTCCCTTTCGTTCCTTTTCAGACTCTTTAACGGAAAAGGTCCATCTGAGCACTTGTCACTTCAGGCTCATTAAAAATCGAAGGAGACTAGAGTCATCTTTTGTTTTTTCTCGACTCTTAAAAACTGAAAAAACAAGTTGTGTCAAAGCGTGTTAAAATTTATTTTAAACGGAATATTCATACCCCTTTCCTACATTGATCTTGGGTTGAGAAAATGGAGCCTACCAACCAAGGAATTCCCCTTGGTGGAAATCCTAGTCCCTTCTTTTCTTGGGGAGATGTTGGTGCGCCCCATATGGCCACATTGTCGCTTCCAGGACTGACAATTGGCTTGCCAGTATGGCTCTTCTCAACCTCTGTCTTTCAGAACACCACTATTTCTGAACAATCGAATCAGAAATTAGACGAGTCCAGAGTTGCCCACCAACCTTCTGCTTCCTCTAATTCTTCCTCTCCTCCTTCCTCTTCGCTTGATGGAGCTGGTAAAACTAAAAGACAAGTTCCTAAGGAGAAGAAGGAAAAGAAGAAGAAAGAGAAGAAGAAAAAGGAGCCAAAGGCGAATGGGGGAAAACGAGTGTCGTCTAACGAAAATCCACACACTGCACCGACCAGGCCTAAATCGCCATGTGTCATTTGCAAAGGAGACCACCTTCACAGAGATTGTCCTTGCATCCCCCGGATACTAAGGGACTGGTCTCATCGTTTGCACAACCCGGTGTCGTCAACCTCTGATGATCATGTTGAAAGCACACCATCAACTAATGAAAGTGAAGCCCCAGGACAAAAAGGGAAAGCTAGATTTCCTTGTAAACTGTGCGAAGGCAATCATGCCGTCCACCATTGTCCCTTCTTAGACAAAGCTAAAAGAGTTTTGGATGATCGTTCGGTTTCACCATTACGACTTCCTCCTGGATATAAAAAGCTCTTGCCAAGTCCGTCAGTAGTTGAGAATCCAGCCGGCCCGCTCAGGTGGTCGGCTGAAGCGCCTATTATTGAAGATAAACCAACTAAATCCATACCAGATGAAATTCAAAAGGTCGAGGCAGCAGTTGACCCGGTCTTGCCTTCAGAGGTTTCATCTTCAGATGATACAATCACTGAAGAGAACAAGGATGACATCGTCCAAATTCTCTTCATAAACACAGACTCCGACGAACATGGGGGCAATCTACCCGTTCCTTTACTGCAGGAAGGAATTTCGTCAGAGCCATACCTGGCCGTCTATTCGGTCCCACCTCCAAGCAACCTAGTTGTCTCCTTCGACTGGAATCAACTAGGCAGACCCCGTTTACTAGCAAGCGTACCATTTCGAATTATCGTTCAAATATATAGAATGGTTATGGCTGGTACCATCATAGATGAGGGGGCTTCTGTGAGTATCCTTTCCTCAACTGCTTGGAAAGCGCTTGGTTCGCCATCGCTTCTGCCTGAGATGAGAAATCTGACAGGCTTTGATAAAGGAACCAGTCGACCTTTAGGGATCATTCCCGATGTGCCCATAACATTGAGAAGGAAGACAGTTCGCATGAACGTAATGGTAGTTCAAGGACCCTTAGATTACAATCTACTCCTTGGATGAGACTATATTTATTGCATGGAAGCAATTGTCTCCTCACTCTTTAGAGTAATGTGTTTTCCGCACTAAGGAAGAGTGGTCAAGCTCGTGGACCAGCTTTCATTTCCCAGATCACACATAGCAAATAGTCATATACCGTCCCTAAATGGTCTTTTCACGCAAGAAATGTCTCAATCTCCGGTCCGTCCTCCCGATAAGCGCGAGTAATTTGGAGGAATATGACTGAAACCCAGGGGGCATGCATCCTGGTCTGCTTCAGCAGGAAAACTTCGGGTATAGGGTAGGTTTCCGCGGGAGAATATGACTAGTCTGTACCTCGTCCGTGATTGGAAGAGGGGTTATTCTGGAATAATATTCTCTTGTCAAAGTTATGTGAGTTGGCGGGCATCGTCACTCACCTTTGTTTATCTCGGTAGACATTGCCGAAGAAGTGTTTTGTTTGCGCCGCAAATAGAACATCTTTGGGTGACCTGTAAGAGGTGGCCTCTCTCGGTAAAACAAATGTTTTGGCGGAAATGAAGTAGAGGTAACTTTGAAACTCTGTTTTATACCTGGGGGCATGCAAACCTTTTCGAGTGCAAGCGATGGGCGACTATTTATTTTTTAAATTTTTAGAACCTCTAACCCTTTAAACTCGTAGGATTAGTCGTCACCTAACTTGCATAAAGAAAGGATGTGGGGCAAAAATTTAAAAGTTGCCGTTTTTATATGAGACCTTCTTATCATATGACTGGATTAATCGAGCAGTGTTACTGCAAGGTTCAAGCTCGTTAAAAAATAAACCCGCACCAAGCAAATGTTTCCACCTGTGTTTAAGCTCGTTAAAAAATGAACTATCCCCTGGTAAATGACCACCGTGAATGTAGCACTTCAGCCATTAAAGCCTTGGTCGTGTTTTCACCATCACCTCCACTTTTCCATTGGCCAATCATTCACCTCCATTTGGTTGTTTACCCATTTTGAGGAACAGCTGCGAAGAGTGATTTCACTAGCCATCCTTGTGACACTGCCGTGATTGGAAAATTCCAAACCTTACCTGGAATCAGCTGCTACCCATTTTATCACTCGTTCCTCAAAAGATGAGTCTTCTTTAAGCTCTTTTCTGACTCGTAAAATATGAAAAGATTGCCGAGTTCTAGCCTTCCAGCTCGTTAAAGCGACGGGAAGTGCTATCCCTCCTCTAAATTTTAATCTTTTTGGACCCGAGGGATTATTGCACAAAAAGATAGAGCGCTTGTTTTGTTCGGCTCGTTAAAGCGATCAAAAATTCATCCCTTCTATATTGTTTTATACTTTTTCGGACTTAAGGGATTAGGTGACGAAAAAGGAATTTTGGAGTTACCTTTACATACCTTTTTAGACTCTCTAAAAATGAAAAGGACCGAGTTATCTTTGTCGTTAGACTCGTTAAAAAGATTAATAGCGACAAACTTGTCTTTAGATGAGAACGAGTTTCACTATCGCTAGGCTCGTTAAAACATAGCGATGGGTTTGCCCGAAGGGAAAATTATAGAACAAGCATATGTTATCCTCCTCAAGCTTGACAAAAATAAAGAGGTACTGGTCAGCAATGACTGGGGAAAATTTGGGAAGAAAACTCAAAGAATCTTTATTGGTAGCAAGTCTCTCTTGAACATGACACTTCCACTCCGTGCCCGAGTCGGGTTGGGTTGTTTCATTCACCGGCCACATCGCCATGGTCTCGCCATACCATCCACATTTGGGGTTAATGCTACCAATCCATCACATAAGTGTCGCTGACATGTTCAAGAGAAGTCATCCAGAAAGGCCACCTGTGTCCCGCCCACTACCATACATTATACTCCATTCTTTCATGACCGCCACCCTGAACCATATATCATCAGATCGTTTTCACCTCCATCAAAATCATTTGCTCCGTTCCGTGTCATTGATGTGGGATTCATTAAGGCCCTCCTATGACGGATCACTTCTTGTCGACATCAGCTCATTATCCAAGAAGTTGATCTAGGAACACCCCATTCAGTACTTTGAAGCTTGCATACCTCAATGGCAAGTTTCTCACTTCCGGTGACAGGTTTACATCAATGACCGTCGACTGAAAGATTTTGCGTGGTGTTTGACGCCAAGTCCTTTATTCACACCACGTGAATTGTATTGCAGTACCTTGAGGGTCATTATCATTATCGGTGATTCCTCTCGCGCTTGTTAACAGTTTACATCATTGACTGGTAATCAAGCAATGTCTTTCCATGTTCAACTTCAAAACATTTCTCACATGGATCGACTTGTACTTCGAGTGAAGATTGGACAAGATTGAAGACCCTGGATCTAGTTTCATCCATCCGGGCTGCGATATATATTTAGGAAAATAAAGACATTGAAATGTACAGCATTGCAGCACAGATAATCATCCTACCAAAAGGATGATGGCTCTATCGGAATCATCAGTCTACCATCAGACGATTGTCTGTCCTATGTACATGAAAGTGAATTTATAAAGCTGAGCATGGGAATGCCCGCCTCAGCTAGATCATGAAAACAGTATGAAGGTAATGTATTGTATTGTATCTTATTACAGGTCTCCTCCCAGCATTGAAAGAAATTCGGATCCTCCTAATAAAGCATTTCACCCGATAAACGGCCTCATACTTTAGGGGGAAACTATTATAGACATTTTTGTGCCTTACAGCTCTAAGCATGAAATGTCCATAAACCAAGGGCTCCTAAGTCCCTAAAAGTGTTGTTCCAACCCCTAAAGGAACAAGGTCAACAAATTACAGCTTCTCCCAGAAGTTCTCCACAAGAAACTGCTCAGAATAAGTCAAATCAGGATCATTTCAGCTGCTCCACTAGCCAAGTGCGTTGCATAGCACCTAAATCCACTAGCTAGGTGCATTGCAACGCACCTAAATGCACTACCAGGGTGCGTTGAGTGGGAAATGACAAATGGCAGTGTCATTCCGCGAGGTGGAGAGACAATGGAAGCTTCCAGAATCTTCTCCAATGACACTTGGCTCATTGAATTCGACCAAGGATGAGTAAGAGGCCTTCAGTCTCCAAGTGGAAGCAAGAACTGACAGAGGGAAGCCACTAATCAAATCATGGGCTGACTCATCCTCCTTGCATACATCTATATATGGATCCCTCATCCCAGAGATCCAGAGGCTGGAATTTTGCACATTGTAAGGAATTGCTGTTGGTTTTGAGATACATATCAGAGAATTAGGTGATCTATGCTTTGTTGGGGTTGAAGAAGGGACTTCTTTGCTGGGAGGTTGATGCTGGGTCAGGAATCATCAGTTGTAACTCCTCCTGGATCTTCTTTTATATCAATAAAACTATTTGAGTTTCTTCTCCATGCTTGTGTTTCATTGATGCTTGTTACATTTGTATGGTTAACTTAAATCTGATCCTAAGTTATTTATGAATATAAACCCATGTCTTTGTATAGTTTCCTTCTTCTGTGATCTTACAGGTACTTGGTGAAGTTGGACAAGTAAGGGAGCAAGTAGCTGGAAGCTGTCAAAGAGGAGAGAGATTGGATCAAAGGACTAGCGCAAGACACAGGTTGGTTCATCCTATTCCTCTTTGTTTATGGTTCATAAAGAAGAATACAAAAGTAGTTTTCTCTGTTTGTTTCTAAGGTAGCTGTCACACCTTAGTGGGATAGAGAAGTTCTAAATAGACACTTTTCCCGATAACAATATGACCGGTGAGGAGCTAAGGAGAGCAAGAAACCATCGAGAGTTCTTTTTAAACAGATGAAAACATAGATATTAAGCAAACTTAAAGGCAGAGCATAGAAACCATGAATTCTACCTTAACACTTCATTTACTTAATTTGCAGAAGAGAAGAGTAGGAAAATGATACACATAAAAAACTTACAAGTACATGAGAGAAACACACCATCAACACAAATCACCACAGGAATCCCAAATAGTGCTGCAAAACCCTGGTCTTTCCTTTGCCAAAATTGCAGAGATACAAAGAGTAATACAGTCTAAGCTTATCCCTCAAGAGTCCAACCATGAAAATGACTAAGAAAGTACATAATATAGGCAAGCTAACACATTTCCTTGCCTCTAGGGGTCGAGCTCATCATCCTAGGAGCTGTTTCAACCAATTCTAAACTGAGCACTACAATCTAGGCAATCAAAACAACTTGCCTCTAGAAGTTAGGAAACCAATTCATTCATTAATTTTTTGCTATTCTATGAATGAATCTTCTAGCATAGGTAAAAAAGTGTCATGTAAACATAAAATTACATCAATTACATCAAGGAGGATGAAAAATCCCACCAAAAAGTCAAAACTGGTCAAATGCTGCGTTTTCTTGAGCTGAAGGTGAAAAATTGAGAAAATGTCCTGATGCGTAGCACACCATTTCTCAACGCGTAGCACGCCTTTGAGCCTACTTTTGGGGCACTTCCCGGCATCCGAATGAGGCACAAGTGGGCTTGTTGGAAAGGTCTGGATGTTTACTCTCCAGCCCAAGTGGAATTTCTGAATTTGGTGGCCTTTTGCCCCTCCAAAAATGAAATCTCCCAAGACTTCTTCCTGTGTGTCCAAAAAGTGGCAGAAGGTCATTTTTTGCTTGTTTTCTGACCTTTTGAGGGCCAAACCTCAATGAAATGTCTTGGCAGTGGCTGAGCAAGTGTAATTTTTCATGAAAAACCCAAAAATGCTGAGTTTTTGTGAAATGGACCTCCCCAACTTCAGGGTAGCGCGCAGCGCGCTACGCGTTGTGGGCAAAAACATGTTTTTAGCAAAAAAAAAGTCGAAATTGATCAAAATTGCTCCAAATTTTCTGAATTTTGAGCTGGGGGTGTATCATTGAGCACCATGCTCCTTCAAGGTGGCTTCAGCCAAAATTTGAAGTGGATCGGGCCTTTTCCTCCGTTTTAGTGCCTTGGCCAAGCGTGCTTTGAGTACCTTCATTTTTGCTTTGCACACATGCATGCGGGCCCAATAATGATTCTTCATGTGGCAGAGCATATCTTTGTCCATGTTTGCCTTGGCTATCAACCTCTCTAAATGAGTGTTCACCCGAATGAGCATAGACCCTTGCTCAATAGGTGTCAAATCACCGGGTCTCTTGCGAGCCAAGTTCCGGTCTTCTCGGATCCTCCGCAACTCATCAAGAGTGTGTTCATCCTCTAATTGCTTGTTGCGCTGCTCTAAGTATGTGATTTTCCAATTTTCCATTTCCAACTTTTGCTGCAACAAGTCATTTTCAGCCTTTTGTTGCTGAATGATCTCCTTTAGCTCTAAGCTAGGAGAGCTGATATCAAGGTCAACAATATCTATGTCTGGATCACCTGATGGCCCCTCATCAATCATGGGCTGCTTGCCTCTCTCCTGTACCTGTACTGCTGTCGAAAGCGAGGCCCCTTCCACCTGGTGTGGAGATAACACTCACTGTGCCGATGAAGAAGGCGAGACCCCTTCCACTTGGTGTGGAGATAATACTCGCCATGCAGATGCAAATAAGGCCCTGTGGCCTCTCTGATATGTAACACATGCTGGAGTGTTGACATGCTCGGGCTCTGGAATGTGAAACTGCTGTGAAGGCCCTCCCTCATCATGGACAATCTCAGGAGGTGGCTGTGGCACCATGAAGAAGTCGCGAGAAATGAAATCCTCCCAAGCAATACCCTGTTGTGCCAACTGATGCATCACTATGATTTCGATCAGTGCATAATGATATATACTTTTGTGTTGCTGTGCGGGGTTCTTCCTTTGCACTACGGGCACCATCTTCTCTGTATTTCGACACATGAAAAATGGAATGTTCATCATTCGTACCCAGGTGAAATGCATCAAAAAACGGATATGGTACGAATATAAACGTGAAAATCTGCCCTCACAAGTGAAATAGCGCATAATGAGCCTCATCAAGGGTGCATACTCATCCCTTAGGAATCTGAAAGGAAAAACAGTAGTTAGGTGTCTCATGCATCCGGGTTTGATGTATGGTTGATAATGAAATCTGTCTAGCTGCTTGCGCTTGTTCCACTCCTCCCCAACATTTGGTATCCCAGTGGCTTGAGCAACAATTTCAGGTGATAGGGTGAAATCCACTCCTGCAAGGTTCACATGACCATTGTGCAAATGTAGGAAAAACAAGAGGACTAGTTCTCTGTGATGTTGAATTTGTGAGATTCGCTCACAATATCCAAGGCATGATTGATACTGAAAACATGTCATTGCAAGTGGAAAAGCTTGCAAATGAGCCAGAGAAGTGGGCTCCTCCCTGACATGTCGACCACCCTTACCACCCTTGTGATGCCTCCTTGGCACTTCTACCTCCGTTGTTGAATCACTTTCATAACTCTGCTGATAATCTGATTCAGTTTCTGACATGGTTTTGAAGGCAAGATGGCTGAAACGTATTGCTGACTTTACACCCAATTAACTGTTGTTTGACTTTTTCAAATGCTGTCACCAAGGGGACATAAATACAAGGGAATTGTTAGGGATTGGGGAACATGAGGGAGTTAGGGACAAGAAACATAAAGAAGGAATTTAGGGAAGGCAACATGGGAAATCACAAAATTGTGGGATTTTAAGGTGAAGTGGGGTTTGGGAATTTAGGAGGTTTTAGGAATTTGAGAGAGAAGAACTATGAAATTTTTTGGGAAAATTTGAAGGAGAATGTTGATGAAAATGAGGGAAAAGAGGGATCACAAATGGGCAACCTTGGATAGCAAAAAAAAAATTGAAACCCTAGCACCATTAAGACTTTAAATCTTCCACATCAAAGTAGGGTTTTGACTTCTCATTTTCATGGCATTTAAACATATTAATTTCTCATTCAACTTGCAAAACCAAATCAAGCCATGGAGGAGAGGCCTACCTGCAATTGCTTGAGAGAAAAGACGATTTGATAACTTGCTGACAGTTTGTTGGGCGAAAAACCCAACGCATAGCGCGCCTTGCCCAACGCGTAGCGCCCCTCTGACGCGTAGCGCACGTGCAAATTTGTTCTGAGAAAGGCAGCCTGATGCGTAGCGCGCCCCTGACGCGTAGCGCGCCCTCCCTGATGCGTAGCGCGCCTCTGAAACTGCCCAATTTGCTCAATGACTCATAAAATCGCCTTTGCAAGGATTCACTTAGCTTGTGAGAGGCAAATGAGTTGCTAATGAAGAGTGATGTGCTTTTATAGGCTTCCTTTAGATTTTTATTTGCCCAAAACCCACTTTATAATGTTTGAATGTTGACACTTTTTTTGAATTAATTGGCTCTGACTTTTGGTTTCTTTTCTTTGAAAAATTGGTTGAAATGATGATTTCTTCTGAAATTTTTTGCAAGGATAGCTTCCAAGATGCTTTGGCAAAGGAGACCAAGGCTGCGCTTCAATATTTGGAGAATTTGAAATTTTGACAATTTTTACAAAAACAAGATAAAGACCTTTGTTTTTCAAAAACAGAGTTTTGAAAACAAGGTGAAAATCTAGCTGTACAATAGTGAGAATTATTGAAATGATGTTTTATGAAGGACATCCCTCTGGCCTGCTGGTCCTTTATGACTTCTCAAGACAAAAATTGACTCAAACCTAGACCTAAGACCTCAAAACTTAAAGCAAGATGAATGACGCTTTGAATATTTTATTAACTTAAACAAACCTGAACCAGCAGTGCCAAACAAGAGGGGAATAAAAGACACAAACTCTGTCCACCAGGATTATGGCATGCCTAACGGAATGCAACATGATCACACTGATGGGACACCTAATCATGAAATGCAAAGAGCGTTGATCTCTGGTGGAGGGATACTAGACCGAATCTAACATTGGCTCCAATGGGGATGGTAGCTCCTTGGAGATGCCAAGAACCGCAGACCTCTGGGAGAGTAGACCAGTGCTTTCAACCATTGGGCGATGGAGTCATTATTTACTCATTTGACACAAACTTTGACAGCTTTAGTGACTGCAGATTTGACTGAAAATTGGACACAACTTTGACCCAAACTAACTCAATTGTGGACAGAAATGGACTGATAAAAACACCTTGACAAACCTCAAACCAACCAATCTTCATCTTCAGAATTATAGCCTTCACCGGGGGCCCCAGACTGAGGATGAAAGATCAGTACACACATGCGATAAAATAAGAGTAAAATGGTATGTACAATGATGGTGACAAGAACAGAGAATGCTCAGACATGGTACCTCTTTAGCAGCCGACCATTGATCGACCCTCCGGGATAATCATCTCCATTCATTTCCTTGAGAAGAAAAGCATTTTGGCCACGATATGCTGCGATCTTGTAGGGACCCTTCCATAAATTGTCAAATTTTTCATGCTTCCCTTTGTCTTCATTCCGAGCATCCCACCTCAAAACGACATCATCTATTTGGAAGTCATCCGGTTTTGCTTTCCTGTCATAAATCTTCTTTATGCGCTCTTGCAACTTGAGAGTATTGTGAAGAACCTCCTCCCGTGTCTGCTGTAAATGAATCATTTGATTAATCCGCCTCTGCATGGGATCTTCCTCACTACCAGCTTCTTGAAGAAATTTGACCACCGGAATAGCGAGCGAAGTAGGAAACACTGCATCTGTCCCGTACACCAACTCAAAAGGAGACATGCCAATTGACTTTTTCTGACTTACCCTATCAGCCCACAATGCATTCACTAACTTTTTATGCCAGCTCTTCTTATTGATTTCCAACAACTTTTTAATGATATTTACCAAGGACTTATTTGAAGATTCTGCCAACCCATTTCCTTTCGGATGGTAGGCGGTAGAATGCCCCAAGCTGATATTGTATTTGTAGCAAAAGTCAACCATTCTCTTTGATTTGAATGTTGCTGCATTATCTGTAATTAACTTACTCGGACAGCCAAAACGTGACAGTATATTATTTTCAAGGAAAGAAATAATTACCGCATCCGTGGCCTGCCGGGTGGGAATGGCTTCAATCCATTTTGTGAAGTAATCTGTAGCTGTCAATATCCATCTATGCTGTCCTGATGATGCCGGATGAATCTCGCCGATAAAATCCAAACCCCACTACTGAAATGGTGCGCTGACTTCAATTGGTTTGAGAGGCAAGGGCTGTAATTTCTGCTTCCCTTGAAAAATTTGGCACTCATGACAATTTTTGACAGCTTTATATACATCTGAAAACAATGAAGGCCAATAAAAACCTGCCCTTAGGATCTTATTTGCTGTAGTCTTCCAAAACAAATGGCCCCCGCAGTCACCTTTATGAAAATCTTCCACCACTTTTTTGGCTTCCTCCTCGACCAAACAATTTAGCAATATTCCACCGGGGTCTTTCCAATATAGTGCAGATTTGAGGATGCAAAACTTGGCTGCTTTCAACTTCAATGTCCTACTTTTATTTCGAGACATCCCGGGAGGTGAAGACAAATTTTGAAGTACATATATAATATCAGCATACCAAGGAGAAGAAATAAAGATGTCAGATACCTGTTGTGCTGAATTCTCCTCATCTTCATCGGACATGGCAGCTATCAAATTGATATCTAGGACGTGGAGATTTGTTTCAACCATCAATTTGGCAAGACCTTGACCTTTTATCAGCTTAGTGGGTTTAATTTCCACATCATACTCTAATAATGCAGCAATCCATCTACCCCGCCTTCCTTCCGGTTCTACCTGTACTAAAACATCCTTTACTGTTGCGTTAGGAACATATGCAATAATGTGGGAATCCAATATATACACACGGAAATCCTTCAATGCCTTCACAAGCGCAAGCGCTTGTTTTTCGATGATGTTATACTTCAATGCTCCGCCCTTATAATACGGCTGAAGAAAGCAATAGGCTTCTCAACTCCATCTCTTTTTTGCATTAGTACAGCTGCCAATGTGTGCTCAGAAGCAAATGAAAATAAAATAAAATCTTGTGTGTAATCCGGACTGATTAGAGTAGGGGCTGAAGATAGAACCAACTTTACCAAATTGAAAGATTTTACCGCCTCTTCGGTCCACTTTAGCTGGCTGTCCTTTTTTAGCATGCTTGTGATTTCTCTAAGATGCTCGGCTAGATTCGGAATGAAGCGACGCAGAAAATTCAACTTACCATTAAAGGACCGTATTTCTTTTTTGTTCCGAGGTTGCTCGATTTTTCCGAATAACTTCAACACGTGCAGGATCTATACGGATGCCGTCTTTGGAAATGATGTGGCCCAAGAGCTTGCCTTCACTCATGGCGAAAAGACTTTTCTTTGGATTCAGCGAAATACCATATTTTCTGCACTTTTGAAAAACCAATTTCAAGTGATATAAATGTTCTTCATCAGATTTCGAAAATACAGTCAAATCATCAAGGTAAACAACTAAAAATACATCTTTCTCGTTGGCAAAGGCCATATCCATCGCACGCTGAAAAGTGGCACCTGCATTTTTCAAACAAAACGGCATCTTTGCATAATGAAATGTTCCCCATGGAGTAGTGAATGCAGTTTTGTCACGATCATCCTCATTTACCAAAATCTGATTGTACCCGGAATAGCCATCGAGTAGCAACATCCTTGATGCTCCAACTACTCGCTGCAATATATGATCCATCTTGGGCAACATATAATTATCTTTTAAAGACACCTTATTCAAATTTCTGAAGTCAATGCATA
The DNA here is from genome assembly GCA_031772625.1 of Pinus tabuliformis. NCBI lineage: Eukaryota > Viridiplantae > Streptophyta > Pinopsida > Pinales > Pinaceae > Pinus > Pinus tabuliformis. The sequence continues at coordinate 2,061,804,743 of CM062818.1, forward strand.
AACGGATCTCACCGTTCTTCTTTCTTACGGGTACCAAATGGATATCCAATCGGAAAATCTGATAGGTACTATGATTCCAGACTTGTACAACCTATTCACTTCTTTTTCTATCAATGGCAACAATTTAGGATTGATTCTTCTCAACTTTTGACGGAAAGGTTTCTGATTTGGCTTTATAGGAATAGTATGCTGAATGATATTAGTGTCATATGTCTTCAGATCTGAATAATCCCATGCAAAGACATTAGAAAACGAAGATAACAATCTGACATACTCCTTCTTTACCTTTGGTGACAATGATTTTGATAGCTTTACCATCTTGGGATTCTCAGCTGCTCCAATGTTTACTTCTTCAACACCTTCTTCAGTTGGTCTCAATGTCGGTTTGCGGGCCACATCATCTTGATCAAACAACTCTTCCAAAGGAATCAATCCTTTAGGAATAGAATTGTCCTTAAGTTGCAGCACATCCATTTGATTTACTTCATCTGTTTCTGTATCTATGGAAATATCTTTAAACTCACCTTCAATATGCAGAAAATATTTAATTTCTTCATCATCCTGGAAGACTTGCCAACATCTTTGATTATCCGGAACCGTGGGGCGGTGTTTCACATAAATCTCAAATTTGTTGCTGGAATTCATTGGAATTTTTAAGTTACTTGCTGCCTTGGCCAGCGCATCCGCAACACCATTTTGTATGCGGGGCACACATGTCAAAGTATGTTCAGAAAATAATTTCAGAATATCTAGGACAACATTTCGATATGCCCTCATACGAGGATGCTTGGCCTGAAACTCACCTTTAACTTGCTTTATCACCAACTCGGAATCACCATAAACTGCAATCTTCTTTGCTTTCAACTTGCGAAGAATTTTAAGGCCAGCAATGAGAGCCTCATATTCTGCCTCATTATTTGAACAATCGAATGCTAGTTTATAAGAACACACTCTCACCTTGCTTGGGACTTTGTCTCGGGTAGAAAAGGGACTTCAAATCCACACACCAATACCAGCACCATCGCTGCCCACAGCGCCATCAAAATCCATGGTCCAAAGACCATCTTCATCTTCTTCCAACTGCTGAAACTGTGTTGCCTCTGTTTTTTCTGTTTGCTGCCCCTTAGCTTCAGCTGTTTGTTTCATGGCAGCTGGCTTTTCTTCTCTTTCCTTTTGCAGAACTTCTCTAAAATTTTCAGTAATCTCTGGTATATCCTCTGCCTGAACTAACTGACTATCTATCTCATTAAAATTATCAGCAAACAAAACAAACGACTCCAAATCTGTATGTACATAATTTACAGGATAATTTATTGGCTTTTCTTTGCTAGTTATCATGTATTTCATCTTTTTCTCCCGATATAACTTTCTCATTTGACCGAAGACTGGAATTGTAGCATAAGAAAAATCTAGCTGAAGTGTACCTTTCAACTTAGCTCCCCAAGATCTTGAAAGCAACATATCAAAACGCGGAGGAATATCCGCCACAACCACATCCATCAAGACATTCTTAGCTGGAATTTGATCTAGGCTTACCACCAAGTCCTTGATCAATCTGATACACTTTACCCGGCTGGAATGAAATGAATACAAATCATGATATTTTCTTGTGATGTCCAATCCCAGCTTTTCCATGATTGCTTTCAGCATCAAATTATGCGAAGCACCCGAGTCAAACATAGCATTATGTAAAACATACTCGTGCAACCTCAAACTGATATAGAAGGGAGGAACATCATTTTCAGGAGACTCACCATTTAAAGCAGGCCCAAAAATTAATTCCGGCTGATCATCCTCTACATTTACTGTGTCAAGCATTGGATCAATATTCAAAATTTTGGAAATTTGACCTCGGTAGCTAGTGTTTTTCATGATTTCAGTCAATGGAATAAACACTTTTAGCTTTGAAATTTCATTCTCCAAACTAAATGCTGAAACCTTTTCACCTTATTTGGCCGAAACTTCTCTTCTTTCAAATTTATCCCTCATTGTGCTTGGTGGCTGATTTACCTTATCTGCTGAAGATGATTGACCTGCTGGGGGATCAATTATATATTTTCCTTTTTTTTGTGGGGAAGCTGAATCATTTTTTGCTGAAGTATCTTTCTTCTTCTGAATGGGATTTATAGGAACAGCTCGATTTCTTAATTTTCTTTGCTGAGCGGACAAAGCATTGAGATATCCTCTTTGGTACTCCTCTGATTCTTCCTCAAGTGCTGCATCATTTGATAAGATATAATTCTCATCTTGATGGATGATGGAGTTTCTCACAAATTCTTCTTCTTCTGTAATATAGGTAGGCAAATCATCAGGAGTGAAAAAATGATTTTCCTCCCCGATAGTATCACCTTCATCCTCGGATTCTTGGCTAACAAAATTCTGCTGAAGAGGAGGTTTTATTTGCTGCTGAGCTGCTAACTCTTGTGCCCTTGTTTCACGCTGCTTAATTCTGTATTGTGGCTGTTGCGGACCTCTGAAATTAGGATTGCGAATCTGCGGTTCCGGCTTGTCGAGATGAGCGTTTTCAAGCATCCTTTCTACCTTGCGAAGGAGCTGATCTGATGTAGAAGCTTCTTCTTTGATTGTCACTCTTTTTTCGGCTTTCATCCTTGCTCTTTTATCATTCAAATTCGCTTCAACACTAACAACGATTTTCTGCATATCCTCCAAGGTAGGCGGATCTCTATCTCGCAATGAATAAGCCATCTCCGGATCAAAGCCATCTGGGAATTTGAGAAGAGCTGATTTTCTAGATGGTCTTAAATCATCTGGAATAGCATTGTAAACTGTGTTAAATCTGATAATGTAATCCTGGACAGACTCACCATGATTGTGTTTGAGATTGTTGTACTCGGAATTGATCTGAAGTGGATCCTTTCATGTTTTTGCTGGTCGGGATCATCCTCCAGTGGAGTCTTTGGATCTGATCTCGAAACTAATTTAGAGTCGCCAGGTGAATGATTTCAGCCTTGCCAGTGTCTGATCGTTGTCCACCATCAACAATCAGATCTGAACTTGATGCATGTACTAGGGCAATTAACAAGTTAGATGTCACGTTTACAAGCTAGACCGGAGATTGACTGAAGCAGCGTTTATCTACTTCCGCTAATGCAAAGCAAAAGCATTTCGAAGGCTACCTGGCATAACTTCAGGCTCCGTCTATAGCTTATAAAACAAATGACATCAATAAGCAAACCATTTGTTCTTCCCCAGTATGGTCGCCAATATGTTAGCACTTGAATTTTGCCTCAGGTTGAAAAAGACAAAATCCAAGGCAACATCAAACCACTTAGCCTCGTAGCTAGCCCTACGGGGACAGGATAGGGCTCTCTCCGGGTCTATCTCGGCAAAATGTCTTCAAAGGGCTGAGATGACCAATAAATAACACTGATTTTAGGCTAGTAAACTGATAGGGAAAGTTTGATTTTAAAATTTTAGGGTTTTGTTGGAAAGCTGAGCATAGCAATTTTGGGTGCAGGGATGAGACACAGTTTTTGCAGAGGTCTTTTTGGGGCAAGGTAGGAGATTGTCTTGATGCCTTTGAAATAAGTGAATGGATGGATATGACCGGTGAGGAGCTAAGGAGAGCAAGAAACCATCGAGAGTTCTCCTTAAACAGATGAAAACATAGATATTAAGCAAACTTAAAGGCAGAGCATAGAAACCATGAATTCTACCTTAACACTTCATTTACTTAATTTGCAGAAGAGAAGAGTAGGAAAATGATACACATAACAAACTTACAAGTACATGAGAGAAACACACCATCAACACAAACCAAATAGTGCTGCAAAACCCTGGTCTTTCCTTTGCCAAAATTGCAGAGATATAAAGAGTAATACAGTCTAAGCTTATCCCTCAAGAGTCCAACCATGAAAATGACTAAGAAAGTACATAATATAGGAAAGATAACACATTTCATTGCCTCTAGGGGTCGAGCTCATCATCCTAGGAGCTGTTTCAACCAATTCTAAACTGAGCACTACAATCTAGGCAATCAAAACAACTTGCCTCTATAAGTTAGGAAACCAATTAATTCATTATTTTTTTTCTATTTTATGAATGAATCTTCTAGCATAGGTAAAAAAGTGTCATGTCAACATAAAATTACATCAATTACATCAAGGAGGATGAAAAATCCCACCAAAAAGTCAAAACTGGTCAAATGCTGCGTTTTCCTGAGCTGAAGGTGAAAAATTGAGAAAATGTCCTGATGCATAGCGCACCATTTCTCAACGCGTAGCGCACCTTTGAGCCTACTTTTGGGGCACTTCCCAGCATCCAAATTAGGCACAAGTGGGCTTGGTGGAAATTTCTGGATGTCTACTCTCCATCCCAAGTGGAATTTCTCAATTTGGTGGCCATTTGCCCCTCCAAAAATGCAATCTCCCAAGACTGCTTCCTGTGTGTCCAAAAAGTGGCAGAAGGTCATTTTTTGCTTGTTTTTTGACCTTTTGAGGGCCCAAACCTCAATAAAATGTCTTGGCAGTGGCTGAGCAAGTGTAATTTGTCATGAAAAATCCAAAAATGATGAGTTTTTGTGAAATGGACCTCCCCAACTTCAGGGTAGCGCGTGGCGCGCTACGCATTGAGGGAAAAAACCTGTTTTTAGCAAAAAAAAAATTCAAAATTGACCAAAATTGCTCCAAATTTTCTGAATTTTGAGTTGGGGGTGTATCATTGAGCACCATGCTCCTTCAAGGTGGATTCAGCCAAAATTTGAAGTGGATCGGGCCTTTTCCTCCGTTTTAGTGCCTTGGCCAAGCCTGCTTTGAGTACCTTTATTTTTGCTTTGCACACATGCATGCGGGCCCAATAATGATTCTTCATGTGGCGGAGCATATCTTTGTCCCTGTTTGCCTTGGCTATCAACCTCTCTAAATGAGTGTTCACCCAAATGAGCATAGACCCTTGCTCAATAGGTGTCAAATCACCGGGTCTCTTGCGAGCCAAGTTCCGGTCTTCTCGGATCCTCCGCAACTCATCAAGAGTGTGTTCATCCTCTAATTGCTTGTTGCGCTGCTCTAAGTATGTGATTTTCCAATTTGCCATTTCCAACTTTTGCTGCAACAAGTCATTTTCAGCCTTTTGTTGCTGAATGATCTCCTTTAGCTCTAAGCTAGGAGAGTTGATATCAAGGTCAACAATATCTATGTCCGGATCACCTGATGGCCCCTCATCAATCATGGGCTGCTTGCCTCTCTCCTGTACCTGTGCTACTGTCGAAAGCGAGGCCCCTTCCACCTGGTGTGGAGATAACACTCGCTGTGCTGATGAAGAAGGCGAGACCCCTTCCACCTGGTGTGGAGATAATACTCGCCGTGCAGATGCAAATAAGGCCCTGTGGCCTCTCTGATATGTAACACATGCTGGAGTGCTGACATGCTCGGGCTCTGGAATGTGAAACTGCTGTGAAGGCCCTCCCTCATCATGGAAAATCTCAGGAGGTGGCTGTGGCACCATGAAGAAGTTGCGAGAAATGAAATCCTCCCAAGCAATACCCTGTTGTGCCAACTGATGCATCACTATGATTTCGATCAGTGCATAATGATATATACTTTTTTGTTGTTGTGCGGGGTTCTTCCTTTGCACTACGTGCACCATCTTCTCTATATTTCGGCACATGAAAAATGGAATGTTCATCATTCGTACCCGGGTGAAATGCATCAACAAACGGATATGGTACGAATATAAACGTGAAAATCTGCCCTCACAAGTGAAATAGCGCATAATGAGCCTCATCAAGGGTGCATACTCATCCCTTAGGAATCTGAAAGGAAAAACAACAATTAGGTGTCTCATGCATCCGGGTTTGATGTATGGTTGATAATGAAATCTGTCTAGCTGCTTGCGCTTGTTCCACTCCTCCCCAACATTTGGTATCCCGGTGGCTTGAGCAACAATTTCAGGTGATAGGGTGAAATCCACTCCTGCAAGGTTCACATGACCATTGTGCAAATGTAGGACAAACAAGCGGACTAGTTCTCTGTGATGTTGAATTTGTGAGATTCGCTCACAATATCCAAGGCATGATTGATACTGAAAACATGTCATTGCAAGTGGACAAGCTTGCAAATGAGCCAGAGAAGTGGGCTCCTCCCTGACATGCCGACCACCCTTACCACCCTTGTGATGCCTCCTTGGCACTTCTACCTCTGGTGTTGAATCACTGTCATAACTCTGCTGATAATCTGATTCGGTTTCTGACATGGTTTTGAAGGCAAGATGGCTGAAACGTATTGCTAACTTTGCACCCAATTAACTGCTGTTTGACTTTTTCAAATGCTGTCACCAAGGGGACATAAATACAAGGGAATTGTTAGGGATTGGGGAACATGAGGGAGTTAGGGACAATAAACATAAAGAAGGAATTTAGGGAAGGCAACATGGGAAATCACAAAATTGTGGGATTTTAAGGTGAAGTGGGGTTTGGGAATTTAGGAGGTTTTAGGAATTTGAGAGAGAAGAATTATGAATTTTTTTTTGGGAAAATTTGAAGGAGAATGTTGATGAAAATGAGGGAAAAGAGGGATCACAAATGGGCAACCTTGGACAGCAAAAAAAAAATTTGAAACCCTAGCACCATTAAGACTTTAAATCTTCCACATCAAAGTAGGGTTTTTACTTCTCATTTTCATGGCATTTAAACATATTAATTTCTCATTCAACTTGCAAAACCAAATCAAGCCATGGAGGAGAGGCCTACCTGCAATTGCTTGAGAGAAAAGACGATTTGATAGCTTGTTGACAGTTTGTTGGGTGAAAAACCCAACGCGTAGCGCGCCTTGCCCAACGCGTAGCACCCCTCTGACGCGTAGCGCACGTGCAAATTTGTTCTGAGAAAGGCAGCCTGATGCGTAGCGCGCCCTCCCTGATGCGTAGCGCGCCTCTGAAACTGCCCAATTTGCTCAATGACTCATAAAATTGCCTTTGCAAGGATTCACTTAGCTTGTGAGAGGCAAATGAGTTGCTAATGAAGAGTGATGTGCTTTTATAGGCTTCCTTTAGATTTTTATTTGCCCAAAACCCACTTTATAATGTTTGAATGTTGACACTTTTTTTGAATTAATTGGCTCTAACTTTTGGTTTCTTTTCTTTGAAAAATTGGTTGAAATTTTGATTTCTTTTGAAAATTTTTGCAGGGATAGCTTCCAAGATGCTTTGGCAAAGGAGACCAAGGCTGCGCTTCAACATTTGGAGAATTTGAAATTTTGACAATTTTTACAAAAACAAGATAAAGACCTTTGTTTTTCAAAAACAGAGTTTTGAAAACAAGGTGAAAATCTAGCTGTACAATAGTGAGAATTATTGAAATGATGTTTTATGAAGGACATCCCTCTGGCCTGCTGGTCCTTTATGACCTCTCAAGACAAAAATTGACTCAACCCTAGACCTAAGACCTCAAAAATTAAAGCAATATGAATGACCCTTTGAAGATTTTATTAACTTAAACAAACCTGAAGATTTTATTAACTTAAACAAACCTGAACCAACAGTGCCAAACAAGAGGGGAATAAAAGACACAAACTCCGTCCACCAGGATTATGGCATGCCTAACGGAATACAACATGATCACACTGATGGGACACCTAATCATGAAATGCAAAGAGCGTTGATCTCTGGTGGAGGGCTACTAGACCGACTCTAACAGGTCCCACCTTCGTACGATGGCACTTTTCGTTTCTCTGCCCACGGTCCTCTGGCTCCCAACGTGACCGAGTGCTTAAGGCTCTACCATTTCAGCCCTATTCGCCCAGTGATGCGCTATTAGTGCCAAGCGCTAATCGCGCATCGAAAATCAGCTCCTTTTCCCATTCCGGGGCTACATTGACCTCCTGCGCAGTTTCCATGGGCCTCAGTCAGCGCGCTTTGACCGAGGTCCTCGTCGTTCCACGTCGGCTGCCATGGCCACTGGTTCAGGGTGTTTTCGATTGCCGTTTTGGATTTCATTCGAGATTTTTTGGACTTGATTTAGTCACGGTTCTTTGACAGTCGTTTATGCATCCGATTTGGATCAGTACCACGTACCCGTATTCTTTCCTGGAGGCTGAATTGGTCCCACAAAGTCAATTGCCCATTTTTGAATGCTTGTAATGTCACTTGCGGTATCGGAGGCATCTCATCCCTCTGCAATGGCCTGCCAGTCCTTTGACTTGCATCACATGCCCTACAATATGCTTTCGAATCCTTATGCAGGGTCGTCCACCACAACCCAGTGCGTAGAATCTTATGCGTTGTTTCTTTCCCTACATAATGTCCTCCTGCGGCTCCTCCATGAGCCTCAGTGAGGATGATGCTTCATTCAAAGTCAAGCACATAATGTCACAATATTTCATCTGATCCCATTTTGTAAAAGTGCCCTGCAATGGTAGAAAAATCTTCCGCGTGCACTACCAGTTCCTTCTTCTGTTGACTTGTATAGCCATCCAGACTCATTCCTATCATCAAGAAGTGGACAATATCTCCAAATTGATTATCCGCGATGTGCACTACAACAAGTTGTGTGTCAAGCATTCCTTCCTCTAAATTAGTAGGTTCCTCTCCAGTTTCAATGCGCGACAGATGATTCACCATCCTTAACTGGATCGGAGACCACTGGAGCACAGGTATCCCCATTCTTTCCCATGTTTGTTTGGGAAAAATATTCACATCTGACTCCAAATCTAAGATAACGTATTCCCCTATCTATGCAGTGAGTCTCATCTCACGTCCAGTCCTCGCCTTATGCTTACCAAGATTTTTGACTATGCGTGGTTTGGCAATAGTGTTGTCCTTGCCAACATGTCGATTGATCAGTTCCTCTAGTCTCTTCACAGCCTTACTATCGCAGAGTAGTTTCATGTAGGTATCCAAGAACGTGGTAATCATGGATGGGTCCATTTCTTCAACCGGTTTCTCCTAGCTTCCTTAGGTAGAGGCCTCAGTGAAGATTTTCTTTGCTTCCATAAATGTTTCTTTTGTGCGCTCTAGATCAAACCCAGTCTCCTTTTCTAGTGCTTTGTAGACCCATTCACTTTCGGCAGGCTACTTCCCTTTATCCTCACTAGTCACCGTTCCACTTGGCAACATAATGTTTACCTTAGGGTCTTCCTCACGAGGCTCAACCCTCATCATCTGGAGGTTCTGCATCAGTTGTGAAGGTTGCGCCCCCTTTTCACTAATCTTAGCCAAAAATATAGGGAAATCCTCAGTTGCATCGTCAAACTAGGTGCAATAGCGGCATGACAGTCGCATCGGGTTCGAGCAGTCTCTCACGTAGTGTCCTCATCCTCCACAATTGTAACAAATAAGCTGACCTCTACCCTACCAGGCCCTCCTCCACCTCGGCCTCGGTTGCGCCCCTAATAGTCACCTCGCGCTCCCCTAGTGACTTGGTCCGGATGCCACGTTTTTGCCTGCACCCTGTATGCAGGTATCTTGTCCATCATTAATTCATAACTACGGCAATTGCACTAATCATGACCTACTGATTGACAGAAATTGCAAAAGCGATGATGTGGTGTCTGTACTAATTTCTATAGCAAATGGAAATTTTCAGTCGCATTCTTCCCAACTAAATGGCATATAGCACACCATAGTGCGGGCCCTATACTTGACCCTGCTATGGCCTCTGGCCTTAGAGGCATTGGTCCCCCTACTACAACATAATTGACAAAGACTGGACAGTGATCCTTGTCATGCCCCTGACCTTTGCATTTTAGGCACCGGACTTCTTCGCGCGCCTCTGGCCGAGCTGTTCTGTCTTTCTTCAGGCTTTGCATTTCAAGGCAAACATTCTGCTACTGCAAGTGAATCTGTTGAACCCCAAGATTAGCATCCTACATTGGTGTCTCTTGTAGTCTTATCGTGATTTCAAGAGCTTCAGCCTGGGTCCTAATCTTCTGTTGTGATAACGAAACCCTTAGGTTAAGTAAGAACGAGGCCACAAACCATTCACGGTGTTGCCCATCAATTAGGTTCATGTTTGCTAAACAGATCGTAAACTTCAATCTTTGATCCAAATCCCAGGGTGTCTCCCCAAGCTTCATCATGATCTCCTTGAATCCCACAATGGATTGTGCTTGATACTTAAGCCTACTAAATTCCCTATTCAGCGTAGTCTGGATATCTGTCAACGCGGATGTCGAGTTATCAATACTGTACTTAATGTACCACATTAGTGCACAGTCCTGCAAGGCACTAACCAACATTGCTTTCTTCATTTGATTGTCCATGATACCTTGAGCTTCCCATACAACCTTTGCGACGAACCAAAACTAGTCCAGATCTTCATTTCCTATGCCCTTGAATACAGGTAGCTTTATGGAGTTCACCATGTTGAACAGTGGTGGAGGTGGTGGTAGTGTGGGAAATCGGATAAGTGGTGGAGGTGAGGATGGAGGTGGTGTAGGTATTCGCGGGAACCCTTGTCTTATCAACTGAATTGTGCTCAATGGAGAAGCCTGCGCTGCTCCTTCGTCATCACTCAAAGGAGGTTCAATCAGCAGGCTATACTCAGGACCTTTTCTCCCTCTCTCCCTGAAATACCTTCCACTTTGTGTAGCTCCAAACATCAAGGTAACTACATGACCCGCTTTTCACACAAGAGCATCTTAATCCAACTATTTAATGATTTCAAGTACTTACCTCACGGCCCCTTGAAGAAGCGATGCTCTGCTTCGCTGTAGCTGACCAAAGTATCAACCACAAACTCTGTCACAAACCCTCCTATGATATGGTCGAGCCAATGATCTTATCTTTAGAGGCTTCCAATCTCTGCACTAACTCCAGGGTCCAGACAATCAGATTGTCAAGCCTCCACCTTCCTTGGTCATCTGCCAACTTCACGATCCACTCGTATAATTCAAGCGGGAAATAACCGAAGAATATTTTGTGACTTTCTGTGTACAAATATCTATCCAACCACTATTCCTTTTTCAATCACAGATTCTTGTTTTCTTGTGCCACGAATTCATGGATCTTTCTATCCAATTAGTCTTCAATCTCCTTTTTAGTTGGATTCCAATGATGCAACATCACACATCTCGTATCCAGATCCTAGTCCTGGCAACATAACCATTTGTTGGCTTGATGGGCCCTAACCCAGGTTCAGCATTAGTCATCCAAGAAATCCCTATTTGGCATTTGTTCGCAGAGCGCGGACCGAAGTCTCACCCAAAGCCATATGGGGGGATGCACGAACCAAGTTTCCACACCTTGAGATGGTTGTGATGTCGGTTTTATACCTTAAACCCTTCCTTTGTGCAGATTGATAAGCCTTTAGGGCTTATCGATGTAATTTCTCTCCCATCTCTTAGGACCTCTGCGAAGGTATATGATTGTCCTTCGCATAACCCTAACCAACGCATTATGCACTTACGCGCCTTTGTTACTGCGTTATTGTATAATCTCCCGAATTTTCTTAAGTGTTCGCCAATTTTACCATGCAATTAAGATTATCTTCACATAAACATAGATCTTTATTTGCATTCATATAGCAGACAAAAACATATATATTCGCACATCAAATTAACATTATAACATAAATCCATAACTTAAAATAACATAATCGCATGCAATCCACAGAGGAAAAATACACAGTAATTTCATTATACTTCTCTTTATTGATGATTCAGCTTTCCAATACAAACTCTATCTGCCCTGCACACATAGCTGCAGGGGTCCATGCACTCAGTTGCGTACTTCTACCCTAGGCCTTTGCGCACTCAGCTATAGAGCCTCTTCCTACACTAAGACTCTTGCTCTTATCTCTTCATGAACTCATCAAGAACTCAAACTTCCTTAGAACTCTACCTTTTTCTCTTAGACTCTTCTAAGACTCCCTTTTTATACAATCCCATGGTCTGCAGACCAAGGGAAAATCTCTAAAGCCAACACAAGCTATCTAAACTAAGTGCGGAAACCATTTTTGACTCTTGCTATATTCGTGCTCCGCGGCCACAAAATGTGGAGACTTTACATTCCTTTATTCAAAATTCGGACTTTCTGCCCCAAACTTAGGCTTTTAGTCCCCAAAAATGACCCCAGGGGACCCGTTGCCAATAGGCATTTATTGTAATATTTTTTATATTTTTTGAATACTTCATTCTATCGAAGTATTCAGGGTTGCACCCTTGAACCAGTTAGCAAACATATTTGTACTAAGCTGGAGCATTTTTTATATAATAAAAGATTCTAGATTTACTTCATATGGCTTGTCTCTGAATGAGTTCTTTTCATTTTGTTTTCCATTATGTATTCCTCATATAATTTATTTCTTTTACATTCATCTGATTGAAAATTTAATTGAATCTCAGTTTCATTTTGAATCCTCTGTGAAGTTGTAATTTCATTAAGAGATTAATTTACAAGACTATCTGTTATTGTGAATTCCTCTTTGAACTTAAATTGCACTATATTTCTAAAATGACTTAATTATATTTTGTTGATTAAGAAAACACCATTTTCTTAATTTCTGCTTATAAATGGTCAAATACTTTGTCTGAATATTAAGTCATTTATACTTCTTCATATTCTACTTATCCGTCCCACTTAAAATCAAAATAACCATATGTATTGAAAGAACAACCTTTTGTTTAATAAAGGATCTTTCTAAGTTTAAAGCACCTGTTTTTTTTTAATAGTTCACTAGTCCTCCAAACCATTAAAATCAACAAAAAAATTTAGATGCTTTGGCATAGCCCATTGACCTTAGGTTATCTCAAAGGAAAACAATTAGCATTATGGTACATGTGTTGTCCTTGATGGAAACCCACTCACAGGTCAATTCATAATTGATAAAGGGAAACTCACATTGTAACAGGTCAATTCAGAGGTAACAGAGTGATGGCACAAAATAACAGGAGAATGAAACAAAGTAATACAGATCAGAATCAAGCAATTGAAGAAAAAGAATGTTTTAAGTTGTATTAATTTGCATAGACTAGTTCACCTAGTCCAAGTATCATATACAAGCGGGTTCACAGAACAAAAGGCGTGTATGCGTATGCACGCACTTTCAAAAGAGGAAAAGTGTGTATGGGATGGAAAATTAAGGTTAAAGAATACCAAGGGTCCATACCATGGTATTAACTTGCAATATTGAGCGGAATAATGGTTACTTGATCCCGTCTAAGAATACCATAGGCTCTAAGTGTTGTTTTGGTCTCAGGTATTGAGAAAGGATAAAACTATATAAGGAGGAGAAGATCTGTTACACTAAAATTTGTCACCATGACTATTTGTAGTTAGTATGGCTCCATCAACTGCCATACTATCCTCCTTGGCAAGTCTTATACCTCTGCTCCTCATGTCAAACTCCAAGAAAGAGAGAAAGTCTTTAAAAATCTATATAACTCTGGGTACGCAGTTTCTCTTAGCCTTACCTGCGTGTACGCACCACAAGTTCACAATACCTGCGTACTTGTACACTCTGTCTATAAAGGGGTGGGTGCGTACTCCTGTAAAGGTCAAAAGGCGCAAGTTTTACTCCAAAAAAGTTACTTGTGGTCGATTCTAGAGCATTCTAGAAGTTTGTTTGACGTGTATTGAGCGCCTCCAGATGGTTCATGTATCCCTAAGAAAGAGGAACTTATCCCATCAAGAGGGGAGTTATCCCATTCAAAGAGGGGCTTATCCCATTGATGGTGGACCTAATTAACTTCCTCTAAAGCACTATAAATATAGGCATTGGGCCAGAGGGAGGAGAGGTTGAAAGCTGAATATTCCTAAGGGTAGATGCTGCTGGAATTAGGACTCCCTTATAGAGCTTGAGAGGATAGATTCCCATCCTTTCCTAGCCTTATTTGGAAGTGGGTGTGCTGATCAAAGTAAAGGAAAACTCTTGCTGGACCCTAGGAGGGACCTGCACAACACCAAGGCTCAGGTTGTAATGGTTTCTTTTGTTTCCACTTAATACAAATAAGCTCACTTTTCTCAACATATTGTTATACATGATTTGTTTCATATACTCCTTGGTCTGTATGATGAATATGTGTTATTTTATAAGTTATTCAGGTGCTATTTAATCTTTTGGCTTGTTAGTGAATGCAGGTTTCGAAGAGAAGGAGGAGCTCATCCGGATCGGCGAGGCTGGACTACTACAAAGCGTTGGACTAAAGGTATGTTATGAACACCTGATTACTTGTATTCTAAATGCATATTTAGAGAAAGGTAGTGTTTACTTGTCTTGTTTGTCACTAGAAAGCCTTAGCTTCTAGGGAGGTCGGTTTTGTCCACAAAATTGACTCTTTCCGCATGACAAGATCAAAGGGCTAAATTTGAAAGAAAAAGGGTTTTTCATGAATGCTTCTATCTGAAGTATATCTTATGTTGTAAGGGATATGGTTACGATATGAATGAAATATCTTGTGCACCTTTGGATACAATGTTGGATAAAGATCATGATACCTGAAATGACTTATCATTGTATGATCTGATAATGGATGGGCTAGATCTCAATGTTAACACATGTTTTATTTTTTAAATGTTATGATCTGGGTATGTCTGAAGTCTGGAATAGTTGGGAAGTTATAAGTATTATTTGCAGATCTATACATTGGTTTGCCTTGGTGAAGGCATGTATACATGCTGGTTCAACACTTCCAAGTAGCGTATGTAGAAGAAAAGCTTGTTGTTCAGAGATTTATGATCTATCTGATCAATGTTGTTGTTTTATTGCTATCTATCAATGATTTCTTCATTAGATATGAAAGCAGAACTGATTGTATAAGGAGATTGAGTTTGATTGATTGATTAATTAAGTGAGAAGGGTGATCTTTGCTACTGTCTGTTTAGAACTCTGTAATTTGACAGTAGATCTTTAGAATGTTACTGGCTGGTATAGTTTTTGGTTTAGAAGTTTTATGATTCAATATTTTTAGAGGTATACGCGGGTTGGGTTACAAAAAGCAGTGTATACATGCAGGTTGGTTCATTGAAACATATACATTATGGCATATGATATTTGAGGTGGAGGATGAGTGAAGGTTATAGCCTTCAGCATGTAGATGCTTGCGTATTGGAAAAGTCTGCACCAGTACAAACTTTTTAAACACTTTTTATTATAAGAAGATTGAAGACTAAGATGATAACGTCAGTGGTTTTTTTCCCACATTGGGTTTCCACCTGAAAAATCCCGGTGTTTATGTGTGATGTTTATGTGTGTTGATTTATTCTGTTCTTATTGCATCTGTTTATAGGTTAATGCATCACACTCTGATTTAAGACAATGAATTAATTGTTTATTATATATACTTTGGTTTCATTCTTTATAGCCGCAGACATACGCTGGTTGGTTTCAGTAAAATAGTGCATACTATTTGGAAAGGAAAATCATTATTGTGAAAGTTAAAACACTGATTCATGTTGGACACCTAATCGTCTATGGGTTAGTGTGGAAGCAGAATAGACTAAGGAAGTCCAAGAGACCTTGGGATGTGGAACCCAATGGTTACACCATGTACTATAAATATATATCATTCGTTAATAAAAAATGTACTCTCATGTTTTATCATTCATATTCTGTTGCTGCCATGTGTGTGTTTAACATGGTATCATAGCACGCTCATTCATGCCCTTCATAATTACTTTGAGCCATTTGTTTTATGGTCTTTCTATGCAGGTCAGTTCTACATTTCATGAATTTTTTTATCAGCCATATTTTAGTTGTATTCTCTGCGCACAATTCCCCAAATAGAAAAATTTTGGCATACCTGACGCTAACGCTTCCACTGGTTTGACATACCTGCTCCTGTTGTTTTTGGATACCTACTCCTGTCGCTGCTCCATACCAGCATACAAAAACGCTCAACCTTTTCATTACATCACGTTTCTACCTCACTATCTGCAACTGCATTATCATATTCTTGCACTGCCACCAAGCATTTAGCTGCTAACCTAGCTAGTTCATCCCTCGACTCCAGACTATTATAATATGTGTTGGAAACTAATTTAAGATGTTCAAAGAAGTCCCCAGTAAAATCTTTGCGGTGCCTAGCAACAATGGCATCAACCTCCAATGTATTTTCTTGAATTTCTTTTAAAAGTTCATCATGCCTCTACATATTCTCATCAACCTCCTTTAGTTTTCTACCAAGCTTGAGTAACTTCTGTTTCTTTTCAGGGTCGGTTTCTGCATCTGCCCGCACTTTACACCGTTTGAAGAAGTGAGGCCTGATTTTGCTCCATTCCTTACTGAATTCCAACAACATCCTCCATTCACTTGTCTTCGGTTTCTCAATCATCAAAATCTCAATTAGTCTGTCACACACATTGATCATTTTATAGCCTTTCTCTAGCTCAAGATCTTCATCCTCATCATTGCTTGATGCAACCCCTTGATGAATTTGATGGTCATTCAAAGAATGGAGTTTCTCAAGAAAGTCGTTGAAGAGGAATTTATGTAATTTATACAAAATTACATTGCATATACCATACGACTTCAAAACCTGCCATGAAAAATATGTTTCTCCTTTCAAAATCATACACTGTTCAATGAGATAAATCCCACAAAAATGTTTTACAAAGTGTTTTGTATTTGTATATTCCAAAGATGGTCATTTGATGCTTGCAGGTGTAGTTTTCATCTTAAAATTGATTGACAAACACCGCAGAAATTGCAGAAGTATTCATCCAAAGCGAAAGCATTCATTTGAAAGGAATGCTCTACACGTCACACTGGCTGTGGGGTGTGAGATGATGTGCATAAGCTGTTGTCAGAAGCGAAGCAAACTGATGGCTGGAAAGCTATCATCGATGCTTGGAACGAACACATTCTCAGTTATGTTTCCAGCAAAATGCCAGATAAGTGTTGGGCTGGAATATGCATGCTAGGAGTGACTTTCCAGGAGTGTAATCACCAACGATTTTTGGAATCTTACTCCACTTGGTTTCAAAAGATTCTTATACTTCTCAAGCCACCAACTGATTCATCTTTTCTTAGAGTGGCTACATGTGCTTCGCTTTCAGTTCTTTTAACTAGATTGGGAAGCTTCCCCAGTGTCAAGAAAGAAGGAACCTCTTTGGCTGGGAAACTCGTGCAAATAGTTTTGCAATTACTTGGTCAAGATGATTCAAAAGATGTGTTGAATGATACAGCTTCCACACTCTACTTAAAATGGTAATGGATTTACATAATGATGTGAAAGAGCTTCCTCTACAGTGCAACAACGTTCAAGGTTGAACTGAAGCATTTGAGAGAGCAGTGGCTCCAATTCAGAATCAAGTAATTTCTCCTGAGCTTGAAGATATTTATCCATGGTGTGCTTTTGATGGAAGATATGCTTTATTTGAAGTTTTCCAGGAGAAGACAAATTCCACATATGTCTATTGTTGAGCCGTAGTTTCCAGGTGACATGATAAATTCTGGAGGATGATAAGTACGTGTCATAATAGATATTGAATAACATCTGTAAATGTTCACATCACTGTTTAACTCTTAGACTGGGTGCAAAATGTTGAAGTCACAAATATTGACAGTGAAGGGTGACATTACCAATACATTTCCAGCTTGTATATCCTTGTGCCAATCATTGCAGGAGACTTAAAGTTTGTATACTTTCAAGTATTTTTCAATTAACATAATTTTGTGGTGCTTGTGTGTCATGCGAAATACAAGCAACGTGTAGATTTGGAGGTTGAAGGGATAAAACCACAATCTACATATATATGCATTGATTCCTTGTTACTTCGACTGCTACATAAGAGTTTGGTGGGCTGTATGAAGGCAATGATTGTTTTGGCAATTAAAAGTAGTCTTTTGAGGAGGAAAGTTTAATCGTTTGTATTGTCAGAACATATTACACTCTATATGTTGGTCATGAGTGAACTCTTATTCTTATGTAATGGATTGTGAATGCATTACAGTAATTGGTGCTTGCTAGTTGCACACTGGTCAATTGGTGCACACTTATAGAGGATATTGTTGTGTCTTTGTACTGTGAGTGGGTGTTACTTTTCCACATTGGGTCATGTTTGTGATCGTTTTTTAAAAGGTGTAATTTTGATAATGGAGAATATGGCTCAAATTACTGAAGTATTAGAATTCTTGAAAACTTTGATGCATTCTACTAATCATGATACAGCGAAAATCAGCAAGAACACTCTCTGTGATATTAAAACCTATCTGCAGTGTACACAAGAAAAGGTAGAATTTTTGGAGCTTGAATCTTAGCTATAGAAAGAAGAATTAAAACAAAGGAGTCATCATTCTGAACCTGTTTCTATTCAGAACATTGAAACAGACTCCCATAAGCAGCAAGTTGATTCAGATCCAGTGACCAATAAAGCAATAGTTGTACATACAAATGCAGAAATTCAGCTTGCACTTCCCAAGCCCATGATCAGACCTTGGGAAGAGCTTGTCCACAACAAGCATAGAACTGGTCTTGGATATGACAAGGATGTGTCCTTTCATATTCCAGACTACTCCAAACCAATCCAATTTCAAAGTGTTGGATTCATTCATGACAGTTCACCTGCTCCTCATGACAGTTCACCTCGAGTTGTTCTAGATGCTGCCCCTCTTCCACAGCAACAGATTGTGAAATGCCAACACTGTGACCGAGTTGGCCATCTGAGAGATCATTGTTTTGATCTTCATCCATGTAAGCACTGTCATAAAACTAGTCATTCTTTAAACAGATGCTTCAGAAACAAGCCTACTGCAAGAACAAATATTCATCATGGATGGATCGGTTCTTGGCAATGGGCATCAATAGCCAAGAAGATATTCCAGTCATATGTCAGAACTTGTTCTAGAGTATTGAACAATCTTGTAGTTGAGTTTTCCCCATCATCTCACCTTGTATATGATAAGGAGGGAAATGATGGTCATCTACAAGCTTCAAAGCCACATCAAGCGAGCCTGAGCCACAACCTACCATACCAGATTCAGAGTTGTAGCCAGAGACAAAGATGCCCCTGAGCATGCCTTCAGTTGGTAATCTAAGACACTTCCTCTAGTAGAAGACTTCAGCTTCTTGCCAGTTTCGAAAGAATTCCAGGAATAGAATTGGGGACACTTCGTCGAGCAGAAGACTTCAACTTCTTGCCAGTTTCGGAAGAGTTCCAGGAATTGCATTAAGCATTCCAGAGTTGTTGGTCATCCTTAAACCATCACAGGTTGAGACTTCCCTTTTCAGGTTGAAGTTCTCCCTTTTATGTGGGGTGAGACCTCCCTTTCATGGTTGAAGATTTCCCTCTTCAAAACATTAGGAGCACTCCTCTAGGAGAAGACTTGAGCTTCATGCCAGAATTGGAAGAGTTCTGAGAATTGCACTAAGCATTCCAGTGTTGGTGGTCATCCTTAAACCACCACCCTTTATACCAACATTTCAGAGAGCACATTCAGCCTAGTGCTGCCCTGCATTTTTGCACATTTTGTATTACAGCTCTCTTCTTGGACTCATACATAACCCTTCGTATTAAGGGGGGGAATGTTGGACACCTAATCCTCTATGGGTTAGTCTGGAAGCAGAATAGACTAAGGAAGTCCAAGAGACCTTGGGATGTGGAACCCAATGGTCACACCATGTACTATAAATGTATATCATTCGTTAATAAAAAAAGTACTCTCATGTTTTATCATTCATATTCGGTTGCTTCCATGTTTGTGTTTAACAATTCAACCCCCCCCGTAGAATTTTTCCCAACACCTCAGACCTCCTTACTTCCCATATGCAATATCCAAAGGTGAAGGTGGAAAATATCTAAAACAAGTTTCAAATGGGGACTTACCAGTAGAAGTGTGGATTGCTCTATTATAAGAGTATTGTATATATACCATATCTTGGATGCTTCCGATTATAACCCCTCAAGAGCTACACCAAAGTCCTATTGAATACTTATTTTTTCCCATTTGTCTAAAGATGGAATGTTGTAGACCTCTTCAACTTTTTGTCCATATTCTTCCACAATGCAGTCCAAAATGCACTAATAAATCTTGTGTCCCTATTTGAAATATTGCTCCTTGGTACCCCAAAGTGCACCCAAACATGTCCAAAGAACAATTTTGTTGCCTCTTTCTCACTGATGGTATTTTCACATGGCATCAAAACCCACATCTTGCTAAACTTGTCAACTACCACGAATATGTAGTCCCACAAATTCTATGTAAATTATTTCCTAAGGATGAGTGGGTATACGTAAGGGATGATATAGACCTTGTTTCCTATTACTATGATTTCTGGTAAAACAAAGCATGCATCCTCTTATGAACCTAGCTACATGTTCTTGCATCTTGGGCCAATACAAATACCTCTGCAAGTCGACCACTATCTTCCCTACACTAAAGTTCCCTGCAACCTTGGAGGTGTGAGCCTCTCTAACCAACTGTAATAAATAACCTTGAGGAACACATAGCTTATCCAACCTTTAGATAACCCATCCTGGATATGGTAGTTAATGGTGTTATCACCAACATGCACACGACTCTGATTCTACAGTTGTTAAATCACCTCCTTGAAGTCCTCATCCTCTGAATATGCCTCTTTGTATGCATCATGGATTAATGGCTCCATGTGCATCAAAGCTTCCAAAGTATTGATCTTTGATGTCGGTGGCCTTGAAAGCATGTCAGCCAACTTGTTTGTGCTTTCCTTCTTGTACTTAGTCACTAAATGAAACTGTTGCAAAAACCCCATCCACTTGTAATGCCTGGTCTATTGTAGCTTACTCTAAGATTGCAAGTACTATAGTGGCTAGTGATCTATGTGGATCATTGTCTCCTTTCCCATCAGATAGTGCTTCCAATTCTTCACAACTTGCATCAGGGCATAAAGCTCCTTATTATACATAGGGTACTTAACAAATTCCCCATGAAATACCCCAAATTGGTAGCATACAGGCCTTCCTCTATGCATCAAGACCTCTCCCATATCATACCCACTTGTATTTGTCTCCATTGTGAAGGGTTGTTGCTAGTTTGGTAATGCTAGAACCGATGCTTGACTAATTTTCTTCTTTATCTCCTCAAAGGCCTTTGCTGACCCTTTCCCCATTGGAAACTCTTGCCACTTGCTATTATGGCATGGAGTGGCACTGCTACCATTGAAAAAGAGGCTATGAACTTCCTCAGGTAATTTTATATCCCAATAAAAATCCTAACATTAGAAACATTAGTAGGCACTGACCATTTCATGATGGCCTCCATCTTGGCAGGTGTTGGATCTCCAAAATGTCATCTTTTTCACTCTCTCTTCTTTCATTTTCACTGAATTTTTACCATATTTTGCAACTCCATAACCCTACATTAAGATCATTTTCATAATTATATATGGGTTTAGACATATTAATTTCCAAAACATTTATTTTAGTATTTTGAGTGAATTTATGGTTAAATATTAGAAAAATAACATTTTTTTACCTCTATCTAAAAGTCGAATGAGATTTATGATGTTTGTAGGCATATTTGAAGGTTTGAGTAAACCCTTATTTGGCCAATAAGCCTCAAATTCGGAATTCCTCTTCAAACTCTTGAAGTTTGAGGAAGATTTGAGATCATTATTCAAGCACATTCAATGGAGAAGAATCATGGAATTTTTTATAAGTGTCTCATACCAAAGATATTAGAGAGTTGTGAGAGGATTTGTAGAGATAATTATCTCCTAATTTTAACAAACTGGTTATACCTACTTGAGAGAAAAGTGGATATGAATTTATTAGTTGCTTATCCCCTTCTCAAAGTAACTCATGTATAAATAGGAGTGCTTTCTCCATTTGAGAGGAGAGGAAGGGAGAAGAAATTTAGAATTTGTAATCAAAATGCTTGAAGAGATATCTTTGTAGCTAGAGTTCAATATTTTGGAGCTTGCTCTAAGCCTATTTCATTCAAAATATGATACTATTCTAATTTTCAACTTTTAGTGTGCTTTTTGAGCATTGGAGTGACCCCCTTGCCAAACATGTTAACTCTTACCTTTCTTTGTTTATAGTTATCTATTTTAATCACTTTCATATACTAGATTTTAATCGTTTTTATAGATTATATTTACATTCTTCCCTAGAATAATTTATATTTTTTCATAGAAATAGATTTCAAGTGATTTCTAGATTAAATCTACAAACTTTCATAGATTATATTTACTCTTTTTTCTAGATTAAGGATTTACTTGCTTTCGTAGACTAAATTTCAAATGCTTTCATAGATTAACATTTCATACTTTCATATATTAAGGTTCCATGTTTTCATAGATTAGATTTACTGGCTTTCTTAGATTAGTTTTCCAATGCTTTCCTAGATTAATATTTCTATCACTTTCCTAATTTTTTTTTTTTGGTCAAATAAGAGTGGAGCCATCTATTAACCGCAAGAAAGATTACATATGTTACATGGCTTTACAATGTAAGGACCAACAAGGGCTATCCCTATGAAGGGTAACCAACTACACAACCCGAAATAAACCCGAAACCCTCAACTTGAGGCTTACAAAAAAAGTCACCATCCATGATCCTGTGAGATCTGACGGTCACGAACACTATCGTCTCGGCAACATGCGCCCCTTTTACCCGGTTCATAGACCCGATAAGGATTGTGAGCCATTGTTTTATAAATGTTCGGGTCTGGTTTGAAACTTAAGCTTTGATCACTTTTAGAACCCGAAAACCACACGAATAAGCCCCTGTTGATCTGACGGTCCTCCGAGATATCAGAACGGAAACCTGCATGGTCTTTACTTTCCTTTTCGGACCTGATGAGGATTGTAAACTGCTAATCTAAAAAACATCAGGTCCGCTTTGGTGGTTAACCTTCGATTACTTTTCCACTCAATGGCCATTCGATTACAAAGGCTGTCAAGATCTGTGGCTGACGACCTACTAAGAGGCCTGCTATTTACCAAGTGCCTCTCCCCTGTGGAAAGCTCTATTTTAAGCATTTTTCTTCTCCCTTTTTTCCTTTATATATTTGGAAATCAACGATTAATATTGACTTACACTTCTGCTTTCTCCTGCTTTCACTAGTCTTGCTTCTTTTTCAGTCCTAATAGTTTGGAAGTTTTCCATGTCTCTATCCGCCTGTCTTTGACAATCCTCACATAATTTCCCCGAGGGTGTTCATTCCCATGCATACCTACTATAAATTTCTTTGCAAAATGCTCCTTCATTCGCCAGACATCAGCAAGCATATTGGCTTTTCTTCACACATGAACAAAGCTAGCCATTCTCAGGATTTGTAGGTGGGAGTGAATGCGTTGAAAGACCTACAAAAATTGCCAATGTTTTGATACTTTTCTAAGTGCTTTTCCATTACAAATCTTCTTGGCCGCATTAATAACCAATTCTTAGTCTACTTCAATAATGCCATTATGAGAATTTGACTCGATTAGTATTTCCAGGCACTGTTCTAAGGCTGTGAGCTCTGCCATGTTATTTGTGGCAATTCCCATATGACTATGAAAGATGTTCTTTATGTACCCCTGCTCATCTCTGATGACCCCGCCAAAACTAGCCATCCCTAGGTTACCTTTAGAGGCTCCATCTATGTTGATTTTCAAGAAGCCGTGAGGAGGAGGTTGCCAAGAGTCTTTGCCAACATTTATTTGGCTCACATCCTTGTGTATGCTTTGGGGAAATAGTGAATGGAGACCCAACTACAATAGTATACAAGTGTCCTGGGGTAGAGTCGGGTTCTCAAGAGGTCTCCCTAACATGGCACCAACAATATCTTTGAGTTGTCTTAATATCTATGCAATAGTGTTCTGGGTTGAGCCAGTTTTTCTCTTGAAAATCCTGCCATTACGTTCTTTCCAGACATCCCAGATCAAGAAGCCTAGAACAAGAGTCCAAGTGTTTTTTATGATCTCATTGCCTGAGAAGTTTCTTCTCCAATTCCTCAAAGTGTTGGTAATACTGAGGCCATCCTTGTTAGTTTTCCTGAAGACTGAGGCCACCCAATCCCACAAGGTTGAGGTGAAAGGACAAAGGTTGAGTAAGTGTTCCATCATTGTGTACCACACAGATAGCATTTGGATGGGCCAACAAAACCTTTCTTCAAAATATTTTCCCAAGTTAGAAATTTGTTTTGTTGAACCAACCACATGAACAACTTTATTTTCATCCAATGTGGGTGCTGCCAAAGGTCCTTCCATGCCTTATCAAGGTTTTGATAATCCAACCCTAGGGCTATTTGTTTGGCTTCTTTGAGGTTAAATTTACCTTCTGTGTTTCTTCCCCATCTTAGTTGGTTAGACGAGGATGAAACCAAAATCTTCCTTTGTTCCAAGTCCATAGCAAGAGAGTTTTCCTAAACTTTCAAAGGGCTCTCTTCCCTGTAGCCTAGATCCTTCGATGTTCTCCATTTGCCATTGTTCCTTACCTGATCCTAGAAGTCACTTACCATGCATAAACCTTTGTTGTCAGTGTCATTCTTGAGATCAGTTAGTTCTTCCCTAAACAGGTTTGGTTCTTGCTACCAGTTTCCCTCCTAGAATCTTGCCAGGTTCCCATCTCGGATTTCCTAGAATCTGTTCTACTGGACAATGCCTCTCTTTTCCCAAGAAAGATTCCAAATGTGGGAGCCATTGATAAGCCCAAACATTCGAATATGATTCCTCTCTTGCCAATTATTTGCATATTTCTGTTTCCAAAGCTTGGCCCATGGGGTTGTCGATTCCTTGAGCCACCTCCACCAAATCTTTGCTCTCGAAACTCTGCTGAGGGTTTCAGGGTCATGAAGCCCCAAACCACCATGGGCCTTAGGTTTGCAGAGCTTATCCCAAGCTACCAAAGCCCTTTTCTTTTTCTCTTGCCCTTTGCCCCAAAGAAAATCTCTTTGGATGTTCCTGATCTAATGCAAAACTCCTTTAAGAACAAGAAGAGTTGACATCATGAAAATGGGTATGTCCTCGAGGATAGCTTTTGTGGGCACAAGGCGCCCTACTAAATTCAAAGATCTGCATGTCCATTTCCTGACCTTATCCTGAATTTTTTTGATGACCAGCTCCCACACTCCCCTACTTAGAGGTTTGTCTATACGGGGCATTCCAAGGTACTTAAAGGGTAACTGATCCCTTTTGAACCCTAGAATTCTCATAAGGTTTCTTTGAATAGCAATGTCAATGTTAAAAAAGAAAACTTTTGATTTGTTACGACTTACCTCTATACCAATAGCAGTAGCAAAGTCATTCAAGATTTGTTTAAAAGCTTTGGCTTCCTTGGCCGTGGGAATGCCCTGCAGCATAATGTCATCCACAACTTTTTGGTGAGTTGAATCCGATCCATTTGTGGTGAGTTTCAAACCCTAGATTCTTCCCTCAACACTTGCCATTTTTATCACTTTGCCTAGCCCTTCCATCATGAGCACAAAGAGGAACGGGGAGAGTGGATCTCCTTGTCTTAGTCCCCTAGAAGGCATGAAGATTCTTGAGGGAGAGCCATTAATCAGGATTGAAAAACTAGTCATGGATGCAAGGGCCATAACCCATATGATCCAATTGGGGTCAAAACCATAAGATTTTAACACTACCCTAATGTAAGACCAGCTTAGCTTGTCATAAGCTTTCGCTAGGTCAATCTGTATGATCATACCATCTTGCTTGTTGCTCTTCAGAGAGTGTACCATCTCATGAGCTTGTATGATATTGTTGAGAATCTATATTCCTTCCACATAAGCAGTTTGCTCCTCTAAGATAAGAGCTAGAAGAAGGGGCTTGAGTCTATTAGCGATCACTTTGGAAATAATTTTGTACACCACATTACATAGAGCTATGGGTCTGAATCTGTCTGGTGTGATGGCTATTTCCTGCTTTGGAATCAAAGCTATGAAAGAGGCATTGAGAACCTCCAGGACCGATCTGGATCTTCTTGTGTCTTCCACTACATTAAGGATGTCTTGTTTGACTATTTTCCAGCATGCTTTGAAAAATTCCACATTGAAACCATCCGGGCGAGGAGCTTTCCTATTTTGAATCTCGTTGCTAACTTCACTAACTTCATCTTCAGATATTGGCCTATTGAGATTATGATTGTCTTCGCTTGTTACAAGCTTGGGAATGTACCTTGTGAATTTGTTAATGAACTGTGACCTATCTAAGAGAGGTTCCTTTGCAATGCTAAGGAAGTGTTGTACTAGGACAGTTTCCATTTCTTTGTGGGTGACGAGCTCTTTCCCCTTCTCTAATCCACTGTAATCTCAATTTCTGTCTCCAGAAAATCTCCTCTTTCTTGCACCTATCATCCCATTCCTTCTGAAGAGCATCAGCTTGAGTTTTCCTTTCCTCGGTAAAGCCATATGTGATCATGAGCTGATTAATCCCCTGAAGTTTTTGTTCAACTTCTTTTTTGGCTTTGAAAATGTTACCAAACTATTTTTTGTTCCAATCTTTGAGTTTGACTTTGATGTGTTTAAGTCTTTGTTGTAGCATGTACATTTTGGTGCCTTGAAAGGGAAACTCTTCCATCCACCATTTATCAATATTGCTGGTGAAGTCAGGGTGAGAGAGCCAGACATTTTCAAACTTGAAAGGTCTGTTCCTCAATGTACCCATAAAAGTGGCTTCAAGCTGGATAGGCTAGTGGTCTGAGCCTCCAAAAGGAAGGATTAAAGCTGACATGTCAGGGCCTGTGAGAAATAGGTCCTCTGAGATCATGAATCTATCTAGTTTAGAGGCAACTTGAGAAGCCCCTCCTCTCTTGTTGTTCCAGGTGAAAGTGCCATTTATTGTTTCAACATCCACTAATCTCATGTTATTTATGAAGTTCTAGAAGGAAATGGAGTCTCTACCTAGTGTTCTGGTGCCACCTTTTTTCTCTGTAAGAGATTTGATCATATTGAAATCCCCTGCCAGAATCTAGGGCATATCAGGATATCTCTCTCTTAGCTCCTCAAGGGAAGTGAGAAGCTTGAGTTTGTCTTCTAGTTTTGGAGGACCATAGACATATGTAATCATGTAAATCTCCTTATCACCTGCAAGTTGTATTACCAGCAAAAGATAGTTCCTGAACGCTTCCGCGTCTAGGATTCCAAATTTTGGGGGATCCCAAAGAGTAATAATACCTCATGCCGAGTTGTCTACCTTAACCTCTAGATACTCATACCTGCTTAACCATTTGCTATGTATTTCTCTGATTTTATCCATCGAGCACTTTGTTTCTTGAATGAAAACCATGTCTGGTTTTTCTTCTTTTATTCTACTGTTGAGATTTATTTATTTCCTTTTACTTCCTGGGCCTCTAATATTCCAAGTTGTAAACTTCATTAAGAAAGGTTTGTAAAAGAGTAACTGGTGAGATCTTTCATCTTACCTGAGTTGATCATGAGTTTTCCACATTCTGTCAACAACTCATTCTGTCTTTTCCTTCCTCTTTTCCTACCCAGGTTCTTGGAAGAGTGCCCCGGTGTTTCCTCCATTGTCTTCATCCCTCTGTTTTCCTAGCTATCATGGTTTCTTTTGACTCCAGAACTCTTCGATTGGGATCTCCATAGGAAGAGTTGTTGAACCCTGTCAAACTCCTCTTTTGGCAGGGATTCAACTCCTTTGGTAATACCCTGCTCCATAAACTTTTCTAGATCCAAGTTTTCCTTCTCAAGAATCTCCTGTAGTTCGTGATCCTCCATTCTTGCCTCACTTGGGGTCATCACATGGTCCCTGTTGAGCTCCACAATGCTCGGCAGCTCATCCTATTGCTAGTTGTTCTTTGGTATGTCCTCCATGTAGTATCCTTATCCTTCTCATTGGGTTTAGTCTCCAATTTCTAGTTTCCCCTTTGTTTCCAAATTTTTCTTCTAAGATTTTGAAACTATTGTGACTCAGTTGTCCATCCTCGTTGATTTTATTTTGGTGCCGCTTTCCTCCTTTCCCCTTACCCCCCACCTTAGTGAAACCCTCGAGATCTTTTCTTGTGGTGGTTTTGTTGTTGCTTTCCAGTTTGTTTAATGGGCAGTCTCTGTATAGGTGCCTGTGTTCATGGCACTTACGGCACCTAAATGGGACATGCTCATAGTCCACCGCTTGCACCCATTCTTCATCATAAACTTCTAAAATGATCTCGTCTAGGAGTGCCCCAGATAGGTCCATTTCCACACAGATCCAGGTGAAGGAAGTGTATTTGCCTTTTAATGTCGCATCTGATGTCTTTATGAAATGCCCTAGTTTATTGCTAATAGCCTTTAGAGACTCCAGCGGCCAATAATCTAAAAGAAGGGAGTATAGTCTTATCCATACGATACTAAAGTGAACATTTCTCATTCTGGGACAAAGTTCATCACCCATAGTTGCATGTAAAGGCCTGCAGCTATGTAAAAATAGGGTCCTCCCTCTAACACTCTGTCTTTATCTTCTAAGCTCGTGAATACCACCATAAAGAAACCCTTGGATCCAAGGTGAAGGTTTATTTCCCCCTTCCATTTCCAGTGGTTCCTTATCCATGCATGTAAGGCCTTCTCCGTCGGCCAAATCCCCATAAATTTGCATATGATCGTGTGTTCCACCATGTGATCTCTGTGCACCTATAGCACTTGGTCACTTAAAACAACCCGAGGAGTGATGGTCGACTTGGGGTTGCAGACCCCTTTCGCCCTCGAAGGTGCAACTTTCTTACTGTTGCCCTCTTTCCTCTTCTCCTTACTATCTTCCTCATGATTTACTCTCTGTTCATGAAGTTTGATATTTCCTATGTTAGTATCCTCAGTTATCACCTCTGTTCATTTCTTGAAGCGATGCAGATCAATTTCCTTATTTCTGTTCGCGGCTATTTGACTGTAGGAGGGAGCAAAACTCCCTCCTCCACGACCCGCCATGGTTACCAGTGCCAAACCATAACCAAACCCTAGATTAGATTGCTCATCTCTTCTATCCTTCCGCAATATCACTTTCCTAATTTATATTTCCATTGCTTTCTTAGATTAAAATTTCCTTTCATGTCAATTTACATTTGATAGAATTAGATACTGAGTCTTTGCATATATTTTACCATGCACTTCATAATTTTATGAACCTAGATTGATAATTTAAGCACATTTAAATTGATCGACAACAAGATCTATCTTTAGATCTCCTCCACCCATCACATACCCCAGATACGCCAAACACTGTTGTGCAAACTTACACTTCTTGAGATTTTCTAGTAGTTGATTCTTCTTTAATGTCTCCAACACATATGTCAAATGTGCCATGTGCTCCTCCTAGGTAGAATTGTATACCAATATATCATCCAAATAGACAATACGAAATGAATCTATGAAAGGGTGCAATATATCATTCTTTAACATCATAAATGTAGTTGGTGCATTGCATAAACCAAATGAAATTACTAACTAGTCATACAAAACTTGCTTGGTTTTGAAGGAAATTTTCCATGTATACACTCTACTTTGACTCCAACTTGGTGATATCTAGACTCTAAATCCTACTTGGTGAATTATTTCGCTTGAGGCAACTAATCCAAAAAATCATATAACTGATTGCACCTCCAAATAGGTTAAACACATACCCACTTGCAGATCTTATCTGATCCAGATCTCCAGCCCAGTCTACATCAACAAAGCCACGAATATGCAACACTCTGTTCAATCTTGGTCTTCCTTGGTAGCACAAACCATAATCACTAGTGCCACTCAAATACCTGAAAACCCACTTCACTGATGTCCAGTGCTCCTTCCCTGGTTTTGACATAAACCTGCTCAATACTCCCACTACATGTGCAATGTATGGTCTAGTACAGGCCATTATATACATCAGGCTACCAACTGCACCTGCATATGGAACACGGGACATGTCCTCTTTCTCTTCTTGTGCCTTGGGATACTGTTTAGCAGATAACCTCACACCTACAGGAATAGGAACCTTCACCGGTTTACTATCCTGCATATTAAACCTCTGCAGTATTGTCTCGACATACTTCCTCTGGTTTAACTAGAGCTTCCTATTTTCTCAATCTCTTTTAATTTCCATGCCCAAAATATAGTTTGCAGCACTAAAATCTTTCATGTCGAATTTGGAGGACAATTGGGTCTTCAAATCCTGGATAATTTCTTTGTCATTTCCAACCAGAAACATATCATCCACATACAAGAGCAGATAAATAACACAATCACCAATTAATTTAAAATACACACAAAGATCTGCTTTGCTTCTCGTGAAGCCAAGTCCCCATATAAATGTATCAAATTTCTGAAACCACATCATTGGTGATTTTTTTAACCCATACAGAAACTTCTTTAACTTGCATACCAGTTCTTTCTTACCCTTCATTGCAAATCCTTTAAGTTGCTTCATGCAGATTTCCTCTTCTAGATCCCCGTGAAGAAATGATGTCTTCACATCCATATGTTCTACCTAAAAATCAAAAGCAGAAACAATAGATAAAGTAATCTAATAGGAGTTACCTTGGAAACAGGAGAAAAAATATCACCAAAATCAATTCTCGACACTTGGGATAACCTTTTGCTACCAATCGAGCTTTGTATTTCTCCACCTTTCCTTTTGCATTTGTCTTCTTCTTGAACACCCATTTGCTGCCAATGGGTTCCTTCCAGCTGGCAACTCCACGAGATCCCAAGCCTCATTTTTGTGCAAAGATGCCATTTCATCAACCATGGCCTTTTTCCAGAGTTTTCCATCCTCTGAATCTACTGCTTGCTTCACAATTTTGGGATCATCATCTGTAATAGATAAAGCAAAATTTGAACAGAAAGCAGATGGACTATACCTTCCTAACTGCCTTCTTTCTCGAACTAATCTTCTCACACCCAGAGTTTGTGGCTCTTCATCTTCTGATTCCTCTGCTGTAGAGTCTGATTCTTCCTCCTTTAGCTCAAACTCTATCTTCTCAGGTTCCTTTGGCTAGAATTCATGTTTAATCACATATTTTACCTCTCTGAACATCGTATCTTGGTTGTACAAAACATTCCTTGTTACTGGGTTCCAAAGCTTATAACGCTTTAAACCATCCTTATACCCAATAAAGATGCACTTTTTAGATTTACTATCCAACTTGGTTCATTTCTCCTTCGGAACATGTACATATGCATCACATCCAAATACCCTCAGATGTGAAAGAAAGGGTTTCTTACCAGTCCATACCTCTTGTGGAGTATTATCCTCCAACGCTGATGAAGGTGATCTGTTGACCAAGTAACATGTTGTCTCCACCACCTCTGCCTAGATTTCCTATCCTAACCCGGCACCACTGAGCATGCTTCTTGCCCTTTCCATCAATGTCTTGTTCATTCTTTCTGCCACTCCATTTTGCTGAGGTGTATATGGAGTAGTCTTCTGCCGTGCTATACCACACTTCTTACAAAATTCTTCAAATTCCTTACTGCAAAACTCTCCACCGTTATCTGTCCTTAGCGCCTTTATCTTCTTCTCTGTCTGGTTTTCCACCAAAGCCTTAAATTCTTCAAATCTATCAAAGATTTAGATTTCTTCTTAAGGAAATATATCCATGTATTCCTTGAGAGTCATCTATAAATGATACATAGTACACAGACTTACCCAGTGATGGAACCTTCACAGTTCCAAACACATCACTGTGAACAAGCTCTAATATCTGTTTCACCCTCTTACCACCAGAGGGGAAACTCACCCGATTCTGCTTCCCATATACACAATTTTCACATAAATCAAAATCCAGAGAGCTATTACTCATGTCTTCTACCATACCTTTACGATTAAGTATTCGAAGGCCCTTCTCTCCAATATGTCCAAGCCTATGATGCCACAGCATGGTCTTCTCTCCAGAGACCACTAGATTTTCTGCTCCACTTTCAGGAACCACAAAACTGTTGCACCTATCAACAACAATGCTACCTTGTAGCTTGTACAGAGTTCCAATCCGAACTCCCCGCATCAATACCAATGCTCCCCAAACCATCTTACAGGTACCCATCTCGAACACTATTTTTACACCTACATCATCTAGCTTGCTTACATAAATCAGATTTCTGGCCAATGCAAGAATATGTAGAACACCCGGAAGTGTTCTAACCCTTCCATCTTGCAACTTCAACTTTACTTTTCCACGACCAATGAGTCTAGCCTTCCTATCATACCCTAAGAAGACATCACCACCATCATATTTCTCATACTCGCAAAACCACTCTCTATGGGGAGTGAAGTGAAAGGATGCACTTGAGTCAATCAACCATGCCTCATGATCTACATGTGTACTTGAAGAAGCCAAGTACACATCCCCACTTTCATTTAAGGTGGTTTTCACCTCTGTAGAAGGAGCATCATCAGATCCCTTTCCTTTGTCAGGAGCTTTAGATTTACAGTCCCTTTTGCAGTGCCTTTCCTTTCCGCATTTCCATCACACCACCTTTACAGGTTTTTTTGGAGATTTAGATCTCCCACTCGATGACTTATTTTTGTTTCTGTTCTGGGACCATCCTCGTACAGACAAGGCATCACCATTCTGGCTCTCCATATTTTTCCGTCTCATCTCCTCTGTCAGCAAGGATGAGACTATTTCATCAAACTGCAAGGTAGTTGCATTGCTACCTATTGCAATAACCAGACTATCCCATGAATCTGGTAGAGAACACAACAAACTAATTCACTTATCTTCATCTGAAATTTTGATATCAACAGATAATAACTGACTTACCACAGTATTAAACGCATTCAAATGCTCTGTCACTGAGTCTCCATCTTTCATCCTCAGGTTAGACAACTTTTTCCGTAAGAACAATTTATTCACTAGAGACTTATATTGGTACAAAGTCCCTAACTTGTCCCACAAAGCCTTCGTCGTAGCTGCCCCTGATACATTCAACAATACTGTATCTAAGACACACAATCGTATTGTGCTCTTTGCCTTCTGATCCAACTTCTTCCATTCTTCATCAGACACTCCCGTTGATTTAGTACCCGGATCTACCATGATCCACTAATCTTTATCCACCAACAGATCCTCCATCTTGAATTTGCACAACTCAAAACTCTGACCATTAAATTTCTCGATCTCTATCTTTCCACTGCTCACCATCTTCTTTCACCACCAGAATCGATCCTGCAGATATCCCACTGAACAGGGTCTACCATAGGCCCAAGCAAAACCCCTCAGCAACAAAGGCGTCCCCTTGAAGCCAAAATAGCTCTGATACCAAATGTAGGTTTTAACCCCATACATAAATTACCTGCATATGAATTCTAAAACATAGAAAATAAACAATGCGAGAGAATAACACATAAAACACATATACATAGAGATTTTCCCCTGGATCCCAAAACCGAGACTACTAGATTGATTTTTCATTATGTTCCTTTCAATGTTACAATACATATTTATACATGTCGAAGCATCCAATACCATGGAAAAAAAATCATCGCGTCCAAAACCATGGACCGAAAACCATCGCGTCCAAAACCATGTGTGAAAAATCATGCACAAAACCATAGGTAGGTCCGCCCAACCTAATATAGGGTCCAAAAACAAAATTTTCTGGGGTGTTTCCCCGAACCCCATAGAGTGGGGTTACCTGCACCCCT
Source organism: Pinus tabuliformis (assembly GCA_031772625.1). NCBI lineage: Eukaryota > Viridiplantae > Streptophyta > Pinopsida > Pinales > Pinaceae > Pinus > Pinus tabuliformis. The sequence continues at coordinate 2,061,838,153 of CM062818.1, forward strand.
CAAACCCCATGTGACCCCCCCCCCACGCTACGCAATCGGCAAAACAAAGGGGGGTCTCTGCCCCCCTTCTAACCCCCCAATTAACTAAATAGGCTAGTCATGGAAAGAATATGACACAACCCAACATGGGGTACTTGTTCATGAGTATAATTTTGTTCAACACCTTGTAATCATTACACATATGCGAAGTCCCATCCCTCTTTGGCACAATGATGATGGGTGAATGACATGGTGATGTACTTGGTCAAATGACACCCTATTCTAGTAGATGTTGCAACTATTCATTCACCTTGCTTCTGTAACATACTACCTGTACAACCCAAATTCTGGCAATGGGGAGTCTGACAATGATTAGATTTCATGCTCCACTTCCCTCTTGGGTGGTAACCCTTTAGGTTCTTGGAACACATCCCTGCATTCTTGTAACAAATCTTCTATTTATTGTTTCTATTTCTCAGTACATCCCTCCAAAAATGACTTGCCTCTTACAGACTCTTCTACAAATTGGTTTTCTCTTAAAAACAATAAAGCACACTTCTTGATGGAACCTATCAATTTCTTAGCTTGGTTGACACTTACCAAGAAAAATTTCGACCTGCCTTTTTGTGAATTGATGGTGAATGATTTTCCATCCTTGACAAGCCGATACTGGTTGGCTCTCTGCATGAATATTGCATCTTGCATGTACATGTAGGGACTTCCAAACAAGACTCCACGTACAACAAGGGTAACTACATCTAGTTCTACTTCATCAATAAAATCGACCTTGATGGCAAATATATTTTTGCACTATTTGGTTACCTTCAAATTTGTGTCCTTCTTTACCCATCCCAATGGATATGGGCTCAAATGATCATGAAATTCAATCCTACTGCAATGAGATTCTCTTATGATCCTAAGCCAAATAGAGAACCAATCTTTGTCTTCTTGAATTGTATCTTTATGTGGAAGAGTTTGGTCATTGCTTTCTCTTCATGTTGTTGAAGGCTACTCACATTCACCTCCTTCTGCATTGACATACAAATGATCTTATCATCCATGTCCATGCTACTTTCAACTTGGTTACTCGAATCAGTGACCATGAGATTCTTCTTCTTATTGTCTTTCTCTTTTTTTCTTTAGGTTAAGCTCTCAATGCAAATTCCAACACTTTTCCTTTCCATGGCCATAAATTTCATAGTGGTTTTTGGGATATTTTCACTAGTGTGTTTTTAGGGTCCAACCCTAACCCCTTTATTTATTTAATAAGTCCAATGGGTCGAGTCATAGTCACAGTTAGTTAGAGAGTAAATAAAGCCCGCATTAATAATTGTAAGTGGTTGACCTGCATTAGAGAAAAGGGACCACAATTAGTTGTAAATGGGCCATAGTTAATAAATAAAGTGGTTAACCTGTGTTATGCAAGGGACCACTAGTAGTTAGGGTTTTGGATGTCATTTAGCTATAAATAGTCTTAGTCGTAAAGGAAATATCACCGAGTCTTATTGTAATCGAGCTCTTCTCTGCTGGAGGTTTCCCCCTTGAAGAGGCAAGTGAACATTTAATCTATTTCTGAATAATAAAATACTTGTTTTTCTCATTTTAATTTATGTTCTGGGCTATATTTCTTCACATTTATGGTATTCAAGAGTTTCTTGCAGGTCAAGAGCATAACAAGTGGTATCAAAGCACTTTCCAAGGCCAGTCTCATTAAGCTCCAACAGACATGCACATTAAAAGACTACATTGCAGCCTTTGAGACATTGGCCATCGGAATTGACGGTTTAGGAGATTACTTCTACTTGGAGTGTTTCATCAGTGGTCTGAAAGAAACCATCTAAGCCCATGTCTAGATGCACCACTTAACTATGTGGATCGACACTTGCAAAAAGGTCGTCAAGGTGGAACTTGCCTTAGTTGCCTAGTCCACTCGTCCAAATTTCGTAGCCAAGGAGCATCACACCTAGGCTCACGGCCCCACTCTAACACTTAAGGCGCAAAAGGTGTCTCCAGTAGAAATGGCTAAAAGAAGAAAACAAGGATTGTGCTACTATTGTGATGAAAAATACTCCCTAGGGCATAAATGCAAGGAACCAAAATTATTTCAAATCGATGATACTGATAACATCTCATCTAAGGAATCCCCACCCCTTGGGGTGGCTGAGGATGAAGTTGAGGAATCCCAACCTGACAATGATCTCACAGCTAGGTTAGACGAACCAATTATCTGTTGGGTCGCTATAATACTAGTGATTACCCCATTACTATTGTAGTTATACCCCTTATTTATATTGTTGTGCCACTATTACCCCCATATTGTTATTTCTGTGCCCCATAGAATCCCTCTATTGTTATTTTTGTGTCTTTATATTATTATTGTTAGGTTGGCTGGATTATATTGTGACTCCTTAGACTCCTATATATATAAAGGAGGTTTTGTCATTTGTATCATCGAATAATTGTTCATTTATGTAATGTAAAGGAGGTTACCCCCTCGAAGAGGCTGAATTCTAAGGCGTTGATCTATCTTTTCTATCTTTTCTTGAGCTGGTTTCCTAACATTTGTATCAGAGCTTTGGATTCTAGGGTTTTGCTGCTCCAAACAGGTCATCGTGGCATTTTCGCTATAACTATTTTTCTGTGACGTTTCAGAAGTTGCAAAAAAAACCCATTTGAGAAGAAATCGCGTTGAACCTTGGGTCCGAATTTCAGAGCTTTTCGCACGATATTTACGGCGATATGATCTGAGGAAGTTGGTCTTTTTGCAGACTCCTGAATTACATTCAAAACAGGTGACCTGGGGAAAAACGTCATAACTTTCTCTCTGGGAATCAGATTGAAATTTCGTAAGAAGGTACAGAAAGAGGACAGAATTTAGTTTCTTGTATATATTTTTCAGAACCAAAGATCGAAATTGTACACGTGGAACTTCATACAAATTCACTCTTCTGGAAAGGTCTATAATCAGGTCATCTTGGGAGATTGTGCATAACTCTTTCTTGGAGAATCAAATTTGGATCAGACTAGTGGCATTGGAAAGAGGACACAGAGAGCTACTACAGGTCACAAATTTAGAACTAGATGATTGGAAAGTACAGAGATACATTAGAGGCAATATCAAGCTCCTACAAAGTGAAAAAAGGTGTGTAGATTTGTTTTAAATTTTTGCTGAAGCTTGGTTTGAAAATTTATTTTGAAGGAATTCAAAGGGCATAGTAGAGCATTATTTTTGGTAATTGATGCCCCAAGGAAAGAAAATGCAAACACCTGGTAAGGAACCTGAAAGCCCTAGCATGACTCATGAAGAAGAGGAAGAAATGCTACATGATATATCAAAATTACAAGAACAAGTGCAACAAATGTCACACTCACAAAAGTTAACAGAAGCTAAGATAAATGGCGTGGAAGCTAAGATGAATGGCATGGAAGCTAAGATGGACAATTTGAAGATAGATTTGAACACAAATTTGAAGACAGGCATGGCATATTTGAAGACAGATTTGACAAATTTTCTACAAGAAATACTTACTAATGGTGAAAAGGTAGTAAAGGAAACTCATGATGAGAATAAAAGAAATGTTAATCATGATTCCATAGACGCTAATGTTGGATCGAAGAATCACCATAATCCAAAAATCGATATGAGGAAGTTTGATGGCAAGGATCCCGCCACATGGATATTACAGATGGAGCAATTCTTCGATCTCAATAATGTGCAAAACGCACAAAAGGTACGTATGGCAACTGTATATTTGGAACCAAATTAGTTTGTATGTTATCAATGGCTTTGTTCTCGTAAAAAATTTATCACTTGGGCAATTTTTACGGAAGAATTGATAGCACATTATGAGGATACAAAAAGCAACACTTTTTTTAGCCAATTGATAAGTCTCAAACAAAACGGTTCAATAATTGTTGTAGGGAAAAGTATCCGATTCGGATGACCCTATCCCACTCTAAGGGTGATAGTACCTCAGCAACAACTGTAAAGAAAACTACTTAAGGTTTACTTCTTTACAAAAGCAAGAGAGAATGAGGAAATGCACTAACCGTTGCCTTGCGCTTAATGTCGAATCCAAACTCTTCTCTTTGGCTGCTTGCTCCCAGCTCCTTGCTCTTTTGCTGGCCCAGCTACAATGAGATCCTGCAAAATAACAAAGAAGGAAACTACAAGAAGCATGCAATCATAACTGATTCACGGATTAGCATAAATCAAATATACAATTATCACAATACATTATTGAAACAAGTGCATATAGAAGAACCTCAATAGCTTTTATTAATGAAGAAGTAAAGTTCTGAGAAGGTTACAACCATTGAAGGCCCCAATCCAGCAACACCTCCCAGCAGAAAGAATTTCTCCTCTTCACCCCCTTCAAGCAATCACCCAATAGCTCCATAGTGAAACCAACAGCATATCATTACTTTGCACAAAATTCCAGCCTCCTGAGCTCATAGGAGAGAGCTCAATATATAGATGAATTGAGAAAGGATGAGTCAGCTTGCAACTGATGTGTAGCTGCCTTGTGTCCTCTCTCTCTTCAGTTGATCTTCAGTTCTTGAGTCCACTTGGTGAACTTTGCTTCCACTTGGAGAAACAGAGCCTCTGACTCATCACAAGGCGAAATCCTGTTGGCATTATGATGCATATGTTGTACTTGATGGCAACACTCTCATAGAAGATCATCTCACTTATATACATTCAAATGAATCTACAGAAGAGATATCAGATGTGACATATTACAGGATAGCTCAAAGGAATCAAATGGCAAGCTCTTTGTAAGCAGAGGCTCAAATATTGTTGAAATTATGAAGGACGCAGGTACACCTTACAGAAAGTGCGTCCCCGCAGGTAATCCATGCAGAACCCGCGTCCAGAGACGCAGGCCAGCCGTTTAGGGGGTGCGTCCACCCAGTGCACACATATCAAGGCAGAGGAAAGCACGTGGGGGTTTCTTGTGTGGTACCTAGCCGACGGTTTTGCGTTTCTATGGTGTCGGCTCGTGGTATTGTTCCATGTTTTGGGGAGGAGCTTGCCTATATAAAGCAAAGGAGTTCATTTGGATTATGCACCATCTTTGTTGAATATCTTTTGGTGAGATCTAGTCCAGATCTATGAAGGCGAATCTTCTAATGGACTATGATCGCTATGGCGCACGATCAGATCTGTAGATCTGACTGTTTGGGTTAGTCTTGAAGTCTTAATATCTTTCATATCTAAAGAGACGCAGGTGCAGTAAGGGTTCAGGTGCGTCCGGGACGCAGGAGCGAACCGGTTCAGGTGCGCCGGACGCAGGCGCAGAAGGGTTCAGGTGCGCCAAGACGCAGGCAGTTCAAAAGACTCAGAGCGAGGGACGCAGGCTAGTAGTTGAGCAGAGTGCGTCCGGGACGCGGGCTAGCAGTTGAACAGGGTGCGTCCAGGGACTCAGGCCAGCAGTTGAGCAGGGTGAGTCCGGGACTCAGGCTAGCAGTTGAGCAGGGTGAGTCCGGACTCAGGCTAGCAGTTGAGCAGGGTGCTTCCTTCTCTTAAAATCTTTGTTTATCATTGTTGCATCCTGGGTTTGGTCCTATTATTGTTGATCTAGTTACTACAGTTGATTGGGTGTTTCAGAAGGTTGTTTGAGCTTTAATGTTGTTGTTGGGTCCAGTATGAAAATTGGATGAAATGTGGCCTTTCAAGATTATGAGTTGTGCCTCAATGTATCCAGTATGAAAATTGATGAAACGTGGTACTTAGAGGGAGAAGATTGTAGGCCGGCGCCTACGTACTAGTATCTAAGCTAGTACAAGAGCTAAAAGAAATCTTGGAGCATTGTAGCAGGTAGTAGCCTGCGTACTAGTAAATGGATCGGCTAGTACAAGAGCAAAGGGGGTTGTAGCTCCCGTACTGGTATAAGGCTGCACCAGTACAAATATTGTAAAAGAATTTTCTTATTAAGAAGAAGATTGAGATGACTTGCAGCAGGTGGTTTTCTCCCGCATTGGGTTTCCACCTTATATCATTGTGTTCATATGTGTGCCTTATGTGTGATGATCTACTTTATGTTACTGCATCTGTTAACTGATAATATGGTTGATAATGTCCTAATGCACTCATTGAAGATCGATTAACTTAATCTTAAGAAGTTGTGGAAGTAGCATATATGAATCTGATTATGGAATTGAAAAAGTTTTATTAATGTGATAATACTGATTCACCCCCCCCTCTCAGTATTATTTCCAACAATTGGTATCAGAGCAGGTCCTTTGATAGAAGCTTGATCGCTTGAAGGAGATCCGTGGAACAATGGGAAAGAAGCTTAAGAAGAAAGCTCATAAGAAAAAGAAGTCATCTCAGAAGAACTATGATAGTGGAAGAATCGATTGGGGATTAGGCATAAGAAGCTCTTCAGATTCAGAATCAGATTCAAAATCAGTATCAGGTATGAATGTGTTATCCTCTGATGTTCCAGCTATATTTCCTTGTGAAAGAGATGAAAGTGATAGCGAAACTATTGAATTTGCTCTTATGGGTGAACAAGAAAGATATCAAATAGAGGCAGAATTTAAAAAGCTGACAGACAAAATTAGAGATCAACAAGATCTATTGAACAAAAGGGAATGTGATTTCAAAGAAGAAGCTACCAAACTAAGGGCCCAACTAGAAGAAGGAAACAAGGTAAGAAAGCTACTCAAGGACAAGGAAGACCAATGTCAAAAATTGCAGCATGAAGTGACATCATTAAGAAAAGAAGTCAACGAAAGAAGCACAACCATCAAGAAACTCAAAGATAGATCTAGCTACTATGAAAATCTTGAAGCTACAATCCTCTCACTAAAAGGAGATCTTGAAGAATCAAAGAAGCAGAATACAGATCTACTCCAAGCTATTGCAAAACAAGAAAACGAAGTCACCAGCTTAAAATCTCAACTGGAATGTGCCTTCCGAGTTCGTCAAATGCAGCAGGATCTGTATGAAGAACATGAAAAAGAAATTCTCAAACTAAGGGAACAAATGGAAGAAGGAAGGAAAGCTGAAGAAGTTTTGAAAAAGAAATCTCTTGAAAAGGAAGAACAACTTCACGTTGAGGTAAATATCTTGAAAGGTAAACTAGAAGAAAAGGATAAGCTTTTACGATTTCAAGATAGCTCTAAAATATTGGATGATATTCTTAGTAGTCAAAGGTCCCCTGCTATAAAGACTGGTCTTGGTTTCCATGAATCTGTTGAAGGTGAATCTAGTTCACAAGGTGAGGCAAGAAACTCTAAAAGGAAATCTAAAGTGATCAACGAAGAAGTGAAAGATCAATCTCATCATCAACCAAGGAAAGAGATTCCTCAAAGAAAATCCTTTACTCCTCCTATGAATAATGTTGAATGTTATGTATGTCATAATCTTGGACATGTTGCAGCTAGATGTAGAAGAAGAAGAGTTCAAGACCATTATGCAGAAAGGTCATCTCAATCAAGGTACTTTTATGGATATTGCTTTGCTTGCAATATGTTTGGTCACAAAGCTACTGATTGTTACAGGAGGAATATGAAACATGTAAGATGTTATGCATGTAACAAGCTTGGACATATAGCCAAGGAATGCAGGAACAAAGTTTGGGCACCATATCAAAAGGAGAAAATGTCATCATCACGCTTGAAGATATGGAGGAAAAAGGAAGTACAGTCAGAAAAGGATGGCACAGTACAATGTACAGACATACCAGAATCAGAGGAAGCTGAAAGTACAGGACGCAGTGCAGTAACAGGAGACCTGCGTGCGGACGCAGGCCAGACCAAGTCCAGGTGCGTCCAGGACGCAGTTCAGTAACTGAAAATCTGCGTGGGGACGCAGAGCGACTGAGGATCAGGTGCGTCCCTGAAGCAAAAGGACGCGGCGCAATAGTAATTTTGGGTGCGTCCCTGAGTAAAAGTACGCGGCGCGATAGTGTTTTTGGGTGCGTCCCTGCAGCAACAGGACGCAGCGCAGCAGAAGATGAAGTGCGTACCCGTCTCAAAGCATTTATTGGCTGATTCTTCTTGATATGCATGATCAGATTTAACAAATGGCACTGGTTCAGGGGGAGCATATGTCCTGAATGCATTGTTGGCATTATGGTCCTTGGTGACAATGCTTATGATTCATCTTGCTATGGTTATGAGTTGATCACATGATCAGATTTATGGTTGATTCTCTAATGATGCTTGCATGGAGTCTTTATTTTCCTTGGCACATATATGGATGAGGTTGGCTGATTTCGTGGATGATTATTCAAAGTCGCATTGTTGGAGACATGACGATGATGAGTCACTCATATGCAGCTGTTGACATGTGCATGATGCATGATTTCTTTCTTGGCACAAATGGATAAGGATTGTTGGCTAGATACAGGGATGATTATTCATACATATGTTGATTGATGTTGATACTCTCATTTGATGACTCTTGATTCATGTAGATCTGGATGGTTGTGAGTTGATGTTGACAGATACTATGGAGCAGATTATACAGTGTTGTTGATGATGTTTGTCATTTGAAAGGTCATAGCAAAACTCATGTTGTAATGGTCTATTGTAGTCATCTCTTCAGGTCATGTAACGGCCTTTGTCCCCCCCCACTATGCATTGGATGAAGATGTAATGTATTTGGTTTTCATATTTCTGATGTATTCCCACTTGGTTGGATGGATGATCCTTATTGTGATGGGTGATGGATGTATGTATTGAGTCTTTTGGTGATAGGAAGGTCATTTATGATATATATAGAGTCATGTTCTTCTTGTAGAACATCTTTTTGCAGACCTTGCTTATTGTCAGGGGGAGTTTGAGCATGAACAAGCACTATACAGCAGAGCAGACATCTCAGCTTGTTCTCAGAAAGATCATTATCAGATTGGAGCACCATGACATATACAAAGGGGGAGCTCATTCAGAGACTTCAGCAGATCTGGCTCATAGTCAAAGGGAGCATGTTCTTAGGGGGAGCATACCCCTTTGCCCTTGATGTCAAAGGGGGAGAGTGATTCGGTGTTGTTGCCATCAAGTCCAAAGGGGGAGATTGTTGGCATTATGATGCATATGTTGTACTTGATGGCAACACTCTCATAGAAGATCATCTCACTTATATACATTCAAATGAATCTACAGAAGAGATATCAGATGTGACATATTACAGGATAGCTCAAAGGAATCAAATGGCAAGCTCTTTGTAAGCAGAGGCTCAAATATTGTTGAAATTATGAAGGACGCAGGTACACCTTACAGAAAGTGCGTCCCCGCAGGTAATCCATGCAGAACCCGCGTCCAGAGACGCAGGCCAGCCGTTTAGGGGGTGCGTCCACCCAGTGCACACATATCAAGGCAGAGGAAAGCACGTGGGGGTTTCTTGTGTGGTACCTAGCCGACGGTTTTGCGTTTCTATGGTGTCGGCTAGTGGTATTGTTCCATGTTTTGGGGAGGAGCTTGCCTATATAAAGCAAAGGAGTTCATTTGGATTATGCACCATCTTTGTTGAATATCTTTTGGTGAGATCTAGTCTAGATCTATGAAGGCGAATCTTCTAATGGACTATGATCGCTATGGCGCACGATCAGATCTGTAGATCTGACTGTTTGGGTTAGTCTTGAAGTCTTAATATCTTTCATATCTAAAGAGACGCAGGTGCAGTAAGGGTTCAGGTGCGTCCGGGACGCAGGAGAGAACCGGTTCAGGTGCGCCGGACGCAGGCGCAGAAGGGTTCAGGTGCGCCGAGACGCAGGCAGTTCAAAAGACTCAGAGCGAGGGATGCAGGCTAGCAGTTGAGCAGAGTGCGTCCGGGACGCGGGCTAGCAGTTGAACAGGGTGCGTCCAGGGACTCAGGCCAGCAGTTGAGCAGGGTGAGTCCGGGACTCAGGCTAGCAGTTGAGCAGGGTGAGTCCGGACTCAGGCTAGCAGTTGAGCAGGGTGCTTCCTTCTCTTAAAATCTTTGTTTATCATTGTTGCATCCTGGGTTTGGTCCTATTATTGTTGATCTAGTTACTACAGTTGATTGGGTGTTTCAGAAGGTTGTTTGAGCTTCAATGTTGTTGTTGGGTCCAGTATGAAAATTGGATGAAATGTGGCCTTTCAAGATTATGAGTTGTGCCTCAATGTATCCAGTATGAAAATTGATGAAACGTGGTACTTAGAGGGAGAAGATTGTAGGCCGGCGCCTACGTACTAGTATCTAAGCTAGTACAAGAGCTAAAAGAAATCTTGGAGCATTGTAGCAGGTAGTAGCCTGCGTACTAGTAAATGGATCGGCTAGTACAAGAGCAAAGGGGGTTGTAGCTCCCGTACTGGTATAAGGTTGCACCAGTACAAATATTGTAAAAGAATTTTCTTATTAAGAAGAAGATTGAGATGACTTGCAGCAGGTGGTTTTCTCCCGCATTGGGTTTCCACCTTATATCATTGTGTTCATATGTGTGCCTTATGTGTGATGATCTACTTTATGTTACTGCATCTGTTAACTGATAATATGGTTGATAATGTCCTAATGCACTCATTGAAGATCGATTAACTTAATCTTAAGAAGTTGTGGAAGTAGCATATATGAATCTGATTATGGAATTGAAAAAGTTTTATTAATGTGATAATACTGATTCACCCCCCCCTCTTAGTATTATTTCCAACAATTGGTATCAGAGCAGGTCCTTTGATAGAAGCTTGATCGCTTGAAGGAGATCCGTGGAACAATGGGAAAGAAGCTTAAGAAGAAAGCTCATAAGAAAAAGAAGTCATCTCAGAAGAACTATGATAGTGGAAGAATCGATTGGGGATTAGGCATAAGAAGCTCTTCAGATTCAGAATCAGATTCAGAATCAGTATCAGGTATGAATGTGTTATCCTCTGATGTTCCAGCTATATTTCCTTGTGAAAGAGATGAAAGTGATAGCGAAACTATTGAATTTGCTCTTATGGGTGAACAAGAAAGATATCAAATAGAGGCAGAATTTAAAAAGCTGACAGACAAAATTAGAGATCAACAAGATCTATTGAACAAAAGGGAATGTGATTTCAAAGAAGAAGCTACCAAACTAAGGGCCCAACTAGAAGAAGGAAACAAGGTAAGAAAGCTACTCAAGGACAAGGAAGACCAATGTCAAAAATTGCAGCATGAAGTGACATCATTAAGAAAAGAAGTCAACGAAAGAAGCACAACCATCAAGAAACTCAAAGATAGATCTAGCTACTATGAAAATCTTGAAGCTACAATCCTCTCACTAAAAGGAGATCTTGAAGAATCAAAGAAGCAGAATACAGATCTACTCCAAGCTATTGCAAAACAAGAAAACGAAGTCACCAGCTTAAAATCTCAACTGGAATGTGCCTTCCGAGTTCGTCAAATGCAGCAGGATCTGTATGAAGAACATGAAAAAGAAATTCTCAAACTAAGGGAACAAATGGAAGAAGGAAGGAAAGCTGAAGAAGTTTTGAAAAAGAAATCTCTTGAAAAGGAAGAACAACTTCACGTTGAGGTAAATATCTTGAAAGGTAAACTAGAAGAAAAGGATAAGCTTTTACGATTTCAAGATAGCTCTAAAATATTGGATGATATTCTTAGTAGTCAAAGGTCCCCTGCTATAAAGACTGGTCTTGGTTTCCATGAATCTGTTGAAGGTGAATCTAGTTCACAAGGTGAGGCAAGAAACTCTAAAAGGAAATCTAAAGTGATGTTGTGCCTCAATGTATCCAGTATGAAAATTGATGAAACGTGGTACTTAGAGGGAGAAGATTGTAGGCCGGCGCCTACGTACTAGTATCTAAGCTAGTACAAGAGCTAAAAGAAATCTTGGAGCATTGTAGCAGGTAGTAGCCTGCGTACTAGTAAATGGATCGGCTAGTACAAGAGCAAAGGGGGTTGTAGCTCCCGTACTGGTATAAGGCTGCACCAGTACAAATATTGTAAAAGAATTTTCTTATTAAGAAGAAGATTGAGATGACTTGCAGCAGGTGGTTTTCTCCCGCATTGGGTTTCCACCTTATATCATTGTGTTCATATGTGTGCCTTATGTGTGATGATCTACTTTATGTTACTGCATCTGTTAACTGATAATATGGTTGATAATGTCCTAATGCACTCATTTAAGATCGATTAACTTAATCTTAAGAAGTTGTGGAAGTAGCATATATGAATCTGATTATGGAATTGAAAAAGTTTTATTAATGTGATAATACTGATTCACCCCCCCCTCTCAGTATTATTTCCAACAAATCCCTGATCCAAGTGTCATTTTTGGAACAATGACTCAGTGTGCCACTTGTCCCATCTCGCTCAACGCAGGTGGCCTTTGTCCTACCTGCTTTGCAACGCAGGTACACCATGGAGGAGTTGAGTTTCAGCGCAGAAGCCTAGTGGAGCACCTGCTTTGATTTCAGGATTGCTTGTTTTTGAGTGTTTTCAGGTGGAGAACTGATTTGAGAGCTGTTGGTTTGCTGACCTTGTTCCTCTAGGGGTAGGAACATCATGTTTAGGGAACTTTGGATCCCTTGGATTATTGACAATTCATGCCTGATGCTGCAAGGCACAAAATTGTCTATAACAGATGCCCCCTAAAGTATGAGGTCGTTTATCGGGTGAAATGCTTTATTAGGAGGATCCGAAGTTCATTCAATCTGCTGAGAAGTGTCCTGTAATAAGATACAATACAATACATTATTTTTCATACTTTTTCATGATCTAGCTGAGGCGGGCATTCCCATGCTCAGCTTTATAAATACATTTTGGTACATAGAACAGACGATCGTCTGATGGTAGACTGATAATTCTCTGCTGAAATTATCATCCTTTGAGAAGGATGATCATCTGCTGTAATGATGTACATATCAAATGTCTTTATATCCTGAATATATATCGCAGCCCGGATGGATGAAACTAGATCCGGGGTCTTCAATCTCTTCTGATCTTCACTCGATGTACAAGTCGATCCATGTGAGAATTTCTTGAAGTCGAACATGAAAAGACATCGCTTGATTACCGGTCAATGATGTAAACCATTAACAAGCGCGAGAGGAATCACCGATAAGGATGATGACCCTTAAGGTACGGCAGTACAATTCACATGGTGGGAATAAAGGACTTGGCGTCGACCACCATGCAAAATCTTCTCGTCGAAGGTCATTGATGTATACCTGTCGCCGGAAGTGAGAAACTTGCCATTGAGGCATGCAAGCTTCAAAGTACTAAAGGGGTTGTTCCTAGATCAACTCCTTGGATAATGAGCTGATGTCGACAAGGAGCGATCCGTCAAAGGAGGGCCTTAATGAATCCCACATCAGTGACACGAAACGGAGCTAGTGATTGTGATGAGGTGAAAACAAACTGTGATGTATGATTCAGGGTGGCGGTCATGAAATGGATGAAGGACAATGTATGGTAGTGGATGGGACACGGTTGACTCTTTGCAGAACAACATCTTTTGAACATATAACGACACTGATGTGATGGATTGGTAGCATTACCCCAAATTTGGATGGTGTGGCGAGGACCATGGTGATGAGACCGGTGAATGAAACAACCCAACCCGATGTGATACGGAGGACAAAGTGTCATGTTCAAGAGCGACTTGCTACCATTAAAGCTGTGAGGTTCTCCCAATTTTTCCCCAGTCATTGCTGACCAGTACCTCTTTATTTTTATCAAGCTTGAGGAGGATAACATATGCTTGTTCTATAACCTGCCCTTCGGGCAAGCCCATTGATGAGCCCCAATTTTGGTACAATTTGGGCTCATTTTTGGCCTATTTTGCTTGCTCAAACCATTCATTTTTATTGTTTATGCATACACTTCTTAGTTTATTCATGTTGTTTGTAGGAGAAAGGATAGGCACTTTATCCACGTAGCTAATGCATTGTGATTCTAGGTTTTGGCATTAAAAGGGAGCAAAAGACAACGAAAAGGTGGCAAGGAGACAACGAGTTGGCATTGCTGACATAAGGAGAGGTTGTCCACGGTTTTGGGGGACATTCCTCATGATCCTCACCAAGAACTCCGAGCCCACTTCAGCCTCCCTCCGAGCTTAATACACGGCCAGCTGTTCTACAGGAACAGCAGTTCAAAACTGCTCTACAGGAAACAGCATTTATGACCATCCTACAGGATCAACAGTTAAACTATAGATTGAACAGCCGAGCTCCTAGAATCATGGATATCTGTTGGAGCATCGTTTTGTATAAGTATAGAAGCCTTAGCCTTGGTTAGGTTGTTGAAACTCTCGTATTACTATTGTAATTTTGGAGCACAGCTCAAGTTTCGTTCTCTTTTGTAAGCCAATTTGGCATGTTATCAGATTATGAATAAAGAAGGCCACTTTTGAGTTAGTTCTGAGTTTTCTCAAGGAGTTATAGCTCTCAGGTGAGGGCCCAACCTGAGAGCCATAGTCCTCCTCCGTGTTGTAATGCATTTACCATTAGTTCCAGCACTTGAGTTTGTTTAGTTTCCTATGCAATTCGGATTTCCAGCTTGTTGGTTTAGTTGTTTTCATTAGCATAGATAGGACTGGTATGATGCTTTTCTTTCAGTATTCGAGTTTGATAGGTTGGTAGAATAAATCTCTTGGAGCTCCATCAAAAACAGGTTGCAAAAGGCTCACTGCCATCTCACCGTTGGGATTGGGGTGTAGACCATGATCAGCCACCAAAAAGAACAGCAGTCGTTTCATCTCCACGCAAGTTGCCACATGAACGTTTTTATTGAAAATCCATTCATATATTCTTGACATTGATCCATACTGCACTCTCACGCATTAGTTTCATTTCTTGTTTTCCATTTCGGATTTGTAGGTTTCATGGCATAATAGGTTAATGAATCTCTTGTTTTGATGCACAGGTCATTTGTTTCATTTACGCTGCTCTTTCTCAAGCCACTTCCTTCGTCGTTTTCTCCATCCACCTGCAAGTTCTATTCATCCTCTACCTCACTCACTTGCCCTCCAACTCTCTCATTCCACGTACCGCTCCATTTCCTTCACTCTCGTTGATTTCACCCTTCCAAAACATCAACCCATTGCATGCACCCTTCCTTCGTCTGACTTGCCATTTCCTAAGACATCATTAGGTCCATCTCCATCTCCCTTAGCCTCCCACACCACTCCAACACTCCATCCACTCCTAAAATCTCCACGACCAACCATCCTGTAGACGTGCACAACCATCCTGTAGAAAACAGAGTATCCTGTAGAATTCCCAGCAGCCTTCCTGTAGGAGGCCATTCACTTCGTTGCCGAGCTTCTGAACGTGAGGGACCTCTGTGGATGGGTGCTGAGGATCCTTAGGAACCTCTCCAAGCCTCCCCAACCTGTCCCACACTTTCCTTCCATCTCCATCCCACCTGCACAATCAAACCCTAGTTAGGCCAAGGTCACAATCACTCCACACACTTAAAGGAAAAACACAAAAACACATTTCTCATGATGCCAGTAGCTTAGACCCATGCATTCATACTTGTTAGAGGCAATGACAGCATTCATAAGAGTTGCACCCACATTCTTTGCATTATAGAGGATAGACTAGTTAAATTAGGGTTTCATAGATTTACATGCTTTAAGTTGCTTTTGATTTAGTTTGTCAAGTAGAGTAGCCTTTCTTTGAAGTTAACTTTCGTCCATCATTGATAAAGCTTCTTTTGTGAGCCTATAGAAGTTGGCTTAAGCCCTAGCGGACTTGTGCCAGCTGACCAAGTGACAGCTGCGACAAGGGCTAGTACTTGTGCATACAGCACCGTCGCTTCCAAGTTTGTACGAACTACCGGGTTGATAAAATTAAGAGACAGGAAGCCCCAGGAGTTGTAGCATTATTGCTACAATACTGGAGCTCACCATCTTTTTGGCGCCGTTGCCGGGGAAGCGTCAGAGTATTAGCACCTGTTGCTTTTCCTCTACTTTCCTACTCTTACCTTCTGCTAAGTAGTTTGCTTCATTTCCATTCTGCAAAAGTAGCATAGAATTTCCTGCTTTCTTAGACTAGTATTTCCTGCTTTCTTAGATTAGTATTTCCTGCTTTCCTAGATTAGTATTTCCTGCTTTCCTAGATTAGTATTTCGTGCTTTCCTAGATTAATATTTCCTGCTTTCCTAGATTAATATTTCCAATTCCGCAAATTTCATTTGAGCAATCTAGTTAGTTGTAGATCACTTTGTTTCAGTTTTTCAGGTACAAGAAAAAAGCAAAAGCACTAAAAACAGAGAATAGTCCTTTCCCTTTCATGCCTCGTAGGAACCGAGATAGATCAGGCAAATTCCTACCAAACACCCCCACCACATCACTAAGTCACCCTTCTCTCTTCTTTGGTGACAGTGACCCAGAGGAACCTATAGGTGAACATCCCGAGATATACCAAGACCCTATAGACGAAGAAGAGTTAGAAACCACTCCATCTGAAGCCATGGCTGATAATGGGAGAGAAGATGAGAGAATAGAAGGAGCTTTCCCCATCCGAGAAACCAATGGGGATATGAAAATGAAAAACATTAGCCCCTCTGCCTTGCCTCACTTCCATGGACTGACCACTGAGGATCCGGATACCTTCTTGTTTGAGTTTGTTGTCCTTTGTCGAACCTATGACTATACTGAGGATGAGCAAAAGTTGAAGCTTTTCCCTTCCACTCTCAAGGATGCAGCACTACGTTGGTTCATGGGATTACCTGGGAATAACATCACCACTTGGGCTCAGATGCAGCAAGCCTTCAATACCAAGTATAGGGATTATTGTAGGTCCAAGGAAACCAAGGGAGAAATCTTTCGAATGACCATGGGGAATGATGAGTCTTTAGAGGACTATGAGGAGAGGTTCCAACTTAGCTATAAACGGGCCAGGTGCACACTTGACCCTGAATCCCTCAAGTTGGTTCTACTCCGAGGAGTCCCTGAAGATCTCCTAGACACCCTTCACATGTTAGCTGGGGGGGACATTTACCAACTGCCTTATGAGGACATCAAAACTGTGTTTCGAAATCATTCCAGGGCAGCTAGAAAACGAGGTAGAGGAAACCTCCTCTCCACCGGTGTCCCTTTCTCCAAACATGAGCTTACAAACCAATTAGAAGATCTTAAGAGTGAGGTGAGACATACCATTGCCATGCAGCTGGACACATTCAGGATCCAGCAAAAGAAAGAGGAAGCTGAGAGAGCCTTGGCTGTCTTCTGCCCTAGGTGCACCAGAAGACACCCTAAGAACGAATGTCCATTGCATTCGGTTGAAGTGTGTTTCGTTTGTGAGGAGGAGCACCCAACAAATCAGTGTCCAACCTTGCCTGGGTTTAAAGCCATGTACCAGGGAACTGAAGCCCCCACTGAACCTCTCTACTTCATCAACCAAAGGAGGCCTCAAGGATCTAGACCTTATCAGCAGGGGATGCAAGGGGCATCTCAAGCTTATTACAACCCCAACCACTTGACTCCCATGCCTTCCTGGGGTCCCCCTGCTCATCCTTCCTGGTCAATGCCTCCTCCATGGTCTTATCCACCTCAGTACCCTACTCAACCTACTTCTCATCCATATCACTCACATACCCAGTCGCAACCTCAATGGAGTGCTCCTCAGTCGGGGTGGAGGCCCCAATACAACACTCCTCCCGCCATTTTGCCTCCACCACCAGTTCAACCTCAGCCTTTACCTCTTGCTCCTCCAAGGCAACCTCAGATGCCTGCTCAACCGAACCCGAACCCCAACAATAGACAGGCTCAGCAGGTATATACTGGGGAGACCTCGTGCCCTACCTATGCTGTGGAGATCCAGGAAATCAATCTTAGATCTGGAAAGATTCTTCCAGATTGCCAACCTCCTCCCCCAGAGGATGAGGAAAACCATCAGGAGAGTGAACCAAAGCCTACTCCACCCTTTCCTGAGAGATTAACCGCCACCACACAACCGAACCCAGAAGAAGATGAGCTTTTGGGTGAGCTCAAACAGTTGTGTGTTAAAATCCCACTTCTCCAAGCCATCAAGGATGTGCCAATATATAACAAGCTGATTAAGGAGAAGTGTTTCAAACACCCAGGCAGACGGAAGAAAGATGCCTCAACTATCAACGTCATAGGACAATTGTCTGACCTTATGCTAGGACAAGTCATCTGCCCAAAATACCTAGATCCTGGAAGTCCTGTAGTAGATGTACACATCAATGGCACCATTATCCCCCACACCTTGATTGATCTGGGGGCAGCCATCAATGTGATGACCAGGGATACCATGCTTAAACTCAATCTTCAGGGTTCCTTGAGAAAGACTTCGACAGTACTGCAGTTAGCAGATCGCTCCACCGTGACTCCCGAAGGGATTGTGGAGGATGTCTTGGTCTCAATTGATTCTTGGGAATACCCTGCAGATTTCCTGGTCCTGCAACCAAAGGCCAAGCTTACTGGATATCCTCTCATCTTGGGGAGGCCTTGGTTAGCTACTGCAGATGCTTACATAAGTTGTCGGGCAGGGAACATGACCATCAAAAATGGTCCCATGTCCAAGCAGCTAGTCCTATACCCTCCTGCCCAACCTTCTTTAGAGCATGATTTACCACTCTAGTTGGAGGACGGAGAGGAAGACGAGGTGTACTCTACACCTCTGTGCACCCTAGATACCGCTAGAAGAAATTCTCCTACCGAGGATGATTTAATTGAGACCCTGATCCAGAATCCACCTTCCAGTGCACTATCTTTAGAGAAGTTGGTGGAGGATGCCCAAGCTAGCCCCTTAGTGGACCTTTGTACAACCGGCCCTGTAACTCCCAGAGTCAAAAGTGTGGAGTTCGGCCCTGAGAGAGCGTTAAAGATCAGCTCCTCTCTGTCTCCTTCCCAGGAGAAGGAGTTGTGTAGCCTATTGGCCAGCCACTTAGATGCTTTTGCTTGGAGCTATAAGGAGATGAAAGGAGTCCACCCCTCGGTCTGTACCCATCATATATACATCAAAGAGGATTGTAAACCAGTTAGGCAACCCCAGAGGAGAATGAATCCAGCCCTTAAGGACATTGTCAAGGAAGAATTGCAAAAACTGTTGGACGCCGGATTCATTTACCCCATCTTAGATAGTGACTGGGTGTCCCCTCTGGTGTTGGTTCCCAAGAAGAATGGGAAGTGGAGGATCTGTGTAGATTACCGGGAGCTGAACAAAGCTACCAAGAAGGACCATTTCCCTCTACCCTTCATAGATCAAGTGTTGGATGGACTGGCAGGAAAGAAGTTCTTCTCTTTCCTGGATGGGTTCAGCGGGTACAATCAAATCCAAATCAGCCCGGAAGACCAAGATAAGACCACCTTCACTTGTCCTTGGGGTACCTTTGCCTACCGAGTCCTTCCCTTTGGGCTATGCAATGCTCCTGCTACTTTTCAGAGAGCTGTCTTGAGCATCTTCTCGGAGTTGGTCCATGATGCAGTGGAAATCTACATGGATGACTTTACCCCTTATGGGGCCAACTTCCAGGAAGCATTGTCCAACTTGGGAAAGGTCCTAACCAAGTGCATCGAGATGAACTTGTCCCTTAGCCCTGAGAAATGTGAATTCCTAATGACTGAAGGGACAGTGCTAGGCCATACCATTTCTTCTCAAGGATTGCAGGTGGATCCTAACAAAATTGCTCTCATCAAGAGGGTTCCACCTCCTCAAAAAGTAAGGGATGTCCGGAGTTTCTTGGGATTAGCAGGATACTACCGGAGGTTCATTAAAGACTTTAGCAAGTTAGCCTCACCGTTGTTTGGTTTGTTGGCAAAAGATGTGGAGTTTAATTGGACTGACGATTGTCAGAAGAGTTTGAATGAATTAAAAGACAAGTTAGTGTCAGCTCCAATCCTAAGAGGTCCAAACTGGGCCCTACCTTTCCACATCCACACTGATGCCTCGAACAAAGCCATAGGTGCAGCCTTAGGACAAGTTGAGCAAAAACTTCCATATGCCATTTACTTCGTTAGCAAAAACTTGTCCAAAGCAGAGCTGAATTACACTGTAACCGAGAAGGAATTCTTAGCTGTGGTTCATGCACTGAACAAGTTCCGACATTACATTACTGGTTACCAGACTTTTGTACATACTGACCATGCTGCTATTAGATACTTGATGAATAAACCAAATGTGAATGCTCGTATTATTAGATGGTTACTTTTATTGCAGCAGTTTGATCTAACCATTGTTGATAAACCAGGAAAAGAAAATGTTGTTGCTGACTTCTTGTCTAGATTGGATTTGTCTGCAGATGAAGATGGGACGGTGGATGACCAGATTCCTGATGAGCATCTGTTTGCTATCTCAGTACTCTCTCCATGGTTTGCTGACATAGCAAACTACCTCGTTTCAGCTCAGTTTCCTCCGCATCTCTCTTCAAAAGAGAAGAGCAAAATCATCAGAAAGAGTGCCTCATTTACATGGATTGGGGGCAACCTGTTCAAGCTTGGCCCCGATCAGATCTTAAGGCGTTGTGTAAGGGAGGAGGAAGTCTTTGACATTCTCCTCACCTGTCATGATGGGCCTTGTGGAGGACATTTTGCGGCAAAGAGAACTGCCTTTAAGATCCTGCAGGTAGGCTACTATTGGCCCACACTTCATCAAGATGTCAGAAGATATGTTAGCCAGTGTGACCAATGCCAAAGAATGGGGAAACCGACCCAAAGGGATGAGATGCCTCTCCAACCTCAAGTGACTCTCGAGCCATTTGAGAAGTGGGGCATGGACTTTGTGGGCCCAATCAATCCCTCTTCGAGGCAAAGATCCTACATCATAGTGTGTACTGACTACTTGACAAAGTGGGCAGAGACTAAAGCAATCAAAGCAGCAACTGAAGAAAAGGTGGTTGAGTTCTTAAGAGAGAACATCTTCTACAAGTTTGGCTACCCAAGAGAGCTGGTGATCGATCAAGGGAGCCAGTTCACCTCTAACTTGGTTGAAGATCTATTGGCTCATCACAAGATCAAGCATAGGACTTCCACCCCTTATCATCCTCAAGCCAATGGGCAGGTGGAAGTCACCAATAGAGCTCTAGAAGGGATCTTGACCAAAGTGGTAGACAGCAGCAGAAAAGACTGGGCAGATCACCTAGTTGAAGCCACATGGGCTTACAACACCACTTGGAAGACCACCACCGGTTTCACACCTTATGAGCTGGTCTATGGGAAGAAAGCTTTGCTGTCCATTGAATTTGAGTATAACACTTTGAGGTTGGCAGCTCAGCTGGACCTAGATCTCAGCCATGCACAGCAAGAAAGGCTATTGCAGCTGAATGGACTGGATGAACACCGCATGCAGGCCCTCCTTCACTAAGAGGTGGTTCAACTTCAGAGGAAGGTGTGGCATGACCAACATCTCCATGACAAACAATTTCAGCCGGGAGATTGGGCTTTGTTGTATGATTCCAGATTCAAAGATTTCAAGGGGAAGTTGAGAACCAGATGGCTAGGACCATATGTGGTGGAACAGTGCCATGACAATGGATCTGTCCTCATTCGAACCATTGATGAGGAATCCATTCCCATGCTTGTAAATGGGCACCGATTGAAGATCTATAGAAGACCTCTCTCAAGACAAGAGTTTATCAGCACTATGGAGAAATCTGTTTTGGTCATAGAGAAGGGTTCTGCATCCACTTTGGGCATACCCTGAAGGATCTAAAACACCAAAAAAAAAAAAAAAAAAAAGGGAAAAAATAAAGATCCTTGGGTGAAAACCTCTCTGAGGCGCCCAAGGCAGGCAGTGGGGGTGAAAACCTCATTGATGCGCTCCTATTGTCTTTCAAGAAAAAAGAGGAAAATAAAGATCCTTGGGTGAAAAACTCTCTGAGGCACCCAAGGCAGGCAGTGGGGGTGAAAACCTCATCGAGGCGCTCCTATTGTCTTTCTAAAAAAAAAAAAAAAAAAAGAAAAAAGAAAAAAGAGAAAAAAACAATCAGCACAATAAAAAGGTTTGCATGCAGATGTTCTATGGAGGAGAAGAAGCCTCTCCACTCCAAGCCAGGGGCCTTCATCATGCTAGCAAAGGATGTCATCAGCACCTCCTCCAAGAACAGCAATGTTTTTAAGGTATGTGCAGTTATTATCATGCTTTGGATCTTCTACAGGAGGATACAGTTTTTCTACAGGAACAGACAGTCTTCCTACAGGAAGACGTGGATCTTCTACAGGAAAGTGCCAAATTTCTACAGGAAGCTCTGTGTTCTACAGGAAACTTCCTGTAGAAGGTTACGATGGCCGAAATGTGTTTCAAATGAAGATCTAGCGACTGAGGAGTGGATTGAATGCATGCATGTCAATGATGGCACCCCTGAACATTGCCATTATCGTCCTTCACCACCCTCGTCGCCATGCAACCCAGATCCCTGCAGCAGCACACCAAAGTAATCAGTTCTCGTGAGAAAGCACCTGTCAAAGAGAAACTAAGCACCGAGAACCATACCACATCCATGTTGATACATCAGAAGCGCTGGGATCATGATCGAGAAGCCAAAACCGCCAGCATGCAGCATACACCCGAGAAGAAAGAACGGTGACAAGACCCCTCGCGGGGATCCTGTAACAGTTCGACCTGCTCAAGTGAAGACCGTTCACAGCACCGCCATCTGAGATCAAACACGGGCGCATGAACGCAGATCCATCCACTCCATCGCCAGCATCCTGTAACCACGAGCCTATAGGAATGTGCAGCCACATGCGGCAGGTGGATCCATCGCTAAAAAAATCTGGAAATCATGTGCAGCTGCGCACAGGTAAGTGTTCTAATCCTTCTCTCCATCAAACTGCATGATTATTACTTCGATTTGTTTTGCATGGCATAAAGGTGAATGGTTGAGCGGCCTAAAGGCCAGTGATGGGTCACATCGGTTAGTAAAGGGATAGTCAGAGGACGAGGTGGCAACCACGACGAGAGACACACGCAGCAAGCACGTGAAGATCAGTCCCGTCAACCGAGAAGTGAAGTTTAACCGAAAAGGGCGGCGGCAGATCTGTGGGAATGAATGCGGCAACAAACGAATGTGCAGGCGGATGAGGGGTGACGTCACCCAACGGTCCGGCGGGGACAGCTCACCCCCGCGCCACGAGCTGCGCCGATTCAAAATCTAATCGGCTCGATTAAGCGTGTATCTCCATCAACCTCACTTCAAAACTCGAGTAGATCCTCTGCTTACCTCTGCATGTTGACACGCCGAGCTCTCGGCTACCTGAACGCTAGTAAAGCACCTCTCGACCGCCAGCCAGCTAAAAGCTCTTCCCGAAGCCTGCACACTGCTCCTACAGGAACAGTTTCTACAGGAACGCCGTCCTACAGGAAGCAGTTTCTACAGGCACGCGGCTCTACAGGAAGGTGAAGTCTTCACGTAAAAAAAAAGGTGGCAGAAAAGAGGTAACCCTGCAACTCCTTCCGCAATTGGTTTTTTAAAAGGTGGCAAGGCAATTAGTCACAGTGTGGTCATAAAAAAATTTTGGTTTGCCGTGCCTATACTATCGCTCCTACAGGATAGCTGTATAATCACACTGTGGTCTGAAAATTCATTGCATGTTCTGTCTTTAAGACCGAATTTCCTGTGTATCCACCACCTCTGGTACAAACACTGTGTTCATCATGCCTGGCGGGTTTATCAGGCGAGAACCCGCTAATTCAAATGCATTAAGGAGAAACCCGGCAGTGGTTGAGCTCTTCACTAGAGCACAATGGATGCCTTTCTGTGATAAACTACAGGGCTACGATGAGGAAGTAGCCGAGGAATTTTTGCAGGCTCTGCAGCCTAAATCACAGACGTTGGCCACGGTAACCTTCAGAGGTCTCAGCCTCAAACTCACCCTTGAGCATATCAGTCGGATTACAGAGTTGCCCATGGGTCTGCCGTGGGACAAAGAAGAGCGGAAGCAGAGCCAGCAAGCAAAGAAGGAGTTCTTCCCACCGGAAGAGTCATTCACCGAAGACAAAAATGGAGTCAAAAGGGCAAGCCTGTTGCCGCCATGGAACGAAGTCAGTCTACAAATTATGAAATATATCACCTGTGAGGGCCGATATAGCATTGTATATGCGTATCACTTCAGGCTGCTTAACGAACTAAGACACCAGATTGACCTCCCTGCAGCACAGAGGTTGAGCATTCCTTACTTTCTACTACAATCCTTAATGGAGTGTTCCACCAAGCTCAAGGACGGAATTCCGGACCAGATAGCCCACCATGGGCTAGTCAAGCTCCTCGTGGAGGATGCTCTCCGCTCATATAAAGTTCCCCTCGCTTGGGAATCATTTAAGAACTTATCAAGAACAGGGAACATAAAAATGTTGCTTGAAGAAGCGGAATCCTCTAACGGAGAAGAAGACGAGCCGGAAGCCGGGAGTAAGAAAGGAAAAAGCCAAAAAGTTCCGGCTCCAGCACAGAAAAAGGAACGAAAGAAGAAGGAGGAGGGAGAAGATGACAAAGTCAAAGAGGACACCCTCATCCTATCAGCAAGAGAACAGAGGTTGAAGAGCAGGGCAGTCAAAGCTGAGGTGGCCCCTGCCAGCCCAAGCACCTCGTTAGCTTCTGCAGTCAAAGCCAAACGCAAAAGCCACGCAACAAGGCAAGAGAAGGTGGTGAGAATTGCATCTGCAGGAACGCAATCACAGGCTTCTACAGGAAGCCCGAAAACGCAAACTCAGGCTTCTACAGGAAACCCGAAAACAAAGGCAAAGGTTTCTACAGGAAGCCCGAAGATCAGTAAGGAGCAGGCTTCTACAGGAAGCCCAAGAGCAACGACCAAGGCTTCTACAGGAAGCCCGGAAATTGCTGGGAAACAGGCTTCTACAGGAGGCCCAAAGATGGAGATAAAGGCTTCTACAGGAAGCCCGAAGACAGAGACAGGGGCTCCTACAAGAATCACTAGGCTGGAAAGAGGGGTTCCTACAAGAGGCCCGAAGGTCATTGAAAAACAGCCTCCTCTAGAGAGCCCTAAGACAAAGAAGGAATCTTCTACAGGAGGCCCGAAAGCGGGCAAAGCAGGGTCTTCCACAGGAAGCCTGAAATTTAAAAAGGAGGGGCCCTCTACAAGGAGCTCCGAGAAAGAAAAACACAAGAAAGAGAAGGCTAACATCCTCGATAAGGAGGCAGCAGCGGCACTGGCTGTCCTCAGCACTCCTCCAAAACCGAAAGAGAAAAGGGAGAGGGAGACCCCTCTGCCACCTGAAGCCACGAGAAGCAAGAGGATGTCCCCAAGCAAGCCACAGCCTTCACCCAGTGGCCATACCACTTCAGGGGATGTACCTACTTCACCCATTGCAAGAACCCCCTCTAAACAATCAGCTACCCCCGAAAAAGGGAGCCCAAAAATAACTTCCTGGACACGAAAGATAGGCCAGTCGCCTTCTGAAGCCCGACTCAAGGAAATAGAAAAAGGCAAGGAAGCATCACCCTCATCACCATCAGGGGCAGAAAAGGCAGGACCATCAAAAGCAGAAAAGAAACAGCCTGTTCCGGTCCCGAGTCCTCGGCCAAGGACAAGGAGCAGGGGCAAGGTTGCTCAAGGATGAGCAAATGGTTCAGCTGGGGGGTGATGATGAGCCCCAATTTTGGTACAATTTGGGCTCATTTTTGGCCTATTTTGCTTGCTCAAACCATTCATTTTTATTGTTTATGCATACACTTCTTAGTTTATTCATGTTGTTTGTAGGAGAAAGGATAGGCACTTTATCCACGTAGCTAATGCATTGTGATTCCAGGTTTTGGCATTAAAAGGGAGCAAAAGACAACGAAAAGGTGGCAAGGAGACAACTAGTTGGCATTGCTGACATAAGGAGAGGTTGTCCACGGTTTTGGGGGACATTCCTCGTGATCCTCACCAAGAACTCCGAGCCCACTTCAGCCTCCCTCCGAGCTTAATACACGGCCAGCTGTTCTACAGGAACAGCAGTTCAAAACTGCTCTACAGGAAATAGCATTTATGACCATCCTACAGGATCAGCAGTTAAACTATAGATTGAACAGCCGAGCTCCTAGAATCATGGATATCTGTTGGAGCATCGTTTTGTATAAGTATAGAAGCCTTAGCCTTGGTTAGGTTGTTGAAACTCTCGTATTACTATTGTAATTTTGGAGCACAGCTCAAGTTTCGTTCTCTTTTGTAAGCCAATTTGGCATGTTATCAGATTATGAATAAAGAAGGCCACTTTTGAGTTAGTTCTGAGTTTTCTCAAGGAGCTATAGCTCTCAGGTGAGGGCCCAACCTGAGAGCCATAGTCCTCCTCCGTGTTGTAATGCATTTACCATTAGTTCCAGCACTTGAGTTTGTTTAGTTTCCTATGCAATTCGGATTTCCAGCTTGTTGGTTTAGTTGTTTTCATTAGCATAGATAGGACTGGTATGATGCTTTGCTTTCAGTATTCGAGTTTGATAGGTTGGTAGAATAAATCTCTTGGAGCTCCATCAAAAACAAGTTGCAAAAGGCTCACTGCCATCTCACCGTTGGGATTGGGGTGTAGACCATGATCAGCCACCAAAAAGAACAGCAGTCGTTTCATCTCCACGCAAGTTGCCACATGAACGTTTTTATTGAAAATCCATTCATATATTCTCGACATTGATCCATACTGCACTCTCACGCATTAGTTTCATTTCTTGTTTTCCATTTCGGATTTGTAGGTTTCATGGCATAATAGGTTAATGAATCTCTTGTTTTGATGCACAGGTCATTTGTTTCATTTACGCTGCTCTTTCTCAAGCCACTTCCTTCGTCGTTTTCTCCATCCACCTGCAAGTTCTATTCATCCTCTACCTCACTCACTTGCCCTCCAACTCTCTCATTCCACGTACCGCTCCATTTCCTTCACTCTCGTTGATTTCACCCTTCCAAAACATCAACCCATTGCATGCACCCTTCCTTCGTCTGACTTGCCATTTCCTAAGACATCATTAGGTCCATCTCCATCTCCCTTAGCCTCCCACACCACTCCAACACTCCATCCACTCCTAAAATCTCCACGACCAACCATCCTGTAGACGTGCACAGCCATCCTGTAGAAAACAGAGTATCCTGTAGAATTCCCAGCAGCCTTCCTGTAGGAGGCCATTCACTTCGTTGCCGAGCTTCTGAACGTGAGGGACCTCTGTGGATGGGTGTTGAGGATCCTTAGGAACCTCTCCAAGCCTCCCCAACCTGTCCCACACTTTCCTTCCATCTCCATCCCACCTGCACAATCAAACCCTAGTTAGGCCAAGGTCACAATCACTCCACACACTTAAAGGAAAAACACAAAAACACATTTCTCATGATGCCAGTAGCTTAGACCCATGCATTCATACTTGTTAGAGGCAATGACAGCATTCATAAGAGTTGCACCCACATTCTTTGCATTATAGAGGATAGACTAGTTAAATTAGGGTTTCATAGATTTACATGCTTTAAGTTGCTTTTGATTCAGTTTGTCAAGTAGAGTAGCCTTTCTTTGAAGTTAACTTTCGTCCATCATTGATAAAGCTTCTTCTGTGAGCCTATAGAAGTTGGCTTAAGCCCTAGCGGACTTGTGCCAGCTGACCAAGTGACAGCTGCGACAAGGGCTAGTACTTGTGCATACAGCACCGTCGCTTCCAAGTTTGTACGAACTACCGGGTTGATAAAATTAAGAGACAGGAAGCCCCAGGAGTTGTAGCATTATTGCTACAATACTGGAGCTCACCACCCATCGCTATGTTTTAATGAGCCTAGCGATAGGGAAACTCGTTCTCGTCTAAAGACAAGTTTGTCGCTATTTAATGAATTTAACGAGTCTAACGACAAGGATAACTCGGTCCTTTTCATTTTTAGAGAGTCTGAAAAGGTACATAAAGTCAACTCCAGAATTCCTTTTTCGTCATCTAATCCCTTAAGTCCGAAAAAGTATAAAACAATACAGAAGGGATGAATTTTCGATTGCTTTAATGAGCCGAACAAAACAAGCGCTCGATCTTTTTGTGCAATAATCCCTCAGGTCCAAAAAGATTAAAATCTAGAGGAGGGATAGCTCTTCCGGTCGCTTTAACGAGCTGGAAGGCCAAAACTCGGCAAACTTTTCATATTTTACGAGTCAGTGAAAAGAGCTCAAAGAAGCCTCGTCTTTTGAGGAACGAGTGATGAACAGGGCAGCAGCAGATTCCAGGTACAGGTTGGAATATTCCAATCACGGCAGTGTCACAAGGATGGCTTAGTGAAATCACTCTTCGCAGCTGTTCCTCAAAATGGGTAAACAAACATATGGAGATGAACGATTGGCCAAATGAACGGATGGAGGTGAGACTGCAAGAACACGACCAAGGGCTTTAATATGGCTGTCAAAGGTTACATTTACCAAGGTTATTTACCGGTTCATTTTTTCTGGGTGAGCTTGAACTCTAGGGGAAGATTGCTCACAACTTATGTTTATTTTTTAACGAGCATGAACTATGTGCTAACACTGCTTGGATCTTGCGTTTATTTTTTAACGAGCATGAACTGTGTGCTAAAACTGCTCGATTCTTGCATGCCCCCAACATCATAATAACGCATGTCAAAGGAGGGTGCCCCCCAAGCTTCATTGCATTCAACTTGGTGGTTGGAATGAAGGTTTACCTTTGAATTTTGAAAAGGGGATTTGTTTCATTTTTTAATGAGGTTGACATAGTAAAAGAACTATCCTCATGACTTCTTGTTTCATTTTTTAACGAGGTTGACACGAGATAAGAACCGTCCTCGGGGCCCACTGTGTTTACAATATTTCCATTAGGGCGATGATCCATGCTGACAAAATATTTAGGAATCTTCCGAATCCGTTAGATATAGAAGATTTCACATTGTAGGTTTCCACTGGGGCTACTTCCGCCAGATTACTTGCCGGCGGTAGGGCAAAAGTACCCATTAAGGCAGGGTCTTTTAGGAGACCTACTCCGATATTTTGGAGTGATTGATTACTTTCATGGATCATTGTGCTGCTTCCCGTAACTTGAGAACTGTTGGGGAGAAATGTTTGTTGGTCGACGATTGTAATTTTTCCTTGAAAAGGAAATACAATCCTCCTGAAGTAGGTCGACACAACTGCAGCCATGGCATATATCCAAGGCCTTCCCAGTAGGATGTTGTAATCGACGTTTCCGTCGATTACTTCAACATCAACTTCTACTGTTTTGCCCCCCAGTTCAACTTGCAAGTTACTTAAAATCCCGTATGGAGTGTATGATCGTCCATCAAATGCTTTTAAGGTCGTTGATGATTTCGACAAGGGTGGTGAGCCTAAATTTTTCCAGCAACTCATCGACATAAGACATGTAGATGCCCCCTCATCAATAATTGTTCGATGAACAGTTTTGTTGAGGGCTTTCACTTGAATAAGGAAAGCTTGTTGAGCTGGTAACTGAGGGTCATATCCTTTATGATCAAAGGCCACTAGATTGGAATCCATTGGGCCAATCCCACCTATAGCTGATAATAAAGCTTGCTCTGGGGAGGTACAATTTTGCGCTACCTCAGGCGTCGACATGGCGGACGACGATTGAGCCAGGTCCTCTATTATATTATAATCCTGTGTTATTTTTTCACGAGGATTAAATGTAGATTTGTGTACTACTCCCTTTGGCGACTTTATCATTGGTTCAAGAATGATGGGTGGCACAACTTTGGTCAAAGTTGTTGTTGAACTACTAGGTTGTTTATTTGCCTTGTTGTTCAACTGCTTTGGATCCCTGTAATCTTTATTCCTTGTCAAAGCATTATCCTGCTGCTTTGAGGTGGACAACATAAGCACTTGGGATCGGGAAGCATTTTGATTCGCAACCAGATTTTGTCTTGGATTAGAAAACGGATCAGTCAATACTGCCGGGGTTTTTGAACTCTTGAAGAGTTTCTTAACTTCAGGTATATGTGGACAATCTTTTGTCCAATGATCCTCATCGCATATATGACACCCTGTCGGGGGTCTCCCTTTCCTTTTCTTTTTCTTCTTGCCCCCTGGTTGCTTCAGTTGTTTGCCCTTGTTGGTCGACATGGCATTTACTTCTGAGGCAAGAAGTTCCTCATTTGCATTTTGACTAGAAATTTTGCGTTTGCCAGTCACGCCATTACTGGCGTGAGAGTTAGTATTCGATTCAGGAGGGGGAGGAATTGAAAATTCAGGTCTAGGGGCGTCAGGTATTTTGTCGTAGAGCGTGCCCGACTGAGTATATACTAAGTCTAAGTATTGAGCACGAGCAATGACTTGCTCCTCTGTTACGACTCCTCCCTTGGCCACATCTTCCGTTATAGCCGGAAGTAACGAATTTATAAACCATTCAGCTAACAGCTGATCGGGAACGTAAGTTTTCACCATCCTACGACGACGTCGCCACTCATGTATATGATCAGATATGTGAGTGGTCGTTGTCTGTTTGAAGTTGGTAAGGAGTTCTGTTCCCGTTTCATACCTTATCGGTAATTGAAAATGGGTTAAGAAAGTCGTGGCTAAGGAGCTGAAATTGTCGAAAGAGGCTCTTGGCAATTCAATGTACCATTTAGCCGCTGGACCTGTCAATGTCCTCTGGAAGAGGCGAAGTCTTATCGAATCATCATTCAGGGTGTTTGATGAACACCATAGGTGGAATGTCATCACATGATTCGATGGATCTTCGCCTGGATTTCCATTGAATTTAGGGATGTCCGATGGAAGTTTATGCAGAATCGCTGGCCACCAAGGGGCATAAGCAATTGGATCATTCGTCAGCCGGTTTAGATCTGGAAATTCTAGAGTTGCTACAAAGGGCAACTGTTGGTTCAGGTTCGGTGAAGCATATCCAGGATAAGATGGTATCGCCTGAGCAATGGGTCTTTGCAGACCAGCATAATGCTGACAACTTTGACAAAGTTGATGGGCATAACCATTATAGCATGGTTGCCCATTACTCACAAAGACTTGTTGCTCAGGTCCTTGATATGATTGCTGGAATGGCGGTTGTTGAGATCGAACCAGCTCTGGTTGTTGGACCATTTGCTGTTGACCAATACTGGATGGTTGACCAAGATGAGGAGTCACAGTACTTGTTTGAGCCTGAGTCGCTCCAGATAAGGAGGCACCACCCTGAGATTGTGATTGAGCCGCTGAGACAAGAGGTTGTTGTATTACAACAGGTAGCGCTTGTACTTGCGACGCATTCGCCATAGCAGGTGTGGTGGGAATATTCGACAGAGGGTGTACTGGTTGCATTGAATATGCAACTCCTGATTGTTGAGGCAGCATTGGTACCCGACCGCTGGATGTAATTCCAGTTTGACCTGATCCTTGTTGTAAACTCTCATATGGTTGTTCTCTAGGAGGGAACAATGAAAGAGCATACTGCCCTCCACATGGTGGAAATCCAGTACTTAAAGGGTAAATTGGCCTTTGAAGACACACTGGATCAATTTGTTGAGTTTCAACATAAGAAGTACCAGATGATAATCCGGATGAAGAAAAAGGAACTAACCATATTGTCGTCCCTGATGGGACTGCGGCTTGTTGTTGACAATTTTCCGGGACAGATGGTATACCAGCGAACATCGTTGGAGTAGCAGCAGGAGGTTCTGCTGCTGCTGTGTTAGACGATACAGTCCTAGATGTCGACGGTTGTTCAGACATATCTAGTCTATCCAAAAGATTTCTTAGTGATTTTACAAGAACTTACGATGCCAAAAGACTAACTTCGAAGATCAACGCAGGAATAGGAGGTGATTATGTTCCGTTTAAAATGAATTTTATTATGACGACGCTTTTAGACACAACTTGCTTTTTCACTTTTTAAGAGTCGAGAAAAAGCTAAAGATGACTCTAGTCTCCTTCGATGTATTAACGAGCCCGAAGTGACAAATGCTCGGATGGACTTTTTCAGTTATAGAGTTTGAAAAAGGCCAAAAGAAACTACTCTGGAGTTCTAGGCAAGGGTGTGCCAAACCTTTCGCGAAACCACAGAATACGTTTTACGGTACGAGTGGTCGATCTTCGTGAATGCTGTGTTCACTGCATCGCGATCAGTAGGGCGGCCGACACGGCTTCCTATGGATAAAGGCTTTATTCCTATAGGGGTCCCCCAATATACGCGACGGTACGCGGGGGCACAAGTCCGTATTAGTGCTATCGTCCCTCAGGAGGAATCACCCACCTTCGTAGAGATCAACAGTCACTATGTTTAACGACGCCGGTTCACGTCTCTACCTAGACCTCTACTGTGTTTCGTTATGTTTCAAAGCGTTGTTAGATAAATTCAGTTCTTTTTAGGTTGATCTTGTTTATCAGTTTGCCTTTATGGATCACCACGTGATGTGTGAGACAACTCCTAAATGCAGTCTAAGAATGATAAGCAAGCTTTTTCAATTCTTTCAACTTATGAAAACCTTAACTACTGAAGGAAAAGAAAGACATCATCTTTTCAAACAGATCATAGAGCACACACTAATGCACTTTCCCTAAATCGACATGCAAACAGTCAAATGCAAAATGCACAATGCATGTATTTTCTTTTCCCTTTCTTAATGTTGATGTATTACAAAAAGAAAGTTGTTATATAACTTTGATTTCGATTTCAAGCGAAAGTAAACAAGCTAGTCCAAAATCAAAAGACACCTTAAGATTTACTCGTTTAAACACTGGAAATGCATGAAATCAAACCATAATGACGAAAGTAAAAAGACTAATCAGCTATGGACAGCAAACAAGCTAACTCTTTAGACCAGCAAAATGCCTAACACAGGTTCAGATCTAAGAGGCCAAAGCAAGACTAGTTCACTTTTCGTTATGGGAAATTGTAAATGATGGAAGAAATACAAAAGAACAAGTACAATTTCGTTATATAACAGAGGCGGAATGATGGCAAGTAAGGTTGGTTTCAGAATAGGTACAAGACTGGTAACTGGCTGCAAAACCTATAGTGAAAACAGGCAAGAAAAAGGGAGGAAACCCCAAATGCACAAGGCAAAATTGGGCCAACGCAGGTGCTGCACAGCCAGTCTGGCTCTCAGCGCAGGTAGCCCCTTCGGGACCTGCGTTGCAAAGAAGGTAGCCTGTGTACTACCTGCTTTGGAAAACGAAAGTTGCGTTTTCACAGTTTCCGGGTCACAATTTTCTCAAAAATTCACGGTTTTTGCTCAAATCAGAAGCAATCAGTCAAGCACACTCAAAGGGATGACAAGGAAGGTGAAAAGCTATCACTAAGAGCTTACAAGGATCCTTGTAGATCAGCTCTTCAAATCATGAACATGCTCAGAAATGAGCTAGAGTAGCTGCCCTCTACTTCGCTTTTGATATAGTCAAAAGCTTTTCGATTTGGTACTCTTTTGTTCAGGAAATGAATAGCGAAATACTACAAACAATCAAACAGATACGATCCCCAGCGGAGTCGCCAGTTTGTTGTAGGGAAAAGTATCCGATTCGGATGACCCTATCCCACTCTAAGGGTGATAGTACCTCAACAACAACTGTAAAGAAAACTACTTAAGGTTTACTTCTTTACGAAAGCAAGAGAGAATGAGGAAATGCACTAACCGTTGCCTTGCGCTTAATGTCGAATCCAAACTCTTCTCTTTGGCTGCTTGCTCCCAGCTCCTTGCTCTTTTGTTGGCCTAGCTACAATGAGATCCTGCAAAATAACAAAGAAGGAAACTACAAGAAGCATGCAATCATAACTGATTCACGGATTAGCATAAATCAAATATACAATTATCACAATACATTATTGAAACAAGTGCATATAGAAGAACCTCAATAGCTTTTATTAATGAAGAAGTAAAGTTCTGAGAAGGTTACAACCATTGAAGGCCCCAATCCAGCAACACCTCCCAGCAGAAAGAATTTCTCCTCTTCACCCCCTTCAAGCAATCACCCAATAGCTCCATAGTGAAACCAACAGCATATCATTACTTTGCACAAAATTCGAGCCTCCTGAGCTCATAGGAGAGAGCTCAATATATAGATGAATTGAGAAAGGATGAGTCAGCTTGCAACTGATGTGTAGCTGCCTTGTGTCCTCTCTCTCTTCAGTTGATCTTCAGTTCTTGAGTCCACTTGGTGAACTTTGCTTCCACTTGGAGAAACAGAGCCTCTGACTCATCACAAGGCGAAATCCCTAATCCAAGTGTCATTTTTGGAACAATGACTCAGTGTGCCACTTGTCCCATCTCGCTCAACGCAGGTGGCCTTTGTCCTACCTGCTTTGCAACGCAGGTACACCATGGAGGAGTTGAGTTTCAGCGCAGAAGCCTAGTGGAGCACCTGCTTTGATTTCAGGATTGCTTGTTTTTGAGTGTTTTCAGGTGGAGAACTGATCTGAGAGCTGTTGGTTTGCTGACCTTGTTCCTCTAGGGGTAGGAACATCATGTTTAGGGAACTTTGGATCCCTTGGATTATTGACAATTCATGCCTGATGCTGCAAGGCACAAAATTGTCTATAACAATAATGGAGCACATTGAGGAGTTCCAAAAATTGAACCTAAGGGTAAAAGATATTCCAGAGGAGCATAGGATTGATGTGTTCATAGGGTCTTTAAAGGATAATATCCAACATGATGTTTGCCTTTGGGAACCTGATTCATTAGAGAAGGCATTCAGGTTAGCAAGAAAAATGGAAAGCAAAATTATGGCAACTAGGAAGCATACCATTCACAACTATAAAGACGGAAGTGTTGTTGCCCCTAGTCTTCCACAACCTACAAGGTTGACACCACAACAATTGGAAGAAAAAACAGCAAAAGGGCTTTGTTACAATTGTGATAGCAAACACACAAAAGGTCATAGGTGTGCTGAGAAGAAATTATTCTACATAGATTGTGAAGAGGAAGAAGAAAAGGAGCAAGAAAGGTCAAAAGAAGAGGATATACTCCAGGAACAAAGCCTAGATGAAGAAAAAATAAATCTGACCATATCTTGTAATGCGTTGGCGGGAATCACCACTCCTCAAACCATCAAGATAGAAGGACAAATCAAGAAGAAAAAGGTAATAGTGTTGATTGATTCAGGAAACACCCACAATTTTATTCATTGTAGGGTAGCAAAAGAATTGAATTGCTTCCTATATCCAGCACCAGAGTTTCAAGTGATGATTGCAAATGGAGGAACAATAAATTTTTCTGGAAAGTGCCATAATATCAAGCTATCCATGGGAGAATATGTATTGACTAGCCCAATGCTTTCCATTCCAATGGGAGGTGCTGATGTTGTACTAAGAGTCCAATGGCTACAATCCTTGGGTACAATAGCTTTTAATTTTCAAGAACTTTTCATCAAATTTTATACGGAAGGAAAAGAAGTTGAATTAAGGGGTATTGCAGGGAAACCAAGAAAGATAATTAGCTCTAATGGCATGACAAAGCTTCTAAAAAAGGAGTAAAGAGGTGTAATTGCACAATTATGTTCGCTAGATGTTTCCACATTGGAATCATCTATTTCTCCAGATCTCCAAAAAGTCCTGGAAAATCATTCCAAGGTATTTGAGACTCCCAAAGGTCTCCCACCTATGCGTGATCATGATCATGCTATTCATCTGATTCCAGGAAGTGTTCCTCCAAACATTAGGCCGTACAGATATCCCTATGTCCAAAAAAGTGAAATTGAACGTATGGTTGCAGAAATGCTAGAGGCTGGTATAATTCAACCGAGTCAAAGTTCTTTCTCAGCTCCAGTAGTATTGGTGCACAAGAAGGATGGATCATGGCGCATGTGTCCGGATTATAGGGAGCTCAATAAGCTCACTATTAAAGATAAGTTCCCCATTCCTCTTATTGATGAATTACTAGATGAATTGCATGGATCAATTTACTTCACCAAGTTGGATCTTCGTTCAGGATATCATCAAATTAGAATGAAGATTGAAGACATTCCGAAAACGACATTTAGAACTCATGAGGGTCATTATGAATTTTTGGTCATGCCTTTTGGCCTTACCAATGCACCTTCAACATTTCAAGGTTTGATGAATTCAATTTTCAAACCATTCCTCCTTAGAAAATTTGTGTTAGTATTTTTTGATGATATACTAATCTACAGCAAGTCTTGGAAGGATCATGTTGAACATGTTGACAGGGTGCTACAACTATTGGAGGAGAAACAATTATATGCAAAAAGATCCAAATGTTTCTTTGGAGTCCAAGAGGTGGAATATTTGGGCCATATTGTATCTCATGAAGGAGTTAAGGTAGACCCTAGAAAAATTAAAGCCATTAAGGAATGGAAAATCCCCACATCCATAAAGCATCTGCGAGGATTTCTTGGGTTGACAGGGTATTATCGCAAGTTTGTTAAGAATTATGGGAGAATAGCAGCACCTCTAACAACATTATTGAAGAAAGATTCATTTTCATGGACTCCGGAAGCAACAAAGGCCTTTGAACATCTTAAAGAGGCAATGTGCCAAGCACCGGTCTTAGCTACACCGGACTTCACAAAAACCTTTATTGTGGAATGTGATGCTTCAGGAAATGGAATTGGTGTTGTTCTAATGCAAGATGAGAGACCCATTTCTTTTGAAAATCATCCAATCAAGGGAAAGTTTTTAAGAAAAGCTATTTATGAGAAGGAAATGTTGGCAATACTCCATGCACTTAAGAAATGGCGACCCTACCTAATGGGAAGACACTTCAAGGTAAAAACGGATCATGATAGCCTTAAATACTTTTTAGAACAAAGATTATCCTTTGAAGAGCAACAAAAGTGGGTCACAAAGATGTTGGGTTATGACTTTGAAATCATCTACAAAAAAGGAAAGCAAAATGTGGTGGCAGATGCACTCTCAAGAAAGGATGAGGATGTGGAAGCATTGATGTGTGCCATTTCTATTATCCAACCAGATTGGATAAATGAAGCAAGGGAGGAATGGAAGAATGACGAAGAAGTGTGGGCACTTATTCGAAAGCTACAACAAGATTCCAGTACTTCTGATACATTTAGCTGGAAAAATGATTCGTTATGGTACAAAGATTGCTTATACCTCTGTAAGAATTCCCAGCTAAAACAAAAGATTCTTATGGAACTGTACACTTCTCCCTTAGGAGGGCACTCAGGATTTTTAGAAACTTACCACGGGGTTAAGAAGGAATTTTTTTGGGATGGCCCCAAATCAGATATTCAAAAGTTTGTGGCGGAATGTTTGGTTTGCCAACAAAATAAAGTTGAAACAATTAAGACACCGGGTCTATTACAACCTTTATCCATTCCAAGCCAACGTTGGGAGGAGGTTTCAATGGATTTTATCACAGGTTTACCCAAGTCTGAGGGAAAGAGTGTCATCATGGTGGTAGTTGACAAACTTACCAAGTATGCACACTTTTGTGCATTATCACATCCATTTAAAGCCAGTATAGTTTCTACTGCATTTATGGAAACAGTTCAAAAGCTACATGGAAACCCAAAGATTATTGTAAGTGACAGAGATCCCATTTTCACTGGAAATTTTTGGACATAATTATTTTCTTGTCTTGGTACTCAGTTAGCTCATAGCTCATCTTATCATCCTCAATTTGATGGGCAAACTGAGATAGTAAACAAATGTTTGGAAGGATATCTTCGTTGCTTTGTATCTGATAAACAAACACAATGGGTCAATTGGTTTCCTCTGGCTGAATGGTGGTATAACACTTCCTTCCATAAAGCAACAAAAATGACCCCATTTATGGCACTTTATGGGTATCAACCACCATCCATCACATCATATTTAAGAGAAAATTCTAAGGTTCAGGCAGTGGAACATCACATCGAACATCAACAACAGGTCCTCCAACTCTTAAAGGATAACCTCGTGTTGGCACAAAATAGAATGAAACAACAGGCAGATCAACATCGCTGTGAAAGAAGTTTTGATGTAGGTGATTAGGTATTCCTACGGCTACA
This sequence comes from Pinus tabuliformis, assembly GCA_031772625.1. NCBI lineage: Eukaryota > Viridiplantae > Streptophyta > Pinopsida > Pinales > Pinaceae > Pinus > Pinus tabuliformis. Next base: position 2,061,875,866 of record CM062818.1, read on the forward strand.
ACCATATAAGAAAATGTCCCTAAAGCAAGCTAAGAAGGATAATAAATTATCACCAAAGTATTATGGTCCGTACAAGGTGTTGCAAAGATTGGTACTATGGCATACAAATTGGAGCTTCCTGCAGCTTCTCGATTGCACCCAGTTTTCCATGTTTCATGTTTAAAGAAGGTTATAGGTGACAAGCTCCCAATTCAAACAATATTGCCAGAACTTGACGAGGAAGGAAAAATTATATTGGAAAAGGAAGTAGTCACAGAAACAAGAACTCGACAGCTACGAAATCGATCAATTTCAGAGTATCTTATCAAGTGGAAGAACTTATCTGCTGAAGATTCCACATGGGAGGATGAGAATTTTATGCAGAAGTATCCAGAACTACTCAAGCGTTGAGGACAACACTTTTTTGAAGGAGAGGGGCATGTTGGGTCCCTATAATACTAGTGATTACCCCATTACTATTGTAGTTATACCCCTTATTTATATTGTTGTGCCCCTATTACCCCCATATTGTTATTTCTGTGCCCCATAGAATCCCTCTATTGTTATTTTTGTGGCTTTATATTATTATTGTTAGGTCGGCTGGATTATATTGTGACTCCTTATACTCCTATATATAGAAAGGAGGTTTTGTCATTTGTATCATCGAATAATTGTTCATTTATGTAATGTAAAGGAGGTTTCCCCCTCGAAGAGGCTGAATTCTAAGGTGTTGATCTATCTTTTCTATCTTTTCTTGAGCTGGTTTCATAACATTATTTCACTACATGCTTTGGTGGGCATTTCTTCACCTCAAACTCTCAAAATTCGAGGCTTTCTTAAACATCGACTAGTAGTGGTATTGATTGATAGTGGCAACACTCATAACTTTATCCATTAGTGAGTCATCGAAGCTATTCATTAATTTTTGCAGGAAGTCTCTAATTTCCAAGTCCTTATCATTGATGGGGGGACCATGAAATGTGAAAGCTACTGTGAAAATATTAAACTTTAGATGGGAGACTACCACCTAAACACCCACATGTTTGCTATTGAAATGGGTGGTCATGACATTGTCTTGGGTGTTGAATGGCTTCTCACACTAGGCCCAATCACAATGGATTTCTAGGAGTTATATATGAGCTTTAAGCAAAATGACCACATTCATACATTACGTGGACTCTAAACAGGTACTCCTATTATCATCAACTCACATCGAATGGAAAAGCTTTTGAAAAAGGGCCATCATGGAGTCATTGCCCAATTTAATGCCATCCAGGCCATTGAATCCACTACTCCTCATATTCATCCTGAGATGCAACAGGTCTTAAACTGCCACCAGCAGGTATTGACAAACCTAAAGAGATTCCACCCTCTAGAGGTGAACATGATCATAAAATCCCTTTGGTCCTGGGAGCCCAACCACCTAATGTGCGTCCATACCGATATCCTTTTTCCCAAAAGAATGAAATTGGAAAAATCGTCAAGGAACTCCTCGAAGCTAATGTTATTCGCCCCAACATCAATCCTTATTGATCACCAATGTTCATGGTGCCAAAGAAAGATGGAGAATGACGCATGTGTCCGGACTTTCAGGCCCTCAACAAGCTCATTGTCAAAGACAAATTTCCCATTCTGGTTGTTGCTGATCTTCTGGATCAACTACAAGGTGCTCAATTCTTTACCAAGCCATATCTTTGCTCTGGCTATCACCAAATACGCATGAAGGAAGTAGACATTCACAAGACTTTCTTCCGAACTCATGAAGGTCATTATGAATTCTTGGTCATGTGATTTGGTCTCTGTAATGCTCCATCTACTTTTCAAAGCCTCATGAACCACCTGCTGAAACCATATCTCCAAAAATTTGTCCCCATATTCTTTGGTGACATTCTCATCTACAACCTAACCTGGGACAAACATATTCAGCATGTAGATCTGATCTTGCAACTGCTCCGGAATCACAAATTATCTGTCAAATTGTCCAATTTCTCTTTTGGCGTGGAAGAAGTTGAGTATTTGGGACACATTGTGGGTCGTGAAGGAGTGAGGGTTGATCCAGAAAAGATACAGGCAATGCAAGATTGGCCCCAACCAAAACCCTTGAAGAGTTTGAGGGGATTCTTGGGTCTTATTGGCTACTATCGCAAATTTGTCCACAATTATGGTCACATTGCTAGACCCCTCAATAATATTCTCAAGAAAAAATCATTTCTCTGGACTAATACAACTCAACAGGCATTTGTGGCTCTCAAACGAGCCATGTGCTCCACTCCCATATTGGCCCTACCAGGCTTCACCACATATTTTGTGATTGAATGCGATGCTTTCGGTACTGGTATTGGTGTTGTATTAATGCAAGAAGGTCAATCATTGGACTTCACCAACCAAAAACTGAGTGGAAAACATCTAGGTCAAGCTACCTATGAGAAAGAAATGATGGCCATCTTACATGCAGTAGTCACTTGGTGACCATACTTGTTGTGGCGACATTTCCAATCCGCACGGACCATTAAAGCCTAAAATATTTTTTTGAGAAATGTTTATCATCGTCACAACAAAATAAATGGCTGACCAAAATGATGGGATATGATTATGAGATAATTTACAAGAAAGGGCGTGACAATGTAGTAGCTGATGCATTATCACACCAACTTGAGGATGAAAGCACCCTGCTATCAATCTCTCTTCCCACACCAGATTGGATTGAAGAGGCCCACAAGGAATGGTTCTCACACCCCTCTCTCCCCCAACTTATTAATAACTTGAGAGAAGATCCTAATTCCTCAGCCGACTACTCTTGGAAGGATGATATTCTTCGCTACAAGGATCGAGTAGGCCCTCAAAGCCCACATTTTGGAATAGTTGCACTCATATACAATTACAGGGCATTCAGGATTTCATAAGACTTATGCTTGTGCTCGTCATTCTTTCTTTTGGACTGGCATAAAAATGACATTCTTACTTTTGTAGCTGAATGTGATGTGTGTCAACGCAAAAAAGGAGAAACAATCAAGTTATCGGGAACCTTACATCCATTGCCACTCCCTGCCTCTATTTGGACAGATGTTTCCATTAATTTCATCATTGGTATCCCAAAGTCGGGCGACAAATCCATCATCATGGTGGTTGTGGAAAAACTTTCTAAATGTGCTCATTTTGCGCTCTACCCCACCCATTTACCCCCACTTTGGTGGCTCAAGCTTTCATGGACTAGATCTTCAAACTGCATGGAATATCGACTTCTATTGTGTCTAATCGCAACCCTACTTTCACCAACAAATTTTGGAAAGAACTTTTCCAGCTACAAGGCACACAACTCCAACTAAGTACTGCCTATCATCCCTAAACCGATGGTCAAATAGAAGTAGTCAACACATGTTTGGAGACATATCTAAGGTGCTTCACTTCAGAAAAGCAGCATCAATGGGTACAATGGCTACCTTTAGTTGAATGGTGGTATAATACTAACTATCATGAAGCCACCAAGATAACTCCATACGAGGCAGTGTATGGCAAACTCCCACCTTCACCTATTTCTTATATCCCTGGATGTTATAAGGTGCAGGGAGTTGATCAAATCCTACAAAACCGTGCCACCATGATAGTTCATCTCAAAGATAATCTACATCAAGCTCAGAATCAAATGAAGCAACATGCTGACTAGCATCATTCCGAGCACACATTTCAAGAAGGGGATCAGGTATTCCTATGACTGCAACCATATAAGCAAACATCTCTAAAAGAAAAGGGCCGCCAAAAACTAGCACCAAAATTCTATGGACCTTATCAAATACTTCAACACATTGGAGTAGTTGCCTACAAACTGGCCTTGTCACCAACTTCAAAAATCCATCCAGTCTTCCATGTATCATGCCTCAAGAAAGTGGTGAGGAACAATTGCATAATTCAAACCAATCTACCCGATTGGATGAGGAAGGCTCAGTATGGCTCCAACCAGAACAGGCTCTCGATACCCATGAAAGACATCTCCGTTGCCGCACGATCAAGGAAGTCCTCGTCAATTGGAAAGAAACCTCTCCAGAAGATGCGACCTGGGAACCAACCACTATTCTTCAGCAGTTTCCCCAGCTTTAGCCTTGAGGACAAGGCTGCGTTTGATGGGGGAGGGCATGTTAGGGTCCAACCCTAACCCCTTTATTAATGTAATAAGCCCAATGGGCTGAGTCAAGTCATAGTTAGTTAGGGAGTAAATAAAGGTCACATTAATAATTGTAAGTGGTTGACTTGCATTAGAGAAAAGGGACCACAGTTAGTTGTAAATGGGCCATAGTTAATAAATAAAGTGGTTAACCTGTGTTACGCAAGGGACCACTAGTAGTTAGGGTTTTGGATGTCATTTAGCTACAAATAGTCTTAGTTAGTAAAGAAAAGATCATCGAGTCTTATTGTAATCGAGATCTGCTCTGCTGGAGGTTGCCCCCTCAAAGAGGCAAGTTAACATTGAATCTATTTCTGGATAATAAAATACTTGATGTTTTTCTCATTTTATTTTGTGTTATGGGCTATATTTCTTCTCATTTCTAGTATTATGGAGTTTCTCGCAGGTCAAGAGCATAACATGTGTTGTGTTTGTCGTCTTTTTATCTTTTCCTCCATTCCTTCTTCTTCCCCTCCTTAGAAGCATCTTGATACTCCTTTTGCTTGGATCCAATTGATTGCCCTTTCTTCAAGCCTATGTTTTCTAGGTATTATGCCTATATACAAGCTTTGTCCATCGATATGGGATTAAACAACATCACCTTCTTTCACATATGGTTGTGTAGGCCCCCTAGATACTTGAGGAGTACATTTGGGTGCTTTGGGGAGATACCCAACATTATGGCTTTCTTTCTGAACTTTGTGGTGTACCCTTGTATGCTCTGCCTTTTCTTTTACCTGAAGTACTGCCACCAAATCCACTGGTCCTCTACATACCCAATACGGTAAATTGTGACTTTATGAGGGTTTTGAAGTACTTACACTTAGTCACTGGAGGATATCCCTCCAACCTCAGGGTCTCTATGTGGATTTCCCACCAAGTGAGGGCACGACCCTCTAATTTCAGGCGTAAATGAAATCTTTTATTCTTCCTCAACATGATGGACACTAAAATAAACATCTAATTGTTGCAACCAGTGATTTAGCTCCAGAGCGTTGATCTCACCTTGGTACAACTTGATATCGACCTTCGCTTCCATTTTGAATAGGGATTGTGAATTATTCACAACACTCGAATTGAGTTGATATTTTTTGGGCCCTTTTTTTTGGTTGGTTTTTTGTATCTTCCCAATCTCTCAATCTCCCCTTTGATTTTTTCTCTGCATTAGAACCCCCATCTTCTCCAAATATCCCGAGCTTGTTTCTTAGGGCTAACATGAGGAGATTCATATTACGACCTATATTTCCCACTTGCATTTCCACCCATGAAAACCTCTCCTCTGTAGGGTCATGAGGGCAATTCATAGATTCAATGGCCATGATTACGATTTTATGACTTTTGTCGCAGGCGATATAGATCCCTTAAAAATATCATCAATGTACCCAAAGAATCCTACTCAGATACTAAGATGATCTGTAAATTTTTATGGATATTCCATTGGACAATTTGTCACAATAGATTTGATAAAACTATGTATAAAAATTTGAAATCTACATTATTCACAATTTTATTTCTCTTTAGATTTATGGATTTATAGAATGCTATTAATTGTGTGTACATGGAAATTAAAATTATGCAAAAAATAGATAAAATTGAAATAAAAAATAAAAAACACATTTGACACAATATATGATCTAGGAAACCCTTTCAGTAGAAAATCCAGTTGGAATGTGAGGCCACTATGCTCTCTTTCTCTGAATAGAAAATGGTTATGAGTACAAAACAATATGGCTTGTGGTCCATGGGCTACGACAATGCATAAATATTTTATGTGTGCTCTATATGCTTCCCCTCTCGACTACTTTTGCTCATATATAGAACAAATGCACTTGAAAGAATGGAACCCCTTTTCCTCCTAGTGGTCTGGTTATAACACATCCCAATAGCCTACTAGTGATTAGGTTTGACTACCTCAACTCTTAACCAGAGTTACAATATGGACTCTTCTAGTTTATTTTTTATCATAATCACATGGCTAGCCCCTTTTCCATGAATAATGGGGGTTGACATGACAACCTCTCAAATTATGGTGGTGAAAATAGGAAGGTCAACTTCTTAATGACATAACTTTTGCCTAGAAAATCTTATTGATGTGATTCTTGTGTCGTTGCAAAAGTCTCTATGTGTAGAATATTAAGAAAATGTGTGATGCTAAAGTGCAAAAGTTTTACCCCGCAAAATTTTTGTTTCATGCATCAAAATAATCCTAGAAGGTTTTAAACCCTAATTTTTCAAATTGGGTCCCATGGGTAAAAATGGTCTTGTGAGATGTTTCCTCTACTTTTTCCACTATGAAAGCATCGAGATGGATGATAAACAATATATGATCTAATCCAGATCAATTAGAGGGTGTTCATAAGGTTGAATATATATGTATAGGGGTCAACCTAATAAGGGGTCCACATGTGCAATGTGGGGCCCCATATATATATATATATATATATATACATAGAATGAATGAATCATTATTGGAGATTATATTTGTATATATAGACAAATTTGGATTATTTGAAGAAGAATCTCTTAATTTATAAGAGTTATTGTGTAACTCATCTTCATTATTACTTGAGGATTTCTACTCCATGCTAATGTTTAGTGTACATTGTATGTATTCTAGTTTGAAATGCTATTTAAAATATTGTAATCATAACATATCACTGTAGGTTTTAACCTTGTACAACAATTATCTACAAGCGAATTCTTAAAAAAGAAAATAGACAATGGCAGGAACATAAAACAAATACACAGAGATTTTCCCCTAGATTCCCAAATCGAGACTACCAAATTGATTTTTCATTATATTCCTTTCAATGTTACAATACATAAATATACATGCTAAAACATTCATTAACCCTGGATTAGAACATAATCGTAGTTCCCTTGACCAAATCTACAAAATACCTTGGGCAAAAAACCATCATGCCTAAAACCATGTGCAAAACTCTGCCCACCATCTTTGGGTCCACCCCCCATCCTTGGGTCCACATATATATAGGAAACAATTTTTTCCTAGGGCGTTGCCATGGACCCCGTGTAGGGGAGGCTACCGCCCCCTCTATGACCCCTTTGTTGCACCTGACACAACGAACAAGGGGGGATATTGCCCCCCCTGTGACCCCCCAACTACACCCGATGCAATGAACAAGGGGGGGCGGGGAGGTTACCACCCCTTTGTGACCCCTCCGCCTCCCCACCCGCCCGCTTGCCTCGCGTGTGTGACTAGTCATGGAAAGAATAGAACATACACCCAACAATCACCTCTACAGATGATGAGAATTAAAACATAATAAATAATATTATGAACATTTAATAACATGTCCACGATAGAAAATGGTCTTAATGACCATTTGACCCAACTACCCTTATAGATCCACAAGAGCAATAAAAATGTCCTCTTACATGCAATTAGTGTTGCATGACTTGTATTGGTATAAGACTTGTTTGACTATTGACTTTGTGACTCGTATAAGACTTTGAAATGACCCATATAAGACTCGGGAAAAATTCGTATAAAATTAGACAAAATACATAAAAATCTTAAATATGAAAAAAAAAGTCAAAGTTTGAGGGTTTTCACAGGTCTTATGCAGGGTCAATGCGAGTTTAATGCAAGTCTTCACGAGTACAGGTAAGAACCACATGTTCTATGCAACTAACCCGTCTCGCTATAAGACCTGACAAACCGGAAGTACTCACGAGTCTTATAAGAATCATACTTCATGGCATGTATTCAAGCAAAAAAGGAAAAGACTAAAACAAATGGAAAAAAGTTGGTGAAACCTATCAAAGACTCAATAACACAAACACTCTCCAATATATAAAATTTTAATAAAATTTTAATAGAATTTTCAATTTTAATAAGATTTTATAAATTAAAAAAAAAAAAAAATGTTAAATTAAAATAGCTATTAAATATTAAATCACTGAAATAAGATTACATCTTCAAATAAAACCATTAAACCCCTAAAAAATAAAAATAAAAATTTATCACAATTAAACAAATAAGTCTTACATTCTAATAACAATATTTTTTCAACCATGTGGGATGACTTGAATGTGAATTCCAATCTTAATAATTAATCACAAATAGAATATGCCCTAAATCTTAGTGAAAGTATATCAACACATGTACTTCATTAACCAGCAAACACTCCGGATCCGCATGAAATTTCAATCTTAGTGAAAGTATATCAACACGTGTACTTCATTAACCAGCAAACACAGCAAACACTCCGGATCCGCATGAAATTTCTCAGTTGCATTTCCAATTTCGATGGATTTGTTTGACTAATTTGTATGTTCGACCTTTATGAGAAAAACTTCAGATCCTTACTGGATTTCAGATCAATTTTTTCAGAAATAAGTGTCCCACTTTGAGATTTCTCCATTGTTTAGTGCTTATAAGTCCTAATCTTACCAGCCAACAAGAAAGTCGGTTGGCAGCATTCGGCTGTACACAACATTGCCTTTTAAAATTGTTCTTAAAGTCTATACATCCATTACAGACTGTGACCAAAATCTGCCCACCAACCCCCACTCAGCACTAGTGCAAAACAATACTCTAAAGTCAAATTCTTCCAGTCAAAGCTCTTTGCTGTTGAAAACGCCATAGATTAAAAAGTTCATTTTTATTATTTAAATGAACAACAGAATATAATTGAGTATTGAGTTAGCTTTGGATCTGATCATTAGCCAAAATTTCTGTGTGCTCCCCAGAATGGCAGACAATGGATCCCAAAAGAGCAGAGTTCTCATTGTGGGAGGCACAGGGTACATAGGCAAAAGGTTTGTAAGGGCAAGCTTGGCTCTTGGTCATCCCACTTACGTTCTGTACCGTTCTGCAGCGACTCAGAATATTGACAAAGTGGAGCTCCTCCTCTCCTTCAAACAATCCGGTGCCCACCTTCTGCAGGTATGTATTGTTATTTTTATTTTCAGTGCCTGTGGACATGTACTAATGCATACATCCAAAAGAATGTCCATTACTGACTGACTGCCTTCAGGGTTCATTGGATGATCATGAGAGCCTGGTGACTGCTGTGAAGCAAGCGGATGTTGTGATATCATCTCTGGCAGGAACTATTGTCCGCAATGAGATAATTCAACAACTGAAGCTAGTGGATGCTATCAAGGAAGCTGGCAATATCAAGGTGCTCCTCTTTTTCAGGATTTTTTCCCCTACTGTTTTGGATTTTTACATATACAAAACTGAAATTCTTGATCTCCCTCTTTAATTAGTATTTCATGTTTTAATGTCCACCCAGACCAATAAGGCCTATGGGAAGATTAATAAAATTGGGGTTTAAACATTTATGTTGAACTCCCACAATTTATAATTTCTGTGACTCATTTTTGAAATTTTTGGATTTCAGCAGCCCTTTTCTGATTGAGCTTTTGATTCTCACTGTGATTCAGTAGTAATGGGAGACAAGAACACCATAATTAGATCACAAAAAATGCAAAATAAGATAAAGTATAAACCCCTCAATTACGATGTATATGCTCTATGATCATTTGAACAGCAGATGAGTTTTGTGCTTCAAGGATATCTTATTGTATACAGAGCATTCAAAAGTAGGTGCTGCTTATCTGCACAATTTGACCGTTGAGTCCTTCCCAAGTGTTTTCAGTGCAGTTTCATTTTGATTTTGATTTTGAGCTGGCAAAGTTTGGGGATCAAAGGTAGTTTCATGTTTATTAGACACCCAAGGTCTCACCGTGGCATACGAGGTCCACACTGGCTGCTTACGAATTTTTAATCATTGTGTTTCACTGATCACAAATTCTCTGATTTATGTCTGTATCTCTAATATTTATCTGTTATAATGTAGATTGAGTGAGTTGTTTCATCTCCTGGATAGAATTGATGCTATTCATATTACTTCACAAGATACTGCATATCTTAAAACGATGGGCCTACTTTATCTGAACCAATTTGATGAAGAAGTGTAGATTGAGTGAGTTGTTTCATCTCCTGCATAGAATTGATGCTATTTAGATTACTTCACATGATAATATATATCCTAAAACAATGGGCCTACATTATCTCAACCAAAACTTCCATGATAAGCACCACCTGATTATGGCTTGGGTACACTCTCCTATGTCATAAAAATTATGACTTTAAGATGAAGAAACATAAGTTCTCTGCCCCTCTTCTGCGGCTTGTGGCCTTGGTAACCATATCTTTCTTACTTTACTGATATTCAGTCAGGGGAGCTTGAGGCAATTGATCCTGATTTTACTAGTCTTTTTTGTACCATTAGTTCTCTAAAAGCTGGTTTGCACAGGCTAGTATGTCTATAACTTGAAGTAGTCTGACCACATACAAGATGTCAATGTCCTGAAAGTAGATCTGGAGGTAGTTTGAGAACAAGGAAAAGCTCTGATTGTAGCGAAGTTTGACTTCGGAATGAACACTGGTGGAAATGTCAAGCCAGAATCACATTACATGATGTTCATCCATGATTCTACATGCGGTGTGGTGGACATTGCAATTTAACGTGCCACCCAATTAGCTTGTTTTTAATTCACTTCATATACATTTTTGTTGTTTATGTTTGACTGATGGCTAGCCAGATCCATGTATTATTTTTCTTAAAATCCTAACAGTGACTCTTAACTGGATGGATGAATAAGATCATTTTGCATATAGAGAGGTACACACGTACAAGCCCATACTCACAATATTCTTCTTTTTGTATGCAGCGGTTTCTCCCTTCAGAGTTTGGGGTGGATCCAGACAGACATGCAGATGCCATGGAGCCAGTAAATCAAGTTTTTGTTGACAAGAGCAAGGTGAGGCGAGTAATAGAGGCAGCCAATATTCCATACACTTACATCTCAGCGAACTGCTTTGCTAGAATCTTTTTAGGTGGACTTGGACAGTTTGGTCAAGGTTACATTCCTTCTCGAGAAACAATAGCTTTGTATGGAGATGGCAATGCTAAAGGTGAGTGTACTTTTCTTTTCCTTTTAAAATTTGGTTTTACATTACTTCTGGAATGTAGCCACTTCATGGCCTGTGTGGGACTCTCGATCTTTCCCCTGTTAAGCACGCAGTTACATTTCAGCGCAATGCTTTGCCACTTTAAAATCAAATTAATTACACTATAGTCTAGTACAGATGTACAACTAATTACCAGTATCCCACTAACTATATACAGTGTATGAAGGAATGAAGGCTGTATACATCGAACTAACATTAGAACTAGCTCTTAAAGTTTTGTGTGACTTTGCTGAAGTAATCTCTGTGTGAAGCTAAATTGTTTTGTAGACAGGTCTAATAAGCTTGGAAAATTTTAAATTGCAGTAATATGGGTAGATGAGGATGACATTGCAACTTATACCTTGAAAACAATAGATGATCCCCGCACCCTGAATAGAACAATATACATCCGTCCACCAGCCAATATCCTCTCACAGAAGGAGGTTGTGGAGATCTGGGAAAGGCTTATAGGTCACCCTCTGGTGAAGAAGAGCATTTCATCCGAAGAATGGCTCAAGTCTATGGAAGGTCTGTATCTTTTTAGGCAAAACACAAATCAAGGCATATGGATTGGCTTAATGATTTATGTGAAGAGATGAGATTAGATTATCATGTAGCATTTTTGGGTTTTGAATTTGAAAATTTTGGGTGCAGGTAAGCCTCTAGGACTACAGATTGCAATTGCTCATGCCCACCAAATATTCTATGAAGGTTGTACTGCAAATTTTGAGATTGGACCTAAAGAGGGAGAAGCCTCAGAGCTTTATCCAGATGTCAAATACACAACTGTGGAATCCTTCTTGAAGCGTTATATATAAGCTTTTATTATTTGGGTCTTGAGATCATAATAATGCTTTCTTTTCTGAAGTGTAGTATTTCTTAATCACTTGGCGCTTAAAGAGTCAGTGTAATTACTAAGTTAAAATTTGGCTACTGTGTCTACTCTTGCTGGATAAAATTGATTTGGCATCTAATTCTAATGGTAAGAAGTCTGATTTTGGCTCTCATGTCTCTTGCAAGAGAGAACTAATGAGCGTTTAACAACAGGAGGCATAAAACTATGACCTCCAATGTTAACTCTTCTGATTTTCGTCAATTTACTTGTCAGTTGCAACAACTTAGAAATAAAATTTCTTTGATTCTTTCCTTTCTTTGTATGGGTTTTCTAGTTGATATGCCTATGTTATACACTACAGAGATAATGTGGATTTGTGATTATGTAACAAGTAATGAGCTCTGTGCACCCACAAGGCCTTACAAAACTGCACAACTCAAGCTACACAAGCTATCAGGACCTAAATTCTCACTTGGTAGGGGAGGGGCTCTATGACAAGGCCTACAATGCACGTGTTCCATCTTAAAATGCAGATAATAAGGTTTAAACATATAATAGTCTGGCATTATTGGGTATAAATTACTTGATATGGGATGGTTACAGAGATAATAGATCTTTCCATTAACCCAACAAGAAATGCAATTGCCTTTAAGAAAGCAAAAGGAATATATGTTGTAGATTATTGTGCACAGAGGTACATGTCCATGGATGCTATTTAGTTTTAGATTGATAAGGAGAACCTACGAGCTTCTTCAATATGAGCCGTCTAAGTTTTTTGTTAAATGGTATAACTACATACGGCCTTCCATTTTAGAGTGTGCTTCCAAATAAAAATGTAAAGCACATAGTTAAAGTCTTATATGTATTTTATGTATAATAAAATGCACCACTGAACATTAAGTCAGCAACAAAAGTTGACTCAAAACATAAGCCATGGCTCATGAGTTAAGACTTTTGAAACATGTTATATTGAATTTTGTTTGGTCTTGATGGAGCAAGTGATTTTTTAGATATTTTCAGTGGTCGTGCTATATATTAATATCAAAGTACATGCTATTATTCACATTGGCATGAGGAAATATAACATATGTGGAACATTAGGTTGTTGAAAAAACCATCCATAGTCTAAGTTACATCACTGTGATGCTAACAAAAAGAAAAACATTTCGTACGGTTTTTGTTACCCACCAAAAGGTGGGTAAACCCCTAGGAGAAAAAATCTCCCCCCCTTGGACAGCTTACCAACCAAAAACACTGTAAGATCAACATATTCCTGAGCTCAATGTATTTGAAACTAGAAATTTTATTTCCTGCCATATTCTGGAGATGAACTTCTATCGACTGATTGAATGCCTGGAAAACTAGATCTGACAACTAATTAAGAGCTCTGAGTCTTTGGCTGCAGATGAAAACGAACTCATGATAGGGTCACCATTCTTCATCGTCATCATTGATAGAAACCCCCTTCTACGTTCTCTGCTTGGCATGGGTGCACAGTTTGATACTTGCTGGGCGTGATCTATGGCAATGAGCATATAAATTGACAAGAAGAAAACAATCAATGCTACCCCTGTATTGCAAAACCGGCCATACTAAAAACGGTGAAAATAGCCTTCAGAAAACCAACCAAATATGTCAAATCTGTTACAATTTCTCAAAAATTCTCGCTAGTCATTTTTAGGGCATTCTGCACAAAACCCATGTGGCATATTTTTAAAATTGCTCTCCATATGTTCAGAAATCGTACCCGAAGTTGACCCTCTGGTAACCTACACGAATCTGTTCTTCATAAAATTAGCAAAGTCACATGCTCGGCTTTCGAATTATCTTTACCAGCCTTTGACAAATTTCATTTTCTGAAGTTATTGTTGCTAGATTTCTTAATGTCTCCATGGAGCATATTTCATTTGGCATTGTGGAGAAAATGCTGTGTTTTTGTGTGCTGCACTTTGTGCTCATTCAGTCGATTTATTCCACATCAATAAGTGGAAGATAAAACCATGATGTTTATAAGAACCACTCCTTCCTTACACCATTGATGCATAGTGTACGCTACTCTACTCCTCGGCTTGGGTTGGAGCTGGACCCCTCGAAGCTTGGTCTCTTGTGCTGGCTTGGTATTGCTCGATTTCGGACTTGGTGTTGGCTCTCGGTCCCATGGGCTTGTGGCTGTGGTGTTGGAGACTTTCGCCCAAGGTGTTGGAGGATTGGCCTAAGGCCAATATTGTATTTTTAATAAAAACTGGAGATTTGCCCAACGTGTTGTGGTGTTGGAATTTGGCATATTTTTTTTTATAAAACCCTGTAAAACTCTAAAACTTGTAAAACTTAATAAAAATTTGTAATATCTTTTTTTAATAAAAACTTGTAAAACTTAATAAAAACTTTGGAATATTTTCTTTTTTTTACCTACAAGCCTCTCAATACAGTTTTGAAGACGATTGCCTATCCCCTTCCGAACCAGGCAGCTCTCCTACAGAAGATGAAAGGGTGTACCATCTTCACCAAGTTTGACCTTAAATCTGGTTTTTACCAAGTTGGTATAAAGAAAGAAGACAGATACAAGACAACCTTCGTTGTCCCACATGGATAATATCAATGGAAGGTAATGCCCTTTGGTTTAAAAAATGCTCCATTAGAATTCCAAAAAAGAATGGAAGATGTGTTCAAGGGATTAGACTGGTTAATGATTTATATTGATGATCTACTTGTCTGTTCTAAGAATATTCAAGAACATCAAATACATCTCCAAATATTTTATGAGCATTGTTTTAAGCATGGTTTAGCTCCGTCAAAAACCAAAATGGAGATTGGTCTAACTAATGTGGATTTCTTAGGTTTACATATTTCTAATGGCAACATCCAGTTGCAAGATCATGTTCTCCATAACCTGTAGAAATTTCCAGAGAAAATCACAGATAAAACACAGTTACAACGTTTTCTTGGAAGCTTGAACTACATCAGATGGTTTTATAAAGGCCAAGCTCAAGATCTTGTCATACTGCAACAAAGATTGAAAAAGGCACCTATTCCATGGAATGAAGCCATGACACAAGCGGTGCATACAATCAAGGAGAAAGTTCAGTTTCTCTCTCCATTAAAGCTTCCTACAGACGAAGGGTTCTACATTTTAGAAACTGATGCATCAAACATTGCATGGGGAAGTGTTCTACTTGAAAAGATAGGTTCCATTGAACATATTTGTGCCTACATAGTTGGTTCATTTCATGGTGCAGAATTAAACTATCCAAGTAGTCATAAAGAAGTTCTGGCAGTAAAGAAAAGCATTCATCATTTCAGGCTGTATCTAAAACCAGTCTGATTTCTTGTCAGAACCGATCTTAAGATTATGCCAGGCATGATTAAGCTAAACAAAGAACTAGCTGATAATAATGCAAGGATATTACGATGGGTAGCATGGCTTGATAGCTATGATTTCGACATTGAGCACAAGCCTGGATATCTCAATTGCCTAGCAGATCTTCTGACACGTGAAGCAGCGACCTCTCCAGCATAATAAAAAAGATGCATTCCAAGGCCTACATTTACTTTATGTTTTGTCTTAATATACATTTGGTCCCCACATGTCGAAAGACTTTCTCAGCCGAGATAAGGGATGAGATAATACAAGTTGTCCACTTGTACCCGAATATTAGGTCGAAACTGGCAGTCCCCAGTTTCTTGTCACCGGACAACCGGTTGTAAATCCTATATAAGAGTGGCTGCATCCCTCATTTTATTCACGCTGAGTAGTCTCGAGTTCCCAGAGCTATTAGTCAGCTTTCTTACTTCTCTTCTTCTCAGAGATATGCTAGATTGCCTCCTGGTGTCATGCCTTGCAGGAATAAAGTATCAGTATCTCGCCAAGTCTTATGAGTTTGTAACTCAGAGTTTATTAGCATCCTTATAGAAATAAAGTGTTCTATTTTACTGTGAGCATCTGTGCATTGGTCTCTTGTGTTGGCTTGGTATTGCTCGATTTCAGACTTGGTGTTGGCTCTCGGTCCCATGGGCTTGTGGCTGCGGTGTTGGAGATTTTGGCCCAACATGTTGTGGTGTTGGAGATTGGTCCAACGTGTTGTGGTGTTGGACATTGGCATATATATATATAAATATAATAATAATAAAAACCTGTAAAACTCTAAAACTTTTAAAACTTAATAAAAATTTGTAATTTTTTTTTTAATAAAAACTTGTAAAATTTAATAAAAACTTGTAAAACTCTGTCATAGGAGGCTCGAGAATGTAAAATTGGTTTATAAAACTTATTTGCCAAATTTATAACTTTCCCCCATCATTTTCACATTTTTGTCATTGATTAAACTGGCATTGACAAGTAGCTGCACGATGCTACGAAATCATTAAATCTATGAGCGCTCCGAAATGTGCAAACAAGCTCATAATTTGACACGAAATTATAAAGTGTCAACACCGCAGAAGAGACCTTTGAAGAATTGAAGCACAACGAAGGCTTAACAAAGCCATCATCATTTGTTTCAAAATCGACAGTTGAGGTAAATAATGTTGATCATTCTTCAGTTTCGTTTTCACATGACACTATTTCTATTGGAAACCTTGAGGTACCCATTTCAAGAACTGGTATGAGACTCTTTACCAAGATGGGGTATAAAGCAGAAGGACTTGTTGTTAATGGTCAAGGCATGACTCAACCATTGGAGGTTGTGCAAAGACCTCGATTTGCAGGTTTGGGATACACCGAAGGAGAGAGCTCAAAGGTGTTTGAAGCTTCCAAGACATTGTTGAAACTGTTGAGGAAAGAGAATGATGGGAACACATCACCATCCTCCCATGGAAGTGCACATTGTAGAGGAAGAGTTGAAGCAAGATCTCATTATCATAATTGCACTAGAGACAACCAAGAGAGGTATAAACAGTCTTAGTATTCTAAAGTTCATTTTTATTACAAGCATGTTAATGATGAACATAAATCATGGCATAGAAAAACATGTAGTTTTTGTGGTTTACATAACCATGTGGTTGCTGAGTGCTGGAAGAGAATGACAACAAGAAAGAGGGATGAGGCTTGAAATTCCTTGTCCACATCAGGGAACGAGACAGGTTAAGCAGGTTTGGAGAAAGAAGACATTTTGCAGTCATTGCAATAGAGGTGGTCATAAAAAAGCCACATGTTGGAGGCTCCATCCAGAGCAGTGTCTTAAGAACAAAGCGCCCGTGCAGAAACCAATGGGTGAAGGTGTTCAACAAGCAAATCTGCCACATACCTGTTGGTGCACTTTGTTAAGTAAGAGATGGTTTTACTAGACATGGTAGCTTGTCATGGCCTCATTTTGTAAATCGTATGTAACAATATAATTGTAAAAGTGATGTTATGTTTTCCATCGCTTATCAAAACAACAATGATGTTTTGGCCTTTAATTGATAGCTAGGGAAGTGATTTTTATTATGATGTAAACTTGACCACAAAGTATGTGTTGTAGACTCGTAGCAAGTATAAGGATGGTTTGGTCATTATTGGTCATGTAATTGAGCATGTAGTTTTCAAATATTGTACTACATGTTTGCAGAGGATGCAGGTGTCAGCTCATCACTTATGGCTTTGAAGAACAAGGGTGAAGGAGAAGGAAGTGTGACCTATCAGGACACTTGTGGTGTAGAAAATGTAACACAACAATTGCATATTATGTTCATGCTTTTATAGGACCATAAATTCCTAAGCGGGGAGGAATGATCCAGGTGGCTCCAGATACGTTCAAAACTCAATAGTGGCTATGGGAAAGCTCAAAAACCAAAGTCCTCATATGGAAGTGAAACCGGGACTAGATCGTAGTGCTTGTCGCCCTGATTCTAATGGTGCGAACGACACTCAAATCTAAGTTTGTATGGGCGAGATAGGGCTGGTCAAAGTGGACAAGTGGCAGGCTTAAGGAGACTACAATTTGACCATGGCTGGCGTACAGAATCCGGCTCCCGTGGACAGACACAATTGTAGGATAGTTAATTTTTCCTATATCCCTTGTTTTCTGATTGGCGAATTTTGTCCAGTGACCTTTGTATATATGAAAAAAAAAGGGAGGCAGACTACCACCCCTGCCACCCTTGCACTATGGTTATTGAATGTAATATATATAATAAAAAAGGGTTGGGCTGGGGCCACGTGGAGCGAACCCTGCCCACCAACTATATACAATGTATATTATTATTACAACGACATATATTTATTGATTAGTAAATGCGCCAATCCTTATATATTTAACATATATCAAAACTATATACTATGGTGGGGGGTCGACGAGTTTTGAAACCTGACCTCCCCACCAGAAATCCTTCGCCAAACCACTCTGCCAAGGGTGGCAACTTTGTAAAGTCCACCATCCCACAACCTTATAGACTCAACGTTCTCATTCGATGGGAGAGGCAATCATCGAAGGACGAATTGTGGTGAAACCGCAAGCCAATGGAACTAGGTAGCACGAGGGTGAAACCTTGACACAGTTCCAAGTGGGGAACCTTGCCCAGGAGGAGGTGTGGACCCATGAACCTAGAGAATCTTAAGATGGAGAAAAGAGTCCCTTGAGGGCCGGTGGTGCCAGTGACAAAATTTGATGTGCTTATAGTCATTTTTGCACATTTTCTCGCCAGGAGTCCAACCATGTAGTTAGAATCTCCATCTGAGTAGAAGAAATGTAGGTGTCCAGAAACAAGGAATCTTTAGAGAATCTTGTGGAATCTAAAAGTTTCCCTTGGAGGCAAATTTTGACCAAGACAAAATGATGCCAAATTTATAGTCATTTTTCACAAAATTTTGCAGGGAGCATAGTGGTGTGCTCAGAATCTTCATCCAAGCAGTAGATTTTTTGGCCATGTTCAGGAAGGAATCTTTGGGGGATCTTCAAGATTCTTGAGGGTCCAATATTTGACGGTGTCAAAATCGGACAAGTTTATAGTCAATTTTACACCACTCATCATCAAGAATTCAGTGGTGCAGTGCATTTCAGCAGCTGAGATTTTCATTTTTCAGCCATCTTTGAAAATGGAGGTATATGATGTAGTTTTTCCATGTCTTTCTTCTTGATTTGCTGAGATGATGCCTTTATTGTTGAGAACCATGATTACCATTATGTTAACGGATACTTACTACCACATCATGTGATATTTGTTTATCTTGTCATGTTGAAGGAGTATCGATTTGAGTGAGAGTTCCTATAGGTATAAAATCTCATGGAGAGACACATACTCAAGTTGAGGGTATTTGTCCTTGTAATGACAAAGAACATACCATGTACATCATCATCATTTGCAACACTTAATGAAGCAACCTCCACTCTCTTGACACCAGGCCTAAAGATGTAACCCACACTTGGTGAACTCTATTATCAATGTGTTTGTGTTCTTGATTTGATGGTCACCATTATAATTTCTTTCCTTTGTAGCATGCATAAGTGGTTGTTTGATGTTATTTCACATGCAATTCTGATAACATCAAAAAAGTAAAAGGTCTTGGTTAATTTCGGTAGCTGAAGAGATTCGTATCAAGTTTGGTATCATAGTGGTCTTCTCACTGATGTGAATTGTGAATGTGAATGATTGAACGTGCACCAAGAAATAAAATGGAGGACGACAGAGATATGTACGAGGACCGCCTCAGGATGTCAAAAATGGTAGACATAATGTATGCAACTTATGAGGAGAAGATGGAAAGAGAGGAACGAGAGAAAGAAAGAGCAGAGGGCGATGCTCCATCTACCCTCTCAAGTGAATATTCACCTTCTTCATTGTCTTCTCATCATTCGCATGAGGAGATCAATCATAGCCTTCAAGCAGCGAATGCTGAATTTAGGAGACCTATAAGAGAAGAAAAAGAGGACCTATATTAGGTGGGCGGACCCACCTATGGTTTTGTGCATGGATTTCACACATGGTTTTGGACATGATGGTTTTTTTCCCATGGTATTTTGTAGATCAAGTCAAGGGAACTATGGTTATGTTCTTATTCCAGGTTACCGGATTGAGGTTTATGGATGTTTTGACATGTATATATATGTATCGTAACATTGAAAGGAATATAATGAAAAATCAATCTGGTAGTCTCGGTTTTGGGATCCAGGGGAAAATCTTTGTGTATATATTATTTATGTTTTATGTTCTCACTATTGCTTATCTTCTATTTTTAAGAATTCGTTTGCAAGTAATTTATGTACAGGGTTAAAACCTAATTTGGTATCAAAGCTATTTTGGTTTCAAGGGGATGCCTTTGTTGCTGAGGGTTTTTTCTCAGGCACGTGGAAGACCTTGTTCAGTGGAAATCTACAGCATCAATTCTTGCAGTGAAAGAAGATGGCAAGCAGTGGAAATATAGAGATACATAAATTTAATGGTCAAATTTTTGAGTTGTGGAAACTCAAGATGGAGGATTTGCTGGTGGATAAAGATCAGTGGTTCATGGTAGATCCATGTACTAAACTAACGACAATGTCTGATGAAGACTGGAAGAAGTTGGATCAGAAATAAAAGAACACAATATAGTTGTGTATCTTAGATTCAATATTATTGAATGTATCAGGAGAAGCTTCGGTTAAGGCTTTGTGGGACAAGTTAGGGAATTTTTACCAATCTAAGTCTCTGGTGAATAAACTGTTCCTATGGAAAAAGTTGTATAACCTGAGGATGAAGGATGGAGATTCGGTTATAGAGCATCCGAAAGCCTTTAATACTGTGGTAATCTAGTTGTTATTTGTTGATAGTAAAATTTCAGATGAAGATAAGTGCATCGGTTTGTTGTTTTCTCTACCAGATTCGTGGGATAGTCTGGTTGTTGCAATGGGTAGAAATACAACTACCTTGCAGTTTGATGAAATAATCTCATCCTTGCTATCAGGGCAGATAAGATGGAAAAATATGGAGGGCCAGAATGGTGATTCCTAATCTGTACGAGGATGGTCCCATAATAGAAACAAAAATAATCCCTTGAATGGGAGATCTAAATCTCCGAGAAAACCTATAAAGGTGGTTGGAAATGCAGAAAGGAAGGACACTTCAAAAAACACTGTAGATTTAAAACTCCTGAGAAAGGAAATGGATCTGATGATGCTCCTTCTACAGAGGTGAAAACCACCTCAGTTGAAGGTGGGGATGTGTACTTGACTTCTTCTTCAAGTACACATGTAGATCGTGAGGCATGGTTAATTGACTCAGGTGCATCCTTTCACTTCACTCCCCAGAGGGAGTGGTTTTGCGAGTATGAGAAATATGATGGTGGTGATGTCTTCTTAGGGGATGAAAGGAATGATAGAATCATTCGATGCAGAAAAGTCAAGCTGAAGTTGCAAGGTGGAAGGATTAGAACACTTTTGGGTGTTCTGTAGACTCCTGCATTGGCCAGAAATCTGATTTCTATAAACAAGATGGATGATGCAGGTGTAAAACTAATGTTCGAGAAAGATACATGCAAAACAGTTTGGGGAGAACTGATATTGATGTGGAGAGTTTGGATTGGAACTTTGTACAAGTTTTTAGGTTGCATTGTTATTGATGGATGCAACAATTATGTGGTTCCTGAAAGTGGAGCAAAAGATTTAGTGGTCTCTAGAGAAAAGACCATGCTATGGCATCAAAGGCTTGAACATATTAGAGAGAAGGGCCTTTGAATACTTCATGGTAATGGTATGGTAGAAGGTATGTATAATTTCTCTTTGGATTTCGATTTCTATGAATATTGTGTATATGGGAAGCAAAATCGAGTGAGTTTCCCCTCTGCTGCTAAGAGGGCGAAAGGGATATTAGAGCTTTTGCACAATGATGTGTTTGGACCTGTGTCGGTTTCATCACTAGGTAAGTCTATGTACTACGTATCATTTATAGATGACTTCTCAAGGAATACATGGATATATTTCCTCATGAAGAAATCTAAAGTCTTTGACAAGTTTAAATAATTAAGGCTTTGGTGGAAAACCAGATAGAGAAGAAGATAAAGGCACCGAGGACAAATAATGGTGGAGAGTTCTGCGAGAAAGAATTTGAAGAGTTCTATAAAAAGTGTGGTTTAACATGACAGAAAAATACTTAGGAAAACAGAGTTGCAGAAAGAATGAATAGGACGTTGATGGAAAAGACAAGAAGGATGCTCAGTGGTGCCAGGTTAGGATAGTAATTCTAGACAAAGATGGTGGAGACTACATGTTACCTGATCAATATATCACCTTCATCAGCGTTGGAGGATAAGTCTCCACAAGAGGTATGGATTGGTAAGAAACCCTCTCTTTCACATCTAAGGGTATTTGGCTATGATGCATATGTACATGTTCCAAAGGAGAAAAGAACCAAGTTGGATAGTAAATCTGAAAGGTGTATCTTTATTGGGTATAAGAATGGTTTGAAAGGTTATAAGATTTGGAACCCAGAAACAAGGAAGGTTGTGTACAGTCGAGATGTGGTGTTTAAAGAGGTGAAATATGTTATTAAACAAGAAGTACTAGCAAAGGAACCTGAGAAGATATAGTTTGAGCTAAAGGAGGAAGAATCAGACTCTATAACAGAAGAGGAATTAGAAGATGAAGAGACACAAACTCCAGTTGTGAAAAGATCAGTTTGAGAAAGAAGGCAACCATAAAGGTGTAGTCTATCTACTTTCTATTCAAAATTTTCTTTATCTATTACTGATGATGATCCCAAAACTGTGAGGGAGGTAGTAGATTCAGAGGATGGAAAACTCTAGAAAGAGGCCATGGTTGATGAAATGGCATCTTTGGACAAAAATGAGGCTTGGGATCTGGTCGAGTTACTGCTGGAAGGAAACTCATTGGAAGAAAATGGATGTTTAAGAATAAGATGAATGTAGAAGGCAAGGTGGAGAAATACAAAGTTCGGTTGGTAGCAAAAGGGTATTCCCAGGTGTTGGGAATTAATTTTGGTGATATTTTTTCTCCTGTTGCCAAGGAATCTTCTATTAGATTACGTTTATCCATTGTAGCTGATTTTTATTTTGAGGTAGAACAAATGG
Source organism: Pinus tabuliformis (assembly GCA_031772625.1). Classification (NCBI taxonomy): domain Eukaryota; kingdom Viridiplantae; phylum Streptophyta; class Pinopsida; order Pinales; family Pinaceae; genus Pinus; species Pinus tabuliformis. The sequence continues at coordinate 2,061,898,805 of CM062818.1, forward strand.
ATGTGAAGACAACATTTATTCATGGGGATCTGGAAGAAGATATCTACATGGAGCAACCTGAAGGATTTGTGGTGAAGGGTAAGAAAGAACTAGTATGCAGGTTAAAAAAATATTTGTGTGGGTTAAAACAATCACCAAGGATGTGGTATCAGAAATTTGATACATTTATATGGGGACTTGGCTTCACCAGAAGAAAATCAGAGCATTGTGTGTATTTTAAATTAATTAGTGACTGTGTTATTTATTTGGTCTTGTATGTGGATCATATGTTGTTGATTGGAAATAACAAAGAAATTATCCAGGATTTGAAGACCCAATTTTCCTCCAATTTCAACATGAAAGATATTGGTGCTGCAAACTATATCTTGGGCATGGAAATTAAACAAAATCAAGCAAAGAGGAAGCTCTGGTTAAACCAGAGGAAGTATGTCAAGACAATATTGCAAAGGTTTAATATGCAAGATAGTAAAGTGATGAAGGTTCCTATTCTTGTAGGTGTAAAGTTATTTGCGGAACAATGTACCAAGGCATAAGAAGAGGAAGAGGACATGTCCCATGTTTCATACACAAGTGCAGATGGTAGTCTGATGTATGCAATGGTATGTACTAGACTAGACATTTCACATGCAGTGGGAGTATTGAACAGGTTTATGTCAAAACCAGGGAAGGAGCATTGGAAAACAGTGAAGCATGTTTTCAGGTATTTGCGTGGCACTAGTGATTATGGTCTGTGATACCAAGGAAGACCAAGATTAGACAAAGTTTTGGACATCCGTGGCTTTGTTGATGCAGACTAGGTTAGAGATTTAGATCAAAGAAGATCTACAAGTGGGTATGTGTTTAACCTATTTGGAGGTGCATTTAGTTGGATGAGTAAGAGACAGTCTGTGGTGGCACTTTCAACTACAAAGGAAAAATACATGACAACCACTCATGCAAGCAAGGAAGCAATTTGGTTGCAGAGATTGTGTTTATGTATGGGGTTAGTACAGTGAGCTATAAGGATAGATTGTGACAACCAAAGTGAAATTTTCTTGGAAAAGAACCCTGCTTATCATTCAAAGACAAAGCACATTGATGTTCAATATCACTTTGTAAGAGATATGGTTGAGGAAAAAAAGGTGTTATTGGTAAGGTGGACATTTTGAAGAATACTGCAGATGCATTGACAAAGTCTGTAGGCACTAAGAAGTTCCCTTGGTGTAGAGAAAAAATGGGTATTGCAGGGCTAGACCAATGACTAAACTCTCATGTGACCCCTTACGGAAAGAAAACAACAAGTGAGAGAATGTTAAGTGTGTGTTATATTCTTTCCACAATTATCCCCAAGTGTGAACTCAGGAGATTAGAGGGGGGCGGTCAATCCCCCTTTCATTGTGTCGGGAGTAGCGGGGGGGTCACAAGGGGGGCGACAACCCCCCCTGTTGGGGGTTTTTCAGTGGGGCAGTAGTCCCCCTGCATGGAGTCCAGCGTAGTTCCCTAAGAATTTTTTTTTACCCTATATTAGGTGGGTGGACCTACCTATGGTTTTGTGCATGGATTTCACACGGTTTTAGACATGATGGTTTTCTGCCCATGGTATTTTGTAGATCTAGTAAATGGAACTATTGTTATGTTTTAATCCAAAGTTAATGGATTGGGGTTTATGGATGCTTCAACATGTATATATATGTATTGTAACATTGAAAGGAATATAATGAAAAATCAATCTAGTAGTCCTGGTTTTTGGATCTAGGGGAAAATCTTTGTGTATATCTGTTTTATGTTTTATGCTCTCGCCATTGTTTATTTTGTTTTTAAGAATTCGTTTACAGGTAATTTTTGTACAGGGTTAAAACCTACAATTCTAATGTAAAAAATTTAACAAGGACCTGACCTGACTCACCCTAACTATGATAGGCATTCCATCAAACACATGATGAGCATGTAATGTACAGGTCATAAAAACACATATGAACATAGGGACCTCATACTTATCTGAGAATTGACAAGGAAGACTAAGACCCTCTCTAATAGTTGCAAAAAACATCTATTAAGTCATGCATTCATTAACATTTTATCTACTAACCAAAATATGATGAGATCCATACCTCAAGATTTTCATAAAACCATACTTATAACAAACATATAACCGAGAATCAAAATAAACCCTTGTCTTTTTTGTGTCAAAACAAAATCCGTTTTTTGCAAGAGGGTTTGAAGTAGAGCACAAGGGCGTTTTGCCAAGAACGACAGTCTCGGGCAAGTGTAACCCCAACGGGAAGACGTGGCGGAACGACGCACTGTTTTCTTGGGCAGTTGGCTCCTGGATGGATGAACAACTACTTGAATACACTTTGGAATCCCTTTCTGCTGAGGATATTTGGGTCAATTTCTCCCGACTAGCTCCAGCATTGACTACGCCGATGATAGCTAGTATACCTGTCATAGGGGTTGAGGCAGTTGTAACTCAAATGGAAGATATGGCAGTCTCTCTGTAGACCCTAGAATCAACTCTGCCCCCAACAGTTACGGAAGGAATATTCATCCCAGAAGAAGGCCCAGAGTTACCCTTCCTACCCATTCCTTCCCCGTCGGACCTAAACATACGGTCGCAGGCCTTCCCAACAGCAACAATTACCCAAGGTGGTGCGAGTGTTTCAGGAGAAGGACCGAGTAACTTGGTTCAAACAGCACAAGGATTTCTGCCTGAACAAGTAGGAATCCTTGGGACTGCCCCCTTCTATACAACATTCCAACCAATTGTCTCACATCCTCCTTCAGGCTACTTCATTGGCATTCCTGGACTGGACCATGCTTTGGAAGGAAATCGTTCTGATTCAGAAGACATTGGCCTTGAGGAAGGAGAGAAAGTAGCTAAAGCACGGCCAAAAAATAAAAAAAAATCAAGGAATTCAAAAATCAGAGAAAGGGACAGGTGGTTAATCTTCAGAGAAGTAATCTCTATGGCTCAAGCGGCCCTCACGGAGAGCATGGTGTTAGTTGGAAGGGTGAGAGGCCAAAATTACTCCCCAATACGCCTTCGAAAGTAGATAGTGAAAATTTTGGGGAATCTCCTCATACAACTCCCAAGTATCCTCTCTCTTTCCAGGGGCTGGTTTGCTCTGATTTTCGCTCATTCGAACCAGGTAGACTGGGTCCTCACGCAGTATTGGCACATCGAGATGACACCAGTGCTATTGAAGCGATGGTCGCCAATGTTTTACCCAAAAAAGGAAAATCATGGAGCGGGGCCAATATGGATCCGATTGCCTGCTCTCTCGTTACAATTTTGGGGGAAAGAAATCTTCAAGGTAATAGGAGATGATTTGGGTGTCTATCTAGATCATGATAGAACCTACCAAGACACAAGATGCCTAGCATTGGCACATATTCTAGTGCATCTAGATACTAGAGAAGGTCTGGTAGAGAGCTACCTGCTTCAGATGGGTGACATCACTCGGAGGCAAATTCTAGATCACGAAGGCATTCCCTTCCGTTGCTGCAAATGTCACGAAGTGGGGCATTTATACAAAGGCTGTCCAAGAATTTCAAGGCAGAATCAGATCCCGGCCAAAGTGTTGGTCTCAGCCTCCACTCAAACTCTGGATTCAGATTTCGATTCTCAATTGGACCTCCAAGAAAGTACTTTTCCCTCTAGTCTGACTCCGCAGTAGGTCGTAGCTCACCATTTTGCAAGGGCATCAGATCGACCCCCTGAAAAATCCAGATCCTGGGACATGGCTTTCGCGGGTACTCCCTTCTCCACTCTTCCTCTTTTTTCTCATTCTATTAAATTTATCATCTTCTTTGAACTGTTTCATCTCTCAAGCTAAAGTTAATAAGTTATGTTCATCGGTTTGTCCTATTCCCGCTGTGCCCCCCTCACTGTCCTCCCTCATTCCCCAACCCTCTGTGGATAGGACCACCTACCCGCTCGATGATTTCCCACTATCAAGTGAGCCTCACCAATATTTCCTCAGATCCCTTATTGTTGCTCCCTCTTCGGTCTTAGGCCTAGAACTTGACCCCCCTCCTTCAATTACTCTAAAGCCTCTGAGAGGCCGTCAATCAAAAATTTCTAAGGCTATTAAAAGGGCTAGTGTTGAAGTAGCCTCTAGGGTCCAATTCCCAATCGATTGGGTTCTTAGAGCAAAGAGCAACCCTCACTCCTCTCCCCCATGATCTGTCTTTCCTTTAATTGTAGGGGTCTAGCCAACCCTAAAAAAAAGCTGGCTCTCAATAGGCTCTGTTTTTCTGAAAAGCTGGATGTTATTTTCCTTCAAGAAACTCTGGGGGAAGGTCACCAGATAAATAAGCTTCTCTTAAGTTTTCTCCCAACCTGGGATTTTCATTTTTTGGATGTGAAGGGTCGCTCTGGTGGCTGTGCCTTGGGGTTTAACACTCGTTCTACAAAAATCCTCAACTTTTAGGGAGGAGAAGGTTTTCTTGGTGCAGATATCTGGTCTATGGAGCTCGACAAACCATTTAGGATCATCAACATCTATGGCCCTTGCCAGAACAGAGAATTCTTCTGGAATAGAATCATGAAGGCTAATTTGATGAATCATGATAATATCATTATGGGTAGAGATTTAAATTTCTCCCTCAGATCAGCGGAATCCTGGGGTTTCAGGGGTCAAAGTGATCATCTCACAACATTTTTTGAAAACTTGTTGGATGCTCACAAATTTCTAAATATTGACCCTGTTAAACTCAAGCCAACTTGGAGGAATCACAGATTGGGGGTAGATGCCCTTGCTAGAAGATTGGACCAATTCTTGATCAAATCCCCTCTTATGGCAAGTTTAATTCTCTTTCGTCAATGGGTGGGGAGTGGTGGGATCTCTGATCACTCTCCTATATTTCTAGAGCTCAAGGGTAATCTTTCTAAACCCTATTCACCTTTTAAATTTAACTCCTCCTGCTTGCTAGAGCCGAGTTTCAGGAACTTGGTCTCAGCCACTCGGATCCATTACTCCCAGAATGAAACCTCCTCCCTAGGGGAGCTCTTTGCAAAAAATATAGCAGTTCTAAAAGGAAAAACAATAACCTGGGCCAGATTAAAACAAAGAAAATAAGATGAAGATCTTCAAAGAATTGAAAAGGCTCTACTAGCCTTCGAAGAATCAACTCCCACAAGATCGAACTCGGTAGAACAAAAGTTGCAACTGATTCAGCTGGAAACTGACAGAATAAAGCTTCTTCGCTTAAAAGAAGAAACCTGGAGGCTCAAGAGCAGAGAAATCTGGCTCAAAGCAAGTGATGAAAATTAAAAGTTCTTTCAACAATATGCAAGAGTTCAGAAATCCATTAACTCAATCTGGGAATTACAAGACTCGGAAGGAAGGAAAGAAGGCAATTTTGAACAACTGGCTGACATGGGGATTAGACATTACTCTAATATCTACAAAGCCCTGTTGTGGTCAGCAACAACCCCCCTCGTTCAATCTAGTATCAACCACGATACTGAATGAATGGGGACCCTTAGTTAATTTTTAGGAAAAGAAAGGATTTCTTTTTTTGAAGTTACAACCATACGCTCAGAAAAGGTTTCTTGAATGTCCTAAGCCTAAGCCTGTGTTCATGAAAGCAAAATCTTTAAGGTCCCACCACATAAGGATAAGAAACACCTTCATTTCCCTTCTAAAGACCAATATGCGCGCCGCCCCAATGTCAATAACAACATCGCATCGCAACATACTAACATCCATAAAGAAAAGCTTACAAATCCGTCGATATGCGATATTGCGATCGCATATCGCAGAAATAAGGCAGGAAAAGTTTGGAAAACAATGAATTATTGCGATCTACGATATTGCGATCGCTGCGATTTGCGATTGCGCAACATGCAAGGGTACGTTGGCAAATCATAAAGCACCTTAGTACGAATCCTTCGGGCGCGTCACCCAAAGAAAAGCCACTTACTATAACCTGACTTGAAATTATGCGCTTTTAATGATAGTAATAAATTAGTTGTCAGTTATTAAGTGGAATAAAGACGCGTGCCTTGATGCAGATTTGCTTCACGTAAGGTGGCATATCTGATTATCTCTTGCATTTAAAACTCTCCCATCACCTTTCTGATCAGTCCTTCCATTTCACTCGTAACCTGCAGGAGCAAAGTGCGAAGGCAAATCAGACAGAAGCGCAAGGCGAAATGGGAAAGAAGAACAAAGCTCGAGGCTCCGAAACAAGAGAAAAAACCAAGGAGATGGCGCCCCTGTACACAGATACAACCTGCAACAGAGATGCAGGTATCTCAACATGGGAAGGCGTGTATAGGCTGTTAGAAGAAGAGAACCCTAGAATAATGAAGGTAACTGCTGCTGTCGCGGGTGCATCACGTCCTTCGGAGGCATCCCTGGAAGACCTAGCGTGTTCTTTCTTCCATAGAATAGTGGCAAGGTCGAAGATCCTACCATATACAGACATGATCAAGTGGATTCTAGATGATGCGGAATTGACAAATAGACAATTCAAAGTCCAGGGACATGGGCTCGTGGGATCGTTTGCTGCTTAAGACCTGAAGCTCATGTATCATCTTTCTGAACCGCAAGCGACCTATAATGAACAGTTTGTTAGGAAGTTCACAGTAGAAAATTCGGATCTATCAGATACCACTAAAGAATGGTCAAGAAGAGATGAGCCGTTGAAAAACGATAAAAACGGTATGTACAGCACTGGTTCCCTTACCTCTCCATATTGTTTTGCTGCAGCCATGCTCTGTAGATTATTTGGTATGCCCGATATCAATAAGTTTTCATTTGAATGGCTACCATTAGTTGACGCCATGACTAACTCCGAGATAGTAGATTGGGCCAAAATCCTTTCTGATACTCTATACACGGCAGTTGTCAAATACCGTTCTAAGAGATCCTTCTCCCAAAGGGTCTATCCTCCTTTTTGTTTGTCTGCCTATATAATGGACTCTGTTTGTCTTGTATCAAATTTTCCTACCATGGGTTGGAAATGGACTACCCAAGACCCGTTGCCCATCCATGTTTATCATAAAGTCTTATGGGATTCCCAGTTTGCCCCTCATTTTTACCAGATTTGCCATGGCCTCATATTGCCCATACATAGAATAATATATGATAAGGATCCCCCAAGGTGCTCTCCCGAGGCCCAAATTGACATCATCCCCATCGCGAGATGGTTTGGGGAAGAATGGTTTACCTACATTCGAGTTTTTGGAAGCACTGTACCTAGACATGTCCTACCCTTGTATGTCCCTGATAAACTGTTGGCCCGGGAAATCGCTTATCAAACTTGTTCTGAAGGCGGCTTAACCAAGGAACTAAAGGACAAAAAGAAGGCCATTTGGCCTCAATTTCCCGTCACTTGTGGGGCCTTCTCTTTGTTCGATGTGGGACACGCTTTTGACGAGGTGGAGAATGTGACGTGTCTTCAATTATTTAAGTTCTCATCAAGACCATTCGACCCAAATAAAGTGGCCCAGGAATTTACAATCAACGTCAAGATAAGAGTGTTCTCTGAGATGAAAGATCTGTTTGATGATCTCTTTCAGAGTAAAAGCTCGCTCAAAGAGATTTTGCAAGAAGCTCAGTCGAGGTTGTCTCCAGACGACCTCCGGAAATTCACGTTATATAGAGAGAGAAGGCTGGCTAGTATTCCACTAGAAGGGCTGCAAGTAGCTACTAGAGAACCGACTTCGAGCATCAACCTCAGTGAAAAGTCCAGCACTTCTAGATCTAAGTCCAGCGCCGCAAGAGAAATATCTGAACATCCTGAAGAGTCTGTGCACGACAAAGAAAAGAACGAAGAAACAACCAAAGACACAGCTCAGTCAAGTACGATGGCTCAGCAGCAAGTTATCGCCTCATCACCAAGAAATGTTCCCCCTCCTGTCGTCGAAACACCTCTTGTCACAACAGAGTTGGATAAAGAGTGGGAAACCTTCAATGAATTAATTAATCTTGAAGGGCAAGTCCCGAAGACACCTGTGGGCAATACACAGATGGTGCAAGAGGTCGTCTCGACCATAGTCAGTAGCGCCGCAGAAGCAGAACACCTTCCTATCGCTCCGTCCTCAGAACTTCTACTCAACGTAGAAGAAATTCCTCCACTGGACGTATTCTACAGTCCCCAGCACAAAGCAGTTGTAAGGAGACAAAGAAAGAAGAGAAAGCTTGAGAATGCACTGTCTCAAGATGCTGAACATCTAGACGTCTTGTGGAAAGACCCAAATAATAATCCAACCGAGAATCTCACGAAGCTGTCTTAGATTGCAGGAGCATATGCTTCTGCAACTATCGACAAGGCCTCTGAAGTTCAGCAACTCCTAAAAGAACATGAAAATCAAATACAACTGCTACAACAACAGTTGCAACAAGCCAGCGCAAACACTGAAGCTTCCAGACAGCTCGAAAAGCTACAGGAAGACTTTCGCCAGATGCAGGTAAGCTATCAAAGAAGTCTTGAAGAAAAAGAAAAGCAACTGCAGACGGTGCAAGAAATGCATAAAGACGAACCTAAGCTGGCAGAGTTTATTTCAGAGTCCATCGGCTTGAACGAGCAACTATCACAGCAACAGGAAGATATGGTACGTAGAATATCACAGTGGAGACACTTTTGTGAACTAAGCGACAGGATCACCAGCCAGGTGGTGGAATTGCGGAACGACTATGATCAAAACAACAAAAGAGTAACAAAATATTTGACTTGGCAAGATGATGAGGAAGGGAAAAGAGCAGGGGCACCCAAGATTAATGAAAATCACGAGGAGCTGCTCTTTAATAAATGGGACGAACAAATCACACAGGCGGAGCAAGCAGCAGAGACAGCGGCGACACAAGCAAGCATCCTTATCGACTGTGTAAATGAAAATTTACACAGAGCCAATTTGATTTCAGAGACCACCCCGGGATACCTACCGAGCAAGTTGCAACTGGAGACAGAATGGAAGCAGAAAGCGCAGGCAAACGGGAAAACAATCCAGGCATTGGCTAGACTAAATTGGGAAAGTTACTGGACATACTTAGGTAAACCGCACAGCCAATGCATGATAGTAAGATGCATCATGAACGTAGCCGAGAAGGTAGCGCCGGCTCTTATGGACGCCGTTTTCGCAGCCCAGCTAAGCACAGAAATCATCCAGCCTACTCTTCTCAAGCCTATGCTTGAAAGCTGCAACTTCAAAGACCAACTTCACAAGTAATTTCATTTAGAATGTTGTTTTTTCCTTTTTAACTAAATTAGAAAAAGGGCGGTCATTTGAGAACCGTATCCTCAATTTTATAATAATACTATTATTAGAATTAGGAAGTAGTATTTTAATCCTTCTCATTGCATTAGAGAAGGGTCCAGAAATTTGTCAAAAACTTGTCCTCGGAACATGCACTTCTGCACCCTCAGAGGAGGTTTTGATGAATGGAAGGATCGAGATTTATTTATGTTTGCATTTTAATGTCTGCTACTGATGTTGCACTACTGTACTCTTAGTAGATATTAGAACAAGTAGAGATAAATCGTTATTGCTTGAAGTCTGTGAGTAAAAATCAGTCATAAATGGTACTTTTATCTCTTGACGAATTTCTGCTTATATTCTTAGAGTGATATGCAGCTGATATTGTTTATATGTTAATGTATGAGTATATGGGTTATCATTTGGCACTTTTGTACGGTGGACTCATTTATTTATGCTTGACATGTGAATGATTTATTTATGCGATATGCTGTTCACAACTGTTTTGTTTAACTTCTTATGCAGAATGGTTCATCTTAAATGGTTTATATTCTTGTGATAGCTGAATGATCTTTATTACCAGTTATTATATGAAATCTTTCTAAATCACATAATGGAGAAGATATATCCTGGGTTAGTGTAGATTACATATGTTGTTTTTATTAGATTACTGTAGCTTAGAATCAGTTTGCATGTTAGATTTAAATTAGTTTTAGAATGCTTCCAGAATCAACATAATCAAACTCTACACACACACACATCCCATACATCGGGAAGCTTGTCCCGTTACCCCCAGTCGGACCTGCTACATCAAACGGGCAAGGAGCCGCCAACCAGGTTCCAGATCGGGTAGGTATCCCCCTTGTTGTTGACCCGATTTCGGGGCCCTCAACATATTTGGCGCTAGAAGGAGGGCCTGAGCATATTGTTTGTTGGAACGTTTTTAAATTAGAAATCTTGAAACATGATGGCTACTCATAGAATTCCTATTTGGAGTTGCATCCATGTTCCTGCCTCTTCCAACACTCCACCAGACGTGGTAAGGCTATTGTCTCAGGTAAAATTCAATGGTAAGAATAATTCCTCTGCATTCCACCATGCCCTGCAATTCATTCAAAGAGCTTCGAGTTCTGATATTCAAAAAATTGATGAAGGCGTTTTGTGCAGGATTTTTACTCTTACATTCATAGCGGAAGCTAGAAAATGGTGCAGAAACCTCCCAGTTGCATCAATCCACAGCTGGGACCAATTCGTTAGGACTTTCATCTTGGAATTTGATTGCTATGAATACGACCAGGTCTATGATGAAATCGACTATCTGCGGAAACAAGACGAACCCGTAAGGGATTTCAATATGCGATTTCATCTTAAATGTCTACAATATGACCTCGAGAATGAGCTCACCGATGAAGAATCTTCAGATTGTGACGAGTATTTCCTACCTCCTGTATCTGACCAAACAGAGATTAGCCTAGGAGTCTTGCATGCTATAGTACCAGAAAACAAAGACAAAAATACTGAAAGGGAGACTACCTTGGAACCAGAAGATGACTTTGACATAGAGTCAGACAATATCATTTCAAATCAACAAATGCTGATCCCAAGGTTAGATCCACCAACTGTTTCTCTTTCAAAAAATATCGGCACAAAAAGGTATGATCTAAAGCCCGATGCTTATAGTGAATCTGATGAACAAAATTTATTTGATGTTTTTAAATGCATTATTCCAGATTCGCATTTTTCTCTTTACCCCAATGTTTTTAGTGATGACGATTTCCCCCCTCATAATATCAAGCATATCTCAACAGACACAGAGGGTTATTCAAACAAATCATCATTGGGTTTTCAAAATAAAGAGACCACTTTAGCACAACCTTTGATCAATATCAAACGAGAGCTGCCTGACCTCCCTTGTCTGAAAACATATAATGAAAAAGAGGAACCTAGGGAAAACTGTAAAGTCTTTCGGGATAGTTGCTTTGACAATTGTGATGATGTTGGGTTATCACAAGTAACTCATCTAGGGTCAGTTAATAAGGAACATCTTAGATCAGGAACTATTCCATCTGACCCTCATCTCAAAGCAAAAGCTCATTTGAATAATTCTACTATCCCAGACAATACTCCGATCTATGATTCATATCAAGAGGAAAGCTCCATCCCTGTTCGCAATCATGACTTAGTTCCTGATTCACAAAACCTGGCCAGTTCTTGTGAAAATCAAAAAGTTGCAAGTAACTCCCAGTTGTGCGATAACACTATTTGTATAAATACCCAATCATTTCTTTCTCACTTGCATTCATTTTGTACAAAATCGGATTTCTTTTTAAATTTTCAAATTTTTGATAGATTATATTTTAGCGATTTATATATGAGAACTTTCACTATCGCTAAAAGCTCAACGTCAACAAGCAACGGGTTACAAGCCATTGAAACTGAAAAACCCTTTTCACAATTTGACTCGTTATCCCTCCTATTGAAAGATCACCAATTCACATCAGAAATTCACCCTAATTTTTATGATCCAATAGGTACTCAGTTGGAAAAAACTTCTTATGAGAAAAGAAAATCAGACAAAATTCCAATTGAGGTTGTAGGTTCTTATTCCCTAGCCAACAATTTCGATCCAAGGGAAATTCGGTTCTTTTTACTGATACTTGGAAGATTCATACGGCTAGGAATAATAATGAATCGTTGGTTCCATTGGAAATATCATTTTACTTAGTTATTTCCTGTATATAGTTAGAATAGGAGTAGGAGTAATTTAGCTAGGTTGTTAGTTTTGCTTTCAATAATTGATAGGCAAAGTTATTTATATTCTCTACATGACCCTAGGGAATGTTTGTCTCTCTCAAGTAATGTTTGTTCTGGCTAAATTACATTTGACGTTTACTAAAGACACCTTGTCTCTGTTAAAGGTTTTGGACTTCGGCTCCTATAAACAGCAAATCTTTTGAGAATTTGATCTTTATTATCGATATAACTTTGACCCAGAAATGATGATAGTTTCAACTCCAAAAAATTAAAAGAAAGCTATCTCAGTGAAGAATTTGTTTTAGGTCAGCACAATGAAAGGTATCAATATTAAAATAAAGATTCTCTGTGAAAGCAGCCATTACCAAAAGCAGCCCTATCATTGTCGTCCAGAACTTTCTTAAGGAAAGAAAATTTGACTTCCTCCCTGCTGAAGGAAAACACAACATTCAGAGGAATGACCTAAAAAAGATGCTATATCTCAAAGAATAAGAGGTCTCATCACGAGTCGACTTATCATGATCACAGATATTATAACTTGCTAACTTTGCCAAGACTGTCTACCAAAACAGGGCAGTGACTCAAGATTGTTGCAATCAAAAGACAAGGGGTCTCATCACGAGCCAGCTTGCTCAACAAAAGTGTAAATCAGGTGAATGACTGTGTCATAATTTGGCCACCAAACCAAGACATTGTTCTTTAGAGAATAAAAAAGGAAAAAGCATCAAGAAAGGGATTCTTTCTGAAAAAGTTGTAAATAACCTGAGGCAGGATAAAGGATCATTCTTGGATAATAGGTAACCCTATCGAGGCTATGGACGCCTGCTGGCAGCAGTGGCTCTACCTGCGACAAAGGAGCATATTTAAGAAGGACTGATACATAGAGAACACTTTATTTTTATGTTTTACAAAGACCAAGTAATGACTGATTTAAATTCGAATACAATCTGGGGATGCAAGTAATTGAGCTAGAATGGAGCTGAAACAAAACATCATTGACGCTTTGAAGTATCATTTGTTTTTATCTTTTTATAATAAAGTTCAAATTTCCTGAGAAATTTTTTTTAGAAGTTTGAAAACGTCAATAGAAAAAGAGCAAAGATAACTGGTTCTCCCAAGTGAATCGCCAATTGTTGTGGCCAGCAACAACCCCCCTCGTTCAATCTAGTATCAGCCACGATACTGAATGAATGGGGACCCTTAGTTAATTTTTAGGAAAATCAAGGATTTCTTTTTTTGAAGTTACAACCATACGCTCAGAAAAGGTTTCTTGAATGTCCTAAGCCTAAGCCTGTGTTCATGAAAGCAAAATCTTTAAGGTCGCACCACATAAGGATAAGAAACACCTTCATTTCCCTTCTAAAGACCAATATGCGCGCCGCCCCAGTGTCAATAACAACATCGCATCGCAACATACTAACATCCATAAAGAAAAGCTTACAAATCCGCTGATATGCGATATTGCGATCGCTGCGATTTGCGATTGCGCGACATGCAAGGGTACATTGGCAAATCATAAAGCACCTTAGTACGAATCCTTCGGGCACGTCACCCAAAGAAAAGCCACTTACTATAACCTGACTTGAAATTATGCGCTTTTAATGATAGTAATAAATTAGTTGACAGTTATCAAGTGGAATAAAGACGCGTGCCTTGATGCGGATTTGCTTCACGTAAGGTGGCATATCTGATTATCTCTTGCATTTAAAACTCTCCCATCACCTTTCTGATCAGTCCTTCCATTTCACTCGTAACCTACAGGAGAAAAGTGCGAAGGCAAATCAGACAAAAACGCAAGGCGAAATGGGAAAGAAGAACAAAGCTCGAGGCTCCGAAACAAGAGAAAAAACCAAGGAGATGGCGCCCCCGTACACAGATACAACCTGCAACAGAGATGCAGGTATCTCAACATGGGAAGGCATGTATAGGCTGTTAGAAGAAGAGAACCCTAGAATAATGAAGGTAACTGCTGCTGTCGCGGGTGCATCACGTCCTTCGGAGGCATCCCTGGAAGACCTAGCGTGTTCTTTCCTCCATAGAATAGCGGCAAGGCCGAAGATCCTACCACATACAGACATGATCAAGTGGATTCTAGATGATGCGGAATTGGCAAATAGACAATTCAAAGTCCAGGGACATGGGCTCGTGGGATCGTTTGCTGCTTAAGACCTGAAGCTCATGTATCATCTTCCGGAACCGCAAGCGACCTATAATGAACAGTTTGTTAGGAAGTTCACAGTAGAAAATCCGGATCTATCAGACACCACTAAAGAATGGTCAAGAAGAGATGAGTCGTTGAAAAAGGATAAAAACGGTATGTACAACACTGGTTCCCTTACCTCTCCATATTGTTTTGCTGCGGCCATGCTCTGTAGATTATTTGGTATGCCCGATATCAATAAGTTTTCATCTGAATGGCTACCATTAGTTGACGCCGCGACTAACTCCAAGATAGTAGATTGGGCCAAAATCCTTTCTGATACTCTATACACGGCGGTTGTCAAATACTGTTCTAAGAGATCCTTCTCCCAAAGGGTCTATCCTCCTTTTTATTTGTCTGCCTATATAATGGACTCTGTTTGTCTTGTATCAAATTTTCCTACCATGGGTTGGAAATGGACTACCCAAGACCCATTGCCCATCCATGTTTATCATAAAGTCTTATGGGATTCCCAGTTTGCCCTTCATTTTTACCAGATTTGCCATGGCATCATATTGCCCATACATAGAATAATATATGATAAGGATCCCCCAAGGTGCTCTCCCGAGGCCCAAATTGACATCATCCCCATCGCGAGATGGTTTGGGGAAGAATGGTTTACCTACATTTGAGTTTTTGGAAGCACTGTACCTCCACATGTCCTACCCTTGTATGTCCCTGATAAACTGTTGGCCCAGGAAATCGCTTATCAAATTTGTTCTGAAGGCGGCTTAACCAAGGAACTAAAGGACAAAAAGAAGGCCATTTGGCCTCAATTTCCTGTCACTTGTGGGGCCTTCTCTTTGTTCGATGTGGGACACGCTTTTGACGAGGTGGAGAATGTGATGTGTCTTCAATTATTTAAGTTCTCATCAAGACCATTCGACCCAAATAAAGTGGCCCAGGAATTTACAATCAACGTCAAGATAAGAGTGTTCTCTGGGATGAAAGATCTGTTTGATGATCGCTTTCAGAGTAAAAGCTTGCTCAAAGAGATTTTGCAAGAAGCTCAGTCGAGGTTGTCTCCAGACGACCTCCGGAAATTCACGTTATATAGAGAGAGAAGGCTGGCTAGTATTCCACTAGAAGGGCTGCAAGTAGCTACTAGAGAACCGACTCCGAGCATCAACCTCAGTGAAAAGTCCAACACTTCCAGATCTAAGTCCAGCGCCGCAAGAGAAATATCTGAACATCCTGAAGAGTCTGTGCACGACAAAGAAAAGAACGAAGAAACAACCAAAGACACAGCTCAGTCAAGTACGATGGCTTAGCAGCAAGTTATCGCCTCATCACCAAGAAACGTTCCCCCTCCTGTCGTCGAAACACCTCTTGTCACAACAGAGTTGGATAAAGAGTGGGAAACCTTCAATGAATTAATTAATCTTGAAGGGCAAGTCCCGAAGACACCTGTGGGCAATACACAGGTGGTGCAAGAGGTCGTCTCGACCATAGTCAGTAGCGCCGTAGAAGCAGAACACCTTCCTATCGCTCCATCCTCAGAACTTCTACTCAACGTAGAAGAAATTCCTCCACTGGACGTATTCTACAGTCCCCAGCACAAAGCAGTTGTAAGGAGACAAAGAAAGAAGAGAAAGCTTGAGAATGCACTGTCTCAAGATGCTGAACATCTAGACGTCTTGTGGAAAGACCCAAATAATAATCCAACCGAGAATCTCACGAAGCTGTCTCAGATTGCAGGAGCATATGCTTATGCAACTATCGAAAAGGCCTCTAAAGTTCAGCAACTCCTAAAAGAACATGAAAATCAAATACAACTGCTACAACAACAGTTGCAACAAGCCAGCGCAAACACTGAAGCTTCCAGACAGCTCGAAAAGCTACAGGAAGACTTTCGCCAGATGCAGGTAAGCTATCAAAGAAGTCTTGAAGAAAAAGAAAAGCAACTCCAGACGGTGCAAGAAATGCATAAAGACGAACCTAAGTTGGCAGAGTTTATTTCAGAGTCCATCGGCTTGAACGAGCAACTATCACAACAACAGGAAGATATGGTACGTAGAATATCACAATGGAGACACTTTTGTGAACTAAGCGACAGGATCACCAGCCAGGTGGTGGAATTGCGGAACGACTATGATCTAAACAACAAAAGAGTAACAGAATATTTGACTTGGCAAGATGATGAGGAAGGGAAAAGAGCAGGGGCACCAAAGATTAATGAAAATCACAAGGAGCTGCTCTTTAATAAATGGGACAAACAAATCACACAGGCGGAGCAAGCAGCAGAGACAGCGGCGACACAAGTGAGCATCCTTATCGACTGGGTAAATGAAAATTTACACAGAGCCAATTTGATTTCAGAGACCACCCCGGGATACCTACCGAGCAAGTTGCAACTGGAGACAGAATGGAAGCAGAAAGCGCGGGAAAACGGGAAAACAATCCAGGCATTGGCTAGACTAAATTGGGAAAGTTACTGGACATACTTAGTTAAACCGCACAGCCAATGCATGACAGTAAGATGCATCATGAACGCAACCGAGAAGGTAGCGCCAGCTCTTATGGACGCCGTTTTCGCAGCCCAGCTAAGCACAGAAATCAGCCAGCCTACTCTTCTCAAGCCTATGCTTGACAGCTGCAACTTCAAAGACCAAGTTCACAAGTAATTTCATTTAGAATGTTGTTTTTTCCTTTTTAACTAAATTAGAAAAAGGGCGGTCATTTGAGAACCGTATCCTCAATTTTGTAATAATACTATTATTAGAATTAGGAAGTAGTATTTTAACCCTTCTCATTGCATTGGAGAAGGGTCTAGAAATTTGTCAAAAACTTGTCCTCGGAACATGCACTTCTACACCCTCAGAGGAGGTTTTGATGAATGGAAGGATCGAGATTTATTTATGTTTGCATTTTAATGTTTGCTACTGATGTTGCACTATTGTACTCTTAGTAGATATTAGAACAAGTAGAGATGAATCGTTATTGCTTGAAGTCTGTGAGTAAGAATCAGTCATAAATGGTACTTTTATCTCTTGACGAATTTCTGCTTATATTCTTAGAGTGATATGAAATTGATATTGTTTATATGTTAATGTATGAGTATATGGGTTATCATTTGGCACTTTTGTACGGTGGACTCATTTATTTATGCTTGACATGCGAATGATTTATTTATGCGATATGCTGTTCACAACTGTTTTGTTTAACTTCTTATGCAGAATGGTTCATCTTAAATGGTTTATATTCTTGTGATAGCTGAATGATCTTTATTACCAGTTATTATATGAAATCTTTCTAAATCGCATAATGGAGAAGATATATCTCGGGTTAGTGTAGATTACATATGTTGTTTTCATTAGATTACTGTAGCTTAGAATCAGTTTGCATGTTAGATTTAAATTAGTTTTAGAATGCTTCCAGAATCAACATAATCAAAATCTACACACACACACATCCCATACATTGGGAAGCTGGTCCCGTTACCCCATGTCGGACCCGCTACATCAAACGGGCAAGGAGCCGCCAACCAGGTTCCGGACCGGGTGGGTATCCCCCTTGTTGTTGACCCGATTTCGGGGCCCTCAACAAGCCCCCATTGGAATAACCCTTCCAAGCATCATTCGCACTGCTGAAGCTCTGCCCAGATTCATCGAGCCAGAGGAAATTGAAGAACTAAACTCTCAGGTTACTAGAGAAGAGCTTGAAGCTGTGCTGAAGTGCTTTCATAAGGATAAAAGCTCGGGTCCTATTGGGTGGGCAGTTGAATTCTTCAGTTCCTTTTTAGATTTAACTAGAGATGATCTCATCCAGACCATTGAAGAAAGCCGAAAGTTTGGTAGAATTTTGGAGGCCTTCAACTCGACTTTCCTGGCCCTTATACCCAAATCTGATAAGCCTTCCTCTTTTGAAGATTACAGACCCATATCCCTTTGCTATAGCATTTAAAAAATCTTATCCAAAACAATAGCCCTCCATATTAAACCCTTTCTCTCCTGAATGATATCCAAGGAACACTTTGCCTTTCTCAACCATCACCAAATCCATGAAGCAATTGGTACTGCTCAGGAAGCTCTTCACTTGATTAAGAAGCTCCATGAAAAGCTTGTCATCCTAAAAATTGATCTTTCCAAAGCCTTTGATGGTACCTGTTGGTCCTACCTCAGGATAACTCTCACTCACATTGGCTTCCCCTTTGCTTTCATCAATTGGATCATGGGTTGTCTTACTTCAGTCTCCTTTAGTATTCTCATCAATGGAGTGGCTTCGGGTTTCTTTCATGCGAAACGAGGCCTTAGGCAAGGATGTCCTCTCTCCCCACTGCTCTTTCTCCTCATCATGGAAGGCTTCAACAAACTGATAACAAAAGGCAGAGAGGAAGGCTCTTTGGCTGGAGTCAGGCTCTCGGATATGTCCTCTATAACCCATCTTTTATTTGTTGATGATGTTTTGATTTTTTTAAATGGATCTTTTCAAGACTCATATGCTTTCAAGGCTATTCTAGATCTTTTTTGTATAGCTACAGGCATGCAGCCAAATATTGCAAAATCAACTATTATCATAGTTTCCTGCCAGCTGAATGAAGCAAGATTAGCTAGCCAATTTTTTGAATATGAGCATCAAGATCTGGATGATGGTCTTAAATATTTGGGTTTTAGATTGAAACCAAATGGTTTTCGCATAGCAAATTGGACTTGGATTATAGCCAAGATTGAAATAAGAATCAATATTTGGCAATAGGGATGGCTTTCTAGAGTAGGTAGGCTAACTCTCCTCAAGTTGGTCCTACAAGCTATTCTGGTTTACTGGATGTCACTGGCCTGGATTCCCAAAGGCATTTTAAAAAGAATTCAACAATTATGTTGTCCCTTCCTTTGGCGCGGACAAATTCCACGGAGAACTTTTGCTTGGGTCTGTTGGGGTAGCATTGACAAACCCAAAAAACTGGGGGGTTGGGGCATAAAAAAAATGCATTTATTTGTTGAGGCTTTGGCTGCAAAACTGAGCTGGAAATTTATTAATTCCAGAAGTCTTTAGCAGGAAATCACTTATCATAAGTACATATATCCGCTCTCAATTCTGGAATGGATCCGTAGACCTTCAGTTCCTACGGCTGGATCCTCCATAATTTGAAAAGCATTATCTCAGTCTATCTCTATGATCAAGCGTGGTCTGGCTTGGAAAGTTGGCAGTGGAGTTCAAGTGAGGATTGGTTTGGATGAGTGGAGTAGATGTGGGAATGGCCATATTCTCCCCCGTCCTCTTTGCAATTTCCTTCAAGACTCAGGCATCACCCACTTATCACATAATGCAGATGATATTTAGGACAGGTGGCAAAACCAGACCTGGAAGGACCACAGAATGCTCAACATTTCAGCAGTCTGGGTCGATGGTTGGAAGAAATTCATAGGCTCATTAGAGGAGGCCAATGTGCATATAAACAACAATCAAGATGTCCTTATCTGGGCATTGGATCCCCAAGGCAGATACTTCCCCAAATTAGGTTATGCTTATACAATGGTAGCCAGACACACGGGTGATTTCTCTTGGTGGTGGAGTCATATCTGGAAATTAAAGGCCCCTCCCAAATCTATGCTTTTCATGTGGCGCATTTTAATAGACAAGGTTCCCACTGAACTAATGGTTAGGTGTCATGCAAACTGTGGGCCTTCTAGATGCTGTCTATGTAGGATGCAAGAGGAAGATACTTCTCATCTTTTCTTTACCTATTTTTTCTCGAAAGCCTTCTAGAAAAGGATCCTCACTTCACTAAATCTACATATTGACTGGTCGGGACGAGATATTGAAGAGGCTTGGCAAAGATGGTGGATAAAAGCCAACTCAGAGAAAACTAGATGCCTTCCACTACTAATTCGTTGGGGAATATGGCTTAACAGGAACAAATCCATTTTTAAGAATGCTAAAATAGACTAGGACTCCTCCAATATTTCGTTGTCGGATTTATACAATTTGCTCCCAGAGGACCAGGACATCCAACCCCCTTAGATCATTACCTAGGAATCCATAGACATAAACTCCCCCTAGGGTTATTTTGACAGCTCAGCACAAGCTAAAGGCTGTGGTGGAGGGGTGGTGCTGCATATGGATAATATAGTGTCTTAAAGAATCAAGGTCGGCCTTGGCAGAGGCACCAACAACTATGCTAAAAGGAGCAATCTAAAATACCTTCTCCTTTTTGCAAAAGAACAAAATTGCCAACAACTTCAGATATTCAGAGACTCACGGCTCATAATTAACTGGACAAATGAAGTTAATCATTGTCACTTGCACACACTAAGAGATATTATGACTAATATTCTTTCTCTAAAGTCCCAATTTGATTCATTTGCATGCTCACATATATCCAGGGAAAGGAATGAGATCGCTTATCGTTTATCCAAAGAGGCAGCACAACTGAAAAGAGGTCAATAGTAGATATAGGAATACAGGGTCAAAATTTTCTATAGTTACTATCATTGTCCTTTTATGGACATGATTGGTTCCTATCAGAATGATCGCTAGATGGTTCAACAACTTTTCTTTTACTTTCTCCTTCCATGTATATAACTTACCAGTTTTCAGTATATTTTTGGACAAAACTCATATTCTCATAAACTTACTGGACTTCTCAGAAGTTTATTATCAGTAAGCATCATAATAGTTTTTGTAAAGTTTATAATAGCTCTAAAAAATACTCCCTTTTTGCTTACAACAGTTCATATCTGCAGTATCATACAACATGTAATTTTCTTATATTTTTAATGAAAATTATGCTTTTTCCGAGGAAAAAAAAGAAACAATAATAGAACAACCATCATAATCACATAATAACAAGTAAATTTACACATAGAACATAAGAGGAAAACATCTCTTATTGACATATGCAAATCCAACCAAGTCAAGAACTTCCACATACCACTCGAACATAGATTGGGCTGAACCAAATCTCTCTTTCGACGAATCACGCTCGTGGCATATTCCAAGAATGAATGTGGGATCTCATGCAATAAACCAAGAAAACCAAACCAAGGCTTCCAGAGGCCAAACCACCTCAAACCTCAACCAATGATTCCATCTCACAATCATACTTCACTAACCATCACCAGATGGGTATCCATCTATTGAATCCTTGAAATTCGCTACGACAACATGGGGGATAACCACCCGGTCTAGACCTTAAAAGAATCTCCTTTTCCATTTGGTATAGTGGCTCCGATTAGGGATAATGGGATCAATTTCCCAAAGAGGATAGATTTGATAATGTTTTTGGGGTGATATAAGATATAAAGGAGAATGATTCAACTAAAAGTGATCTAATTTAAGCAGTAAACACATGCATTTATCTTATTCTAACATTATCTTACTATAAATATACCCAGGAATAAACTAAGATACGCGATCTATAGATATGTCTTGAAGAAATTGGTAATAAAGATTATTCAACTGCTAAAAGAAATGAAATCGTGAATGATAATTGTTTTGGCTAAATAGTTAGACAAAACAATTGAGAAAACTTTATCGCATATAGTAATTTTTCATGTATTCAATAAGGAATTAGAGCTGAAACATCATACAAAAGTGCAATAATGTAGAACTATAACTCATATTTTCATACATAAGACAATCAAAGAAAGAGTATTGCTAATGCATAAATAAAACACGATCATAAGATAAAAGTACCATATATGAAAGGTCCTGCTCATGGGCTTAGCAATATTGATCCACTTTCATCCAATCAAATACACTCTAAGAGTACAAAAGTGCAATTTCAGTAGAGTATGCTTCGATATTAAAAAAAAGATCATGTTCCAATAATTTCATCAAAACCTTCACAAAAATATAGAAGTGTAATGTCTTGTAAAGTGTTTTTGATAAAATCCTGGACCCCTCTCTAAATGCATGAGAGGGGTTTAAATACTATAATACATGCCTCAAAAATAGATTATTACATAAAATGCTAAGGATGTTTTAAACAACCTTCCTCAGAATAAGTGAAACAAAAACTAAAACTAAAAATAAATGATGACAAGCTTTTGCAAATTGAATGGCCTTATTCGGCCATTCGGTCCTTGTGCTCGCAAATGTCTATAATTTGCTTAACTTGGGGAGGTTGGCCAATTATGGATCTCAGTTTCCCCGTGAATACAACATTAGTGAGAGGTGGCACCATATTTTGAGAAAAAATAGTTAAACAACGTAGAGTCATCCAATGACTATGTGGTTTCACCAGAAACCACTAGTATGTTTCCCAATCGAGCTTAGTGAGTTGCTTGATTGCTTCTGCATTTGTCTGGGCAGTTTCTTTCCACCGTTATTCCAACTGTTTAACGTCCCGGAGAGCTTCTGTACTGCATTCTCTGATAAGATTGGCAGTGTGGAGGTTTTCATTTATTTCCTCAATGATGTTGTTTGTTGTACTGGCTGCTCTTATTGCCGCTCTCTTTGTATGTTTTAACTTCACGTCCCAATCTGCAAAGAAGATGTATTTGTGGGACTCATCCATCTTTCGTAGATCTTCCTTCCTATCTTCTTCATATTCTTGCCAAGAAATGAATTCTGTTATTCTTTTGTTAAGCTCTTCATATTCTAATCTTTGATCAATCACTTGATTCACAATAAGGTTTGACCATTGAAATTCATTGACAGAATACTTCCTGCTGCTATATCAAAAGAGAATTTAACTCAAGTGCCTCTTTGATAAATTAATCTACTTGAGGGTTGCCTTTGAATCTTTCCAATATAGCTTGCATTTGGTGAATCTATGTGCTCTTCACTGCCATGTCTGTCTGATGTTGTATTGTCATTTGCTCAAAATTTTGTTGAAGTTGTGCCAGTTGTATTTCCGCCTGCCTACTAGTGCTTTGTCTTTCTTGCTCGAGTTGTTGTTCAAGTAATTGAACTCTTTCTTCCTTTTCCTTCAGTAACAGTTGAACCTCTACTACCTTATCAATTGTTGCAATTGCATAAGCTCCTGCATATTGTGATAGCTTTGTGAGGTTGTCTGATGGATCCATGGGGGTGTCTCTCCACACTATCTCCATTGGCTCACTTTCAAGAATTGTTGTTGCCGATACATCTAATTTTATTTTCTTTCTCTGCCTTTTTACTACAGCCTTATGTGTAGGACTGTAGAATATATCTAAGGGCAGTATTTCTTCAACCTTCAAAATAATTTCAGAAGTTGGATGTGCCAGGATGATCTCAATGTCTTGAGTGGTTACAATTTCTTGTATTGTGGCTTCTAGATTTACAACTTGTTGAGTGTGCCGTGGAGTCTGGAATCTAGACGTTCCTTCAAGAACAATCTCTGTTTGGAGCTTTTTATTAAATTGCTCCCACTCCTATTCCATATTGATGACTGGGGTCTTTTCTGTTTCAACCTGCAAGGGACTAGTCTCCATGTCTTGTTCAGTTGAGACCTTCTCGGTCATTTCTTCACCATCTTCTTCTGTATCCTGTTTAGGGTCTACCTCGAGGCTTCCTTCTTTATTCTCATATTCATGTTCAGAGTCTTCAGAACCCTGAGCTGACTTCTCTTGTGATTCTTCATCATAATTGTGCTTAGAACTCTCCTCCAGGATTACGCTGGGAGTAGGTTCTCTTACTTCAATTTTTAATACGTCCAACGGGACCTGTTCGAGCCTTTTATTTCTATATATGTCAAATTATCTGAGGTTCTCTTGGTTTAGCTTTAGTGACGCTAAATTAAAAACTTATGAAAATCTCTCGGCTTGCTAAAATAAATCATCAAACAGATCTTCCTCATGACTAAATTGCCTGACTTTTACCATGGCAATAAAATTCTTGACAACCTGGTTGGGGCCATATTGTCTACCTGGCATGGTAGCTAGGTTTAGGGCCGTGATGTTATGTATTTCTTTAGATGAATGCTTAAGATCATGCAACATGAAAGCGCCACATTGTAATGGGAAGGTTGGCCAAATGGATTTCTTTTGCTCCTTAAGGATTTTGGTGATTCCATCACCCACTGTCTGATAAGTTATTTCTCGAGCCAGTAGTTTATCCGGCACATAGTATGGGAGAACATGGCGAGTAGTGATACTCCCGAAATATCTGATATAAGTGAAACATTCCTCATCGAACCATCTTGCCACTGGTAAGATGTCTATCTTTGCTTCTTCTGAAAGCCTGGGGGATTTCTTATTAAAAATGGTATGATAAATAGGCAACATGACACCATAACAAATCTTATAGAAATTGGAGCCAAAATTTGACTCCCACAGTATTTTATGATAGACATGGATGGGTGTAGGATCCTTTGAGTTCCATTCTAGCCCATGCTTGGAAAATGTGAGCAAAAACATATAGAGTCCATGACGTAGGCACTCATGAAAAAGGGAGGGATAACCCGAGTGGAGACAGTTCTATTACACCTGTATTCTCTTATGGCCATGGCTAAATTATTCGACAAAATAGTACTCTAGTTAAAAAATTTAGCATTTACAATTGCATCAATTAAGAGAACCCATTCAATGGAAAATTTTTTGGTAGTATATTTTCCGAATAGGCTACACAACATTGCAGCTACAAAATTGTATGGGGTTGACAGAGGTGCGATGGGGTACATACCGGTTTTCTCCCATCTAAAATTGTTGGAGAAAAACCTCCAAGTCTGCATAATGTCCATTGGATCTTCATTCTCTTTGGAAAAATTCTTGATAAAACCTTTGTCATAGATCTTATGTGGCTGTGGTAGATGGTACATTTGGCTTAAATTGTCTAACTTGAAAGATCCCATAACATCTTGCCTGAAGTTTCTGAATGTTCTATCCGAAACATCTACTTCATCAATAATCCATCTTACCATATCTATGTATGGTAAGATTTTTGGTCTTGCAACAATCCTGTGTAGAAAAGAGCATGCCGCTTCGAAGTAAGAAGCATTAGATGAAGTCGTGGCATCTGCTATTGCCTTAACTTCTAGGGGCCTTGGGTTTTCTCCCTCTAGTAAATTGTACATCGCCTCCCAAGTTGTAGTGCCGCCATATTTGTTACAAGTGGTATCAGAGAATAGCAGTAGCATTTCTGACTACTCAGGCGCAATATCCTCTATGGTCTTTTTCCCTTTCTTAACCATTTCTGTGCGTGCTGTGTTCTTCGAAAACTTCCTGTAATTCAGGCAAATGGAGAAAACAGGATAAAACATAGAGTGGTAAATGCAAGCGAAAATACGATTAGCACGGTAAATTTTGAAAGCACATAAAGATGGAACTTTTATTTCAAACATGAATGAGAAAGATATCTATCATCTTGAGCCATTAAATGAATAAATGCCCTTTAAATCTCATTAACTATACATTAAGGCTTACATGATATTTTCTTTATGTCTTGTCAAAATGCCAGATCACATATTTCAAACTGATATTTCCGATTGGTTTGTATGTTTGTGTAATATTCATTTGTTGTGATTGTGATGAATCAGAATATCACAATTCACAAATCGCAATTCTCACAAATCACAAATCGCAATTCTTGCAAATCGCAAATTGTAATTCTCGTAGATTTATGAATAGAGCAAGTTGATGGGCCTCTAAATTAGAAATAAATTAAGGCTCATACCTCTAAATTAAACAATAATTTAAGGCCTATGACCATCCTTCAACACATTAAACCTCTCTTTTTGCATTAGATATTTTATTTTTAACTTTAATATATTCATTAGGAAGGTTTATGAATAATTAGATATTTGTGCCTAATATTATTTATTTTTGTGGAATATTATGAGAATATTTGGCAGATTATGAAGATTTGGAGGAGGAGATTGTTAGCGCCAAAATCCGCCTTAGGCTGAAGGAAGGCAAAATTCAAGGTAACCACAAACCATGCTCAGTATGGTAGCTAGCCCTACCAAAACAGGAGAGGGCTCTCTCCGGGTCACTCTCAGTAAAAATAAACAATAGGGTCTGAGATGACTCAAAATGAATACTGATATTAGGCTAGTAAATAAATATGACAGAGGTAATTCATTGAATGACTAAATTTTCTGGGTTGTATGGGACCAAAGGACCGCATGAGATGGGAAATTAAGTCAAATACACAAAATATTTCGTGAGGCAAGATAGGCAGGAGGTTTAGCAATTAGATTGGAGTAATATGGTGTGGAAAGACTGTTGAGAGGTTGAAAAAGGCATAACTGATGAATCCTTTTCAAACAGAAGAAAACACACAGAGAATGAACGCTTTTCCAAGGCAGGGAAATAAAATGGATTCTACCTTTCTCACTAAAAAAACATTCAACTGGAAATGTGTTATGAAACCAGCTCACAAAAAGATAGAAAAGAGAGATCCACGCCTTAGAATTCAGCCTCTTCGAGGGGGCAACCTCCTTTACATTACATAAATGAACAATTCTTTGATGATACAAATGAAAATACCTCCTTTCTATATATAGGAGTCTAAGTGGTCCCAATACAATCAAAGCCTACATAACAATAATATTGTAGGGCACAACAATAACAATAGTGGGCTTCTATGTGGCACAATAGTAACAATATGGGCACTACATGGGTACATCAATATAAATAAGGGGTATAACTACAATAGTAATGGGGTAATCACTAGTATTATAGGGACCCAACATGCCCCTCTCCTTCAAAAAGTGTTGTCCTCAACGCTTGAGTAGTTCAGGATACTTCTGCATAAAATTCTCATCCTCCCATGTGGAATCTTCAGCGGATAAGTTCTTCCACTTGATAAGATACTCTGAAATTGATCGATTTCGTAGCTGTCGAGTTCTTGTTTCTATAACTGCTTCCGGTTCCAATATAATTTTTCCTTCTTCGTCAAGTTCTGGCAATATTGTTTGAACTGGGAGCTTGTCACCTATAACCTTCTTTAAGCATGAAACATGGAAAACTGGGTGCAATCGAGAAGCTGCAGGAAGCTCCAATTTGTATGCCATAGTACCAATCTTTTGCAACACCTTGTACGGACCATAATACTTTGGTGATAATTTATTATCCTTCTTAGCTTGCTTGAGGGACATTTGCTTATATGGTTGTAGCCGTAGGAATACCCAATCACCTACATCAAAACTTCTTTCACTGCGATGTTGATCTGCCTGTTGTTTCATTCTATTCTGTGCCAACACAAGGTTATCCTTTAAGAGTTGGAGGACTTGTTGTTGATGTTCGATGTGATGTTCCACTGCCTGAACCTTAGAATTTTCTCTTAAATATGATGTGATGGATGGTGGTTGATACCCATAAAGTGCCATAAATGGGGTCATTTTTGTTGCTGTATGAAAGGAAGTGTTATACCACCATTCAGCCAGAGGCAACCATTTGACCCATTGTGTCTGTTTATCAGATACAAAGCAACGAAGATATCCTTCCAAACATTTGTTTACTATCTCAGTTTTCCCATCAGATTGAGGATGATAAGATGAGCTATGAGCTAACTGAGTACCAAGACAAGAAAATAATTCTGTCCAAAAATTTCCAGTGAAAATGGGATCTCTGTCACTTACAATAATCTTTGGGTTTCCATGTAGCTTTTGAATTGTTTCCATAAATGCAGTAGAAACTGTACTGGCTTTAAATGGATGTGATAATGCACAAAAGTGTGCATACTTGGTAAGTCTGTCAACTACCACCATGATGACACTCTTTCCCTCAGACTTGGGTAAACCTGTGATAAAATCCATTGAAACCTCCTCCCAACGTTGGCTTGGAATGGATAAAGGTTGTAATAGACCCGGTGTCTTAATTGTTTCAACTTTATTTTGCTGGCAAACCAAACATTCTGCCACAAACTTTTGAATATCTGATTTAAGGCCATCCCAAAAAAATTCCTTCTTAACCCTGTGGTAAGTTTTTAAAAATCCTGAGTGCCCTCCTAAGGGAGAAGTGTGCAATTCCATAAGAATCTTTTGTTTTAGCTGGGAATTCTTACAGAGGTATAAGCGATCTTTGTACCATAACGAATCATTTTTCCAGCTAAATGTATCAGACGTACTGGAATCTTGTTGTAGCTTTCGAATAAGTGCCCACACTTCTTCGTCATTCTTCCATTCCTCCCTTGCTTCATTTATCCAATCTGGTTGGATAATAGAAATAGCGCACAACAATGCTTCCACATCCTCATCCTTCCTTGAGAGTGCATCTGCCACCACATTTTGCTTCCCCTTTTTGTAGATGATTTCAAAGTCATAACCCAACATCTTTGTGACCCACTTTTGTTGCTCTTCAGAGGATAATCTTTGTTCTAAAAAGTATTTAAGGCTATCATGATCTGTTTTTACCTTGAAGTGTCTTCCCATTAGGTAGGGTCGCCATTTCTTAAGTGCATGGAGTATTGCCAACATTTCCTTCTCATAAATAGCTTTTCTTAAAAACTTTCCCTTGATTGGACGACTTTCAAAAGCAATGGGTCTTTCATCTTGCATTAGAACAGCACCAATTCCATTTCCTGAAGCATCACATTCCACAATAAAGGTTTTTGTGAAGTCCGGTGTAGCTAAGACCGGTGCTTGGCACATTGCCTCTTTAAGATGTTCAAAGGCCTTTGTTGCTTCCGGAGTCCATGAAAATGCATCTTTCTTCAATAATGTTGTTAGAGGTGCTGCTATTCTCCCATAATTCTTAAAAAACTTGCGATAATACCCTGTCAACCCAAGAAATCCGCGCAGATGCTTTATGGATGTGGGGATTTTCCATTCCTTAATGGCTTTAATTTTGCTAGGGTCTACCTTAACTCCTTCATGAGATACAATATGACCCAAATATTCCACCTCCTGGACTCCAAAGAAACATTTGGATCTTTTTGCATATAATTGTTTCTCTTCCAATAGTTGTAGCACCCTGTCAACATGTTCAACATGATCCTTCCAAGACTTGCTGTAGATTAGTATATCATCAAAAAATACTAACACAAATTTTCTAAGGAATGGTTTGAAAATTGAATTCATCAAACCTTGAAATGTTGAAGGTGCATTGGTAAGGCCAAAAGGCATGACCAAAAATTCATAATGACCCTCATGAGTTCTAAATGCCGTTTTCGGAATGTCTTCAATCTTCATTCTGATTTGATGATATCCTGAACGAAGATCCAACTTGGTGAAGTAAATTGATCCATGCAATTCATCCAGTAATTCATCAATGACAGGAATGGGGAACTTATCTTTAATAGTGAGCTTGTTGAGCTCCCTATAATCCGGACACATGCGCCATGATCCATCCTTCTTGTGCACCAATACTACTGGAGCAGAGAAAGAACTTTGACTCGGTTGAATTATACCAGCCTCTAGCATTTCTGCAACCATACGTTCAATTTCACTTTTTTGGACATAGGGATATCTGTACGGCCTGATGTTTGGAGGAACACTTCCTGGAATCAGATGAATAGCATGATCATGATCACGCATAGGTGGGAGACCTTTGGGAGTCTCAAATACCTTGGAATGATTGTCCAGGACTTTTTGGAGATCTGGAGAAATAGATGATTCTAATGTGGAAACATCTAGCGAACATAATTGTGCAATTACACCTCTTTGCTCCTTTTTTAGAAGCTTTGTCATACCATTAGAGCTGATTATCTTTCCTGGTTTCCCTGCAATACCCCTTAATTCAACTTCCTTTCCTTCTACAGAAAATTTCATGAAAAGTTCTTGAAAATTAAAAGCTATTGTACCCAAGGATTGTAGCCATTGGACTCCTAGTACAACATCAGCACCTCCCATTGGAATGGAAAGCATTGGGCTAGTCAATACATATTCTCCCATGGATAGCTTGATATTATGGCACTTTCCAGAGCAATTTATTGTTCCTCCATTTGCAATCATCACTTGACACTCTGGTGCTGGATATAGGAAGCAATTCAATTCTTTTGCTACCCTACAATGAATAAAATTGTGGGTGCTTCCTGAATCAATCAACACTATTACCTTTTTCTTCTTGATTTGTCCTTCTATCTTGATGGTTTGAGGAGTGGTAATTCCCGCCAATGCATTACAAGATATGGTCGGATTTATTTGTTCTTCATCTAGGCTTTGTTCCTGGAATATATCCTCTTCTTTTGACCTTTCTTGCTCCTTTTCTTCTTCCTCTTCACAATCTATGTAGAATAATTTCTTCTCAGCACACTTATGACCTTTTGTGTATTTGCTATCACAATTGTAACAAAGCCCTTTTGCTCTTTTTTCTTCCAATTGTTGTGGTGTCAACCTTGTAGGTTGTGGAAGACTATGGGCAACAACACTTCCATCTTTATAGTTGTGAATGGTATGCTTCCTAGTTGCCATAATTTTGCTTTCCATTTTTCTTGCTAACCTGAATGCCTTCTCTAATGAATCAGGTTCCCAAAGGCACACATCATGTTGGATATTATCCTTTAAAGACCCTATGAACACATCAATCCTATGCTCCTCTGGAATATCTTTTATCCTTATGTTCAATTTTTGGAACTCCTCAATGTGCTCCATTATTGAACCCTTTTGTTTGAGATTATCAATTGGCTAAAAAAAGTGTTGCTTTTTGTATCCTCATAATGTGCTATCAATTCTTCCGTAAAAATTGCCCAAGTGATAAATTGTTTACGAGAACAAAGCCATTGATACCATACAAACTGATTTGGTTCCAAATATAAAGTTGCCATACGTACCTTTTGTGTGTTTTGCACATTATTGAGATCGAAGAATTGCTCCATCTGTAATATCCATGTGGCGGGATCCTTGCCATCAAACTTCCTCATATCGATTTTTGGAACATGGTGAGTCTTCGATCCAACATTAGAGTCTATGGAATCATGATTAACATTTCTTTTGTTCTCATCATGAGTTTCCTTTACTACCTTTTCACCATTAGTGACCCTTTCTTGTAGCAACTTCTTCAATTCATCCATCTTATCATCCATGCCATCAAATTTAGCGTCAATCTTAGCTTCCATGCCATCCATCTTAGCTTCCATGCCATCCATCTTAGCTTCCATTCCCTTTATCTTAGATTCCACGCCATTTACCTTAGATTCCACGCCACTTATCTTAGCTTCTGTTAGCTTTTGTGAGCGTGACATTTGTTGCACTTGTTCTTGTAATTTTGATATATCATGTAGCATTTCTTCCTCTTCTTCATGAGTCATGCTAGAGCTTTCAGGTTCCTTACTAGGTGTTTGCATTTTCTTTCCTCGGGGCATCAGTTACCGATAATAAAGTTTTACTATGCCCTTTGAATTCCGTTAAACCAAGCTTACACAAAAATTAAAAAAAAACTACACACCTTTTTTCACTTTATAGAAGCCTGATATTGAATCTGATGTATCTCTGTAATTTCGGATCATCCAATTCTAAAATTGCTACCTGTAGTAGCCTTCTGCGTCTTCTTTCCAATGCCACAAGTCTGAGCCAAATTGGATTCTCCAAGGAAGAGTTATGTGAAATCTCCCACAGTGACTTGCTTTTAGACTGGTTCAGTAGAGTGAACTTGTACGACATGCCACGAGTCACTGTTTCAACCTTTGAATCTGAAACACACACACAAAAAACTACAGTCCGTTCTCTTTCTGTACCGTTTTACGGAATTTTAATCCGATCCTCAGAGAGCGAGTTATGACGATTTTCCCCAGGTCACCTGTTTTGAATGTAATTCAGGAGTCTGCAAAAAGACCAACTTCCTCAGATCCTATCTTGAAAAATTTCACGAGAAAAGCTCTGAAATTCAGACCCAAGGTTCAGCGCCAATTCTTCTCAAATGGGTTTTTTTTGCGAATTCTGAAACGTCACAGAAAAAAAGTTATAGCGAAAATGCCACGATGACTTGTTTGGAGCAGCGAAACCCTAGAATCCAAAGCTCTGATACCAAATGTTATGAAACCAGCTCACAAAAAGATAGAAAAGAGAGATCCACGCCTTAGAATTCAGCCTCTTCGAGGGGGCAACCTCCTTTACATTACATAAATGAACAATTCTTTGATGATACAAATGAAAATACCTCCTTTCTATATATAGGAGTCTAAGTGGTCCCAATACAATCAAAGCCTACATAACAATAATATTGTAGGGCACAACAATAACAATAGTGGGCTTCTATGTGGCACAATAGTAACAATATGGGCACTACATGGGTACATCAATATAAATAAGGGGTATAACTACAATAGTAATGGGGTAATCACTAGTATTATAGGGACCCAACAAAATGATCATGAATGAACTTTAAACATAACAGGATACATATGAAACAGAGAAAAAACACATTGCTAAAACTCACACCACAGGGATCTCATGAATCAGAGCTGCATCATTTTTATTAATCTCCTAGCCAAATTATACAGTGTAGAGCTGAGTTTCTCTCCCACCTTTCCCAGAAATTCCCATCCTTTACAAATGATTTTCAATACCATAAATCAACTCAGAAATGGGAAAACAAATCGATGAAGATAGGGAGTCGTTTAATCAT
The DNA here is from genome assembly GCA_031772625.1 of Pinus tabuliformis. Taxonomy (NCBI): domain Eukaryota; kingdom Viridiplantae; phylum Streptophyta; class Pinopsida; order Pinales; family Pinaceae; genus Pinus; species Pinus tabuliformis. The sequence goes on from CM062818.1 coordinate 2,061,931,314, forward strand.
CATTAACGAACTGAAGCTGAAGGGCCAACCGTTTGTCAAAGGAGCAGCGTTACATTTTAATTTCTCTGATGACCAATTTAAAAGGCAAAAACTGTAGCGTGGGTCCCATGAAATCGTGGCTGAAGACAAAATAAGCAACCCGCTTCCTATCTTTCTGCATCTGCTCTCAGTGTGTGTCATCTACATAGGACTTTCCCTCAGATATATTTTCTCAGCCCTCACCATTAACAACATTATATGTGAGTCCTTCTCCCTTGATGCTGAGTGTATCCAAATCGTTTAAAATATTCTCAACACATTCATTACTCTCTTTACCAGGATTCGTGTCATTCAAAGCATATGATTATGCGCCCTTTATACCTCTGAGCAAAGTATTGGTTTAAAAGAGCAGCCTTTGCATGCCCAATATGGAGATAACCGCGTGGCTCATGAGGAACACGTGTACATACGTTTAACTTCAGCTCCAACCGAAAAGAAATTGGTGTTTTCCAACCATTCATCAATCTGTGTTGTCGCAAGCGCTTCACGGTTGTAAAAGTCAGGCAAACTTGCAATGCTGCCAAGGTATCTTAATAGTATTACGCTTCCATGAAATTCTTCTCCAGAAGGAAAGGAGGATGTTGGTGGCGAATTTTTGGCTTTGAGGCTCTGTGCACCGCGCCAGTGGAGAAAAGCACTGTGTAGGAGGCCCAGTGCACCGCGACCTCGCAATGTGTCGCGCTTTCTCTCAATACGCCGCGCTAGTCGCCCATCAGCTATCAACGGCTCTGCTTCATCCGCCGCCCGTTGCCTCATGCTCTTGTATCTTCCATTGCTCAGAACCTCTATATGATCACCCATGTTTATTGTTAAAGATTTGAGAAATGGTCGTATTGCTTCCCGACTTGTCATATGGGCTTCTTGAATGATGTCTCTCTCTTGAAGATCTTCGATATCTCTCATGTAATTTTTCTTTAATCCTTTCCGATGACCGACTCCTGCGTCTATGTTTGTTTACACTTACATCTAATCTGTCTCCTCCCTTTGTTAATTGACTATTTGCAACATCCCTCCCCTTATGTGATTTCAATAAACTTTGGCCTTTCTTCTTGAGTTTTTCCCGAATATTTTCAATCTGAATCTCTTTAACTATTACTTCTACCTTTCCAGGGCTTGATGCTTTCACAAAATTATTCAAATAAGATTGGAAATCGCTTTTGTTTGCGGATTCTTAACAAGGCCCACTCGAGAACCCAAGTCCCTGTTTAAATCTAGCTGCACATGCACCCTTGCGTGTCAAATAATCATAATAAGCAGCAGCTTTGTCTTCCTCCATTCTTAAAGCCAAGCTGATCAATGTCTATAATTGAACAGGTTTTCAAGAAGCCTAGCAATTCCGTGCATTTTCATGGCGATTTGGAGAAAAGTTTGGCAGTTTTCGGGCCCTTTGCTGTGTGCGCCGCGTGGCATACCCAACGCGTTGCACCTCCTGGATGCACCGCGCACGTGTAAAAATACACTGAGTGCTTTCTCCCAGTGCGCCGCGCCTCCCCAGTGCACCGCGCCACCAGTTCTATGCGTCGTGCCGGCCAATCTTCTCCCAATTTCACCCAATTTCACTCTTGTGCACAAAACTTGCTTTGATTGTTTCCTCTTTGTTCTTGGTATGCGAATGGATTTTCAAAATTTGGAGACATGCTATATACATTGGATTTTCAAATTAATTTGCCGAAAACCCATTTTTATAATGTTTTTACCAATAATTTTTTTTCAATGTCTGTTTTGGGCCCTTTCACTGCCTTTTCACTTTGTGATGAATGAAATGACCTGAGCTTGGCTTTGTCTTTGTAGGTATGGTGGCATTGAACTTCAGCAAAGGATGACCAGGGCTGCTCCTGAAGATTTTCACAATTGAAAAACTTTGACAATCACATGACGGAAATGACAATTTTCTTCAAAACAGAGTTTTGAAGAAAGGTCATGATAAAGCGATATAACGATGAAATTTTGCGATGAAAAATTATTTGGACACCTCCCTCATATGTCTGCTGATGTTATTAGTCAACCTGAAGCCTAAACCCTAGACCTAGTGACTGAAATGATTTGTTGATCAAGAGACTAAAACAGGACTGTAAGTGACCTTAAGATTGATTCGATAAATAGAGTTAAACCAGCAGGATAAGGCATGAGGGGAATGAGTAACAAGGCCCTTCCGCCAGATTATGGCATGCCCCTAGCAGAATGCAGATGATCAAGCTGAATGAGACACCTAAAAATGAAATGCGAAAAGAGAAATGATCTCTGACGGAGGGATGTAAAGACCGACTCTAACCTTGGCTCCAATGGGGATGGTAGCTCCTTGGAGGTGCCAAGAACGACAGATCTCTGGAAGAGCTAGACAGTGCCTTTCGTCCATTGGGATATGGAGTCATTATTTCGACAAACAACACAAAACTCTTGACTCATTTATTAACTGAAACTTGACTCAAACTGACTCAAATTTGAACTTAAAATGACTCAAAGAATGACTTGACAAACTCAAACCAAAACTGAAATAAAATGGTATTTACAGTGACAATGGAAACAAAGGAAATTTTTTTAGAAATGGTACCGCTTGAGCAGCCGACCATTGACCGGCCCTCCTGGACAATCTTCCCCGTTCATCTCCTTCAGAAGAAAGGCATTCTGACCCCGATATGCTGCAATCTTGAAGGGACCTTTCCAGAGATTCTCGAACTTACCATGCTTACCCTTTTCCTCATTTCTTGCATCCCACTTCAGCACCACATCATCCAACTGAAATTTGTCCGCCTTTGCTTTTCTGTCATAAATTTTCTTAATCTTCTCCTGCAACTTGGATGTGTTTTGGAAAACTTCTTCTCTTGTCTGCTGCAAATGGATCATTTGATTCAATCTTCTCTGCATAGGATCATCTTCACTGCCGGCTTCCTGAAGAAGTTTGACTACTGGAGCTGCGAGAGAGGTAGGAAACAATGTATCAACTCCATAAACAAGCTCAAAGGGGGACATACCAATGGATTTCTTCTGACTGACCCGATCTGCCCAAAGTGCATTGACCAACTTCTTATGCCAACTCTTCTTGTTGATTTCCAGCAGCTTCTTAATGATGTTGACTAAAGATTTGTTAGAAGACTCCGCCAACCCATTTCCTTGTGGATGATAGGCAGTTGAGTGACCCAAAATGATTTTATACTTGTTACAAAACTCAATCATCTTCTTTGATTTGAAAGCTGTTGCGTTATCAGTGATCAACTTATTCGGGCAACCAAAACGAGACAAAATGTTATTCTCCAGGAATGAAATAATTACCGCATCTGTAGCTTGTCTGGTGGGAATTGCTTCGATCCATTTCGTGAAATAATCTGTTGCCGTGAGGATCCACCGATGCTGACCGGAAGAAGCGGGATGAATTTCACCAATGAAATCCAACCCCCACTGCTGAAAAGGGGCACTCACCTCAATGGGCTTAAGCAGAAAAGGCTGTAATTTCTGCATCCCTTCAAAAATATGACATTTATGACAGCTCTTGACAACCTTATATACATCAGCAAACAATGTCGCCCAATAGTACCCCGCCCTTAGAATTTTATTTGCCATTGTTTTCCAAAAAAGGTGACCGCCACAATCTCCTTTGTGGAAATCCTCCATGACCTGCTTTGCTTCTTCTTCCACCAAACAATTCAACAGAACGCCACCGGGATCTTTCCAATAAAGTGCAGAATTTAGAATGCAAAACTTAGCAGCCTTTAATTTGAGAGTTCTACTTTTGTTTCTAGTCATGCCAGGTGGTGGTGACAAATTCTAAAGCACATATATGATATCTGAATACCAAGGAGAAAGAAAAAACATTTCAGATACCTGAATTGACGAACCTTCCTCATTCTCATTGGACATAGCAACGATTAGATTTATGTCTAAGGCGTGCAAATTTGATTCAGCCATTAACTTTGCCAATCCCTGTCCTTTAACAAGCTTTGTGGGCTTTATTTCCACATCATACTCCAACAAAGCTGCAATCCACTTGCCTCATCTTCCTTCCGGATCTGTCTGCACTAAAACATCCTTGACAGCAGTGTTAGGTACATAAGCTAAAATATGAGAATGCAGAATGTATACCCAGAAATCTTTCAATGCTTTCACAAGTGCAAGGGCTTTCTTTTCAATGATGTTGTATTTTAAGGCTACATCTCTTATAGTTCGGCTGAAGAAAGCAATTGGTCTTTCGTGCTCATCTCTTTTCTGCATCAACACGGCAGCCATAGTATGCTCTGAAGCAAATGAAAACAATATAAAATCCTGAGTGTAATCCGGGCTAATTAGAACCGGAGCTGAAGAAAGAGCCAATTTGATTAAATTAAAAGATTTTACAGCCCCTTCTGTCCACTTCACTTGGCTATGCTTCTTAAGCATGTTTGTAATCTCTCTTAGGTGTTCAGATGGATTGGGTACAAAGCGGCGTAAAAGATTCATCTTACCATTAAAAGATTGAATCTCCTTCTTATTCGGGGCAGATCAATTTGCTGAATCGCTTGTACACATGCTGGATCAATACGAATGCCATCTTTTGAGATAATGTGCCCAAGTAATTTTCCATCCTCCATGGCAAACAAGATCTTTTTCGGATTCAGCGACAGACCATATTTTCTGCCCTTTTGAAAGACTGTTTTCAGATGATACATGTGTTCTTCATCTGATTTGGAAAACACCGTAAGATCATCAAGGTACACAACCAAAAAGACATCCTTCTCATTTGCGAAAGCCAAGTCCATTGCCCGCAGAAATGTGTCACTCGTGTTCTTCAAACCAAAAGGCATTTTAGCGTAATGAAAAGTTCCCCACGGAGTGGTGAATGCTGTCTTGTCTCGGTCATCTTCATGGACCAAAATTTGGTTATATCCAGAATAACCATCGAGTAGTGACATACGAGATGCTCCAACTACTCGCTGAAGTATATGATCCATTTTGGGCAATGGATAGTTATCCTTCAATGACACTTTATTGAGATTCCTAAAATCAATGCACAAGTGAATCTCACCTGTCTTCTTTTGTACGGGCACCAAATTAGAGATCCAGTCAGAAAATCTGATGGGAACAATGATTCCTGATTTGTACAACCTGTTTATCTCCTTTTCAATTGATGGCAGCAGTTTTGGATTTAGCCTTCTCAACTTCTGTCTGAAAGGTTTCTGATTAGGCTTAATGGGTATAGTGTGCTGAATTATATTGGTATCATATGTCTTCAAGTCAGAATAATCCCAAGCGAACACATCAACAAAAGATGACAACAAACTGATATATTTGGCTTTTATCTTTTGTGGCAGTGCTTTAGACAGTTTTACCATTTTTGGATTTGCAGTTGTTCCGATATTGACCTCTTCAACACCCTTCTCTATTGGCTGCAATGTTGGTTTACGGGCTACGTCATCTTGATCAAAGAGTTCTTCTAAAGGTATCAAGCCTTTAGGAATAATGTTATCCTTAAGCTGCCACACTTTCATTTGATTGATCTGAACATCATCTTTACCATCATCATTTTCTACATCCATTGAGGTATCTTTGAACTTACCTTTGTTTTGCAGAAAATCATCAATCTCATCATCATCTTGGAAAACTTGCCAATATCTCTAATTGTCCGGGACAGTCGGACGATGCTTGACATGGATTTCGAATTTATTATTGGAGTTCATTGGAATCTTCAAACTACTTGTTGCCTTAGCAAGTGCATCAACAATGCCATTTTGAATACGAGGCACACACGTCAAGATATACTCTGAAAATAATTTCAGGATGTCTAGAATTGCATTTCGGTAAGCCCGCATCCGAGGATGTTTTGCTTGACACTTGCCTTTAACTTGCTTAATCACCAATTCGGAGTCGCCATATACTGCAATCCTCTTATCATTCAACTTTCTTAGAATTTTTAAGCTAGCAATCAAAGCTTCATACTCAGCGTCATTGTTCGAACAATCAAAAGCTAACTTGTAAGAACATACCCGCACATTATATGCACTTTGTTCGGGGTGGAGAAAGGACTGCGTACCAAAATACCAATTCCAGCACCATCATTTCCCACTACAGCATTGAAATCCATGGTCCACAAACCTTCTTCCTTTTCTTGCAAGTGCTAAAACTCTGTTTGCTGTGCTTTTTCTGCTTGTTGTCCATTACCTTCAGCTGATTGCTCAACGGTGTTTTGTTGTTCTTGTCCTTCTTTCTTTAAAAATCCTCTGAAATTTTCTGCTATTTCTGGAATACTTTCTGCTTCTACTAACTGACTATCAATATCATTGAAACTATCTGAATACAAAACAAAAGACTCTAGATCTGTATGTACATAACTAATCGGATGATTAATTGGTTTCTCCTTGCTTGTAATCATGTATTTCATTTTTTGTTCCCAATACAGTTTCCTCATTTGGCCAAACACAGGAATCGTTGCATAGGAGAAATCTAGTTGTAGTGTCCCTTTCAATTTTGCTGCCCAAGACCTGGAAAGAAGCATACCGAACCTGGGAGGAATATCTGCCACAACAATATCCATCAAAACATTCTTCATTGGGATTTGATCCAGACTTACAACCAAGTCTTTGATGAGCCCGATACATCTTACTCTGCTGGAATCAAATGAATAGAGATCATGGTATTTCCTGGTGATGTCCAAACCTAGCTTATCCATGATAGCCTTTGGCATAAGATTGTGGGAAGCTCCAGAATCGAACATGGCATTATGTAATACAAAATCATGCAATCTTAAATTGATATAAAAAGGTGGCACATCACTATCTGGAGACTCACCATTCAATGCTGGCCCAAAATCATTTCGGGTTGATCATCTTCGACATTCACCATATCAGACATTGGATCAAAATTCAAAATTTTAGAAACTTGCCCTCTATAACTGTTGTTCCTCATTATTTCAGTCAAGGGAATGGATACCTTCAATTTAGAAATTTCATTCTCTAAACTAAAAGCTGAAGCCTTTTCTACCTCTTTGACTGGGACATCTTTCTTTTCCTTTTCTTTCGATACAATTGGCTGATTTGATTTTTCTGCTGATGGTGATTTGCTGATATTGGAATCAACTGCTTCTTTTCCTTTCTTTTGTACAACAGGTGAATCATTCTTTGATGCTGAAACTTCCTTCCTCTTCTGAATTGGGTTAACAGGCACATCTCTGTTTCTAAGTGAATATTGCCGCTGCTGAGCGGACAGAGCATTCATATAACCTCTTTGATACTCATCTGATTCTTCTTCCAAAACTGTGTCATTTGCTAGAATGAAATCTGCATCTTTGTGTGCAGCTGAACTTTCTGCATACTCCTCATCTTCAGTAATATAAATAGGAAAATCATCAGGAGTAAAGAAGTGGTTTTCTTCCCCTATTACATTCCCTTCCTCATCTGACTCCGGTCCATGCACAAAATTTTGCTGCAGAGGTGGCTATACTGGCTGTTGTGCTGTCTAATCTTGGGCTCGCTGCTCTCTCTGTCTTATTCTATATTGTGGCTGCTGCTGGCCACAGAAGTTAGGATTTCTAACTTGTGGCTCAGGTTTGTCAAGTTTCACCCTTTCAAACATCTACTCTACCTTCCGGAGTAATTGATCTATCGAGGAAGACTCTTCTTTTGTTGTGACCTTCTTTTTTGCTTTTGCTCTAGCCCTCTTGGTCAGTAGATTTGCTTCAACGCTGACCGCGATCTTCTGCATGTCTTCCATTGTGGCCGGCTCTCTCTCTCTTAGTTGATAAGCCATGTCAGCATCAAAACCATCCGGAAACTTCACCATGGATAGCCCCACAGGTGGCCTTAGATGATCAGGAATTTCATTATAAACAGAATTGAATCTAATGCAGTAGTCTTGGACCGACTCACCCACGTTTCACTTGATCTGCTCATATTCAGCAAGAATTTGAAGAGGATTCTTTTTCACTTCCCAGCGGTCTAAAAATTGTCTTTGTAGGTCGGCCAAGGTAGTGATACGTGCAGCCGGCAAAGCTCTGAACCATTTCCTAACTTCACCCGCAAATGTTTGTACAAAGAGTCTCATTGTCACATTTTCTGCATCGATCTCATGAAGGTCACAGAAATCTGCCATTCTGTCCACATGTTGCTGAGCGGTAATGTTGTGAGGAGTACCATCAAACAAAGGAATTTTGCTTTGATAATCTGCGGGCATATCATCCAAAACTTGAGGCAGCACAAGAGGTGCAAAACGAGCAGCCATCACTCTTGGTGGATTTGGTCTTGGGGATGTCGGAGGAGTGGGTGGAGCTGAGGAGAGGTGTGTGGATTTGAAGCCACAATTGAAGTTTGAAGTTGTGTCACAATATAATCATCAATTGACCGGTTAGCCCTTTCAGTTTCTAGGTCTACAAGAAAATGCGGATTGGGGACAGTAGAGCCAACAACACTTTCGGATTTGGTCTCAAACAATGATATTTCAAACTGCTCATCAAAATCAAGCTCTTCAAGATACTCAAAAATGGCAGGACATGAATGGGATTTGAACACGGGAGTCACAAAGCTCTCTTGACGAAGAAGTCTTGGAATCAAATTGGGATTTTCGTAGACAGGAGGAGGATCTGGATCTGGATTAGCTCTGGTATATCTTCTTGAAGCCAGTGTGCTATTTTCAAAAGATCAAAAGGACATAAACAACTTACTCAGCCTATCAAATCCTAAACTTATCATCCGGAAGCTTAGAATTATCAGAAGTATGGGCCGTTTGTAGGTTATGCCTGCCATTTACGCAACGAAAAAGACTAACAAACAAAGAATTTTGTCCCCAGTGGAGTCACCATTATGTTAGCGCCTAAATCCACCTTAGGCTGAAGGAAGGCAAAATTCAGGGTAACCACAAACCACGCCTAGTCTGGTAGCTAGCCCTACCAGAATAGGAGAGGGCTCTCTCCGGGTCACTCTCAGTAAAAATAAACAATAGGGTCTGAGATGACTCAAAATGAATATTGATATTAGGCTAGTAAATAAATATGACAGAGGTAATTCATTGAATGACTAAATTTTTTGGGTTGTATGGGACCAAAGGACCGCATGAGCTGGGAAATTAAGTCAAAGACACAGAATATTTTGTGAGGCAAGATAGGCAGGAGGTTTAGCAATCAGATTGGAGTAATATGGAGTGGAAAGACTGTTGAGAGGTTGAAAAGGGCATAACTGATGAATCCTTTTCAAATAGAAGAAAACACACAGAGAATGAACGCTTTTCCAAGGCAGAGCAATAAAATGGATTCTACCTTTCTCACTAAAAAAACATTCAACTGGAAATGATCATGAATGAACTGTAAACATAACAGGATACATATGAAACAGAGAAAAAACACATTGCTAAACTCACACCACAGGGATCTCATGAATCAGAGCTGCATCATTTTTATTAATCTCCTGGCCAAATTGTACAGTGCAGAGCTGAGTTTCTCTCCCACCTTTCCCAGAAATTCCAACCCTTTACAAATGATTTTCAATACCATAAATAAACTCAGAAGTGGGAAAACAAATCGATGAAGATAGGGAGTCGTTTAATCATCATTAACGAACTGAAGCTGAAGAGCCAACCGTTTGTCAAAGGAGCAGTGTTACATTTTAATTTCTCTGATGACCAATTTAAAAGGCAAAAACTGTAGCATGGGTCCCATGAAATTGTGGCTGAAGAAAAAATAAGCAACCTGCCTCCTATCTTCCTGCATCTGCTCTCGGTGTGTGTCATCTACATAGGACTTTCCCTCAGATATTATTTTCTCAGCCCTCACCATTAACTGTGTTATATGTGAGTCCTTCTCCCTTGATGCCGAGTGTATCAAAATCGTTTAAAATATTCTCAACACATTCATTACTCTCTTTAGCAGGATTCGTGTCATTCAAAGTGTATGATTATGCACCCTTTATACCTCTGAGCAAAGTATTTGTTTAAAAGAGCAGCCTTTGCGTGCCAATATGGAGATAACTGCGTGGCTCATGAGGAACACGTGTACATACATTTAACTTCAGCTCCAGCCAAAAAGACATTGGCGCTTTCCAACCATTCATCAATCTGAGCTGTCGCAAGCGCTTCACGGTTGTAAAAGTCAGGAAAACTTGCAATGTGGCCAAGGTATCTTAATAGTATTACTCTTGCATGAAATTCTTCTCCAGAAGGAAAGGAGGATGTTGGTGGTGAATTTTTGGCTTTGAGGCTCTGTGCGCCACCCACAAGCCCAATGCGCCGCGCCAGTGGAGAAAAGCACTGTGGCAGGAGGCCCAATGCGCCACGACCTCCTAATGCGTCGCGCTTTCTCTCAATGTGCCGCGCCAGTCGCCCATCACCTGTCAACGGCTCTGCTTCATCCGCCGCCCGTTGCCTCATGCTCTTGTATCTTCCATTGCTCAGAACCTCTATATGATCACCCATGTTTATTGTTAAAGATTTGTGCAATGGTTGTATTGCTTCCCGGCTTGTCATATGGGCTTCTTGAATGATGTCTCTCTCTTGTAGATCTTCGATATCTCTCATGCAATTTTTCTTTAATTTTCCGATGACCGATTCCTGCGTCTGTCTTTGTTTACACTGACATCTGATCTGTCTCCTCCCTTTATTAACTGACTATTTGCAACATCCCTCCCCTTATGTGATTTCAATAAACTTTGGTCTTTCTTCTTGAGTTTTTCCCGAATATTTTCAATTTGAATCTCTTTAACTATTACTTCTACCTTTCCAAGGCTTGATGCTTTCACAAAATTATTCAAAGAAGATTGGAAATTTCTTTTGTTTGCGGATTCTTGATAAGGCCCACTCGAGAAACCAAGTCCCTGTTTAAATATAGCTGCACCTGCACCCTTGCGTGTCAAATCATCATAATAAGCAGTAGCTTTGTCTTCCTCCATTCTTAAAGCCAAGCTGATCAATGTCTGTAATTGAACAGGTTTCAAGAAGCCTAGCAATTCCGTGCATTTTCATGGTGATTTGGAGCAAAATTTGGCAGTTTTCGGGCCCTTTTCTGTGTGCACCGCATGGCATACCCAACTCTCCGTGCCTCCTGGATGCACCGCACGCGTGTAAAAATACACTGAGTGCTTTCTCCCAGTGCGCCGCGCCACCAATTCTATGCGCCGCGCCAGCCAATCTTCTCCCAATTTCACCCAATTTCACTCTTGTGCACAAACCTTGCTTTGATTGTTTCCTCTTTGTTTTTGGTATGCGAATGGCTTTTCAAAATTTGGAGACATGCTATATACATTGGCTTTTCAAATTAATTTTCCGAAAACCCATTTTTATAATGTTTTTGCCAATAACTTTTATTTCAACCTCTGTTTTGGACCCTTTCACTGCCTTTTCACTTTGTGATGAACGAAATGACCCGAGCTTGGCTTTGTCTTTGCAGGTATGGTTCCGTTGAACTTCGGCAAAGGATGACCGGGGCTGCTCCTGAAGATTTTCACAATTGAAAAACTTTGACAATCACATGACATAAATGACAATTTTCTTCAAAACAGAGTTTTGAAGGAAGGTCATGATCAAGCAATATAACGATGAAATTTTGCGAAGAAAACTTATTTGGACACCTCCCTCATATGCCTGCTAATGTTATTAGTCAACCTGAAGCCTAAACCCTAGACCTAGTGACTGAAATGATTTGTTGATCAAGAGACTAAAATAGGACTGTAAGTGACCTTAAGATTGATTCGATAAACAGAGCTAAACCAGCAGGATAAGGCATGAGGGGAATGAGTAACAAGGCCCTTCCGCCAGATTATGGCATGCCTGTTACACTAAAAAATGTCACCATGACTATTTACAGTTAAGATGACTCTATCAACAGTCATGCTACCCTCTTAAGCAAGTCTTATGCCTCTGCTCTCCATGTCAAACTCCAAAAAAGAGAGAAAGTCTTTCTAAATGTATTTATCTCTGGGGACGCAGGTTCTCTCAACCTTACCTGCGGGGACGCACCCAATGTTCACAAAAACTGCGTCTTTGGACGCTCTGTATGTAAAGGTGCAGGTGCGTCCCCCTGAAAAGGTTAAAATGCGCAAATTTCATCTTTAAAAAGTCACTTGTGGTCATTTCTAGAGCATTCTAGAAGGTTGTTCGACGTGTATTGAGCGCCTCCAGATGGTTCATGCACTCCTACCAAAGAGGAACTTATCCCATCAATAGGGGAGCTATCCCATCCAAAGAGGGGATTATCCCATTGATGGTGGACCTGATTAACTTCCTCTTGAGCACTATAAATACAGGCATTGGGCCAGAAGGAGGAGAGGTTGAAAGCTATACATTTCTAAGGGTAAATGCTGCAGGAATTAGGACTCCCATTTAGAAGCTTGTGAGGAGAGATTGCCATCTTTGCTTGTTCTATTTGGAAGTGGGTGAGCTTTGTCAAAGTAAAGGAGAACTCTTGATGGACCCTGGGAGGGACTTGCACAACACCAAGGCTCAGGTTGTATTTGTTCCTTTTGTTACCTATTAATGCAAATGAGTCCATTCTTCTCAATAACTTGTTATTTATGAGTTGTTTCATGTACTCCTTGGTCTATGTGTTAAATATGTTTTATTCTATGAGATTATCAAGTGCTATTTAATCATTTGATTGTTAGTGTATGCAGGTTTCAAAGTGAAGGAGGAGCTCATCCAGATCAGTGGAGCTGGACTGCTACAACAACGTTGGATTATAGGTAGGATCTAAACACTTGATTTCCCATATAGTAAATGCATGTTTAGAGAAGGATTGCTCTTGTTTGTCTTGTTTGTCACTAGAGAGTCTTAGGCTCCTAGGGAGGTTGGTTGTGTCCGCACAATCGACTCTTTCCGCCTGACAAATTGGCGACTCCACTGGGGATTCCATTGATGTGAAAAGTCTTTTCCTTTGTGTGAACTTTGCTCTGAGAAAATTGGTTTATTTTTCTGGTTTTGGCTCTGTGACTTTGTCTTTGGGTGGGTTAGCTTAGGATTAGATTCATTTTGGTTTTTCTTGAGTTTTTCAGTAGGACGCACCCTCTGAGTGTTGCACAGTGCGTCCCTGGACGCACTGTCGCTGTGTGCACAGAGCGGGCCCGCACCTGTGCTAACGGGTTGCCTGCGTCCCCTGCTAAAATTTGAGAAAATTCCATTTTTTGCATTTTTACTCTTAGATTTTGTTTTTTCTTAGTTTTTACTGCCCAGATTCATTAGTCCCTTGTCAAAGATCTTCACCTGAACTTGTTTCGATAGCATTGAGTGTTTTAGTGGATTTCATCGAAGTTTAAGCCCTAGGGTTTGATTTTTGAGTAGGTCTTGTAGTGACTTTGGCGGTAGAAGTTGTCAAGCCTTAGATCTCTCTGGTTTTGTCAGCATTCTAAGAAGTCAGACCTGTCATAAAGTCTACCTGTGAGAGCAACTTACCATTGAGTTGTCTCTTTGGGCAAATTTCGAAGTGCTTGTTGATTAAGTCTTGAATTCCATTTTACAAAAAGAACAAAAAGATTTGAGTTTTGTTTTGACTAGTCTTTTGATTCTGCATTAGCTGGTCCTTGATTTGATTTTGGTCAAGTAAAACAACCTAGAATCATCTTTGTGAGCTTTTGCCTTGTTAGGTTTGCTTAGAGTAATTTCCCTTTTGATTTGCTTGTGAGTCAAGTTTTCATAGATTTTATAGCTTTTGAGATTGTTTTTTGTTAAGATAGGTTTATATGCTTTATTAAAAAGAGAAAATACAAAAACATCTCCTTTGAAAAGTTTTGTTTCAAGTAGCTTTGAAAAGTTTTGAAAGAAAAAGAGTTTTTCGTGCACGTAAGGAGTGGTCATGTTTGTATGCTTGAAAAGATAAAGAGAATTGTTTCTTTGATTGTCTTTTCTAAGGAAGTTGTTTTCTATAAAATTTGCATCTCTCAACTCTCTTAGTTAAGAATTTCATTGAAAAAGGAAAGTAGCGTAAATCATCTTAGGTGCATCTTTGTAGTGGTTTGAGTCGAGTCTACACACCATTGGTTTCACTTCCGCTACCTTTTGTCTTTAAGAAAAACCATAAAATTAACGCTTAAAGTAAAATCGACGTAGTAACTTTTATTTACTAGGGCTCTGAAACACCAATTTAGATCAGGCTAGTGTCTTGGAGTAGGTGAGTAATTAACTCTCCAAGACAACAAAACCAAACAAGTAGCTTATCTTGTGATAGAATAAATCCAATTGTCTCATTTGTACTCTGGGAAAGCTCCTCTTAAAGGAGAAGCACGAGCTCGTGTCCGAACCAGTGAGGGGATCAATCCCCCCTCGTTGGGAACGACGCCAGACACGCACGTATTACAAACGGTAAACCTCGGATTAACCATTGTCGAGGAGCCAGGGGTCACTTGTCGGTAAACCTTGGATTATTGTCAAGGAGCCGGCAAGGGGATTGAGCTTGCTACTCTGCCCTTGCGTGCTGTCGGAGTTTAGACTGTTCCCCCAGGTGCATTTGTTGCGGTTGGTAACCTTAGTGACCATTATCTTTAGGATTCTACCGAGGTGACGGTGGAGGGAAGGTCCCACTGTACCTGGAGCAGACGTCGGCTAGACTCACTTGGATTTTCTGGGGGGTTCACTTCACTCGAGACGGTTAAAGTGGAGGAACTTGGTCCAGTCTATTCATTAAGCAGGTTGCCGGGGTAACTGTTCCACCCGCCACTTCTGTACTGAATCCAGCGATGTTGGGCTTCATCACCAACTAGCGCTTTCGGTCTGGAAGGCTACTGTTTGTGCTTGGTTTGACGCCCTAGATTCTTTAGGCGTGTGATTCAAATTTGTTTGGTTCTTTAGAGACTTTAGGTGGTTTGATTTGAAATTTTATTTTGTTTTCGTGTGTAGTAGTTAAAAGTTTTTAGCTGTGGCGGAATTACCGAGACAGTCCCGTAGACTTCGGGGCCAGTCTCCTGAAGTTGTTTCTGTGGCCGAATTGTTGAGAAGATCCCGTAGACTTAGGGGTGAACCTCCTCGAGACGACCCCAGTCATCTAGAAGGTTTAAAGGTCCTTGTAACTCCTCCTAGTGGCAGTAGAGTAGGTTCACCTGAAGAAGGAGAATCTTCCTTGGTAGTCCATCCAGATTACCAAGGCTTAGAGACAGGTTATAATCCCGAAGCTGTTACAGTTTCTGAGCTTGTTGGTAGTTTTTCGTCTGCTAGTGATACAGGCGAAGAACCTGAAATATCTGAACCTGTTACTCCGACTTCTAGTGTTCCTGATTCACCGAGAATAGAAAGAATTATCACCGAAAATCTTCCTACTGGTTTGATTGCTATTGAAGAACTTGCTCCAGAGGAAGAAATAGGCGTCTCTAACCTTGAAGATCAACTTACTATTGATCTAAGGGAGCGTGAATCTATCTTTTACAGTCCTCCTAGAAGTACTACTTGGTACCTTTCGTTAACCAATTATTTAGACAACTTTGGGCTAGGTTTTTCTACACCTCGTACTCCTTTTCCACCTGGAGGTATTCATACTCCTGTAAATATGTCTGGTCAGTCGTCCGTGTTTACTCAAAGTCCTGAATCTTTTTTACATGGCGGTCCTTCTGTTCCCACTGGGTATCAATCTCTTTCTGGTACCTTTGCGGGGGCATCTCCTCAACCCGTTGATCATGGGTTATTAGTTGGAAACAGTGGTAATGTACCATTGGGTGTAGGAGACATTTACATGATGTCAGGTTCAGTTCCCGTTTCCCAACCTCAAGGTGGCCAATTACCGCCTGGGGGGCAGCCTCAGTTAATGCCTGGGGGGCAACCTCAAGGTACATCATTTGTGTCTGGGGGGCAACCTCAAGGTCAGTATGCGCCTATGGGCAATACATACCTCAAGGTCAACCCCAGCCTCAATATGTACCCCAGGTCAACCTCAGTATCAATATCAACCTCAAGGATGGCAACCTCAAGGATGGCAACCCCAAGGGTATCAACCCCAAGGGTATCAACCTCAAGGGTACCAACCTCAAGGTCAAGGTCAACCCCAGTATCCGTATTTACCTCAAGGTTATCAACCTCAAGGTCAATACTCAGGTCAAGGTTATCAACCACCTCAAGGTCAATCATATGGTCAAGGTATGGGAACTGCACCTTACAATTATCAATCCTATCCTCAATCCGGCTATGGATCTCAGTATCCTCAACCTGTTACGGGTCAATACCCTGGAATGTTAGTGTGGGATCCATCACAGGGTCAACAGGTGTTGCAGCCAAGTATACAGTTGGTACCTCAAGCTGGACAACCCGTAGTTTCTGGTCCACCCCAGCAACCGCAACCTGTCCAGTCAAGTGTTCAAACTTCTGTAACTTCGGTAGTTACTCAGCCGCCAATTGCACCTAGTACTCCATCTCAAACGGCTGCTGCAACTACCGCCACATCTACCATACTTACTTCTGGAGTATCGACGGCTCCGGTTTCTACTGTCTCTGTAACCACTCCTCAGACATCTTTACCGTTGTCTGGATCTACGATTCAAACCACGGTCCAGATGCCTGTAGGCCAGCCTGGTATAAGTACGGTTGTCACTACTCAACCTCAATTTGTTCACCAACCGTACCAGGGACAGTACCAACCTGGGCAAGCTGTCCAACAACCGGTTTACCAGTATCAACCGTATCCTGGGTACACTTATCAACAACCTCAACAACCCCAGTACGGTCCGGTTAATCCTGGTTTTCCAGGAGGATATAATATCCCAAATGCGACTCCTGTTCCTAGTTATCCTGGATATCCTCCTCCTGGGGCTGGTATTGTGACCCAGAGTTTTAGAGATCCTAACCGGCAGTTACCGTTTATCGCAACTTTGGATTTACCAGACTTGACGCGCCTAACGAACGATCCAATTCAATATCTTCCGTTCTGGCCGCCAATGCCAAATAAGTTGCCCAGCGATATACCCAAGTTCGAAGGTAAGTCTGGAGAGGATCCGTCCAATCACGTGATGACTTACCACCTCTGGTGTGCTTCAAATTCTATCTCGGATGATTCGATCCGCTTACGTCTTTTCCAGCGTACACTCATTGGTCTCGCGGCCAAGTGGTACATTGAGTTACCACGGGCCTCTTTTTACAATTTTAGCCAGTTAGCTACCTCGTTCTTAACTCACTTTCAGTTGCCGGTCAGATACGATAACGGCACGGAGTTATTAACTTCACTAAAACAATCAACGTCCACGTATATTTCTGATCACATTCATGAGTGGAGACGTCGAAGAAGGCTAGTGAAAGTTTTTATCCCGGACCAAATCTTAGCTGAATGGTTTGTTAAATCATTATTACCGAAGATTACTGAAGATGTAGCTAAGGCCGGAGTAGTTACTGAGGAGCAAGTCATTGCTCAGGCGCAATACCTTGACTTAGTTTACACTCAGTCGGGTACGTTACACGAGAAGATTCCGGATCTTCCAAAGTCGAATCAAATCGCTGCTGCTCCTTCGGGATCTCATGCCGCTGATGGTATGATTGGTATCGTGAATACAAAGAGCAAGAAGAAGTCTTCCAAGGCTTCAACTACTCCTATTATCACTTTGCCTGATTCCCCGACAGGAGAGTCTTCTCCTGAACTTACCGCCGATATTCACGCTGTAGAGTCATCTACGGCCAAATCAAAAAACGGTGGAAAGAAGAAAGGAAAGAAGAAGGCTAAAGCAGACAAGGCTCCGAAGGAGAAAACGGAAAAGTCGGAAACCAATGACGAAAAGCGCAAACCTCGATATCCTTGTCTTATTTGTGAAGAGGATCATTTTACGAGAGATTGCCCTCATCGGGCCGAGGTTGTGAAAATAGTCAAAGGTTCTCCCACTCCTGCTGTGTTAAAAAATCCATTTCCGGAGCAGGAGAATAAGATGATAGGTTCTTCCTCGAATGCCAGTGAAGAACCCATTTTGATGATGTCTCATGTGAGGATTGCGACTCGATCGCAAGATTATGGTAGTAAGAATCCTGTTGATGGTAAGGAAGCAGAATCTTCTCACTCTAACCCATCAACCTCAGCTCCTGGTTCCGATCCACTACAGATCGAGAAACCTAACTCCGACTTAGTAATTAAACCGCCCGCCAAGGGTGTACTTCGAAGGTCTGCTTTCAATCCACATGCGAGAGCAGCCCAGAATTACAACATTGTTGAGGACTTAGCTGTTTCACCCTCAGCAATGTCGGCGTTAGAAGTGCTGCAATCATGCCCAGCACAACGAAAATTACTTTTGTCGGCTATAGGAGCTGTTGATGTTCAGGACCCGAATCTAATAATCTTCGATCTAGAAAATAGTACACCGCGTCTCCCCCATCAAATGGCTTTCCAAATTCCAGTGATAGTCAAAAACAGGCCTATTCATCGGACTGTGATTGATGAGGGAGCTTCTACGTGTATTATGTCGATTCAATGTTGGAGATCCTTGGTTCTCCTTCGTTGAACCAATCCCCCACCATCCTTAAGGCCTTTGATGGCCGTGGGTTCCGTCCGTTTGGTATTCTACAGGAATTGCCTATAGGGGTAGAAGGTAAAACCGTTAGTCTGGATGTGGAAGTGGTTGATGCCCCTCTAGACTACAACCTTCTTTTGGGTCGAAGTTGGTCATATGCTATGACAGCGGTCGTTTCATCGGTCTTCAGAGTAATTAAGTTTCCACATAACGGTAAGATCGTGACTATTGATCAGCTGACATACTTTTCATCCGACCCAGCCTCTTCAGAGAGTATCCAGCATGTCGGTAAGACGACAATCCCTTATAGGGACGTTGGTGTAGGTTTAGTTAAGGATTCCGGTTTACTGGGAACTTTTCCTCTCCCTCCACTCAGCGTAGAACCTTCATTTGCAACAATTCATATGATTACATCAGAAAACATTATTTATGATGATCCTTGGATTGTCCCATCTGACTCTGAGATAGACTCATTCGGTGATGCTATGCCTTTGAGTCCATATGAAATTGCTTATGAAGCTGTCATGTCTTTTACCGACTCTCATTCAACCGAGATCGACCAAATGAATGTGGTCAGTGAAGAATCACTTTTCACCTCAACCTTAGAACGGATAGCGTTTCCCGAAGTCGTGTCATCTGACGAACAACTTCGCGAAATCCTAAGTGTAGACGATCTACCATGGGAAGATCTCCATCACAGATCTTCGTTTTTACCTAAGGATGATGCATTTGAAAATGATTTTTCATCTATCTTTACCGCTGAATATGTCAAAGACGCTCAGGATCCAACGAAACATTCTGATTCAGAGTTGAATTTAGGGAATATTTCTCGTACTATTCCCATTGATATTTCAGTGAAGCCCGGAATTGAGGAGAACATTCATATAGGTGCCGCATGTACAGAAGATGAAATCCAAACTTACAAGGCCCTATTCCAAGAATTCCGCGATGTGTTTGCCTGGTCTTACGAGGAAATGCCGGGAATCGATCCTGCCATTGTTGTTCATGAAATAAAGACCTACCCGGATGCTAAACCCGTCCGGCAACGGTTGCGTCAGATTCACCCTCGAAAAGCGGCTGCGATTAAAGCAGAAGTCGAAAAGCTGTTGAAAGCAGGTTTCATTTATCCGATCCCGTTAACGGATTGGGTATCGAATATTGTTCCGGTCAACAAGAAACAAGGAACAATAAGAATCTGTATCGACTATAGGGATATCAATCGAGCTTGTCCAAAAGACAACTATCCTACGCCTTATATCGATCAAATTATTGATGATTGTGCCGGAAGTGAAATGTTTTCCTTCATGGATGGTTTTTCGGGCTATAATCAAATCAATATTCTACCTGCCGACCAACCAAAAACGGCATTCATTTGTCCATGGGGGACATTTGCTTATTGCAAATTACCTTTTGGGCTTAAGAATGCCGGGGCCACTTTTCAACGGGCGATGTCTTACGCATTTCATGACATCAAGCACATTGTGCAACCGTATCTCGATGATTTGCCTGCTCATTCTTTACATCGAGCTGATCACCTTGTCCACTTACGAGCAATCTTTATGAGGTGTAGGCATTATCGAATTCGGTTGAATCCCCACAAGTGTGTTTTCTGTATAGAAACAGGTCGATTGCTGGGATTTGTTGTTTCAAAAGCCGGCATTCGCGTCGATCCCTCGAAAGTCGAAGCTATCATCAAATTGCCTCCTCCTTCGAGTTTGCGCCAACTCCAAAGTTTGCAAGGGAAAGCGAACTTTTTACGCCGATTCATCCCAAACTACGCCGAGGTCACTAAAGGTTTTACACGGTTGTTGAAACAGAACGCTCAATTCTTTTGGGACGAGATTGCCCAACAATCTTTTGATGCACTTAAACACGCGTTGACCCATGCACCGTTGTTGCATCCTCCCAACTACAACCAGGACTACTTCTTATACCTCGCAGCTTCGCATTCCACCATTGGAATGGTGTTAGTTCAAGAAGATGAATTCGGAGCGGAACATGTGATATATTATCTTAGTAGGACCTTAAATCCCACTGAGCTAAAATATTCGCATGTGGAGAAATTGGCCCTGGCAGCCGTTCAAGCTGTCCAGCGTTTTCGTCACTACATTCTTCTCCGTAAAACTACAGTTATTTCGGATTGCAACCCTATGATTTATATTTTGACAAAACAACTGCTAGGGGGCAAGTACTCTAAATGGATCGTTATCCTGCAAGAGTTCGACTTGGAGTTCGAGAAGTCCAAGTCTAAGAAATCCTTAGTTTTTGCGGAATTGATGTGTGATTTCCCGCGTGCTGACACAGAGACTGTGGCAGAGGAGTCCATTGCGGACGAATCTTTGTTTCTTATCAGTACTTTAGATCCGTGGTACGGGGATATAATCATCTATCTCCAAACCCAAACCTTTCGGCCTGAAGCTTCAAAGGCGGAACGTCGAAAAATTCGGTTTCAATCCCAGCAATACAAAATTATTGGAGATACACTTTATCGCCGGGGGGCAGACTTAGTTTTTCGACGTTGTTTAACTCACGAAGAGGCTGAGAGGGTTTTGAATGATTGTCACTCTGGAGCATGTGGCGGTCATATGTCTGGGTATGCCACAGCTCAGAAGGTGTTGCGCGCTGGTTACTTCTGGCCATCTATGTTTAAAGATTGTATCATTGCAGTCCGGAAGTGCCACAACTGTCAAGTGTTTGATCGAAAGATGCGCGCACCACCTGCTCCTCTCCACCCTATAATTGCCGTTGGTCCATTCGCCAAATGGGGTATCGACTTTATTACTTGTAACCCTCACTCGGCCGGGGGGCATGCGTATATCATCCTCGCGGTTGATTATTTTACTAAATGGGCCGAGGCGATGCCTACATTCGACGCAAGCGGCAAAACAGCTGCAGTTTTCGTATTCAATCATATTATAACTAGGTTTGGTGTCCCACAAGCAATCATTACTGACCATGGGAGCCATTTTCGAAACATCATGATGACTGAGCTTACAAGCCAGCTTGGTTTGCGCCACGATAGCTCTACTCCTTATTATCCGCAAGCCAACGGTTTGGTTGAGTCTATCAACAAAGTTCTGGTTATCATGATCCGACGAACCATTGGTATTCATCGGTCGAATTGGCACAACATGTTATTTTCAGCGCTATGGGCATACCGAACCTCAGTGAAAACTTCAACAGGGTTCACTCCTTTCCAGCTAGTTTATGGCTTGGAAGCTGTGTTACCCATTGAATGCGAAATCCCATCACTTCAAATGGCTGTCGAATTACTTCCAGCTACTTCCGAAGAGGAGAAACGTTTATTGTACTTAGCTAAATTAGATGAGACTCGACGTGACGCTGCATTGGCAATCGAGACTCACGCGAAGCGAATGAAAGCTCAGTATGATAGAAATGTGACCCCTCGAAGTTTTTCGGAGGGAGACCTAGTGCTATTATATGATCAAGCTAACGATAAGCTAGGTGCTGGAAAATTCGTTCCTATGTGGCATGGACCCTACATTGTAAAGCGAAAGCTAGCAAAAGGGGCTTATGAGCTGGTAGATTTTGATGGGGACTCTTTGGGTAAACCCAGAAATGGACTTTACCTAAAGAGGTATTATGCTTAAATGGTGGGTATGGAGAATTTTTAGTTAGGTTAGGTTTTCTTTCTAGCTAGTATGTTTGTTAGTTAGTCAGTGTGCTTAGCTTAGAGAGTGTGTTTTTCGTCGTTATTCTGGCTTATCTTGGTTTTACTCTTGATATTGCAGATGTCGACGCCTCTCCAAACATACATTGGATTTGCTGATGGTGCTTGTCGTAGTACACGGAATATCTCTTCCGCAGCTTGGGTTATCTATTCACCCTCTGACGAGTTAGTTTCTATGCATGGGGTAAGCCTCGGTCAAACAACGAACAACATTGCAGAATACAGTGCAGTGGTTGAATTATTATCCGAATCTATTTCATTTGGAATTCGACGTTTGATAGTGAGGTTAGATTCTGAACTTGTTGTATTACAGCTTAATAGAGTTTATGCCATTAGAAATCCTGTGTTATTAAGGTTGTTTTTGAGAGTGCGTCTCTTGGAACGTGAATTTGATTACATTGAATATCAGCATATTCCAAGGTCTTTAAATACATTAGCAGATGCAATTGCTTCTCGAATGTTGGACAGACATTTACGATAATCATGCAAGTAAATTTAAAAACATTTCATCACATATGTTAAACAAGATAAGCCGGTAATAGTGATATATATATAGATAGGAGTGTGTCAAAAAATATACATCGTCTTCGATCATAGGTTGAAAAACACCTTATGGTCGGCAAAAATGATAAGTACAAAAAGGTCAAAAATGTCACATGTGTCTACAAAGTGACCATCCAATCACTGGTGATGCTCTCTATACGACACCACTGCACGGGCTACCTTACGCAAAAATCTCCTAAACGGTCCAGGGACTGCGACTACAAAGCGCTGAAGCCTGATAGGAATATCATCCATAGTAGTCTCAGGTATATCCGCCGTGAGACGCTCTAGATCATGCTCCAACTCAGCCAGTGACTCTGCAGCCGCATCCTGTGGGGCCGGTACCGGTGCAACTGGATGTCTCCTCTCAAAAGGCCGGAGGTTGGCTGGGCGCTGTGGACCAACATCTGCATTTTGAAAATTTTTACTGTCAGTTTTGAGACGATATATATAAAAAACAAAAAAAATACATAATTTGAAAACTTGTGAAAAATAAAGTACCTCTGTCATCCCATTGTTCTCCCTGTGGAAGAACCATGTCCGGATCACCTCGAAAATCTACTCCGGCATACGGAAAGTCCTGGATCGAAAAAACCTGGTCCTCTAACCAGTGAAAATAACTATCAGAGAATCGAACAACTGCCGCGCCCTCGTCAGGATGCCGGGCCATCACCGCAACCCATCGTACCAGCTTTGGCTCCCGAGGACCCAAGATATCAACAGTGAGTTGCTGAGGGATCAGCATCGGAACTCTCTCTAAGGCAAAGCTCACGACTAAAGGCCCATATCCAAAAGTTTTCAGTCGTCCGTTCTTTGCCTTAGTCAGTTGGCTCTTCATATTAGCCGACACAGCATCACACCAGTTGAAAATGGTGCCTTGGTAACAGTCAATTGCCATCCGCATTTGGGACCCGGAAGCAATGTGTAAAGCGGCTGCGCCGCAAATTCTGGTAACCGTGAAAGCTATAACTTTGAGTTCACGCAGAGAGATGTGTTTGATTTCCACGCCTTTCGAATGGTGTGCATTGGGTGTGCACCAATCTTCCCGGAGACTAACAAGGGATTGGCCACCCGGCCTAGTCCCGGCTAGATTGAGTTGCTCGCCTCTATTTGGCAAGCCAGTGAGAAAGTATACATCAGAGGGCTCTATCTCGAGCTGGTGCCCTCCTATGTAAAAGCATTGCTCTTGAACGTTCCATCTCTCAACCAGCCATTCTAAGAATCTCACCTGAGCCCTCATGCCAGGTATGGCCCAGTATTTATATAGCCCGCATGCTTTTAGGGCATCAATGGAAGGTTGATGTTCAATTGCAGCTAAATCAACGTCCTCGTGCTCTCTTTCTCTCCAATCCAACATGGTGAGTGCCCTACACACCAAGAAACAATGATTAGAATTATTTTGGGGAAATTTGAATGGTTATTTGTGGAGATTGGGGTTTCAAATTCCGCCTTTCACGGAGGACGCACCCCGCGTTTAGAACACAGGGCGTCCGGACGCAGCTGGCCTGAAGGTGGGCTGCGTCCCCCGACCATTTTCCTGTATAGGAAAAAGTCGGGGGACGCAGGTCACCCGAAGGGCACCTGCGTCCACCGAGAGCGCATTTTGAAACCTAAACCCCCCAAAAAACAAAACTAAAACCTAAAAAACAATTTTAATCGGATGAAATTGAAGAGTAGGATGTTGTAAAATACCTGGAAGAGACGGCGTTCGATTCTGACGGTCGGATTTTCCGCAGCGACCACGGGAAGTTTCTTGCCAAAAGCCCTTTTTTCAACCTCAACAGTAAAATGGTAAAAATGACATGGTAAAAAGTCTTTTTATAGGTTTTTTGGATGAATTTGTTCATTTTTCACCATGGAAGGATGTTTTTCGATGTATTTTTGCCTATCTTAAACAGGTATGAGTAATGTGTTGTTTTTGTGCAGGACAAAGGGACTTAGAGGGAAAATTGTCATTTTTCACGAACCAAAATATCAGAGTCATCTTTTAAGCCCTTTTCTGACTCCTAAAAAATGAAAAGATTGCCGAGCGTTTCTTTTACACTCGTTAAAACGGAATTAAAAGACGGTCCCCTTATAGCTCTTTTCTGACCGTAAAATCAGGAAAAGATTGCCGGGTTTTTGTCGTTTCAAACTCGATACGGAAATAAAACGACGTGTCCTTGATCGCTTTTTACTTTTCAGGTCAGTGACACTAATTATGAAAGTACTCCTTGGTCGCAAGATCAAGCGGTTCCCCCAGGTATTATTTTATACTTTTTCGGGCTTGAGGGACACAAATCTACGAAAAAGTTCAACTTGGAGTCTTCTTAAGTTTTTCAGACTCTCTAAAATTGAAAAACGCCGAGTTTCTCCTATACTGGGCTCGTTAAACATTTCACAGTAAAGGACCTGTTCAATTACAAACAGGAACGAACCACTCCTTCCTAGGGTTCGAATCAAAACTAGGTTGGACTCATCCGAAGGATGAGCTTATAATCAAGCATATGTTATCCTCCTCAAGCTTGTTAAAAATAAAGAGGTACTTGCCAGAAATGGTGGGGGAAAAGAGAGAAGAATGAGCCTATTTGTTACCTTTTGTCTCAGAAGAAACTTTATTACCACTCTTGAACACGACACTTTTCATTCACCTGGGTTGGGAAATCCTTTACCTCACAGTTGATCAAACCACTTTGAAAGTCTTCAGCCGGGTTCCGGGGATTAACTTTGAGTTATTCATCACCAAGCCATCTGTCGTGTCGTTATGTGTTCAAGAGGTCTGCAAGCAAAACTTTCATCTGCAAAATACTTGTCATCCATTTGACCATCCCTGAGTCAGTCCTTACAGCAACATTTCTTCAACTTGAACAATGATTTCGTGTTGCGGGCTTGCCTGCAACGGGTCGCTTTCTATCGACATCAGCACATTATCTAGAGAGATGACTTAGAAATCGTCAGTACCTTGAAGTCTGCATGCATCAATGGCAGGTTTCTCGCCTTTGACGTCAGTTTACATCATTGACTTTCGATCGAAGGATTCCGTGAAATGTTCGACATCAACTCATTCATTCACATCTCATGGATTGTACTGGGTACTTTGAGAACCATTGACATTACTGGTGGTCTCTCTCACGCTTGTTAACAGTTTACATCATCGACTGGTAATCAAGTGGTTTCTACCATGTTCGACATCAACTCATTTATTCGCATGGCTAGAATCGTACCAATTCGGGAAGTAGAAATGAAGACCCTGGATCTAGTTTCCACCATCCAGGCTGCGAGGAGTTTTGTATTCATTATCTAAGTAGACTAATCATAAACAGATGGCTGCGCCCATACTGTGTCTACAAAAGTCTATGATTATGATGTACTGCAAGATCATTCCTGTATCAGAGTAGTTAGTCTGTTAGTTAAAGTTTTAATCTGAGTATGGGAATGCCTACCTCAGTGATGATATAATCTTATACATGTATTTTGTGTTGAAAATTGCAGGTTCTGACCAGGCTCTCCACGAGATAATCCTTGAAATGATAAAGCGCTTCACCCTTCCTAGATAATACAAAACCCTAATCTATTCCAGGCTTCGCACTTTAGGGGGCAATCTGTTACACTAAAAAATGTCACCATGACTATTTACAGTTAGTATGGCTCTATCAACAGTCATGCTACCCTCTTAGGCAAGTCTTATGCCTCTGCTCTCCATGTCAAACTCCAAAAAAGAGAGAAAGTCTTTATAAATGTATTTATCTCTGGGGACGCAGGTTCTCTCAACCTTACCTGCGGGGACGCACCCAATGTTCACAAAAGCTGCGTCTTTGGACGCTCTGTATGTAAAGGGGCAGGTGCGTCCCCCTGAAAAGGTTAAAATGCGCAAGTTTCATCTTTAAAAAGTTACTTGTGGTCATTTCTAGAGCATTCTAGAAGGTTGTTCGACGTGTATTGAGCGCCTCCAGATGGTTCATGCACTCCTACCAAAGAGGAACTTATCCCATCAATAAGGGAGCTATCCCATCCAAAGAGGGGATTATCCCATTGATGGTGGACCTGATTAACTTCCTCTTGAGCACTATAAATACAGGCATTGGGCCAGAAGGAGGAGAGGTTGAAAGCTATACATTTCTAAGGGTAAATGCTGCAGGAATTAGGACTCCCATTTAGAAGCTTGTGAGGAGAGATTGCCATCTTTGCTTGTTCTATTTGGAAGTGGGTGAGCTTTGTCAAAGTAAAGGAGAACTCTTGATGGACCCTGGGAGGGACTTGCACAACACCAAGGCTCAGGTTGTATTTGTTCCTTTTGTTACCTATTAATGCAAATGAGTCCATTCTTCTCAATAACTTGTTATTTATGAGTTGTTTCATGTACTCCTTGGTCTATGTGTTAAATATGTTTTATTCTATGAGATTATCAAGTGCTATTTAATCGTTTGATTGTTAGTGTATGCAGGTTTCAAAGTGAAGGAGGAGCTCATCCGGATCAGCGGAGCTGGACTGCTACAACAGCGTTGGATTACAGGTAGGATCTAAACACTTGATTTCCCATATAGTAAATGCATGTTTAGAGAAGGATTGCTCTTGTTTGTCTTGTTTGTCACTAGAGAGTCTTAGGCTCCTAGGGAGGTTGGTTGTGTCCGCACAAACGACTCTTTCCGCCTGACAATGCCCCTAGCGGAATGCAGATGATCGAGCTGAATGAGACACCTAAAAATGAAATGCGAAAAGAGAAATGATCTCTGACGGAGGGATGTAAAGACCGACTCTAACAGGGATAATTTAGGGACTTGCTCCCTACTACAAGAGAATCAATAATAAGTAATAAATCAACAAGATTTTATGGAATTATGGCACAGATTGTGGAACTCCAATGATTGAGAAAATCTAGGAATGTGTTCTGTGCGATTTAATGCAAATTCCTAGTATTGAGGACCAGATCCACTAATCAAGGGATTTTGGTGGGGAAAGCTTCCTTCATTCATGGGGAATGATTCCTAATAATTTTGTATAAGTACCAAGTCGAATTTGCCTCTAGGGATAGATTTTCATTAGTGTTATTGTGGAGATAACTTGTATTTTTGTAGCTCTATTGTATTTTCTTGCAAGGATGTAATTGTTTTGATGAAAATAATGAATATTGGTGTCATATTCAACGTCTAAATCTTGTTCTACTCCATAGGTCTCTGAGTTTCCTTAGGCTTGGCCATCCCAGGAGTCTCAGAGCCTTATTGTATCATTTTCTTTCCTTCTTTTGACTTCTTGTTCACATGCATCTCTTGTTTTTATTTCTTTCTACTTCTGCATCTAGTATTAATGACTTCTTGTTGTAGGATTGAGTTAAATGGTTAATGTAAATTATTTTGCAGGATCACTATTTCATCCTTGGAAAAACTTTAGAAGTTCATAGTAATCATTGAGCTTCTTGGATTAGTCTTCTTATTCCCAAATCTGGATTTCTGGAACTCCTTTGTGGCAAAGAACAATAAATTTCTGCTATTTTTTAGAGCATGCTAATGAGCTTCAATCGAGTTGGTTATTAGATCACAAAAAAATTCGAGTTCATAACAAAAATTACCCCACTGCATTTGCACTTTATTAGGTTAGGCATTTTTTATATTTACTAGCCCACTAGTTCTCGAATTTCTAGATTTTTTACTAATAATGCTTTTCTATTTTTAGCATGGGTTAACAGAGGTATTTTTGAGTGATTCCACTTGGAATGGGGACCTAAGACATCCTAGTCAATAACAAAATTTGTACCATCCAATTTGGTTTTTATTTTCTTGGTCATTCGATGAATTATAATTTCATATAGTAAATCTGTGACATCCTGTAGTAAATTAGGGGATCCTGTAGGAAATCACTGTAGCATCCTGTAGGAGAGCATGTTTTGACTATGAATTGACAAAAATCATCATTGAAGTTGGGATTAGGCCTCTACGTGAACTCCATTCCATCATGACCATTTTAACCCTCTTTCTCCACACTTGTCTCCCCTGCCAAAGATTAAGGAAAGATTAGAATTTGCATTCATAAAGAAAAAAGATTTAAAAAAATGAGTTCTTTTATATTTACACATGCACATAGAAGTTAGTACTCTCTAGATCAGATTTCATGCTCATTTAGTTTAAATCATCACATGTGATAAATAGGGTTAAGCTAGGTTTCTTTTCCATTTAGTTCATGATCTTTATGTAGTTAGAATAGGTTTCTTTCCTTGTACTTTCTTTCTTGCAATAGGTTAAGGTTCCATTTCGAACATTTCATTTTCTGCAATTAGTTTAGAATTTGGCTTCAGTACATGCACTCCATTACATCATGACAGCAAACGAAGGACACATTGTATGCCGCACATATAGTGCCGATACCTCTTAAGTTTGTACGAACCCCAGGTTGATAATTAAAGTCAGTAGCCTTTGGAGTTGCAGCCTTCTTGTTGTAATACCGAGGCTAATCACTTTTTGGCACCGTTGCTGGGGAGGTGTCAAAGTATGCATTGTTTTCTTCCCTAGTTGATTCACTTCTTTTTACTTTTTGCAAAAACAAAACATGATTTCATTAGGCATATTTCATTTCAAAAATAGAAAAGTGCATTGCATTAGTGTTTTCATTCAATCATAAAAACAAAAAAATCTCCAACACCAACCCAACCCCCCATTTGATCACGTGGTGTAGTAAGAGCCACATCACCATTAACTTTTTGCGGGTAGAAGAAGAAGATGGAAAAGAATGTAGAAGAAATGGATGGAGATGATGAGGAAGATCCTCTCGGATTTCCCATTCAAGATACTGATGGTAGTGTGCACATGAAGAACATCCCTCCCTCTTTTCTTCCAAAATTCCATGGTCTAAGGTCAGAGGATCT
Source organism: Pinus tabuliformis (assembly GCA_031772625.1). Lineage (NCBI taxonomy): Eukaryota > Viridiplantae > Streptophyta > Pinopsida > Pinales > Pinaceae > Pinus > Pinus tabuliformis. The sequence continues at coordinate 2,061,960,766 of CM062818.1, forward strand.
GGAAACCTTTCTCTTTGAATTTGAGATTGTTTGTAGTTCTTATGGTTACTTATTAAAAACTCAAAAACTGAGATTGTTTCCGGAAACTTTGAATGATAGAGCGCTTAAATGGTTCATGAGTTTATGGACTAATTCAATAAGATCATGGAATGATATGAAAAATATATTTATAGAAAAATATAAAGATCATGATCTTAAAGAAGAAATCTTTAGAATGAATCAAAGAGAAGATGAGAGCCTTGGGGATCTAATAGAGAGGTTCATGTACAATGTTAAGAGGGGAAACTACACCATTTAGGATCCAACACACTAAAAAACCTCTTACTTAGAACAATTAGGGATGAGTGGATTGATCTCCTTGATCTCATGAGTAGAGGTAATGTATACCAATTATCATTTGAAGAAATTTGTGAAACATGCAAACACATATCAAGAGGAAAGGCAAGAGTAGGTAAATCAACATCAAGGTTGGTAAGTCAAGCTAAACTTGGAAATTTGTTTGATGATTTTAAAACAGAAATTCTTAGCAATCTAACCAAACAAGTAGAAATGTTAAGAATACAAAATGAGAAAAAAGAAGATGTTTGTGTTGTCCATGCAGAATCACATGATGTTAAATGTTGCTCCTCATTACCAAGGTTGAAGGAAGTTCACCAAGAGGACAATGGAGCAAGTCAATTGCAAATGCAACAATGTTATGTAGCTCCAAGAGGACCATGGCAGCCTATTCAACCTGATATGATACAAGAGCCTAATTCACAATTTCAAGGTTATGCATATCCACCTCAAATTAATTGGAACACACCCTTTCCTTGGCAACATTGACCATCTCAACCCCAAAACCAATCTTGGCAACAAGGTTTGCAAGGAAATTATGGGAGCCATCCACAATATCCTCAATATTTTCCTCAATATCCTCCATACCCAACTCCATGTTATCCTTACCATTTACCTCCTCCACAACCACAACCCCAATCACATCCATCTCAAATATTCACTCCCACTCAACTACCTATACCACCATTTCCAAACCCACACATTGAAGTAGCTCAGCTCGCTTACAATGTTGAGGTACAACACTTCCAAACATCTCCTCTTGAGCTCAATGGTATTCACCATAGCTCAGGAAGAGTATTACAAAAAAGTGATTCTCTTGATGCCATTGAGGGACAACATGCAGAAAAATAAGATTTGAAAGAGAAGATAAAAGAATCATGGGCTACACTTGATGAAGAGCAGGCAACAAAATTAGAGATTGAGAAAGCTCCCTCATGGTTACCATCAAATTCTCCATGTATTCAAAATAACAATCAGCAAAAAGAGGAATATTTGAAGGTCATGGTAGAAGAAGACATGAATAATGATCGGTTTCATAACAAAAAGGATCAGGGACATCACAAGTATATTGAAATATGGTTCTAGACAGTCACTAAGTTTCAACATCACTCTCCTCTTCAACTATGCTTGATCCTTTCAAAGTCAAATTATTTGGCCTCTGAAATCCAGGTACATGTCAAAGCATACATTTCAAGCCTACACATCATTATGTCTATCACCTTGATGTGCACATGGCTCCATTGGAAGTATTCTTATACTTAAAAGTGATTTTGTTTTTCAAGTAGGGTAGGGTAAGAAAAAAAATGAAAAATAAGATAAAAAATAAAAATCTCAGGTGAAAACCTCATTGGAGGCACCTCAGATTGGCTCATTGATTGAAAACCTCCATGAGGCGGTCAATGGGTTGGAAAAAAAGAAAAAAAGAGAGAAAAAAGAAAAAATCCTAGGTGAAAACCTCCTTTGAGGCACCTAGGTAGACCTACTAGTTGAAAACCTTCTTGAGGCACCTTGTAGGCCTAGAAGAAGAAAAAAAAAGGAAAAAATGAAAAATATTTTCTTCATGTATCTGTTATGAAACTAGCTCACAAAAAGATAGAAAAGAGAGATAAACGCCTTAGAATTCAACCTATTTGAGGGGGAAACCTCCTTTACATTACACACATGAACAATTCTTTGATGATACAAATGACAAGACCTCCTTTCTATATATAGGAGTCTAAGGGGTCATAATATAATCAGAGCTGACATAACAATAATAATGTAAGGGCACAATAATAACAATAGTGGGCTTCTATGGGGCTCAATAATAACAATATGGGGACTACATGGGCACAACAATATAATAAGGTGGTTGTATTAATAACAATAATGGGTTACACTAGTAGTATAGGGACCTAACATGCCCTTCTCCTTCAAAAAGTGTTGTCCTCAATGCTTGAGTAGTTCTTAATGCTTCTATATAAAATTCTTGTCCTCCCATGTGGAATATTCAGCTGGCAAGTTCTTCCACTTGATGAGATACTCTGAAATTGATTGATTTCGTAGTTGTCAAGTTCTTGTTTCCGTGACTGCTCTAGGCTCCAATATGATTTTTCCTTCCTCGTCAAGTTCTGGCAATATTGTTTGAATTGGTATATTCTGCAGCTTTTGAATGAGTGGCCACATTTCTTCGTCCTTCTTCCATTCATCCCTTGCTTCATTTATCCAATCTGGTTGGATAATAGAAATAACACAAAATAATGCTTGCACATCCTCATCCTTTCTTGAGAGTGCATCTGCAACAAAATTTTTCTTCCCTTTTTATAGATGATTTCAAAGTCATAACCTAACATATTTGTGACCCATTTTTTCTGTTCTTCTAAAGATAATCTTTGTTCTAAAAGGTATTTACGAATATCATGATCCATTTTTACCTCGAAGTGCCTTCCCATTAGGTAAGGTCACCATTTCTTAAGTGCGTGTAGTATCACCAACATTTCCTTCTCATAAATAGCTTGCTTGAGATGTAGCCATAAAAATACCCAATCACCTACATCAAAATTTCTTTCACTACGATGTTGATCTGCCTGTTGTTTCATTCGATTCTACACCAAAGTGGCATTATCTTTTAAAAGTTGGAGAACTTGTTTTTGATGCTCGATGTGATCTTTCACTGCTTGAATCTTTTTCTTCTTGATATGTCCATCTATCTTGAGAGTTTGAGGAGTGGTAATTTCTTCCAATGCATTAAAATATATGGTCAGATTCATTTCTTGATGCTCGATGTGATCTTTCACTTCTTGAACATTTTTCTTCTTGATATGTCCTTCTATCTTGATAGTTTGAGGAGTGGTAATTCTGGCCAATGCATTACAAGATATGGTCGTATTCATTTCTTCTTTCTCAATGTGATTTTTCAGTTCTTGAACCTTTTTCTTCTTGATATGTCCTTCTATCTTGAGAGTTTTAGGAGTGGTAATTCTTGCCAATGATTTACAAGATATGATCAGATTCATTTCTTCTTTCTCTGGGGTTGGTTCCTGGTGTATATACTCTTCTTTTGATGTTTCTTGATCCTTTTATTCCTCCTCTTCACAATCAATGTAGAATAATTTCTTCTCAGCACACTTATGACCTTTAATGTATTTGTTATCACGATTATAACAAAGCCCTTTTGCTCTTTTTTCTTCCAATTGTTGTGGTGTCAACCTTGTAGGTTATGGAAGACTAGGAGAAACAACACTTCCATATTTGTAGTTGTGAGGAGTATACTTCCTTGTTTCCATAATTTTTCTTTCCACTTTTCTTGCCGACCTAAATTCCATCACCAATGAATCAAGTTCCAAAAGACGAACCTCATGTTGAATGTTATCCTTTATATTCCCTATGGAGACATCAATCCTTTGCTTCTCTGGAATATCAATTTCCCTTATACTAAATTTTTGAAAGTCCTCAATATGCTTTGTCGTTGAACACTTTTGTTTGATATTTATCAATTGGCTAAAAAAGTTGTTTCTCTTGGTATGCTCATAATGTGCTATCATTTCCTCCGTGAAAATTGACCACGTGACAAGTGGTTTACGAGAACAAAGCCCTTTATACCATAAAAATTGATTCGGTTCGAAATAACTAGATGCAATATGTACCTTTTGTAACAGTGGTACACCATGTACAACAAAATATTTCTCCATCTGTAGTATCCAATTTACCGGATCCTTGCCATCAAACTTCCCCATCTCGCTTTTTCTTGATTTTAGGATCTCGATCTTGAAACGATTGTAACTCTGTAATTTCAGATCTTTAAGTTCCAAAATTTTGGCTTGTAATTTCCCCCTAAGTCCTCTTTCTAACTCCATAAGTCTGATCGAAATTGGATTCCTGAAGAAAGATTTATACTCAATCTCCCGCGATGACCTAATTATAGACTAGTTCATTAGAGTGAACTTGTATGACGTGCCACGTGTCACTGTTTCATCCTTAGGTTTTGAAAATTATACCCAAAAAAAATACAACCTGTCCTATTTCTGAAAATTCTTACAAAATTTCAATCTGATGCTCAGAGAGAAAGTTATGATGCTTTTCCCAAGGTCACCTGTTTAGGATGTAAATCAGGAGTATGCAAATACCCTAACTTCCTCATATCATATATCCGAAAATATAGCAAACCAAGATCTGAAATTTGGACCCGAGGTTCAGAATGATTTATTCTCAAATGGGTTTTATTTTTAGCTTCTGAAACTTTGTAGCCAAAATGGTATAGCAACAATTCCATGATGACCTGTTTTAGATGAAATTCTGGAACTTGCAAAAACCCTAACTTCCTCAGATCATATCTCCGAAAATATAGTGAGAAAAGATCTAAAATTAGGACCTGAGGTTCAACGCGATTTCGTCTCAAATGGGTGTTTTCTTCCGCTTCTGAAACATCGCAAAAAAAGAGGTATAGCGAAAATTCCATGATGACCTATTTGGAGCAGCGAAACCCTAGAATCCAAAGCTCTTATACCAAATGTTATGAAACTAGCTCACAAAAAGATAGAAAAGAGAGATAAACGCCTTCAAATTTAGCCTCTTCGAGGGGGAAACCTCCTTTACATTACACAAATGAACAATTCTTCAATGATACAAATGACAAGGCCTCCTTTCTATATATAGGAGTCTAAGGGGTCATAATATAATCAGAGCTAACATAAAAATAATAATGTAAGGGCATAATAATAACAATAGTGGGCCTCTATGGGGCACAATAATAAAAATATGGGGACTACATGGGCACAACAATATAATAAGATGGTTGTATTAATAACAATAAGGGGTTAGACTAGTAGTATAGGGACCTAACAGTATCTCTCTACGGTGCAGGTAAATTCTCAGTGCGAACACAAACAATTCCTCTAGCCCAAGAGAGTGGATCTAGCCACAAACAAACAATCTATGGAAATCCTCCTTAATCTAGAATCAATTAAGAGGGCGTGCCTCTTAGAACATTACTCCGCTTGGTGATGATCCTGCTTCCTCGCTCCAACAATCTTCCGTTTCCTTCCTTAGAATACCTGAAACAAGAAAACAACAACAAATACAAACGTGATAGCATACAATATTGTATTCAACCTAATTAATAGGTCAAGGAACATTAAACCATAAAGATGTAAATTGACACTTCATGTAGGAAATCAATCAATAGTTGCATTTATATAAATCAAAAAGAGATTACAATCGATGCCTTGACATCGTTGGTATCCTCCGACGTATCTGGGTTCCTACACTTCTACTAGCACTTCATGGATAGCCCCAACAATGGATGTTTGAAGGCCACTTTCCCTCTAGTCTCAAACCAAACCAAAAACACACTATTCTCCCTCAAACATACACTAGAAAGTTACAAGCTATAGATGAATAGCTGATCATTCAAACTCACTCCAAAACTAGTTTAGCTTCGGAAAAGAGAGGTTTATATAGCTTGGATGGATGGGAGATGGTTCCTCTCATCATGGGAGAAGGTCTTATCTCTTGATTTTGTTCCATCCTAATAGGGGAAAGGAGCCCAAACTGACTTCTTCGGCTCCATCCAACCAGACTTCCATTACGAAGCTTCTAGAGCTGGAAGCTTCGACTCCATATTTAAAAACTTGCCAAAATAGGATCGATGCGAATGGAAAAGGGCTCAGTCGCTCCATACGACGCTAGTGCTAGTTTTAATCTCTACAAATCAGCGTGAGGAGGAAACTGGTCAGTAGCACCAATCTTGTAAACTAGGGTAAAAGGAAGATTCTTGGGAAATGATGCAAAGGGGAATTATTCCGCTCATGAAGAGGGACATACTGGGAGTTTCTTCCTAAGGGGAAAGCATGTCGGGTTCACTGTAGAGGTTCTCCAGGATTGTGGATGGGGAGCATAGGGACAATGAAAAAATGTTGTGTAAAAGATGCCCCCTAAAGCGTGAAGGCTAAAGTAGAGTGAGGGGTGAAATGTTTTACAAGTAGATGTGGGGAACCAGAGTCCATCGTCGGAAACCTATAACCAAGCATACATGTACATATCTGAAATCTGATATTCATTCCTGATGAACATGAGAGGCTTATAGCAATACATGAATCCATGGTATGGGCATAGCTATCCATCAAGAAAAATATCATGAGCATGGATCCTTGACATGGACGTAGCCATCCAACTAGAGGGATCATATGAAATAGATCCACGGCATGGGTGCAACCATCCGTCTAAAGAATCATGTATATAGTCATGAATGACTCATTACTCCTCTCAACCTGAACTTTTGTGATCTAAGCCCGGGGCCTTGCGCTCCAACACAACCCAATCAAAGTACAAATTCTAACATGTGAATAGACGTGCTCAAGTCAAACATGCTAGAAAGTCGCTTGATTACTAGCCAATGATGTGAACTGTTAACAAGCGCGAGAGAAACCACCCATAATGTCAATGGCTCTCAAGGTAATATCAGTACAATTCACGAAGTGTGAATAACGAACTGAAGTCAAACACCTGTGAAATCATTTTATCGAAGGCAAATGATGAGTACCTATCGTCGAGTGCAAAGAACTTGCCATTAGGGCATGCAAGCTCTAAGGTATTGGAAAGGAGTTTCTAGATCAACTTCCTGGATAATGAGCTGAAGTCAACAGGAAGCGATCCACCGAAGGAAGGTCATAATGAATCCTTCATCATTGACAGGAAATGCACAATGAACGAGAGTAATCCAAGATGATCAGACAATGTACAGGTAGGAAAACTTCTCTTGAACATATGGATGACACAACTTCGAAGTTTGGCAACATTTGACATCATAGGATCAAAGGTCATGGTGACACGGCAGATATCATATGAGAGGTTTAAAACGGACAACCCATAACCGAGGAGGGCAAGTGACAGAGTGAGGATGTACCAAAAACCAACACGAAAAGCAGATGAATGTCAATGTTCAAGAGCGACAGGCTGCCTCAAATGAATACAAATGATGAAATACTTCTAATTTTCCTCCACCATTTCTGGCGAGTACCCAAATTATTTTTACACAAGCTTGACGGGGATAGCATATGCTTATAATATAAGTCCATCCTAGTAATTTTTACGAGCCCTAGGAAGGAGTAGCTCGGTCTCGTCATAATGACAAGTCCTATGTCATTTAATTTTTTAGCAAGCCTGAAAAAGGTGAAACTCGACATATTTTTCATGTTTAGAGAGTTTGAAAAAGACATGAAAAAGAAAACTACAAAAGGTCCATTTTCGTACATTTGTGTCTCTCGAGCCCGAAAAGGTAGAAAACAATACTTGAGAGAACCACTTGACAATGTTAGCCAAGGAGTACCTTTTTCATAAACAGTTTATCCCAGCTCGGAAAAGGGGTAAACATATACTCGGTAAACGATGGTTCACAACCTTTAACGAGTTCAAAACCATAAGAGCTCGATAATCTTTTCGTGCTTTACGATTCGGAAAAGAGCTAAAAGCAGGCCCCCTGTTTTTATTCTCTTTAACGAGTTAAAAAGGGAGAAATACTCAGCAATCTTTTCATTTTTTACGAGTCAGAAAAGAGATTAAAGGTGACTCACCCTAGAGGAATGAGTGGTATAAAGGGTAGCAACTGGTTTTGGCAATGGTGGAACTGCTCAAAACATGAAATGGTCAAGAAGCTAGCTAATAAAACCACTCATCGCTGTGGTTCCTCAAGAAAGGAAAAACAACCAAGTGAAAGCATATGATCGGCTAAAGAGATGGTGGTGATGGAATGAAACAACCAATGCTCATCTAGCAGAAATTAGCTGATAAAAACGGTAATCACAAAATGTAAATTTGGCATGGGTTCATTTTTACACAAGCTTGAACCATGGAGAAGTTTGCTTGGATTCTGTTTCATGTTTACACAATCTTGAAATGAAAAACTATGCTTTCTATAAGCTTGCATGCCCCCATCATAATGATTCAATTCGAGGTACAGGCCCCCCAAGCTTCATTTCATTCAGGTAGGTGGATGGAATGAAGGTTCACTTTCGAGATCCAGGAAAGACTCGACTGAGACTTTACAAGATTTTAATCAAAGACTCGATTTGGAAAAGGGAGTTGTTTCATTTTTTAACGAGGTTGACAAAGTAAAAGAACTATCCTCAAGACATATGTTTCATTTTTTAACAAGGTTCATACAGGAAGAAACTATCCTTAGACTTCTTGAATAATTTTTTAACGATCTTGACCCAAGACAAGGAACTATGCTCATACCCCTTGTTTCATTTTTTAACGAGGCTAACACAAGACCAAGAACTATCCTCACGACGTCTATTCATGACCCATAAGAGAGCATGGCTCCCAAGAGGTCTTCACTAGACAGAAGAACCACGCTCTAGGAGGAATACATGTCATTTGGTACAAAGACAGATCGGGTTCCAATGCCTCTAATACATAATGTACAATAGCATTTGTGTGTGATCATCATCAGATGCAAAGATGGAACGGGTAGCCACATAATTGACCTGTGGTGGGGAAGGTTCTACTTTCAAACAAGAACTGATAAGGGATGATGGTTGCAAAAGAGGCGTTTGGTGACCAATGAATGACAATTGATCAATGGTCACTATTTTCCCTTCAATGGGAAAACAAAGCACACGGAAAAGTGAAGAAACAAGAGCTCCCATGGCATAAACATAGTCACATCCAAGGAGAAGATTTAAATCTAACGGACCTTCGTCTACCATCACGTCTATATAGACGATCTTTCCTCCCAAAGTAATAGGGTACTTCGGAAGGACCCCCAAGGGTTGACTGGTTCCTCTATTTAAAGCCAACAGATTCTGAGTGACAGGCACAAGCTGTGGGGAGCCCAAAGCTTGCCAATTAGTAGAATACATGATACTAACATACGCGCCTTCATCTAATATAGTGCCATGTACTACCATATTATAGTCTTGTACTGTGATCTGGAAAGGCACTTAAGATGGGAGGCAGAAAGTAGTCAATTGACTCCAATCAAAAGAAATGACAAACTACTTGGTGGGGGTATCATATGATTTCCCCCATGCCCCACAAGAATAAGAGAAGGACTCTCCTGAACAACCGGGATGGGAGGGTCACTCTTCTATTCATGAGAATCTGAGGAGACGAGAAGAACATGAGAAATATGATCATTACTCTCTTCAGGAACAGAGTGAACAACTAAAGGCGGAGCCAAGTCGACACTCTTTTCGACCAATGGTTGGTCGAGAACAGACACAAGAGAGTCTTGCTCAAGAAGAGTAGGACGGGAAAGAGATGAATCCAATTCAATCTCTTTACCAACCGGGAGAGGGTTAGAGGAAAGCCTCTAATAACCAACAAGAAGTTGGGGTTGAGGAGCTGCAAGGTTTTCCAAAAGTTTGGAAGCTTTATCCATAAGAGGACAAAGGTGAAGAAGATGCTTCCCTTCACATAACCTATAGGGGAATCTAATCTTTCCCTTCTTCTTACCATCATTAGCTAAAGGTGTAGCATCGACATGATCTCTAAAGGTTGATGGGGATGGTCAATTTAGGTCTTCAAACCATACCTCTAAGACTCTGAGAATTCTAGGATAGTCTCGAAGGAGATGGTCACCCTTACACAACCTGCAAGGGAATTTTACCTTCCATGGAGGATCAGAAGGTTTTTCTACAAGAGGTGCATTTGGAGTAACAACCACACGGTTGGCCTCTCGCTTATCTGATTTATTCTTCTTCTTAGCCTCTTGGTTACTGGATTTCAAACTTTCACCAGGCGAAGTACAAGGGGAAGATGAAGGAACAAGGAAGAAGGTGAGAGGTCAACCTTAGAATCAACATGATGTGGTTCAAATAAAGGAGATGGCTGGATAAGAGTTGGAACACTCGGGAACACCGAGGTCGAAAATAACTAAATAGGTAAACCAATGGTTAACCCAGGGAGGGACAACGTTGCCATATAAGGAGCACCAACATTTCCAAAAGAAGGAAAAGGACCAGGATTCCCATTCGAGGGGAATCCTTGATTGTTAGACTCTAGAAATGTTTCCATTGGAAATGACCCTAAAGAATCACTAAGGAAGATAACTTTAACCATGAATATTTCATGGGTAGTTAATTATAACACACTGAAACAAAAATTTGCCTTTTCATGTTTTAAGAGTTGAGAAAAGGGCAAAAGGTGACTCTAGTCTCTCTCGGTTTGAACGAGCTCTAAAGAACAAGTTCTCTATGATATTTTAAATTTAAAGAGTCAAAAATACCAAAATGACTACTCTAGATGATCTAGGCAAAAGGATTACTAGGTAACCATGAACTGCATAATACCTCCCGGTGAACCGAGAAGTACAGGCAGGAAATCTCCCTGAATACTGTGCTCGGTGTATCATGTTTACAAGGCAACAGACTCGACTTCCTATAGATAAAGGATTGTAGACCTAGTGGGGTCTCCCTTTATATACACAATGGTATGGGGAACACAAGTTCGTAGTAGTGTTGTCTAGTGCCGAAGAAAATGAAAACTGCTATGTTTTAAGATGCTGAAACATGTCTCTAGCCTAGACCTCTAAATATAAGCGTTAAGTTTCAATTCTTCCTTAGGTTAATTCGATAAATTTTAATGGTTGATCTTGAAATAGGTTCCAATTACAATGCCCTATCGCTGTCATCTGACAAAACTCCTACATGCAGCTATATGAGAAAAGAGATCTTTGTCTTTGATGAAAGTTAACACTAATTGAGATATAGGGAACACAAAATCAATGCAACAATCAAAGAATGAAATATTTCTCCAATAAATCTCCTAAATTTACTGAATCTTCCTATCAAATGCACTTCAATTAGCCCTTTTAACAATGAAGAGAATTCATTTCTTTTCGAATACAAATGATGATGCAACTCTAGTCTTCAATGATTCTAGCTAATGTAACATATTGATTAAGAAAACTAGAATTATGTATTTTTCAATGGAATGATAACATGAATCTTTCACAAACACTTCAATGAATTTTTTTCAAAACAATCAACATCAATTAAATGGAAAGCACGAAAAGGGAATTCATTCCAAGCCAATGAGGAATGATTCAATCAAGAACAAGACGAGCAATGTAATCTATGCCCGAAAAGAGATGCTTAATTAAGAGGAGAAAAAACAAAACTCTTCAAACTTGTTTAATTGAAATTAAAGCGATAAAAGGACTAAAAAACGAAAATGCATGGAGCAGGTAACCAACAAATTGACTTGTTGAGCACAAAAACAGCTGAATGGATGACGACCTAGATGCCCTAGGGCCACAAACTATCCAAAGACTCAAAAAATCAAATAAAAGAAGGCAAACCAAGCCAATGAGGCTTTCCAATCAGGGAGAACATAGGCAAAATGAGCTAAGAGGCAGAAATTAAGAGGGCAAGACACACTAGTTATGATCCAGGAGAAACCCTAATCTTCACCTACAGGAATTGGCACAACTGTTTTTGAGACACTCGCACTGATCAACACTACCGGAGTGACTGCCTAACTGACAACAAGCGATGATCAGCATGACCAGAGTGACTGCCTAACTGACAACAAGAGATGATCGGCATGATCGGAGCGATTGCCTAACTGGCAACAAGTGATGATAGGTCTAATCGACACGACTATTTGGCCAAAAAGAGTGTTGATTGAGGATTTCAAGAAAAAATAAGAAGATTCAAAAGCCAAAACCAAACCTGCCACTGTAAATTTCAGGCTCAGAGTAGTAAACCATGCAAAGCAGAGAACACTAAAGGGAAATGGTGATACTAGAAAATTTCACACAAAACCATAACATGACAATCAATCAAACAGAAGGATTGGCTCCCCAGTGGAGTCACCAATTTTTGGTGCAGGTAAATTCTCAGTGCGAACACAAACAATTCCTCTAGCCCAAGAGAGCGGGTCTAAGAAAAATAAACAATCTGTGGAAAATCTCCTTAAGCTATAATTAATTAAGAGGGCCTACCTCTTAGAACGATATCTCGCTTGGTGATGATCCTTCTTCCTCACTCCAGCTATCTTCTGTTTCCTTCCTTTGAATACCTGAAACAAGCAAACAAAAACAACAGCAACACACGTGATAGCATACAATATTGCATTCAACCTACTTAATATGTCAAGGAACATTAAGCGATAAAGATGTAAAATGACACTTCGTGTAGGAAATCAATCAATAGTTGCATTTATATAAATCAGAAAGAGATTACAACTAGTGCCTTGACATTTCTGGTCTCCTATGACGTATCCAGGTTCCCACACCTCTGCTAGCACTTCATGGATAGCCCCAACAATGAAAGTTTTAAGGCCTCTTTCCCTCTAGTATCAAAATAAACCAAAAACACACTATTCTCCCTCAAACATACACTAGAAAGCTACAAGCTATAGATGAATTGTTGATCATTCAAACTCACTCCAAAACTAGTTTAGCTTGGGAAAAGAGAGGTTTATATAGCTTGAATGGATGGGAGATGGTTCCTTTCATCATGGAAGAAGGTCTTATCTCTTGAGTTTGTTCCATCCTAATAGGGGAAAGGAGCCCAAACTGACTTCTTCCACTCCATCCAGCCCAACCATCTACCAGACTTCCGTTACAAAGCTTCTAGAGCTGGAAGCTTTGACTCCATATTTAAAAAACTTGCCAAAAGAGGATTAGTGCAACTGGAAAAGGGCTCAGTCGCTCTATACGGAACTAGTGCTAGTTTTAATATATGTAGGTCGACACGAGGAGGAAACTGGTCAGTAGCACCAGTCTTGTAAACTGGGGTAAAAGGATCTTGATTCTTGGGAAATGATGCAAAGAGGAATTATTCTTCTCATGAAGAGGAACATACTGGGAGTTTCTTCATGATGGGAAATCATGTCAGGTTCACTGTAGAGGCCCTCCAAGATCGTGGAAGAGGAGTACAGGGACAGTGAAAAAATTATGTGTAACACTCTTTGATGAATGCATGTACTCTTCAACATCTTGAAGCAACAAGAACAAGTTGGTAGCAAACGGAAAATTGGTCAAGCCTAGACAAAAGAAGTCAAATTTTGGCTTTCTCCTCCTTTGCTAAAATGATCCAACAAGGCTAAGACCATGCCAATCCATCACCTTCATCTATTTTCACCATCCACCCATCATTCTCAAGCTTCTACCATTCAGTTTTCTTATTGTCCTAAAAAACTACAGGATACAAAAATACATAGAGCAAAAATTTGTTTTTACCATAACTTAAAACCATGCATCCATTTGCCAAGATGTTACAGGGGGAGATGCATATGGATGATGGTAACATGCTCAATCAATTTCAGCAAATTCCAGTGCACAGTTTTCGAGAAATCAACCTCCATCACCTATAGCCATTTTTTCATTTTCTCGATATCCATGCATCCAGTTAAAAGGTTGTTTCATGGGGAGATGCATATGGATGATGGTAACATGCCCAAGAAATTTCAGCAAATTCCAGGGCACGATTTCCAATAAATAAGCCTCCATCACCTTCAACCATTTTTAGTTTTTCTCAAGATCCGTGCATCCATGGACCAATTTTTTTTTATGGGGAGGTGCATAATAATGATGGAAACATGCTCAAAAGTTTCAGGTTAATCTATTCTACTATTTGAGAGATATGGACAAAACAAGTCAGCTACAAAAGGTTGTCCTGTAAACCTACAAGATTCCCTGAAAACCTACAGGATCCTACAAGAGATTCTACAGGATACAGAACAACACCTACAGGATTGGTAGTGAGTAGTTTTAAAAGAGAGAAACATAGGTTGGCTTCATGAGAAAGTGATAAGGAGGTAGGAGATGAACTTTCCCACATTTTTCCAAGTGAAAAGAATATAGAAAAGCCTTCTATTGTGTTGAAAAAGATTGCAGTCTAGGGGAATTGTATACACAAAATTTTCATCTAAAATTCCTCATCCATTAAATTTGATAAGGAGACATATACAACCCTCCACATCCATCAGAGAAACATGACAGGGGGATTTAACAAGAGGGAACCCACCAGCACAATGAGGATTCATCAACATCACCATCTAGTACCTGCACATCAAGGAACAACATTGGAGACAAAAAGAAGAGAAAAACACATGTAGCACATACAAACAAAGATTTCACTCTCCAACAAACATCTATAGGAAGGCCATCAGGTAGGTACAAGTATGAAATATTCTTGACCTCTTCTCTTGAGCATATTATAGTTATAAATTTGTTGTCAATGCATGAGAGATGAGGTTTTATAAGCTAAGGATGGGTTAATAGTCTCAACCACCTTCAACTAGTTAATTGCAGCTCACTTTTTCACTCATGCAATATTGAAAAGTCAAATTATGAAGGGTGATGATTTCAAGGAATGAGGACAACAGTTAAAAGAAGAAATTTTTGCAAAGGCCAAAGTCACCACAACACTCCAAGTCCTCCATCCACTTCATATTCACTATCTATTCATCATTCATTCATCCCATTTCATTCTTGAAAAAAAAAACAGAGCATCCTCTCCATTTTCACAAACCTACACTACTCCCTTTGAGCCCTAGCATCATCATCCAATCCCTCTTCATCATTTCTCATCACTCCCATACAGTTAGAAGACCCTGAAGGAGGAGGAATGACTACTATAGGAAGGCAGAACCTTACTACAAGAAGGAAGAAATGAAAAAATTACGCTAAACCCCAAGATGGCAGAGCTTAAGACAAACCTAATCAAAACAGAGAACTCCAAGGCCATTAGGCAGTCATCTAGGCCACAAGAGAGAAAAAGAAGACAACAATAGGAAATGAGGCATTCACCATCAAAACAAAACTCAAACTGCAGTGATGAAAACATGTTTTCCAAAAGGTCTCCAATCTCTTGCTAGATTTTGCCCAAGGCCTAAAAATGGGAAAAAGGCATGGGAGTCAAGTTGAGGATCTATCCTAGGTTCAGAATATCATTTATGCTCAAAACGGGTTTCCTGTACTTTTGATAAGAATTACTACAGGATGTCCTAGTTCTCATCTAATGTTATGTACCTAGGGGGGATAATATGGGGTAGCAAGGGAGGAACCCAAGATAATAATGTAATAATGGGATGGGCCATAGTAATAAATAAGGTGGTTAACCCATGTCATGTAAGGGACCACAAGTAATTAATAATAATGTAAGGGGCCCATGGTATTAGTTGATGGTATGAGGAAACCATGGTAATGATACATGGTATTGTATGTATGAGGCCTATATAAAGGCTAGAGACTCCACAATGAAGATGAAGAGAAGTATTCTTGTATGAACAGGCATATGGCTTGTGGAGTGTTCTCCTTCCTTAAGGAGTGAATGTATGGTGTTGCCCTACCATAAGGGTTTTGATAATAAAGAAACATTTTCTATCTATTTCTATCTTATTGTTCTTGGGTTTATTTCTGTTATCATATATTTCTGGGTTAGATCTACAACAATTGGTATCAGAGCCACAACAAGTGGTATCAGAGCACTTTCTTGGGCAAACAGTGGAGAATTTATTTTATTTATTTATTTATTTTATTTTTTTTTATTTTTTTATTTTTTTGCAGGGTTTCGGGGGCGGCGACTTTGCAGGTCAGATCTGTACATTTGGGTGCAAGATCTGTAAAATATAATTACATATCTGGATTCTTTGTGCAAAAATAGTCGAATTCAAAAAAGAAATCAGTTGAATCGGAGTCCGGATGAAGGAGATATCACTGATCTAAAAATCAGTGGGGTTGTAGACAATTTTCAGGGCAGCGATTTTGCGGCGCAGATCTAGATGTCCTGGTACAAGATCTGCAAAATCTAATTGCAGATCTAGATTCTTTGGGAAAAAATACCCAACTTCAAAAAAAAAAATCAGTCGAATCGGAGTCCGGATGAGGGAGATATCACTGATTTAAAATCAGCTCTTTTTGCAGAAATTTTGGGTGACGGCGGGAGAGTAGCAGCGCAGATCTGAAATTCTAGTGCCTGGATCAGGATTTCTAACACATGGGCAGATGCAAAAGGATTGTTCCATTTCTGAAAACAGGTCATAATAAGGATTCTGAGCAATATTGACGAAACTGTGACCATTTCAAATTTTCGCCAATTTTTGTGATGGCGGGACGAGATCTGAATTTGAATGACTTATATCCATTTGATGGCTCTCATCCAGCCAAATGGCTAGCACAAATGGAGAAATGTTTTAGATTGAATTACATCATGGATGATGAGACTCAGTTGAATTTGGGAACAATGTACTTGGACAATGAAAGATTGCAATGGTGGCAAGGGCATCAACGTCACTATCGTTGGCCCTTGACTTGGGACAAATTCACTAAAGCTCTTATGGATCGCTTTGACCGAAAAGCTAATCTTGTGGATAAGCTCACACAGACAGATACACAGCCTAGCAAAGATTTTATTTTTACGAGAAAGAAGGAAACCAAGGAACCTAAAGGGTTATTTTCTGCTGGTATCTCCTTATTGCAGGTTCATGGATTGATTTAGAAGGAGAAAATCATTGTGTCTGTAAATCCAAGTTGCAAGCAAAATCTCATAAATGTCAATTTGGCAAAAAAATTGCAAGTCCCAGCAAAACGAATTGCACATACACAGGATGATGATAAGGATGTTCAAATCTATAAGGATTTGAAGCTTTCTATGGATAAGTATGTGTTTCATAGTGATTTTTATGCTTCAGAGATGGATAATATCGATGTTGTTTTGGGATATCCGTGGATGGAATCTGTGGGTACTATCAATATTAATGTGCAGAAGAAATTCTTGAAGCTATGGTATAAAAAGAAGAAAATTACATTACAGGATATCTCCATCCATAAACAGGTAGAGTCCATGGAGGTTGACGCACAAGATGTTACAGGGACTGACATATCAGATGATGAGCAGTTGATGGTCGACAATCAAACACAAACAGAGGTTGAAGCAGAAAAGGTTACAGGTGCTGATACATCTGAGGACGATTCAATGGTTGAAGTCATATTGAAAAAGAAGACACCACAAGAGGCACCACAGCAAGGTGAAGTAAGGAAAAAGCCATCGTGGGTTAAAACTTCAACATATCATCACCCACATCACCCAGCAAGACAACAATCAAGATGGCAACCAATTAGCCACATGGAAAACAAACCCCGCAGGACAGATCGAGAGGAACAAAGATCCACCTATTACACTTCCACACAGAAGAGCTACCGCAATCAACTTCCATCTCAAGCGAGCGAGGCACCAGCGAGATCGAGGGTTCACCTTTCTCTTGGATGGCTAGATGCACGTGCATGGTATCAGTGGGCTACTCTCTTGAGTACATCTTATTATTTATGTTCTTCCCATGTTTCGGGGACGAAACATGTTTAGGGGGGTGGAATGTTATGTACCTAGGGGGGATAATATGGGGTACCAAGGGAGGTACCCAAGGTAATAATGTAATAATGGGATGGGCCATAGTAATAAATAAGGTGGTTAACCCATGTCATGTAAGGGACCACAAATAATTAATAATAATGTAAGGGGCCCATGGTATTAGTTGATGGTATGAGGAAACCATGGTAATGATACATGGTATTGTATGTATGAGGCCTATATAAAGGCTAGAGACTCCACAATGAAGATGAAGAGAAGTATTCTTGTATGAACAGGCATATGGCTTGTGGAGTGTTCTCCTTCCTTAAGGAGTGAATGTATGGTATTGTCCTACCATAAGGGTTTTGATAATAAAGAAGCATTTTCTATCTATTTCTATCTTATTGTTCTTGGGTTTATTTCTGTTATCATATATTTATGGGTTAGATCTACAACAATTGGTATCAGAGCCACAACATCTAAAGCTAGTTTGAAGGTTTTAGAGGTGTCCAAATGGTGGAACAACGTAGCAGAAGGTTGATAAGGATATGGAAGACCTTGCTAAACTGAAAAATATTCAAGAACTCATCTTGAATAAGGGCAAGAAAACAAGCTAATGGTCTCAAGAAACAATGATTTTTCTTTGCACAAATATGTTTTTGGGTTTGTCCTTGCAGAACTTACATTCTTAATGCACAATAGAGAGGCCACGAGGGCCATGGATGAGGTCACTAAGTTGCTCATAGGATGAGCAACACTTTTAGCAGAGGGGTATGATGGGCCTCTAAATTAGACATAAATTAAGGCTCATACCTCTAAATTAAACAATAATTTAAGGCCTATGACCATCCTTCAACACATTAAACCTATATTTCCACATTAGATAATTTATTTTTAACTTTAATATATTCATTAGGAAGGTTTATGAATAATTGGATATTTGTACCTAATATTATTTATTTTTGTGGAATATTATGAGAATATTGGGCAGATTATGAAGATTTGGAGGAGGAGATAATTTAGGGACTTTCACCCAACTACAGGAGGATCAATAATAAATAATAAATCAACAAGATATTATGGAATTATGGCACATATTGTGGAACTCCAATGATTGAGAAAATCTAGGAATGCGTTCCTTGCCATTTAATGCAGATTCCTAGTATTGGGGACCAGATCCACTAATCAAGGGATTTTGGGGGGGAAAGCTTCCTCCATTCATGGGGAATGATTCCTAATCATTTTTTATAAGTACCAAGTCGAATTGGCCTCTAGGGATAGATTTTCATTAGTGTTGTTGCGGAGAGAAATTGTATTTTTGCAGCGCCATTGTATTTTCTTGCAGGGATGTAATTGCGTTGATGAAAATAATGAAGATTGGTGTCATATTCAGCTTCTAAATCTTGTTCTCCTCCATAGGTATCTTAGTTTCCTTGGGCTTGGCCATCCCAGGAGTCTCAGATCCCTTTTGTATCATTTTCTTTCCTTATTTTCACTTCTTATTCACATGCATCTCTTGTTTTTATTTCTTTCTACTTCTGCATTTAGTATTAATGATTTCTTGTTGTAGGATTGAGTTAAATGGTTAATGTAAGTTCTTTTGCAGGATCACAAGAATTATTTCATCCTTGAAAAACTTTGGAAGTTCATAGTAATCATTGAGCTGCTTGGATTAGTCTTATTATTCCCAAATCTAGATTTCTGGAACTCCTTTATGGCAAAGAACAATAAATTTATGCTATTTTTTAGAGCATGCTAATGAGCTTCAATCGAGTTGGTTCCACTTACATTAGATCACAAAAAAATTCTAGTTCATAACAAAAATTACCCCACTACATTTGCACTTGATTAGGTTAGGCATTTTTAAGATTTACTAGCTCACCAGTTCTCGAAATTTCTAGATTTTAGACTAGTAATGTTTTTCTATTTTTTAGCATGGGTTAATAGAAGTCTTTTTGAGTGATTCCACTTGGAATGGGGACCTAAGACATCCCAGTCAATAACAAAATTTGTCTGATCCAATTTGGATTTGATTTTCTTGGTCATTCGATGAATTATAATTTCGTATAGTAAATCTGTAGCATCCTATAGTGAATCAGGGGATCCTATAGGAAATCACTGTAGCATCCTGTAGGAAACCACTATAGCATCCTATAAGAAAGTCTGTTTTGAACCTGAATTGAGAAAAATCATCATTGAAGCTGGGGGCCTCTACTTGACCTCCATGCCATTAAGACGATATTAACCCTCTTGCTCCACATTTGTCTCCCCTACCAAAGATCAGGGAAAGATTAGCATTTGCATTCATTAAGCAAAAAGACTTTAAAAAATGAGTTCTTTTATATTTACACGTGCACACATCAGTTAGTACTCTCTAGATAATATTTCATGCTCAGTTAGTTTAAATCATCACATGTGATAAATAGGGTTAAGCTAGGTTTCTTTTACATTTAGTTCATGATATTTATGCAATTAGAATAGGTTTATTTCCTTGTACTTTCTTTCTTGCAATAGGTTAAGGTTCCATTTCGAACATTTCATTTTCTGCAATTAGTTTAGGATTTGGCTTCAGTACATGCACTCCATTACATCATGACAACAAAGGAAGGACACATTGTATGCTGCACATATAGTGTCGATACCTCTTAAGTTTGTATGAACCTCGGGTTGATAATTAAAGTCGGTAGCCTTGGGAGTTGCAGCATTCTTGTTGCAATACTGAGGCTCATCACAATTCAAAGTTGCTTAATATTTTTCGATATGCGATAAGCGAGATTATGATATGTTGGACCTAAATGTAGTTCTATAATGGTTTTAATATTCCTTTCAGTCAGGATTACATCACATTTCACATATTCTTATGGTTTGTATGTTTGTGTTCTTTTAAGAAATATGATTCGATTGCAATAAATACCTTTCAAGAATAGTTCAAGCCTTAACTATTATAGAAGCTAAGTGTTATTTATGGGTCTTTTACAGGGATTTCTCTTATTGTATCTCGCGGATTTTGCCTCATGACTAATCCTTGTTGTTATCAGATCCTGCGATTTGCGATAAAGCGGGAATGTGTTATCATGAAACGACTTCGTTTGATATCTTAGTTTATCCAAAGTTTTCTTACAAATGCTTTGCAAAAGGTAAGCTCTTATTCGTTAATTTTTTTCTGGAGAAGTTTTAAAAGGGTCCCCATTTATTGATACAATATTAATTATTAAATCAATAAATGTGGGGGTGTTGTTGAATAGTACGACACCATCCAATCTTTCTATGGGTCTAGAGTGTTTGTTCCAACCTGACTTCCAAGACTAGCAAGTCAACCCATAATTGCCCCTGGGCTCTAGAGTGTTTGTCCAACCAAGGATTCCAGGACTAGTAACTCAACCCAAGATATTACAGGGCTTCTAGAGCGTTTATCCAACCAAGGATCTAGGAATTAATAACTTAACCCACAACCATAAGGAACACGAGCGCCAACTAGAAAATAAAGATAAACCCACAACACCATGGCTATTTGGGAAACAATAAGGCTAGGAAAGACCACAACCAATCCAAGAAATCCTCCATACAAATGACAGATCATAACCAAGAAACCACATGCATGTTCTATGCATGCCAAAACTAGGAAGGAAATCATACATGATCTTCGGTACCTACAAGAAAAACCTACTGTAGTTGTTGATCTCACTCTCCTATTGTGCTTTCCTGCTTTTCGTTTGCCTACTTGCTCCAAATCGCAACTATTCCACACTCCTCCAAGAGTGATCCAAGAAAACTCTAAGTGTCCAAGAGTATGAGAGAGAGAATAGAAGAGAGAGCTCCAAGCTAAAACTGACAAAAGGTTGTGAACTAATCCTCAAAAGCCTTTTTATCATTGAGACCTCTATTTTCTTCATTTTCCATTATTTTCCTCCTCAAATGCAACCTATGACATTTCACCTTCCTTTTCTCATATTTTTCATTATTTTCATAAATAAAATGTGAATAAATGCCTCATGCCTTTCCAAAGCCTTTTCCATTTCCTTTTCCAATTTCCATAGCCATTAATTAATCACAAGTGATCCCCATCACTATGTTTTTGCCCAACATTCAACTTGGAATACATGTCCCATGACCTTGGTTATTGTTTTTCCTTTATTAACTTTATTACATGGATTTTTAACTCGAGGTTGTTACAACTAATGGGAAAGGCTATGTTTTATGGGCTACATACAACCTTTACAAAGGACACATGTCTGAGTTTCAAGGCATAATGAGGGAAAGTTTAAAAAATGTGCATGGAATTTTTCTTGCAACAAGTACACATGCCAAGCACATTTCCTCACAAATCCATACCTGACACACATGATTCGTGACACTTGATCTAGTTGAAGTGAGTTCTTCTTCCAAGGCTGTTTTTCCCTAACATTCTCATAGCCAAGTTCCCAACCCTTGCTCTTTTAAGCCATTGACGAAGTTAATTTTTCACGACTCATTCCTACCTCATGCAACTAGAAACAAAAAGTCGAAAACATGTCTTGGTTGGTTGACTATTCCTTTTTCTTGGTTTTCAACTACACTTTTCTAGAGAGGAATTCATGAATGAGCTCATATGAGCATTTTTGTGAAATGGTTCAAGTGATTAACTAATATTGTAACAGACCTCAAGAAAACACCTACCTTTTTTTTTGGTGCATAGAGTAAGTATAACTACTTTCTTTCTTACCCTTCTACTTATACAATCTTAATTTATCATTAAAAGATACTTTGTATTCTTTTACAATGATCAACTAGCAAAATATTTGCATCCCTATTCTCACCATTTAAGAACACGGAATTTTCTTCCAATATTATGCCTTGTTTCCTAATTAGATCTAGACCTTCCTAATTACATTTTCAAATAAAATATATACTGATGTATCCACATTATACACATTATTTGCAATGTAAATAATGAGAGGGGGTGAATTAATATTTCTTTGCAATTGTTATATTATTCGGATTAATATCTTTAATTAAAATAGAACACAAGATGTACACCGAGAAAATAATTTTAGTAATAAGAATGACGCAGACTCCAATCCTCTTACAAACAACTAGGCTCCCAATAAATTCTTCAACTTTTCCAAGGCTTCAACCTTGGGTGAGGTTCCCAACCCTCATTACAAGTCCAAGCTCCAACTCGGTATACTTCAGGACTCCAATCGTAAAATCTCAATCTAGGCTCCAACCTAGTGCTTCACAAGGCTCCAACCCCATGTGAGGACTCCAATAATCTATGGCTCCAACGCTCTCAACTTTCTTAAATAACTTCAAAGGTGTCTTTAATAAACCTTCAAAGTTATGCTCATAAATTCCTGAAATATGCTACTAGAGGTATGCTTCACATTGCTCAACAAGACTGCAAAAAGTTTTTTTAACAAAAATATTCAATAATGATTCATGGTACTCTCCAAGGTATGCAATATGATTCACAACATATTCTTTATTAATGCTACATCACCAAGGAATCAATGATGTTTTCAAGGTTTCCCAATAGGTATTCTACAAGATACTCCCACAAATGTCTTTAAGGACTATCCTGAAACCTTTTCAATGAATGCTCAAAACATGTTGCATCACAAAGTCTATATGATCAACTTCAATATTCTCTCCTTGCTCTACTATAAGTCTGTCTAAAAGGGTGCTCCAGGTCAGCTCACACAAATATTGTTTTAATTGTCTATTGAAATCAACATTCACCAAGTGTCCTCAAATTGAATGTAGAATATGTACCTCATGATTATTTGGCCCAATCTATCACTAATATTAACCATAGGTTCATATTCCTTAGATCCAAAGTTGGAGAGGTATACCTCTCATTCAAAGTTGTAGAAGTATGCCTCAGGTTTGAAGTTGTAGGAGCATGCCCTAGGGCTGAAATTTCAAGAGCATGCCTCATGACTAAAAATTTAGGAGCATGCTTTAGGGCCAAAATTTAAGGATTTTTCATAGGTCTGAAATTTAATATCCCAAGGCGAAAATTTTCTTTTAGTAGGGAAATGGATCCAAAAATAATTTCACCAAAAACCAAATGAAAAAACACCAAGAAATAATCAGATATATACTAAGAAAACTAGATCCTACCATTGAAGTCAATCATGAGTTATTTTTCTTGTGTGTTGCAAAGTTCATGAGTTATGAACTTATCCTTTTCTTTAGATCTAAAGATTTTATTTTCTCCTTCTTGTCTGCTAAGTTGGATGCCCAAATGAGGTCAAATGAGGTTCTATTTATACAAGTTCAATAATGCTGAAAAGCCATTTTCATTGGAGGAGCCGACCAGTGCATTTGTATATTGAGGCCGACTTATAGTTGAACAAGCATGTCTGTTTAGAGAGCTGACTAGGTACTGAAGCCAACCTATGTAACTCAATTTTTACTATTTATTTAAGGGCCGATTAAAATATTTTTGTAGTTGACTATCCTCTCTGTGATAATGTACAAATAATGATAAAAAAACAAATGACTTTGACTTCCAAAGGAGGCTTAATTTTTGACCAATATTTTTGGAAGTTGTTCTATGAGTTGTTTTATTTTCCTTCAAGCTCTCCCCATAAATTGATGGTTGAGGGGTGAACACAACTGTAGAATACTAGAAGGAAACATCTTGTTGATGCTTCTCTCTAAAATTTTGTAGCAATTCCCAAGCTTTGTCCCTTCCCCTTTGGCTTCCATTCATAGAAAGATTAATCAAAGGAGTGACCCATTTGACTGTGCTCAAAACTATAAGTACATAATAGTAAGAGAGAGGCTACTACTTATTATTGTGCAATTCTTGTACTTGTATCAAGAATATCTACAATGGTTCTATTGCAACCTTTAGTATCAACAAGAGTTTAATGATTTTCTACTAATATCAATAATTTTATGTCATGCATGCAATTTCAACTCCACTTAAATATCCTCCAAACTATGTGAAGGAACCTTCTTCCACACGGTTAACTCGAAGGTCAATATTATGACAAGCCATTGGTTGATTAATGAAAACCCAAGTCGAACCCTAATCTTCATAGTCGAGAACTATAGAGACGATTTCAAGTTAAATCAGTGGATCGATCAACATATCCAATCCACGTCAAATAGTGGGATCATCTGATCAGTATAGATTGTAAGGGTTTAGTCACTATTCAATAGTGTGGATAACACTCTAAATGAATATTTTTGACATCAATGACAAATATTGTCTAACAATCTCCCCCTTTGTCATTGATGGCAACATACTATGTAGAAACTCCCCTTGTGATAATGCTTCTTGATCTTAGCCCCCCCCCCCTTGAAATAAATGGAAAATTGAATGATCTACCAGCTACTCCCCCTATCATCTACTCCCAATGTCGTTTAGGCCACTACCATTCTTCATAACTGCATCCATGTAATCAAGGTATGTGACAATCCAAATCATATTCATATAATATGCCATGTTCATAATGGTTAGGTTCTTCCTCTCATCCACTCCATTCCATTGTGAATAATATCTAGCTATGAACTACTTTAAACTCCCTATTATCTACAAAAAGTAGTGAATTTCTTTGAGTCATATCTCCTCCTCCATATGACCTATGCACTTTTCAATATTTTCCACTTTGATTTCTTGTTATATCCTTAAACTCTTTGAACTTTGTGAATGTATCTCATTTATTTTTAAGAAAATATGCCCAAACTTTCCTGCCATTAAAAATTGAAAGCTTCCACGACTAGATTGAGTTTTTATGGGTCCATATAGATTTGTGTGCACAACTTCCATATGCTCCTTGGCTATGTAGTATGCTTTTGAAAAGCAATATCTTTGATGCTTTCCAAATATACAACTTTCAGAAGTGCTTATTTTCTCACTCAATATGGGAAGTCCTATAATGATTTGATTGTTTCTACAAGATACTAAGCTAGCTTTGTTAACATATGCTTTTGACCTTTGTCAAGAAAGGAGATGTGACCCATACTGAGGCTTTTCAAATAGCTCAAACAATTTGGGATGGTCATTCCCCATAGGTTTTAAGGCTCCATTGGGCTTTGGATCTCTTCTCTTCGCAAGAGAAAGAGTCATGGAAACTCTAAAGTTATCTAAGATATATGTACATGAATCCTAAGCTGTGTTCTATCTTAAGTATGCCTAAACTATTGGTTAAATAAAATATAATACAAAGAAGAGACACAATAAACTAATGTAATTCGTAATAATAATAAAGGATGAATGATCTCTTCGTGCAATGTTGAATGTAAAATTCAAACTTGGTACTAAAGCGAAATTATGAATACAATTATAAATTATAATTTTGATAGTTCTTGATGCCATATAGTACAAGGTGGAACACTACAATAATGTAAGAATTCAATCTTTTAAACAAAAGATAGAACAATCTGCAATTGTTTAAACATTTTACATCTAAAATAAATACGAAATACAAATAACTAACTATGTAATCCTTTTCTCTACCCAGGAAAAACTAAAAATATGACCATAACAATTTAGATAAACTAAATCATCTTCCAATTATTCATTTATGAAACAACTCAATAAACAATTAACAGAATAAAATAATACATCAAACACTACTACAAAACATATATAATTCAATTTATATAAAAGTAACATTCTTAACCAGTTAAATCTTTAAAAACAATTTAGAAGAAACTAAACTAGAGCAATGTTCAAATTATTGTCATCCTTAAGGCACAAGTCATTCACAGATGACTATGATCTAATACAAATGAACATAAATTGAACTAAACACACATGAAAAAAAATACAATAATTCACTGTCTCGCAAAAAACAGTGCTATCTCTTCCGGTCTTTCCAAAACAAAGTTATAGAAGATCCAGAAGATGAAACATAAACCAAATATGGAAATAAAATGGCAAATGTAATGATTGAAATAGTTCAAAGCCATAAACACTCACAACACGTAAAATAAAACTAGTTCCACTGTCACCTCAAATTTTTTCCTCTCTGTCACCTCAACAATTGCATGGCCATATTAATATTTCGCGTGTAAATGTGCAATATGCCTTTGTTGGGTTTGTTCTGGTGAAAGGTAAGTGAGAAGTCCAAGCATTGTGACACGTAGTGTATCATGGTGGAAAACGCAGGAAGGCGATGATTAAACCACATTTTTTCATTGTTCTTCGTTCTACCTCGACTGACATTAATTCTAATTGTCTAAAAGAATATGATACATGGCATTATTAGTCCCTGCCATCTGGCATCCGGCAGGGACTATAGTGATCGATCCGCGATGCTGTAGCATTAATTCGGGGCGACTTTAAGCGGCTTATGGCAAGATAACCAAAGTTTTTGAACGCTGCTGTGTTTACTATGATCAGCATAACCAAAGTTTCCGAAAGTGACCATTTTTGCCTTCTTATTTGGCCTCTTCCCGAGGCGGAAGAGGCTGGACCATAGGTTTATTTGCCTTTACCGTGTTTATTATCTCTGGCGGTCTACGTATATTTATATTAATGTTACAGGTATGTTAGCATTAGTTCGCTAACATTTGTTTGTAGCGTTGTTTGCAGGTTGGTATAGCAGGTTTGTTTGCAGGTTGGTAGCTGTTCTGCATGAAGTGGTGTACGTGTCGATGTCTCCACTGAATGGCTGTTGCAATCTCCCAAATAAAGTCCCTCCATCTCCCAGCGCTTTGTTAGGGTAACAATTGCCCTTTTCCTTGCTTCACTCCGGTCATTCGTGCCTCTGCCGCAAGGAGGTCTCGGCTCATCCACTAGTTGCAGCCCTCTACGGTGACTCTTTCTCTCTTCCTGGTGGGTCTCATTTGCTCATTCCCTGCTCTGCATCTTGCTTCCTATTGTTGAAGAGGGTTTACCAGTTCTGAAGGTTATTGCAGTCCAGCCATGGCAATTGTTCGTAGCTCTGGAGTCGTGTCAACGCTACACAGTCTGATTGAACCATCAGGTAAGAAAAATTCTTCAGTTTTCCTATTCCTTCGAGGCTACCAAATCTGTAGGTTTTCATTAAATGTTTTCAATCTTCCGGTTACTATTTTTCCCATGCAGTGGCCCAACCTCTTACCACACTATGAAAGATCAAGGGTTTACAGAAGCTTCATAGTTTTTCCCACTTTATCTTTATTCTTTTCCTGTTTTACCTATTCAGTACTGCTGCCACTTAATTTTTTTTTAATGTGCAGTTATAAAGAGAATTTCCCTTTCGCAGCTTCATCTTGCGTGCTAGATTTTTCTCTATGCCAGTTGCAGGGTTCAGGTTAATTCCTCCTCCTTGTCTATTTCTTCCACTGAGAACCGGTTAAATAATCCTCATTTGATTTTCAGAGTTAAAGACTGTATTTACCCTTCTTCCTTTTTTGCGTGGTACAGGTACGCTACCATTGGGTTATGCTCAACTGCCTGGAGATTGACTGTGGAATTTTGCGTAGGAACTTTGGCTGCGAAATTTTAGTACCTTAACGCACTTTGTAATGAACAGAGGCAGCATGCCGCGTGTGAACTCTTTTCTCGACCAGTAGTTCAACGTTAGTGCTCCATGGAGCGCACTATTAAGCCGAAATTGGTCTAACTAAAGGTGACTAACGCTTTTGTCGTCTCGCTGCACCGCATTAGTATGATATGGTTTACATCATGCCGTTATAATTTACAGAATTTCTGGAAAGATATTTTGAATTTACAGAGCATTTCGTTATAATTTAATGCCTTTGTGCTATAATCCAGATGCAACAATCGATAATTTAAGATTTTGTTCGAGAAGAAAATTTATTGAGATCAAATCTATTCTTGTCCTCTTGCAGCAGTTCTAGATTTTCCTATGGTTTGCAAATCTACTGATATGGGGGAACTCTGTTTAATACCGGCTTTGTTAGACTTCATAGTCAATATCAGTTACAGATTCTGTTCACTATAGAGCCCTTAGAGTAGTATGTATATATTGCCTTTTGGACTAATTGCCAATTTACTAGGAATCTGAGAGTACAAAGAGTGATGAAGGGCAAAACAGAACTTCCATAATAACTGATGAAATTAATTTAGTTTTTAGTAGGTCTGCAAAATTGCTATTAAGCAGTGACGTTCTTGAATCTCTATATATCCGTTACAGAGTTTCATATCAGAACTGGACATGAAAAGAATAGACAAATGACCTTTTTTATTCTACGCTGGAGCTGGAAGGTCATTTCGTACCTTTTTTATCCTTAGTAGGCACTGGAGCTGGAAGGCTTGTTTCTTTGTAAATTTTCTGATGGCGATCAGTAGACTTAGGAGAAACACCAGAATTGTGGTTGGAGCTCCACTGTCGGTAGCTTGCACATACATCATGAAACAGTAATGAGCTCATGAAACAGTAATGACCTACAAATATAAAATAAGACTTCCAAGAGCCAAACTACATGGTCGTTACCTGAACAAATACCATCATCAGAAGACATATGAGAAAGAGTTTGCTTGCAGAAGCCATGGGAGCTGCTGACACACGAATACAAGAAAAGAGAAGCCTTCGTTCTCTGCATGGACACTGTGCCTCTCCTTCCAACACCTGTCGTTGGAAACACTCAGTTAAGAGAAGCCTTCGTTCTTTGCATGGGCACTGTGCCTCTCCTTCCAACACCTGTTGTTGGAAACACTCGACCGTTGGAATCGTATGCAACGCTCTGATTTCAGGTTCATTAACTTAACATGGAGATTGACATGTAAACAATCAAGTTACTAAACGAATAAATCAACAGAAGTATTTTTCGTTCAAATAAATTCTTTCACATTCAAGAGGTTTTAGTGTCTATTCAGTGTTTTTTTAGTTCCTTAAATATTATAAACAGACAAACATACTTTACTTGAAGTAACATACCAACGACTCCCTTTCGTGAAGTTTTACTTTTCCAATAGAATGGTGGCTGTGGAAGAAAATTTCTACGCGTTTTTAAATAAACTTCAAAATATCCCTTATTAAAAGATTCCACAACCTCTTTAACAATATTTGTTTTTAAATCGTTTTCGTAATTCTTTAAAATCCCTTTTCCTTAAAAATGGGTTTACTCCCTTTTAAAATATTACAAGGCAACCTTCCTTTCTTTTAAATCATGTGTTTAAAAAGATTCATAACATACAGACCCGTGAAGTAACATACCAACGACTCCCTTTCGGGAAGTTTTACTTTTCCAATAGAACTCTTTTCTCGACCAGTAGTTCAACGTTAGTGCTCCATGGAGCGCACTGTTAAGCCGAAATTGGTCTAACTAAAGGTGACTAACGCTTTTGTCGTCTCGCTGTACCGCATTAGTATGGTATGGTTTGATTCCTAGACAACGTTAATCTTCAAAAAAAAATCAACGCAGAGTTCGCAGCAACCTTTGTCTCACAGCTGCTTCACTTCGCTACAATTTCTGTAGTGAGTCAGTGCTTTTTTGTTGTGAATGCACACACGTATGAAACGCTGTTCTCAACGAGTCTTACGCTATCTGCGCTCACATTGTTGTTCTCGAGACTCTTATGCAAACTTGTCTCTTTTTATTGCTATGAAGAGAACAAAAGTTTTGATTTTTTAGTGTTATAAATCACGTAAAAAATTACATTGGAAAGCTCAATAATAATGACTCATTTAGATTTTACTTAAACTGGAGTACATGAAGCTGAATTAAAACAATGGTTTTCTATTTTTCATGCTCTCCACTATTGACACGTGAAATTAAAGCCATTAAATGAACTTATATGGATTGGCTTCTAGCATTGAAGATTCTGTGTCTAGCTCTCAAACTCAAAAAGAGAGGCTGCAATTTTAAAAAAAGCAGTGACTAATATTGCAAGCAATTGCAGGAGTATCGCTCATGCTGAACGACAACCTGCATGTATACCAAATGGTGTATGCTTCTGAGCTGAGATTTGTCAGCCTGCACGGAATTTGATAAGCAGATGCAGAAGCATCTTGACTCCATGGCTCGGATTGATTTCGATGCTCCTCTCGGCCTTAATTCCATTGGTAAAGTTCACTGGCTCGGCAGGGACTTGCTGCTGTGCAGCCACCTTGTTCTTATAGTCTTCTGACTGCAGATTTTTCCCTTTTGTAAGATCACTTCCATATAATTTTAATATATTTAATAGATAATTCTAGAATTCTCATATGTAACACAAAAACAATGTGTAAGCCTTGAGTTACAATGTATAGTACAAGTTATTCAATGCATAACTTGATACTTCACGTGAAGGGACTTAGAGTGAGGTAGGCTCCTTATATTTTATGTATGTTTTATATACATATTTATTATAATACATATTAAATTATTTAGTATATGGAATATACAATTTTTTACCATATTTGAAATATTTATAATGTGTTTAATATTTATATAAGACCACAATATATGAATAAAAATTAAAAAGTAAAATAACTTTACTAACATTATATTTACATACATATATGTACGTATATGTTTATAATACATCATGTGGGTTATAACATATGTAAATTATTTCCAATAAATGAATAGGATGTATATATATAGTAGCTTATATACATAATATAAAATTGTTAATATTTGTACATTATTAAAGTGATATACTCATAGGAGCGCGAGAGTGATGCCACGTAGGGGCTAAGTTAATAAGAGGGGTTAAGTTAGAACACAATATATGAATAAAAATTAAAAAGTAAAATAACTTTACTAGCATTATATTTACATACATATATGTACGTATATGTTTATAATACATCATGTGGGTTATAACATATGTAAATTATTTCCAATAAATGAATAGGATGTATATATATATATTAGCTTATATACATAATATAAAATTGTTAATATTTGTACATTATTAAAGTGATATACTCCTAGGAGCGCGAGAGTGATGCCACGTAGGGGCTAAGTTAATATGAGGGGTTAAGTTAACGATAGGAGCGCGAGAGTGATGCCACGTAGGGGCTAAGTTAATATGAGGGGTTAAGTTAACGAGAGGTTGGGAAATTTACTAGAAAAGATTTGGAAGTTAAGAAATTTATTGTTGAATTGAGACTTATGTGATCCATAATAGTTATAAGAAGAGCTTCGGCGTAAATCACATATAGAAAGACTTTTGTCGACGCATTTCGACCCAGCAAGTGTGGCTCATCGTCACGACAAGTTGAAGAAACAGATCCAACAGATCCAGCTTAGTGTGTTAAATAGTCTGAGCAGGGCCTCCAACAACTATCTAGATTAATGGCTAGCTTTGACTTAGGGATAGTCAAATTGATTATTTCAAGGAAGATAGTAATGACCATACCTATATATAAATATATAATTATATAAATGAAATAATTTAAGAAGGGGTTTACTTTAATAATTAGTTAAAATATATAATTTAATAATTAAATTTTTTTATTAAATGGTAATTAGTTAAATTGAAGACCTAACTTATTTATAAATAAGGTAAAAGTAATTAAATAAAATAATTAAGAAATCTAATCTTTCAAATCACAAGTCAGAATCAATCAAAATAAAGCACAACATATTAATTCATTGAAACTTATTAGGAAAAGCATGACAATTAAAATAGATGTGGAAAATCACTCAATCAAAGTGAAAATTTTGGAAGGTGAAAGAAAAACATGTCAAGTCATGGCATTGGGAGGGGTATGAGATCCCCTCTATAGGATATGTCACTAGTTATGAAATTTGCATGCCTTGAGTTCTTATGAAGACCAATGGGCATTGAATAATAAACATAATGACATACATATATCAAGGATATATGACAAACGCATCCCATTAATGATGCCATGATCCATAAATGATGGAGGAAATTTCAAAGAATCATGTTACTTAGACATCATGCCAAACCTCGGAGAGTGCAAAGCCAGTCAATCACTAATCAAGTGCAATAAAAGGGGAATTTTCCAACTTGTAATGACCCCCCTTAGTTTTGGTAAAAATGTAAGATATTTCTTAGTGGGCCAATAAATTGCGACATACTAGGGAAAACCAGTTATCTCTGGTAACATAATCTAAAGGTTTACAAATGCAAGGGATTGAAGGATTAGGATCTTCTTACACTACCTATTTTTAAATACCATGGTTTGTATTTATTAATTGATCTTTAAAAGTTATTAGAATCAATAAAAATAGTTATGATATCATGTAAAGGACTTTGAAGGTGTTGATGGTGCTGGATCCACCAACATTTAGGGGATCACCCTGGTATGAAGTCCCAACTAGACCTCACACTGTTTGGTGTGGGAGTCCCATCGGGTATGATGGCCCGATTTCCATTGTCTTAAGGATTTGCATCAACTCTTGCTTGTCAGCACAAGAGAGTGGTTTGCATTGCCTTCGAGAAGTGAGGTTCGCATGCCTGGTGAATGCTAGTTTACTTGTTTCAATGGGTCTTTCACTATAAGGAGAGAGGGTGAGAGTGAGTCCCAAGTTGGTTGGGATGAAGTCCCAACTCAGCTAGGAACACAGAACACAACAGGACATGCACAACTTCCGGAGGAGCAGTCCACACAGATACAAAAGTCACAACACACAAGGTAAGATAACACACACAACACTCAATGAATGAGTCTGAATGAGTGAAATAGTTGTTACAACAAGCTTGATGCAAAAGGTCTGTCTGATGTCCAGGGAGATAGCTACCACAGGCAAGACAACGTTAACAACATATACAACACATTTCCATTAACATATTATGCATTACATGTTGGCATTATGACACAGGACTGGCACAGGCTCGATGACATCAGTGTTGTCCTTGATGGCAACTCATGCAAATAACAGATCACAGGTTCAAAATTGAAGAAAATGAGATATCCGCAGTTTCCTGTTCATAAAGATGCAGACTTCGGCAGGGTCCGCAGGTTCGCTGTTAACAAAGTGCGAACATGGTCGCAGGTGTTTCGAACAAAAAGTGTGGACCTAAAGTACACACACTTTCATGCAGAGAAAAGCGCGCACATGGGAATTCTTATGGTTGATCCATGGTTTTTTAGTTCGACGCTTTTGATCCTATGGTTTTCGTCTATGGTTTTGCATCTAAAATATTGATCCAAGGTTTTGGGTCCCTAGTATTGTTTCTCAATGGTTTTAGTCCATGGTTTAAGTAAGGCCTTGGCTATAAAAAGGAAAGGAGATCAATTGGCTGGGTACAAGTGTTGAATATCTTAAGACGAACAAGATCTGAAATACTGGTAATCGGGTGGTGAGTTATAGTTGAACCTGAGCATTAGAAGACAGATCAACTAAGGGGTCGTGATCTCTTTGGCGCGTGATCAAATCTGTGAATTTGACAGTCAAGGGTATATCTGAGGACTGATAAACTGTCTTTATCCAGAGGTTCACGGGCCAAAAACAATTCAGGTGTGAAGGTACGCAGATCAGAAGTTGCCCTAGGTGTGGAGGTGCGCGGAGTAGCTGACAGTGCAGGTGCGGAGGTGCGCGGAGTAGCCAACAGTGCAAGTGCAGAGGTGCGCAAAGCACAGACAGCGCAGGTGCGGAGGTGCGTAGATCAGAAGACGTTGTAAGTGCGGATGTCGGCAGCGTAGAGACAGTACAAGTGCGACACTGCGCAGGCCATAAACAGCGCAGGAGCGGAGCTGCCCAGGCCACTGACAGAGAAAGTGCGGACATCCGCAGGTTACTATTAGAGAAGTTGCAGACCTTTCTCTTGAAACTTATTTTAGCTACTTTTGTCTATTACTGCAATGTTCTGGGTTCAGAATTGGTGTCTGTTTACTGGTATTGTTTTTCTGGTTATTGCATTCTGAGAAGCTAGTGGTTGATTTAGTAGTTGATTGTGGAAAGGAGATTGGTTGATGCACATGTACTTGATGTTTGTTTGATCTTCATGGATCCAGTCTGAAAATTTATGAAACGTGGTCCCTGGAAGAAAAGAGAAGGTTGAAGCCTTCAGTAGGTGAGCACCTACGTACTAGTAGCTCAGCTAGTACAAGAGCAAAGGGGGTTGTAGCTCCCTTCCAGGAGAGTCTGGAAAACGAGAGAGGGTTGTAGCTCTCTACAGGTTGCAGCCTGCGTACTGGTAAAGGACTGCACCAGTACAAAATCATTGTAAAAAGAAGTTTCTAATTGAAAGAAGATAGAGACATACTGCAGCAGGTGGTTTTCACCCACATTGGGTTTCCACCTTATATCTGGTGTTCTTTGGTGTGACTGTGTGTTTATCTTGTTCCTGTTCATTATTATATGGTACTGAAATACAAATTAATGGTCAACATCTGAAGAATAAATTAAATTATAAATATGGAAGGTATATTGAAAAGAATTTGATAATACTGATTCACCCCCCCTCTCAGTATTATTTCCAACAATTGGCATCAAAGCAGGTCCTTCAAAAGAAGCTTGATCGCTTGAAGGAAGATCTATCATCATGAGCAACTACGAGAGAGAAGCATCGATTAGGCCACCAATTTTTGATGGGACCAACTTCGTCTATTGGAAGGTAAGAGTCATAGCCTATCTTCAATCTCTTGGTACAGAAGTCTGGGATATCATAGATACAAGGTACACTTTTCCATCAGCAACTCCTACAGATCCAACTGGTAAGAAGCAGTTTGAAACAAATGCAAAGGTTGTCAATACTCTATTAGGATGTCTATCTCAATCAGAATTCATCAAGGTTATGCAGTATAAAACTGCAAAAGAAATATTGGATAAGATCGTTCTGAGCTATGAAGGAGATGAACAAGTAAAACGAGCAAAACTTCAAACCCTCAGAATTCAGTATGAAAATCTCAGAATGCACAATGATGAAAGTATCGCTAACTATTTCCTACGTATAGATGAGATTGTTAATTGTATGAAAAACTTGGGTGAAGAAATAAAAGAGGTTGTTGTGGTTGAAAAGGTTCTTAGATATTTATCCTCTAAGTTTAAATCAAAGGTTTCTGCAATAGAAGAAAAACAAAATCTACAGAACCTTACCATGTCACAACTGCACGGAATTCTAACTGCTTATGAAATGAGGAAAGGAGGACCATCAGACAGGAGAGAAGC
The DNA here is from genome assembly GCA_031772625.1 of Pinus tabuliformis. Lineage (NCBI taxonomy): Eukaryota > Viridiplantae > Streptophyta > Pinopsida > Pinales > Pinaceae > Pinus > Pinus tabuliformis. Next base: position 2,061,996,342 of record CM062818.1, read on the forward strand.
TGCATTCAAGGCTTCAGGCAAAGGAGATTATTATTAGTCAAGACATATGTCAAAAGAAGAGGAAGAAACAAATTTTGTCAAGAACCTTCAACGGGGTGCTGGAAGATTTAGAGGTAAGTTACCTTTCAAATGCTTTACTTTTGGAAGAGTAGGTCACTATGCTGCCAAGTGTCCTCATAAGGATAAGCTTGAAAAAGGTAAGGAACCTGTTAGATGGAACAAGAAACAGAATGTAAATAAGAAAAACTATTACACTCATGAAGACAGTGATGGACTTTCAAATAGTGATGAAGATGAACAAGGTAATAATTATAGACTTTTAATGGCCTTTGAAGATGATGATTTCATGGATGCTATAGATGAAGAAGGTCTGTATGAAGAGATTTCTAAACTCAAAATTTGTTTAGAAGAGAAAAATATGATTATTGATACTCTGCAATTCCAACTGGCTGAAAGGGAAAAACATCATGAAAAGTTAGAATGTGAAATTGTGGGTCTTAGAAAAGAGATTGAGAAAACAAAAGCTCTTAATCTTAGATTTGTTAAAGGATCTGAAACTCTAGATGAGATTATCAATGTGCAGCGTTCTCCTCTAATCAAGACAGGTCTGGGATATAATGAAAAAGCATCTCAAGCGCAGAAACCATCCACCTCCAAAAATTATCTTGATGCAGCAAGAAGGAGTGAGAAAAGGCCCAATGGAAATCACCAGGTAAATCATGGAAAATTTACCTCAAGAATGAACAAAGACTACCAGGTAAATCAGGGGAAATCCACTGTAAGGATGAACAAAAGCTACAACCAGCCACAGGTAAAACCTTCTCAATTTGACTCAAGAATGGATGTCAATAGAAACTACAATCGTTTGGTTGGTAGATTTGATAATTGCAGGAGTTTCTTCAATGGCCAATGTTTCTCTTGTCATAACTTTGGTCACAAAGTAGCTCAATGTGTTGCCTATAAGACAATCATGACTAGAGGAGCTCAAAAACAAAGAAGTATGACTGGGATCACGAAAAGGACTTACAATAACTTTTCTGCCCTTGAAAATGAAATTGAATGTTCTATTTGTAACAACTTCGGTCATGAAGATTCTGAATGCAGGAGCAGGTTTTGGCAGACAAAGGAACAAGCCTCAAATGCCAAAACATGGAGAATGAAAGAACCGCAACCAAAAAGATGTGGTATAGCCTTATATGCGGAAGGGCAAGAAAATAAATGGTACATCGACAGTGGATGTTCGAAACATATGACAGGTGATAAAGAAAAACTTCAGCCACATAGTGCCTTAGAGAAGGAGAAGAAGGTCTCACTTGGAAATGACACCCCTGCGCTCATAAAAGGTAAAGGTTCTGTTCAGTTGAAAGAAAAGGTCAAAGATGGAAATGTTATGTATGTTGATGGCTTAAAGCATAATCTATTGAGTGTCAGTCAGATATGCAATCAAGGAACTGAAGTAATATTTCGATCAAATGGATGTAGTGTTCGTGATCTTGATACAAGAAAAACAGTGATCAAAGGCATAAGAACTCCAAATAATTTATACATATTCAAAGAAGGACAACAATAATGCTACCTGAGAAAGAATGATGAACACTGGCTATGGCATCGGAGATTGTGGCATCTAAGCTTCTCACAGATAAGGAAAGCATGCAAATACCAGGCAATTCGTGGTCTTCTAGATATCAGAATTCTAGACAATACAATATGCAAATCATGTCAGTTTGGTAAGCAAACCAGAACTAACTTTCCTAAGAAGGAAGGATCAGCTAGCAGGCCACTTGAGCTTGTCCATACTGATGTATGTGGTCCATCTAGGAAAAGGTCACCTCGAGGTGAAGAATACTTTATATTATTCATTGACGACTTTTCCAGGATGTGTTGGATAGGACTTATGAAGCACAAAGACGAAGCCTTCGAAAAATTCAAATCTTTTAAAGCCTTGGTTGAAAATGAATCAGATCACAAAATTAAATGCCTCAGGTTTGTTAGAGGTGGGGAGTTTACCTCAAATGAATTTTTTTATTTTTGTGAAGAACATGGAATAAGAAGAGAATTCTCTACTGCAAGGACTCCTCAGCAAAATGGAGTAGTGGAAAGGATGAACAGAACAGTTCAACAAATGGCTCATGCTATGATGGACGAGTCTGGAACTCCCACAAATTTCTGGGGCGAAGCTGCATTTGCTGCAGTTGTTATTCTCAACAAGACAAATGTCCGGGTAAACAGCACTCAGACTCCTCACGAACTCTGGTGTGGTAAGACTCCTACAGTAAAACACTTCAAAAATTTTGGAAGCGAATGTTATATTAAAAATAATGATGAAAATCTTGGCAAGTTTGAACTTAGAGCAAATGAAGGCATTCTCCTTGGTTATTCTCCCCACAGCAAAGCATATAAGTGTTACAATAAAAGACTTGGAAGAATTGTTGACAACATTGATGTAGTGGTTGATGAAGAAGGAAACATTCCTAGGAAAGTAAATTCGGAACATTTCGAAGATGATGAGGACTATCCTTCAACATCAAATCAGACTTATGATGAAGAAGAAGCTCAAGAGGCACCAGAGGAACAGATAAGGATAGAAGAGAAGACTCCATCCAGATACGTTTAGAAGAATCATCCAGAATCTCAAATTTTGGGGCAGAAAGAGGCAGTTATACAAACAAGAAGAGGAATTGCAGAAGCCTCAAGCTATTTGGCATTGTTCTCCTCCACTGAACCACAAAATGTAAAAGAGGCATGCAAAGTTGAATGCTGGGTTGTTATAGACATTTTTGTGCCTTACAGCATTGAGCATGAAATGTCCATAATCCAAGGGATCCAAAGTCCCTAAACATGTTGTTCCTACCCCTAGAGGAACAAGGCCAACTAACCACAACAATTCACAGAAGTTCTCCACCTGAAAACACTAAAAAACAAGCCAATTCTGGATCATGTCAACTGCTCCACTGAGCATCTGCGCTGAATGTCAACTACTCCACTGTCTACCTGCGTTGAATGTCAACTCCAACAAAGGCTACCTGCGCTGAGCGAGTTTGGACAAGTGGCAGAGTCATTCCTCAAGGTGTCAATGCCCAAGAAGCTTCCAAAATGACACTTGGATCAGGGAATTCGACTGGTGATGAGTAAGAGGTTCCAAATCTCCAAGTGGAAGCAAGAACCTCCTAGTGGACTCAAGAACTAAGAGAGGGAGAGGACACTAGTCAGATCTTAAGCTGACTCATCCTCTCTCCAAACATCTATATATGGATCTCTCCTCCATGGGATCTGGGAGGCTGGAATTTTGTGATTGCAAAGAATTGTTGTTGGTTTGTGGCTGGAAACATTGGGTGCTTAATGCTTTGAAGGGAGCTGAAGAAGGAATTCCATTCTGCTGGGAAGGAGATGCTGGATTGGAGCCCCATGGGTTGTATCTCTTCCTGAACCCTGTTACTTATCAATAAAGCTATCTTGATTCTTTCCTATATGCTGGTGTATTTTGTATGATTGCAGTAGTGTATTTGATTTACTTCTAATCCTGAATCATTTATGAATATGTATATTTGCCTTTGCATTGTGTTCTTCTCTTGTCGCAAGTAGCTGTTCTCTTGTCACAGGTAGCTGTTCTCTTGTGACCTCGTGGGATTCAAGTAGCTGTTCTCTTGAGCAAGCGAGGAGACGAGTAGCTGTGGACACACAAAGAGAAGAGGATCTAGATCGAGGGACAACCGGAAGACAACGGTAAGTCTGTCGATCTCCCCTCTTTCACATTTCATAAAGGAAGAAATCATAATAGCTGTATTCGTTTGTTGCTAAGGCGCTGTCACACCTTAGGTGGATAGAATCGTCCTGCATAGTCATTTTTCCCCACAACAAATTGGCGACTCCGCTGGGGAAGAACTTGTTTATTCATTTCATTTGTGTTTCCGTCATTTGTTTACTTCATAGACTTGACAACAACTATTGAACTGCATCTTTCCCGGATGCAAAGTAAAAGTTGCTGCTTTGATCCAGTTGTTGGACTTGTCTATGATCTAAACTAGATCCAAAAATGATTTGATGATCCTTGTGATAGTCTTTAGTACCCTCTCAAAGCATCCCTCTGTTTATACCTTGCTTGTGTTGCTGATTTGGCCTGAAACAGTTGATTTTTGAGCATTTTATGACCCAGAACCCAAGGGAAATGAGAGTTTCTCCTTTCAGCGCAGACACTGTGAAGGCAGTCTGCATTTCAATGCAGGTCCCGAAGGGGCTACCTGCGCTGAATGTCAAACTGACAGTGTTAGACCTGTGCTGAACCAGTGTGGCCTTGTGCAGCTGGGGTTCTTTGTCCTCTGTTGCCCTGTTTTGATCTCTGTTTTTTGCAGCCTTTAACCAGCATAGGTACCAGTCTGATAAGCCTTTTCTTTGCTTAGATTCCGCCTCTTTTTTGTACAAAAAGATTGTGAATGTTTTTATGTGTTTGTGGCATCATTTACAGTCTTCCTTTGCATGAGTAAAGTAGTCATCCTGTAGCCTTTGATTCAGATCTGATTGATTGTGGTCTTAGAAGAGAGTTCATTGGCTGTTTGCAGATTGATTATAGATTTACTTTTGCTTAGTGGTTTGAATTTGTGTCTTTTAAGTGTCAAAACAAGTCTTTATTTCGAAAGTAGCAAAGTGATTGTAATCTCTTCTACCCTTGTTGTTTTTGAAAGAGTGAGCTTGTTTGTATTGATCATTTTAAAAGCAAATTCAAAGTTGTGCAAAAAGCTTTCTTTGTAGGCATTTATACTAAGAAAGTGGAAAACAAACACCTGCATTGTGCATTTTGCATTTGATAGTTTGCATGTTGGATTCAGGGAAAGTGCATTAGAGTGTGATTATTGCTCTTTGAGAAAAGATAGTGTTATTCTTTTCCCTCAGTAGCTAGGATTTTTAAAGTTGAAAGATAATAAAGCTTGCTTATCATCTTAGACTGCATTTAGGAATTTGTATCATACATCTCGTGGTGAACCTTGAAAGGCAAACTTTAAAAAGATCAACCTAAAATAAACTAAATGAACCTAACAACACTTTGTAACATAACGCACAACATAGAGGTCTAGGCTAGAGACATGTTCTGGCGTCGTTAAGCATAGTGACTGTCGATCTCGAAGAAGGTGGGTGATTCATCCTGAGAGACGGTAGCGCTAATACGGATTGTGCTCCCACGTACCGTCGCGTATATATTGGGAGACCCCTATAGGCATATATCTTTTATCCTTAGGAAGCCGTGTCGGCCGCCCTACTAATCGCAATGCAGTGAACACAACATTCACGAAGATCGACCACCCGTACTGTAAAAAGTATTCTGTGGTTTTGCGAAAAGTTTGGCACACCCTCTGCCTAGATCTCCAGAGCAGTTCCTTTTGGCCTTTTTCAGACTCTATAACAGAAAAATTCCATCCGAGCATTTGTCACTTCGGGCTCGTTAAAACATCGAAGGAGACTAGAGTCATCTTTAGCTTTTTCTGGACTCTTTAAAACTGAAAAAGAAAGTTGTGTCTAAAGCGTCGTTAAAAATTTATTTTAAACGGAACAATCACCCTTTAATCCTGCGTTGATCTTTAGGTTGAAAAGATGGAGCACACCAACCAAGGAGTTCCCTTGGGTGGAAATCCTAGTCCCTTCTCCTCTTGGGGAGATGTTAGTGCACCCCACATGGCCACATTGTCGCTTCCAGGACTAACAATTGGCCTACCAGTTTGGCTCTTTTCAACCAATGTCATTCAGAATACCACCATTCCTGAACAGTCGAGTCAACAGTTAGATCAGACAAGAGTTTCCTCCCAGCCTTCAACTTCATCTTCCTCTTCGCTTGACGGAACTGGTCGAATTAAAAACTAGGTTCCTAAGGAGAAGAAGGAGAAGAAGAAGAAAGAGAAGAAGAAGAAGGAGCCTAAGGCGACTGGGGGCAAACAAGTGTCATCTAACAAAAATCCACACACCGCACTCGTAAGGCCTAAATCGCCATGCGTCATATGCAGGGGAGACCACTTCCATAGAGATTGTCCCTGTATCCCGCGGATACTAAGAGACTTGTGCCCCCATTTGCACAATTCGGTAGCGTCGACCTCTGATAGCCATGTCGACTACTCACCGTCAACTAGTGGGAGTGAAGCTCCAGAACAGAGCGGGAGAGCTAAATTTCCCTGCAGACTGTGTGAAGGCGATCACGCCATCCACCGTTGTCCCTTCTTAGACGAGGCAAAAAGAGTTCTGGAAGATCGCCCGATTTTACGAGCGCATCTCCCTCCTGGATATCAAAGACTCCTGCCAAGTCCCTCACTAGTTGAGAACCCGGCTGACCCGCCCAGGTGGTCAGCCGAAGCACCTGTCATTGAAGATGAACCGTCTGGATCCATGCCTGATGAAAGTCAAAAGGTTGATACGGCAGTTGACCCGGTTTTTCCTTCAGAGGCTCCATCTTCGAATGACACCATCACAGAGGAGAATCAAGACGACACCGTCCAGATTCTCTTCATCAGCACTGACTCTGATGATCAAGGGGGCAATGCCACCATTCCTTTATCGCAGGAAGGAAGTTCATCAGAGCGCTATCCGGCCGTATATTCAGTCCCACCACCAAGCAACCTGGTTGTGTCCTTTGATTGGAACCAACTAGGCAGACCCCGGTTGCCTGCCAGTATACCATTCAGAATTATTTGTCAAATATACAGAATGGTAATGGCTGACACTATCATTGATGAGGGGGCATCTGTGAGTATCCTTTCCTCTATTGCTTGGAGAGCGCTTGGTTCGCCAGCACTCTTACCTGAGATGAGAAATCTATCAGGTTTTGATAAAGGAACCAGTCGACCTTTAGGGATCCTCCCCAATGTGCCTGTAACATTGAAAGGGAAGACCGTTCAAATGAACGTGATGGTCGTTCAAGGACCCTTGGATTATAACCTACTCCTTGGACGAGACTATATATATTGCATGGGAGCTGTAGTCTCCTCACTCTTTAGAGTAATGTTTTCCACATGAAGGAAGAATGGTCGAGCTCGTAGACCAACTTTCATTTCCCGGATCACACATCGCAAATAGTCATGTACCATCCCTAAATGGTCTATACACGCAAGAAGTGTCTCAACCCATGGTCCGTCCTCTTGATGAGCATGAGTAATCCGGGAAGATATGACCGGAACCCAGGGGGCATGCATCCTGACCTGCTTCGGCAGGGAAACTTTGGGTATAAGGTAGGTTTCCGCGGGAGAATATGACTAGTCCGTACCCCGTCCGTTATTTGGAAGAGGGGTTGTTCTAGAATAAGATTCTTTTGTCAAAGTTACGTGTTTGACAACAGTCACTCACCCTTGTCTATTTCGGTAGACATTGCCGAGGAAGTGTTTTGTTTGAAAGATTAACGAGACAATCTTTGGGTAACCTGAAAGAGGTAAGCCTCTCTCGATTAAAACAAATGTTTTGGCGGAGGGTAAGTAGAGGTAACCTTGAAACTCTGTTTTATACCTGGGGGCATGCAAACCTTTTGGAGTGCAAGCAAAGAGCGGTTATTTATCTCTTTTTTGGGTTAGTCGTTTCCTAACTTGCATAAAGAAAGGAGAGGGAGCATAGCTTTGGTAAGGCGCAAGCTCTATAAAAAATGGGATCTTTCATGAGACACTCTTATCTTATGACTGGGTAATCGAGCAGTTTTAGCATAAAGTTCATGCTCGTTAAAAAATAAACGCAAGATCCGAGCAGTTTTAACGCGGTCTTCATGCTCGTTAAAAAATAAATAAAAGCAGTGAGCAGAGTTTCCTCCAGTGTTTAAGCTCATTTTTATCTAAAAAATGAACCTATCCCGGTAAATAACCATAGTGATCGTAAATTTATCAGTCGTTAAAGCCTTGGTCGTGTTTGCACCTGCCACCTCCACTTTTCATTTGGCCGATCGTTCACCTCCATATGATTGTTTACCCATTTTGAGGAACAGCTGCGAAGAGTGATTTCACCTAGCCATCCTTGTGACACTGTCATGATTGGAAAATTCCAACCTGTACCTGGAATCAGTTGCTACCCCTGTTTATCACTCGTTCCTCAAAAGACGAGTCTTCTTTAAGCTCTTTTCAATTGACTCGTAAAATATGAAAAGATTTCTGAGTCTTGGCCTTCTAGCTCGTTAAAGGACAGGAAGTGCTATCCCTCCTCTAGATTTTAATCTTTTTGGACCTGAGGGATTATTGCACAAAAAGATCGAGCGCTTGTTTTTTTCGGCTCGTTAAAGATATCGAAAACTCATCCCTTCTGTATTGTTTTATACTTTTTCGGACTTAAGGGATTAGATAACGAAAAAGGAATTTTGGAGTTAACTTTACGTACCTTTTCAGACTCTCTAAAAATGAAAAGGACCAAGTTATCCTTGTCGTTAGACTCGTTAAAATTATTAAATAGCGACAAACTTGTCTTTAGACGAGAACGAGTTTCCCTATCGCTAGGCTCGCTAAAACATAGCGATGGGCTTGCCCGAAGGGCAGGTTATAGAACAAGCATATGTTATCCTCCTCAAGCTTGACAAAAATAAAGAGGTACTGGTCAGCAATGACTGGGGAAAAATTGGGAAAAATCAAGAAAACTTTGATGGTAGCAGGTCGCTCTTGAACATGACACTTTTCCTCCATACCACATTCGGGTTGGGTTGTTTCATTCACTGGTCACATCACCATGGTCTCGCCATACCATCCATATTTGGGGTAATGCTACTGATCCATCGTATCAGTGTCGCCATATGTTCAAGAGAAGTCGTTCAGAAAGAGTCAACCGGGTCCCATCCACTGCCATACATTATCCTTCATCCATCCATGACCGCCACCCTGAATCATATGTCACAGATCGTTTTCACCTCCATTAAAATCATTAGCTCTGTTCCGTGTCACTGATGTGGGATTCATCAAGGCCCTCCTGTGACGGATCGCTTCTTGTCGACATCAGCTCATTATCCAAGAAGTTGATCTAGGAACACCCCCTTCAGTACTTTGAAGCTTGCATGCCTCAATGGCAAGTTTCTCACTTCCGGCGATAGGTATACATCAATGACCTTCGACCAGAAGATTTTGCGTGGTGTTCGACGCCAAGTCCTTTATTCACACCACGTGAATTGTACTGCAGTACCTTGAGGGTCATTATCATTATCGGTGATTCCTCTCGCGCTTGTTAACGGTTTACATCATTGACCGGTAATCAAGCGATGTCTTTCCATGTTCGACTTCAGTGCAATACTCACATGGATCGACTTGTACTTAGAGTGAAGATCGAACGAGTTTGAAGACCCCGGATCTAGTTTCATCCATCCGGGCTGCGATATATATTCAGGAAAGATAAAGACATTTGACATGTACATCATTGCAGCAGATGATCATCCTACTCAAAGGATGATAATTTCGCCGAAATTATCAGTCTACCATCAGACGATCGTCTGTTCTATGTACAAAAAATGAATTTATAAAGCTGAGCATGGGAATGCCCGCCTCAGCTAGATCATGAAAGCAGTATGAATCATAATGTATTATATTGTATTTTATTACAGGTCTCCTCCCGGCAGATGGATGAACTTCAGACCCTCCTGGATAAAGCATTTCACACGATAAAAGACCTCATACTTTAGGGGGCAACTGTTATAGACATTTTTGTGCCTTACGGCATTGAGCATGAAATGTCCATAATCTAAGGGATCCAAAGTCCCTAAACATGTTGTTCCTACCCCTAGAGGAACAAGGCCAACTAACCACAGCAATTCACAGAAGTTCTCCACCTGAAAACACTCAAAAACAAGCCAATTCAGGATCATGTCAACTGCTCCACTGAGCATCTGCGCTGAATGTCAACTGCTCCACTGTCTACCTGCATTGAATGTCAACTCCAACAAAGGCTACCTGCGCTGAGCGAGTTTGGACAAGTGGCAAAGTCATTCCTCAAGGTGTCAATGCCCAGGAAGCTTCCAAAATGACACTTGGATCAGGGAATTCGACTGGTGATGGGTAAGAGGTTCCAAATCTCCAAGTGGAAGCAAGAACCTCCAAGTGGACTCAAGAACTAAGAGAGGGAGAGGACACTAGTCAGATCTCAAGCTGACTCATCCTCTCTCCAAACATCTATATATGGATCTCTCCTCCATGGGATCTGGGAGGCTGGAATTTTGTGATTGCAAAGAATTGCTGTTGGTTTGTGGCTGGAAACATTGGGTGCTTAATGCTTTGAAGGGAGCTGAAGAAGGAATTCCATTCTGCTGGGAAGGAGATGCTGGATTGGAGCCCCATGGGTTGTATCTCTTCCTGAACCCTGTTACTTATCAATAAAGCTATCTTGATTCTTTCCTATATGCTGGTGTATTTTGTATGATTGTAGTAGTGTATTTGATTTACTTCTAATCCTGAATCATTTATGAATATGTATATTTGCCTTTGCATTGTGTTCTTCTCTTGTCGCAAGTAGCTGTTCTCTTGTCACAGGTAGCTGTTCTCTTGTGACCTCGTGGGATTCAAGTAGATGTTCTCTTGAGCAAGCGAGGAGACGAGTAGCTGTGGACACACAAAGAGAAGAGGATCTAGATCGAGGGACAACCGGAAGACAACGGTAAGTCTGCCGATCTCCCCTCTTTCACATTTCATAAAGGAAGAAATCATAATAGTTGTATTCGTTTGTTGCTAAGGCGCTGTCACACCTTAGGTGGATAGGATCGTCCTGCATAGGCATTTTTCCCCACAACATGGGTCAAGGCAATGGATGAAGAACTTGAGCAGATCGAAAAGAATAACACTTGGGAGTTGGTTCCTAGACCAAAAGATAAGAATGTCATAGGGACAAAATGGATCTTCAAAAACAAGTTGAATGAAAATGGGGAAGTGATTAGAAACAAGGCCAGGCTCGTTTGTAAATGGTATGCTCAACAAGAAGGAATAGACTTTGAAGAAACTTTTTCTCCCATTTCTAGACTTGAGGCCATCAGAATGTTCCTTGCTCTCTCCATCTTTCAGAAGTTCAAAGTATTTCAAATGGATGTGAAATCTGCCTTTCTGAATGGAGATTTAGAAGACGAAGTGTATATCGAGCAACCAGATGGGTTCATCCTTGGAAATGATCCAAATCTTGTATGCAAACTCAAGAAGGCTCTCTATGGTCTTAAACAGGCTTTGAGGGCTTGGTATTATCGTCTGGATAAATACCTTCATCAACAAGGTTTTTCAAAAGGATCAACAGATAGCAATCTTTATATAAAAATTGAAAATGACAAATTGCTAATACTTGTTGTGTATGTTAATGATATCATCTTTGGCAGCAATGAAGAAGCTATGAGTCAAAATTTTGCATTAGTGATGCAGAAAGAATTCGAGATGTCCTTGCTTGGAGAGCTGACATATTTTCTTGGTTTACAAATCCAACAAAATGAAGGCAGTATTTTTTTATCTCAAACCAAGTATCTCAAGAAGATCTTGAAGAAATATGGCATGGAAGATTCGAAACCAGTATGTACCCCTATGGTTACAGGATGCAGCTTCAATGCAAATGATGAATCAGCAACAGTGCATCAACCAACCTATAGATCCATGATTTGAAGTTTGCTTTATTTGACAGGTACCCGACCAAACATCATGCATGCAGTGGGAATAGTTGGAAGATTTCAGGAAAATCCAAAGGAAACTCATCTTCAGGTAGTTAAGAGAATCTTCAAGTATCTTCAAGGAACTCAAAACTATGGCATATGGTATCCTAGAGATACAGATCTAACACTTCACGCTTATACAGATGCAGATTGGGCCGGAAGCGTGGATGACAGAAAAAGCACTAGTGGTGGTGCATTCTTTATGGGTTCCAGATTAGTATCTTGGTTCAGCAAGAAACAAGTTCAATAGCATTATCTACAGCTGAAGCAGAGTATGTGGCTGCTGCATCTTGTTGCACACAACTTCTTTGGATGATGAAAACTTTGTAGGATTTTCAAATCACTTGTACTCCACCTATCTCCATCCTATGTGATAATACAAGTGCAATCAACATTTCAAAGAACCCAGTCATGCATTCAAAGACCAAGCATATACCTATCAAATATAATTTTCTTTGGGAAGAAGTGCTTGAACAAAAGGTCAAGTTGGAGTATGTTCCCTCTAAGGAACAAGTTGCTGATATACTCACCAAACCACTGCCCAGGGAGACCTTTGAATACCTCAGACAAAAGCTGGGGGTAGTTGATGCATCATCTTGCTGTTGAATCTTGTTTGTTTCAGAGATTGTTGGTTGTACGTGAGTTTCATATGGGGTATATGCGTACATTCGTTGGTTTATGGATTGGTCAGAGACCAACTAGCACAGGTTTAGGGGGAGCATATATTCTTCTAATAATGCATTGTTGGTATTATTGTAGAAGATCTTGGAGGAGCATGTACAGAAGGAGAACATGGATGTTGATCTGAATAATGCTACTAATGTTTTGTCTCTATGTCTTATATATTTCTTTTGTCAAGGTCATTTAACGGCCTATTTTGGTTTCCCCTCTATACCTGGGATGAATGATATAATGTACTTGGTTGTCATATGTAAATTTCTGATGTATACCCACTTGGTTGGGTGGATGATCCCCACTTGGTTGGGTGATGGATGTATATATAGAGTTTTTTGGTGATAGGAAGGTCTTTTACGATGTATAAGTCATGGTTCTTTTTTTTTTTTGAAGAACATCGTTTTGCAGATCTAGCCTACAGTCAGGGGGAGCATGGTTAGCACAGCAGAGCAGAGATTTCAGCATGTACTCAAGGGGAGCATAACCCTTTTCCCTTGATGACAAAGGGGGAGAATGACTGACTTTGGGTTGCCATCAAGTCCAAAGGGGGAGATTGTTGGCATTATGACACAGGACTGGCACAGGCTTGATGACATCAATTTTGTCCTTGATGGAAACTCACGCAAATAACAGATCACAGGTTCAAAATTGAAGAAAATGAGATATCCGCATCTTCCTGTTCATAAAGATGCGGACTTCGGCAGGGTCCGCAGGTTCGCTGTTAACAAAGTGCGGACATGGTCGCAGGTGTTCCGAACAAAAAGTGCGGACCTAAAGTACACACACTTTCATGCAGAGAAAAGCACGCACGTGGGAATTCTCATGGTTGATCCATGGTTTTTGAGTCCGACGCTTTTGATCCTATGGTTTTGGTCTGTGGTTTTGCATCTAAAATATTGATCCAAGGTTTTGGGTCCCTAAAATTGTTTCTCAATTTTTTTAGTCCAAGGTTTAAGTAAGGCCTTGGCTATAAAAAGGAAAGGAGATTAATTGGCTGGGTACAAGTGCTGAATATCTTAATACGAACAAGATCTGAAATACTGGTAATTGGGTGGTGAGTTATAGTTGAACTTGAGCATTAGAAGACAGATCAACTGAGGGGTCGTGATCTCATTGGCGCGTGATTAGATCTGTGAATCTAACAGTTGAGGGTATATTTGAGGACTGATAATCTGACTTTATCCAGAGGTCTGCAGGCCAGAAACAGTTCAGGTGCGAAGGTACGTAGATCAGAAGACACCCCAGGTGCGGAGGTGCGCGGAGCAGCCAACAGTGCAGGTGCGGAGGTACGCGGAGCAGCTGACAGTGCAGGTGTGGAGGTGCGCAAAGCACAGACAACGCAAGTGCGGAGGTGCGTAAAGCAGAGATAGCGCAGGTGCGGAGGTGCGCAGATCAGAAGATGCCGTAAGTGCGGAGGTCCGTAGCGCAGAGACAGTACAAGTGCGATGTTGTGCAGGCCATAGACAGCGCAGGAGCGGAGCTGTGCAGGTCACTGACAGAGAAAGTGCGAACATCCACATGTTACTATTGGAGAAGTTGCGAAATTTTCTCTTGAAACTTATTTTAGTTGCTTTTGTCTATTACTGCAGTGTTCTGGGTTCAGAATTGCTGTCTGGTTACTGGTATTGTTTTTCTAGTTATTGCATTCTGAGAAGCTAGTGGTTGATTTAGTAGTTGATTGTGGAAAGGAGATTGGTTGATGCACATGTACTTGATGTTTGTTTGATGTTCATGGAGCCAGTCTAAAAATTTATGAAACGTGGTCCCTGGAAGAAAAGAAAAGGTTGAAGCCTTTAGTAGGTGAGCACCTACGTACTAGTAGCTCAGCTAGTACTAGAGAAAAGGGGGTTGTAGCTCCCTTCCAAGAGAGTCTGAAAAACGAGAGAGGTTTGTAGCTCTCTGCAGGTTGCAGCCTGTGTACTGGTAAAGGACTGCACCAGTACAGAATCATTGTAAAAAGAAATTTCTAATTGAAAGAAGATACAGACATATTGCAGCAGGTGGTTTTCACCCACATTGGGTTTCCACCTTATATATGGTGTTCTCTGGTGTGATTGTCTGTTTATCTTGTTCCTGTTCATTATTATATGGTACTGACATACAAATTAATGGTCAACATCTAAAGAATAAATTAAATTATAAATCTGGAAGGTATATTGAAAAGAATTTGATAATACTAATTCACCCCCCCTCTTAGTATTATTTCCAACATTACAACAAGTGAAATAGTTCAACTGTTCAACACAGTTTAAAGCAACATGCATTACAAGTGTTCAAGATTAGTCTTACAACAATTACAATACATGTGTGAAAACATGCTGACCTGTTAGCAGGCTTATGAATTAAATGAATGTTCCAAGACACATCATTACACCATACATCACTAACCCCGTGAGTGGGGTGCTGGAGCCACTACTTCTCAAAGAAAAGATTATAGACTCTCTTGGCTATGTGGGAGGAGCTGAGGTGAAAAGTCCTTTCGTGTACAAATGAGGAGGGTATTTATAGCGAAGAGTGAAACTGACCCTTGTGGTTGTTCGACTACCCTCATGACTATTTGACTTCCATGAATTTTCGACTTTACAAGACTCTTTGTACAACAAGTGGGTTTCTTGGACTTCCACGCTATATTACATTGATTAACAACATAGCCCGTAGAAGAGATGTGGGCGACATGACTCATGACATGTTTCAACATGATAGTGTTGGTACATTCTTACTATTGTTGGAGTGTATGTAGAGCTACGGTGTTGCTGGGTGATGGACGTCTTCATGGTGTATCACAGCTTCACCTCTACATGGAAAAGTGCATGGGGTCTTCAATGGTCTTTGTTTCGCTTGATGAAGCTTTGGCATGTTGTTCCTTGCTTTCATGTTGGAAGGCTTGACATGATCATCTATTCATGAAAGGTGCATGTTTGTTCATTCATCTGTCCATGAGCACATCTTTCATGTTTGCTTGTTTGTTCATCTATAAACACATATTTGCATGATCATCCATTCTCGAGAACATCTCTTCTCATGCATCGCTCGTTCGTCCGTTGGTGAACCTGACCTTCTGCATGTGCTCCCTTCATTCATCCCATTCATCGTCGCACCATGTTTGTTGTTGTACCTATACCTGTAGCCACTCATGACGAGATGACATCAAATCCAAAACATCCTAGTCTACCATGACACATGATCATTTAAGATGCAGGTGACCAAGAGAGGAAGCAAGGTTGTGAAGTGGGATGATGGCTCCAGGCACTGCTAATGAAAACTGTGCAAGACTCACTGAGTGATGGAGATGGGAAATCCAAGTCGACAGTGACTGTCTGCGAGGTTTGGCTCAGCTGGAAGGAAAAATTGCGCAAATTTTGGGAGGGACAGTATGGGCTATAGGAAGGCAAGGTAGGCAGGATCTGCGCAGTTTCCGGAACGAGTGGGAAGTAGGGGATGGAAGGCCAAATTTGCACAATTTTCTGGAGGAATAGGCTAAGCTCCAAGGAGGGTCAGCAAGGAAAGATTGCGCAGGTTTTGGGAGGAACTGCCTGGGAGCTCGGCATCCAAAACTACGCAATTCCCAGAGGGAAATGGCAGTTGGCTGCTAGGTGATCTGAAAATGGGGCACTTAGGCTTCTTGTCTAAGTTACAAGAACCTCTCCCACTCCCAAAGCTTTAAATATTCCCAAGTCTTATTGATTAACCAATGCATAAATGATAATATGCTTGAAATTATAGGTGTATGCTTATTTTTATTGTTGGTTGTTTATGTGCTTTAAAATGTGTTGTGTATGTTGATATGTAAATACATACAATAAATACTAATGCAGCAATAAACAAAACACACAGAACAACAATTTAATTTGGAGTTCACCCAAAACTCTTGGGCTACGTGTCCTTGAGCTCTAGTAAACTCGACTAGGCTCTCTAGGATTATGGTATAAGTCCTTTTTACAAGCTCTTGGCTCAACTACTTTACACAGAAATAGTGGGTTCAGACACCATTTTATCCCTTGGCTCTTGAAGTTCTCAACTTTCTGGCTCTTGGCTCTCACTCTCGCTCTTCGGCTCTGGCTTTGGCTCATAGCTCTAGCTCTTGGCTCTGGCTCTAGCTCTTCAGCTCTGGCTTTGGCTTTGGCTCTTCATTTCTAGCTCCTTGGCCCTCTGCAACCTTCAGCTCTCTGGATTTTCACTTGAATTTCAAGTGACCCCAAAGGCTCCCTCACCTGCTCTGTGCAGTAGCTCTTCGGCTCTCTCTACTCTCTGGGCTTTGCCACTACTTTCAGCATTTCACTCGCTCTCAATTGGGCTCTCTGGGCTCCTTTGAGGCCTTTTCCCAGCTTTTCGACTTCCCTAGTCATTTCCATGCGTTCAATCATTCCCCTGCGGCTCTGTGGCTTCTTTGGTCTGTCTATTCGACTAGCCATCTGGCTCTACGATTCTCTGGCTTTCAAAATGCCTCATCATTTGCCAAAATTCCTGCTTGTAGTGTGGACTGATGATTAGGAGTTGTTACAAGGGATCATGCTCGTTTCTCTAGCAAAAACCTGAGAATTGGGAAAATCCATTTACACAGAGAATTCCTAAAAAATGCATTATTGAGCGTGATTTTGGGACTTGAAAATCCATTAAATCGCCCCTATAACCCTTTGGATCCCCTTTTAAATCACTTATCACATCCCCACCGTTGATCTGGGAGATCTAGATCTAACGGTGGTGGTTCATTTTGGGCGGCTCTTTCTTATGGGGGTTAACTGCCCGATAAGGGTGGTTTTCTCTCTCCTCAACCTGGACATGTGGCAGACATTGTATGAGATCGGGAGGAGCCTGGCCCAAGCCACTTCCCACCTTCGGTCCTCCTAAAATCCTGCCTGTTTTGTGATTTCCCTTTATATTTGAAAATACATAAAAACGTGAAATCCCGCTCATATCAGACTTGAAACAGTATTCAACAATGTTTATAATGTTATCAGGTCCAACTATTTTATCGGCATCGGGGTTGTTGATCGCTGATCCACTGATATCGGAAATCGTAGTCACAAGTCGCACGGCCCAGGAGTCCTTCCCTTTTAGGATAGCCGGCAACGATCCGCCGATATCGCAATCGCACTATCACATCGGCCCGGGGCCTTTGCCTTATGGGTGCATATGCCTGCCTTCGACCCGATCCACCAATCCGATCATCGGAGAGCGCTGATCGGGGGTCCCTTGTGCTCGACCTTAAGTCCTCCTCTTTTTCTTATGTGATGTGATTTCCTCAAATAGCCTTTTAGGCCATTTTTAATGGAATTTTCTCCTTTTTCAAAGGATAAAGGGAAACTTCTTCCTGCGATAACTTCTTCATCTAAAGTCCGTTTTCACCCATTCAAGTTGCATTGGATTAAAAGTGAAGAGATATCTGTAATGAGGCTATTTTTTAGAGCATCCTACAACTTTCATTTTCCTCTAATTTACAAAGGATTTGTGCCATTTGGCACCTTTTACCTCTTATACTAAGTCTTTTAGACTTAGAGGTTTATCCAGGATCCATTTTTGGATCATGCCTTCCCACTAAAGAACTTTTGGTCTCCAAAAGACTTATATACTGATCTGAACAGTAAATGAGAGTGACTCACCCTCTTCTCTCAACCTCCCTACACTTGCCTTGCATAGTTCCTCTGAACCAAATTTTCTGACCACTTCCCTTCTTAGATGGGCTGGTCTCCTTGGGAAGAACTGTATTCCTCCTTGCCTTCCTGTAGAACTTTTGCTAAAATGGTCATAGAAGGTAGTTTGAACTTCTCTGCCTTGATCATTGATCCAAGGTGGCTCAAGCAAATGTGAAGTACACCTGCTCCACAAAACTTTCATTTGTACTTGTTTGAAAATCTGTCAACAACAACTGTTAACAACAACAGAAATACAGACAACTAGTGGATGGCTTAAACTCCTGCTTCAACAAAAGAAACAGATTTTCACATTTGGTGAACACCTCCATGGCTTACATCTGCATACAAATGATGGAATAGATAACAATCCCACAAAACATGCCTTTAAAACAAATGACCCTTCAAGTCAAGCATGTAGAAAAAGACCATTAGGACTCTTTTTCAAAAGATGAAACTCTTCATCATTATGTCCATTTGGAGACCAAGTTAACTTCTTCCAAGTAAACATGGCATCACATGCATGTCAAAGCAATCAAACCTACAAGTTAATTACACATACATGTTTAAAAACAAGGAAATCATCAACATCCCTGTGTTCATGCATCTCATGCTCATGCATGCATTTCATCCTTCAACTTTCACTTAAGCACACTGTACTTTCGAAGCTGAAATGAAATATAATGTAGATGCATCAATAGACATGCAATCTTAATCGGATAAGAACTCTAACCATTCCTTACCAATCCCTTTCAAAGGTACTACCTTTGTCTGCACATCAGCATCATCATGTGAATCATTCTGAGACACATCATTCATGGAATCTTCACTTCCATTTCTGCCATCTTCTCTTTCCACTTTCTTCAGCTTTTGTGGAAGCATTGTTGGATTCAAAGTCCAACATTTTGCAGTAATATGTCCTTGCTTATGGCAGTAAGTGCACTGCATGTGCACCCTATTGACAACATGATTTGCCTTATCCAATGGACCTTTGGCTTCTTGCTTCTTTTCCTTCTTCTGCTTCATGTATGTGGCCATTCTCTTCCAACATCTAGATACATTATGGTTATCCCAACCACAAAAGGAACAAGCAATTCTTTTCCCATACATATGTGGAATTTTATCATGCTTTGCACAATCAAAAGGAAAATGTTCAGAACCAGATTTATACCTTTCTCTTTCACCTTTATGGCATTCATGAAGAGGTGAAGCAACTGAAGAAGTGGCTCCCTTTGGAACCACATCAATCTCTTCAAGATTGTTAGAGTCTCCCAAACTCTCTGGTTCAAGTGTGTGCTTCTGAACTCCTGCATCCTACAAATGATGTTTCAAGCTATTACATTCCTCCTGAATACAATCTTCACACTCTGTAATGCAACTCCTTCTTGGAGATGTTTCAATGGTCTTCATGGTAGCCTTGGAACTTTCTGCATAAGCTTGTCCATAGCCAAGACCCAAATACTTAGGCTTTTCCTCAATCATTATTGGCTCAACAATACCTTGTGCATGTCTACCCAAGCCTTTTCCTTCATAGCCCATATTGGACATTAGCTTGGAACCTATGCCTCTAGTATGTTTTTCAAAAGAACCAATATAAGCATCCTTAGAGGAATTTGAAGACAAATTGGAATGTTTTACCTCTTCTTCAAGTTAATACTTGACCAAGGCTTCTTGGGCAACAAAGAGTTGTCTCTCCAACTCATGAATCCTTTTCATGTTCATATTTGCAATATGAAGTTGTCTCGCCATTTCCTACAATTTGTCAGAAAGCAACTGCTTCTCTTCCTCCACGGAATTCAACTGCTCTCTAAGCATGTTACTCTTCCTTCCATCCTCATACATTTCTTTCACCATATCCATCATGGTGGACAATTCTTGCTTCATGTCTTCATCAAAGAATCTTGTGAAGAAAGCAAAATTTGAGGACCCACTTGTAGAAGTTGTCATTATGCCAATGATCAAAAAAACTTCAACAAGATAAATCAAGAGCTTATTTAGCAACCTTTTACAACAAACCTCTTGTGCTCCAAAGATTGCCTTGAGGTCCTTTGGGATAAGAAGAGTGCCTTTAGCCCTTCTTCCTATTTTTCCCTCCTGGATTGAGCTATCAGTAGCTTTCCCTTCACCTTTGCAAACTCAAACAATAATTAGTCTGCAACAAGCATACATCAATCGGACAATCAATACTTGACTGGCCAAACACCTTTTGGAGAAGCAATCTTTGCTCTGTCAATCGAGCATTCTGATATAACCTTCCTTGAAGGTGGGGTTAACCAAACTTAGGCTCTAATACCACCTGATATGAAAATGGGGCACTTAGGCTTCTTGTCTAAGTTAAAAGAACCTCTCCCACTCCCAAAGCTTTAAATATTCCCAAGTCTTATTGATTAACCAATGCAGAAATGATAATATGCTTGAAATTATAGGTGTATGCTTATTTTTATTGTTGGTTGTTTATGTGCTTTAAAATCTACTGTGTATGCTGATATGTAAATACATACAATAAATATTAATGCAATAATAAACAAAATGCATAGAACGACAATTTAATTTGGAGTTCACCCAAAAATCTTGGGCTACGTCTCCTTGAGCTCTGGTCAACTCGACTACGCTCTCTGGGATTATGGTATAAGTCCTTCTTACAAGCTCTTGGCTCAACTCATGCTATTTTACATAGAAACAGTGGGTTCAAGCACCATTTTATCCCTTGGCTCTTGAAGCTCTCGGCTTTCTGGCTCTCAGCTCTCGTTCTAGCTCTTTGGCTCTAGCTCTGGTTCTTAGCTCTAGCTCTTAGCTCTGGCTCTGGATCTTTGACTCTAGCTCCTTGGCCCTCTACAACATTCAGCTCTCTGGCTTTCCTCTTGAATTTCAAGTGACCCAAAAGGCTCCCTCAGCTGATCTATGCAGTAGCTCTTCGGCTCTCTCTACTCTCCCGACTCTACCATTGCTTTCATCATTTTTCTCGCTCTCAATTGAGTTCTCTGGGCTCCTTTGAGGCCTTTTCCTGGATTTTCGGTTTCCCCAGCCATTTCCTTGCGTTCAATCATTCCCCTGCGGCTCTGTGGCTTCTCTGTGTTGTTTTTTCGATTGGCCATCTGCCTCTGTGGCTCTGTGGCTTTCAGAATGCCTCATCGTCTGCAAAAATTCCTACTTGTAGCATGCAATGATGATTAGGAGTTGTTACAAGGGATCGTGGCCGTTTCTCTAGCAAAAACCCGAGAATTGGGAAAATCCCATTACATAGAAAATTCCCGAAAAATGCATTATCAGGCATGATTTCGGGACCTGAAAATCCATTAAATCGCCCCTATAACCCTTTGGATCCCCTTTTAAATCGCTTATTGCATCCCCACTGTTGATTTGGGAGATCTAGATCCAACGGTGGTGGTTCATTTCGAGTGACTCTTTCGTACGAGGGTTAACCACCCAATAAGGGTGGTTTTCTCTCCCCTCAGCCTGGACACGTGGTAGCCATTGTATGGGATCGGGCGAAGCCTAGCCCAAACCACTTCCCACCTTCAGCCCTCCCGAAATCCTGTCTATTTTGTGATTTCCTTTTATATTTGAAAATACATAAAAACATGAAATCTCGCTCATATCGAACTTGAAATAGTATTCAACAGTGTTTATAATGTTATCGCATCTAACTATTTTATCAGCATTGGGGTTGTCGATCCACCGATATCGGCGATCGCAGTCGCAAATCACACAGCTCGGGGGTCCTTCCCTTTTGGGATTGCCGACAACAATCCACCAATATCGCAATAGCACTATCGCATCATCTCGGGGCCTTTGCCTTATGTGTGCATATGCCTGCCTTCGACTCGATCATCAGAGATCGCTGATCGAGGGTCCCTTGCACCCGACCTTAAGTCCTCCTCTTTGTCTTATGGGATGCGATTTACTCAAATAGCCTTTTAGGCCATTTTTAATGGAATTTGCCCCTTTTTCAAAGGATAAAGGGAAACTTCTTCCTGCGATAACTTCTTCATCTGAAGTTCTTTTTTGCCCATTCAAGTTGCGTTGGATTCAGAATGAAGAGATCTCTGTAATGAGACTATTTCTGAGAGCAACCTGTGACTTTTATTTTCCTCTGATTTACAAAGGATTTGTGCCATTTGGCACCTTTTACCTATTATATGAAGTCTTTTAGACTTAGAGGTTTATCCAGGATCCTTTTTGGATAGTTGGGTCACGGGCAGCCAAAAATGTGCAATTACCAAAGGGAACTTGCAGTTGGCTATTGGGTCACTGGTAGCAGAAACTATGCAATTCCTGGGAGGAACTGACAGTCTGCTTCTAGGAGCTACTAATGAGGGGAACTTCACTGAGGCTAGGAGGCCAGCCTGTTGATCATCTCTGCACAATTTCTAAGTTGAGCAGACTGCTGGGCAGCAGAAGGCATGCTCATGAAAACTGCGCAATTTCTTGGATGAGCTGTCGGTCGACTGTCATGACGACTGACTGGGAAAACTGCACAATTTTTTGAGGGAGATAGGGATGGGCACTTGGTGTCTGTCTGACCTATCTGTGCAATTTCCTTAGTAAGCAGAGTAGGCAAGGTCAGTAGCCTCTGCGCAATTTTGGAGGGGAGTCAGTCCTGGGGTGGCTATCATGTCCGACTATCTGGGTGGCCAGCATGAAAGATGATTGAATTTTTTTGTGATCAACATAACTTAGAAACACTTTCTTGGTGATTTTGTGTTTTTTTGGGTGGCATTCGATCGAGTCGATAACGGGGTTATGGTTCGGCTGTCAGAGGGGATTCTAGTTGTTAGAACTTCAACAAAACAACTAAGTGTGTGAATGATCAAAATATGCATAGGTGATCACACAAGCACATACTCACATGACTTGACGACGAAACGACTCAAAACATCTAGACACACATGTTCAACATGGCTGAACTTCAGTGCAAGTGACAAGCGTGACACTCGTGATTGATCATTGATCAACCATGGCGACACTTGTGCGAGAGTGAATGTGACTCCGTATGTGACTGGGACAAATTCTTTCATAGTGAACAAAAAGTACATATGAAGCGAAGACCTTGAGTGTAACCAGAACATCGTTGCAAGCATGACTCAGGCACCAACATGCATAAACATGGGTAGAATGAACAAACAAGGCAGATATAAGGACTCCCACGGGCTCACGGAGTGAACCTGAGGGTGCACAGCCATCACGTGAAACTCCTAAGGGAGGCTCCGAAATTAGGTGCAGACCAAAATTTTGGAGGGTGGTTGTAGCTGCTACATCACTTGGTGACACACTGGTAGAACTCCAGCTTCTCTATTTTGGTTCATTGCTAGCACAGGGCCTTGGTCTTTCGGGGAGTATTGAATAGTTGCGCGAGTTACTTCAGCTTCCCCACTTACCCCATGGACATACATGGTTCACCCTTTATCCAAATCAGTCATACACAATCAAAAGTTCAACTTAGATCTCAGTGTTACACACACATTGCTCCATTTCCAGTGAGATTGGTCAGTACCCTGGTGGAGTTGCATGCTTCACCTTTCTGCGCAGAAAGCCTGTCTCTTCTTTATCCTTTGCATTTTTAAAGAGGAATGTGCATAGGCAGTTATTTATTTTTGGGGCAGAAGAGAGATCTCAACTTATTGAGAGCATAAGAGGTTGTTCCTTCAGAGAAGCATGTAAGACCTCTGACATATGTTTGCTCGTTTGGATTTTTCCCTTCCTGTTTCTACTAGTTGGATGATCTTGAACACACAAGGCAAAAGGTTGAGTACAAGCATGGGGCTTCCCAGTGTGGACACAGGTTCATGGTTGAGCCAAAACTTCCCTTGCAGATGGCTTGTATTTTCCGTCAAGACTTCATCGGCCAAAGGTTATAACCAAGCACAAAGAAGACGAACACAAGGTTGGTCAAGTGATGTAGTGTCACGAGTCTCTTCAAATTTCAGCCACATACTCTATTCAAAAGCCAGAACGTAGTAGTTGGCATCACTTATTTCCAGAAAAAAAAAAGTAATATACCAAGCAAACAAAACAAACGTAAACAAAAATAGTAAGCAGAGTCAAACAAAATAAAAATAAAGATAATAAGCAAAGCAAACAAGAATAAAAGAACAAGTATCAAGCAGGATATGTACATGGCATGGGCGTGGCTCAGACTACTGAAAGTAATACTTGAGATCTTGGCTGTTGACAGGAAGGTTGTCAATCCTCCTGTCAAGTGATTGCAAACGATATGTGTGTGGGCGAATCTTCTCATGGAATGTGTACAGACCAATCCATAGGGACTGGAACTTCATATGTTTGCCTTTGTCTTCATGGGACTTATCCCATTTCAGAACTAAGTCACCAACATCAAAGTTAGCTTTCCCCGTAGACTTCTTATCGAACCATCTCTTGATACGGTTATGGTGGAGTGTGAATTTTTCTTTTGCTTTCATCCTTTCTTCCTGAAGCTTATGGAGGGAATCCATCCTACGTTGAACTAGTTGGAAAGGCTTGCCTTGGGATTCTTGGGAAATATGAAGTGCAGGCAAGTAGATATTTGGTAGAAGGATGGCTTCTTTACCATAAAGCAAGAAGTACGATGAGGTATTCAGAGAGGGCTTGGGTGTTACACAATCATTCCATGATGCATTCGTCAAGGCGGTATGCCAATTGTTCTGCTCAGAGAAAATGGTCTTCTTGATTATACAAATGAGATTTTTATTTGTGGACTCTGCTAGACCGTTTCCTTGTGGGTAATAGTTATATGAATGCTTTAACACAATACCATTCTATAATGCAAATTCATAGAGTTTCAAAGACGAAAAATAAGTTGCATTATCAAAAACAAGTGATACCGGAACGCTGAAGCGTGAGATGATGTTCTGTTGGAGGAATCTAATGACCACCTCGTCGTTCACTTGTTTGAGCAGAACTGCTTCTGTCCACTGTGTGAACTAATCAGTTACTGTTAGGATGTAGCGATGTTGCTTTGTCGAATGAGGGAAATTTTCCCCAAAGATGTCCAGTCCCCATTGTTGGAATGGTTGGGTCACTAAAATAGGGTGCAGTGGGGCTACTTATCTTCGTGTTTTGCTGGCGCATCGCTGACAGACCGGGCACTTGCGGGCATAAGCATGCACATCCTTATATAATGTGGGCTAGTAAAAATTGACTCACATAACTTTGTTTACAGTGGTGTTTCCCACAAAGTGAGCCCCGGCGAGTCCGTCATGTAGATCTTGAAGTACCTTCTCTGATTCATGTGCCTCCAAGCACCTGAGAAAAACTCCATTATTGTGCTTTCTATAAAGCACTTCATGCACCGACTGATACGCTAAGGCCTTTAGGCACAATTCCCTCTTCTGTTTGATGGAAAAATGAGAGGGTATGGTGCCGTGCTCAAGGTATTGGTGCACATATGCATACCAAGAGGCTCTTTCTTCAGTGGGTGTTGTTTGCTTGATGTCATACATCTCAATTTATTGCTCCCAACCGATGATCTCTTCTTCGCTCTCTAAAGCATGTACTACTTCAGCTGCAAGTCGGAAAAGCCCATGTCCTTTGATCATGTGCACTGGCTTGATTTCAAGATCATACTCTTGTAAGCCTGTCATCCATTTTGCACGTTGTTCACCCAGTTCTTGTTGTACAAGCAAGGTATAGACTGTTGGGTGGGGGACGAAGACTATGCAGTGGTTCTTCAGCAAGTAGGGCCTAAAGTGTTTCACCGCCTTGTAAACTACATAAGCTTTCTTGTCAATGGCAGGGTAGTTGATCTCTGGTCCCTGCATGCTTGCACTCATGAAGGAGATGGGACATTCATCATTAGCTTCGTCCTTCTCAGTGAGTATTGTAGCTAGTGAATTATCAGAAGCGAAGGTGTATAGTAGGAAATATTTCTTGAAATCTAGGTTGTAGAGCGCATGCGCTTCTGCAATGGCATGCTTGATCTGGGAGAATGCATAATTTTCCTTCTTACCCCAAATGTAGACTACATCTTTCTTGATCATGTCCTACATGGGCTTAACTATCTGTGCATAATCCAAGATGAAATTCTGGAGGAAGTTTATCTTTCCCAAGAAGGATTGTATGGATTTCTTATTGACTCAGTAAGGGATCTGTGTAATGGTTTGAACCCGGTCTGGATCCACCTTGATCCCAATTTTGGCAAAAATGTGTCCAAGGAGGTTCCCCTCTGACACTGTGAATATGCTCTTTTTGGGATTCAAGGAAATCCTGTATCTTCGACATCGCTTAAAGATTTTCTTCAGAAGGCGTACGTGGTCTTCTTGTCTTCTTGAGAACACAATCACATCATCAAGGTATACCACCACGCTCTGTCCAGTGAGTCCACGAAAGATGATGTCCATGGCACATTGAAATGTTGTGTTTGTGTTTACAAGCCCAAATGACATTCGTCTATAAGAGAACGTACCCCACTTGGTATGGAAAGTAGTTTTGAGTCTATCAGGTTCTGTTACCAAAACCTGATTGTATCCTAAGAAACCGTCAAGAAGAGAAAACATTTGTGCCCTAGATACTATTTGCAAAATATGGTCCATAGACGGCACGGGGTAGTTGCCTTTGTCCGAGGCGCGATTTACGTTATGAAATCAACACACAAGCGGATTTCCCCAGACTTCTTATGTACAGGAATAAGGTTGGAGACCCATGTGGAATGGAAAAATTTGTATATGATCCTTGCATCCAACAACTTAGTAATCTCTTTCTATATGAGGGGTTCAAGCGACAGATGTAATTTCCTCAGCTTCTGTTGATATGGCTTGGCTCCTTCTTGATTGGGATGATATGTTGTATAATTTGCATTTCATAAGTTCTCAGATCATCATACGTCCATGCGAACACATCTCAGTACTGTTTGAACAAGCAGATAAAGGCTTTCCACTCTTACTATGTACAAGATGTACCAATATTGAAAAACTTCGGATCTTGTTTTGTTCCCAAGTTTATCAGTTCATGCCTCATGGTGGAACTATGGGTCTTGCTATTCCTTGGCCCCTGAAAAAATTCTTGCAAGTCATAAAGCTTTTCCAATGTTTCCACACCTTTTTTGATAAGGTGTCCTTTCCTATTACTAGCTTCTTCTTGTAGAGAGCGCTTGTGCTCATCATCATCTATCGTTGCATCTTTGAAAACAATAGCATTGGCCATGAATTGTAGTATCTGTTGATCATCATTAAACATGTGTAATTTAGTTATGTTGTCCGGGATAGATGGTTTGTAGAAAATTTCAATAGTAAATCTATCCCTAATCAGTGACATTCTCGATGATGTATTTTCCAATGCATTGGTAGCTGCATAACGCGTACGGGGTACAACAATGATATTAAATGCTTGGAAGTTTGAGATTAGTCTCCATACATCTTGTTGGTAGCTTTTGAGATGCGGTGATAAACAATGAATGGTGTTATGTACTTGCCGTACCACTATCTCTGAATCACCTACCACTTTGAGCATGACCACGTTGAGGCCGATGGCTTTCTGTAAGCCCAACACAAGTTCTTCATACTCTACTACATTGTTCGTGCACTAGAACTCCAAGCGACTTGAAACTAGATGCTTCTTGTTGTAAGGGTTGATCAGAACACACCCAGCTCTTGAGTCGTCCTATGTCTTTGATCTGTCAAAGTACATGGTCCGCAACTCATTTTTACACAAACCGCTTGATGTGATAGTACTGCTACTACAACTGTTGCTGCTATTACTACTACTATTGGTACAATGTGTTGTACAAGTTTCATTACCATCAGTTTGGCAAGGAAGGAGTCCCAACTATGCATCTGGTACGGTTGGAGCTGGCCATGCAAGATAACACCCCAATATTGTCTCAAGAAGGCAGTTGCCAAACATGAGTTTTGTGAAGGAAAATGGTTCATTTTCACCATTGAGGGGAGTGAAATTATGTTTCATGTACCTCTCGGATTCTACCTGGATTTGGTTTCACTTTCCCTTATATGGAAGCCACATGTGAGACTAGTCTGTAGCAAAATATCCATCTAGCTTGCTGGACCAGTCTCTACTGAGTAATAGACCATATGATTCTAGTATGTCCAAAACGACTATGTTGATGGATTGGTGTACTCGACTTTCATGAGATAATCGGATGATCACATCTCGCAGTTCACTAATGGTTGGTACTCATGTTTGATCAAGTTGGATGATTCACGCGGATGTCTCGCTCCATGGCGTATTGATCTTCTTAGCAATGGAGAGCGGCATGACGTTGGCTACCGTACTAGAATCGACCAAATAGTTGTGAACATTGTAGTTAGAAACTTCGAAAGAAAGTAGGAATGGAGGGAAACCCGAGTTTGATTCTTCCATCCAGAGTGTGTTGAGCATAGTGGAAAGTGACCCGAGAGGTGTGCTTTCCCCTTTGCTGGTGGAGGCTACACTGTCCATTGTTGTCTGTCCTAATGCAAGCATCAGGATATCTCCCTGACTCTAGATCTTAGCTATCTCAAACAAACTGATGTTCGCTCAAGTTTTCTTCATGTCTTCAACAATGTTGTATTCCAAATGTGTTAGAATTACTAAGGTGTCCAGGGTGGAATGGATGTTCGTGTTTTCCGGAAAAGTGCTTTGCAACATTCTTCTCATGGATGTACTCTTATCTGCCACTATCTTCTTGGACTTTCTTTGTGTTTTCTGCTTTGGGATGGCTAGTGGATCGACTTTCCTTATCAGTAGTCTGATATTTTCTTGTATCTCCCCAAGTGTAGGAGGAGCCCCTTTACTCCTAAGATTGTAATAGTCAGTTTGCTTTCGAGACTACTTCTTAGTGTTTATCTTTGACATCATTTGCAAGCACTAATATGCATTCACCACATGCCCAGAGCTTGATGGCTCATCAGGTGCAACTTCTTCGTGATCGTTAGTGTCTTCTAGCTCCTCCTTCATATTGCTTCCTGCATCAAGTGTATGACTGTAGAAATCACTTGTGACTCGCTTCTAGTCTGAACAAGAGTTCTTAGGGCGATGTTCTTCGTGGAAGTAATAGAACTTAGGATCTACACACTATTCGAGCTCTAACACAGGCTTCTGCACAGTTTTTGAAGCGAACCAGCTAGTGCTTGATGAGCTACTTGCTTGTCTTTGCTTGGGCGGATGACTGCTTGCAAATGTGTCCATTTTACGTTATTTGAGTTTAGACACTTCAATGATCAATCTCTTGACAAGACGAGTGAGGGTCTCAATATTGGTTGCTTCCTTGTCTCTACCCTTGTTCACCATTTCTTGGGACTTCCTACTCACATCCTTGGAGTCCTTTGCTGATTCGTCATCCTTGATGACTCCAATTGGCCACAGGTCTTTTTCAACAATGATAACCTCTTCACAGTTTTCCATAAGAGTTGGTTTCACAGCTCGCTTGACAAACTACGCAACATTGGTTGGCAGTGCAGACATATAGTAATCAATAATGATGGAGTCATGAGGTTTAGTGTTTGTTGCAAACTTTTTCAATATACGTGTAAACCTCTGATTGAAATCTTTCACTTTCTCTTTTCCCTCCATCTTGAGGTTTCCCAACTCTTTGAGTAGCATGGTTTGGGTCTTGTCATCAACGAACTTCTCAAGGAACATGCATTTGAACACACCCCAATTCTGTATAGAGTTCGGTGGCAGGCTGTGATACCAAGTAGCTGCGCGACTATCCAAGGTACATGGGAACAATCTACATGCTACATCTTCATGTCATACCTCAAGGGTCTGCAACTGTAGGTAGAAGTTGTCTAAGTTGTCTTCTACCTTCACCATGCTGTCAGGGTCGAAATTGATGTTCATTCTCTCCACTCGCTTCGACATCTTGTGAAAAACAGCTAGGAGAGCTAATGGTCCCTCAGTCATCCACTCCAAGTTTGGGTCATCCATCTCTTCTTCTTCCTTGTCCTCTTCCTCTCTTTAAAAATCTGATGGTTCCATCTCTGAGTCTGTTGGTTCATCTCTGTCGCCACCCCCCTGCCCCCCACTGCCTTTCCCTCTGCCTCCTATACCAGAGTTGGATCCCAAGATCACAAGAGTGTCTTTTTTGTGTTGCCAAAAGATTGGAGGTTCCTCTCCATCTTCAATAGCTTGTTCTAGACCTTCAAGTGTGGCAAGGACTGCTTCTTCCACCAATGATACAACAACTCCTATGGTAGTGGCTTTTGGCTTCCTAGATGTCTGTGGAAGGTGTTGTATGCCAAGGATCAGTCCGACTGCTTTCGCGAACTGGTGATTGATGGGATGGGCGAAGTGAAGTTGATGATACAGAATCTCGTGTTTAATCCTGGGAGGTGAGGAGTAACCAACTGTAGAGTCGCATGTAGGTGAGAGGGAGTGCAAGTTAATACCTTGACCATATGGTTGATGAATGAGTGTGAGGGGAATTTCAGCCATACACAATTGGTTTCCCTCCTTCTAGTGCCAGAAATGTTGACGGTGCTAGATCCACAAACATTTAAGGGATCACCCTGGTACGAAGTCCCAACTAGACCTCACACCATTTTGTGTGGGAGTCCCATCTGGTATGATGGCCTAGTTTCCATTGTCTTAAGGATTTTCCTAAACTCTTGCTTGTCAGTACAAGAGAGTGGTCTAATTTGCCTTCGAGAAGTGAGGTTCATGTGTTTGGTGAATGTTAGTGTACTTGTGTCAATGGTTCTTTCACTGTAAGGGGAGAGGGTGAGAGTGAGTCCCAAGTTGGTTGGGATGAAGTCCCAACTCGACTAAGAACACACAACACAACAGGATGTGCACAACTTCTGGAGGAGCAGTCCACATGGATGCGACAGTCACAACACACAAGGTAAGATAACACGTACAACGCTCAATGGATGAGTCTGAACGAGTGCAACAGTTGTTACACCAAGCTTGATGCGAAAGTTCTGTCTGGTTTCTAGGGAGATAGATACCATGGGCAAGACAACGTTAACAACATATACAACACATTTCCATTAATAGATTATGCATTACAACAGGTGAAATAGTTCAAGTGTTCAACATAGGTTAAAGAAACATGCATTACAAGTGTTCAAGATTAGTCTTACAACAGTTACAATACATGTGTGAAAACATGCTGCCCTGTTAGCAGGCTTTTGAATTAAACAAAAGTTCCAAGACACATCGTTACACCATACATCACTAACCTCGTGAGCGGGGCGCTGGAGCCACTACTTACTCCTCAAAGAAAATATTACAGACTCTCTTGGCTATGTGGTAGGAACTAAGGTGAAAAGTCCTTTCATGTACAAATGAGGGGGGTATTTATAGAAAATGGTGAAACTGACCCTTGTGGTTGTTCGACTACCCTCATGAATGTTTGAATTCCATGACTTTTCGACTTTACATGACTCTTTGTACAACAAGTGGGTCTCTTGGACTTCCATGTTACATTACATTGATTGAGAACATAGCCTAGAGTAGAGATGTGGGCGACATGACTCATGACATGAATCGACATGACAGTGCTGGTACATTCATGCTGCTACTGGAGTGTATGTTGAGCTATAGTGCTACAGGGTGATGGATGTCTTCATGGCGTATCACAACTTCACCTCTACATGGAAAAATGCATAGGGTCTTTGATGGTATTTGGTTCACTTGATGAAGCTTTGGCATGTTGTTCCTTGCTTGCATGTTGGAAGGCTTGACAGGCTCATCTATTCGCTAAAGGTGCAAGTTCATCCGTTTTTCCGTCTGTGAGCACATCTTTCATGTTTTCTCGTTCGTCCATCCACGAACACATCTTTGCATGATCATTCGTTCACGAGCACATCTCTTCGCATGCATCATTCGTTTGTCTATTGGTGAACCTATCCTTCTGCATGTGCTCCCTTTGTTCATCCCATTCATCGTCGTGCCATGTTTGTTGGTGTACCTGTACCTGCAGTCACTCATGACAAGACGACATCAAATCCAAAACCTCCTATTCTACCATGACACATGATCGTTTTAGATGTAGGTGACCGAGAGAGGCAGCAAGGTTGTGAAGTGGGATGATGGCTCCAGGCACTGCTGATGAAAACTGTGCAAGAGTCACTGAGTGATGGAGATGGGCAATCCATGTTGACAGTGACTATTTGCAAGCTCTGGCTAGGCTAGAATAAAAAATTGTGCAAATTTTGGGAGGGACAGTTTGGGCTACAGGAAGGCAAGGTAAGCAGGATCTGCACAGTTTCCGGAATGAGCGAGAAGCAGGGGATGGAAGGCCAAATTTGTGAAATTTTTTGGAGGAATAGGTCGGGCTGCAAGGAGGGTCAGCAGGTAGAGATTTCGCAGTTTTTGGGAGGAACTGCACGGGAGCCTGGTAGCCAAAACTATGCAATTCCCAGAGGGAATTGGTAGTTGGCTGCTGAGTCACTGGCAACCAAAAATACACAATTCCCAGAGGGAACTAACAGTTGGCTGCTAGGTCATTAGAAGCCAAAATTGCACAATTCCTAGAGGGAACTGGCAGTTCGCTGTTGTGTCATTAGCAGCAGAAACTGCGTAATTCCTGGGAGGAACTGGCAGTTTGCTGCTAGGAACTACTGGTGAGGGGAACTGAATTGAGGCTGGGAGGCTGACCTGCTGATCATCTTTGCACAATTTCTAAGCTGAGTGGACTGTTGGGCAATAGAAAGCTTGCTCATGAAAACTGCACAATTTCTTAGATGAGAAGCAGGTCAACTATCGGGATGACTGACTAGGAAAACTACGAAATTTTTTGAGGGAAACAAGGATGGGTACTTGGTTTCTATCTAACATGTCTGCATAATTTCCTCAGTTAGCAGAGCGGGCAAGGTCAGTAGCCTCTGCGCAATTTTGGAGGGGAGTTAGTCCCGGGGTGGCTTTCGGGTCCGACTGTCTGGGTGGCCAGCATGAGAGCTGATTGAATTGCTTGCGATCATCACAACTTGGAAAGACTTGCTTGGTGCTTCTGTGCTGTTCTAGGTGGTAGTCGATTGAGTCGATGGCGGGGTGATAGTCCGACTGTCAGAGGGGAGTCTGGTTGTCAGAACTTCACCAAAACGACTAGGTGATCATAGGTGATCATGCAAGCACACAATCACATGACTCGACGACGAACCGACTCAAAACATCCAGGCACACATGCTCAACATGACTGGCCGATGGTGCAAGCATCAGGCACGACATTCGTGATTGATCGTCGATCGACGGTGGCGACACTTGTGCGACAGTGAATGTGACTCCGTGTGTGAGTGTGACAAATGCTTTCATAGTGAACAAAATGTACAAATGAAGCTAAGACCTTGAGCATAACCAAAACATGGTCGCAAGCATGACTTAGACACCAGCATGTAGAAAATTAGGTAGAATGAACAAGCAAGGCAGATGCAAAGACTCCCATGGGCCCACAGAGTGAACCCGAGGGTGCACAGTCATTAATTGAAACTCCCAAGGGAGGCTCCGAAATTAGGTGCAGGCCAAAATTTTGGAGAGTGGTTGCAGCCGCTACAATAGAAGGATAAGAAGAAAATTTACGATAACAAAGTACACTTTACCAAGGATCGATTCTAAGAAAATAACCAGGTAATCAAATGAATAAATGTGATATAAGGATGACCCCAATACCATAGGTATGGCCAAAACTACCAATGGGAATCTATATCCTTGACAGGGATACCTTTTAAACCAAATTAGATGTTCAAGTCTCATTATACTGGTTGCAGATTCATATTTAAGCATCCTACCTATTTGCTACTGGGGAAGCAAACTTAGAAGCACCCTAAATACGCATGATGATATGTAGATCCTTTAAGTTTTACATGTAAATTTATTTTCATAATTGTTTGAAATCCTATACGTCATAAACAAAGCCACTACTGCTAGCAAGCATCTATAACCTCAACAAGGACATCTCTTAAATGAGTTTTACCTAAGAGCCTTTATCTGAGGAAGAAAGAATAAGGAGGAGCTAGAACCATGAGAAAATATTGCTAACCTCAATTGAGATTGTCAAGAAAATGGGGGAGAAGGTCTAAAATATCCTTAAGACATAAGATGATGTAAAAGATCAAATGTTTACTATAGTCATTGAATTCCCTTAGTTTCTTAAAATAGTTTCCTTTAAAAGTGAACTTTCTTTTTATGATTATTTCTGAAATTATATTTTCTTTTTATAATAATGAAAATTTTCTACTTGATTCTTCGATTGATAGAAATCAAATAACTATTGTATCATGGTAACAAATTTCAGCAAAACAAGAATTGCTTTCAGGCCAGGCAGTAACTCTCCAAAGGCAGAAAAACTGATTGGTGTATTATTCCATAGGTAACCCATTTTTATATACAATAGGGAGTGATTGTTCAGTTCATCTCCCGATGAATGTTCACCTTCCCAATTTATTTATTTACATAAAATTCCCAATCATGAAGATTAGGTGCCAACATTCCCCCCCTTAATCTGAAGGGATGATGGTGAGTCCAAGCATCATTCTAAATCGTTCAAGATTTTCCTTTCCAAGTGCTTTGATGAAGATGTCTGCAATTTGCTCATTTGTGGAACAATGACGGAGATGGATTGTTTTGGCCTCAAAATGATGTCGAATCAGATGATATTTAGTATTGATATGCTTTGTTCGATCATGGAACTTTGGGTTCTTGGCCAGTTTTATTGCAGAGGTGTTATCAATCATGAGTGGAGTTGATTGTACTTGTTTTACCTGCAAATCTTCAAGAATTTTCCTAAGCCACACAATTTCTTTCGTTGCTTCAGCTGCTGCCACGTATTCTGCTTCTGTTGTGGAATCTGTTGGAACTGATTGTTTGCGTGATCTACAAGAGACAACTCCTGATCCAAGACTCATAGCATATCCTGAGGTAGATACCCCAGTTTCTTTGTCTCCATCAAAGTCTGAATCAGAGTATCCAATCAAGCTGAAGTCGTCCACCTGTGTATACTTGATTGCAAGGTCTTGAGTTCCCTTCAAGTACCTTAGAACTCTTTTTGCAGTAGACCAATGTCCCTCACAAGGGTTTTGCATGAACCTGGAGAGGATTCCAACAGTAAATGAAATGTCTGGTCTGGTAGTAGTGAGGTAGATGAGACTTCCTACAAGCTGTCTATACTTTGTTACATCCTCAAATTCCTTTCCTTCAATAGATGTGAGCTTTAAGTTTTGTTCCATTGGAGTAGAAAGAGGATTGCACTCTGTCATGCCAAATCTGTTTAAAAAATCTCCAATGTATTTCTTTTGCGAAAGAAATATGGATTTTGGATGTTGGGTTACTTCAATGCCAAGATAGTAATGAACATAGCCCAAATCAGTCATTTCAAAACTTTTCCCCAATTCCTTCTTTATGGATGCAAGGTAGCTTTCATTGTTCCATGTCATTAAAAGATCATCTACATATACCACAAGATACACAACTGTTTTGCCAACTTTCTTAGCAAATAAAGTTGCATCATCAAGATCAAAATGATTGAAGTTGAGTTTCAGAAGATGCTCAATTAGTTTTTCATACCAGGCTCGCGGTTCTTGTTTGAGGCCATACAAGGATTTCACAAGTTTGCATACTTTATGTTCATGTCCTTTCACAGCAAATCCTTCAGGCTGGGACATAAAAACATTCTCTTTTAGATCTCCATTCAAGAAGGCAGTTTTTACATCCATTTGATGGACTTTCCAACCATTCTGAGCTGCTAGTGCAAAGAGTGTTTGGATGGTGGCCCATTTTGCTGTGGGGGCAAAAGTTTCCTCATAATCGACCCCTTCCTTCTGTGTAAAACCTTTTGCCACAAGCCTACCTTTGTGCTTGTCAAGTGAGCCATCAGCTTTGTACTTGTTCTTGTAGACCCACTTGCAACCAATTGGTTTGGTTCCAAATGGAGGATCAACCAGCTTCCAAGTGCCATTCTTTATGAGAGCATCATACTCCTTTTGCATCACTTCTTTCCATTCATCATGAGAAGTAGCTTCTTTGAAGGAAGTTGGTTCAAAATCTGTAGACAAGTTCAATTCAAAATCATAAGTAACATCCATATCAACAGGTGAATTAGAGTCATCTACATCACCTCCATTTTGTCAGTTTGAATTTCTGGTTCCTGTTTTTCCAATTTCATCAGGATGAACACTTTCAAGTGTCTTTGTCAGCCACTTTGGGGGACCTTTCTGAGATGGTCTAGGCTGCTCTGTTGATTGAGTTGGGACTGAATCAAGAATGAGTCTCCCAATTCTATCAATTACATCACTTAAAGCATCATCCGTTGTTGGAGTTTCATGCAGGGGAGATTGTTCTTCAGAAGAAGATTCCACATGTTGATCTAGTATAGGAATCCCCCCTTCAAGATGTGGAATCTGATTATCAAATTCTTGAAATGATTTTGTTTTTGTGAATCTATCCAAGCGATCAAGTTGCCGCTCAACAACATTGTCAGATTTGGATGATTCAAGAAAAACGACATCTCTAGATACAACAAACTATTTATTTACTTCATCATAGAGGCGGTACGCTTTAGAGGTGTTTGAATACCCCAGGAAGATACACTTACGACTTCTAGCACCAAGTTTGTTTCTATGTACCTTTGGTATCAAAGCATAACAGGTGGAACCAAAGATCCTGAGATGTTTTACCGAAGGAACATGTCCATACCACAATTCATAAGGAGTCTTGTTTCTTATAGCATTAGATGGACATCTATTCTTTATATATGTAGCACATAGAACAACATCAGCCCAAAACATTATCTTTACATTTTTGAAGAAAAGCATGGATCGTACCATATTCAATATTGTTCTATTCATTCTTTCAGCTACACCATTCTATTGGGGATTATAAGGCACAGTTGTTTGATGTTTGATCCCATGTTGGCGAAGATAGTTTTCAAATTCATTTGATGTATATTCTTTTCCATTATCATTGCGAATAGACCCAATATGATATTGTGCATCATTTTCAATCCATTTATGAAAATTCTTGAATGTTTGAAAAGCATCAGATTTGTTCTTCAATAAATAAACCCAACACATTCTGGTGTAATCATCAATAAATGTCATGATATATTTATTTCCATTTGCAGAAGGAATAGGCATTGGACCACATAAATCTGAATGAATGAGTTCAAGCTTCATATCTACTCTTAAATGTGAATCATGAAAAGATTGTTTGCTATGCTTTCCTAGAATGCAAGCATCACATTGCTTATGTTTCCTAGGAATTGTAGGCAAACTAGAAACACCATTTTTTTTCAATAAGCGGAGACTCTCATAGTTTAAATGTCCAAATCTAGCATGCCATAATAAACTTGATGGAAGTGTACCTTATTCATGATGAGAAATATATGAGAAATGTTGTGCATGAGCAGAGGTTCCTTGCAATTTGAGAAGCCTTTCTTCTTCTATTCCCCTCATGACAAGTGAGTGGTCAGATGCTTTTCTTACCTCAAGCTTGCCATCAAACATATGAATGGAGTGACCTTACTGGTGGATGTGGACCAAGGACAGCAAGTTTCTCTTGAGCTGTGGGAGATATAGAACATGATCCAGAAGAAAGTCTGGAAGACCAGGCAGTTTAAGCCTGATTGTGCCAAGCCCTGATGGCTTGATTTTTGACTGATCTGCAAAGTATACTGCTCCATCAACATTGTTAGTGAAATCTTCAAAAAAATCTTTCCTATGATTCATATGACAGGTTGCTCCTAAATCAAGCAACCAATCATTTTTCGAATAAGCAAGTGAAGCATTAAACAAATCTTCATTTACTCCAATGTTACATTGTGCCTCAATATAGTGAGTGGATTCAGGTGCTTTACCTTTGTCTGTATCATCAGTTTTACCTTTCTGCTGGTTTCTTTTCTGCTCAATTTTGTCCCATGGTAGCTTGCATGTAGAAGCATCATGTGATCCATTTCGTTTGCAGCGAATGAAATGCAGATCTGCTTTTTCTCCTTGAGAATGTCTGCCCCCCCTGCCTTTGAAGTATCTTCCTCTTCCTCTTAGTCCACCTCTTCCTCTTGTAGAATCTTGAGTAAGATGCTTTTCTTTATGAGCAAGGCAAACAGTCTCTTCAGAAGATTCGGGGACTGTCTTCTTTCCAAAGGCTTTCTCCCTTTCAGCAAACTTTTTCACAAGAGAGTCAAAGGTTATATCTTTAAGATTTCCATTTGCTTGTAAAGACTCAAGATAATTGGAGTAGGTAGGATAGAGTGCCTTGAGAAAAGCAATAAGAGGGATATCCAGCTCAACCTTAGTGGATTTAATATCATGCATTATAGACTTTACTTCAGATGCAAGAGCAAGAGGATCATTATTTTTCAGTTCAAGAGTGAAGAGTTTAATCATGAGCTGAACAACTTCAAGTGCAGAATGTGAGTCATAGAGTTCTTTCAGCTTTTGTAAAGCTTCAAAGGCAGTTGAATATGATGAAATATGGTGACTTACTTCTTCATTTACAGATGCTGCGATTAATGCATAGGTTTTGCTGTTCTTGTTTTCCCAAATGACGAGCTATTTGTCTGATGTAGGCTGCACTGGGTCATTGTCTCCTTCTCCGACACACACTCCCTTCCACAACTCATTGAAGATGAGGGTGTGTTTTATCATCCGGGACCATTCAGGATAGTTCTCCTTGCCAGTGAGAACTATTCCTACCATAGAGATGATTGAATGCATTCTGTAAAAAATACTTCTGCTGAAAAAAAAAAAAACCTCCTTACGTTACAACCTTATGCACTATATTTTCTTCAAATCCCTCTAATGTTTGATAGAAGCATCAACATTTCATTGAAATATTATGTACATATCACTTTAATGCTTTAACTTTTCAATGCAGCATTATCTTTTAAATGATAAAAAAAAATTGTGCAATACTACTATGTCACCTCCACAAATGCTTTGAATGAACAAAACTGTGCAATACCACAAATGCTTTGAATGATATATAAAACGCTTTGAATGATATATAAACTGCGCAATACCACAAATGCCTTGAATGATACACAAATGCTTTGAATGATATATAAACTGCGCAATACTATTCGAACTCAACACGTATCCACGGACATTGTGGACTACCAAGACGGTGATGAGGATACCATGTCGCAGTTTTGTTACCATACAACGACAGGCCTCCCTTCGCCTATATCTCAACACCCGCTGATTTGGAGCCTGCAGTCACATCTCTACTGACTCGAGACGAAAGTGACATATTGGACGAATCGGACCTGCTGAATAATCTCCATCAATTCAGTTCAGCCATTGAAGGCAAAACCGCCATCATAAATTCGGAATTGGGCTTTTCAATGCTGCTCAGGCTCGTAGCAGGTTTCCCTGTGACTTCTCATCACAATGTGTCCAAATGGGTGCAAATCTCTGTGGGCATCCTGGCTAAAGCCGACAACATCCAGAATGAAAACCCCTCTCTCTTCGCGAATCACCGGCGCCCAGTGCTTAAGGTCATTGACAGAGCATGCATTGATATTGAGGATTCAGACTTTCAGGTGGGTTTACTCAACTTAATTTACTTCTTCATGGCACTCAAATTTGAGGACACTACGAAAATAATTATCAGTCATGGTGGAGTCATAGAAGCTTTATCTTCCTACATACTGAACCCCACTCACGCATTTTGCCACGAGCAAAGACGATTTCGACAAATTGTTCGATGTGACCCTGAGACTCTGGGCCACAGAGAAAGGATTGATGCAGCGCAACCTATCACAGGCAGCAGAAAACTGGAGAATAAGAACCTGAGCAGAAGTGTTTGGCTAGCTGAGAGACCAAACCCACGAGTGCGTGCTGAACGGAGTCTTGTAAACAAAAGTCTATTCGGATGAGAAAACTACAGATGCGTTAATACAGATGTGTTAAGATGACAGATGCATTAATACAGATGCGTTAAGATGACAGATGCGTTAATGGACAGAGCCCAGTGGCGCAGGAATACAGATGCGTTAAGATGACAGATGCGTTAATGGACAGAGCCCAGTGGCGCAGGAATATAGATGATTTTGGATTCTGAGTGTCAGGAACAGCGCAGAGACAGAACGTAGGTAGGCAGATAGAATTATAGAAAGAGTTACAAAGACATAAAGGGTAAACAGGGAGCTGGCTCTGATACCATGTCAAGCCAGGCAGTAACTCTCCAAAGGCAGAAAAACTGATTGGTGTATTATTCCATAGGTAACCCATTTTTATATACAATAGGGAGTGATTGTTCAGTTCATCTCTCGATGACTGTTCACCTTCCCAATTTATTTATTTACATAAAATTCCCAATCATGAAGATTAGGTGTCAACAATTGCCTTAAAAAAAAGTTTTCCTTAACGTCAAACTTTAGATTTCTTTCGATACATATGTAAAAATAAACCCAAATGTATAACCAAATGTGATTATATATCTATTTTCAAAACCACTCAAACTTCAATAAATATTAAATACAAACTAAAATGAATCCAAAATAAGCTTGGAACAAACTAAGATCCCACAATAATAAAGAGGAAGAACTAAATGATACACTTAAACAAACAAGTTTCGTATATGAGTAAGTCCTTCCCTTAATATTGAAATGATTCATGCATTAGATATCAATTTAATTAAGCTTAAAAAAGAAAACAAAAAAAAACTAAAAGGAAAAAAAAAAAGACCCGAACATAAGAGATGTGTAGTCCAGTGTAGAGGTAAGCCAAGTTGAAGAAATTTTAGGTCAAGAGAAAATTCATGTGATATTTTTAAAAATAATTTCCTTCTCTCTATTCCTTTTGAAAATATTTTTCCTTTAAACATTTCATAATAATGAAAATTTAAAAAGAATTGAACAACAAAGAGACAAATAATTTTAAATGAACTTCTCTAATCACATTTTGATAATGGCTTGCCATGTGCATGTGATATTAGCATATCTTTACAACTGCATTTTTCAACAAGAAAAAGTGAAAATCAAACAAAGATTAATCTAGTTATAAAACTACCCTAAACTACTTTGAAAATAAAAAAACTAATTGAAATGGAATTTTCAATGTAACCATTGTAACTCCTTATGACTTGTAAGAATATATTCATTAGAAATTAGAAACATAAGTGCTTGCAATATCAAATAACATGAAACATTTAAAATTTTTACATCAAGAACATGCAGAATAAGAATACTCTTACTTATAGGAAACTTTGTACTAAATGACTCTTCTATCCAAGACTGAATTGTGTCATGATGCAGATAATCAAAAGAAAAACATGGAAGAAGGAGTTTAGAGGATTTATTAGGATTATTGGGCTCAGAGATAACCATTGGACAAGACAAAAGTTCCCCATTCTCTTGACAATGATATATAGGATTATTATTTTCTTCACATGAAAGCCCACTCGAAAAGAGGAAAGAAGTATTTAAAAAATGAAGAGTATTATCAAAAAAAGAAGAAAAGGGTTTCAACAAGATTCTATGATGATATGTATCTAATGGAATATTTGAAAGGACATCATTGAATACTTGAAGAGAATTATGAGGTGCAATACAATAATCAAAAGAACATAGAATAGAGATTTTGAACTTGTGCTTAGGGAGTTCAAGGTAATGTGTCTCACTTTGCAGATAATCATCATAGTTATCAAACAAACTTGTCTCTCTTAAAATCATGACAAAATTCAAAACGTTATGATTGAAAAATGGATATGCAAGAGACTCATTAACATGTAAATTCTTTTCAACCTCAATTCAAGAACGGGGTTTAGGGAAAGCTCACTAAGATTATTCTGTTATTTTGCATAAATTTCCTCTTTACTTAGATATGAACCAGTTAAAATTGGAGTTTGAACATGAAGATGAAATGAATCATTATTGTGTGTATTAATATTTGTAAGAAAATGATCTGAAAATGGGTTTTTGTCCTCTAACACTTTGCAAGATTTAAAATTTATGTCTTTAGTTCATAACTTATTCAAATATGAATAATTAATTTAAATGAACTTAAAGATGAAACAAAACATTCAAAACCCAAAATGACATAAAGGAAAAGACACAACCAGTTGTTAACGGAGTTCACCCCTCTTAGGCTACATCTCTAGGCCTTGCTCCAAAGGCTAGGCTGCTTTATTGATCTCAGCTGCAAAGTGAGTACATAAAAATTATTCGTCTTTTAGAGTCAAGATGATGATGGAGTGGCAATGTTTCCCTTCAAGAAACATCCTCCTACAAAGAAATCTCACTCATAATTTGACTCAGTTTTACAAAGAGGTGGCTACACCAAAACAAATAGGACTATGTAGCATAGATCCTATTCGAGATCAAAAAGCAATAATATGACTGCTTCAAAACATAAGTGTCATGGTTGTCTTCCTCCAGTTCATACTAAGAAATGAATGAAAAAAATTGCTCAAATGAAGAAACTGAGTCTTCCCTTGCTTCCAAAACGCCTCAAAACCCCTATCTAGGCTTTTGAAATGCTAAAAAAATCTTCTGTATGACTTCGGAAAGTAAAAATCCATCTCCGCTCAAAACGTAGATAGGTTTGACTATGCAAACCTTACAACACAACCTATAGTATCTCATTGGTTGAGTGTTGTTTATTATAAAGACCCCAGTTGGGGTTTGGTCCGCATTCCACATTTTTTTTGTTGCGGGTTGTTGATACGTTATGATAAAAAATAAATTAAACAAGATTTGGTGGCTGGGTCAACAGACCCGCCACCCCAATCACATGACCATAATACAATGTTTCAGAGTTTATGACCCGTAGTTCTTTCCTAGAACTTTGGCGCATATTCAATGTGACCCTTATCCAATGTGATAAGGTGGATGGCATTATAAAAGTTGATAATTATGGAACATAAAACCTTATCTCAATATTTCGAGATCCACCACCACATATTAACACCCAATCCATAATAATATTTTGATGTTGAATTTGGCGGGAGGTTGGATATCCTTGGCATAAAAAAAAAACTATGACGGAGCCACCAACCATGGAGGGCCCCACCATTTTTTTAGCCTTACCACATATATATCATGATAAATTAATGCGGTGGAGTATGGATAACAAGCATCGCATTCATAATGCAAGGGTAGATGCGCGAGATTGTGCGCAGAAAGGTTGTTGGTTCGATTCCTACTGAGGCTAGTTTCTAAACAATATTTTGCACTGCCCCCGCCAGATAAGCCTCCATTCCTCCGAGAAATAGGTCACATGGGCACCGATAAACAAGGGTCATGGCTAACTGCCTGCACCCTCCACCTGGCTTCGCCTATGGTTTTCTGGTGCCCATAGCATCAAGGGATAGGGCTAAAACTCTGCCTCTTTTTGGTAGCTCCTTCCAACTTGCACCATGGTTATATGGCACATGTCATGACCAGGGACTGGGATGGTCCCAGCCTTCCTTCCTCTTAGCGCTTAACTGAACTCACCATTGGTCATATGGTGGTCTCTGTGACTAGGGGCTGGGGCTAGTCCCCGTCATTCGCTCCGTTGTCTTATGTCGTCGGTCCCATACAATGACCAGGGGCTGAGGCTTGTGGCTGATCCCTCTCTCCCATATGCGCCATATTCAACTTCAAATATAACAGGTCACCATATATAATTGAGGAACAATCTAATGACGCAATGGTGAAGGTCGTAGTCTGTGTGTTGCTGGTTGCGGGTTCAAACATTCCAGAGGCCCTGTTGACATATTGCTACATTTTAACATGCCACGAGGCCACGTGACAACCATCCATTAGCCCAGATGGCACTCCATTATTTGTCAAACTCAAATATCAACCAACCAATCATAAATCATGAAAATTTGACCATAACATGTCATGAAAATTCGACCATAACATGCCATGAGGAGGCCACGTGAGAACCATCCATTAGCCCACGTGGCACTCCATTATTTGTCAAACTTAAATATCAACCAACCAATCATAAATCATGAAAATTTGACCATAACATGTCATGAAAATTCGACCATAACATGCCACGAGGAGGCCATGTAACAACCATCCATTAGCCCACGTGGCACTCCACGAGGAGGCCACGTGACAACCATCCATTAGCCCACGTGGCACTCCATTATTTGTCAAACTCAAATATCAACCAACCAATCATAAATCATGAAAATTCGACCAACCAGAACATATAGTTGTGGGTTCGAATGTCCCAAAGGCCCTGTCGACATATCATTACATTTTAACATGCCACAAGGAAGCCACGTGACAACCATCCATTAGCCCACATGGAACTCCATTATTTTTCAAACTCAAATATCAACCCACCAATCATAAATCATGCAAATTCGACCAACCAGAATGCCCGGTTGCGGGTTTGAACGTCCAAGAGGCCCTGTCGACATATCATTACATTTAACATGCCACGAGGAGGCCACATGACAACCATCGATTAGCCCACGTGGTACTCCATTATTTGTCAAACTAAAATATCAACCAACCAATCATAAATCATGAAAATTCGACCAACCAGAACATCTGGTTGTGGGTTTGAACATCCTAGAGGCCCTGTCGACATATCATTACATTTTAACATGCCACGAGGAGGCCACGTGACAACCATCCATTAGCCCATGTGGCACTCCATTATTTGTCAAACTCAAATATCAGCGAACCAATCATAAATCATGAAAATTCGACCAACCAGAACGTGACAACCATCCATTAGCCCATGTGGCACTCCATTATTTGTCAAACTCAAATATCAACCAGCCAATGATAAATCATGAAAATTCGACCAACCTGAATGAGAAACTTGGCGAAAATCGAATACTCAAATATCAACCAACCAATCATTATATCATGAAAATTTGACCAAATAGAATGAAGCACTTGGTGAAACTTGAACGTGCCATGTGTCAACGGGAACCTAAGCTTGGCTGTTGACTAGTGGAACCAATCATAAATCATGAAAATTCGACCAACCAGAATGAGACACTTGGTGAAACTTGAACGCGCCATGTGTCAACCGGAACCTGAGCTTGCCTAGTGGAACCACGAGTTGACCATTGACCACAAACTTTGAATTTTGACTTCTTTTTGGACTTTAGAAACTTTGACTGCTCATAACTTGTCTATACGATGTCCTCTTTCGCTCGTTTGAATTGCGTTGAATTCAGAATGACAAGATCTACATAATGAGCCCGGGTTCAACTACATCTGAG
Source organism: Pinus tabuliformis (assembly GCA_031772625.1). Taxonomy (NCBI): domain Eukaryota; kingdom Viridiplantae; phylum Streptophyta; class Pinopsida; order Pinales; family Pinaceae; genus Pinus; species Pinus tabuliformis. Next base: position 2,062,041,303 of record CM062818.1, read on the forward strand.
AACTTTGATTTTTGAGAATGTCAAGGTCTCCTGCTATCCATAACTATCATGGTCTTAAAACATTACCAGACATAACCAATACGACTAGAGTCATTAGCAGTTCAAGATCCACCTGGATCAACAAATCATGATACATAAAAACAATGATTATTAGAGAATATATAATTTTCATGATTATGAAATGAGAGATCTATCATGAGATTACTAGTTGAGCTTTGATTAGCAGATAAATCTTCTACTGGAATAATATGTTTTGGTTCTTGATTAACCTATAAGGAAGAATCATCATTGACATGTTCATTGAATCGTGATTTTCTGTGAAGTTTAATGAATTATCCTCTTCACAACCAGAATAAGAAGAGATTTCAAGAATATTTTCATGAAGATTGAGATCTAAATTAGTTTCATATCATTGAAATTTGGCAAAATAATCCCTATTGTGTGTGGTTCCTTGTTGTGTTTGGTTGTGAGAGAGTTTTAGATTCATTGGTTGGCTCCAAAGATTTAAAAATAAGATCATAAGTAACCATTGTAAATATATATATATATATATATATATATATATATATATATATATATATATATATATATATATATATAGATAGATAGATAGATAGATATAGATATCAACAATAATAAAAAATTAACTACTTCAAATACATCCTTAAAGGTGTTCTTTCTTAATAAGATCTCTCTCCTAAGATCTCTATGTGAAAAAGTTATCCTCATGGGATTTTTACGTTTTACGTTGATGGTTTATTTTATTAAGAATTTATTAAAAAGTAATTCTTCTTATGAAATTGGTAGTGATTGATTCCAACAACAAAAAAGTTTTTAGAATGCTTATTCATAATGAAGTTATCTTTCAAATTAATCATATCATATCATATCATTGAGATTTGGTCGACCTAATTTTAGGTTGATGCTTTTTCTTATTAAGAATTTATTAAAAACTAATTCTTCCTGTGAAATTGGTAGTGACCGAGTCCAACAAAAGGAAAAAAGTCTTTAGAACACCTATTCATAATGAACCTGTCTTTCAAATTAATCACATCACATTATTGAGATTTGATCGACGTAATTTTACGTTGATGTTTTCTCTTATTAAGAATTTATTAAAAACTAATTCTTCCTATGAAATTAGTAGTGATTGATTCCAACAAAAAGGAAAAAGTCTTTAGAATGCCTATTCATAATGAAATTGTGTTTGGAATTAATCACATCACATCATTGAGATTTGGTCAGCATAATTTTGCGTTGAGGTTTTTTCTTATTAGGAATTTATTAAAAACTAATTCTTCTTATAAAATTGGTAATGATTGATTCCAACAAAAGAAAAAAGTCTTTAGAACATTTATTCATAATGAAGTTGTCTTTCGAATTAATCACATCATTGAGAGTTGGTCGAAGTTTCGAACCATTTAATGTGTTTCATCCTCGGGACAAATGTAAAAAAATCACTCATAAATTAAATAGCAAAGATGCATCTAGATTCAAATTTAGTGGTTGGAATTAGCAGTTAAGAATTAGTTATTAAAAGAATAAAATTAATATTATTTAGGAATTAAATTGAAAAAATTAAATAAAATAAAATTAACTTTTAATATTAAAAATTGCCTTATGAAATAGTTGTTAGGAGTTAACAATTAGAAATTAAACGTTACAACAATTTTTATTAAAATAAATTAGAATAAATTAAATTAAATTGAATAAAATTAATATTTAATTATAGAATATATATGTATATTGATTATAAAATCAAAATAATAATAATAATAAAGTGCAATCAAGAAGAAAGAGTAAGAATTTAGCTATGTTTAATTTCCAACTACTGTCTTTATTGAAATTGATTACCTATTTATCAATCTTAATGACTTCTCTTAACTTCCTAAACTTCTTATAATAGAAATGATCCACCCTTGATTAAACTTTTAATTAATAATGCAGCGTTTTACAACTCTTCGTACATTAATTAATAATAACAAATTTAATACGGTAGCACTTGACTTTAACGTTTAATCGGGTAGCACTTCACTTTAACGAAGAACGATACCTCATGGACGTCAACAGTTTCCTTAATATTGAGCAAAACCATGGTTTTGCTTAAGAAAAAACTTTAAAAAACAAAACATTAAATCTAACATTCAAATACTTGGATCTAGTTTTTCTTAGTAGTTATACTGGAGAAAAATACTTCACAAAAACAAAACATTAAATTTTCAAATCCTTCGATCTAGTTATTTACTCTCCATTTTGTGAAAAGTTTTAAACTTCACTCTAATACCAAAGTCCTAAACAAAGTCTTAAACCTCACTCCGATAAAATGTTAAACAAAGAAACAATAAAAGGAATGAAGCTAGATAACAAGAAGTAAGGCATTGCACACCATTATAATCATTAAATTAGATTTTACAATAAATTATCTATTTTTAAAATTTTCCAAAATTAATTCTTTTTAAATGTGTTTGATTTTGGAGTAGCATGATCTGGATTATTCACAATATTATGTTCATTATGTCCATGTTTCAAATCCCAAAAGGGGTCCATCATCAGGACCAAAATTGATAGAATATGAATGATAATTTTTTAGAGAAGAATCTTCCAACAAATTATATATAAACTTAGAAAATGATAAATTTTTATATAGAAGCGGACCCTTACATATATATGATTTCTTTAATTTTAATTTTAATTATTATATTTTTTTTAATTTTAATCATTCTAGCTTTAATTATTTGATTTTAATTAAATGTTAAATAAATTAATTATTAATCCCTAATAAATACAATTGATTTGAGATACTAATTGCAGTAAGTTTATTTTTATGATGATGATGATGATGGCTAATGTCTGCTAAGACCAAACATTGGTCTATTGGACCTAAAGAAACAAATTATTTATTTTGATTTAAGATTTTATTCCTATTCTCAAAAAGCTTGGAGAGAAGCCTCCCAAGCTCACTATAATTTTGACATTGTAAAAGGCTAGGAAGGTTAGTATTGTAACAAAGATTGTGAAGCTTACTATAATGTAATCTGATTCTTTTTATTATTTTTATTTTTAAGATTGAGCAAATCCAGAAGCGTTTTATAACTTATAACTTGAAAATTAAAGGTAATAGGCCCTATCCTATTCTTCTTATAGAAGCATGTCTTTCCCCTATTGAGAGCCTAGCTATGCTTAGGTTTCTGTTGTACAAGCACAAACTCAATAACATAGACGATCATAGACTTCCTAAGCTAGCTTTAAATTCCAGCCAAAACCACCTAGGGCTCAATCGAGGGTGGCATAAAGACACAAGGGCCTGGTTAAACTACTGGGAGATCAACGAGAATGATGCATTGCAAAACATAAATAACATTAAAGATATTGTTACTTCTAAGTTCAAAGAAAAATTGTGGTGTGAGAAAGATTTAGCGACTAAAATAAAATAAAATTATTATAAAAAGGTCATCAACCCCACCCTAGAAGATCAAAAGTATCTCTCTATTTTAACTAGCTCAAAGAAGAAAATTAATATTGCAAAGATTAGAACGAATTCTCATGAGCTCCATAGTGAAACAGGTCGTTGGGTAGTTCCTAAAACGCCATGGATGGAAAGGATCTCAGTTTCACTATCTTAGAGTGCCCTGCGTACAACCACATTAGATCTCAGTTTCACAATCTTTGTTACAATACTGACCTTCCTAGCCTTTTACAATGTCAAAATTATAGTGAGCTCGGGAGGCTTCTCTCCAAGATTTTTGAGCATAGAATAAAATCTTAAATCAAAATAAATAATCTGTTTATTTAGGTCCGATAGATCATTGTTTGGTCTCAGCGGACGTTAACCATCATCATCATCATCAATTAGTTTTATTTTATTTTAATTAAAATTAATTTTTATTTATTACTAAATAATTAATCACTCAATTAAGTTATTAACCCTAAGTATTTAATTAATAAATATATAAATTTTAATCCTATTTATTCCATTGATTATAGATTAGTTTTATTGTTTAATTAATTTTATTACTTCTATTTAACCTAAGTATCTAAGAAGAAAATAATTTAATTAATATAATTAATTAATAAATTAGTTTAATTAATTCATTCATTAATGTAATTAATTTATAATTTCTGTTTTAATAATTATTTCTTCTCTCAAAAACTATCATTCATATTTTATCAATTTTGGTCGTGATGATGGACCCCCTTTGGGGTTCGAAACGTCGACATAATGAACATAATACTGTGAATAATCCGGCTCATGCTACTCCAAAAAACTACCACAAAAGCTTAAAGTGTTTGATTTTGTTGTCTATTTGTCAAGGCATTGGTCCTGCGATTAGCGACCAATTGCCTATATGCATGCAGATAAGAGTTTTTTTAAATTTAATTGTAATGGGTTATGTTAATTATTTTGTTTTGATAAAATAATTTAAATTAAAAGATACCAGTATATTTAGATAGTATTTATTATATTAATGAATAAAATTCAAATTAATAATTTTCTTATTTATTTAAATCACATGTTTAAATCATAGTGAAATTTTTTTTAGAAAGCATAATTAAAAATTTATTATACCATTTGTTAATTGCGGCCTATCAAAATTAACACAAAAATAAAAAAATATGGAAAGATTAAAAAAAACTCAAAAACACAACTAAACAATTTCACATTTACACCATTTTTTTTACTACGCTACCAATTAATCAGAAATAGAATGGTTCTACAGTTATGGAATTAACTGTATACTCAAAGTAGCGCTTGCTCTTTTGGAATGTTTTTTTGTTAGCATTAAAAAAAATCCAAAAAATAATATCCTTCTAAATTAAAAAAATCAAAACAATCAACGACTACAACAACAACCTGGAAAATCAAAACAATCAACCACGACCAGGTGGTACAAGGTTATGAAACGCCTTACTGTACCAGCTCAATAAAAAAAAAAAAAAAAACACATCATATCACTAATGTTTTTTTTTCACTTACTGGTTCACGGATACCCGGGTCAGTGGGTAGCCGCTACGTCCAGGGTTTTAAACACTGAGTGGACGCCACCCGAAGGGCATCAACACCCCTCGGCCTATTTACTGACCTAACCCCAAGAGCTTTCGGGATTCAACCCTGTGACCTCCCATTGGCGAGGCACTTGATTTGACCGATTAAGCTAACTCTTGGGGCTTTCATATCACTAATGTTATTAATAATAAGTATTATTATTAGTATCATGTATTATTCATAATACTATTAATTTAGTATTAATAGTATAATTAATATGAACAAATATTTAGCTTATATTAAACCAATGTTCATTATAAATATTGATAATAATGGTTTTATTAATATTAATATTACTTAGTAATAATATTAATTATTTAAATTAATGTTAGTAATACTATTAATTCATTAATCAACCTAAAAAAAAGGGTCAAGACAAAGACACAGGAAAAAGTAAGAAGAGAGGGCGGGAATCGAGTAGCTACTAATTTTTTTAGCCATCATCCCTATTAATATTGCTGGAAGACCTCTCAATTTCAATGGCTTCCCTAAACTTACAATGATGAAAATGAGGAATCTTAGTGATAACCCTAGCCTCCTCAATGCATATATGATGCTTGGTCTTCTCAGCATGTTCAACCAAAGCCAAAGATTTGGTCCTCCCATGCTTGATATCAACTGCGCATTCCTTAATCCTCTGGTTAATTGAACGCCCGGTTTCACCGATGTATGAGGTTCCACAGGATTAAGGGATGATATAGACACCCTTCATATCCATTGGGTTCACCTTATCTTTAACAATCTTTAGGGAGCTTCTAATGGTGCTGAGGGGTCTAAAGGTCGAGGGAATATTATACTTTTTCAGGATTCTCACAATCTTTAGGGAACTTCTAATTTTAGTGAGTGTTATTGTTATCACCCCAAGAAACTCTCCTAGGTTGTATCTCAGAGATGCTCGGGAACATTACAAACTCAACAAAAGTGTTGGGAATGGATGAATAGGAGGAATGATGCTTGTTCAATCCAGATAACCACTTCTACTATGCTTAACTCCAGACATGGGTGAACACCCCCAGACTACAAGGCTTTAGACCACCAATTACTCACAGTTTGAGGATTAAGTGAACATGGAGAATACTGACCACACCAGCAGATGCACAAGACCATGTGATGGCCGGCTGCAACCAGTAAAGAGGTCTGCAAATCTATTTCCTAATGCACAGACAGGATGACAGCTCTCTGGCACTAAGCAAACAAAAACCTGCATAGCACATTCAATGATACATACTAGATTCTAACACAGAGGTGGGATGACAGCCCCTCTAATGCTAAACATCAAGATCACATGAATACATAACAGGCACAACCTAGAACATGGTAGAAATGGAAAGTGAGCAATTAACAGCAAAAGAAGCTTGTATTAGCTGAAAATGAAGACCAGACGTTGCAAGTATCACAGTAGTTACAGTCTCTAAAATTTGAACCTTACATCAAAACTACAACCATCAACCTTCAATGCATCTTGTTTCTGGGTATATATAGAGGTTGATTACAAAATGTTCTGCTATCCTATGCGTGGAGGGGTCATAATGGACCATCAACCACATTAACTATCTCAAAGAGTCTTTGCTACAATCTGCCTGCTTTAATGAACAAAATTGGCCTTTTATGCTGCTCGGTTGTCCTTCCTGAACGGGTGGAGTGTTGTACAGAAGAAGTTCCATAACTGATAAATGCTTTAGCTGCTCGAGGTTGGTCCTTTTTCGCTCGGCCATTCCGCTTCTTGAATGCAGTGGTTGAGGATCTGCCACAAACGGTACCGGGAACTGATTAAACTCGTCCTTTGGGTGCACAGAGCAGTTAAGGAGCGTGGACTTCATGGAAGGTGGACATACTAAATGGAGGAACAAGGCTGACCATCAGATTGCGTAGATGGACAGTGGATACAGTGCGACAGGGGCTATCGGGAAGGTAGGGTGGAAGACAATCGCAAGTCGTTGGATGAAACAGATGAACCGTGGTGATTTGGTTTGCAGAAGTCAACAGGAGTTATGAGGGCGAAATGAATGAGGGCCGTTGGATCTCATGTGGTAAGATCCAACGATGATCGGGAGCTAGAGATGCGCGGGGGTTTAACGGCCAGGGAAAAATGATTTGAGCGGTGGGCGGTATTCCCCACACCACTTATGGGAGGGAAGCGATAAACGTACACGGCCGCGCGATCCCATTCATCAGTCGACTCGTGGCCGATAGGACAGGCGGGAAACTACTTTCCCCACGGGTTAACAAGTGGGAAGCTCGCGCAATCGGGAAGTGCAAATGTCGTCAGATCAGGAGGTGGACGATCGGACGGCGGGGTTTAATGCACATGTTTTGTGAGACTGATGTGACAGGGAAAGCACTAGATTGGCGGATAGAGTTTGTTTTGGAGGCACGCGGTTATATGACAATTTAAACTCGACGCCCCGGAGTTAAACAAAAATGGGTTTATGCCAAATTTTGGAGTAAAACAGGGATAACGAGGGTTATGGGAGTGTAGGAAAAATGAAGGAGGATGAGGAAACGGATTGCTGCGGGCTCCCTGCTTGCTAAAAACACACAGCCATGCTAGTATTTTGGTCCTCCAAACGCGCAAGTACATAGCAAAGCTAACACTGGCTCCTTCTGGGGATGAGATCCTCCCTATGAGGTCTCAAGAACCTGCAGATCAATGTCTTTGCAGTGAAAACCAATTAGCAAAATTTCCTATTGTTCCATTGGGCATGGAGTCTAATTTGCTTATACTAAACTGATAAAAGAAAATATTTACAACTTTTAAGGCCAAAAGACCTTAAATCACATAATTTTTCAGAAAACGCCCATTAATTGGGCCATCAAAAACTGCCTCTCCTCCCATACTTTTTAGTATGAAGGTGTTGTTCCCTTGAATTTGAGAAATGATAAAAGGCCCTGTCTAGAAAGCATCAAATTTCCCATGGTTGTCTTTCTTCTCTTTCAGTGCATCCCACTTCAAAACCAAGTCTCCAACCTGAAAATTATTTGTTTTTGCCTTCTTGTCAAAGGCTTCCTTGATCTTCTTTTGATGTGCTGCAGACTTTTCAACCAGTTGTTCTCGAATTTGATGTACCTCCGCCAAATCAGTGATCCTTCGTGCCATGTCTTCTCCCTCACTATGTTCTTCTTGTAGGAATTTTGCCACAGGGAGAGTTAACTGAATTGGGAATACAGCCTCAGTGCCATACACCAGCTTGAATGGAGAATTCCCTATGGATTTCTTAATGGTCACTCTGTCAGCCCACAGTGCATACTTGAGCTTAGAATCCCAATTCTTTTTGTTGTCCTCCAACAGCTTTTTGATTATCCTTATCAGGCTTTTATTTGAAGATTATGCTAGACCATTGCCTTGGGGATAATATGAGGTGGAATGAACCAGTTTAATACCCATTGAATCACACATTTCCACCAACTCTTTTGCCCTAAAGGCTACTACATTATCTGTGACCAATTTATGTGGGCAGCCAAATCTGGTAAAGGTATTTTCAATTAAAAACTTCATGACCACATTATGATCAGCCTTTCTGGTAGGGATTGCTTCAATCCACATAGTGAAATAATCAGTGGCTACTAATATCCATCTATGTTGGCCACTGGAATGTGGATTGATCTCTCCAATGAAATCCAAGCCCCACTACTGAAAAGGTCCCTTTGCATGTATTGGTTTTAAGGGCAGGGACTTCAACTGCTGCTTTCCTTCAAATCTTTGGCACCTGTCACAAGATTTAACAAATGAAAATGCATCAGAAAATAAAGTGGGCCAATAGTACCTAACTTTGAGGATCTTATGGGCAGTGGTTTTCCAATAATGGTGCCCTTCACACATGGTGGAATGAAACTGCTGCATGACTTCTATTGATTGTTCTTTGTCCAGACACCTTAAAAGAATTCCAGATGGATCCCTCCAATAGAGTAGATTTTTATTAATGCAGTATTTAGCTGCCCTAAGCTTTATCGTTCTGGCTTGACTTGTGCTTAAGCCTGGAGAGGTTTCTAGCTTCAGCAAGAATTTAACTTGCAGAATACCAATCATAAGAAGCTAGGTTTTCTTCCACTGACTACTTTCTCTCTGGTTCAGTTGCTTCCTCTTCTTCATCTGTCTGACCAATTTTTGCAATTGTGCACAGGAAATCAGTATCCAATGATCTGCAATTTTCTTCAGCCAATAACTTGGCCAGACCCTGACCTCTGACAATTTTGGTGGGCTTCAATTCTATATTAAATTCAATCATCTTTGCAATCCATTTGGCCCTTCTTCCATCAGCGTCAGGCTGTGTTAAGACATCTTTTATTGCAGCAGAGGGCACATATGCAATTATCTTGAATGCAGAATGTAAACTCTAAAAGCTTTCAAGGATTTGATAAGAGCATATGCTTGTTTTTCAATAATGTCATACCTCAGTTCAACATCGCTCAAGTTTTTGTTGAAAAATGCCACTGGATGCTCTGAACCTTCTTCATCTACTTGCAATAAAACTGCTGCAATGGTGTCTTCAGAGGCAAATGAGAATACATGGAACTCCTTGCTATAATATGGACTTATTAAAGTGGGAGCCTCCATAATAGCCTTCTTAATGGACTCAAAGGATTTCCTTGCTATATCAGTCCATTTGATCTCTAACCCCTTCTTCAACATGGAGGTAATATGCTTCACCAATTCTGCAAAATTTGGTATAAACCTCCTCACAAAATTAATCTTGCCCAGAAAGGACTAGATATCTTTCTTTGATCTCGGGACAGACAGGGTCCGTCTTGCTTTAACTTTTTCTAGGTCAATTCGGACACCTGTAGCAGAAACAACATGTCCCAACAGCTTGCCTTCTTCTAAAGCAAATTGTGATTTTTTAGGATTGACTGAAATCCCAAACCTCCTGCACTTCAAGAACACCTTCCTCAAATGTTGCAAATGGTCTTGATGGCTGCTGGAGTATACTGTTATGTCATCAAGGTAGATCAGGACAAAATTATCCTTCCCTCCCACAAATGCTATATCCATAGCTCTTTGAAAGGTGGCTCCAGCATTCATCGCCCAAAAGGCATCTTAGCATACATAAAAGTGCCCCAAGGAGTGGTGAATGCGGTCTTCTCTTGGTCATTTGGGTGCACAAAAATTTGATTAAACCCTGAAAATCCATCCAAGAAAGACATTACTTTGGCTCCTGAGACTTTTTGCAGCAAATGCTCCATCTTGGGTAGAGGATAGTTGTCTTTCTTAGAGCATTTGTTTAAGTTTCTGGAATCAACACACAGTCTGATTTCTCCACTTTTTTTGCTCACCAAAACCAAATTGGCTACCCATTTTGAATATCTAAGAGGGACTATGATTTTGGCAGCCAGCAATTTTTTAATTTCTTTTTCAATCAGAGGAAGGAGCAAAGGGTTTATTGGTCTCAACTTCTGTTTGAAAGGTATGGTGTCTTTCTCTAGAGGGATTTTATGTTAAATAATCTTTTTATCATAGGTTTTCAGGTCACTATATTCTGAGGCAAACACATCAGAAAATTGCTTCATTAAATTACAGTATTCAACATTTTGGGTAGCAGACAGATGGGTGGACAGATTTATATATCTAGGCTGACCTGGACTCCCTATATCATGCTTACAGACTGCAGATTGATCTTCTTTTTGGGCAGCCTTATAAGGCACATCATTCTGGTCAAACAGTCTTTCTAAAGGAATTAAACCCTTAGGAATATGATTGCTGGGAAGCTGGACAATGCTATCTTTGCCAATTTTATTTCTAAGCTGGGATTGGGGGCTTTCTTCCAAGGCTTCATTCTCTTGGTCAATTTGCATTTCAGAGAATTCATCAATGACTTGAAGGAACCTATTTAATTCATCATCATCTTCAAAAACTTTCCAATGGTGGACATTGTCAGGCAAGGATGGTCTGTATTTCATTTGGACTTCATAAACTAGTCTGGGAGGCATGGGAGGAATAAACATGCTAGTAGACACAGCAAGGGAATCAGCAAGCTGATTTTTGGCTCTAGGGATATATGAAATACATAAATTATCAAAGGAATCTTTGAGTCTCTATACCTCATCTTTGTATGCTTTCAGCCTTGGGTGCTTTTCCTGAAATGTTTTGTTTACTTGCTGAATGATCAAATTAGCATCTCTAAACACCTTTATGTTCCTGATTCCTCTATCCTTAGCTGCATTAAGGCCCAATAGCAGAGCCTCATACTCTGCTATATTGTTTGTGACTTGAAAATCCAACTTGAAAGACAGATGTGTGCTTTTTTTTTTGGAGATACTAGCACCACCCCTGCTCCTGCAGTCTCCCTGGAACATGCTCCATCAAAGAACATCTCCCAATCCTGACTTCCTTGCTCTTCCTCGGCCTGATTTTTTGGTTTCTTGAGCTGCATTGAGGCCTTCTGGGATTCTTCTATTTGGAGGATACATGCTCCAAAATCAGTGTCCACAGCATATACGGGATGATTAGTAGGATTCTTCTCGTCACTGATGATGTATGCCAGCTGTGCTTCTCTGTACAATCTCCTGCTTTCTCCTCCAAAAACTGGGATAGTAGCATAAGATAGATCATTCTGTAATGTCCCACCTAATCTCTTAATCCATCCTTTGGACAGTAGCATGCCAAACTTAGGAGGGACATCTGCTACCACAATATCCATCACCATACTCTTCATGTGTAGCTGAGTTAAGGTAATGGCCAGGTCTTTGATTAATCCTAGGCATTTCACTTTCCTTGAATCAAAAGAGAATAAATCATGATATGGTCTAGTGATATCAAGGACTAACTCTTCCATGATAGGTTTAGGCCTCAGATTGTGGCTGACCCCTGTGTCTAGCAGGCAATTGTGGAGGATTTTTTCATGAATGGTCAATGAAACATAAAATGATGGGGAATTATTATCAGTAGGTTCGATCATAGGGCTAAGCATAACTGCAGGCTTATCATATTGCAAATTGACAGATTCAGTGGAGGTTTGTGTGGTTTCCAGCTCAAGAGCTTCAAGGATAGGTTTTCTAAACACTTCACTCTTTAGCAACTCTACCAGAGGCACAAATTTTTTTAACTTCTGGACTTCTGACTCAAAGCTGAAAGAGGAAGGTAACTTATCAGAACCTCTTACCTCTTGAACTGGTGCTTTGAGGATAACTGGATCAACTGCTGGTCTTCTCTGTCTGATATTTTGTGACTCTGTTTGGACAGTAGCTCTTTGGGCAGGATTCTCCTTGACATTTTTTGTATTTGACCTCAGATTATATCTTTGCTGCTCCTCAATTTGTAGAACTGCCTCTCTGTCCCACTCCTAACTGTCTTGTTCTTGCAGTAATGATTCTTCATATGCAGCCAATGTCAAAAATGCAGCACTGCCTTTATCCTCCATGCAGTGAATTTCATCCTCTTCGAACTATTCCTCCTCCATGACTACATTTTGGAAAGGAGCTTTAACCTTTTGTTCTTCATTTGTTTCTTTACCCCTCTGAATAATTTGCAACTGTTCATTTGCTCTTTTGAACGGATTTGGATTTCTTGGAGCAAATGTGTTCTGCTGCCTTGTCTTTCTTGAATTCTGTTCAACCTTTAGCTTAGATACTTCAACAGCCAATGACTCTATCATCTTAGTCATTTTATCTAATTTAGGATCTGAAGATGAAGCAAAGGAAGAAGAAGCCTCACCTCTCTACCTCCTTCTGTGAACATGACTCTTTAGCTTTTATGCAGCCATAATATTGGATTCCACCTCTAGTGCTACATCTTGCATGTCGGCTAGAGTGGCACATCTTCTTTCTCTCAGTAATAGGCAGAAATCAGAGTCAAAAGGATTGGCATAAGTGAGTTTGGAAGAGGTGGGAGTAGGCTTTACCTCAACTGGTATCTTACTATAAATACGGTTAAATCTCTTATTAAAATCAGGCAATGATTCCCCCTTTTCCCTCTTCAGGTTACCAAACTCAGTATGATAATATAGAAAGTCTTTTTTATCTCCCCAGTGCTTCAAGAATGCATCATCCAACACCTCAATATCTATTATGGATCTATGGGGAAATTATTTGAACCACTTCCTAGCCTCACCATCAAGGCTCTGGACAAAAACTCTCATCCACACATCATCTTCACTGATATCCAGGTTATCAGCATAACTATAAAAAGATTCAAGGTGTTCTTCAGCAGTTACTCCCTCTGTGCCAGTGAACTTAGGCATATATTTTTATATTCACCTGTAGGCATGGCATTCAAAGGAGAAGTAAAAACCAAGGGTCCATACCTAGCAACAATAATTATTTCCATCTTCGTAGGTGCTTGCTATCCTGCCATGACTGGGGTATGTGGAAGGACACTGGCAAATTGAATGGTAGGGGCTAAGGAAATAGATGACAGAAACGAAGGGAATTAATGGACTGTATGGGAGGCCTTCTTTGGACCAAGATCCAAAGGGGAACTAACTGAACAAGGAGCTTTATTAATCTCTGAAAGAGTTTCTTTACTGACAGTGCTGGGCTCTAAATCTTCAAACTGTATATCCTCAGCTATAACCTTATCTTTCAGAGATGCATAAATTTTCTTGGGCTTACCTGATCCTGATGCTCCTTTCTGTGATGTTTTCTTCAACTTGACAATCTTCTCAGGGTCAGGCACTGGGTCAGCTGGTGATTTCTGAGGATTTCCTCGAGTATGTCTCATGAACTGAGCCAGGACTATACTGTGGAGTCGCCAAAGGTTGGTCTTCCTCCAGTGGAGTCGCCAGATAGATGATTACAACTAGAAATGTGCCCAGACTTTGTCTATCATCAAAATCTAGAACTGTGTCATTCTCCCAGGGAAGCTAAGCTTCAATCTCCTCTCCCTGGCAACGGCGCCAATTAATTTTATCACCCCAAGAAACTCTTCTAGGTTGTATCTCAGAGATGCTCGGGAACATTACAAACTCAACAAAAGTGTTGGAAATGGATGAATGGAAGGAATGATGCTTGTTCAAGCCAGATAACCACTTCTACTATGCTTAACTCCAGACATGGGTGAACACCCCTAGACTACAAGGCTTTAGACTACCAATTACTCACAGTTTGAGGATTAAGTGAACATGGAGAATACTGACCACACCAGCAGATGCACAAGACCATGTGATGGCTGACTGCAACTAGTAAAGAGGTCTGCAAATCTATTTCCTAATGCACAGACAGGATGACAGCTCTTTGGCACTAAGCAAATAGAAACCTGCATAGCACATTCAATGATACATACTAGATTCTAACATAGAGGTGGGATGACAACCCCTCTAATGCTAAACATCAAGAGCACATGAAAAATACATAATAGGCACAACCTAGAACAGAGTAGAAATGGAAAGTGAGCAATTAACAACAAAAGAAGCTTGCATTAGCTGAAAATGAAGACCAGACGCTACAAGTATCACAGTAGTTACAATCTCCAGAATTTGAACCTTACATCAAAACTACAACCATCAACCTTCAATGCATCTTGTTTCTGGGTATATATAGAGGTTGATTACAAAATGTTCTTCTATCCTATGCGTGGAGGGGTCATAATGGACCATCAACTGCATTAACTATCTCAAAGAGTCTTTGTTGCAATATGCCTGCTTTAATGAACAAAATTGGCCTTTTCTGCTGCTCGGTTGTCCTTCCTGAACGGGTGGAGTGTTGTACAGAAGAAGTTCCATAACTGATAAATGATTTAGCTGCTCGAGGCTGGTCCTTTTTCGCTCGGCCATTCTGCTTCTTGAATGCAGTGGTTGAGGATCTGCCACAAACGGTACCGGGAACTGATTAAGCTCGTCCTTTGGGTGCACAGAGCAGTTAAGGAGCGTGGACTTCATGGCGGGTGGACATACTGAATGGAGGAATAGGGCTGACCATCATATTGCACAGATGGACGATGGATACAGCGCGACAGGGGCTATCGGGAAGGTAGGGTGGAAGACAATCGCAGGCCGTTGGATGAAACAGATGAACCGTGGCGATTTGGTTCGCAGATGTCAAAAGGTGATATGAGGGTGAAATGAATGAGGGCTGTTGGATCTCATGCGGTAAGATCCAATGATGATTAGGAGCTGAAGATGCACGAGGGTTTAACAACCGAGGAAAAATGGTTTGAGCGGTGGGCGGTATTCCCCGCACCACTTATGGGAGGGAGGCGGTAAACGTACACGGCAGCGCGATCCCATTCATTAGTCGATGCGTGGCCGATGGGACAGGCGGGAAACTGCTTTCCCCGTGGGTTAACAAGTGGGCAGCTCGCGTGATCGGGAAGTGCGAATGCCGTCGGATTGGGAGGTGGACGATCAACCGACAGGGTTTAACGCACATGTTTTGTGTGATTGATGTGACAGGGAAAGCACCGGATTGGCGGATAGCGTTTGTTTTAGAGGCGCATGGTTATATGACAGCAGTTATATGACAGTTTAAACTCGACGCTCGGGAGTTAAACAAAAATGGGTTTATGCCAAATTTTGGAGTAAAACAGGGATAATGGGAGTTATGGGAGTGTAGGAAAAATGAAGGAGGAGGAGGAAACGGATTGCTGCGGGCTCCCTGCTTGCTAAAAACACATGGCCATGCTAGTATTTTGGTCCTCCAAATGCGCAAGTACATAGCAGAGCTAACAATTATCACAGCCTATCAGCCAGATAAATTTTCAAAATTCATTTTCATGTTCTACAAGTTTTATTTTTCAAACATTATCATATTATAAATCAAATAGTATACACCAAAAAAAAACAAAAAATCTCGAAAAAAAATGGAACATATATTTGTTCACAATTCAAAATCAAGGAAACTAAAAAAAATAAACAATGCCTCTTGCTTCACTTGATAGAAACCTCAATTATCTTAGACTTCATAGTAAGCCTAACATGGCACAATAAGAATCAGAAACCTCTCCACACACGAAGCAAATATGCCTTTGCAATTAGCATCCTTAGGAAGCTTGAATTTCCTGAAGAGTTTATGGTTTTTGTTTACTTCTAGTTTTTCATGCTTTCACTTTCCTCCCTAGCATTTTATCACCAGCCCCTTCTTGTCCTAAGGGTGTAACAAATGGGGAGAAAATATATTCTCCTAGTATAATGGATGGGGAGAAACTGGGAAAAAATATTGAAGTAAAGTTTGAATAACTCCTATATATTAAATTATTAAAAAATTATCTAATTTTATCATTTATCAAATAAAATTTATATATTTTTTATTCTCAATAAAAATTTGACATATTTTTAGAATTTATTAAATACTTTAAAACATAATATGAATTATGTATTTAAAATATACATTGAATTTATATAAATTTATACTTAATGTAAATTTAATATATTAATTAAACTTATGTTTTAATAAAGTTAAATAGCATTATTCCCATTTTATCAATTTTACATATTGAATTTATATTTCAATTAATTAATCAAAATAAACATTTACATAGTTCAAATTTTATTTCTAAAAATTTCATACAAAAAATTATAAATAAAAATATTTTTAATTTTGTTAGGCTTTAAGCTTCTGTGGCGGTTATTTGGAGTAGAATGATCCGGATATTATTTAGAGGACGCCAGAATTATTGCAAGAGAGGATCATTATCAAAAGAGGAAAATCAAAGAGGCTATCAAAATTATGAAATTTCCTCAAACCTCAATAGGGACAATGGAAGTGAGATTAGTGGAAACTGGCTCCCCTGATTAGACAGATAAATCCCTCCAGATCTTTTGCGGCGTAGTATCACTGGTTTCTCCCTCCTCGTTCCTTAGTTAATAGTTGTCTTAATTGAGAGCTGTCTTAGTGATTAATATTAACAAACCAACATAACAAAAATAAAATTTATTCTAGTGACTATAGATTATAGTCACAATAGTTTTTAAAAATTAACATTTTCAGAGAGAAAAATTATAAATTAATCAAATAATCTACTTCTTTATTAATTAGATACTTAGGGTTTTAATTATCTATAAACAAATAAAATTAATCTAGATAACTAATATAAAAAAATAGAAAATTATAGTTTTAATGGTTTTTAAAATTAACTAAGGTTTTATTAGTCAAGGATCGAAGCATGCTCGGCTTTGAAATCTTCTCATCTAGAAGAAATATGGAAAGTAAAGCAGTCCAAGAAGTTCAGTAAGCTCTCGGAGAAATTCATCTCACAACCTAATGAGTCTAGTTGCTTTCGTGGTCCTTCTAGAAGAAGAATTAATTCTAATCAAATCTCTGCTCTCTGATCTTGGGTTGACGGTGTTTCTCACCCTTCTGCCATCGAAGGTGAAGCTGGAACAATCTCGTATTCACTGGGTCAGATTCCCTCAGGTTTGTTGTCTGTTAAACCTTCTTTGGTTTCTCCTGGTTTCAAGAATAGTGGAAGTGGTTCTATTAATATTAATATTCAATTAAATAATAATAATAATAATAATTGGTTTAATAGTAATACTAATAATAGTGATTATATTTTCACCTCACATAACAATAATAATAATAATAATAATAATAATAATAATAATATCACTGGACGTAATATTTAATAATATTATTATTGAGGTTAGTGACACTGTTTTCAATTCTGATAATTGTAATAATAATAGGATTCGTAATAAAACTCTAAGATTGAATCATATTGGTTGCTCTAATTTTCTTTCCTCTTCTAGTAATAGGGTTGTCAATCTTTCTAGCTTTTCTTTTGATCCCCCTGTCTTTAGTCTTTTGGCGAAAGGTTTAAATTTTTCTCTTGCTCCTAGAAAGATCCCACTCGACGATATCATCTGTGACATTTAATATGGTATTAGAGACTTACCGGATGTCACTAAAGATATCATTCGTCAAGACTGTGTCGTTGTCGTTAGAAAGGAAAAGCCCCCCAAGAATAGCATAAGCGAACCTAAGTTTGATGCTTTCAAATCGTTAAACGATAATAAGAATATTGTTGTTCTCAAAGCCAACAAAGGTGGTGCTGTGGTTATTCTTGATAAATATGATTACCGTCGTATGATGTTGGACCACCTCCATAATAGCGGGAGCTACAGGAAACTCAACAAGGATCCTCTCAAGAAGATTTCCAAAAGTGTGGCTCTTGCTATAAAGGCTAGTAGCTCGGTCAACTCGTTCGGAGATAAGCTTATTGAAAGTTTCCCTCTTACCCCCAGAATCTATGGTCTTCCAAAGATTCATAAGGAAGGGGCTCCTCTGAGACCCATTGTTAACATGATAGGTGGGCCAACTTATCTTCTTGTTAAATAAGCCCAGAAGCTTAAGCCCCTTATTGGCCATATAGAATCCTTCGTCAAGGACTCTGCATCATTTGTTAATGAGTTAAAGATTTTCAAGCTTGATCCAGATGAAAAGCTTGTGAGATTCGATGTGGTCTCTCTCTACACTAATATCCCTATCAACGAGGCCATCGAATTCATCAAGCACATCACAGATCTTGATACAACTTATTTAGTTGGTATTTGTCTTCTACTTTCTTTTCATTCGATGAGGAATTCTACGAGAAAAATTGCGGTGTCGCCATGGGTTCCCCCCTCTCCCCTGTGGTAGCTAATATATTCATGGAGGATTTTGAATCAAAGGCCTTAGCCTCTTCTCATCTTCTGCCTAAGTTGTGGAAGAGGTTTGTGGATGACACTTTTGTCATCTGGTCCCATGGTAAAGAAAAGTTGGAACTATTTTTCCTCCATCTTAACAATCAATCTAGTTCTATAAAGTTTACCATGGAATTTGAATGTAATGGTAATCTTCCCTTCCTTGACGTCATCCTCTCAAGGAATGATAATGGCTCTTTCTCTCATCAAGTATATCGTAAGAAAATTCATACAGAACAATATATTCATGCTAATTCTCATCATTTCCCAGCTCAAAATCTTGGTGTTCTCAACACCTTAGCAACTATAGGTTTAAGAGTTTCTGATGAGAACCATCTCAAGGAAGAGAAAGAACATCTCCTAAGTGTTTTATTTAATAATGGGTATAGTAGACACCAATGTACTAAGGCTTTCCTCAGAGCTGAAAAAGGTCCTAGTACTAAGAAAGATACCAAGGATTGATTTTCTGGTGTTCATCTTCCTTTTATCCAAGGGACCACTAACAAGATTTCAAGGATCCTAAGGAAGCATAAGGTGGCTTCAAGCTTTCAGCTTTTAAATACCATACGGAGCTCCCTTAGATTTGTAAAAGACCCAGTGGACCCCAAGAATATGAAGGGTGTTTACGTTATCCCATGCTCTTGTGGGACTCCCCACATTGGTGAGATTGGTCGCTTGCTTAATCAAAGGATTTGTGAGCATGCTGCTGACATCAAGCATGGTAGGACCCGCTCCTCTGCTTTGGCGGAGCATGCAGATAAATCTAAGCATCACATCTGCATTGAGGAGGCCGAAGTCATTACTAAGGTTGGTCATTTTCATCATCGAAAATTGAGGGAGGCCCTAGAAATTGAAAAAAAAACCCAATAATTTGAATAGAGATGATGGTTGGAATATTAGTAGAAGTTGGGTCTTTGTCTTGTCCTCCTAATTTTTATTTTTTTTAATCTATATAGGTATTGGCATCCTTTTTATAGTATTTGTTGTTGATTTATTCTTCATTAGAGTTTATTTTCTTGATCCTTCGTGTTTTTATGTATTTTATCACCCCATTCGTTCTTAACTCCTTTTAGTATTTTTATTATTTGTGTAATGGGTCTGAGCCCCATATTTTATTGTTGACCCCGTTTTATTGATTATTTTTCTTTGGATATATATATATATATATATATATATATATATATATATATGTTTATGTTTTTATTTACTTATATATATATATATATATATATATATATATATATATATATATATATATATATATATATATATATATATATATATATATATATATATATTTATTTATTTACTTGTGTATATTTTTGTTCTATTTTATTTACTTTTCCATTATTAATTTTATTTTATTTCCATTAGTTATTTTATTTATCAAATGATCTCGATTAGGGCCTTTACTCATTTTTATAATTTTTTACTCCCTTCCTTTAAAGTTTGACTTTGATTATTTATTTATTTATTTAAAAAACTAGCCGTTTAATATAGCAGTTACTTATTAATATATTTTTAATAAATTAATAAACTAATATCACAGTTTAAATATTATTTTTCAAAAATTAATAATATTTGGTTTTAATAAATTAATTTAAATATTATTTTTCAAAAACTAATTGTTTAATATAGCCGTTACATATTAATATTTTAATAAATTAATAAACTAATATCATTATTTAGATATTATTTTTCAAGAACTAGTAATATTTGGTTTTAATAAATTAATTTAAATATTATTTTCCAAAAACTAGCCATTTAATATAGTTGTTACCTATTAAGATTTTTAATAAATTAATGAAATAATATCATTATTTAAATATTTTTCAAAAACTAGCCATTTAATATAGCCGTTACATATTAATATTTAAAAGTAGGTCTTTCCCCTTTTGAGAGCCTAGCTATGATTAGGTTTCTGTTGTACAAGCACAAACTCAATAACATACACGATCATAGACTTTCTGAGCTAGCTTTAAATTCCAGCCAAAACCACCTAAGGCTCAATCGGGGGTGGCATAAAGACACAAGGGCCTGGTTAAACTATTGGGAGATCAACGAAAATGATGCATTGCAAAACATTAATAATAGTAAAGATATTGTTACTTCTAAGTTCAAAGAAAAAATGTGGTGTGAGAAAGATTTAGTGGCTAAAAGAAAATTAAGTTATTATAAGAAGGTCATCAACCCCACCCTAAAAGATCAAAGTATCTCTCTATTTTAACTAGCTCAAAGAAGAAAATTAATATAGCAAAGATTAGAACGAATTCTCATGAGCTCCATAGTGAAACAGGTCATTGGGCAGTTCCTAAAACACCATGGATGGAAAGGATCTGCCATATATGTGAGAATGGGAACATCAAGGATGAAAACCACTTCCTCTTAGAGTGCCCCGCGTACAACCACATTAGATCTCAGTTTCACAATCTTTGTTACAATACTGACCTTCCTAGCCTTTTACAATGTCAAAATTATAGTGAGCTTGGGAGGCTTCTCTCCAAGCTTTTTGAGCATAGGAATAAAATCTTAAATCAAAAGAAATAATTTGTTTCTTTAGGTCCGATAGACCAATGTTTGGTCTCAGCGGACGTTAACCATCATCATCATCATCATCATCAAATTAATAAACTAATATCATTATTTAAATATTATTTTTCAAGAACTAGTAATATTTGTTTTTTTTTTTTTTTTTTTTTTTTTTTTTTTTTTTTTGAGGAAAAACCTGTGAACAGATTTGAAACCAACGTTTTGGACTAGCTTAGTGAGTCCATCATCAGGGCAATGAGATTTGTTTTTGAGAAGAGAGAGCGTGAAAATTACGGAGCTTATTAATAGTTATTTGAAAAATATTGCTGTTGTCTTCATTAGTAGTCGGCTTATGAATGGTATTTTAATTAATACTTATTTAATTTATTTATTTAGATAGCTATTTATTATATTTATTTATTTAGTTATAATTTTATTATATTATTCTTTATTTATATATATATAATTTATTATTTAAATTTCAAATAAAATAACTCTATTATCTATTTATTATTATTTTTATTGATTATGGTTAACGTCCGCTGAGACCAAATAATGGTCTATCGGACCTAAAGAAACAAATTATCTATTTTGATTTAAGATTTTATTCCTATGCTCAAAAAGCTTGGAGAGAAGCCTCCCGAGCTCACTATAATTTTGACATTGTAAAAGGCTAGGAAGGTCAGTATTGTAACAAAGATTGTGAAACTGAGATCTAATGTGGTTATACGCGGGGCACTCTAAGAGGAAGTGGTTTTCATCCTCGATGTTCCTATTCTTACATATATGGCAGATCCTTTCCGTCCATGGCGTTTTAGGAACTGCCCAACGACCTGTTTCACTATGGAGCTCATGAGAATTCGTTCTAATATTTGCTATATTAATTTTCTTCTTTGAGCTAGTTAAAATAGAGAGATACTTTTGATCTTCTAGGGTGGGGTTGATGACCTTCTTATAATAACTTAATTTTCTTTTAGCTGCTAAGTCTTTCTCACACCACATTTTTTCTTTGAACTTAGAAGTAACAATATCTTTAATGTTATTTATGTTTTCCAATGCATCATTTTCGTTGATCTCCCAATAGTTTAACCAGGCCCTTGTGTCTTTATGCCACCCTCGATTGAGTCTTAGGTGGTTTTGGCTAGAATTTAAAGCTAGCTTAGGAAGTCTATGATCGTTTATGTTACTGATTTTGTGCTTGTACAACAGAAACCTAAGCATAGCTAGGCTCTCAATAGGGGAAAGACCTGCTTCTATAAGGAGAATAGGGTAGGGTGTATTACTTTTAATTTTCAAGTTATAAGTTATAAAACGCTTCTGGATTTTCTCAATCTTTCTCCATGATTCTCTGGAGATGCTGCAACCCTAAACCTCACAGCCATATAAGATAACAGGAGTGACTAAAGTTTCAAAGAGGAACTTCTTTTTATCCCACATTACAAGGTTTGCAATTTTACAATTATTTTTAAGACCATAGTAAGCTTTCCACCCCCCATTAATCCTTTTCTCAATGCTATGGTTCCAGTTGAGCTTGTGATGAATATCAATTCCTAGGTACTTGTAAGAATACACTTCCTCCAAGTTATTATTGTCATACATAAAATTAGCGTAAGTGTCCTTCTTGGATTTGATAATCATAACTTTTGTTTTGTCAGTGTTAACAGTCATACCCATGGTAGAGCAGAAATCCTTAAGAAGCCTGAGTTGCTTATTAAGATCAGATGGGCACCTTACCAAAAGAACAATATTGTCAGCATAAAGAAGAAGGATGACGACTATCCCAGCTAAGATCATGCCATCACATCCTGCTTCCTCTAAATAGCCTTCGAGCTTATCGATGTAAATGCCAAATAGGGTAGGGGAGAGGGGGAAACCTTGTTTAACTCCGATGTTACACTTAATATCTTTCGACCACCCTTCATTGCTCTTTCGCTTGGCAATTACATTCTCGTATAACCTTATAGCGGCAGCTCTCAACTCGAGAGGAACCTTTAGCTCTTCTAATCTATTCCAAAGGTTGGATCTAGGAACCATATCGAAAGCCTTTCTAAAGTCCACAAAGCAACAAAATAAATTGGATTTATCATTACGACATTCCTCCGCAATGATCCTAAGCGTAACAAGGTGGTCTGTTGTTGAGTGATGCCTTCTGAAACCTGCTTGGCCTTTAGCCTGCTTACCTTCACTTTCAAGCCATATGCTTAACTTTTTTTCCAAAATACTACCATATAACTTGGCTAAGAGAGGGCTGATCATAATTGTTCGATAATTAGAGGGGTTATTTGTATCCCCACTTTTAAAAATAGGGATAATGAGGCTCTCAGTCCAAGGTTTAGGGAACCCTTGCTTGACTGCTTGATTGAAAAGCTTGTGGATGTGGGGGATGAGGATAGGACCTCCAATTTTTAAGATTTCCACTTGGTAACCTTCAATGTCCTTAGCTTTCCCATTAGCAAGGCGATTAACCCCAAACTTAATGTCTTCTAAAGAGAAAACTTCTTTCGTTGTGAGAAGAGTTTCCAAATTATCCATGACATTTGGAGATTCATAAATCTTTTTAAGATAGGAATTCCAATCGCAAAGAGCAATTTTATTATTATCCTTAGTCTTCCTAGTTAGAATCTGCCTCCAAAATTTCTTAGGAGCTACCTTAGAGAGGTGTAAGAGATTCTCCTGTCTTTGATGAATGTACTGCCTCTTTTTCCTTTTAGTTAGGGCTTTGTATATTTTTATCTTGTCCATTTTAAGAGATTCATCAACAGCTTCCTTAATTGCTCTCCTTGCACTTTTACAATCTTTGTCATACCATGGATTGGTTTTGCTATTTCTTTTATTATTTGAAACTTCAATCGAGAACTTGTTAATAGAATATGAGAGGGTTGTAGTAAAATTATGATAGAGGTATTATATGTTGTCTATATTAGATAAAGGAAGCAAATTAGTTTTTAATTCATTTAGAAAGACATCTTTTTTATTTCTATCAAATATTAAGTTCTTTTGGCTATAAGTATTATTTTCTATGGGAACTCTATGCATGACAAAATTGAGAGTTATAAGTAAAGACCTATGATCAGAGTCAGGTTCATGGTCGTTTAAGATGTCAAAATTTATTATTTCGTTGTATAATGGGAGATTGGAAATAACATAGTCTACCACGCTGCTACCAAGCCCATGGATGCAGGTCATCTTGCTAGAATTGGGCGACTTCTTTAGACCGTTGCAAATTATGAGATCCTGAGCACTACAGAGCTTGACTAGCTCCGACCCAAACAAATTTTCCCCGAGATCTTCAGAGTTCCTTTTGTACCTGCTAGCCAGAGTAGGGTCTTCATCTAACCAAAGAGGATTAGGGTTGGAATGATTGCTTAGAATAATAGCTTGGTTGTTTGAAGTTCGAGTATTAAAGTCACCTATTAAAAGGATATTACCGTCATTCCTTAGGCTAGAAATATCATTCTCTAAACCATTGTAAGGGTTAGTTTTATCTAGATTCTTCTTCTTATAGAAGTTAGAATTAATGGGGGCAAAATAACATATTGCTATGTAGGACTTTTTATTATTAATGTCTTTGATCTCTATCCAACTATATTGGTTGTGAGGGTTGTTTTTATAAATCCTAATATGGGGGGAGATGTTCTTCTTAATGTAACAAGCTATTCCCCCAATGCCTCTACGAGAGGAATAGATTATTATTATTATCATTATTATTTATTTATTTATTGATTTATTTTTATTTATTTATTATAAATAAAAAATAATTTAATAAATACCTATTTATTTAGATAGGTATTTATTTTATTTATTATATATTGTTATCGTTAATTTATTTGGTTATAATTTTATTATATTATTGTTTATTTATATATATATATCTATATATATATATATAATTTATTATTTATATTTTTAATAAAATAAATCTATTACTTATAAATTATTATTTTTAATAAGTACAGATTTGTTTAGATAGGTATTTATTATATTTATTATTATTTATATATTTAGTTATAATTTATTATATTATTGTTTATTTATATGATGATGATGATGATGGTGGTTAACGTTTAGTTAACCATCATCATCATAGTTAATGATATAGTTTATTATTTAAATTTCAAATAAAATAAATCTATTATTTATTTATTATTATCATTGTTATTATTTATTAATTGCTTTTATTTATTTATTATAAATGAATAAAAATAAATTAATAAATACCTATTTAATTAGATAGGTTTTTATTATATTTATTATATATTATTATTGTTTATTTATTTGGTTATAATTTTATTATATTATTGTTTATTTATATATATTTATTTGGTTATAATTTTATTATATATATATATATATATATATATATATATATAATTTATTATTTATATTTTTAATAAAATAAATCTATTATTTATTTATTATTATTAATATTATTATTATTATTTTTATGGTTAATATTTATTAATTATTTATTATAAGTGAATAAAAATAAATTAATAAATACTTATTTATTCAGATAGGTTTTAATTATATTTATTATATATTATTATTGTTTATTTATTTGGTTATAATTTTATTATATTATTGTTTATATATATATATATATAATTTAATTTGTTATTTAAATTTCAAATAAAATAAATCTATTATTATTTATTTATTTTTATTTATTTATTATTATTATTATACTTATTATTTATTATATATTTATTATTATTATTATTATTATGATTATATATTTATTAATTATTATGATTATTGTTTTTTTATTTTATTTAATAGGGGTTTCCAGGTATCACTTAATTTTAGACCATCATATCTATTCATATTATTGGAGGATTTTTCGATTTCAATTGCTTCTTTTACTCTTCTTTTTAAATAATGGTCTTCTTTATGAATTAATTTTCCTTGTTCCATGCAAATATAATGTGAGGAGGAACAAGCATGCTCAGCTAGCCCAGATTTTTCTGACCTATTTCTTGAGATGTCATTAATATGCTCTTTTAGCCTAATGCCAAAGGATCTCCCTGTTTCACCTATATATACTTTGCAACAAGAGCAAGGAATTGAGTATACCCTTTTGTGATCAGTGGCATTTCCTTTGTCTGCTTTTAAAATTATGATGTTCTTATTCTTCTTGATGTTTTTTAAAGCTATAGCTGTCTTCCTTACCAATTTTCTGCGTTTGAGAAGATTTGAAGCAGAAGTCAGCGTTACCCAAGATTTTAAGTTTTCTAGATTTCTTTGATAAGATATAATTGAAGATCCTTTCAGCTTTGGCGAAGGTGAAGGCATCCAAGATTTGCGAGAGATCAGAACGAAGAGCTGATGCTAGCACGAGATGCAATCTCAAAAGTTTTTCAGAAATTTTAATTAATAGGACTCTGGTAAATTTGATTTCATGTTTGATGAGGGTTTTACTGAGATAATTGAAGACAGAGATGTTCCTACCTCGTTTAAGGGGATGGTTACATTTGGCGAAGTTTGGAATGAGGTTTTTATCCCTACATTCTTTTAGAAATATGAGATTTGACATACTTCTAGCTCTCGAGATTCTCATCTTCTCAAAATTTAAAGCATTGTTCATTATGTCCCTTCCATGGTGTGACTTAATGGTGTTCCATACAAGCTGATAGATTATTTTTTTTTTTTGAAGAAAAACCTGTGAACAGAATTGAAACCAACGTTTCGAACTAGCTTAGTGAGTCCATCATCAGGGCAATGAGATTTGTTTTTGAGAAGAGAGAGCGTGAAAATTACGGAGCTTATTAATAGTTATTTGAAAAATATTGCTGTTGTCTTCATTAGTAGTAGACTTATGAATGGTATTTTAATTAATACTTATTTAATTTATTTATTTAGATAGCTATTTATTATATTTATTAATATTTATTTAGTTATAATTTTATTATATTATTCTTTTTATATATATATATATATATATATATATATATATATATATATATATATATATAGATATATATATAATTTATTATTTAAATTTCAAATAAAATAACTCTATTATCTATTATAATTTATTATATTTATTATTTATTATATTTATTATTTATTATATTTATTATATATTATTATTATTTATATATTTAGTTATAATTTTATTATATTATTGTTTATTTTTATATATAGTTTATTATTTAAATTTCAAATAAAATAAATCTATTATTTATTTATTATTATCATTGTTATTATTTATTAATTTATTAATTGTTTTTATTTATTTATTATAAATGAATAAAAATAAATTAATAAATATCTATTTAATTAGATAGGTTTTTATTATATTTATTATATATTATTATTGTTTATTTATTTGGTTATAATTTTATTTTATTATTGTTTATTTATTTTTATTTATTTATTATAAATAAATAAAAATAATTTAATAAATACCTATTTATCTAGATAGGTATTTATTATATATTATTATTGCTTATTTATTTGGTTATAATTTTCTTATATAATTGTTTATATATATATATATATATATATATATATATATATATAATTATTTGTAATGAGTACCTATTTGTTTAGATAGGTATTTTAATTTTATTATATAATTGTTTATATATATATATATATATATTTTTTTTAATAAAATAAATCTATTATTTATATATTATTATTTGTAATGAGTACCTATTTGTTTAGATAGGTATTTATTATATATTATTATTATTTATATATTTGGTTATAATTTTATTATATATATATATATATATATATATATATATATATATATATATATATATATATTATTTAAATTACAAATAAAATAAATCTATTGTTGTTGTTGTTGTTGTTATTATTATTATTTTTATTTATTTATTATAAGTGAATAAAAATAAATTAATAAATACCTATTTATTCAGATAGGTTTTAATTATATTTATTATATATTATTACTGTTTATTTATTTGGTTATAATTTTATTTTATATATATATATAATTTGTTATTTAAATTTCAAATAAAATAAATCTATTATTATTATTATTATTATTATTATTTATTTATTTCTTTCTTTTTATTTATTTATTATTATTATTATATTTATTATTATTATTATTATTAGATATTTATTAATTATTATGATTATTTCTTTTTTATTTTATTTAATAGGGGTTTCCAGGTATCATTTAACTTTAGACCGTCGTCTCTATTCATATTATTGGAGGATTTTTCGATTTCAATTGCTTCTTTTACTCTTCTTTTTAAATAATGGTCTTCTTTATGAATTAATTTTGCTTGTTCCATGCAAATATAATGTGAGGAGGAACAAGCATGCTCAGCTAGCCCAGATTTTTCTGACCAATTTCTTGAGATGTCATTAATATGCTCTTTTAGCCTAATGCCAAAGGACCTCCCTGTTTCACCTATATATACTTTGCCACAAGAGCAAGGAATTGAGTATACCCCTTTGTGATTAGTGGCATTTCCTTTGTCTGCTTTTAAAATTATGATGTCCTTATTCTTCTTGATGTTTTTTAAAGCTATAGCTGTCTTCCTTACCAATTTTCTGCATTTGAGAAGATTTGAAGCAGAAGTCAGCCTTACCCAAGATTTTAAGTTTTCTGGAT
The DNA here is from genome assembly GCA_031772625.1 of Pinus tabuliformis. Lineage (NCBI taxonomy): Eukaryota > Viridiplantae > Streptophyta > Pinopsida > Pinales > Pinaceae > Pinus > Pinus tabuliformis. The sequence goes on from CM062818.1 coordinate 2,062,070,023, forward strand.
TTCTTTGATAAGATATAATTGAAGATCCTTTCAGCTTTGGCGAAGGTGAAGGCATCCAAGATTTGCCAGAGATCAGAACGAAGAGCCGATGCTAGCACGAGATGCAATCTTAGAAGCTTTTCAGAAATTTTAATTAATAGGACTCTGGTAAATTTGATTTCATGTTTGATGAGGGTTTTACTGAAATAATTGAAGACAGAGATGTTCCTACCTAGTTTAAGGGGATGGTTACATTTGGCGAAGTTTGGAATGAGGTTTTTATCCCTACATTCTTTTAGAAATATGAGATTTGACATACTTCTAGCTCTCGAGATCCTCATCTTCTCAAAATTTAAAGCATTGTTCATTATGTCCCTTCCATGGTGGGACTTAATGGTGTTCCATACAGGCTGATAGAATTTTTTTATTTTTTTATTTTTTTATTTTTTTGAAGAAAAACCTGTGAACAGATTTGAAACCAACGTTAGCCTATTAATAGTTATTTGAAAAATATTGCTGTTGTCTTCATTAGTAGTCGGCTTATGAATGGTATTTTAATTAATACTTATTTAATTTATTTATTTAGATACCTATTTATTATATTTATTAATATTTATTTATTTAGTTATAATTTTATTTTATATATATATATATATATATATATATATATATATATAATTTATTATTTAAATTTCAAATAAAATAACTCTATTATTTTTTTTTCCACTGGAAAAATCCGTAATATTTCATTAATATGAAAAATTACATATGTAGATGCCTTTCGCATATGCCATAGTCTCTGTACATCTATACATTTTACAAAAATTTCTAGATTTTGCTGTTCGGTTATACCACGCAGGGTATTACTGTTAGAGATGTTTTTAAAATTATAGCCTTTTCGACATCCATCACTCTCTTACAAAAAAGAGCTATCAAAATAATGCTCTTTATTATTATTATTATTTATTATTTCTATTATTATTATTATTATTATTATTATTTATTTATTTATTATAAATAAAAAATAATTTAATAAATACCTATTTATTTAGATAGGTATTTATTTTATTTATTATATATTATTATTGTTAATTTATTTGGCTATAATTCTATTATATTATTGTTTATATATATATATATATATATATATATATATAATTTATTATTTATATTTTTAATAAAATAAATCTATTACTTATAAATTATTATTTTTAATAAGTACATATTTGATAGGTATTTATTATATATTATTATTATTTATATATTTAGTTATAATTTTATTATATTATTGTTTATTTATATATATAGTTTATTATTTAAATTTCAAATAAAATAAATCTATTATTTATTTATTATTATTTATTTTTTATTATCATTGTTATTATTTATTAATTTATTAATTGTTTTTATTTATTTATTATGAATGAATAAAAATAAATTAATAAATACCTATTTAATTAGATAGGTTTTTATTATATTTATTTTATATTATTATTGTTTATTTATTTATATTTATTTGGTTATAATTTTATTATATAATGGTTTATATATATATATATATATATATATATAATTTATTATTTATATTTTTAATAAAATAAATCTATTATTTATATATTATTATTTATAATGAGTACCTATTTGTTTAGATAGGTATTTATTATATTTATTTTATATTATTATTATTTATATATTTGGTTATAATTTTATATATTATTGTTTATTTATATATATATATATATATAGTTTATTATTTAAATTACAAATAAAATAAATCTATTATTTATTTGTTATTATTATTATTTTTATTATTTATTAATTATTTTTATTTATTTATTATAAGTGAATAAAAATAAATTATATATTATTATTATATTATTGTTTATTTATATATATATAATTTATTATATATATTTTTAATAAAATAAATCTATTACTTATAAATTATTATTTTTAATAAGTACATATTTGTTTAGATAGGTATTTATTATATTTATTATATATTATTATTATTTATATATTTAGTTATAATTTTATGATGATAATGATGATTATATTATTGTTTATTTATTTATACCTATTTATATATATTTATTTGGTTATAATTTTATTATATAATTGTTTATATATATATATATATATATATATATATATATATATAAACAATTTATTATTTATATTTTTAATAAAATAAATCTATTATTTATATATTTGGTTATAATTTTATATATTATTGTTTATTTATATATATATAGTTTATTATTTAAATTACAAATAAAATAAATCTATTATTATTATTATTATTATTATTATTATTATTTATTAATTTATTAATTATTTTTATTTATTTATTATAAGTGAATAAAAATAAATTATATATTATTATTATATTATTGTTTATTTATATATATATAATTTATTATTTATATTTTTAATAAAATAAATCAATTACTTATAAATTATTATTTTTAATAAGTACATATTTGTTTAGATAGGTATTTATAATATTTATTATATATTATTATTATTTATATATTTAGTTATAATTTTATTATGATGATGATGATGATGATGATTAACGTCAGCTGAGACCAAATAATGGTCTATCAGACCTAAAGAAACAAATTATCTATTTTGATTTAAGATTTTATTCCTATGCTCAAAAAGCTTGGAGAGAAGCCTCCCGAGCTCACTATAATTTTGACATTGTAAAAGGCTATTTTTTATTTATATATATAGTTTATTATTTAAATTTCAAATAAAATAAATCTATTATTTATTTATTATTATCATTGTTATTATTTATTAATTTATTAATTGTTTTTATTTATTTATTATGAATGAATAAAAATAAATTAATAAATACCTATTTAATTAGATAGGTTTTTATTATATTATTATTGTTTATTTATTTATATCTATTTATATCTATTTATTTGGTTATAATTTTATATCTATTATATATTATTATTATTTATATATTTGGTTATATATATATATATATATATATATATATTATTTAAATTACAAATAAAATAAATCTATTATTTATTTGTTATTATTATTATTATTATTGTTATTGTTATTATTTATTAATTATTTTTATTTATTTATTATAAGTGAATAAAAATAAATTAATAAATACCTATTTATTATAAGTTTTAATTATATTTATTATATATTATTATTGTTTATTTATTTGGTTATAATTTTATTATATTATTGTTTATATATATATTTAAATTTCAAATAAAATAAATCTATTATTATTATTTATTTATTATTATTATTATTATTATTATTATTATTATTATATATTTATTAATTATTATGATTATTGCTTTTTTATTTTATTTAATAGGGGTTTCTAGGTATCACTTAACTTTAGACCGTCGTCTCTATTCATATTATTGGAGGATTTTTTGATTTCAATTGCTTCTTTTACTCTTCTTTTTAAATAATGGTCTTCTTTATGAATTAATTTTGCTTGTTCCATGCAAATATAATGTGAGGAGGAACAAGCATGCTCAGCTAGCCCAGATTTTTCTGACCTATTTCTTGAGATGTCATTAATATGCTCTTTTAGCCTAATGCCAAAGGATCTCCCTGTTTCACCTATATATACTTTGCCACAAGAGCAAGGAATTGAATATACCCCTTTGTGATGAGTGGCATTTCCTTTGTCTGCTTTTAAAATTATGATGTCCTTATTCTTCCTGATGTTTTTTAAAGCTATAGCTGTCTTCCTTACCAATTTTCTGCATTTGAGAAGATTTGAAGCAGAAGTCAGCGTTACCCAAGATTTTAAGTTTTCTGGATTTCTTTGATAAGATATAATTGAAGATCCTTTCAGCTTTGGCAAAGGTGAAGGCATCCAAGATTTGCCAGAGATCAGAACGAAGAGCCGATGCTAGCACGAGATAAGTTTTTCAGAAATTTTAATTAATAGGACTCTGGTAAATTCGATTTCACGTTTAATGAGGGTTTTATTGAGATAATTGAAGATAGAGATGTTCCTACCTCGTTTAAGGGGATGGTTACATTTGGCGAAGTTTGGAATGAGGTTTTTATCCCTACATTCTTTTAGAAATATGAGATTTGACATACTTCTAGCTCTCGAGATTCTCATCTTCTCAAAATTTAAAGCATTGTTCATTATGTCCCTTCGATGGTGGGATTTAATGGTGTTCCTAACAGGCTGATAGAATTTTTTTATTTTATTTTTTTTTTTTTAGGAAAAACCCGTGAACAAATTTGAAACCAACGTCTCGGACTAGCTTAGTGAGTCCATCATCATGGCAATGAGATTTGTTTTTGAGAAGAGAGAGCGTGAAAATTACGGAGCTTATTAATAGTTATTTGAAAAATATTGCTGTTGTCTTCATTAGTAGTCGGCTTATGAATGGTATTTTAATTAATACTTATTTAATATCTTTATTTAGATAGCTATTTATTATATTTATTAATATTTATTTATTTAGTTATAATTTTATTATATTATTCTTTATTTATATATATATATATATATATATAATTATAATTTATTATTTAAATTTCAAATAAAATAACTCTATTATCTATTTATTATTATTTTTATTATTATTATTATCATTATTTATTTATTTATTTATTATAAATAAAAAATAATTTAATAAATACCTATTTATTTAGATAGGTATTTATTTTATTTATTATATATTATTATTGTTAATTTATTTGGTTATAATTTTATTATATTATTGTTTATATATATATATATATATATATAATTTATTATTTATATTTTTAATAAAATAAATCTATTATTTATTTATTATTATCATTGTTATTATTTATTAATTTATTAATTGTTTTTATTTATTTATTATGAATAATAAAAATAAATTAATAAATACCTATTTAATTAGATAGGTTTTTATTATATTTATTATATATTATTATTGTTTATTTATTTATATATATTTCTTTTGGTTATAATTTTATTTTATATATATATATATATATATAATTTATTATTTATATTTTTAATAAAATAAATCTATTATTTATTATTTATAATGAGTACCTATTTGTTTAGATAGGTATTTATTATATTTACTATATATTATTATTATTTATATATTTGGTTATAATTTTATATATTATTGTTTATTTATATATATATATATATATAGTTTATTATTTAAATTACAAATAAAATAAATCTATTATTTATTTTTTGTTGTTGTTGTTGTTATTATTATTATTATTATTTATTAATTATTTTTATTTATTTCTTATAAGTGAATAAAAATAAACTATATATTATTATTATATATATATATATATATATATATATATATATATATAATTTATTATTTATATTTTTAATAAAATAAATCTATTACTTATAAATTATTATTTTTAATAAGTACATATTTGTTTAGATAGGTATTTATTATATATTATTATTATTTATATATTTAGTTATAATTTTATTATTATGATGATGATGATGATGATATTATTGTTTATTTATTTATATCTATTTTTATATATTTATTTGGTTATAATTTTATTATATAATTGTTTATATATATATATATATATAATTTATTATGAAATCGTTAATTTCTGAGAGGAACGGGGAGCGATGGCAAACCTCCAAACACCTAGGGTTTCAGAATGCAGATGCAATGCCGCCGCCGACCCCAGAGAACAGCCAAATCTTGGATCTGCTTGGAATCTGGATGCAGGGAACACAAATTTCGATCCATTGCTCTGGTTCTCCCCCAATCTCACTGCTGGTAAGGATATACATGGCCCGGATCAGAGATTTCAACAGAAGAAGGTATTATCTTCCCTCATGATGCAGGCCGATACATTTTTGATGGATCTGGGTTATCCTCCTCAAATCCCTGGGAGTTTCGCGTTAATATGCCCAGATCATACACAGATCTGGATATCCGAAAAACCATGGGAGGATGAACTGTTTCGACAAGCCAGAGACGTCCACTCATGGAGGGTAATGATGCTTCTTACGTCTCCTCTGTACCCACCCGTCCAGTTAAGGGATTATGGATGTGGGGATCTGCGAACTATGAACACGGATGCCGGTCCTGGAGCAAAACGAAGGGCAGATGCGTCCATATTGGTGGTGATATGGCCAGAAAGCACTGCCTGTGCTGAAGGAAAATACCGCCGGCAGCCCAACCCTCGGCTCCCCCTCGACAAGCTACAGGCACGATCTATCGATTGCGGGCAGACCCAAAATGATATACTCGAGTACCTAGTTTGGAGGCATCGGATGCAGGGCAAAATCAAATGTGTAGAGGCTGGAGTAAAGCGAAAACGACCAGAGGGGTTGGGCGCAGAGAAGGGGCCTGAACAAAATACGATGCCATTTCCTTTCGATTGGCTAGATCCAGCAAATCGAGATCCTCACAACCCCGAACCACTCAGCATGGAAGCCGATCTGGTTCAAATCTTTATAAAAACAGCAGAGGGCAAACACCATTGCATGAGGATCAGTCAGAGAATGATTATTCAGGATTTAAAAAAGGAAATCCAGGGTTGTCTTGGAACCCCAATACAGCACCAAAATCTCATATATGCGGGATACAGCTTGCAGGACAAACAAACCCTCCTGCAATACGGCATCACCAAAGATTCAACCATCATCTTAAATCACCGACTGCGTGGCGGGAGCACTGGAACTAGCTCCAAATATACAGGTTCCTTTCGGGATGCTGTGAAAGGAAAGGAAAAAATGAAAAATACTGAAGCACCACCAGCAGAGGCCCCTGGACCATACATTGTTGAACAAAAACCAGAATCACCTACGCTACAAGTCGCTATGCCAGAGGTAACAGATCTGCATTCTGAGTTATGTAAATGTGCAGTTATATGCAGGTTTAATGGCTTCTGGCCAAAATCAGATGCCTTACACCAATGGATCCATACACAATGGACAACAGACTGTGAAATATACCTTTGCCCCAAAGGTTACTTCATAGTCAGATTCAACTCAGAACTGGAACGTGACAGCATTATCAACCAGGGGCCATGGTTTTGGGGCAGTGCTGGCCTCTTCCTTACCCCCTGGTTCAATGCATTTGACGCTAATACAATGAAGGTTTCAACGATGCCAGTATGGGTAAGGCTTCACGGCCTCCCCTTACACTTTTGGCATCATAAAGTATTAGCTGCCATTGGGGATTCTCTGGGGAAATTCCTAAAAACAGATGAAGATAGGGTCATCAGAGGAATATTCACTTTTGCCAGAATATGTGTAGAAGTGGATCTGAGTCAAGGACTCCCTGACCACATCACTTTGAACTTTAATAACTCACAGTGGATACAACAGCTCGATTATGAGAATACAGCGTTCCGGTGCAGGGGATGTATGCAAACAGGGCACTTACAATATGACTGCCCACTTGCTCGAAAGGACACTAGGAGAACCAAGAACCAGCATAAAAAGCCCAAAGGCTGGCAGCACACTGTACCAATAGAGGAAGAAGACACATATGTGGAGCCCACAGAGAATCAACCAGAACCCGACAATCCAATGAATCAGACATCTACACAGGTGGAGAATGCTCTAGCTGTACATTCAGGAACTCACATTTCGGATCTGCAACGAGAGCCACAAATGGAAATCAGCGGCATCAAAAGAACTCATGGATCAGAGGGCTCCGAATCTGACAAAGAAATCCACCTAATCACCATGGAAAATCAGCTTGCCATCATCACACCCACTCCCGACACTGGAGGTTGGCGACGGGTGGAGAAAAAGAAGGGCAGGAAAGCATAATCTACTAGTCTCTAATCTTGTAGTTTCCTGTCAAAACAGGAACAATTACTTGCAATTTTGTGTTTTTACTTTTATTCTGTTCGCTGCCTGGTTTACAGGAACAGCCATTCGAATATGCATTATGCATCTACAAAATGTAATTTTATCAACATGAATAAAATTACGACTTTTTCCTAGGGGAAAAAAAAAAAATATATAATTTATTATTTATATTTTTAATAAAATAAATCTATTATTTATATATTATTATTTATAATGAGTACCTATTTGTTTAGATAGGTATTTATTATATATTATTATTATATATATATTTGGTTATAATTTTATATATTATTGTTTATATATATATATATATATATATATATATATATATATATATATATATATATATATATATATATAGTTTATTATTTAAATTACAAATAAAATAAATCTATTACTTATAAATTATTATTTTTAATAAGTACATATTTGTTTAGATAGGTATTTATTATATATTATTATTATTTATATATTTAGTTATAAGTTTATTATAATATTGTTTATTTATATATATAGTTTATTATTTAAATTTCAAATAAAATAAATCTATTATTTATTTATTATTATCATTGTTATTATTTATTAATTTGTTAATTGTTTTTATTTATTTATTATGAATGAATAAAAATAAATTAATAAATACCTATTTAATTAGATAGTTTTTTATTATATTTATTATATATTATTATTGTTTATTTATTTGGTTATAATTTTATTATATTATTTTTTATTTATTTATATCTATTTATATATATTTATTTGGTTATAATTTTATTATATATATATTATTTATATTTTTAATAAAATAAATCTATTATTTATATATTTGATTATAATTTTATATATTATTGTTTATTTATATACATATAGTTTATTATTTAAATTACAAATAAAATAAATCTATTATTATTATTATTATAAGTGAATAAAAATAAATTAATAAATACCTATTTATTCAGGTTTTAATTATATTTATTATATATTATTATTGTTTATTTATTTGGTTATAATTTTATTATATTATTGTTTATATATATATATAATTTGTTATTTAAATCTCAAATAAAATAAATCTATTATTATTATTATTATTATTATTGCTTTTTTATTTTATTTAATAGGAGTTTCCAGGTATCACTTAACTTTAGACCGTCGTCTCTATTCATATTATTGGAGGATTTTTCGATTTCAATTGCTTTTAATTTTTCTTGTTCCATGCAAATATAATGTGAGGAGGAACAAGCATGCTCAGCTAGCCCAGATTTTTCTGACCTATTTCTTGAGATGTCATTACTATGCTCTTTTAGCCTTATGCCAAAGGATCTCCCTATTTCACCTATATATACTTTGCCACAAGAGCAAGGAATTGAGTATACCCCTTTGTGATCAGTGGCATTTCCTTTGTCTGCTTTTAAAATTATGATGTCCTTATTCTTCCTGATGTTTTTTAAAGCTATAACTGTCTTCCTTACCAATTTTCTGCGTTTGAGAAGATTTGAAGCACAAGTTAGCATTACCCAAGATTTTAAGTTTTTTGGATTTCTTTGATAAGATATAATTGAAGATCCTTTCAGCGTTGGCGAAGGTGAAGGCATCCAAGATTTGCGAGAGATCAGAACGAAGAGCCGATGCTAGCACGAGATGTTTTTCAGAAATTTTAATTAATAGGACTCTGGTAAATTTGATTTCATGTTTGATGAGGGTTTTATTGAGATAATTGAAGATAGAGATGGTCCTACCTCGTTTAAGGGGATGGTTACATTTGGCGAAGTTTGGAATGAGGTTTTTATCCCTACATTCTTTTAGAAATATGAGATTTGACATACTTCTAGCTCCCGAGATTCTCATCTTCTCAAAATTTAAAGCATTGTTCATTATGTCCCTTCCATGGTGGGACTTAATGGTGTTCCATACAGGCTGATATAATTTTTTTATTTTTATTTTTTATTTTGAGGAAAAACCTGTGAACAGATTTGAAACCAACGTTTCGAACTAGCTTAGTGAGTCCATCATCAGGGCAATGAGATTTGTTTTTGAGAAGAGAGAGCATGAAAATTATGGAGCTTATTAATAGTTATTTGAAAAATATTGTTGTTGTCTTCATTAGTAGTCGACTTATGAATGGTATTTTAATTAATACTTATTTAATTTATTTATTTAAATAGCTATTTATTATATTTAGTTATTTAGTTATAATTTTATTATATTATTCTTTTATATATATATATATATATATATATATAATTTATTATTTAAATTTCAAATAAAATAACTCTATTATCTATTTATTATTATCTAAATACCTATTTATTTAGATAGGTATTTATTTTATTTATTATATATTATTATTGTTAATTTATTTGGTTATAATTTTATTATATTATTGTTTATTTATATATATATATATATATATATATATATATATATATATATATATAATTTATTATTTATATTTTTAATAAAATAAATCTATTACTTATAAATTATTATTTTTAATAAGTACATATTTGTTTAGATAGGTATTTATTATATATTATTATTATTTATATATTTAGTTATAATTTTATTATATTATTGTTTATTTATATATTTATATATTTATATATATATATATATATATATATATATATATAAATTTCAAATAAAATAAATAAATTATTTATTTATTATTATCATTGTTATTATTTATTAATTTATTAATTGTTTTTATTTATTTGTTTTTAGTTTTAATAAATTAATTTAAATATTGTTTTTTAAAAACTAACCATTTAATATAGCCGTTACCCATTAATATTTTTAATAAATTAATAAAATAATATCATTATTTAAATATTTTTAAAAAACTAGCCGTTTAATATAGTCGCTACATAATAATATTTGTTTTTAATATATTAATAAATTAATCTTAGAGTTGAAACAAAATTGTTCAAATATATCCATTACCTGAAATTATGTCTCTACATTGCTCTTTATTTAAGCCTTTGCCATGGTCTGCCTCTTCATCTAGTCCTAATGATGAACCACACTTGTTGATTTGAAACGCGTCGGCCAAAAAATTCTCTCATATGATTTCTACCGAAAAACTTTGTTTAATTTATTATAATTTTAATAGTTTTAAAATTAACTAAGTTTTAATAGTTAAAAATCATAAATTGATTAAATAATTTACTTCTTTATTAATTAAGTACTTAGAGTTTAATTATCTATAAATAAATTAAAAAATAAAATAAGAATAAAATAAGTTAATCTTTCATCACAATTTTAATAAGACTAATTAATTGATTAAATCATTTGTTTTAGTAATAAATAAAAATAAAATAAAATTTGATTTTAAATTAAAATTAAAATAAACTAATTATATTAAAATTAAAAACCATTTATAACAATAAATTGAAATTAGTTAGAAACTAATCATATCACATTAGGTAAAATAAACTTATTACAATTAAATTAATTAATTAATTATTTCATTAATTAGTTTCATACACTAATTAGGTTAATTAAAATCAATTATATAAAAATTAAAAATTAAAAATTAAAATTAAAATTAAAATAATTAAAACTAAAATAATTAAATAATTAAAATCAAAATAAAAATTGAATAATTCATCTATGTAGGTTACTCTTTGAACTTGTCGATTTCTACTAAAATTCATCATTCTTTAGGTTTATATATATTATGGTCGGAGGATTCTTCTTCTCTCAAACTATCATTCATAATCTATCATTTTCTGTCCTGATGATGGACCCCCTTTGAGGTTTGAAACGTCGACATAATGAACATAATATTGTGAATAACCCAAATCATTTTACTACATTTTTAATTTTGTCATTTTATTTTGAAGTAATAATACAAATTATTTAATATATATATATATATATATATATATATATATATATATATATATATATATATATATAATCTTTATCATTATTTAAAACATAATCAAAAACTTTCTTTATATATGATAATTATTATTTCATTAAAAAAAATTCAATTTAATAATTTATTATTCATTATTATTATACAAATTTTAAACATTACCTATATAATAAAGTTTGAGTGACTAAGTTTAAGACATATTAAATTCTTAGTAACTATCTAATTTTATTATTCATAAAATATAATTTATATATCCTTCATTTAATGAGTATTTTACCATTTTTTAATATTTATTAGTACTTTCCTCGTATGCGGGTGTTTAAACAGCTATCAATTTGAATGGGACAGAGGTGGCATAAGGAGGCACGACACCTGCCCACCCATTACAGCATGATCACTCGGTTAATAAATGATGGATCTCGGAATTTGGTTTACGCAGAGTTTACTTGCTCGCTGATAAACAACTCTGATACTCTATCCCTGTCCGACACCTTGGTTTATGTGCCCGCACACTCCGACTCTACTTAGACCTCAGCTCCATTCATTGCTGCAGTTATGACGAATGTATCTCGAGGCCTGAAGGAGATTGATATTTTACGGCTCAGTTATGAGCTGGCGGGGGAGAAAATTCTGGCAATTCACTCGCAGAATTCTCCAAAGTCTGGACGGAGCTCTTATTTTGGCATTATTTATATGGGTCTCATCCTCATTGCTGCTTCTGGTGGACTGAACAGGGAGGCAACTCTGTATCCTAACTCTAGTCTTACGGTAGAGCTACCTCTGTCTTCCTTCTGGTTTTTATCCCAGGCACCAGGCTTGCGAACTGTCGTTTTCCTGTCTTCCGTTGGCCTGGTCTTTGCTGTCTCACTCTCCGCTGGCTTGGTCATTGTTGCTGCCCCGCCTCGCTCTCTTACTGCTGCTTCGGTCGTCCCGATGCCTCGCCGTCGCCATCGAATGAGGTCTCGACGAGGTCAGCTTAGGTGGGTGCCTTCCAGCCTGTCCATCGAGTCGCCCTCCCCTTCAAGCGACTTCTCCGTTGGGCACTATCCTTGCACTTGAAGTGGAAGAGGGCGTCCCTCGTATGGCTCTGTGCTCTTCACCTTCTGCAGCACTCTGAACCGTCCAAGAATCACTGCACACATTTCAGTGGTCTTTCAGGAGGAAGCCCAAGAGGGAGAGCCTAGTTCTCATCAGGGGGCCCAGGATCTGTTTTTGTTCCGACTGCGAGCATCCAGTTGGAGATTGGTAGAGAGTCTTTGCAGGTTCCTGAGGCTCCAGCCAGCAGTGATCCGAATGTGGTTATGGCACTGGCCAACCCTGGTCCATCCAACTCAGCAGCTGCTCTTGAAGGGAATATGCATGATACAGGTTGGTGCCAGATTATTGAAGAATCTCCTGATGTTTAGCTTGTTTTTTTGCTGTGATGATAGCTCGACAGGCGGCCCATACTATTGGGCATGTTTTTGTTCAGACGGTGATATGCAATTTCAGCTCTTTTTTGAATTTTGTAAACTCAGTAAAAGGTTCAAGACTGAGCTCCCGGAACTGGGGCAGTCTCATTCCATGTTTATCTTGACACCTTTGCCTCTCTTGAGGGCAATGTATCTGACTTCGGTCTCGCTGTAATTTTATTCCCTTTATGTTAATAGATTAAACATACTTAGGGGAAAAAAATATTTATTAGTAATTTAAAAGATTATATAAATTATGTATTTTAAAACATTACATTGAATTTATATAGTTTTATATTTTATGTAAATTTTATATATTATTTAGATTTATGTTTTAATAGCATTGCATTTTAAGTCCATCTCATCAATATTACATATTGGGTTTATATTTCAATTAATTAATCACAATAAACTAATATTGTCTTTTAAAATTTTTATGAAAACAATTATGAATTAAAATATTTTCAATTTTATTATTTTTTATTTGAAATAATAATATAAATTATTTTTATACTATAATATATATATATATATATAATTATTATTCAAAATAATAAATTATCAATTAAATTTCTCACTTTCACTCTTTTATATAATAATGATTATTTTTTAATAAAGAATTCAATTTGACAATTTATTATTCACTTTTAAAATTTTTAAACAATTATTATTTTACAAATTTAGAATCTTATGTCAACTTTATCTGATTAAAAAAATGCTGGATTGAAAAGGGAAAGACAATTGCAAAACCTAAAACATGTGATGACATATTGTTATAAACCTAAAATTTAAGAAATAACCCTGTTGCTATGAACCTAAAACTTAATATTATAAATTTATTGTTGTAATTCTAAAATGCCATATTCTAAAGCTAGAACTTATAAAGCTATAAAACTCATTGTTATTAATCCAATATTATTAGGTTAAAAATGATAATATTAAGTTTATTGATATTAATAATATTGAATTTATAATATTACTTTTATAAACTCAATGTTATGGAAATGGTTAAATAATTTTAATGTAATTGTTTCAAAATGTCAACACTTATTTAAGAATATTATAAATATAAAAATTAATATTATTAGTATATTGTTAAAACATAACACATTATATGACTTATTGTTATATACCTATATTTAAAAAATAACTCTATTGTTATAAACCTAAAACTCAATATTATAAATTTATAATAAAACAAAAAATGTGATATTATAAACTTGATAATAACAATAATAATAATACCTATGGTTATAAATATATAATTATAATATTATTATTGTATTATTATAATATTAATAATCTCTTGGGTTTATCATACTGATCTTTTGAGTTTATTAATCGTTTGGGTTTATAGATATTAATAATTGCATGGGTATATTAATCTCTTAGGTTTATAATATTAATAATCTCTTGGTTTATAATAATAATAATAATATATTGTATTTATTAATTCCTTGAGTTTATAATGTTAATAGCTTAGGTTTATTAATCTCTTAGATTTATACTATTTATCCTAAGGGTTTGTAATATTAACCTCTTTGGTTTATATTGTTTATTCCTTGGGTTTATAATATTGATAATCCCATTGGTTTATTAATCCCTTGGGTTTATAATATTGATCCCTTGGGTATATTAGTGAGTTGGGTTTATAATATTAGTAACCTGTTGTGTTTATAATATTAATAATCCATTGGGTTTATAAATTATTTTTTTGGTATAAAAATAAAATGAGAACTATATTTTGAAAAACATTTATGTCTTTACATCATATAACTAATTTTTCAAAAGTAAATATGAAATGTATAATCATAGACAAAGCATTAAACAAATTATTCCAAAAAGCAACCATATTGATCACAAATCTATTGAAATTATTGAGAAATACATTGACAATGTTATTGAAATCTATTTAAATTATTAAAAGTTGTAACAATAAAAATTATTAAATCGCCCAAGAAATATTAATGAAAGTAATATAGGGTTTACGAAGTATTAAACATGCTAAAAACATTGTCACATTGTCCAACATTGTAGTGTCACAATTATTGTTGAGCTATCATATTATCCAACATTGCACTTTGACAAGCATCGTCACAATGCGACAATCAATGTTACAATGATACATTACATTGTAATTTATTTAATGCCGCATTGTGAAAATGAAACAATTAGGGTTTAATATTCTCGTTTATAATATTATGTTTAATCCAAGGGTTTAATATTAGTGCTAGGGTTTAATATTGATCCCATAGATTTATAATATTTATCCCTTGAGTTTATCAATATGTTGGGTTTATCAGATTAACAATCCTTATGGTTTATTAGTCCACTAGGTTTATAATATTAATAATCTCGTGAGTTTATTAATCCCCTGGGTTTAAAATATTAATTCATGGGGTTTATTAATCCCTTACATTTTTAATATTGATCCCTTGAGTTTGCTGAATGTATCATTGTCACAATGATACATTGCATTGTAATTTATTTAACGTTTCATTGTGTTGTAGTGGCTACAACCATCCTCTAAAATTTTCCCATGCCTCGATTTTGGAGGCTCCCTTCTTATCCATAGTAGCTCATCTTGCACTAATCCAAGTATTAATGCTTCGACGGAGACTTATCTTTTAACTTTTGCTTGTGTTTTCTCACTTAGCTTATTCTTCCAAGTCACAAGTTGATCTCCCAAATTGGTCTCACATCAGTTCTGGGTTTTCCTTTAGAAACTACACAATCCTTGAGGGAAAGCAACCTTGATGATAGGAATTACACAATCGTGACTCATAGTCAGCCTTGAGCTCAGAAACTGTGCAGTCATGGGAGGCAACCCAGCACTAAACCCAGAAACTATGCAACCCTCACTAAGATCAGAAATTGCGTAGTGCACTGAGCCAAAAAGTTACCGAGTTCCCTAAAACGGTGCAGTCTTTCCCATTAGTGTGCATGGCAAGTTTCCCTTAAAAAGAAAAAAAAGAAAAAAAATCAAGAAAGCATCCCTAAAAAATAGGGATCTATTCTAGTATCCTGAAGGAGGCACTTTCACTATTTTTAGAAACTTCCACCAAGTGTCGCTTTCTCCTTAATTTTAGGCATCCATGTCATAAACCCTAATTCACCCAAAACTATTTAATTGATGCTTCTAGATCTCATTTTCACACTCGATTTTGGAGCTCTAGCATTCCCGAGAAGATCAAGGAACCTTCGATGCAGTCGTCGTCGCTTTTCCGAGTGAGTTTCTCTTTTGTCTTCTTTTGTCACTTTTTGTCGTTTCACTTGTGAGTGTTGTTTTTCTTATTTCTCTTCATGGTTGTTGGCGTTTAAACTTTTTTTAGCTTGTAGAAGTGTTATTTAAAGTTATTGTTTTGCTTTCACAAGTGTCACATCAATTTTTTTTTTGCACTGATGGTTGCCATTACGGTGACCCTCCTCACCAATTTGATTTTCTTCTTGTTCATTCAGTTTTTGCACTTGATCTATCATGATTCATTCACACTTAGTTATATTTTCACTGAAGCTCACACAATCACTTACACTTCCCTTGGGCAGATTTGCACTTTCCATCGCTAGTTTTTCCTTACATAGTTGGACACTACACAATCCTAAGGTTCAAGCCACAAGCTTGGCCTATAGAACTACGCAGTACGAAGTACAAGCTGGCTCCAATGTCTCACTACATAGTTCGAGGATTCATTATGTCACCTTCACCACTAAGACTGCATAACACGCAATCTCTCCCAATATTTTCCCATGTTGGGACAGTGCATTGTGCAATCCAAAGCCTGAATATTCATCCTTGGCTGTTGGGACTACACAGCGCATATTCCTACAGGAAGTGAGTCCCTCTTTCCAATGAAAATTATGTAATCCTTCCCATTAGTTCCCTAGTTGGTTGCTTGATCATGCTTTGAAGGTATATTTGTTGAAGTTAATGTTTTCTTTCCATGAGTGTCCTTTTTGTCCTACAAGTACCACACTTATGAAGCACTTTATCCCAACATTCAATGTTAACATGAAACCAAAGCGAGCTGCTTCAATAGAGACCACTAAGAGTAGTAGTAGGGAAGTAGTTGAACAAACACTAGTAGACTCGTTAGTATATGCGAGAACTCAACTCTTTATAGAAAAGGAGTCAAAACTATCATGGAAGCAAGTTAATGAAGCTCTTTCAGCAAAGAGCCTTGAGGCGGATCTAGAGGACAACTCTGGAAGAAACACCAACATAAAGAAATAGTCCCATATAGGATAAGGGAAAGAGAAAGTTTGATGATAGTCTAGAGGGAGAACAAAGTTGTAGAGTGAAAGTGAATTTAATCCTTATGTAAGAAACTTTGGCATCAGAAGTAAAGAGGAAATGGAGGATACCGAGAGAAGAGCAGAAGAAGAGAAAAAATTGGGAGCTTGCAGGAAACAAAACTAAGGGCTCATAAAACATAACAAGAACTAGGGAAAGAACTGGAACAGAGAAGGAGAGAACAAGAGGAGAAGCTGAAGAAGGAAGAAGAAGAATGGAAAGGTGCAATGGTAGAAGAATCAGTGTCGACTCAAGTTGAAGAGAAAGAACAGAACCGGCCAACAACAGAGGGACAAACCAAATAGATACAATATCCGGAGCTTGGTCAATAGATTCAAGACTTTATTGAAGTTGCAGACATGGAGCTGGAACAAGAACTGCAGGATGAAGATGTTGACCTCATGCTTAGTGCACCATAAGTCACCGTCTAGTCTCCACCACCTTTAGCGAGAGATTTAGCTCCGAGTGAGGAAGGGGAAATAGTTCCTCTTGATGATGGTCCAATAATGGATTCGTACAATATGTCATATAATGAACCTCAACAAAGTATTATACAAGCACAGAGAAATAATTTTTCAAATGATCATGTTCCACCTGCATTCATTAGAGAAAGGGTGACAGTGTCAGACACCAGAAGGAATTCAAATGCCATTCCCAAAGCCAACTTGGCCTCCGCAGGTGCGATGAGATCAAACACTCAGTATTTGACAGTTAAGCGTAAGAAATTGGTACAAAATCTATAGGTTTCCGGACAAGAGATAGAACAACTCCACGCAGTAGCACAAACACAATCTCAACACAAGTCTACTTTGGGGAAATGAGAGCAGCAATACTTGGTCAAGTATCAACACATAGAGAGGCCATGCGGGACCTCTATGAGGAGAACATGGTCATACATAAAGTAGTTGTCCACTTGCATATCTCACAGCAACAGAGCAAGGAATTTTTCAAGACCCTTAGGAATGTGAAAACTGCCATCACCATCATGCAAGAATGGTACATGCGATATAAAGGGGCACCACTTATTTTGGTAAGGAAGATGAAGCTGAAGGTAGAGCTAGAGAAAGAAAGAGTTCGAATGTTGATTAAGGACAATAAGTAGCTCACCTCGTTCATTGTAAACATTCATGCCTCATATGTATGGTTGTACAAGCGTTTGAATTTCATGGCAGGAACCCACAATATCCCATCAGTGAGTTCACTCACCAAAGATAAATGCAAAAGAAAAGTCAGGAAGGAGATTGAAGAGTACTTGGAGTAGTTGAGAGAAGTTGCCACCAAGGAGGATTTAGAGTTGAAAAAATAGAACATGCAGAATGACATCAGTGGTCCTGTCCATATCAAAACCATGCTGCTCATGTTCGAGAAAGAAGTTAAGATTAGTTCCAAATCATTGTACCCAAATGCTATGGAGGCTAGAGTCTGCTTCTAGCCTAACACCATCATGAAGTTTGGGGATGTCATCGCATAGTACCAAGCTTGGCATCGATATGTGACAGAGAAGCATCAAGTGGGAGTTGCCGAGATAGAGTGTTCCCAAACTCAAACATCATAATGTTTTGTCTTGTTAGGATATCAAGTTGTCTCTACCCTATTTTCTCCTATATGGGTATGAGTGTAAATTGTAATATTATTTGTAATTATGTTGTAAGTGAAATTCCAAGTGTCAATATTGGAATATGAAGAGTCATGATGTAATGTAATGAGTCATTTTGTAAAGAAGTTGAAGAGTCATGAGGGTAGTCCAAAGGTCACAAAGGGGAGTTGAAGAGTCACTCCCTCTTATTATAAATAGAAGCTCATAACTCATGTAAGGGGATTTTGGGAACCAAGATTTTGGCTAGGATTAGGCTTAGGAAGAGCTTGGGAATATTGTGAAAAACCTTGGCTTCTCTGAAGCATAGAGTGAGTATAATTCTTTGGAGGAGCAGATTTTCTTGACTGTAATGTTCCACTATTGGGGCTAGTGGTCGGAAATGGTGTATGTATGAATGGAACTTTCAATTATAAAAATAAAATAAAATCCAACATGCTTTCATGCATATGTTGTGAATATAGTATCACTATTCTTCTTGTATTTGCAATGTATTTTATTTAATTTACGCTTATTCTTGTGAACTATTTCATTTGCATTTGTATGAATGTTGTTTAATGTGTGTTATTATGTTAACTCATCACTTTAACTTGTGTACTATTCTGCATCTTAGCTTGTGATGTCATTTCACTGATGTGTTCCTTTCAAGTTGCGTACTATTGCAGGCTTCTAATGGGTGCACTTCCTCTTCCCTTCATGTTTTGGAACCTTCATGCATCACACGTGAATATCTGCAAGATCACACACTTTCTCTCACCCAAAGTTACCATACTTCCCTCTACACATTTTTGCAGTCAAGCATAACATTACCACCCACTGTTGGGACTCAGAGATCCCATGAATGTTGGTGGGGCCAGAACCATCAAAATTTCTGGCAATAGAAGGAGGGGCTAGATGAAAATTTGAGCCCTTGAAGTCTATTTTGAAATTCTACACTTATTTAATGACTTCTCCCCAAATCAAAACCCCGACATGTTTTTCTAAACCCACAAATCTGAAATTTCGGGTGAGCATTATAAATGACTTGTCGAATCTAAAATTTAATGGTGAGGGTGAAACAACCTTATTTGAGCACATTGCTCACTTTCTTGAATTATGTATGAAGCACAACATCCACTGTGAATAAGTTGGTTATAGGTTGTTCACTCTCACGTTCGAAGGGCACATGAAGGTATGGTATTACATGTTGCTTGAAGCTTCCATCCACTCTTTTGAAAAAAATTCATAGAGTCATGTCGTGCTTTCGATTTCAATGATCATAAATCTCTTAATAAGAAAATTCTGAAATTGCAAAAAGCACTTGATGAATCTGTCTAGGATTTTCACGACCGTTTCATCCATTACTGCTTTGAATTTCCTGAACATGAGGTTGATTATTCTTTCTTGGTAGACATATTTCTATATCTTGTTCACATTTCAAAAAATCCATGTGAGTTATAATCTTTTGAACCACTCCCAACATATGTTGGTGTTAGAGCTTCTAAATATGTGACAGAAAAGATTGTTGTTATAAGTGACCCTCCATCCTCTTCTCATTAGACAACTGTAGTGTCGTAGGTTGAGGTGGGAGAGATTTATAATTCATCCATTGATCTACTTCCATCTTCTCCAACCCACATACTCAAAATTTTAGCGTAGGTTTGGACTGTGAGTTTGATTTCTATGATGAAGTGTTATCTCCTTGTCCTCCATTCTTTGGTCCCTTTGATCCTTCAAATTGTCAGTTTTCATGTTCACTTGTTTCAAATCTCTCTTGTGATGTTCATGAGGATCAAGTGTTGGATGGAGTTGGTGTTGAGAAACCAACTTGCGATATCATTCATGATGATTATGTTGGGGAGCCGAAAGATGAACAAGAATCTGCGATGGAGGATGATTCTCTTCCTTCCGCACCTCTCCATCATCTTGAAATTTCCCACGATTCGACCATTTCTATTGAATCTTGTGAAAATTTAGTTTCTAATGGTGTTACTACTTTTTATCATTCACAGAACACTTGGGATGGCAGTTTTCATCCATATGTGAAGAGGACGAATCTTCTATTCCAGATCTTCCTAATCTCTCATCTCATCTTTCTGAAAAATTAGAGGGTGAAATTCCTTATTTTCAATCCTCCCCTCTTTGTGATTCATCAGATTATGAGGATGCCTCCATCTATGACCTTGAAATTTCTGATTGTGGTTGTTGCAACCTCTTCATTGATTCATTTGGTCATGATTCTGATTTTCTGTTGTTGATCCTTCCCAACCACCGATCTATGATGATCTACCATCTGATGAGATAGAAATTCTCTAAGTTGTCGAGGCACTTTAGCCCAAGCTGATGGTTATGTCAAGTTATTGTAGTCTTGAGGTTAGTTCCACTACTAATCAAAATAATGTTGAATCTTTTGAGGCTCCTCATCACTCTATTTCACGTATTGAAAATCAATTGGTCTTACAATTTTTAGATCCTCCATTTGTATTACATGATCCTATAGCTCGGCCATTGGAGGAGTCATACGTGGCAAGAATTATCAAAAAAAGAAAATTATATTCTTTCCTTATGTTCTCTCATCTTCGTAGTTAGAAATTTTGTGCTTAGATGTCTTTAACTCGTAGTGTGTTGATACACCATGATATAATCACAAAATGTCTTTCATGCGCTTTTCGCTTTTACTTTTCTGCATATATATATTCAAACTTTGAATGATTTAGTTTGCATTGTCCAATATTTATTGTTTACTGATTTTCTTGTATATCATTTTTGACATGAATTCCCTTGCCCACATAGGCCATCTAATATCTCAGCGGTTGCATTGGAAGTATCACTTCACATGAGTTTGGCTTATGCTTTGTTTAGGTTAGGAGTAGGAGTAGTTTTTCTTTTCTTTTTTGTTTCCTTTTATTTTATTTTCTTTGATTTTATTTTCCTTCATTTCTTTATGTTCCTTTGTTTTCTTTTTAGTTATAGGTTAGCTTTTGCATGAAACCATGTTTGGTTTCTTAAGAAAGCATAGTGAAATCCAAGAGGAAGTTGTGTTACTATCAATGCTTGGTTATCTATTTATTCCCTCTCTTTATGTGAATCTTGCATTTATTTTAGTCAATGATATTTTGATGTAAAATACGTTCCTTTCCTATAAAGTCACAGTGAAATCACAATGCTTACACTTTTAACTAGTACCACCTTCTCTAATCGGTCTTTTATTTTTGGTTAATCCTTCTCAATTAAGTCAAGTAGAGTAAGGAGGGGAGGAAAACCTTAAAAAGTATGTCAAATGTGTATATAAATATCATTCTTTGAAGGGACACCCTCTTCTTCTCTCAATAAGATAGGATCCCTCTTCCATCCCCATGAAATAAATAAGTGCCTATGCACAGTTCTTTGAACAAATAAAAATGAAAAATGAAATAAAGGGAAAAAGAAGAGAAAGGCTTCATGTGCATAGAGGTGAAGCAAGAAACTCTGTTGGGGTATTGTCTAGGATTGTTAGTAGCAGAATAATGTTTGTGTTCCTGAAGTGACTTCGTCGAGATATCGTATAATCCTGATGATAGTGGAGCAACACCAGAGATGAAAACTACGACTTTGGAAATCTCTTTTACTTATGCATTTATATACTCCTCATCTTTAATCGAAACAAATTAGTCTAACTTGGCTTGGTATGTGTGTTTCTGATGAAGAGAATGGTAGGGACTATATATTTAACTTAGGCTAAGTGAATAAGTTGTGATAATCAATGAACTTGACAATAATTAAGAAAGAGTTAGACATTTTTTGCATGAGACAAGATCCATACGGAGAGCTGGAGTTCTACTCACGTGTCGCGAGTGTTGTAGGGGCTAGAACCACCCTCTAAAATATCTCCTATGCTTCGATTTTGGAGCCTCAGTTCTTATCCACAGGAGCTCATCTTGAACTGATCCAGGTATTCATGCTTCGACTCAAAGTTATATTTTCATTTTTGCATGTGTTTTCTCTATTAGATAATTCTTCTAAGTCACAAGTTGATATCCCAACTTGGTCTCACAACAGTTATGGTCTTTCTTCCAAAAACTACACAATCCTGAGAAAATGCCACATGGACGAGGTTCCAACGCTAGTGGTTTCTTTGTCTGCACAGTGCACGAAGGGCATATAGTTTAGTTGGGCATGCTACCTGTGTAGTGAATTCCTTGCGAACTGTAGAGAGGCACAGGATTAGAGTAAAAGATTCCACCATTTGTGGTTGTTGCTCTCCATTATGCTCGTCACTTGGGATCTGTCGGAGGACAGCCAATTTCCTCCCGTGGAGAAAGATTTGATGGAGGTTGCAAAGTTTGTATCTATGTGAGCCACAAAAGATGTTGCTCGGGTCATAGAGACCAAAGTATTTTGGGTACTGATGGACGTGAGCATTCGCATGGCCATCAACCAGAAGCCGTGGTTGTCACCAACCGTGTTTGAACAACTTTTAGGATAAGTGGAGTTTAAAGATGACTTCCACCATGTATACATCCAGGCACGGAAGGATCCATAGCAAAAATGGTTTGACCTCACCTACCTCACTACAAATGACGCTATCGAGGAGGTCATCAAGCACTAGACAACGGATTGGCATTCTCCTTCTGATCTGGCCACAAGCACCAGCAAGTCTGCGAAGAAGAAGAAGAAAGACGTAGCCAAACAAAAGGTTCATCAGTTGGCTGAGAAATGGAGGAAAGAGGCTAAGGAGAAGGCTTGGGTGGAAGTGGAGCGCACCGCTAAGAAGTAGGCAGAACATGAAGAGCGTAGCTTCGAGAGGAGTGATAAGTCTCCTTCACCCCAAACGGAGGAGGAAGAGCAGTCAAAGCAGGGTAGCGGTGGTCAAGACGAGTAGAGCACTCCCTTCCGAGTGAAGTGGTATAGGGAGCAGGAAAAAGAAGGGTTGCGGAAGAAAACAAAAGCCACCAAGCCATCGCTAAACCCAATTACTTTGACTAACAATGACCTAGGTGATAAGGTGTGGGATACCACCACAGAACTGCTGCAGTAGTTTGAGTAACAGCAACAGCAAGTGCTGAGTGCTATTCAGAAGGATCTATGTGAGATGCAGATTTAGGCAAATAGGATCTAGGTGGGTGGAGGGAAGATTAGCGCTGCATCAACAAGTTTGGCACCAGGGATCACCAGACAATCACGCTGCCACATGGATCTTTGAGCACAGAGGCAACCGATGACAAGGCCATAGTGAGTTCTTTGAAGAAAATCGGCCTCAACCTAGCCACGCTCCCAAATGAGTACCTACACACGCTATAGGTAGGAGTGATAGTAGAATTTAGCGCTCGGGAGCAGGACATGCTCAAACTCATCAGCGCATATAGAGTGAACAACGAATGGATGTTCACTGAGAGGTCAGAGGCTCTGGAGGAACATAAGAAAATCCAGGCACAAAATGACCAGCTTGCAGCCGCCATGGTAGAAGCCTGCAGAACGGTGCCCGAATTTCACATACCAAAGGAAGCGTCGTTGGAGGCGAAGATCAGAAAGTTGGCTGCAGGTGTGTGCGACACCAAGACAAAAGTGGCTAGAGTTCAATTTGAGCTAAACTTGAAGATAACAGAGTTGGAGTTGAAGTCACAACCTTCAAATCCGCCAAAGGTTAGGGACCAATGCGAAGCCGCTGTGAAGGATGGAGTCGCGATAGTGGATGCTACAGTGGTAGACTACACCATGATTTTTGTGAAAGAAATGGAGGTAGTCAAGGCTCTGAAGGAATATCCCACCTTGCAGGCCTTGAATACAGAAGCTCGCGAACTCCAGCAGCAATATGATGAAATCAGGGCAACGACGCTCACCGTTGTTGCCCCACAACACCTTGCTAAGCTATAGGAGGTGAGGTAGCTACATCTACAGGTGGAAGCATCGGAGAAGAAAGAGGTAGTCCTCAAGGCCAAATTTGGGCCTTGGTTGGATGAGGCCTACATCGTCTCCGCCAACATTCAGGAGAAATTGGCGAACTTACAGATAACGCAGTATAAAATCTAGCAGGACAACGCAGGACCAGCCACCGAGCAGCTAGTGGAGAAGATCAAACAGGCAACCACATAGAGCACGGCTAAGGTAGAAGTGTTACGAGTGGAGTTTGGGGATCTTCACAGTAAGATATCTGTGCCAGTAGTGTGACTCGATGGTGAGTCATGATATTTTTGTTAGGGCATGATGGGATGGGGTCCACTAGGGTCAATTTTGGGGCAAAAGCCCAAGTTTTGTTGTATAAATATGTAAAGTCTCTGCAAGTTGTTGTCGCAAAGCGCGTAGATAATTAAATAATCATGAAGGGGTTAACCCTTTTTTTATGTAAGTTGATTTGGCCTGTGAAGATCTACCCATGGTCCGTGGACCATGGGATTGTATAAATAGGTGTGTCGTAGGATGTCTAAGGGAAGTAATGAAGTTTGTTCTATGTGAAAAGTCTAAGAGTTAACGATGAGAATAGGAAGAAAGGCTCTGCAGTTGTGTGCACAGAGGCCTAGAGTAAAATCTACAGCTAAGTGCGTGGATGCCTGCAGCTGAGTGCGCAAGGAAGTCTCGAGTCTGTAAGTAGAACTGGTTATTAATAAAGAAGATTGTTGCAGAAATACATGTGTCTATCTATTTACTTCTGTTATAAATGAATGCGCTTTTATACTGTGATGAATGATGGGTGTATGAAATAATATTGTATTAATGCATGATTTTGCACAATTTGTATTGTTATATGAACACAATTACTGCTACTTGTTTACACGAAGATTATCTTGTTGTATGTTGAAGTCATCAAACACTTAAGCTAATATAAGTAATTACTGGGTTATAAGTAATTTTTGATGCACATAAGTAGTGGATTCACCTATTCAGGGTTCACGAAAGACAGTCATAAATGCTCGCAAAGGTTTAGAAGCTGATTAAAGGAAGTTATGTCGATAAGCCTTAAAGGCTTATCGATCTGCACAAAGGCAGATTTAGGGCATAAAATGACATTACACTGATCTCTAGGTGCAGAAACATGGTTCCAACATCCCCCCATACTGCTTCGGGTGAGAATTTAGTCCACACTCCGCGGTTTGATGTCAAATGGGCAAGTAGTGTAGGGATTTGTTTGGCAAATCTAACTCTGAATGTGGGTGAGGACCCACTAAGCCAACAAGAAGATCATGGATCTTGAATTGATCCACAACAATGTAATTTCATCTATAAATTGTAGCCTTTGGGCATTGAAAATAGAAAACCATTAGAATGAAGATCTGGAGAGCCAAGGTGCCAATAGATGCTATGTAATAGTTTACTAGGTTTAATTAATGAAAATTGGTTCCTACTTTATGTAATTCTATGTGTGTGCATGGTGATTTAATGTATTGATGGCTTGATGCATAGATTCATTGGCTTTGTTTGATGAATTGATGTTACATGTAGACCACAAGGTTCATTGGTTTGTAGTGGAAGAGAGGATGATTTGATTTTCTGGGATCATAATCCACAAGTCCTAGGATTCGGACAATACGAAAACTTGAAATGATAGACCCTCATAAATAATTTTCTTAAAGGGGACGCTGAATTGATTAATCTGAGAAATGTGAAATCATTGAAACTTGAAAAACGCGGGTTCAAATCCCCCCTGTTGTGACGCGGGTTGACATATCATAGCCCCCTAGAGGTTTACTAGTAGTTACGTGTCAGGCTGGATGTTGAGTTCATCTAGGTCACAATATATATATATATATATATATATATATATATATATATATTGTGACCTAGATGAACTCAACATCCAGCTTGACCACTTCAAAGATATCCTTAAAAGTGCTCTTTCTTAATAAAAACTCTTTCCTAAGATCTTTATGTGATAAAGTTCTGCTTATGGAATTTTATGTTGATGCTTTCTCTTATTAAGAATTTATTAAAAACTAATTCTTCCTATGAAATTGGTAGTGATTGATTCCAACAAAAATAAAAAATCCTTTAGAACACATATTCAATTAAAGCTTTTTACAACTCTTCATACGTTAGTTAGTAGAATAACAATTTTAATCTAGTAGCACCTCACTTCAACAAGAAACAAAAACGTTTTGTATTGTTTTTTATTTCCTTTAGTGCAAGATAGTGAAAACAAAAATGGTAACAATGACTCACATATGATGGTTAAGAAAACAATCAACATCCTTTCAAATGAAGAATGACTCCTCATGAGTGTCAACAGTTTTCTTACTATTGAGTAGAACCATGGTTTTGCTTAAGAAAAATCTTGACAAAAACAAAACATTAGATCTAACATTCAAATACTTGGATCTAGTTATTTACTAACAATTTTCTTATTACTGAATAATAATGGTTATAGTCAAGAAAAAACTTCACAAAAACAAATCATTAGATCTAACTTTCAAATCCTTGGATCTAGTTATCTATTCTCCATTTTCTGAAGATTTTTAAACGTCACTCTAATACCACCATGATAAATAAAGTCTTAAACCTCACTCTAATAAAATGTTAAACAAAGAAACAATAATAGGAATGAAGCAAGATAGAAAAAAAAGGCATTGCACACCCTTATATTCATTAAATTAGATTTTACAATAAATCATCCATTTTTAAAATCATCCAAAATTAACACTTTTAAAAATATCTAAAACTTTCATTAAAAAAATCTGAACTAATAGTTGAAAAAAAATCTGATTAAAAATAACTTGCAGCTAATTGTCCGCCTACCTCAATTATTAACAATTCTACTACCAATTATAAACAACCAGGTCCATCCTAACCATTAAAGTGAGCTACTGTACAACTCTTCATTTCCCAAATCTTCGGCGAATGTAAAACTGTTCATGGGTTATTTTGGGATGTTCTAGATCATATCACACTTGAATAAACCATTCCATTGCAAACAGGGCTCCTTGATCTCAATCTCCTTATATATCTTTTTCCTTTGCCAATACCTCTGGAAAATCCTTTGGTAATTTCATTAGTATTCACTTTTATAACTTTTATGACAAAGGAGGATATGCAACAAAATGTGGAAAAAAAGAGTGAAGTTCAACTAAGGATAGATATAGATGATGAGATTGATGGAATGTGGATGCTGAAGAGGAGAACATCCGAGAGAAAATGAAAAAGAAAAAGGAAACAAACAAAAATGTTCATCTAATTGCAATACCTTGCATCAACAAAGCAAGTGAACAACAACATGCAAATATGAAAGGACAACTACAACACAAGGTTTGGGATTCTTGAGGATTCATAAATTAATTACACATGACTAGGAGGTCATGAAATTTTTCTACCTTGGGAGTTCGATGCAGGAGCATAAAGCTACCAAGTGATCAAAATTTTTGGAGATAAAGCTCCAAACAAGGTCTTAACATGGAAAAGGAATTTTATTTCCTTATTGTAAATAATTTTAATTTCTTTATTTCTTAGAGAACTATAGATAGAGAAAAGATTTAGTAGATATGACTTTCAAGAAGAAAATATGCCTTTTAAGGCATGAAAAAATTAGCAAATAAATCATGAGGTTGTAGGGAAAAAAATCTTGGTAGCAATTAGCAAGTTGTTAGGATAAGAAAAAGTTTATAAATCTTAGAAACTATTGGGGGTACTTTTATGATTTATAAAACTATAGATAGACAAGATTTTGTCAATAAGGCAAAAGTGAGTCTACCTTGAAAATAGTCTACAATTTTCCTTTGTTTAACGTAAATGAAAATTTTGCAAAGCCTTTGTGTATGAATCTTTGTATTATTTTATGCGTTATTTGAAATAATTTGAGATGTAGTGAATAATATTTAATTGAGTAAATAACGAAAACTATGCATGTAATCTAGATTGAGAATTTGAACTTTGTAAGGAAAATTGAGTGTTTCATGCATCACTTTTGAAAAACTATCCATTTGGAGCTTTTCAAGAATACAAATTTCACAAGTGTTGATTTTCTCTCTCAATATGAGTCATCCTTTAACCACTGTTTGTTTTTATAAGAGAACAAGACTCCCAAAAGGTAGGTGACCATAACTAAGATGTCACAACCATGTCTCATATATTTTGAGACATTTTGTACATATGACTATGACATAATTACACTTCTGAGATTTAATGAGATATTTTAATCTTGGGCATTTGGACCTTTGCAACAAGTTTTCCACTCAATGACTTATATATTATTGTGCATATGGAGTCTTTGAATTTGACATCATAACCATGTGGACTTAACTATACAATAATTAATAGATTGTGCTTAATATTTGGTATGTAATAGACAACAAGGATATATTTCTTCTCATTTTTCTTAGTTTGGATAAACACCTATGGCCTTGACATGATAATTATATTCCAAATTAATTTCCATTAAATAGAGCTATCAATACTAGAAAACAACTTCTTGTTACTTTTAATGTAATTGTTATAACCATTATCTAGAAACCAATGATCTTTCTTTTGATATTCTTCAATTATTTGACATGAGATTAACATTGATTCATATGTCCCTTCTTCAATTTGGAGACATTAGCTCTACCCTTTTTCAAATATGAGTTCTTCTTTTCACATTCACTTTCATAATGTCCACATTTTTTGCAATAGTAACAATGTACCTTTGACTTTTCCATCTATCTTGTTCCACTTCCCCTCTCATTCCGAGAGTGTCTAGATTGATTTGGTTATCTTGACTCTTCTAGTATAGTTATTCCCTTTTATTGATGATTACCTCTACCTATAACTCTACCTCTACTAATGGATGTCGATTCTTCAAGGCATGTTTTGACGACTCCTCTTCCATGTTGATTCTTGTTTCATGGGGTAAAATACATCCCATTATTATTCTAATGTCATTTTGGATAGATCTTTGGACTTCTCTGTGGCAATGAGAACCATCTATAAATTCTTAGGTAGGATTCTCACAACTTCTCCACAATTTTCTAATTTTCAATCTTCTGTTCATGAGTCCTGAACTAATTCACAACTCCCAACACTATGGTCATAAATTAATCAATGCTCTATGCCTCCTTTATCTTTAATGTATCAAAATTTCTCTTGAAAGTCCAAAGCATCATAGTCTTCATTTTGTCATTACACTGATATACTAACTCTAGAATATTAAGGCTTGATTTGTGCTAAATATTCCCATTATCTTGGGATTTTTTTAGTCATACTAAACTTTCGATCCAAAATTTGGCCTTGTTCTCCCTTTTTCTCATTTATCTAAGCCGATTTTGCTTGGTATTAGAAATGGTCTTTAGAGGTATTTGATTTGGCTCTGTGAAGGCATTCTCCATTACTTCCCAACATTCATGCATATACAAGAAGGTGTTCCTTGCATGGACCAAAACTCATAGTTCTTGCCAAAAATAACTAGTCTTTATGTCTTCCCCACATTACTTCTATAGCCATTAAATAATCTCCTAAGTAAAGATATCATCCCTTTTATCTCTCTAATGTTTTTGCAACTTCAATCCATTTTTTAAGTCTTTTATTTTAAAATAAGACAAAAACCTATCTTAACCTCACTTCATTTTAATTTTTAATTTTTACTTTTTAATTAAAATAATAACAAAGAAAACCATTATAACTCCCTCTTTTTGATATAAAATATTTATATTTACAGTTCTAAATTTCAAGTAATAAGACAAGGAAAAAACATGTTTTTTGACTTCACTTAATATTTTTTTCAACAATGTCTCATGGGGGGTGATGCAGGAGCATCAACCCATCCTCTGAAAAAAATTAGCAAGAACGACTTGTGGAAGGCGAAAATGAGAAAAATGCTTCAAAAGGAAAGGGATTTGTTAAAAATCTTGAAAAATTAGATCCATCAAGGATCTTAGGGAGCTTTGTGAAAAAGATCATGTTGAGAGACTTGTGGAGAGGATCATGTTGAGAGCTTTATGGAGAAGATCATGGATTTTGAAATGATCCACAATATTGTAATTTCCTTTGTAAATTGTAGCCTTTGGGCATTGAAAAGATGCGGCCATTAGAATGAAGATCTAGCTAGCCAAGGTTCCAATATATGATACGTAATAGTTTAGTGGATTTAATTAATGAAATTTTATTTCTACTTTATGTAACTCTATGTGTTTGCATGATGATTTAATGCATTGATGGCTTGATGCATAAATCCGTTGATTTTGTGTGATGAATTAATGTTACATGTAGACCACGAGGTTATTCAGTTTGCGCAGGAAGCAAGGATGAGTTGAGTTTGTGGGCTCATAATCCACAGGTCCTAAGATAAGGACCATAAGAAAGCCTGACATGATAGACCCCCATAAATCGTTTTCATCAAGTGGTATCAAAGTGCAGAAGGTTCATGTGTGTAGTGTGGAGGAGAAGCAATAAAAGAAGGTACAAGTGATTGAAGGTATAGTTAGAGATTTGTTTTCATTGTGAAGGTGACAACAAAGGAAGGTGAGAATATTTTCAATAGCATGGAGCAAGGAGTTCTCGAAGGGTTCCATAGAAGAGAACCAGGAAGATGCCAAAATCCAAAACTCATGATAAAGTTTGGTTAGGTATCGTGTAGCAAGGTTGAGACTTGTTACTGCAAAGGCGAGTTTCATCTCATGAGTTGAAGCTGTTACGAGAAAACTAGATGCATATGACTAGGAGGTCATACATTTTTGTACCTTGAGAGTTTGATGCAAGAGCATCGACCCAACGTCTAAAAAAATTAGCAAGAATGACTTCTAGAATGTGAAAATGAGTAAAACACTTTAAAAGGCAAGGGATTTGTTAAAAAACTTGAAAAATTAGATCCATGAGGGACCTTAGGAGCTTTGTGAAAAAAATCATGTTGAGAGCTTTGTGGAGAAGATCACGTTGAGAGTTTTATGGAGAAGATCATGGATCTTGAAATGATCCACAATGTTGTAATTTCCTCTATAAATTGTGGCCTTTAGGCATTGAAAAGAGACGACCATTAGAATGAAGATCTGGTCAGTCAAGGCACCAATAGACGCTATCTAATAGTTTAGTGGGTTTAATTAATGAAATTTGATTTCTACTTTATGTAATTCTATGTGTGTGCATTGTGATTTAATGCATTGATGACTTGATGCATAAATTGGTTGACTCTATTTGATGAATTAATGTTACATATAGACCACACGGTTTTTCAGTTTGCAATTTAAGTGAGGATGAGTTGAGTATGTGGGCTCATAATCCATAGGTCCTAGGGTCGATACCATAAGAAAACTTGAAATGATAGACCCCTGTAAATCATTTTCATCGAGGAGAAGCTCAATTGGTTAATCTAAGAAATGTGAAATTGTTGAAACTCAAAAGACCTAGGTTCAAATCGTCGTGTTGTGTTGTGACCTTCACTACTGTGAAGAGGACATATCGTAACCCTCAGAAGTTTACTAGTAAATATGTGTGAGAAAAACAAAAAACCTATTCATTTAAAACTTTTTACTACTCTTCATATATTAGTCTGTGAAATAACAATTTTGATTTTAATCTAGTAACACATTAGTTTAACGAAAAAACAAACCTAACACATTAGTTTAACTAACAAACAAAACCCTTTTGTATTGCTTTTTATTTCCTTCAAAATACTCACCCATATGATGGCTAAGAAAACAATCACCATCTTTTCAAAACGAAGAACGACTCCTCATGGGTGTCGAGTTTTCTTACTATTGAGCAAAACCGTTGTTTTGATTAAGAAAAAAACTTGACAAAAACAAAACTTCAGAACTAACACTCAAGTACTTGGATCTAATTATTTACCATTGAGCAAAACCATTGTTTTGCTTAAGAAAAAACTTGACAAAAACAAAACATTATATCTAACTTTCAAATCCTTGGATCTAGTTATCTACTCTCCATTCTGCGAAGATTTTTAAACTTCACTCCAATACCACCATGATAAACAAGTCTTAAACCTCACTCCGATAAAATGTTAAACAGAGAAACAATAATAGGAATGAAGCCAGATAAAAACAAATAAGGCATTGCACACCCTTATAATAATTAAATTAGATTGTACGATAAATCATCCATTTTTAACAATATCCAAAATTAAGTGCATTTAAAAATATAAAATAACTTGCAATTAACAATTCTACTACCAATTATAAGCACTGGGTCCAACCTAACCATTAAAGTAATCCACTGTACAACTCTTCATTGCCCAGATCTTCGGCGAATGTAAAACTGTTCCTGGGCTCTATATTTCTTGGAAAAGAACACATTCCTTCAAACTCATTCGTTTCTGTGGCTAACGTAACCGGTGCCATGTAGAGCTCTTTTAATCCAAAATCTGTACTTAATGAACAGTACGATGGAGCCGAAAGCAGATTATAGTCTGGAGATGATACCTCCTTCACAAACATTAAACTCTGGGCTAAAGTAGGTGCTAAATTCTCGGAATTCTGGTCCGATAAGGGAGAGTTTGTCACATCCGCCATCGCTAGGGCAACGCGCCCTGAATCATCGTCTGCAATCGAATTTTCCACAGGGAGATCGCACCACGCAGGCTGCGAGGAGTTAGTAGTTTCTTGAAGATTACCCAATTTGAAGGAACCTTCATCCGAACTATGATTACTGCCATGACCCTTCCAGACGTTTGGTCTTACGATTTTCACCGGTTTGGGTTTGAACATATGATTTTGTACAGGAGACGGAAAAGTTGACTCTCTTTTGAGAACCTGCGTATTGCGTTTAGATACACTCATTTGCAGCTTCTTGCTGAGATGAGTGTTCCAGTGGTTCTTGATTTTGTTGTCTGTTCGCCCAGGCAGTCTCTTGGCTATCAGGGACCACCTGCATGCATATTTTTCGGAGAATACATTACAAGTATCTCCTGAACAAATTTGAAATATTGATTTCACTTCTGATTATCCGATTCTTAGATATTTTCAAAGTTTCAGACATAAAAATAGTCTCAGAATCTACCATCCACATAATTTCTACAAACCCAGATCAGATCAGACTTAAAAAACAATAAATTTTACAAATGAAGAAATATATCCTCATACCTATTACCAAGAAGGCGATGCATTCGAATAATAAGCTCCTCCTCATCGGTGGAAATATTTCCGTGGTCAATATCTGGACGAAGATAGTTCAGCCAACGTAATCTACAACTTTTTGCAGACCGCTTAAGACCTGCAAAGCAAAATTTATTATCCCCTTATTCAGCCTCTTAATACACATTACCTCTGCAATATTATATTTACCAGTAGAGATTTTCTACCATTAGAGATTCTCTGAGACTCGCCTGCTTTTTGGGGAAGATTTGTCCATGCACCATCCCCATGAATTCCAATGTAGTGGGACAGAATCATATCCTCCTCTGCAGTCCAAGCCCCACGCTTGAGCCCTTCTA
This sequence comes from Pinus tabuliformis, assembly GCA_031772625.1. NCBI lineage: Eukaryota > Viridiplantae > Streptophyta > Pinopsida > Pinales > Pinaceae > Pinus > Pinus tabuliformis. The sequence continues at coordinate 2,062,104,356 of CM062818.1, forward strand.
CTGAGCTGCTGCAAGGAGATCCACCCATTTTGGATAATTCTTTTTCCCGAACTCCAGTGGTTGATCTCCCTTTGGTCGGACAAGACGCAATAAATCGCATCCACCCTTTTCTTTCACGGTGCCATTTGTGATAAAACCTTTAAAAAAACCCTAACCAGTTCAGTATTAAAAGTTATTTAACCATATTCTATTTAAAATATAACAAAATCATCATAGCAGTTCAGCAACACATGAAATTTACATTAAATGTAACTCAGAATAGACTCAAAATTTGACTGGATTCAACCCCACCTTTAATCTGAAAATGGGGTCGGTCAGGTACTAGAGTAACCTTATTCCCTTCATGTCTATTAACTCTGCTGATTTAACATGTGCTTCACGATGGTACCGTTTACTAAAATGCACATGTGATTTCACTGAAATCATGGGAGGATAGCATTGCAATTTGCAATGCACGGACCATATAAAAGAATAGGAGTTGTTTAAAATGGTTTTTTAACTGCATATTTGGATTCAGCACTCTGGAAACCCTGGGAGGCTTTCATTGTCCAGAAACTAGCTATCAAACTTGCGATTCCAATAAATTCCTGCCGGATTTCGACCCGAAAAACCTGACCCAAAAGCTTTCAAAAAGTCGCGTTATAGACAACTGTGATAAAAGAATATGAAAGTACTGTAACAATTATAATTATGTTTTTTGGTACGGTAACAATTATGTTTTTTTGGTATCTAATTTTAGTAAAAATTATTAAAATTTATAATTTTAAGTGTTTTAATAGGTTTTGATGGTGTTGAACTTATTTCTATTATCAAAAACATAATTCAAACATTTTTAATTTTTTGAAAAACATGATTTACACAATTTTTAAATTTTTTTACTTTGATTCGTGACACTAACTTTCCGTCAATTCCTCAGCCTCCGTAGACTATACGACAGTGAACTCCGTGGCGCTTTTGGTGTCTGATAGCCAGGTAAACTCAGTGTCCTGTAACAGTCTTTGAGTACATTATTGCGCGACCAATGCCAAAGGTCTTTACTGGCTCGCCTAACTGAAGTAAATTCAGTGGGTTGTGCAGGTAGAAAATTGATTGAAAATGAGATCTGTTTGCAATCAAATTAATCATTCGGTGGATTAGTTGAAGTAAATTCGGTGTGTTGAGTGGGTTGAAAACTGATGGAAACTGAGATCTGTTTGCAATCAAATTAATTAGTGTAAAAGATATGTAATGACTGCATTAATTGTTGATTTAGCCTATTGGGGTTTGTAGTTTGAAATTTGATATAAGATAAGATATGTACCAGCTGGATTGAATGAAGCAAACTGAGTGGGGTGTTAGTTTGAAAATTGAATGTAAATGAAATTTGAGATTTGCTTACTAATTGGTTTTTTCAAAAGTAGTTTTATAAATTTTTTTTTTAATTTAAAAAGTTTATAAAAAGAAAAATATCAAAATTATTTATTTTATTATTATAAGTAAGTAAAATTATTTTACTTACTTGTCACAAAAATCTAGAATAATAAAATTATTAATTTTTTATGCCATCATGATTGTGAAATTGTTAGAAAAATAATTGGAATGTTTTTCACTAAATCTTTAAAGTGGAAAACTACTACACTAATAAATATCGTTGATATGCATCATTGATATTTGCTTATAAAATTGGAAAATGCCACTAATCCACATATGCCAACGACATTTACTAATGAGATTATGCTTGATCCAGGTAGATATTGGTGGCCACCCGCCAATTCCACTTCGACCCCATCATTGTTTATTTCAGTTTTTCAGTGCCCTTATTTGTAGCACAATTTACTATTTTTGGCAGTTTTTTGGGTCCTGAACTTCTGAAGCCGTTTTGAGGCCCTAAATGACGTTTTTTGGGAAAACTGAGAGCAACTTGAGTCCATCGATTGATCATTCTCTTCCCAAAGTTGTAGTCCTCGGATAAACCTTTCTTACGAGGTATTGTGCGCATCAAACAAAGATCGTATGCCAAAGTTATGACGTCGAGAAGTTGATGTACCAATTTACCCAAAACGAAGCCCATAGTTTGGCGCTTCATCTCCTAGAGTTAGGGTTTTTTATGTTTAGGGTTTTCCATTGTTTCTCAACAATAAATAGGCCTTCAAGCCTCAATGTAAGACAGTTGAGAGGCATGTAACCACCACATCTCTTCTTAGAGATAAGCTACCATCGCCCTGGCTGGTTTATTTCCATTTCTATTTGTAAGCATATTTCAGTATTTTACATTAATGAAATGAAGTAGTAGTTATGCTGCATCTCTGTATTTATGGTTATTTATGTACTTTATTGCGTTCCTATTTAAATCTGGATCAGTGGTATGAGAGGGGTCTACTCTTTCTCTGTTTCTCTTTGCATGTCCCCAACGAGGTCGGGATATAAGGAGTTAGGGCTTGAACTAGTCGAACCTTTGCAAGACCAGCCTCACAAATCCCGACAGACTTCCATGGCGAATGAAAAAAGTGATGAGGGGGTAAGAGATCCTATCAAAATCTTGCTCGAAGAGGCCCTCAAGCGACAAAGGAACGCGATGATGAACAACTTTTCCCAAATCCTTTAGTGGCTACCCAGGGGCAACACATCTATTTCCAGCACCTACTCTGGAAGCGCCACACCCTTTAAGGTACAATTTAACTTTGAAATTCCCATATTTGAGGGTCAGATAGATGTAGACATTGTAGATAAATGGTTAAATCTGCTAGAAGGGTATTTTTTTGTTCATGATTTTTCCGGTCGGGAAAAGATTACTTTCGCTCTTCTCAAAGCCTCCCCCCACGTCAAGGACTGGTGGGAAACCTATTGCGAGTAGAAGGATGAAAGTACGGCCTCATTTTTTTCAACCGCACCTACTTGGAATTCATTCCAGAATGCCATCAAGGAGTAGTACTACCCTGCCAAAAGCTATGAGGATAAATACATAAAGTGGACCACATTGCAGTAGGGAAGGGACCAAGATGTGTCGGAGTTTACTAATATTTTTCATACCCTTCACACAAAGTTGGGTATCAAGGATTCTGAGCTGCATTTGGTACTCAAATACTGCGGCTACCTACACAGGTACATCTAGGATGAGATGGAGTTCCTAGACATCGCCTCGCTCGGCACGACATACCGATACACTGTCAAGATTGAGCAGAAATTTAAACAGAAAAAGTGAGACTTTGTTTCTGCAAATCCGAAGCAAGGGAAAGGCGCCCCCAAATCGTTGAACAAAGGACAAAGCCAAGGCAGGGTGGCCCAGGACAACCCGCCAAATCCGCAAGCAAAGAACAACACCGTGAAGCCGAAGAAGGACACAGAAAAGTGGTGTGAGTTCCATAAGAGCTCCACTCACAACACAAGTGAGAGTCGGGCCAAGCAGTCACTAGTGGTCGAGCTAAAGTCTTCAGAATCATATGCATGTTCAAACTCTGAGTCAGAACCTAATAAGGGGAATGACAAAGGGAAGCAAATTATCAATGCGAAGCCCAACACCACCATTGCCATCACGAAGATCCAAAAGGAGGAACCTGAAGATCCAAAGGAGGAGGAGTGCCTCTTCCACTCCCAGATGTGGGTGAAGGGCTCCCCGCTACAGTTCATTATCGACAACGGGAGCCAAAATAACCTCATATCGAGAGAGGTCGTGAAGCTGTTGGGCTTACAGACCACAACACATTCATAACCATACACCATCGGGTGGCTTCACCAAGGACGAGATCTTCACGTGAGCTAGCAGTGTCGCCTTACATACAACATCAAGCCCTTTAACGATGAGGTATTGTGTGACGTTTCTCCAATTGATATTTGTGATGTGTTATTAGGCCAACCATAATTATGGAAGTGACATTCTGTATATGAGTCAGGGCCTCGTGTTGTTATTGTTACTTTGGGAAATAGTTTGTTTGCAATAAAATTAATTAGTGTAAAAGATATGTAAACTGAGATCTGTTTGCAATCAAATTAATTAGTGTAAAAGATATGTAATGACTGCATTAATTGTTGATTTAGCCTATTGGGGTTTGTAGTTTGATATTTGATATTTGATATAAGATAAGATATGTACCAGCTGGATTGAATGAAGCAAACTGAGTGGGGTGTTAGTTTGAAAATTGAATTTAAATGAAATTTGAGATTTGCTTACTAATTGGTTTTTTCAAAAGTAGTTTTATAAAATTATTTTTTAATTTAAAAAGGTTTATAAAAAGAAAAATATCAAAATGATTTATTTTATTGTTATAAGTAGGTAAAATTATTTTACTTACTTGTCATAAAAATCTAGAATAATAAAATTACTAATTTTTGATGCGATCATGATTGTGAAATTGCTAGAAAATAATTGGAATGTTTCTCACTAAATCTTTAAAGTGGATAGGACTTTTAAAACTACACTAATAAATATTGTTGATATGCATCATTGATATTTGCTTATAAAATTGGAAAATGCCACTAATCCACATATGCCAACGACATTTACTAATGAGATTATGCTTGATCCAGGTGGATATTGGTGGCCACCCGCCAATTCCACTTGGACCCCATCATTGTTTCTTTCAGTTTTTCAGTTTCCTTATTTGTAGCACAATTTACTATTTTTGGCAGTTTTTTAGGTCCTGAACTTCTGAAGCCTTTTTGAGGCCCTAAATGATGTTTTTTGGGAAAACTGAGAGCAACATGGGTCCATCGAATGATGATTCTCTTCCCAAAGTTGTTGTTCTCGGATAAATCTTTCTGACGAGGTATTGTGTGCAGCAAACAAAGATCGCATGCCAAAGTTATGACCTCGAGAAGTTGATGTACCAATTTACCCAAAACAGGGCCCATAGTTTGGCGCTTCATCTCCTAGAGTTAGGGTTTTTGATGTTTAGGGTTTTCCATAGTTTCTCAACAATAAATAGGCCTTCAAGCCTCAATGTAAGAAAGTTCAGAGGCATGTAGCCACCACATCTCTTCTCAGAGATAAGCTACCATTGCCTTGGCTGGTTTATTTCCATTTCTATTTGTAAGCATATTTCAGTATTTTACATTAATGAAATGAAGTAGTAGTTATGCTGCATCTATGTATTTATGGTTATTTATGTAATTTATTGTGTTCCTATTTAAATCTGGATCAGTGGTATGAGAGGGGTCTACTCTTTCTTTGTTTCTCTTTGTATGTCCCCAACGAGGTCAGGATATAAGGAGTTAGGGCTTGAACTAGTTGAACCTTTGCAAGACCAGCCTCGAAAATCCCGACGATCTCCCATGGTGGATGAAAAAAGTGATGAGGGGGCAGGAGATCCTATCAAAATCTTGCTCAAAGAGGCCCTCAAGCGACAAAGGAATGCGATGGTGAACAACTTTTCCCAAATCCTTCAGTGGCTACCCAGGGGTGACACATCTACTTCCAACAGCTACTCTGGAAGTGCCACACCCTTTAAGGTACAATTTAACTTTGACATTCCCATATTTGAGGGTCAGATAGATGTAGACATTGAAGATAAATGGTTAAATATGCTAGAAGGGTATTTTTCTGTTCATGATTTTTCCGATCGGGAAAAGATTACCTTCGCTCTTCTCAAAGCCCCCCCCCCCCACGTCAAGGATTGGTGGGAAACCTACTGCGAGTAGAAGGATGAAAGTACGACCTCATTTTTTTCAGCCGCACCTACTTGGAATTCATTCCGGAATGCCATCAAGGAGTAGTACTACCCTGCCAAAAGCTATGAGGATAAATACATAAAGTGGACCACATTGCAGTAGGGAAGGGACCAAGATGTGTCAGAGTTTACCAATATTTTTCATACCCTTCACACAAAGTTTGGTATCAAGGATTTTGAGCTGCATTTGGTACTCAAATATTGCGGCTACCTACACAGGTACATCCAGGATGAGATGGAGTTCCTGGACATCACCTCGCTCGGCACGACATACTAATACGCTGTCAAGATTGAGCAGAAATTTAAACAGAAGAAGCGAGACTTTGTTTCTACAAATCCAAAGCAATGGAAAGACACCCCCAAACCGTTGAACAAAGGACAAAGCCAAGACGAGGTGCCTAGGACAACGCGCCAAATCTGCAAGCAAAGAACAACATCGTGAAGCCAAAGAAGGACATGGAAAAGTGGTGTGAGTTCCATAAGAGCTCCACTCACAACACAAGTGAGTGTCGGGCTAAGCAGTCACTAGTGGCCGAGCTAAAGTCTTCAGAATCAGATGCATGTTCAAACTCTGAGTCAGAACCCGATAAGGGAAATGACAAAGGGAATAAAATTATCAATGCAGAGTCCAACGCCACCATTGCCATCATGAAGATCCAGAAGGAGGAACCTGAAGATCCAAAGGAGGAGGAGCGCCTCTTCCACTCCCAGATGTGGGTGAAGGGCTCCCCACTACGGTTCATTGTCTACAGCGGGAGCCAAAAGAACCTCATTTCGGGAGAGGTCGTGAAGCTGCTGGGCTTACAGACCACAACACATCCACAACCATACACCATCGGGTGGCTTCACCAAGGACGGGATCTTCACGTGAGCTAGCAGTGTTGCATTCCATACAACATTAAGCCCTTCAAGGATGAGGTATTCTGTGACGTTTCTCCCCTTGATGTTTGTGATGTGTTATTAGGCTAACCATACTTATGGAAGTGACATTGTATATGAGTCAGGGCCTCGCGTTGTTACTGTTACTTTGGGAAATAATTTGTACAGGATACCCAAGGTAGCACCTCCTACTGCCATCTCTTTGGTTATTGCAAAACAATGCAGTAAGCTCATTTCCAAAACCGGGAAATTTGTTTTCCTAATGATACACCCTCAAGGAAAGAAGAAGACGGTGGCCACGACCTTTAGACATGGCCCCTCCGCACGACTACTACATATGGACAAGGCTGTGGAGGAGTACAAGGACATCTTCACCTCCCCCACAAGGGTTCCTCTACACTGTCAGGTCAAGCACTCCATCGATCTGACCCCAGGTGCGCCGTTACCCAATGGACCAATCTATTGGCGCTCCCTTATGGAGAATGATGAAATCAAGAGACAGATTCAGGAGCTACTGCATAAATGTCACATCCGACCGAGTTCATCACCTTGTGGGAGCCTGATCGTGTTGGTATAGAAGAAGGATGGGACTTGGATACTCTGTATTGACTATCAAGTGCTGAAGAAGATCATTGTCCGAAATAGGTACCCAATCCCACAGATTGGTGATCTTTTGGACCAATTCAAGGGGGCAAAATATTTCAGCAAGATTGATTTGAAGTTAGGATATCACCAGGTACCAATCGAACCCTCCGATGTGTGGAAGACTGCCTTCAAAGCCAATGAGGGCCTTTTGAATGGTTGGTTATGCCTTTCGGGTTGACAAATGCTTCTGCAACCTTCATGAGGCTAATGGATGACATATTGTGGCCATTCACCAACTCATTTGTAGTGGTATACTTGGATGACATCCTGATATTCAGCCAGAGTTGGGAAGAGCACCTCCACCACATCCGACATGTTCTCCAAACACTGCGGCAACACAAGTTATGTCCCAATTTGGAGAAATGCACTTTTGGCATGACCCAAGTTCAATATCTGGGATACATTATTGATGAATAAGGGGTGCATGTGGATCCAACCAAGATCCAAGTCATTCGAGATTGACCATCTCCAACCACTCTGACAAAGCTGTGTAGCTTTATGGGTCTTGCCAACTTCTACCGCAGGTTCGTGTTAGGATTTTCTCATATCACTTGGCCCTTGATTCAAGTCACCAGGGGAGGAGCGAAAGAAAAATTATTTTGGTTTGAATCTCAACAGAAGGCATTCATAGATTTGAAACATCGCCTCTGCTCGGCACTAGTGCTCACATTACCAGACTTGCAAAAACCATTTGAGATCGAGACAGATGCCTCTGACTATGCTGTTGGGGCAGTCCTTACTCAACACGGGCATCTAATGGCATATCACAGTGAGACACTTTCAGACACAGTCCAGAAGTTTCCCACTTATGACAAAGAGATGCATTCCATTGTGCAGGCCTACCGACAATGGAAGCATTACATTTTGGGGAAGGAAACGGTCATCCACACAGACCACCAACCCCTGGAGTTCATATAGACGTAAGGGAAGTTGCAAAATGATCGCTATTAGAAGTGGTCCACATACCTGCAACAATTCCATTTTAATATTAAGTATAAGAAGGGCAACACCAATAATGTTGCAGATTGCCTCAGTCGACCACCAATCATGGCGTTAACCACCGTGCTTAACTTTTGTGGGCACAAGACTTCTAATTGTCCACTTCTCTACAAAAGCGACCCAAAATTCAGCCACACATACTAGACACTCTTGGAGGGTCAACATGTTCCAGATTTTCACCTCAAGGATGCCCTGTTATGCCACCTAGGTCAATTTTGTGTTCCTTCAAATGAGCGTGCCAAGATGATTTGGGAAGCACACTATAGTCGAGCTACTGGGCATTTCGGGGTGGAGAAAACGGTGGCAGTACTACAAAAGTATTGCTATTGGCTGAATCTTCGACAGGATGTCGGGAAGTACATCATAATCCTGCATTGCTTGCACCATTGCCAAACTGACCATTAAGAAGCAAGGCTTCTATACTCTGTTACCTACTCCTAGTCGACCTTGGGAATCCATCACCATGGATTACATGTCGGAACTTCCTTCTACTAAGCATGGAAACGACTGTGTTTTTATGGTCGTCGATAGTTTCTCAAAGATGGCCATTATGGTGGCCTGCAAGAAGAATATCACAGCAGAAGCCATTGCTAAACTCTTCTTTGAATGAGTGTGGGTATACTTTGGGATCCCACATTCTATCATCTCAGATCGAGACAACATGTTCCTCAGTACATTTTGGTCCAATCTCTCGTTGATGCTGGACACCAAACTCACTAAGTCCACAACCTTCCATCCCCAAACTGATGGCGAGACGGAGGTTGTCAACAGGATGATCGTACACATTTTGCACATGTACAACTCAAAGCATCCACACACATGGGATGAGAGTCTCCCCTATGTCCAACACAACTATAATCAGGCTCTCCACAACTCGACTGGCCACAACCCTTTTTAGGTGGGCTTGGGATTCCAACCACTATGTCCCATTGATGTGGCCATGCCATTTGCAGCTACTTAGGCAGATTCAGTTCATGTCTAGTCCGAAATAGATAAGGAGAATAGCTTCATTGAGCACATCCAACATATTCGCCAGTAGGTCCACGACATTCTGGAGAAATCAAATGCCAAGTATAAGCAACGACATAATCAACATCAGGTGCCACACAAGTTTCAGGTGGGTGACAAAGTCTGGTTGCATTTGCAAAAGGAACGCCTTACCGAAGCCTATTGGAAACTCAAACCACTCTGATATGGTCCCTACACCATTACCAAGGCTGTGGGAGACAATGCATTTGAGCTCAACATTCCCCCATTCCTTGGATTGCACCCAGTGTTCAATGTGGACCGCCTTCGGCCATACTTTCTACCATTACTAGACACATCCGACATTGCATAACAACTCACACCAACAGAGTTAAATCCAAATTGCATGGAACAAGTTGCAACTGATCGGATCATGGACACGCAGATCAAGCACACTCGCCAGCAAAATATCCAACTGTATCGAGTTGTCAAAGTAGGCCAACTCCTTCACTAGGGTAAGTGCCTCACCAAGGACCAAGTTCAACAGAAGTTTCCTCATCTCATGGAGGAACTCGACGCAATGGGGACCATTGCTTCCTAAAGGGGGAGGAATGATCCAGGTGGATATTGGTGGCAACCCGCCAATTCCACTTGGACCCCCACCATTGTTTTTTTTAGTTTTTTAGTTTCCTTATTTGTAGCACAATTTACTATTTTTGGCAGTTTTTTGGGTCCTGAACTTCCAGAGCCGTTTTGAGGCCCTAAACGATGTTTGTTTAGAAAAATGGGAGCAACATGGGCCCATGGACCAACGTTATTTTTCTCAAAGTTGTAGTCCTTGGATAGATCTTTCTAATGAGGTATTGTGTGCGTCAAACAGAGATCGTATGCCAAAGTTATGACCCCAGGAGTTGATGTACCAATTTACCCACAACGGGGCCCATAGTTTTGCACTTCATCTCCTAGGGTTAGGTTTTTGGATGTTTAGGGTTTTCCATTGTTTCTCAACAATAAATAAGACTTCAAGCCTCATTGTAAGACAATTCAGAGGCATGCAGCCGCCACATCTCTTCTCAGAGATAAGCTACCATCGCCATAGCTGGTTTATTTCCATTTATACTTGTAAGCATATTTCAATATTTTACATTAATGAAATGAAGTATTAGTTCTATTGCATCTCTGTATTTATGTTTATTTCTGTACTTTATTGCATTCCTATTTAAATCCAGATCAATGCTAGTTGGCGACCAACCTGTGTGGGGCAGATTCGTTGACTACGGTTGACCATGATTGAAGAGGGTTGATGGGTTCGATCATGATTGACGGAGGTTGATCGTGGTTGATAATGGTTGAATGAGGTTGGCCATGGTGAACCATTAATGTAACAATGTATTCATGTTACATCAATCTAACAATGTTATATCAATGTTGACCATGATTACATTGTTACATTAATGGTGACCATGGTTGATCGTTGTCGATCATGGTTGACAATGAATGATGTTACATTAATGTTAATGTTAAAACTACATTAATATTATGGTCATGGGGAAAAACTGGGTTGGTGATTACCGTATTATGTAAACTATGAAATCAATATTCATATCCCCCATGAGTGAAACCAACAAAAAAAAATGTTACAATTTTGTTTGCATTTATGGTTGATGTTGATTGATGAGGTTGACCATGGTGAATGAGGGTGACAATGGTTGAAGAAGGTAAACCATTATTGGTCAAGGAAAATTATGGTTTACCTCAGTTGACCATGATTAAAAATGCGTACCATGGTTGACCAAAGATTAAGAGGGAAGATTATGGTTGAAGTGGGTTGACCATGGTTGAAGAGGGTCAATAATGTTGGTCAAGGTAGACCATGTATAACCTTAATTAAACATGATTGACAATGATTACCATGCCTGTCCAGGGATTAAGAAGAAGATTATGGTTGACAATGTTTGGTTACTATTATTGTGTCTTACCAATGATAAAAAGGATAGATAATGGTTGACCTTCATTTATTATGGTTACGTATGGTTGACCATAGTTCGGCATGTTGGCTATGGTGTACCATGGGTTAACCATGGTAGACCTTGGTTGTCCATGTCTTGTATGGTTAAATATGGTTTATATGATTGACCATGAATGTGCATGTTTGACCATGTTTCCCCGCAGTTGAACATGGTTGTACTAGGTGTATCACATTTTGATGTTGGGCTATGTTCAATTGTTTGCAAAGTTAGACAATGTTTGTCACATTGTGATGTTTGATAAATTTTGTACCACTATGATATCACGACATGTTTGTCATAATGTTACTTAGGTTTGTTTATCATATTAGTTCATTTGTACCAATGTGACACTAGTTTTTTTTTTATCACAATGTCCAAGCCTTTATTTTCATAATAGTTTTACACACCCACATTATGTTGTTAGTTTTGTAATGTCATATTGAAACAATGTTTTTCTAATTATGATGTTGGATAAATTGTAGTTATGTCACATTATTGGATAAATTATTTGTCATTTTTGTAATATCACATTGTAATAATATTTTTCGCAATGTGACTTTCAATATGCTCCAATGTAATATGAGGTTGTGACAATGTTTGCCACATTGTGATGTTGGATATATTGCAATGTGATATCACAATACAGTAGTGATTGTCACATTATGATATTAGATATACTACAATGTAATATCACATTTAAACAATGTTTATCACATTATGACATTCGATATATAGCAATGTAATATCACATTCCAACCATGTTCATCACATGTTTGGACATTCAATAAATTACAACATAATGGCACATTGCTTTAATGTTTGTCACATTGTGACATCAGGTTATGTTTTCCATATTTCAACATTTGATAGATTTCATAAACATTTTGGTGTCGGAACATGTTTCTTTATTACAATGTGACATTGGTTTGTTTCTCGCATTAGTTCATTTTTCATAATGTGATGCTAGTTTCTTTTATCATAATGTCCAAACAATTGCTTTCGTAGTGGTTTCACATTGCGACAATGTTTGACCCATTGTGACAATGCCACATTGTTGAATAAATTGTTTGTTAGTTTTCTAACGTCACGTTGCGACATTGGATAAATTGCAATGTAAATTTTTCACATTGTGATATTGGATAAGTTTTTGTACCATTCTAACTTCTCAACATATTTGTTACAATGTGGCATTGGTCTTGTTATCATGTTAGTTCATTTATCATAGTGTGACACCAATTTTCTTCTTCACGATTTTTTTACACAACCACATTATGTTGTTAATTTTGTCATGTCACATAGCGACAAAGATATTTATTCAGCGAAATGCGACATGTAAATTCTTTTTCCATTCCATGTTCATGTTATTTTATTTGCACAAGCACATTGTGATGACCTATAATGTTCATCAAAGAGAAACATCTATTACTTTTTTATGACAATTGTGATGGTTTGTTTGTCCTACATTAGGATGATGTTTTTCATCACATTGTTTGAGCATTTATTTCATAGTATTTTGACACCATTTTTGTTGCACAATTGCATTGAGATATTAGTTTTTTATAATGACATTTTGATGATGGGTTTTGTTTATCAAACTACAACGCGCCCATTTTTGTTGCTTGTGACAATGAGACAAATAATTGTCTTTTAAAATTAAAAAAATTGTTTTTTTTAACAAAACCTTAAAACAATAAATATCACAAAAATACCTATTCATATTATTGGTTATAATATTATGTTTTTACTTCTATATAATAACGTTATATTAATTTTAAAAACATATTATTATTATTATAAAATTAAAATATATATATATATATATATCCCAAATCGAACCATTATATGCCATGCTCACCATTAAATAAAATTTACAATAAATGATAAATTATTTTAAAATAATTACTTTTAAAAATATACGGGGTCCATCCGAATCATTAAAGTGAGGAGATGATAGCTCCTTCACAAACACTAACTCTGGGCTAAAGCATGTGCTAAATTCTCAGAATAAGGAGATTTCTGGTCCGCTAAGGTAGAGTTTTTAACGACTCTTCCAGAAATATTAACATCCGCCATTCGCTAGAGAAACGATTTTCCACAAGTCTCTCGCACCATGAAGGCTCGGAGGAATTAGTATCTTCAACATTACCCAAATGCCTGGAGCAACTAGTAGTTTATTCAACATTACACAATCTGGAGGAAGCAGGGTTGCAGGAATTAGTAGCTTCTTCAACATTACGCAATTCCAAGGAACTATGATTTCTGCCATAACCGTTACAGCCGTTTGTTTTACGAGGGTCGAATACATTGGATTGGGTTTTACTTTATGAGGGTCGAATACATTGGATTCGATATGCATGTTTGTTGCTGATTTGATATGAGCAATTTCGGCTAGCGTTAACTTAGGACAACTCAGATCAATTCGTTCTCTTAATAATTGGTGATTCATTTCCAGGTGCTTAAACATAAGATTTGAAAGTCACATGTTTCAAATTTTTTTAAGGTCGGTTTTACTAGTTCCTCAAATGTAGTAATTCAAGGTTTTGTTTTTAAGTTATGAAAGTTTTATTTCGCAAACACTATTTTTTTTTACTGAAGCAAGAGACAATCCTTCTATTTCATTAAAGCAAAAATAATGTTACAAGATATACAAAAACTGTCCATCTTCATGGACTCAAGAGAAACAAAGGGCATCCCACCATAAACATGGCTCCCCCTACAACAGTCATTATCAAACTCTCAAATTACATTAAACATAGGGCTCAAAGGTTCTCCATCCCCGTGAAAAACTTCGGTACCTTCCACCTCTGCTGCCCGGAGAATCCACAACTATCACCACCGACCATACTTCTCGCGCCATCCACCGGCTGTGGGAAAAAGCGTCCCAATGAGATTCGTGAAGAAAAAGACCTGGCCCCACCAAAACAGCACTGTCATTTCTGACCGTAGATCCTGACGACTAGATCCGATGGCCAGGAGCAATCTCGTGCTGCCAAGCTGACCTGAAGTTAGTGAGCGATGGGGAGCAGTATTGCATACCACCCCACCGCCACGTGTAAGAATCCTTATGGGATCGCTGCCAAAAAACCAATACCATTTACCACTCAGGACTGTAGTGATAGTTTGGAAACTGCTGAGAACCCTGTTTTCCGATAAGAAAGTTGTTTGAAGGGATATTGTCGTCGCCGGAAATCCCTCCAATCTAGACCGATGAACTGCTCGATTAATCCCGGTCGCCGAATTGCCTAGTTTGATCCGACGGCTGAGGATTATTCCACAACTCCTAAAACCACTGAACATTATTGCTTCCTGCCAGCGAAATTGATAACTTGCATGATCAATCCCTGCCGTAGAATCACATAGCATGATCTGGCAGCTGAGGATCATTTCGCCCCGACTAAGTTCACTGAACATTAGTGTGCGATGAGGGCGGTATTTTAGCCGACCCCACCACCACGTGTTGCCCTCTGTATGGAATCACTCCAAATTCGGCCAAACCATTTCCTGCTTGTGAGGGTTGCAATCGTCAGAAAATATCTCTCGGCCCAGTAAACCGAACTCGGACGAAAAACCTCTGGTATTGTTATCGCCGAGAGCACCCGAGATTCTACCTATTGTTTTGTTTTCTCTGCCTGTGATCTGAAAGGACGAAACCTTCACCAGTCGATCTTTCTTAGACGAACCAGGGCCCCCTGAAAGATTAACCACTGGAATCTCTAAAACAATGCTGACTTGATATAAAATGGTCGACAAAGCACTGTTACCCCCTGAAGACCTGAAAGTATAACAAATAAGAAACATAGAACACAAGAATCAACTGGATTCCGTCTCCATGGCCCTACTTCGAAACACAAGCCTGTCTTCATCTGCGTGATCATAACATTTCGCTTTTAACCTATTCTGAGGCATATCTTGCCAGACAAAAGCAACCCTGTTCTCTGTGTTGATCACTCCTTGATTGGCAAGAAGATCAACCACTTTATTTGCCGATCTTCTTACATGTTTAAAGCTAACAGTCCGAAGGCTCTGGAGGTGCTGCTGAATCCGTTGAAAGCCCTGAATTAGACACCAGTTCCTCGAGACTTTTTCCGGTCTTGATCCCCAGTTGATCCTCTTCACTGAATCAATGATTAACTCTGAATCAGCTTCAACAATCATATTTTGCCGATTATCCTGTTTCAAGAAATCTAAGCACTACTCCATAGCCATCAATTCCACCATGTTGTTCGTTGCTCTTCCTAAATGGCAGTGGAAGATGAAAATAACTTCACCATACTCATCCCTTAACACTCCTCCGTAAGCCACAGAGCCCGGGTTGCCCTTTGAAGCCCCATCAATGTTGAATTTCAAAAAAGCAATTGGGGGGAGGATGCCAAAAGTCAAGCTCAGAAACTAGGGAGAAAACTTTCCTGTCCCATCCCTAAGGAATATGACCCTGCAGACCTAGATCATTGAGAGTTTTCAAATCCGCATCATAAGGAGGGTTCTTGGGGAGATTTCACACAATAGTGCCAACCGTTGCCTTGATTTGTTTTAAGATCTGCTCAAAAAGGCTTTGGGATGACCTCTTTTCATTCTTGAAGATTCTGTTGTTTCTTTCTTTCCAGACATTCCAAATAATGAAACTTGGCATGATGACCCATGCTGAGCTAAGAATCTCATTGTCTGAAAAGGTTCTTCTCCATATGTTTAGGGTATTGATGATGCTCCGTTTGTCCCTGTCAGACTATTGAAAAATGGTGGCAAACGAATCCCATAAACTGGAGGTGAATATGCAATTATTGAGAAGGTGCTCCATAGTTTCCTCTTAGGATTCACAAATATGACATTTGGAAGGCCCCAGGACACCCCTCTTCCTGATATTCTCCCAGGTCACGATTTTCTTATGCTAGACTAGCCACATGAAGAGTTTAATCTTCATCCATCCTTGATGTTTCCATAGGTTTTGCCAAGTCTTGTCTGGAGCTTGAGAGATGAGGTCAAGGAGAATGAGTTTTGCTTCTTTGAGATTAAAGGCACCCTCACTTTTGTTACCCCATCTTAGCTAGTCATGATCCCCTGATTTCAAAATCTTCCTTTGCTTTAACATATTATTTAGAGTCTCTGATTTAGCCTTTAGGGGGTTTTCATTCTTGAACTCAAAGTTCCTCCAGGTTCTCCATTTTCCACTACTTTCGGTTTAGATCCAAAAGTCTTCTACTTTAGATAATCCTTTAATATCTGTATCCTCCTTGAGATCCCTCATGTCTTCCTTCAACAAAATAGGTTCTTGTTGCCATCTGTCCTCCCAGAATAAGGCATGGTTTCTATCTCTGATTTCCCAGAAGCTGTTTCCTTGGACTAAGCCCCTATTGTCCCAGGCATTTTTCTAGATGTGAGAGCCCTTGTTGACTCCTGACATTCTTATTAGATCTTTATTTTGCCACATGTGTGCATATTTTTCTTTCCATATCCTTGCCCATTGTGCCTCAGGATCTTTAACCCATCTCCACCATAATTTAGCTCCTAAAGCCTTGCTTTGATTCTCAGGATCATCCAGACCAAGTCCTCCATAGCTTTTGGGTTTGCATATTTTTTCCCATGCTACTAGGGCCCATTTCTTTCTTTCTTCCCCCTTGCCCCAAAGAAAGTCTCTTTGCATGTTTCTAAATTGCTACAGAACACCTTTGGGGGCTGGGAGAGCTGATAACATGAAGACTGGAATTGATTGAAGGACTGCCTTGGTTAACACCAACCTTCCTGCCAAATTTAAAGATTTGAAAGTCCATTTCCTAATATTATCTTGCAGTTTGCTTATCACTAGCTCCCATATGCTCTTGTGTAAAGGATTGGTCGTTAGAGGGACTCCTAAATATTTTGAAGGGAGGATCTCCCTTTAAAAGCCCAAAATTCTTGAAATATTTTTCTTAATAGCAATCTGAGTATTGAAGAAAAAAATCTTAGATTTGGAGAGATTAACTTCCATACCTGAAGCCATGGCGAAGTCTCTCAGGATTTGCTTATAAGCTAGAGCTTCTTTGACCGTGGGGATGCCTTGCAGCATGGTATCGTCCACAAATTGTTGATGTTTTAAAGCTTGACCATCTTCAGTAAGTTGGAGACCTTTGAATTTTCCAACTTCTTTAGCATGCCTGATAGATCTACCCAACCCTTCCATCATAAGAATGACGAGAAAGGGAGAGAGTGGATCTCCCTGTTTGAGGCCTCTTGAAGGAATGAAAGTCTCTAAAGGAGAACCATTAAAAAGAATTGAAAAGCTAGGAGAAGTTACTAGGGCCATTACCCATCTGATCCAATTGTTATCAAACCCAAATCTAAGAGAACTTTTCTGATATAGTTCCAGTTCAGCTTATCATAAGCTTTGGCTATGTCCAACTACATGATCATTCTAGCTTTCCTCTTGCTTGGTAGTGAGTGCGCCACCTCATGAGCTTGAATTATATTGTCGAGGATTTTCCTGCCTTCCACGTATCCAGATTGTTCCCCTGACACCAAGGTGGGGAGAAGAGGCTTAAGTCTATTGGCCACAACCTTGGATATTATCTTGTAAACAACATTGCATAGGGAAATGGGTCTGAATCTCTCAAGAGTTAGAGCTGAATCTTGTTTAGGGATCAAGGCAATAAAGGTGGTATTTAGCTCTTTCAGAATGGTTTTGTCCCTTCTGGAGTCTTCCACAACCTTCAGAACATCTTGTTTAACAATATACCAGCAAGCTTTGAATAAATCCACATTGAAACCATCCGGACCTGGTGCCTTACCATTTTGCATTTCTTTTTGGACCTCACTAATCTCATCTTCCGTCACTGGTCTATTAAGGTTGAAATTGTCCTCATTGGAAACTAGCTTTGGAATATTTCTAGATATAACCCTAATAGATTGTTCCCTATCTATACAGGATTCCTGAGCAATACCACGAAAGTGTTGAACCAGTACTACTGCTATTTCTCCATGAGAATGAAGAAGATTACCATCTTCATCCTTGATAGTAGAAATCTTGTTGTGAGCTATGTTTGCCACAATGGATCTATGGAAAAATCTGGTACATTGCACTCTAGATTTTTGCCTCCAGAAAATCTCCTCTTGTTACAGAAGTTCTCCCATTCTTGTTGATACCTGGTTGCCTGCTCATTTATGACCTTATCAAAACCCTCCCTAATAAGGGTTTGGTTGAGTTCCCATTTTTCCTTCAACATGATTTTTTCCTTCAAAAATGTTACCAAACTCCTTCTTGTTCCACTCCTTGAACCTGAGTTTGATATGTTTTAGCCTTTTTTGGAGTAGGAATATGTTTGTGCCTTGAATGTTTAATTCTTCAGCCCACCAGATGGCTATGTTGTTGGCGAAATCTGGGTGGGAAAGCCAAATGTTTTCAAATCTGAAAGGTCTATTCCTGGGGAGCTAATACCCTGCATTTCCAGTTGCACGGGCTAGTGATTAGAGCCTCCAAAGGGGAGAATTCTTGCCACTATGTCCTTATCCTCGAGCATAAGATCCTCTGAGATGATGAATCTGTTTAATTTGGAAGCCACCTAAGACTCTCCTCCTCTTTTATTGTTCCAAGTATAGGAACCATTACTCATACTAATATCCAATAATTTCATAGTGTCTATGAAAGAAAGTAAAGCACAAGAATCTTTATTTAGAATTCTGGTGCCCCCTTTTTTCTCAGACAATGATTTGATCATATTGAAATCCCCCCCAAGATCCAAGGGATACTTGCATGTCTTTCCCTAAGATCCTGCAGGGAGTCTAAAAGCTTGAGTTTGCCATCCAATCTTTGGGGACCATACACATTTGTTACCAAGTAGGCTTCCTTATCTCCCACTGGCTGAATGACCATTGATAGATAATCCTTGGCTGCCTATGCATCTATAATGTCAATTTTTTGGGGGTTCCAAAGTGTGAGAATGCCACCAGTTGTATTCTCTGCTTTGACTTCCAGAAACTCAAATCTATTGAGCCATTTATTGTGAATCTCTTTTATTTTCTAAATGGAACATTTAGTTTCTTGGATGAAGATTACATCCGGTGCTGCTTGTTTCATTCTATTACTGAGTAACTTTTGTTTTCTTTTACTGCCTAGGCCTCTAATATTCCAAGAAGTGAATTTCATTATTAAATATTGTAAAGGAGTAACTGGATAGGTCTTTCATCTTACCTGAGTCTATCATTAGCTTTCCACTTTCCATCAAAAGCTCGTTCTGCCAAGCCCGGTGTGGTTTTCAAATCTTTCACTCCTTCGCTGCTCTGCCTTTTATGAGTACCTTGCTTTTCTATTCCTGTGTTCTAAGTTTTCCATAAGAACAACTGTTGAACTCTATTGAACTCCTCTGGAGGTAATGAATCCACTCCCTCCCTGGTTCCTTGTTTCAAGAATCCTTCTAGATCTAGATTCTCTTTCTCAAGAATCTCCTGTAGTTCATGATCTTCCATTTCCATCACCCTCTGGGTCATTTCCAGATCCATCTCCAGTTCTGTGTTGCTCATCATGTCTTCTTTCTGTCTGTTAATGGTTTGTGTTTGCTCCTCATTTTTTCCGTTCTCCTCATTCTCTGGAGTGTCTCCCTTGGCATGATCTGTTTTCGTTATCCCCTCTTCCTCTTCTAGTGCTTGAAACCTGTTTTGACTGGCTTGTTGCCTATCATTTTGATGTGTCTTCG
This sequence comes from Pinus tabuliformis, assembly GCA_031772625.1. Taxonomy (NCBI): domain Eukaryota; kingdom Viridiplantae; phylum Streptophyta; class Pinopsida; order Pinales; family Pinaceae; genus Pinus; species Pinus tabuliformis. Next base: position 2,062,124,156 of record CM062818.1, read on the forward strand.
ATCCCCTCTTGCTCCATTTTCCTTTCTGGACCACTTTGTGAAAGCTTTCAGTGTCTTTCATGGTATTGGTTTTACTGTTATTTTCAATCTTACTAAGTGGGCAATATCTTAATAGATGCCCATGTTCATGACATTTACGACATCTGAATGGGATGTGCTCATAATCCACGGTTTGTACCCATTCTTCATCAAACACTTCCAATATGACCTCATCCGGCAGAGCTCCAGAAAGATCCATCTCCACACATATTCTTGCAAAGGATGTGTATTGTCCTCTTCTGGTGGCCTCGGAAGCTTTGACAAAACATCCTAACTTATTTCCTATGTCAGAAAGGGATTCTAGTTGCCAGTAATCTAAAGGTAGAGAGTAGAGTCTTACCCAGACCCGGACTGAGGTAAAAGTTTCATGTTCTAGGACAAAATTCATGATCCAAGGTCTCATATACAACCCTGCTGCTGCCTAAAAGTAGGGCCCTCCTTCAAATACTCTGTCCTTAGCTTCAATGTTTGCAAAGACTACCGTAAAGAATCCCTTTGACCCAAGATGTAGTTTTATGCTTCCTTTTGGTTTCCAATGGTATTTAATCCAAGATTGTAAAGCTTTTTCAGTGGGCCATAAACCCATGAACTTACAAATGATTGCATAAGTCTGCATGTGGTCCCTATGCTCCTGCAGAGCAGGATCATTCAAAACTAGTCTCGTGTGATAGTAGTCTTGGGTTTGCATGGGCTCCTTTGAGTTTTGTCTTTTGTGCCCTGTTCCTTGTCCGCTTCCTTGCTTTCTTTATTGTTGTTATTCTCTTTGGATTCAGAGCCCTCCTGCTCCCTTTCTCTATCTATTTGCTTTTCAGCTAAAGGATCTATATCCTCTTCTACTGGTTTTTTCCCTCTACTGGCTACTACCTGCTTGTAGGAGGGAGTGGAGCTCCCTCCTTTACGGCCTTCCATGGAGAACGAACTTTGCTAACCTGTAACCCTAGCTTCAAAATCGCCCTCCGCTAACGATTCCCCTTCTCTCTGGTCGGCTCTATTTCACAAACATTATCATATTATGAATTATGAATCAAATAATATACATCATAAATTTGTTGTTATTTTTATATTATTGCATTAATATATCATAATAATTTTAAGTTTTGCAAATTTTATAGTGCAAACATTATCATATTATATGAATTATGAATCAAATAATATACCTCATAAATTTGTTATTTTATATTCATTGCATTAATACATCATGGTAATTTTAGTGAGGGTTAACAAAGCTTATCGCCAAATAAGTTTAAGTTTTCTCAAAATTCATTTCCATTTTCTACAAATTTTATTTTTCAAATATTATTATATTATGAATCCAAAAAAACAAAAGATCTCTTTTTAATGAAAAAAATGAAACTTATATTTGTTCACCCTTCAAAATTGAAAAAAAAAAAACTAAAAAACTAGGCAATGCCTCTTGCTTCATTTGATAGAAACCTCAATTATCTTAGACTTCATAGTAAACATAACATGGCACAATAAGAGTCAAAAACCTCTGCACACACGAAGCAAATATGCCTCTGCAATTAGCATCCTTAGGAAGGATGAATTTCCTCAACAATTTATGGTTTCAGTTTACTTCTCTTTTTTCATGCTTTCACTTTCCTCCCTAGCATTTTATCACTGGCCCCTTCTTCTCCTCATAATAGATGGGGATAAAATATTCTAGTAAAGTTTAAGTAACTCTTATATATTAAATTATTAAAACACTATCTAATTTTTTTATTTATCAAATAAAATTTATATACTTTTCATTCTCAATAAAAATTTGGCATATTTTTAATATTTATTAAATACTTTAAAACATTATATGAATTATGTATTTAAAACATACATTGAATTTATATAACTTTATACTTAATGTAAATTTAATATATTAATTAAATTTATATTTTAATAAAGTAAATATTTTTAATATTTATTAAATACTTTAAAACATTATATGAATTATGTATTTAAAACATACATTGAATTTACATAACTTTATACTTAAGGTAAATTTAATATATTAATTAAATTTATATTTTAATAAAGTAAAAAGTATTACTCACATCTTATCAATTTCACATATTGAATTTATATTTCAATTAATTAATCAAAATAAACATTTTCATAGTTTAAAATTTATTTTTAGAAATATTATAAATTAAAATATTTTTAATCTTATCATTTTATTTTGAAATAATAATACAAATTATTTGGCCCCTAGCATTTTATCACTGGACCCTTCTTCTCCTCATAACAGATGGGGAGAAAATATTGAAGTAAAGTTTAAGTAACTTTTATATATAAAATTATTAAAACACTATCTAATTTTATTATTTATCAAATAAAATTTATATACTTTTCATTCTCAATAAAAATTTGGCATATTTTTAGTTTTTATTAAATACTTTAAAACATTATATGAATTATGTATTTAAAACATACATTGAATTTATATAACTTTATACTTAATGTAAATTTAATATATTAATTAAATTTATATTTTAATAAAGTAAAAAAGTATTACTCACATCTTATCAATTTCACATATTGAATTTATATTTCAATTAATTAATCAAAATAAACATTTTCATAGTTTAAAATTTATTTTTTAGAAATATTATAAATTAAAATATTTTTAATCTTATTATTTTATTTTGAAATAATAATACATATTATTTGGCATATATAGATAATCTTTATCATTATTTAAAACATAATCAAAATCTCAATTTTTTTTATATATAATAATTATTATTTAATTGAAAACATAATCAAAATCTCAATTTCTTTATATATGATGATGATGATGGTTACCATCCACTGAGACCAATCTTTGGTCTATCGAACCTAAAGAAACGAATTATTTAGTTTGATTTAAGATTTTATTCCTATGCTCAAAAATCTTGGAGAGAAGACTCCCGAGCTCACTGTAATTTTGACAACGTAAAAGGCTAGGAAGGTTAGTATTGCAACAAAGATTTTGAAATTGAGATCTAATGTGGTTGTACGTGGGGCACTCTAAGAGGAAGTGATTTTCATCATCGATGTTCGTATTCTCACAGAGATGGCAGAACCATTCCATCCATGGTGTTTTAGGAACTTCCCAATGACCCTTTTCACTATGGAGCTCATGAGAGTTCGTTCTAATCTTGGCTATATTAATTTTCTTCTTTGAGCAAGTTAAAACAGAGAGATACTTTTGATATTCTAGGGTGGGGTTGATGACCTCCTTATAATATCTTAATTTTATTTTAGCTGCTAAATCTTTCTCACACCACATGTTTTATTTGAACTTAGAAGTAACAATATTTTTAATGTTACTAATATTTTGCAATGCAACATTCTCGACAATCTCCCAATGGTTTAACCAGGCCCAGGTGTCTGTATACCAACCTCATTTGAGCCTTAGGTAGTTTTGGATAGAATTTAAAGCTAGCTTAGGAAATCTATGGTCTCCTGTGTTATTGAGTTTGTGCTTGTACAACAGAAGCCTAGTCATAGCTAGGCTCTCGATAAGGGAAATACCCATTTCTATAAGGAGAATAGGATAGGGTGTGTTGCTTTTAATTTTGAGTTTATACGTTATAAAACGCTTCTAGATTTGCTCAATCTTTCTCCAAGATTCTTTAGAGATGGTACAACCCCAAACCTCACATCCGTATAAGATAACCGAAGTGACTAAAGTTTCAAAGAGGAACTTATTTCTATCCTACATTACAATGGTTGTTGTTTTACAATTATTTTCAAGACCAAAATCAGCTTTCCATCCCTCATTAATCCTTTTCTAAATGCTATAGTTCCAGTTGAGCTTGTGATGAATATCAATTCCTAGGTAATTGTAGGAAGACACTTCCTCCAAGTTACTATTGTCATACATAAACTTAGCATAAGTGTCCTTCTTAGATTTGATAATCATAACTTTTGCTTTGTGAGTGTTAACAATCATACCCATGGTAGAGCAGAAATCCTTAAGAAGTATAAGTTGGTTATCAAGATCAGATGGGCACCTTGCGAGAAGAACAATATCGTCAGCATAGAGAAGAAGGATGATGACTACCGAGCCAAGATCATGTCAGCACATCCTACTTCCTCTAAACAACCTTCTAGCTTATCGATGTATTTGCCAAATAGGGTAGGGGAGAGGGGGAAACCTTGTTTAACTCTGATATTACACTTAATATCTTTCTACCACCCCTCATTTCTCTTTAACTTGGTAGTTACATTCTCATATAACCTTATAGTGGCATCTCTCAACTCAAAAGGAACCTTTATCTCTTCTAATATGTTCCAAACGTTGTTTCTAGGAATCGTATCGAAAGCCTTTCTAAGTCCACAAAGAAACAAAAGAGATTGGATTTATCATTGCGACATTCCTCCACGATGATCCAAAGCGTAATGAGGTGGTCTGTTGTTGAGTGCTACTTTCTAAAACCTGCTTGGACTTTAGCCCGCTTACCTTCACTTTCAAGCCATATGCTCAATTTCCTTTCCAAAATAATACCATATAACTTGGCTAGGAGAGGGCTGATCATAATTGTCCGATAATTAGAGGGGTTTTTTGTATCCCCACTTTTAAAAATAGGGATAATGAGGCTTTGAGTCCATGGTTTAGGGAACCCTTTCTTGATCGCTTGATTGAAAAGCTTGTGAATGTGGGGGATGAGGACATGACCTTCAATTTTTAAGATTTCCGCCTGGTAACCTTCAATGTCCTTAGTTTTCCCATTAGCCAAGCGATTAACCCCAAAATCAATGTCTTCTAATGAGAAAACTTCTTTCGTTGTGAGCACGGTTTCAAAGTTATCCATGACATTTGGAGATTCATAAAGCTTTTTAAGATAGGAATTTCAGTCGTGTAAAGAAATTTTATTATTATCTTTAGTTTTCCTACTTAGAATCTGCCTCTAGAATTTCTTAGGAGCTACCTTAGAGGGGTATAAGAGATTCTCTTGTCTTTTACGAATATACTGCCTTTTTTTTCCTTTTAGTTAGGGCTTTGTATTTTTATCTTGCCAATTTTAAGAGATTCATCAACAGGTTCCTTAATTGCTCTCCTCGCACTTTCACAATCTTTTTCATACCATGGGTTGGTTTTTCTCTTTCTTTTACTACTTGAAACTTCAATTGAGAACTTGTTAATAGAATATGAGAGGGTTGTAGTAAAATTATGATAGAGATATTCTGTGTTGTCTATACTAGATAAATGAAGAAAATTAGTTTTTAATTCATTTAGAAAGAGATCTTTTTTATTTCTATCAAAGATTAACTTCTTTTGGCTATAAGGATTATGTTCTATGGGATCTTTATGCATGACAAAATTGAGAGTTATAAGTAAAGGTCTATGATCAGAGTTAGGCTCGTGGCCGTTTAAGATGTCAAAATTTGTTATTCCGTTGTATAGAGGGAGATCAGAGATAACATAGTCTACCACGCTGCTACCAAGCCCATGGATGTAGGTCATCTGGCTAGAATTGGGCCACTTCTTTAGACCATTGCAAATTATGAGATCTTGAGCACTATAGAACTTGACTAGATCCGACCCAAACAAATCTCTCTGAGGTCTTCAAAGTTACTTTTGTACTGGCTAGCTAGAGGAAGGTCTTCGTCTAACCAAAGAGGATTAGGGTTGGAATGATTGCTTAGAAGAATAGCTTGCTTGATTGAAGTTAGAGCATTAAAGTCACCTATTAAAAGGACATTGCCTTCATTCGTTAGGGTAGAAATATCATTCTCTAAACTATTGTAAGGACTATTTTTATCTAGATTATTTTTCTTATAGAAGTTAGAATTGATGGGGGGAAATAACAAACTGCTATGTAGGTCTTTTTATCATAAATGTCAGTAATTTATATCCAACTATATTGGTTGTAAGGGTTGTTTTTATAAATCCTAGCATGGGGAGAGATGTTCTTCTTAATGTAACAAGCTATACCCCCAATGCCTCTATGGGAGGTTCGCTTATTCTTGGTAGACCATAATGTAAAGCCATCTATGTTAGGGACCTTAGATTCTTCGTGCTCCCAAGTTCCAACAAGCAAAATAATATCAACATCATTCGAGATCCAACTTAGCTCGGGGCCTCCATGGAAAGCCCCGACAATTCCAAGAAAGAATCCGAAGCATGTTGAATTGCTATTTATTATTATCTTTTTGGTTTCTATCTCGAATAACGACTTTTCTATTTCTGATTATTGCCCATTTTCCTTCCTTCCTAGCTTCCTTTACCTTTTTGAACCTCCTTTCTCAATTCTGCTTGATCTTCTGGAATGAGATCTTCATTTATAAATATTCTCGTTCCTTTGAGACTTGAGGTTTTACTAAGTATGTCATACTTATGGCCAATAGATCTCACCTTTATTCTCAGTTAGTTTCCCCAACCTTGTTGCTTATGTGAGACACATTGTTTCAATTTGTAATCCATTATGTAATTCTGTCTAGGCTATGGCTAAAGTATCCTCATATACCTCCTCTTTCAAACAGAAGATTATGAGGTTCAAGGTCCTTTTGCTATGCTCATGGTCTAATTCTATCAATTTTTTCATTTCATCTTTAATTGGTTTGATATCTAATTTACCTGCCACACTATTTAGGGTGAGACAGCTATTAACTTTTTCTTCTAGCTCTTTAATCACATCCTTCATTTTAAGACTCTCTAAAATATCAGCATCTACTTACTGGGATGTTTGGTTCATATCTTGGTTTTGTTTTTCTATACCCTGCAACCTAGTCTTCGTTGCCTCCATCTTATTCTCCAATAGTTCTATTTTATTTTCTATTTGTTTTTGGATCTTGTCTTCAAGAGATGTGAATTTATTTTCCAGCATGGCTGCTAACTCTGTTTGTAGCTCGACTTCTCTTTCTTCTTTACGTTTCTCTAAAGACTCTATATACTCATAGAGGCTCTATAGAGTATCTGTGTTAGGTCTACCTTTGGTAATTGTGGTGAATTATTCATACTTGAAAATATATGAGCATATATATATTAGAAAAATATAAGGAATGTGTGCAACTGATATCAGCAAACCAGACCGCAGACGCATGTGCCCTAGATTGTTTTTCTATTACTACAGAAAGATCGTAAAATATGATAATTTATTATTCACTTTTAATATATATAAATAAGTATTATTTTACAAATTTAAAATATTACCTGGCTAAGATTACATTGGATTTATATAATTTTATATTTTATGTATTATTTAGATTTATGTTTTAATAGCATTAAAATGCTTTAAGTTCATCTTACCAAAATTATATATTGGGTTTATATTTCAATTAATTAATTAAAATAAATATTTTTATAGTTTAATGCTTTCTTTTGAACATTTTACGAAGACAATTATGAATTAAAATATTTCCAATTTTATCATTTTTATTTAAAATAATAATATAAATTATTTTTCATATATATATATATATATATATATATAATCTTTATCATTATTCAAAATAATAAATTATCAATTAAAGTCCTCACTTTCACTCTTTTATATAATAATAATTCTTTGAAACCGTGCTCACAACGAAAGAAGTTTTCTCATTAGAAGACATTGATTTTGGGGTTAATCACTTGGCGAATGGGAAAGCTAAGGACATTGAAGGTTACTAGGCGAAAATCTTAAAAATTGGAGGTCATGTCCTCATCCCCCACATTCACAAGCTTTTCAATCAAGTGGTCAAGCAAGGGTTCCCTAAACCATGGACTCAAAGTCTCATTATCCCTATTTTTAAAAGTGGGGATACAAATAACCCCTCTAATTATCGGACAATTATGATCAACCCTCTCCTAGCCAATTTATATGGTATTAATTTGGGAAGGAAGTTGAGCATATGGCTTGAAAGTGAAAGTAAGCACGCTAAAGGCCAAGCAGGTTTTAGAAAGCAGCACTCAACAATAGACCACCTCGTTACGCTTAGGATCATTGTGGAGGAATGCCACACTGATAAATCCAATCTCTTTTGTTGCTTTGTGGACTTTAGAAAGGCTTGTGATACGGTTCCTAGAAACAACATTTGGAACATATTAGAAGAGCTAAAGGTTCCTTTTGAGTTGAGAGCTGTCACTATAAGGTTATACGAGAATATAATTTCCAAGTTAAAGAGCAATGAGGGGTGGTCGAAAGATATTAAGTGTAATATCGGAGTTAAACAAGGTTTCCCCCTCTCCCATACCCTATTTGGCATTTACATCGACAAACTAGAAGGTTGTTTAGAGGAAGCAGGATGTGCTGGCACGATCTTAGCTGGGATAGTCATCATCCTTCTTCTCTACGCTGACGATATTGTTCTTCTTGCAAGGTGCCCATCTGATCTTGATAAACAACTTATAGTTCTTAAGGATTTCTGCTCTACCATGGGTATGATTGTTAACATTGACAAAACAAAAGTTATGATTATCAAATCCAAGAAGGACACTTATGCTAATTTTATGTATGACAATAGTAACTTGGAGGAAGTGTCTTCCTAAATGTACCTAGGAATTGATATTCATCACAAGCTCAACTGGAACTATAGCATTGAGAAAAGGATTAATGGGGGATGGAAAGCTTATTTTGGTCTTGAAAATAATTGTAAAACAACAAACCTCGTAATGTTGGATAGAAAGAAGTTCCTCTTTAAAACTTTAGTCACTCCGGTTATCTTATATGGATGTGAGATTTGGGGTTGTAGCATCTCTAGAGAATTCTGGAGAAAGATTGAGCAAATCTAGAAGCATTTTATAACGTATAACCTCCAAATTAAAAGCAACACACCCTATCCTATTCTCCTTATAGAAGTGGGTCTTTCCCCTATCGAGAGCCTAGCTATGACTAGGCTTCTATTGTACAAGCACAAACTCAATAACATGGGAGACCATAGACTTCCTAAGCTAGCTTTAAATTCCAGCCAAAACCACCTAAGGCTCAAACGAGGTTGGTATAAAGACACCAGGGCCTCGTTAAACCATTGGGAGATCGACGAGAATGTTGCATTGCAAAACATTAATAACATTAAAAATATTGTTACTTCTAAGTTCAAAGAAAAAATGTGGCGTGAGAAAGATTTAACAGCTAAAAGAAAATTAAGATATTATAAGGAGGTCATAAACCCCACCCTAGAAGATGAAAAGTGTCTCTCTGTTTTAACTAGCTCAAAGAAAAAAATTAATATAACCAATATTAGAACGAACTCTCATGAGCTCCATAGTGAAATGGGTCGTTGGGTAGTTCCTAAAACACCATGGATGGAGAGGTTCTGCCATCTCTGTGAGAATACGAACATCGAGGATGAAAATCACTTCCTCTTAGAGTGCCCCGCATATAACCACATTAGATCTCAGTTTCAAAATTTTTGTTGCAATACTGACCTTCCTAGCCTTTTACGTTGTCAAAATTACAGTGAGCTCGGGAGGCTTCTCTCCAAGCTTTTTGAGCATAGGAATAAAATCTTAAATCAAACTAAATAATTTGTTTCTTTAGGTCAGTTTGGTCTTAGTGGACATTAACCACGACCACCATCATCATCATCAATAAAAAAAATTCAATTTGACAATTTATTATTCACTTGTAAAATATATAAACAATTATTATCTTACAAATTTAAAACATTACATCAATTTTATTTGATAATTATATAGTAATAATTATTTAATAAAGAATTCAATTTCACAATTTATTATTCACTTTTAAAATATATAAACAATTATTATCTTACAAATTTAAAACATTACATCAATTTTATCTCATAAAAAACGTTGGATTACATCAATTTTATCTAATAAAAAACGTTGGATTAAAAAGGGAAAGACAATTGAAATTTTAAAGTAGTATATCAATTAAGTTTATCTTCAAACCTAAAACATGTGATGACATATTGTTATAAACCTAAAATTCAACAAATAAACCTGTTGTTATGAACCTAAAACTTAATATTATAAATTTATTGTTGTAATTTTAAAATGTGATATTCTAAAGTTAGAACTTATAAAGCTATAAAACCTGTTGGGTCCTTATAATACTAGTGATTACCCCATTACTATTGTAGTTATACCCCTTATTTATATTGTTGTACCCCTATTACCCCCATATTGTTATTTCTGTGCCCCATGGAATCCCTCTATTGTTATTTTTGTGGCTTTATATTATTATTGTTAGGTCGGCTGGATTATATTGTGACTCCTTAGACTCCTATATATAGAAAGGAGGTTTTGTCATTTGTATCATCCAAGAATTGTTCATTTATGTAATGTAAAGGAGGTTGCCCCCTCGAAGAGGCTGAGTTCTAAGGCATTGATCTATCTTTTCTATCTTTTCTTGAGCTGGTTTCATAACATTTGGTATCAGAGCTTTGGATTCTAGGGTTTCGCTGCTCCAAACAGGTCATCGTGGAATTTTTGCTATAACTTTTTTTTCTGTGACGTTTCAGAAGTCGCAAAAAAAACCCATTTGAGAATAAATCGTGCGGAACCTTGGGTCCGAATTTCAGAGCTTTTCGCACGCTATTTGCGGAGATATGATCTAAGGAATTTGGTCTTTTTGCAGACTTCTGAATTACATTCAAAACAGGTGACCTGGGGAAAATCGTCATAACTTTCTCTCTGGGGATCGGATTGAAATTTCGTAAGAAGGTACAGAAAGAGGACGGACTGTAGTTTCTTGTGTGTGTGTTTCAGATTCAAAGGTTGAAACAGTGACTCGTGGCATGTCTTACACGTTCGTTCTACTGAACCAGTCTAAAAGCAAGTCACTGTGGGAGATTTCACATAACTCTTCCTTGGAGAATCCAATTTGGCTCAGAATTGTGGAATCGGAAAGAGGATGCAGAAGGCTACTACAGGTAGCAATTTCAGAACTGGATGATCCGAAATTATAGAGATACATCAGATTCAATATCAAGCTTCTATAAAGTGAAAAAGGGTGTGTAGTTTTTTTATTTTTATTTTTGTGTAAGCTTGGTTTAACGAAATTCAAAGGGCATAGTAAAGCATTATTATCGGTAACTGATGCCCCGAGGAAAGAAAATGAAAACACCTAGTAAGGAACCTGAAATCTCTAGCATGACTCATGAAGAAGAGGAAGAAATGTTACATGATATATCAAAATTACAAGAACAAGTGCAACAAATGTCACGCTCACAAAAGCTAACAGAAGCTAATATAAGTGGCGTGGAATCTAAGATAAATGGCGTGGAATCTAAGATAAAGGGCATGGAAGCTAAGAGGGATGATTCGAAAACAGATTTGAAGAGAGACATGCAGATTTGAAGATAGATTTGAAGACAGACATGGAAGAATTGAAGAAGTTGCTACAAGAAAGGGTCACTAATGGTGAAAAGGTAGTAAAGGAAACTCATGATGAGAACAAAAGAAATGTTAATCATGATTTCATAGACGCTAATGTTGGATTGAAGAATCACCATATTCCAAAAATCGATATGAGGAAGTTTGATGGCAAGGATCCCGCCACATGGATATTACAGATGGAGCAATTCTTCGATCTCAATAATGTGCAAAACGCACAAAAGGTACGTATGGAAACTGTATATTTGGAACCAAATCAGTTTGTATGGTATCAATGGCTTTGCTCTCATAAACAATTTATCACTTGGGCAATTTTTACGGAAGAATTGATAGCACATTATGAAGATACAAAAAGCAACACTTTTTTTAGCCAATTGATAAGTCTCAAACAAAATGGTTCAGTAATGGAGCACATTGAGGAGTTCCAAAAATTGAACATAAGGGTAAAAGATATCCCAGAGGAGCATAGGATTGATGTGTTCATAGGGTCTTTAAAGGATAATATTGGTGAGCTCCAGTATTGTAGCAATAATGCTACAACTCCTGGGGCTTCCTGTCTCTTAATTTTATCAACCCGGTAGTTCGTACAAACTTGGAAGCGACGGTGTTATATGCACAAGTACTAGCTCTTGTCGCAGCTGTCACTTGGTCAGCTGGCACAAGTCCGCTAGGGCTCAAGCCAACTTCTATAGGCTCTCAGAAGAAGCTTGCTAACTGATGGACGAAAGCTATTCTCAAAGGAAAGCTACTCTACTTGACAAACTGAACTGAAAGCAAATCAAAGCATGTAAACCTAGGAAACCCTAATTTAACTAGTCTAACCTCTACAATGCAAAGAATGTGAATGAAACTTCAACCAAGGCTGCTGTTACCTCTAATAAGTGCAAATGCATGGATCTAAACTACTTGCATCATGAAAGACATGTTTTTGTATTTTTCCTTTAAGTGTGTGGAATGATTGTGATTTTGTGCTAACTAGGGTTTGGTTGTGCAGATGGGATGGAGAAGGAAGGAAAGCGTGGGACAGGTTGGGGAGGCTAGGAGAGGTTCCTAGGGATCCTTAGCATCCATCCACAGAGGTTCCTCACATTCAGAAGCTCGGCAACCGAGTGAGTGGCCTCCTACAGGAAGCCTGCAGAGGATCCTACAGGATACTCTGTTTTCTACAAGATGTCTACAAATGGCTACAGGATGACCTACCATGAGTGTTTGGCGTGATGGAGGAGTGATGAAATGGTAGAGGGAGATGTGTAAGGTAGGAATGAGGCTGGTGATGGCTCAGAAGCTGGAAAATCAGATGAGGGAAGAGTGTATGCAATGGTTTGATGATTGGAAGGATGGAACCAACGAAAGTTGAAGGAGATGGAGCTATGTGGGAAATGAGAGAGTTGGAGGGTAAATGAGTGAGACAGAGGTTAAATAGAACTTGAGGAGGTGATGAAGATGATAGAGATGCCCTGCAAAATGCTCATTTAAACGAATCAATGAATTCTTGCAAACAAACCAAGTCCTAGCTAACTTAATCTAATTGTCAATGAAATAAATGAACAACAGCTTTGTTTGGAAAGAGAACCATGTACTTCACGTGAGAAAGAGCATTCCAAAAGATCTAAATGCATAACAAACTCCTACCAATTGATTCTAAGCATAAAAAGCTATGTTACCCATCAAAACCAACTACCATAACAAGCAAGATCTAAAGAGCAGATTTTTATTTCAAGAACGCAGCAAACACATAAAGATACACAAGGGAGGTACTGGGCGCTTGAGATGGGCCCAACCCCAAGAGCTACAACCTCCCATCAAATATTTAGAGCTGGTGCAAAGCTGGATCCATCTTTATTAATCAAGAAATGAAAAGTACATCAAAACTGTCCATAAGGAGAGCTTGAGAATGAGCTGAAAGCAAAGCTAATCCATGGCCTAAAAATCGAACTACAAGCTAGCTAACTAATGGCTAAAACAAAATGACTAACTAGCTACAAAAATGACTACCAACTAGCTAACCAAAATGAGGCCCCAAGCCTTCTTATTTATACAATTTGAGGACCCAACAGTCCTCCTAAAAGTTAGGGACTTGGCTGCCCAAGACTTGGAGTTAACAGCAGTCCAACTTGACTTGCTTGGCTGCCCTTGAGCTGATTGATTCGGTGGCCCTTGAACTCCGAGCTGATGGTGGAGAATTCGAGGTAAGGGCCCATAAATGAGGGGGACACCTTCCTACAAATCCTCTAGCTTGTTTTCCCACGAATTTGACTGCCAAGTGCTCATTAAGACCTTCAAATTTGTCTCCAAGTTGACCAACAAGGCTACACAAAATTAGACTTGTTGGCATAATGACTAACCAAATTCACTCTATTAACATAAAAATAATCAAAAACATGCAATAAACAAATGAGAATGGTGGATTAAGTCAAATTAGGAAGTTGAATGAGCCCAAATAATTGTACATTGTTGGGGCTCATCAAATATCTGACATGATGTTCGCCTTTGGGAACCCGATTCATTAGAGAAGGCATTCAGGTTAGCAAGAAAAATGGAAAGCAAAATTATGGCAACCAGGAAGCATACCACTCACAACTATAAAGACGGAAGTGTTGTTGCTCCTAGTCTTCCACAACCTATAAGGTTGACACCACAACAATTGGAAGAAAAAAGAGCAAAAGGGCTTTGTTACAGTTGTGATAGCAAATACACTAAAGGTCATAAGTGTGCTGAGAAGAAATTATTCTACACAGATTGTGAAGAGGAAGAAGAAAAGGAGCAAAAAAGGTCAAAAGAAGAAGATATACTCCAGGAACAAAGCCTAGATGAAGAACAAATAAATCCGACCATATCTTGTAATGCATTGGCGGGAATTACTACTCCTCAAACCATCAAGATAGAAGGACAAATCAAGAAGAAAAAGGTAATAGTGTTGATTGATTCACGAAGCACCCACAATTTTATTCATTGTAGGGTAGCAAAAGAATTGAATCGCTTCCTATATCCAGCACCAGAGTGTCAAGTGATGATTTCAAATGGAGGAACAATAAATTGCTCTGGAAAGTGCCATAATATCAAGCTATCCATGGGAGAATATGTATTGACTAGCCCAATGCTTTCCATTCCAGTGGGAGGTGCTGATGTTGTACTAGGAGTCCAATGGCTACAATCCTTGGGTACAATAGCTTTTAATTTTCAAGAACTTTTCAACAAATTTTCTACGGAAGGAAAGGAAGTTGAATTAAGGGGTATTTCAGGGAAACCAGGAAAGATAATCAGCTCTAATGGCATGACAAAGCTTCTAAAAAAGGAGCAAAGAGGTGTAATTGCACAATTATGTTCGCTAGATGTTTCCACATTGGAATCATCTATTTCTCTAGATCTCCAAAAAGTCCCGGACAATCATTCCAAGGTATTTGAGACTCGAAAAGGTCTCCCACCTATGCGTGATCATGATCATGCTATTCATCTGATTCCAGGAAGTGTTCCTCCAAACATCAGGCCGTACAGATATCCATATGTCCAAAAAAGTGAAATTTAATGTATGGTTGCAGAAATGCTAGAGGCTGGTATAATTCAACCGAGTCAAAGTTCTTTCTCAGCTCCAGTAGTATTGGTGCACAAGAAGGATGGATCATGGCGCATGTGTCCGGATTATAGGGAGCTCAACAAGCTCACTATTAAAGATAAGTTCCCCATTCCTGTTATTGATGAATTACTGGATGAATTGCATGGATCAATTTACTTCACCAAGTTGGATATTCGATCGAGATATCATCAAATCAGAATGAAGATTGAAGACATTCCGAAAATGGCATTTACAACTCATGAGGGTCATTATGAATTTTTGGTCATGCCTTTTGGCCTTACTAATGCACCTTCAACATTTCAAGGTTTGATGAATTCAATTTTCAAACCATTCCTTACAAAATTTGTGTTAGTATTTTTTGATGATATACTAATCTACATCAAGTCTTGGAAGGATCATGTTGAACATGTTGACAGGGTGCTACAACTATTGGAGAAGAAACAATTATATGCAAAAAGATCCAAATGTTTCTTTGGAGTCCAGGAAGTGGAATATTTGGGTCATATTGTATCTCATGAAGGAGTTAAGGTAGACCCTAGCAAAATTAAATCCATTAAGGAATGGAAAATCCCCACATCCATAAAGCATCTGCAAGGATTTCTTGGGTTGACAGGGTATTATCGCAAGTTTGTTAAGAATTATGGGAGAATAGCAGCACCTCTAACAACATTATTGAAGAAAGATTCATTTTCATGGACTTCGGAAGCAATCTCCAGAAGTAGAACCATGGTTTTGCTTAAGAAAAATCTTGACAAAAACAAAACATTAGATCTAACATTCAAATACTTGGATCTAGTTATTTACTAACAATTTTCTTATTACTGAATAATAATGGTTATAGTCAAGAAAAAACTTCACAAAAACAAATCATTAGATCTAAATTTCAAATCCTTGGATCTAGTTATCTATTCTCCATTTTCTGAAGATTTTTAAACTTCACTCTAATACCACCATGATAAATAAAGTCTTAAACCTCACTCTAATAAAATGTTAAACAAAGAAACAATAATAGGAATGAAGCAAGATAATAAAAAAATAAGGCATTGCACACCCTTATATTCATTAAATTAGATTTTACAATAAATCATCCATTTTTAAAATCATCCAAAATTAACACTTTTAAAAATATCTAAAACTTTCATTAAAAAAATCTGAACTAATAGTTGAAAAAAAATCTGATTAAAAATAACTTGCAGCTAATTGTCTGCCTACCTCAATTATTAACAATTCTACTACCAATTATAAACAACCGGGTCCATCCTAACCATTAAAGTGAGCTACTGTACAACTCTTCATTTCACAGATCTTCAGCGAATGTAAAACTGTTCATGGGTTATTTTGGGATGTTCTAGATATATCACACTTGAATAAACCATTCCATTGCAAACAGGGCTCCTTGATCTCAATCTCCTTATATATCTTTTTCCTTTGCCAATACCTCTGGAAAATCCTTTGGTAATTTCATTAGTATTCACTTTTATAACTTTTATGACAAAGGAGGATATGCAACAAAATGTGGAAAAAAAGAGTGAAGTTCAACTAAGGATAGATATAGATGATGAGATTGATGGAATGTAGATGCTGAAGAGGAGAACATCCGAGAGAAAATGAAATAGAAAAAGGAAAACAAACAAAAATGTTCATCTAATTGCAATACCTTGCATCAACAAAGCAAGTGAACAACAACATGCAAATATGAAAGGACAACTACAACACAAGGTTTGGGATTCTTGAGGATTCATAAATTAATTACACATGACTAGGAGGTCATGAAATTTTTCTACCTTGGGAGTTCGATGCAGGAGCATAAAGCTACCAAGTCATCAAGCTTTTTGGAGATAAAGCTCCAAACAAGGTCTTAACATGGAAAAGGAATTTTATTTTCTTATTGTAAATAATTTTAATTTCTTTATTTCTTAGAGAACTATAGATAGAGATAAGATTTAGTAGATATGACTTTTAAGAAGAAAATATGCCTTTTAAGGCATGAAAAAATTAGGAAATAAATCATGAGGTTGTAGGGAAAAAAATCTTGGTAGCAATTAGCGAGTTGTTAGGATAAGAAAAAGTTTATAAATCTTAGAAACTATTGGGGGTACTTTTACAATTTATAAAACTATAGATAGACAAGATTTTGTCAATAAGGCAAAAGTGAGTCTACTTTGAAAATAATCTACAATTTTCCTTTCTTTAACGTAAATGCAAATTTTCCAAAGCTTTGTGTATGAATCTTTGTATTATTTTATGCGTTATTTTAAATAATTTGAGATGTAGTGAATAATATTTAATTGAGTAAATAACGAAATCTATGCATGTAATTTAGATTGAGAATTTGAACTTTGTAAGGAAAATTGAGTGTTTCATGCATCACTTTTGAAAAACTATCTATTTGGAGCTTTTCTAGAATACAAATTTCGCAAGTGTTGATTTTCTCTCCCAATATTAGTCATTCTTTAACCACTATTTGTTTCTATAAGAGAATAGGACTCCCAAAAGGTAGGTGACCATAACTAATATGTCACAACCATGTCTCATATATTTTGAGACATTTTGTACATATGACTATGACATAATTACACTTCTCAGATTTAATGAGATATTTTAATCTTGGGCATTTTGACCTTTGCAACAAGTTTTCCACTCATTATTGTGCATATGGAGTCTTTGATTTGACATCATAACCATGTGGACTTAACTATACAATAATTAATAGATTGTGCTTAATATTTGGTATGTAATACTTAATATTTGGTATGTAATAGACAACAAGGATATATTTCTTCTCATTTTTCTTAGTTTGGATAAACACCTATGGCCTTGACATGATAATTATATTCCAAATTAATTTCAATTAAATAGAGCTATCAATGCTAGAAAACAACTTCTTGTTACTTTTAATGTGATTGTTATAGCCATTGTCTAGCAACCAATGATCCTTCTTTTGATATTCTTCAATTATTTGACGTGAGATTAACATTGATTCATATGTCCCTTCTTCAATTTGGAGACATTAGCTCTACCCTTTTTCAAATTTGAGTTCTTCTTTTCACATTCACTTTCATAATGCCCACATTTTTTGCAATAGTAACAATGTACCTTTGACTTTTCCATCTATCTTGTTCCACTTCCCCTCTCATTCCGAGAGTGTCTAGATTGATTTGGTTATCTTGAATTTTCTAGTATAGTTATTCCTTTTTATTGATGATTACCTCTACCTATACCTCTACCTCTACTAATGGATGTCAATTCTTCAAGACATGTTTTGACGACTCCTCTTCCATGTTGATTCTTGATTCATGGGGTAAAATGCATCCCATTAATTATTCTAATGTCATTTTGGATAGATCGTTGGACTTCTTTGTGGCAATGAGAACCATCTACAAATTCTTAGGTAGGCTTCTCACAACTTCTCCACAATTTTCTAATTTTCAATCTTCTCTTCATGAGTCCTAGACTAATTCACAACTCCCAACACTATGGTCATAAATTAATCAATGTTCTATGCCTCCTTTATCTTTAATGTCTCAAAATCTCCCTTGAAAGTCCAAAACATCATAGTCTTCACTTTGTCATTACACTGATATACTAACTCTAGAATATTAAGGCTTGATTTGTGCTAAATATTCCCATTATCTTGGGAATTTTTTAGTCATACTAAACTTTCGATCCAAACTTTGGCCTTGTTCTCCCTTTTTCTCATTTATCTAAGCCGATTTTGCTCGGTATTAGAAATGGTCTGTAGAGGTATTTGATTGGGCTCTATGAAGGCATTCTCCATTACTTCACAACATTCATGCATATACAAGAAGGTGTTCTTTGCATGGACCAAAACTCATAGTTCTTGCCAAAAATAACTAGTCTTTATGTCTTCCCCACATTACTTCTATAGCCATTAAATAATCTCCTAAGTAAATATAACATTTCTTTTATCTCTCTAATGTTTTTGCAACTTTAATCCATTTTTTACAGTCTTTTATTTTTAAATAAGACAAAAACCTATTTTAACCTCACTTCATTTTAATTTTTACATTTTAATTAAAATAATATCAAAGAAAACCATTATAACTCCCTCTTTTTGATATAAAATATTTATATTTACAGTTCTAAATTTCAAGTAATAAGACAAGGAAAAAAACATGTTTTTTGACTTCACTTAATATTTTTTTCACCAATGTCTTGGGGGGGGGGGGGGGGGGGGGTGATGTAGGAGCATCGACCCATCCTCTGAAAAAAATTAGCAAGAACGACTTGTGGAAGGCGAAAATGAGAAAAATGCTTCAAAAGGAAAGGGATTTGTTAAAAATCTTGAAAAATTAGATCCATCAAGGATCTTAGGGAGCTTTGTGAAAAAGATCATGTTGAGAGACTTGTGGAGAGGATCATGTTGAGAGCTTTATGGAGAAGATCATGGATTTTGAAATGATCCACAATATTGTAATTTCCTTTGTAAATTGTAGCCTTTGGGCATTGAAAAGATGCGGCCATTAGAATGAAGATCTGGCCAGCCAAGGTTCCAATATATGATATGTAATAGTTTAGTGGATTTAATTAATGAAATTTGAATTCTACTTTATGTAACTCTATGTGTTTGCATGATGATTTAATGCATTGATGGCTTGATGCATAAATCCGTTGATTTTGTTTGATGAATTAATGTTACATGTAGACCATGAGGTTATTCAGTTTGCACAGGAAGCAAGGATGAGTTGAGATTGTGGGCTCATAATCCACAGGTGCTAAGATAGGGACCATAAGAAAACCTGACATGATAAACCCCCATAAATCGTTTTCATCAAGTGGTATCAAAGTGCAGAAGGTTCCTGTGTGTAGTGTGGAGGAGAAGCAATAAAAGAAGGTACAAGTGATTGAAGGTATAGTTAGAGATTTGTTTTTGTTGTGAAGGTGACAACAAAGGAAGGTGAGAATATTTTCAATATCATGGAGCAAGGAGTTCTCGAAGGGTTCAATAGAAGAGAACGAAGAAGATTCCAAAATCCCAAACTCATGATAAAGTTTGGTTAGGTATCGTGTAGCAAGGTTGAGACTTGTGCTGCAAAGGCGAGTTTCATCTCATGAGTTGAAGCTGTTACGAAAAAACTAGATGCATATGACTAGGAGGTCATGCATTTTTGTATCTTGGGAGTTTGATGCAAGAGCATCGACCCATCCTCCAAAAAAATTAGCAAGAATGACTTCTAGAAGGTGAAAATGAGTAAAACACTTCAAAAGGCAAGGGATTTGTTAAAAAACTTGAAAAATCAGATCCATGAGGGACCTTAGGAGCTTTGTGAAAAAGATCATGTTGAGAGCTTTGTGGAGAGGATCATGTTGAGAGTTTTATGGAGAAGATCATGGATCTTGAAATGATCCACAATGTTGTAATTTCCTCTATAAATTTTGGCCTTTGGGCATTGAAAAGAGACCACCATTAGAATGAAGATCTGGTCAGTCAAGGCGCCAATAGATGCTATGTAATAGTTTAGTCAGTGTAATTAATGAAATTTGACTTCTACTTTATGTAATTCTATGTCTGTGCATTGTGATTTAATGCATTGATGGCTTGATGCATAAATTGGTTGACTCTGTTTGATGAATTAATGTTACATATAGACCACACGATTTTTCAATTTGCAGTTTAAGTGAGGATGAGTTGAGTATGTGGGCTCATAATCCATAGGTCCTAGGGTCGATACCATAAGAAAACTTGAAATGATAGACCCCTGTAAATAATTTTCATCAAGAAGTTCAATTGGTTAATCTAAGAAATGTGAAATTGTTGAAACTCAAAAGACCTAGGTTCAAATCCCCCCTGTAGTGAAGCTCAATTGGTTAATCCGAGAAATGTGAAATTGTTCAAACTCAAAAGACCTAGGTTCAAATCCCCCCTGTTGTGACCTTCACTACGGTGAAGAGGACATATTGTTGAAACTCAAAAGACCTAGGTTCAAATCCCCCCTGTTGTGACCTTCACTACGGTGAAGAGGACATATCGTGTTGTGACCTTCACTACGGTGAAGAGGACATATCGTAACCCTCAGAAGTCCTTCACTACCGTGAAAAGGACATATCAGTTGTGACCTTCACTACGGTGAAGAGGACATATAGTGTTGTGACCTTCACTACGGTGAAGAGGACATATCGTAACCCTCAGAAGTCCTTCACTACCGTGAAGAGGACATATCGTAACCCTCAGAAGTTTACTAGTAAATACGTGTGAGACAAACAAAAAGCCTATTCATTTAAAACTTTTTACTACTCTTAAATTTTTTTACTACTCTTAGTATATTAGTCTGTGAAATAACAATTTTAATTTTAATCTAGTAACACATGAGTTTAACAAAGAGAGAAAACTTTTTTGTATTGCTTTTTATTTCCTTTAAATGACTCACCCATATGATGGCTAAGAAAACAATCACCATCTTTTCAAAACGAAGAACGACTCCTCATGGGTGTAAGAGTTTTCTTACTATTGAGCAAAACCGTTGTTTTGATTAAGAAAAAAACTTGACAAAAACAAAACTTTAGAACTAACATTCAAATACTTGGATCTAATTATTTACCATTGAGCAAAACCATTGTTTTGCTTAGGAAAAAACTTGACAAAAACAAAACATTATATCTAACTTTCAAATCTTTGGATCTAGTTATCTACTCTCCATTTTGCGAAGATTTTTAAACTTCACTCCAATACCACCATGATAAACAAAGTCTTAAACCTCACTCCGATAAAATGTTAAACAGAGAAACAATAATAGGAATGAAGCCAGATAAAAACAAATAAGGCATTGCACACCCTTATGATAATTCAATTAGATTGTACGATAAATCATCCATTTTTAACAATATCCAAAATTAAGTGCATTTAAAAATATAAAATAACTTGCAATTAACAATTCTACTACCAATTATAAACACTGGGTCCAACCTAACCATTAAAGTAATCCACTGTACAACTCTTCATTGCCCAGATCTTCGGCGAATGTAAAACTGTTCCTGGGCTCTATATTTCTTGGAAAAGAACACATTCCTTCAAACTCATTCGTTTCTGTGGCTAACGTAACCGGTGCCATGTAGAGCTCTTTTAATCCAAAATCTGTACTTAATGAACAGTACGATGGAGCCGAAAGCAGATTATGGTCTGGAGATGGTACCTCCTTCACAAACATTAAACTCTGGGCTAAAGTAGGTGCTAAATTCTCGGAATTCTGGTCCGATAAGGGAGAGTTTGTAACTTCTTTTCCAAAAATATTAACATCCGCCATCGCTAGGGCAACGCGCCCTGAATCATCGTCTGCAATCGAATTTTCCACAAGTAGATCGCACCACGCAGGCTTGGAGGAATTTGTACTTTCTTGAAGATTACCCAATTTGAAGGAACCTTCATCCGAACTATGATTACTGCCATGACCCTTCCACACGTTTGGTCTTACGATTTTCACGGGTTTGGGTTTGAACATATGATTTTGTACAGGAGACGGAAAAGTTGACTCTCTTTTGAGAACCTGCGTATTGCGTTTAGATACACTCATTTGCACCTTCTTGCAGAGATGAGTGTTCCAGTGGTTCTTGATTTTGTTGTCTGTTCGCCCAGGCAGTCTCTTGGCTATCAGTGACCACCTGCATGCATATTTTTAGAGTATACAATTCAAGTATCTCATGAACAAATTTTAAATATTGATTTCACTTCTGATTATCCGATTCTTAGATATTTTCAAAGTTTCAGACATAAAAATAGTCTCAAAATCTACCATCCACATAATTTCTACAAACCCAGATCAGATCAGACTTAAAAAACAATAAATTTTACAAATTAAGAAATATATCCTCATACCTATTACCAAGAAGGCGATGCATTCGAATAATAAGCTCCTCCTCATCGGGGGAAATGTTTCCGTGGTCAATATCTGGACGAAGATAGTTCAGCCAACGTAATCTACAACTTTTTGCAGACCGCTTAAGACCTGCAAAGCAAAATTTATTATCCCCTTATTCAGCCTCTTAATACACATTACCTCTGCAATATTATATTTACATTAGAGATTTTCTACCATTAGAAATTCTCTGAGACTCACCTGCTTTTTGGGGAAGATTTGTCCATGCACCATCCCCATGAATTCCAATGTAGTGGGACAGAATCATATCCTCCTCTGCAGTCCAAGCCCCATGCTTGAGCCCTTCTACTGAGCTGCTGCAAGGACATCCACCCATTTTGGATAATTCTTCTTCCCCAACTCCGGTGGTTGATCTCCCTTTGGTCGGACAAGACACAATAAATAGCATCCACCCTTTTCTTTCACGGTGCCATTTGTGATAAAACCTTTAAAAAAACCCTAACCAGTTCAGTATTAAAAGTTATTTAACCATATTCTATTTAAAATATAACAAAATCATCATAGCAGTTCAGCAACACATGAAATTTACATTAAATGTAACTCAGAATAGACTCAAAATTTGACTGGATTCAACCGCACCTTTAACCTGAAAATGGGGTCGGTTAGGTACTAGAGTAACCTTATTCCCTTCATGTCTATTAACTCTGCTGATTTAACATGTGCTTCACGATGGTACCGTTTACGAAACTGCAATGCTTTGACAGAATAAATAAAGGCACTGTCTGACCGTTACTGCTGCTGATAGTACAAAAATGACGACGATACAATCAGTGTTCACTGTCACCATGTTCAGACCGCTGGATCACTGCACACGTGGTTCCTGCACATGTGATTTCACTGAAATCATGGGAGGATAGCCTTAAATGTCATTGCAATTTGGAATGCAAGGCCCATATAAAAGAATATGAAAGTATTGTAACAATTATGTTTTTTTTAAATCTAAATTCATAATTTTAAGTGTTTTAAAAGGTTTGGATGGCGTTGAACTTATTTCTATTATCAAAAACATAATTCAAACATTGTGGATGTTTTAATTTTTTTGAAAAACATGATTTAAACAAAATTTTTGCAAAATTTTCAAATTTTTTTACCCTGATTCGTGCCATCAATTCCTCAGCCTCGGTAGACTAGACGACAGTGAACTCCGTGGCGCTTCGGTGTCTGATAGCCAGGTAAACTCAGTGTCCTGTAACAGTTTTGAGTACATTGTTGCGCGACCAATGCCAAAGGTCTTTACTGGCTGGACTAACTGAAGTAAATTCAGTGGGTTGAGCAGGTAGAAAATTGATTGAAAATGAGATCTGTTTGCAATCAAATCAATCATTCGGTGGATTAGTTGAAGTAAATTCGGTGTGTTGAGTGGGTTGAAAACTGATGGAAACTGAGATCTGTTTGCAATCAAATTAATTAGTGTAAAAGATAATTAATGACTGCATTAATTGATTTAGCCTATTGGGGTTTGTAGTTTGAAATTTGATATAAGATAAGATATGTACCAGCTGGATTGAATGAAGCAAACTGAGTGGGGTGTTAGTTTGAAAATTGAATGTAAATGAATTTTGAGATTTGCTTAGTAATTGGTTTTTTCAAAATTAGTTTTATAAATTTATTTTTTAATTTAGAAAGGTTTATAAAAAAAAATATCAAAATTATTTATTTTATTACTATAAGTAGGTAAAATTATTTTACTTGTCATAAAAATCTAGAATAATAAAATTACTAATTTTTTATGCCATAATGATTGTGAAATTGCTAGAAAAATAATAAGCATGTTTCTAACTAAATCTTTAAAATGGATAAGATTTCCAAAACTACATTAATAAATATAGTTGATTTGCATTGTGGATATTTGCTTATAAAAATTGGAAAATGCCATTAATTTACATATGTCAACCACATTTATTTGTTGGGTGCAGGTGGTGTCAAATAGACTCCTTCACTTAATTGTCAACCGGGGGTTTCATAAACTTAGAGAAGAAGCACATGAAATGCCAGAAATGATATGAACTTTTCTAAACTCTATTCCTACTTCCTTAATTGCAATCTTCTAGAATAAAAAAGAAAAGATCACCTGGCAATTTACACCAAAAATATTCTAGTGTTGGAATATGAAAGAAATTACTTTTGGAGGAAAACAATTGCAAGGAATTCTCAAAACCTCTTGCAGCAATCTTTGAAAATGTAAATCTATGTTTATCTTTAGTATAGTTGTATCCCATATTAATAATTGGACCCTTGAAGATATCTTACTCCTTTTAGATCTTCCTCCATGTACTAAGTTATTATTCCTATACTTCTGCAATGTGCTTGACCCTTGAAGATATCTTACTCCTTTTAGATCTTCCTCCATGTACTAATTTATTATTCCTATACTTCTGCAATGTGCTTGCACTAGTACCAGAACAAAGTTTAAGTGCTCAGAGTATACTTTACACATGTACTGAAGATTTATGTCTTTATGCAAGAACTCTAAACCTCAAGGCTAGAGCACTCTGGAGATCGGTTCCTGTACCAGGACAGAGGTTCCTGCACCAAGCTTTCCAATCCTTCTTTAGAACAATTAAAGGATGTGTTAACTAAGAAAAATAACTTGCAAATGTGAACAAAACTTTTAAGGTAAATTCTTCAAACTGAAAGATGCTTCAGCTAATCTTTTAATGTCTAAAACGAGGATTAATTCCAAAGTCAAAGCACACTTTTAATTATTGAACTTCTGCATGTAATCTAAGGGATCATTGAAATATGACAGCAAGCTCTAGTCCTGTAATAGTTCTCCACACTATTGTTCTGCATGCATAACCTTTTAAACCCAGAAATATTTCCTTTAAGAATTATTACGCATGAATCAAATCTTTCCTAAATAATATAAAGTGCAGGCACAGACTAGTGTGTGTTGCAACAACATTTTGTTTCAGAAGTGTATTATTTTCTAAATACCAAAAGAACTTTAGAATGGAAATCACACTTTCAGAATTGCATTAAGACTTAATAGATATCACACTCTTCAGGATCGCATTAAGACATATCAAATGAAAACAAAATACCATTGCTATAATGAACCGAAAGAATTAATATGCGAAATTTCAAGTGCACTAGTGCATGAATGCGTGCCTACACGAGCCAGGCAGAAAACAAGATTAAACTTCAAAGAAGGAAATCATAAGATTAAACTTCAATCTAACTCGCACACCACGGATATGTCACACTGTAATGAAATCAGATTTAAACCTTATAGAAAGATAAAGGAAACATCTGCTTACTTCACACTTTGCATTAAAATAATTAACATACATTAATAAAAAACAAAAAGAACACAAGGGAGAACGAGATGGGTTGGTTGGGCCCTAGCCAACCAACTCGTTTCCCTGTTTTTGGAAACGTAAAAGCTCGGCTCTTTAAAAAATGCATCAACATAGAGTTGATTGAGAAAACATGGCATAGTTCCTTTCTATTAATGATCAACAAATATGCATCATGAATTCGAATTGAGCCCAAAAATAGGGCAATATAAGCAAAATTACAAAATGACAAAATCATAGTATCCTTTCTATATCTATCGCTCGCTACCATTTTCTATGTAAGTCCTACATTTTATACATTCATTGAGGCCTGTGGCTGTAACCAAGTTAGAATGAGCATTTCAATCTGAGCCTTTCGACGATAACAAAAATAACAACAACAACTAGAGCTGAACCTTTTGGCTATAACAAAACACTATTCTAGGTATTCGACCGACGACCTATTCTCGACCATATCCCTGATTTTCCTCCATGCTCCGAGCCCAACTCGAGTTAATCGTTCTGGAATACAATATCCGCATGGAGTCGTGAGCTGTCACGATAGTTGAATATTCGCCAGTGGTGCGGGAATCCTACCTGCACTTGACCATGCTAACAAAATAATTAATTCATTGTCCATCAAATACTTTCTAGGAAGAGAATTATTAGTTACAAATATTTAGAGGCATAAAATCTACAAGATTGATTTATTAAGCACATTCGTAAATCTTAAACATGAAACATAGAGCTAGTGCAGGAAGGGATACGATTCTTGGACTAGTGCAGGAATAAGGGAGTTTGAAAGGTTGAACAAAGGTATAATGTTATGGTTTTGAAGGGAAAAAGGGTTGAAAAAAGTAACAATTTGGCCTACCAACATTACTAATGTGGTTATGCTAGTTGAAGACCAACCTATGTGGGGAGGATTCGTTGACTATGTGATGAGCCTCATCATTGGGTAACTATATGGACCTTCATTCACCTCCTAGATTAGTCAAATCAACTATTCTCACAACTTATTACATGTTTTGATTATATTTTGTTTAATGAGATGAGTCAAAGTGAGATATTATGCCTAGTGGACTAATTTGCTTTAAATGCAGGTTATTGAGAGAAAATCAAGGAATTTTGGCAAGATTAAAGGTTGAAACTCAAATGGGACAAAGAATAGAGATTGTAGGAGGTAAATCCTCCTCATTTACTCCTCGCTCATTCGAATATTCCTCCATTAATCACACTAGCTCGGAGTACAAGCAACCAAGTCATAAAGATCAAAAGACAGTCGAGCAAGTGATAGTCAAAGAGTTAGTTCATCTCGAGTTTGGGAGTCGAGCCTCCCTAGATTTAAGGAAGTCGTTGGAGACTTCATTTCAATAAGTAAAGAGGCCTAGAGCCCCATTAGCATTTGAATTTTTGTTGTAAAAACACTAGTTATTTTTGAGCTCGAGACTTGTGGAAGACATTGCTATATAATTTTCTGTTTTGATAATGAGAATGAGCTTTTTCATGATCCAGTATTGAATTAACTCATACGGCTAAAGCTCTTGGGTTATGGCCCAACCCTAGCAGCAAAGGCTCCTCTTCTTGTATTTGTATGCTTAGATTACTTTTATAGATTCATGGTGAAATTGTCCTTAGAATTATTTCATTACAAGTAGTGTAAATGTGATAAGTTTGCTTCCATTTGTGCTTTACTTCAACAATAGGTTAGAAGGGATAAAAGGAGCATCAAAAAGTTGTCAGTGGGTGTCTTGGCCTCACCTATTCCTTCAGGGATCATGATTTGAGGAAAGGACCCCTATGAAGCCCCAAAAAAGACAGATTTCTACTTTCTCATAGAATTTAGAGTTTACTGTACGTGAACCAGCATTTGATCAGTTTGCAAGTGTAGGATTTAATTACCATTTCTTCCATTTTTAGTTTTATAGTAGATTTCATCAATGACTTCATCTTATTCTACAAATTTTCCTCATGCATGAAGTAGACAACTACCTCATTAAACTCTGTTTTTCTAGCTCATTGAAATTCTTCTTGTTTACATGATTTTTGGGCAAATATCATTGTTTGATGTAGTGCAGGTGTTTCAGAAGTAGAAAAATATTTCATAGTAAGCAACCTCCTTCCAACTTCATCCATCCATAATCATTTCTTGCTTTCACTAAGACCTTCACCAATTTCATCATTTTACATGGAAACTTCTCCAAGCATGTTGAGAAAATCCAACCATCTCCCAACTTTGGTTTCAGTTCTGAGTGATCCTAGGCATTTTCTCTCTCCCTTCGATCCACCAAACACCTTTCCTAAGCCTTCCATCACCTCCAACACCCATTGTTTTTCTCTCGGCTGTATCCTGTCGAAATACAAGGAGTCCTGTAGGTTTTTAGGACATCCTGTAGGTTTTCCTGTAGTGGCCTGTTTTGAGGCCGAATTGAGGGAAATTCTCCAGGAAGCCACACAAGGTCACCTAAGAGTCTCCCAAACCTTCCAACCATCCACCAGCATCCCTAACCCACCTGCCACATCACTAAAAGAGATTAGCTTTCACACTTGTTTTTCCATAAAAAGAATAAAAAGAAGAAAAAAAAGATTTATTTCAGTCCTTTACATGCACAGTAGTGATGTTTGATGTTTTGAAATTCCATGCTTAGGACATTAGCATTTCACACATGTTAGCTTGGCATTCTTGTAAAGCATAGTTTCTCAGCAGTTAGTTAGGAAATGATGTGTTTTAGTATTGGATTTCAGTCTTTTTCATTATTGCAATAGAGAAGCTTTCTCCTAGAGTAGATTTCTCTTCCTTTCATCAGTAATCAAGCTTCTTCTAAATCCATAGAAGTTTGGCTTGAAAACCCTAGTGGTCTCTCACCAGTTGAACAGTGACAAAAGGCAGAACCATCACTTTTACTTGTGTATACAACACTGTCACCTCCAAGTTTGTACGAACCTTGGGTTGATAAAGTAAATCTGGTAGCCCCACGAGTTGCAGCATTCTTGCTGCAACACTAGTGCTCATCACTTTTTTTGGCACCGTTGCCGAGGAGTTGTCTAAGTAATATGTGATTACTGCTTTCTTTCTTTCCTGCACCCTCCACCTGGCTTCGCCTATGGTTTTCTGGCGCCCATAGCATCAAGGGATAGGGCTAAAACTCTGCCTCTTTTTTGTAGCTCCTTCCAACTTGCACCATGGTTATATGGCACATGTCATGACCAGGGGCTGGGATGGTCCCAGCCTTCCTTCCTCTTAGCGCTTAACTGAACTCACCATTGGTCATATGGTGGTCTCTGTGACTAGGGGCTGGGGCTAGTCCCCGTCATTCGCTCCATTGTCTTATGTCGTCGGTCCCATACAATGACCAGGGGCTGAGGCTTGTGGCTGATCCCTCTCTCCCATATGCGCCATATTCAACTTCAAATATAACAGGTCACCATATATAATTGAGGAACAACCTAATGACGCAATGGTGAAGGCCGTAGTGCTGGTTGCGGGTTCGAACATTCCAGAGGCCCTGTTGACATATTGCTACATTTTAACATTCCACGAGGAGGCCATGTGACAACCATCCATTAGCCCAGATGGCACTCCATTATTTGTCAAACTCAAATATCAACCAACCAATCATAAATCATGAAAATTTGACCATAACATGTCATGAAAATCCGACCATAACATGCCACGAGGAGGCCACGTGAGAACCATCCATTAGCCCACGTGGCACTCCATTATTTGTCAAACTCAAATATCAACCAACCAATCATAAATCATGAAAATTTGACCATAACATGTCATGAAAATTCGACCATAACATGCCACGAGGAGGCCATGTGACAACCATCCATTAGCCCACGTGGCACTCCACGAGGAGGAAAGGTGACAACCATCCATTAGCCCACGTGGCACTCCATTATTTGTCAAACTCAAATATCAACCAACCAATCATAAATCATGAAAATTCGACCAACTAGAACATCTAGTTGTGGGTTCGAATGTCCCAAAGGCCCTGTCGACATAGCATTACATTTTAACATGCCACAAGGAAGCCACGTGACAACCATCCATTAGCCCACATGGCACTCCATTATTTGTCAAACTCAAATATCAACCCACCAATCATAAATCATGCAAATTTGACCAACCAGAATGCCCGGTTGCAGGTTTGAACGTCCAAGAGGCCCTATTGACATATCATTACATTTTAACATGCCACGAGGAGGCCACATGACAACCATCCATTAGCCCACGTGGTACTCCATTATTTGTCAAACTAAATATCAACCAACCAATCATAAATCATGAAAATTCGACCAACCAGAACATTTGGTTGTGGGTTTGAACATCCTAGAGGCCCTGTCGACATATCATTACATTTTAACATGCCACGAGGAGGCCGCGTGACAACCATCCATTAGCCCATGTGGCACTCCATTATTTTTCAAACTCAAATATCAGCGAACCAATCATAAATCATGAAAATTCGACCAACCAGAACGTGACAACCATCCATTAGCCCATGTGGCACTCCGTTATTTGTCAAACTCAAATATCAACCAGCCAATGATAAATCATGAAAATTTGACCAACCTGAATGAGACACTTGGCAAAAATCGAATACTCAAATATCAACCAACCAATCATTATATCATGAAAATTTGACCAAACAGAATGAAACACTTGGCGAAACTTGAACGTGCCATGTGTCAACAGGAACCTAAGCTTGGCTATTGACTAGTGGAACCAATCATAAATCATGAAAATTCGACCAACCAGAATGAGACACTTGGTGAAACTTGAATGCGCCATGTGTCAACCGGAACCTGAGCTTGCCTAGTGGAACCTTGAGTTGACCATTGACCACAAACTTTGAATTTTGACTTCTTTTTGGACTTTAGAAACTTTGACTGCTCATAACTTGTCTATACGATGTCCTTTTTCGCTTGTTTGAATTGCTTTGAATTCAGAATGACAAGATCTACATAATGAGCCTAGGTTCAACTACATCTGAGAACTTTGATTTTTGAGCATGTCAAGATCTCCTGCTATCCATAACTATCATGGTCTTAAAACATTACCAGACATAACCAATATGACTAGAGTCATTAGCAGTTCAAGATCCACCTGGATCAACAAATCATGATACATAAAAACAATGATTATTAAAGAATATATAATTTTCATGATTATGAAATGAGAGATCTGTCATGAGATTACTAGTTGAGCTTTGATTAGCAGATACATCTTCTACTGGAATAATATGTTTTGGTTCTTGATTAACCTATAAGGAAGAATCATCATTGACATGTTCATTGAATCGTGATTTTCTGGGAAGTTTAATGAATTATCCTCTTCAAAACCAGAATAAGAAGAGATTTCAAGAATATTTTCATGAAGATTGAGATCTAAATTAGTTTCATATCATTGAAATTTGGCAAAATAATCCCTGTTGTGTGTGGTTCCTTGTTGTGTTTGGTTGTGAGAGAGTTTTAGATTCATTGGTTGGCTCCAAAGATTTAAAAATAAGATCATGAGTAACCATTGTATATATATATATATATATATATATATATTAACCATAATAAAAAATTAACTACTTCAAATATATCCTTAAGGGTGTTTTTTCTTAATAAGATCTCTCTCCTAAGATCTCTATGTGAAAAAGTTCTCCTCATGGGATTTTACGTTTTACGTTGATGTTTTATTTTATTAAGAATTTATTAAAAAATAATTCTTCTTATGAAATTGGTAGTGATTGATTCCAACAAAAAAAAAGTCTTTAGAATGCTTATTCATAATGAAGTTGTCTTTCGAATTAATCATATCATATCATATCATTGAGATTTGGTCGACCTAATTTTAGGTTGATGCTTTTTCTTATTAAGAATTTATTAAAAACTAATTCTTCCTGTGAAATTGGTAGTGACCGAGTCCAACAAAAGGAAAAAAGTCTTTAGAACGCCTATTCATAATGAACCTGTCTTTCAAATTAATCACATCACATTATTGAGATTTGATCAACATAATTTTACGTTGATGTTTTCTCTTATTAAGAATTTATTAAAAACTAATTCTTCCTATGAAATTGGTAGTGATTGATTCCAACAAAAAGAAAAAAGTCTTTAGGATGCCTATTCATAATGAAATTGTGTTTGGAATTAATCACATCACATCATTGAGATTTGGTCGACATAATTTTGCGTTGAGGTTTTTTCTTATTAGGAATTTATTAAAAACTAATTCTTCTTATAAAATTGGTAATGATTGATTCCAACAAAAGAAAAAAGTCTTTAGAACACTTATTCATAATAAAGTTGTCTTTCGAATTAATCACATCATTGAGATTTGGTCGAAGTTTCGAACCATTTAATGTGTTTCATCCTCGGGACAAATGTAAAAAAATCACTCATAAATTAAATAGCAAAGATGCATCTAGATTCAAATTTAGTGGTTGGAATTAGCAGTTAAGAATTAGTTATTAGAAAAATAAAATTAATATTATTTAGGAATTAAATTGAAAAAATCAAATAAAATAAAATTAACTTTTAATACTAAAAATTAGCCTTTATGAAATAGTTGTTAGGAGTTAACAATTAGAAATTAAACCTTACAACAATTTTTATTAAAATAAATTAGAATAGATTAAATTAAATTGAATAAAATTAATATTTAATTATAGAATATATATGTATATTGATTATAAAATCAAAATAATAATAATAATAAAGCGCAATAAAAAAGAAAGGGTAAGAATTTAGCTATATTTAATTTCCAACTACTGTTTTTATTGAAATTGATTACATATTTCTCAATCTCAATGACTTCTCTTAACTTCCTAAACTTGTTATAATAGAAATGATCCACCCTTGATTAAACTTTTAATTAATAATGCAGCGTTTTACAACTCTTCGTACATTAATTAATAATAACAAATTTAATACGGTAGCACTTGACTCTAACGTTTAATCGGGTAGCACTTCACTTTAACGAAGAACGATACCTCATGGACGTCAACAGTTTCCTTAATATTGAGCAAAACCATGGTTTTGCTTAAGAAAAAACTTTAAAAAACAAAACATTAGATGTAACATTCAAATACTTGGATCTAGTTTTTCTTACTAGTTATATTGGAGAAAAATACTTCACAAAAACAAAACATTAAATTTTCAAATCCTTCGATCTAGTTATTTACTCTCCATTTTGTGAAAAGTTTTAAACTTCACTCTAATACCAAAGTCCTAAACAAAGTCTTAAACCTCACTCCGATAAAATGTTAAACAGAGAAACAATAAAAGGAATGAAGCTAGATAACAAGAAGTAAGGCATTGCACACCATTATATTCATTAAATTAGATTTTACAATAAATTATCTATTTTTAAAATTTTCCAAAATTAATTCTTTTTAAATGTGTTTGATTTTGGAGTAGCATGATCTGGATTATTCACAATATTATGTTCATTATGTCCATGTTTCAAATCCTAAAAGGGGTCCATCATCAGGACCAAAATTGATAGAATATGAATGATAATTTTTTAGAGAAGAATCTTCCGACAAATTATATATAAACCTAGAAAATGATAAATTTTTATATAGAAGCCGACCCTTACATATATATGATTTCTTTAATTTTAATTTTAATTATTATATTTATTTTAATTTTAATCATTCTAGCTTTAATTATTTGATTTTAATTAAATGTTAAATAAATTAATTATTAATCCCTAATAAATACAATTGATTTGAGATACTAATTGCAATAAGTTTATTTTTATGATGATGATGATGATGGTTAACGTCTGCTAAGACCAAACATTGGTCTATCGGACCTAAAGAAACAAATTATTTATTTTGATTTAATATTTTATTCCTATGCTCAAAAAGCTTGGAGAGAAGCCTCCCAAGCTCACTATAATTTTGACATTGTAAAAGGCTAGGAAGGTTAGTATTGTAACAAAGATTATGAAGCTCACTATAATGTAATCTGATTCTTTTTATTATTTTTATTTTTAAGATTGAGCAAATCCAGAAGCATTTTATAACTTATAACCTGAAAATTAAAGGTAATACACCCTATCCTATTCTTCTTATAGAAGCAAGTCTTTCCCCTATTGAGAGCCTAGCTATGCTTAGGTTTCTGTTGTACAAGCACAAACTCAATAACATAGACGATCATAGACTTCCTAAGCTAGCTTTAAATTCCAGCCAAAACCACCTAAGGCTCAATCGAGGGTGGCATAAAGACACAAGGGCCTGGTTAAACTACTGGGAGATCAACAAGAATGATGCATTGCAAAACATAAATAACATTAAAGATATTGTTACTTCTAAGTTCAAAGAAAAATTGTGGTGTGAGAAAGATTTAGCGACTAAAAGAAAATTAAGTTATTATAAGAAGGTCATCAACCCCACCCTAGAAGATCAAAAGTATCTCTCTATTTTAACTAGCTCAAAGAAGAAAATTAATATAGCAAAGATTAGAACGAATTCTCATGAGCTCCATAGTGAAACAGGTCGTTGGGCAGTTCCTAAAACGCCATGGATGGAAAGGATCTCAGTTTCACTATCTTAGAGTGCCCTGCGTACAACCACATTAGATCTCAGTTTCACAATCTTTGTTACAATACTGACCTTCCTAGCCTTTTACAATGTCAAAATTATAGTGAGCTCGGGAGGCTTCTCTCCAAGCTTTTTGAGCATAGGAATAAAATCTTAAATCAAAATAAATAATCTGTTTATTTAGGTCCGATAGATCATTGTTTGGTCTCAGCGGACGTTAACCATCATCATCATCATCAATTAGTTTTATTTTATTTTAATTAAAATTAATTTTTATTTATTACTAAATTAATTAATCACTCAATTAAGTTATTAACCCTAAGTATTTAATTAATAAATATATAAATTTTAATCCTATTTATTCCATTGATTATAGATTAGTTTTATTGTTTAATTAATTTTATTATTTCTATTTAACCTAAGTATCTAAGAAGAAAATAATTTAATTAATATAATTAATTAAGAAATTAGTTTAATTAATTCATTCATTAATGTAATTAATTTATAATTTCTGTTTTAATAATTATTTCTTCTCTCAAAAACTATCATTCGTATTCTATCAATTTTGGTCGTGATGATGGACCCGCTTTGGGGTTCGAAACGTTGACATAATGAACATAATACTGTGAATAATCCGGCTCATGCTACTCCAAAAAACTACCACAAAAGCTTAAAGTGTTTAATTTTGTTGTCTGTTCATCAAGGAATTGGTCCTGCTATTAGCGACCACTTGCCTGTATGCATGCAGATAAGAGTTTTTTTTAAGAGTTGTTGCGATATGCGACGTCGCATATCGCAACATCGTATAGCCAGCGCACAATGATTGATTACTAAGTGCGATCTGCGATCTGCGATTTGCGATTTGCGATTTGCGATCTGCGATTAACGATCTGCGATGTTGCGATCTGCGATGAATGCGATCGTCAATTTCTGCGATGACACATCTTGATGACGCGATCCTTGATACTGCGATGCAAGTCGCAGAAACCACCCATCACAAAGTTTCCCCAGCACAGTATTCAAGGAAAGCTGTCTGTAGACCAAAAATTGGGTGCGTGCCTTAAAGGAATTTAATGATTGTACGCCAAAGTATCCAGGAAGGATTGCGTTGTGTTTTTCGAAGAGTCAGTTCATTATGGGTGTCATGATTATGCATTCATTAGAGCTTAAAGCTTTCATGTCAATCTTTTCTTCATTTACTCTTTTCCTTTGCGTAAACTGTAAGACAGCAAATAACATAAAGCAATGTGCAGGAAACATCTAAGGAAAAGGGGAAAGCGTCGATGCTCGGAGAACAGAGAAGAGATGCCTTCACAAACGGATGCCGAATGCAACAGGACCACAGACTCCAGAGTATCACTTAACAGATACTGATGTCAATAGGCCATCCAAAACTCAGAATCAAAGGCGCACAAAAGCAGCATGTTTGCAAAAGATCCTGAAGCTTATGCCCGGTAAAGCAAAAAGAAAAAGGCGCAAAAGAGGGAAAACGCACCAGAAAAGCCCGGAACAAAGAACGGAGGCAGTTTTCAATACAGAAAATTGTTCAGAGAGCAAAGTCCCTGACTTATTCAGTCATTCGCAAGGCCGGAAACCGAAATAGCAAAAGCAGAATCAGTTTGAGAGAAATTTGGGTTATTACCAAGTATACACACAGTGTATACACCAAGCCAGAAGGAAGATTTTCGAAAATATCTTCTAATTTGCCAGAAAGTGGTGCCAGCACTTGTTATTTCTATTTTCGTAGCTCAAACGAAAGGAGAAGACGACCAGCCGACTCTTCCCAGGCGAATGTTGCATGCTTACAGCACTAAGGAGCAAATACAGAAACGGTTAGGAATTAGATTCAATTTTTAGAAATAATTTTGCTTTAGTAGAAGGGCGGTCATTTAAAACCGTGTCCTAAATTTATGTAATTAAGATTAATTAGTTAGCAGTATTTAAACCCTTCTCAGGCATTTGGAGAAGGGTCCAGAAATTTGTCAAAAAACTTGTCCTCAGAACATGCACTTTTGCACCCTCGGAGGGGGTTTTTGATGAATGGTTGGATCGAGATTTATCAATATTTGCATTTGATATCTGCTACTGATGTTGCACTTCTGTACTCTTAGTAGATGTTAGAACAAGTAGAGATAAATCGTTGTTGCTTGAAGCTTATGAGTGGAACCAGTCATAAATGGTACTTTTATCTCTTGACCATTTCTGCTTATATTCTTAAAGTGATATACAGTTTTCAGTTGTTTATATGTTAATGCATGAATGTGTGGGTTACCATTTGGCACTTCTGTACGGTGGAGTCATTTATTTGTGTTTGATATATGAATAACTTAGATATCCCAAAATGATATCTAATATAATGCACTGCGTAAACCCCCATACTTAAATTCAGAAAGATTCAAGGGATCTCTACTTGAATGGTTCATGAGGCACAATACTTGCTAAGGTTTTGCAAATGGGGTAGCAAGCTAAGTGGGCTTGATTGTGGGGAAAACTCCACAGTTAAGCGCGCTTGAGCCAGAGGAGTTTTGGGATGGGTGACCTCCTGGGAAGTCCTGGTTACCGAGTGCAAGCCCCGGAAGTGATGATTGATGCTATGTGATTCATTTCACTAGTTTCAATCCCACTTCTTCACCCCTGTGAGCATCACCCGATGCAATGAGTGCTAAGTGAAATATTCAAAAATCATGAGAAATTAGTCAGTTACGACTACCTCTCATGGAAATGGTCATACATGAATGACTTACTTAACGCAGTTGATTCCCAAAATGATATCTAATATAATGCACTGCGTAAACCCCATACTAAAATATGAATAACTTATTATGCGATATGTTGTTCACAACTGTTTTGCTTAACTTTTTATGTAGAGTGGTTTATCTTAATTGATTTCTATTCTTATGATAGCTGAATGATCTTTATTACCAGTTATTGTTCGAAATCTCTTTAGATCGCATAATAGAAGAAATACACCCCGGGTTAACATAGATTAGATGTGTTGTTTCCTATTAGATTACAGTAGCATAGAGTTAGTTTAGAAGTTTGAATTAAATTAGCTTTAAGTACTCCTAGATCAGCATCATCCAACTCTACACACACACACACCTCTTAGATTGGGAAACTGGTCCCGTTATCTCCAGTCGGACCCGCTATACCAAACGGATAAGGAGCTGTCGACCAAGGTCCGGACCGGGTGGGTATCCCCCTTGTTGTCGACCCGATTTTCGGGGCTTCAACATATTTGGCGCTAGAAGGAGGGCCCGAACTTTGAATGGCACCTAAATCAAAATCTAAATACCATTCTGAGAGTAAATCGCCCTCATCAACTCCCCCGACTTCCCCAGTACGTTTAAATCCAGAGTCAGAAGTCGCTCGAGTATCAACCACTGCTACATACCCTAATATTTCAGACCAATTTACCATTGAACCCCCTGAAGTTCAAACTCTGATTCGCAAACTCCAGGGATTTTCTATTTTTTCACAGAGGTCTGATAAATCTCAAAGCAGCGTGACTTCGCAGTACAATCTTGCTCATCCCCTGACCAAATTAAAGAGTGAAAAATTTGGCATCCAGCCAACTGAATTCCCTCTCCCCACCAGGAAAAGAGAAAGGAAAACACCACCAGAGTCTGACAGTGAGACTCTTTCATCTACGCCGTCCATCTCAACTCCCTCACCGCGAAGTCAGCCACCCACATCTTCATTCCAAACCACTCATCTATCTTCCACAATCCCTCCTCTTCAATCATCAAAAAGTACATTATCTTCATCTTCCGAGCCTCAGGGATCATCCTCTACACTTTCATTTGCTAGCAGCTCAGCGATGGCCCAGTCTCCATGGAACAATCCTGGGGCAGTTTTAATGCCACCACCCCTGAGCCAAATACTGGCCCATCCTGAGAAATGGCTACCCAAATTCAATCCAGAAGCAGGTATGCTAGCTGAAGAGCATATTAATAATTTCATGCTTTCTGTCAATCTCAACGGAGTTACCAACGAGGATGCTGTTGTCCGGCTTTTTCCCTATACAATGCAAGGAACAGCCGGGTCATGCTACTTTTCATTACCTTCCGGGTCTATCACTAGTTGGGACATTTTTCAAAGTCAATTCCTTACCAAGTTTGGCGATGACAGATCAACGACGACGTTAATCAATGACCTATCCAATCTTAAAGCCGAGGCTAGAGAACCCATCAAAGATTTCAATTTACGGTTCAATAAAATCCTCAACAAAATTCCCGCTGCTTCCCAACCCAGCGAAGAAGTAAGATGTGAATGGTATATTATGGCCTTACCATCAAATTTGGCACTCTTCGTGGATAGGGCAAATAACACAACCTTAGTTGAAAACTTGACAGAGGCGATAGCAGTAGAGAAACGCGTAGTAGCCCTGGAAAAAAGATCTGCGATAGAGGAACGCAAATCTAAGAAAATCTCCTTCAAGGAAGACCCCAAGAAGAAACAAACGAAAGACCCTTTCGATTTGGAAGGATTACAAAAAGTGTTAAAAACCATGTCCAATGAGATGATTGACATAAAAAAACAAGTAGCAGAAACTTCGTCCAAAAATTCCTACAAAGCTTTTAAAAGAAGTCCTTCAATGGATGTGAAACCACCCAACGCTATCTCAAACATCCAATCCGAAGAAGAGGAAGAAGAAGAGAATACCACTGAAGGGTAGACCGATGACGAAGAAGTTGTGGAACTACAAGGAATGTGGGATTTCATCCTCCCGCAAGAAGAAGATCAAGAAGCATTTCCGGTTAGCACACGAAGCAAAAATCAACTTGATCCTCCCCAAACTACCCCCAAGCAGAAGGGCGCAAGCCCTGCAGCAAAAGATAAAGTCGCAACAAAGAAAAATACCGCTAAAGCGACTCAATCTAGCCCAGTCCAATCAGACCAAACACCTCCATCAAGAACACTGATTGTGTCGGATGAAATGGAGTACAATATTATTGATGACATGAAAAAGACTAGGGCTAATATCACTCTTTATGAATTGAGAAAATTGAAACATCAACAGAAGATAATGATGAAAGAATTACATGCCCTACCTACTACATCTTTGCCTACAGCTGTAGCTTCCCACAACATGGGAAGACCTCCAACCGACACGATCAATAAGGTTGATCCAAATGACATCGCTTTGATTGGAGGAAGATCAAGGTCTCACACTCCCCCTTTTCTTCTCACTCATGAAATTTTCAATAAAAATGTGCACAATTGTTTGGTAGATTCTGGTGCTTCAACGAATATTTTACCTAGATCAATATGTGCCAAGTTGAATGTTCAACCACAAAAATCCGCAGTGCGCATATTTCAGCTTGATCGATCTCAGGTCGAAGTGATTGGTGAACTTAATCAAGTGACCATAAGATTGTCGTCTAACCCAAAGGTATGTCAGGTTATTGACATTCTTGTAGCTGATATCCCAGAATTCTATGATTTGATTCTTAGCAGGGATTGGTCCGAAAAACTCCATGGCTACTTCTCAACCGACTAGTCGCACATCTGGTTACCCTACAATGGTAAACCTAATCAAATAAAGGTTGAACGAGAGTTACACCAGAAGTAAATAGTGACGGAATTAGAGGGAGAAAACGAAGCAATAGCATACAACAGCAGTATCATAAGAAATTACTCGGTAGATTCTTTCCTCGGCAATTTCAATGCTCATACCTCACCTTACTTAGAAAATTCAGTTTTGTCCCAAGTCGAAATTTTTTCCCAAACTAATGATTCAAAGTGTGTTAATTTTTTAAATAAACCTGTAAATACATCTTTGTTTTGGAAATTATATTTTGATGGATCTAAATCTAACGAAGGAGCAGGAGCAGGATGCGTCCTGATTAGCCCAGAAGGAAATAAGACCATGCTTACGTGCAGACTTGAATTCGATTGCACAAACAATACAGTGGAATACGAGGCCTTGGTTCAAGGCCTATACAAAGCAATCGGGTTGAACGTTAAGTACCTTCAAGTCTTTGGAGACTCTGAGATTGTCGTCAAACAGGTACGTAACACCATACATTGCCTATCAGGTCATTTGAAACACTATCAATCTTTAGTACAAGATCTAACTGCACATTTCATAGCATTCAATATTTCGTCCATCCCAAGACTCCAAAATGCGAGCGCAGACCTGTTAGCTAACGTAGCCTCTAGACTTATTCCCTCTGAAGATTTTAGTCCAGATAGATTCTTAATAGAATTAATCTTTAGACCATCCATCCCTGACAACATTACAAACTGGAGAGTATTCAATGACGATCCTGACATTGTAAATTTCCTCACTTCTGAAGGATCCTACTCCAATCAAATAATTGACGAAGACCATCATGATCGACAAATACAACAACATAGCACTGATAATGCTATACCTAAATCGGTGGTTAAGTTAGAAGACTTATATGATTTGAAAAGTCGGTTTAAAAGGTCTGCCAATTCTAAGCTCTACAGTTCAACTCTGAACTACGAATTAGTGAACCTAGGAACCGATGATAAACCACAAAACGTTAATCTAGGCCACGGCCTAGCCTCTGAAGAAAAATTAGCGTATATCCGTCTTTTGAGACAATACAAAAATGTTTTTGCCTGGAATTATGATGAGCTGAAGACATACGACACTTCTATCATTCAACATACTATCCCTATGATTGACAATGAAAAACCTATCCAACAGAAACTCAGAAAAATTCACCCCAATTTAGAAAATCAGATAAAAACTGAGCTAAATAAGTTATTAAGAGCCAGAATAATTTTCCCCGTCAGACATTCCAAATGGGTCTCCAATATGGTACCCGTTAGAAAGAAAAACAGAGATATTAGAATCTGTATCGATTTTTGGAATCTCAACAAAGCCTGTCAAAAAGACAATTTTCCCCTCCCACCTATGGAGCAGATATTACAGGCAGTAGCAGGCTCAGAATTAATGTCTTTTTTGGGTGGATTTTTAGGATACAATCAAGTGCTGGTACATCCCGATGATCAGTTAAAAACCACATTTCGAACTAAATGGGGCACATACGCATATCGGAAGATGCCATTTGGTTTGATCAATGCCGGCGCTACATTCCAGAGAGCCATGGACATCGCATTCAAGGGTTTAGTCAATAAATCTGTAGTGATTTACCTGGATGATATAACAGTGTACTCCAAGAAGCGAAGCGACCATCTCAAAGACTTGAAACAAATTTTTCAACGATGCTTAAGGTATGGGATTTCACTTAACCCAAAGAAATCTTTTTTCGCATTAAGTGAAGGAAAACTTCTAGGATTCATAGTGTCAAAATCTGGTATTCACATTGAGCCTGACAGAATCAAAGAAATTTCTGAAATATCCATACCTCATAACAAAAAAGCCATGCAATCTTTCCTTGGTCAAATCAATTTTGTGAAGAGATTTGTCCCAGATTTTTCACGGATTGTTTCTCCTTTGCAAAATATGATCAAAAAGAATTCAAATTTTAAATGGAGTCAAGATGAGCATGAAGCATTCAACCTGATCAAACAAGCTATCATTAACGCTCCATCTTTAGCAACCCCGAATTTTTCATAATCCTTTATCTTATACACATTTGCCTCAGAGAAATCATATGTCGCGATTCTAACTCAAGCAAATCAAGAGAAAGCGGAAGCCCCAATCGCATTTTTTAGCTCGAATTTACAAGGTGTTGAACTTAACTATTCAGACGTGGAGAAACAGGCATATGCTGTTTTCAAAGCGATCAAATATTTCAGACCTTTTTT
The DNA here is from genome assembly GCA_031772625.1 of Pinus tabuliformis. Taxonomy (NCBI): domain Eukaryota; kingdom Viridiplantae; phylum Streptophyta; class Pinopsida; order Pinales; family Pinaceae; genus Pinus; species Pinus tabuliformis. The sequence continues at coordinate 2,062,166,497 of CM062818.1, forward strand.
ACTTAAAGCCCATACTAAGGTCATAGTACCGTTTCCAGCGGTAAGAAATCTTCTAATACAGAAGGATGTGGGTGAAAAAAGAGCAAATTGGATCACCGCTTTACAAGAATATGATCTTGAGATCAAACCAGCAAGCATTGTAAGAGGTCAAGGCTTCTGCAAAATGCTGGCTGGAGCATCGCGAATTCCTGAGAATTCATCTGAAGAGGTACAGACGTATGAGGTAAGCCTAAACGATGCAGAATCATTATATGCTGACACCATTTATTATCTTAAGAACGGGTATGCTCCATCACACCTGGATCACACTAAGAAAAGAGCTCTGAGATTGAAAGCTAAACAATACCAGCTCATAAATGATGTTCTGTTTAAAAGGAATTATGATTCTGTGCTCCTTAGGTGTCTTGAGAAAACTGAAGCCGAAAAGGTTTTGCAGGAACTCCACGATGGACCAGCAGGCGGACACTATGCTGGAGATGCTACTGCACATAAAATCTTGCGTGCATGATACTATTGGCCCACGCTGTTCAAAGACTCACACAGTTACGTGAGGAAATGCCAAGTCTGCCAGACTGCTACAGGGAGACAAAAGAAACCGTCCATGCCACTACAGCCGGTAAACATCGAACAACCATTCAGTCAGTGGGGCTTGGACATAATAGGTGAGATCGTTCCTCACTCTTCTAAGCAGCATAGGTACATCCTCACAGCAACAGATTATTTTACTAAATGGGTAGAAGCAGTTCCTCTCAAGACAGCTAATTCTGAAAACATTATTGAATTCATAGATAAATTTATAATCACTAGGTTTGGATTGCCAACGGCCTTAATGTTTGATAATGCCTCGTACTTTTCTGGAAATACAATGAGTGAGTTTGCACTTAAAAGAGGGTTCAAGCTTAAATATTCGGCCAACTACTATCCGCAAGGTAATGGATTGGCTGAATCGACAAATAAAAACCTGATCAGGATTATTAAAAAAACGGTTGACCAGAACCAAAAGAATTGGCACAAATCCTTGGTGAATGCTTTATGGGCAGATAGGATAACGAAGAAAGCTTCAATCGGCACTTCTCCCTTTAATTTAGTTTATGAGAAAGAAGTGGTTCTTCCAACTCACTTAGTCATCCCCTCTTTGTCTTTAGTACAACACATCGATGAGGTATCTACTTCCTCCGTACAACTAAGACAAATGGAAATAATTAAATTAGAAGAACGACGAGAACAAGCTAAGAAAACCCATGCTCATCACCAAGCGCTGATAAAATCCTCTTTTGACTCAAGCATAATGACCAGAAAGAATTTTCAGATGGGAGATTTAGTTTTGAAATGGGATAAGGCTCATGAAGAAAAGGGCAAACATACAAAATTTCAGAAGATGTGGCTTGGTCCTTTTCAGATTGTAGAAGTCATAGGCCCATCAACATTTGTGTTGCAGGATTTAGCAGGTCGAAGGGATTCTTTGCCTGTTAATGGACAGAGCCTTAAAATATATTTTCCATAGAAGATCACTCTTCTATTTTGTAGGATAGTTTAGTTTTTATTTGTTTTTCTCTTCCTTATAAATAAAACCAGTTGTAGATGGTTACTAAAGGGGTTCATGAAAAAGACACCAATTCTCTATCAGATTTTGAGCTTCTTCGCTTGTATAAGTAGCAAAAATTTTCGAAAAGTCTGATCTTTATTATTGACAGGTAGAGTTAACTTTAGCCTAGATATGATACTAGTCTCACTTCAAAAACTTTGATGAAAGCAACCTTTGGTAAAAAATTGTTTCATCTCAGCACAATGAAAGGTATCAATAATAAAATAAATATTCTCTGTAAAACTGTTGTTTTCAAACTCTATTATTGTCGTCCAGAGCTTGCTTAAGGAAAAACAATGACTTCCTCCCTGTTAAAGGAAATCGCAGCATTCAAAGAAACAATCTGAGAAAACACTGTATCTCAAAGAATAAGAGGTCTCATCACGAGCCGGCTTATCATGATCATAGATATTATAACTTGCTGACTTTGCCAATACTGTCCACCAAAACAGGGCAACGACTTAAGATTGTTGCAATCAAAAGACAATGGGTCTCATCACGAGCTAGCTTGTTCAGCAAAAGTGTAAATCAAGTGAATGACTGTGTCATAATTTGGCCACCAAACCAAGACATTGTTCTTTAGAGAATAAAAAAGGAAAAAGTGTCAAAAGGGGTTTTCTTTGAAAAGTTGTAAATAACCTTAAGCAGGATAAAGGATCATTGCTGGGTAACAGGTAACCCTGTCGAGGCTATGGACGCTTGCGGGTAGCAGAGGCTCTACCTACGACAAATGAGCATATTTTAAAAGCCAACACGTAGAGAAGACCTTATTTTATCTTTAAAAGACCAAGTAATGTGTGGTGTGAATACAAGGACTAAGCCTAAGGAAAAAAAACAATTGGAATATGAAAAGGTTGAGACAAAATATCATTGATAGGATAAGGTGTAATGTACTCTATCTGTCCATAACAAAATTTAGACGTATGAAAATTTTTCTGCTTTGGAAGTGAAAATTCAATAGAAAAGCAGAGATAACTGGTTCTTCACAGTGAATCGCCATTGTTGTGGCCACCAACAACCCCCCTCTTTGTTTGGTATTAGCAATAACACCAAGCAAATGGGGACCCTTAATAAAAATCCAAAAAAAACATTTTATCAAAGTTTTTGTATTTTTGACTCCCTAAAAGCTGTATCGCATCGCGAGAAGAGAGTGAAACGTTTTCCTATGCGCATAATAAGCTGCGAAGAAGCGACGCGAAATTCATCGCATCGCATATATTATGAAGCACTCTTAAATGAAAAAACTTAAAGAATCTCCGACGGCCGATATGCGACGTCGCATATCGCAACATCGTATAGCCAGCACACAATGATTGATTACTAAGTGCGATCTGCGATCTGCGATTTGCGATCTGCGATCTGCGATTTGCGATCTGCGATTTGCAATCTGCGATGTTGTGATCTGCGATGAATGCGATCGTCAATCTCTGCGATGACACATCTTGATGACGCGATCCTTGATACTGCGATGCAAGTCGCAGAAACCACCCATCGCAAAGTTTCCCCAGCACAGTATTCAAGGAAAGCTGTCTGTAGACCAAAAATTGGGCGCGCGCCTTAAAGGAATTTAATGATTGTACGCCAAAGTATCCAGGAAGGATTGCGTTGTGTTTTTCGAAGAGTCAGTTCATTATGGGTGTCATGATTATGCATTCATTAGAGCTTAAAGCTTTCATGTCAATCTTTTCTTCATTTACTCTTTTCCTTTGCGTAAACTGTAAGACAGCAAATAACATAAAGCAATGTGCAGGAAACATCTAAGGAAAAGGGGAAAGCGTCGATGCTCGGAGAACAGAGAAGAGATGCCTTCACAAACGGATGCCGAATGCAACAGGACCACAGACTCCAGAGTATCACTTAACAGATATTGATGTCAATAGGCCATCCAAAACTCAGAATCAAAGGCGCACAAAAGCAGCGTGTTTGCAAAAGATCCTGAAGCTTATGCCCTGTAAAGCAAAAAGAAAAAGGCGCAAAAGAGGGAAAACGCACCAGAAAAGCCCGGAACAAAGAACAGAGGCAGTTTTCAATACATAAAATTGTTCAGAGAGCAAAGTCCTTGACTTATTCAGTCATTCGCAAGGCCGAAAACCGAAATAGCAAAAGCAGAATCAGTTTGAGAGAAATTTGGGTTATTACCAAGTATACACACAGTGTATACACCAAGCTAGAAGGAAGATGTTCGAAAATATCTTCTAATTTGCCAGAAAGTGGTGCCAACACTTGCTATTTCTATTTTCGTAGCTCAAACGAAAGGAGAAGACGACCAGCCGACTCTTCCCAGGCGAATGTTGCATGCTTACAGCACTAAGGAGCAAATACCGAAACGGTTAGGAATTAGATTCAATTTTTAGAAATAATTTTGCTTTAGTAGAAGGGCGGTCATTTAAAACCGTGTCCTAAATTTATGTAATTAAGATTAATTAGTTAGCAGTATTTAAACCCTTCTGAGGCATTTGGAGAAGGGTCCAAAAATTTGTCAAAAAACTTGTCCTCAGAACATGCACTTTTGCACCCTCGGAGGGGGTTTTTGATGAATGGTTGGATCGAGATTTATCAATATTTGCATTTGATATCTGCTACTGATGTTGCACTTCTGTACTCTTAGTAGATGTTAGAACAAGTAGAGATAAATCGTTGTTGCTTGAAGCTTATGAGAGGAACCAGCCATAAATGGTACTTTTATCTCTTGACCATTTCTGCTTATATTCTTAAAGTGATATACAGTTTTCAGTTGTTTATATGTTAATGCATGAATGTGTGGGTTACCATTTGGCACTTCTGTACGGTGGAGTCATTTATTTGTGTTTGATATATGAATAACTTATTATGCGATATGTTTTTCACAACCGTTTTGCTTAACTTTTTATGCAGAGTGGTTTATCTTAATTGATTTCTATTCTTATGATAGCTGAATGATCTTTATTACCAGTTATTGTTCGAAATCTCTTTAGATCGCATACTAGAAGAAATACACCCCGGGTTAGCGTAGATTAGATGTGTTGTTTCCTATTAGATTACAGTAGCATAGAGTTAGTTTAGAAGTTTGAATTAAATTAGCTTTAAGTACTCCTAGATCAGCATCATCCAACTCTACACACACACACACCCTTAGATTGGGAAACTGGTCCCGTTATCCCCAGTCGGACCCGCTATACCAAACGGATAAGGAGCTGCCAACCAAGGTCCGGACCGGGTGGGTATCCCCCTTGTTGTCGACCCGATTTTCGGGGCTTCAACACACCCCCAGACTACAAGGCTTTAGACCATAATTTACTCACGGTTTGAGGATTAAGTGAACATGGAGAATACTGACCACACCAACAGATGCACAAGACCATGTGATGGCCGGCTGCAACCAGTAAAGAGGTCTGCAAATCTATTTCCTAATGCACAGACAGGATGACAGCTCTCTGGCACTAAGCAAACAAAAACCTACATAGCACATTAAATAATACATACTAGATTCTAACACAAAGGTGGGATGACAGCCCCTCTAATACAACAAAAGAAGCTTGTATTAGCTGAAAATGAAGACCAGACGCTGCAAGTATCACAGTAGTTACAGTCTCTAAAAGTTGAACCTTACATCAGAACTACAACCATCAACCTTCAATGCATCTTGTTTCTGGGTATATATAGAGGTTGATTACAAAATGTTCTGCTATCCTATGCGTGGAGGGGTCATAATGGACCATCAACCACATTAACTATCTCAAAGAGTCTCTGATGCAATCTGCCTGCTTTAATGAACAAAATTGGCCTTTTCTGCTGCTCGGTTGTCCTTCCTGAACGGGTGGAGTGTTGTACAGAAGAAGTTCCATAACTGATAAATGCTTTAGCTGCTCGAGGCTGGTCCTTTTTCACTCGGCCATTCCGCTTCTTGAATGCAGTGGTTGAGGATCTGCCACAAACGGTACCGGGAACTGATTAAACTTGTCCTTTGGGTGCACAGAGCAGTTAAGGAGCGTGGACTTCATGGAAGGTGGACATACTAAATGGAGGAACAGGGCTGATTGTCAGATTGCGTAGATGGACGGTGGATACAGTGCGACAGGGGCTATCGGGAAGGTAGGGTGGAAGACAATCGCAGGCCATTGGATGAAACAGATGAACCGCGGTGATTTGGTTTGCAGAAGTCAACAGGGGATATGAGGGCGAAATGAATGAGGGCCGTTGGATCTCATGCAGTAAGATCCAACGATGATCGGGAGCTGAAGATGCGCGGGGGTTTAACGGCCAGGGAAAAATGATTTGAGCGGTGGGCGGTATTCCCCGCACCACTTATGGGAGGGAAGCGATAAACGTACACGGCCGCGCGATCCCATTCATCAGTCGACTCATGGCCGATGGGACAGGCGGGAAACCGCTTTCCCCGCGGGTTAACAAGTGGGCAGCTTGTGCAATTGGGAAGTGCGAATGCCGTCAGATCAGGAGGTGGACGATCGGATGGCGGGGTTTAATGCACATGTTTTGTGAGACTGATGTGACAGGGAAAGCACCAGATTGGCGGATAGAGTTTGTTTTGGAGGCACGCGGTTATATGACAATTTAAACTCGACGCCCTGGAGTTAAACAAAAATGGGTTTATGCCAAATTTTGGAGTAAAACAGGGACAACGAGGGTTATGCGAGTGTAGGAAAAATGAAGGAGGATGAGGAAACTGATTGCTGCGGGCTCCCTGCTTGCTAAAAACACACGGCCATGCTAGTATTTTGGTCCTCCAAATGCATAAGTACATTGAAAAGCTAACACTGGCTCCTTCTGGGGATGAGATCCTCCCTGTGAGGTCTCAAGAACCTGCAGATCAATGTCTTTCCAGTGAAAACCAATTAGCAAAATTTCCTATTGTTCCATTGGGCATGGAGTCTACTTTGCTTATACTAAACTGATAAAAGAAAATATTTACAACTTTTAAGGCCAAAAGACCTTAAATCACATAATTTTTCAGAAAACGCGCATTGACTGGGCCATCAAAAACTACCTCTCCTCCCATACTTTTTAGTATGAAGGTGTTGTTCCCTTGAATTTGAGAAATGATAAAAGGCCCTGTCTAGAAAGCATAAAATTTCCCATGGTTGTCTTTCTTCTCTTTCAGTGCATCCCACTTCAAAACCAAGTCTCCAACCTGAAAATTATCTGTTTTTTCCTTCTTTTCAAAGGCTTCCTTGATCTTCTTTTGATGTGCTGCAGACTTTTCAACCAGTTGTTCTCGAATTTGATGTACCTCCGCCAAATCAGTGATCCTTCGTGTCATGTCTTCTCCCTCACTATGTTCTTCTTGTAGGAATTTTGCCACAGGGAGAGTTAACTGAATTGGGAATACAGCCTCAGTGCCATACACCAGCTTGAATGGAGAATTCCCTATGGATTTCTTAATGGTCACTCTGTCAGCCCACAGTGCATACTTGAGCTTAGAATCCCAATTCTTTTTGTTGTCCTCCAATAGCTTTTTGATTATCCTTATCAGGCTTTTATTTGAAGATTCTGCTAGACCATTGCCTTGCGGATAATATGAGGTGGAATGAACCAGTTTAATACCCATTGAATCACACATTTCCACCAACTCTTTTTCCCTAAAGGCTACTACATTATCTGTGACCAATTTATGTGGGTAGCCAAATCTGGTAAAGATATTTTCAATTAAAAACTTCATGACCACATTATGATCAGCCTTTCTGGCAGGGATTGCTTCAATCCACTTAGTGAAATAATCAGTGGCTACTAATATCCATCTGTGTTGGCCACTGGAATATGGATTGATCTCTCCAATGAAATCCAAACCCCACTACTGAAAAGGTCCCTTTGCATGTATTGGTTTTAAGGGCAGGGAATTCAACTGCTGCTTTCCTTCAAATCTTTGGCACCTGTCACAAGATTTAACAAATGAAAATGCATCAGAAAATAAAGTGGGCCAATAGTACCTAACTCTGAGGATCTTATGGGTAGTGGTTTTCCAATAATGGTGCCCTTCACACATGCTGGAATAAAACTGCTGCATGACTTCTATTGATTGTTCTTTTTCCAGACACCTTAAAAGAATTCCAGATGGATCCCTCCAATAGAGTAGATTTTTATTAATGCAGTATTTAGCTGCCCTAAGCTTTATCGTTCTGGCTTGACTTGTGCTTAAGCCTAGAGAGATTTCTAGCTTCAGCAAGAATTTAACTTGCAGAATACCAATCATAAGAAGCTAGGTTTTCTTCCACTGACTACTTTCTCTCTAGTTCAGTTGCTTCCTCTTCTTCATCTGTCTGACCAATTTTTGCAATTGTGCACAGGAAATCAGTATCCAATGATTTGCAATTTTCTTCAGCCAATAACTTGGCCAGACCCTGACCTCTGACAATTTTGGTGGGCTTCAATTCTATATTAAATTCAATAATCTTTGCAATCCATTTGGCCCTTCTTCCATCAGCCTCAGGCTGTGTTAAGACATATTTTATTGCAGCAGAGGGCACATATGCAATTATCTTGGAATGCAGAATGTAAACTCTAAAAGCTTTCAAGGATTTGATAAGAGCATATGCTTGTTTTTCAATAATGTCATACCTCAGTTCAGCATTGCTCAAGTTTTTGTTGAAAAATGCCACTGGATGCTCTGAACCTTCTTCATCTACTTGCAATAAAACTGTTGCAGTGGTGTCTTCAGAGGCAAATGAGAATACATGGAACTCCTTGCTATAATATGGACTTATTAAAGTGGGAGCCTCCATAATATCCTTCTTAATGGACTCAAAGGATTTCCTTGCTATATCAGTCCATTTGATCTCTAACCCCTTCTTCAACATGGAGGTAATATGCTTCACCAATTCTGTAAAATTTGGTATAAACCTCCTCACAAAATTAATCTTGCCTAGAAAGGACTAGATATCTTTCTTTGATCTCGGGATAGACAGGGTCCGTCTTGCTTTAACTTTTTCTAGGTCAATTCAGGCACCTGTAGCAGAAACAACATGTCCCAACAGCTTGCCTTCTTCTAAAGCAAATTGTGATTTTTTAGGATTGACTGAAATCCCAAACCTCCTGCACTTCAGGAACACCTTCCTCAAATGTTGCAAATGGTCTTGATGGCTGCTGGAGTATACTGTTATGTCATCAAGGTAGATCAGGACAAAATTATCCTTCCCTCCCACAAATGCTATATCCATAGCTCTCTGAAAGGTGGCTCCAGCATTCATCAGCCCAAAAGGCATCTTAGCATACATAAAAGTGCCCCAAGGAGTGGTGAATGCGGTCTTCTCTTGATCATTTGGGTGCACAGAAATCTGATTAAACCCTGAAAATCCATCCAAGAAAGACATTACTTTGGCTCCTGAGAATTTTTGCACAAAATGCTCCATCTTGGGTAGAGGATAGTTGTCTTTCTTAGAGCATTTATTTAAGTTTCTGGAATCAACACACAGTCTGATTTCTCCACTTTTTTTTTTCACCAAAACCAAATTGGCTACCCATTTTGAACATCTAAGAGGGACTATGATTTTGGAAGCCAGCAGTTTTTTAATTTCTTTTTCAATCAGAGGAAGGAGCAAAGGGTTTATTGGTCTCAACTTCTGTTTGAAAGGTATGGTGTCTTTCTCTAGAGGGATTTTATGTTAAATAATATTTTTATCATAGGTTTTCAGGTCACTATATTCCAAGGCAAACACATCAGAAAATTGCTTCATTAAATTACAATATTCAACATTTTGGGTAGCAGACAGATGGGTGGACAGATTTATATATCTAGGCTGACCTGGACTCCCTATATCATGCTTACATACTGCAGATTGATCTTCTTTTTGGGCAGCCTTATAAGGCACTTCATTCTGGTCAAACAGTCTTTCTAAAGGAATTAAACCCTTAGGAATATGATTGATGGGAAGCTCGACAATGCTATCTTTGCCAATTTTATTTCTAAGCTGGGATTGGGGGCTTTCTTCCAAGGCTTCATTCTCTTGGTCAGTTTGCATTTCAGAGAATTCATCAATGACTTGAAGGAACCTATTGAATTCATCATCTTCTTCAAAAACTTTCCAATGGTGGACATTGTCAGGCAAGGATGGTCTGTATTTCATTTGGACTTCATAAACTAGTCTGGGAGGCATGGGAGGAATAAACATGCTAGTAGACATAGCAAGGGAATCAGCAAGCTGATTTTTGGCTCTAGGGATATATGAAATACATAAATTATCAAAGGAATCTTTGAGTGTCCATACCTCATCTTTGTATGCTTTCAGCCTTGGGTGCTTTTCCTGAAATGTTCTGTTTACTTGCTGAATGATCAAATTAGCATCTCTAAACACCTTTATGTTCCTGATTCCTCTATCCTTAGCTGCATTAAGGCCCAATAGCAGAGCCTCATACTCTGCTATATTGTTTGTGACTTGAAAATCCAACTTGAAAGACAGATGTGTGCTTTTTTTTTGGAGATACTAGCACCACCCCTGCTCCTGCAGTCTCCCTGGAACATGCTCCATCAAAGAACATCTCCCAATCCTGACTTCCTTGCTCTTCCTCGGCCTGATTTTTTGGTTTCTTGAGCTGCATTGAGGCCTTCTGGGATTCTTCTATTTGGAGGATACATGCTCCAAAATCAGTGTCCACAGCATACACGGGATGATTAGTAGGATTCTTCTCGTCACTGATGATGTATGCCAACTGTGCTTCTCTGTACAATCTCCTGCTTTCTCCTCCAAAAACTGGGATAGTAGCATAAGATAGATCATTTTGTGATGTCCCACCTAATATCTTAATCCATCCTTTGGACAGTAGCATGCCAAACTTAGGAGGGACATCTGCTACCACAATATCCATCACCATACTCTTCATGGGTAGCTGAGTTAAGGTAATGGCCAGGTCTTTGATTAATCCTAGGCATTTCATTTTCCTTGAATCAAAAGAGAATAAATCATGATATGGTCTAGTGATATCAAGGCCTAACTCTTCCATGACAGCTTTAGGCATCAGATTGTGGCTGACCCCTTTGTCTAGCAGGCAATTGTGGAGGATTTTGTCATGAATGGTCAATGAAACATAAAATGATGGGCAATTATTATCAGTAGGTTCGATCATAGGGCTAAGCATAACTGCAGGCTTATCATCTTGCAAATTGACAGAGTCAGTGGAGGTTTGTGTGGTTTCCAGCTCAAGAGCTTCAAGGATAGGCTTTCTAAACACTTCACTCTTTAGCAACTCTACCAGAGGCACAAAAATTTTTAACTTCTGGACTTCTGACTCAAAGCTGAAAGAGGAAGGTAACTTATCAAAACCTCTTACCTCTTGAACTGGTGCTTTGAGGATAACTGGATCAACTGCTGGTCTTCTCTGTCTGATATTCTATGACTCTGTTTGGACAACAGCTCTTTGGGCAGGATTCTCCTTGACATTTTTTGTATTTGACCTCAGATTATATCTTTGCTGCTCCTCAATTTGTAGAACTGCCTCTCTGTCCCACTCCTAACTGTCTTGTTCTTGCAATAATGATTCTTCATATGTAGCCAATGTCAAAAATGCAGCACTGCCTTTATCCTCCATGCAGTGAATTTCATCCTCTTCTCTGAACTATTCCTCCTCCATGACTACATTTTGGAAAGGAGCTTTAACCTTTTGTTCTTCATTTGTTTCTTTACCCCTCTGAATAATTTGTAACTGTTCATTTGCTCTTTTGAATGGATTTGGATTTCTTGGAGCAAATGTGTTTTGCTACCTTGTCTTTCTTGAATTCTGTTCAACCTTTAGCTTAGATACTTCAACAGCCAATGACTCTATCATCTTAGTCATTTTATCTAATTTAGGATCTGAAGATGAAACAAAGGAAGAAGAAGCCTCACCTCTCTACCTCCTTCTGTGAACATGACTCTTTAGCTTTTATGCAGCCATAATATTGGATTCCACCTCTAGTGCTACATCTTGCATGTCGGCTAGAGTGGCACATCTTCTTTCTCTTAGTAATAGGCAGAAATCAGAGTCAAAAGGATTGGCATAAGTGAGTTTGGCAGAGGTGGGAGTAGGCTTTACCTCAACTGGTATCTTACTATACATAGGGTTAAATCTCTTATTAAAAGCAGGCAATGATTCCCCCTTTTCCCTCTTCAGGTTATCAAACTCAGTATGGTAATATAGCATGTCTTTTTTATCTCCCCGGTGCTTCAAAAATGCATCATCCAACACCTCAATATCTATTATGGATCTATGGGGAAATTATTTGAACCACTTCTTAGCCTCACCATCAAGGCTCTGGACAAAAACTCTCATCCAGACATCATCTTCACTGATATCTAGGTTATCAGCATAACTATAAAAAGATTCAAGGTGTTCTTCAGCAGTTACTCCCTCTGTGCCAGTGAACTTAGGCATATATTTTTATATTCACCTGTAGGCATGGCATTCAAAAGAGAAGTAAAAACCAAGGGTCCATACCAAGCATCAATAATTCTTTCCATCTTCGTAGGTGCTTGCTATCTTGACATGACTGGGGTATGTGGAAGGACACTGGCAGATTGAATGGTAGGGGCTAAGGAAATAGATGACAGAAACAAAGGGAATTGATGGATTGTATGGGAGGCCTTCTTTGGACCGAGATCCAAAGGGGAACTAACTGAACAAGGATCTTTATTAATCTCTGAAAGAGTTTCTTTACTGACAGTGCTGGGCTCTAAATCTTCAAACTGTATATCCTCAGCTATAACCTTATCTTTCAGAGATGCATAACTTTTCTTGGGCTTACCTGATCCTGATGCTCCTTTCTGTGATGTTTTCTTCAACTTGACAATCTTCTCAGGGTCAGGCATTGGGTCAGCTGGTGATTTTTGAGGATTTCCTCGAGTATGTCTCATGAACTGAGCCAGGACTATACTGTGGAGTCGCCAAAGGTTTGTCTTCCTCCAGTGGAGTCGCCAGATAGATGATTACAACTAGAAATGTGCCCAGACTTTGTCTATCATCAAAATCTAGAACTATGTCATTCTCCCAGGGAAGCTAAGCTTCAATCTCCTCTCCCTGGCAACGGTGCCAATTAATTTTATCACCCCAAGAAACTCTTCTAGGTTGTATCTCAGAGATGCTCGAGAACATTAAAAACTCAAAAAAAGTGTTGGAAATGGATGAATGGAAGGAATGATGCTTGTTCAAGCCAGATAACCACTTCTACTATGCTTAACTCCAGACATGGGTGAACACCCCTAGACTACAAGGCTTTAGACTACCAATTACTCACAGTTTGAGGATTAATTGAACATGGAGAATACTGACCACACCAGCAGATGCACAAGACCATGTGATGGCTGACTGCAACTAGTAAAGAGGTCTGCAAATCTATTTCCTAATGCACAGACAGGATGACAACTCTTTGGCACTAAGCAAATAGAAGCCTGCATAACACATTCAATGATACATACTAGATTCTAAAATAGAGGTGGGATGACAACCCCTCTAATGCTAAACATCAAGAGCACATGAAAAATACATAATAGGCACAACCTAGAACAGAGTAGAAATGGAAAGTGAGCAATTAACAACAAAAGAAGCTTGCATTAGTTGAAAATGAAGACCAGACGCTGCAAGTATCACAGTAGTTATAATCTCCAGAATTTGAACCTGACATCAAAACTACAACCATCAACCTTCAATGCATCTTGTTTCTAGGTATATATAGAGGTTGATTACAAAATGTTTTGCTATCCTATGCGTGGAGGGGTCATAATGGACCATCAACTGCATTAACTATCTCAAAGAGTCTCTATTGCAATATGCCTGCTTTAATGAACAAAATTGGCCTTTTCTGCTACTCGGTTGTCCTTCTTGAATGGGTGGAGTGTTGTACAAAAGAAGTTCCATAACTGATAAATGATTTAGCTACTCGAGGCTGGTCCTTTTTCGCTCGGCCATTCCACTTCTTGAATGCAGTGGTTGAGTATCTGCCACAAACGGTACCGGGAACTGATTAAGCTCGTCCTTTGGGTGCACAGAGCAGTTAAGGAGCGTGGACTTCATGGCGGGTGGACATACTGAATGGAGGAATAGGGTTGACCATGATATTGCACAGATGGACGATGGATACAGCACGACAGGGGCTATCGGGAAGGTAGGGTGGAAGACAATCGCAGGCCGTTGGATGAAACAGATGAACCATGGCGATTTGGTTTGTAGATGTCAACAGGTGATATGAGGGTGAAATGAATGAGGGCCGTTGGATCTCATGCGGTAAGATCCAACGATGATTAGGAGCTGAAGATGCACGAGGGTTTAACGACCGAGGAAAAATGGTTTGAGCGGTGGGTGGTATTCCCCGCACCACTTATGGGAGGGAAGCGGTAAACGTACACAGCCGCGCGATCCCATTCATCAGTCGATGCGTGGCCGATGGGACAGGCGGGAAACTGCTTTCCCCGTGGGTTAACAAGTGGGCAGCTCGCGCGATCGGGAAGTGCGAATGCCGTCGGATAGGAGGTGGACGATCAACCGGTAGGGTTTAACGCACATGTTTTGTGTGATTGATGTGACAAGGAAAGCACCGGATTGGCAGATAGCATTTGTTTTAGAGGTGCATGGTTATATGACAGTGGTTATATGACAATTTAAGCTCGACGCTCGGGAGTTAAACAAAAATGGGTTTATGCCAAATTTTGGAGTAAAACATGGATAATGGGAGTTATGGGAGTGTAGGAAAAATGAAGGAGGAGGAGGAAACGGATTGCTGCAGGCTCCTTGCTTGCTAAAAACACATGGCCGTGCTAGTATTTTGGTCCTCCAAATGCGCAAGTACATAGCAGAGCTAACAATTATCACAGCCTATCAGCCAGATAAATTTTCAAAATTCATTTTCATGTTCTACAAGTTTTATTTTTCAAACATTATCATATTATAAATCAAATAGTATACACCCCAAAAAACAAAAAATCTCAAAAAAAATGGAACATATATTTGTTCACAATTCAAAATCAAGGAAACTAAAAAAAATAAACAATGCCTCTTGCTTCACTTGATAGAAACCTCAATTATCTTAGACTTCATAGTAAGCCTAACATGGCACAATAAGAATCAGAAACCTCTCCACACACGAAGCAAATATGCCTTTGCAATTAGCATCCTTAGGAAGCTTGAATTTCCTGAAGAGTTTATGGTTTTTGTTTACTTCTAGTTTTTCATGCTTTCACTTTCCTCCCTAGCATTTTATCACCAGCCCCTTCTTGTCCTAAGGGTGTAACAAATGGGAAGAAAATATCTTCTCCTAGTATAATGGATGGGGAGAAACTGGGAAAAAATATTGAAGTAAAGTTTGAATAACTCCTATATATTAAATTATTAAAAAATTATCTAATTTTATCATTTATCAAATAAAATTTATATATTTTTTATTCTCAATAAAAATTTGACATATTTTTAGAATTTATTAAATACTTTAAAACATAATATGAATTATGTATTTAAAATATACATTGAATTTATATAAATTTATACTTAATGTAAATTTAATATATTAATTAAACTTATGTTTTAATAAAGTTATATAGCATTATTTCGATTTTATCAATTTTACATATTGAATTTATATTTCAATTAATTAATCAAAATAAACATTTACATAGTTCAAATTTTATTTCTAAAAATTTCATACAAAAAATTATAAATAAAAATATTTTTAATTTTGTTAGGCTTTAAGCTTCTGTGGCGGTTATTTGGAGTAGAATGATCCGGATATTATTTAGAGGACGCCAGAATTATTGCAAGAGAGGATCATTATCAAAAGAGGAAAATCAAAGAGGCTATCAAAATTATGAAATTTCCTCAAACCTCAATAGGGACAATGGAAGTGAGATTAGTGGAAACTGGCTCCCCTGATTAGACAAATAAATCCCTCCAGATCTTTTGAGGCATAGTATCACTAGTTTCTCCCTCCTCGTTCCTTAGTTAATAGTTGTCTTAATTGAGAGCTGTCTTAGTGATTAATATTAACAAACCAACATAACAAAAATAAAATTTATTCTAGTGACTATAGATTATAGTCACAATAGTTTTTAAAAATTAACATTTTCAGAGAGAAAAATTATAAATTAATTAAATAATCTACTTCTTTATTAATTAGATACTTAGGGTTTTAATTATCTATAAACAAATAAAATTAATCTAGATAACTAATATAAAAAATAGAAAATTATAGTTTTAATGGTTTTTAAAATTAACTAAGGTTTTATTAGTCAAGGATCGAAGCATGCTCGGCTTTGAAATCTTCTCATCTAGAAGAAATATGGAAAGTGAAGCAGTCCAAGAAGTTCAGTAAGCTCTCGGAGAAATTCATCTCACAACCTAATGAGTGTAGTTGCTTTGGTGGTCCTTCTAGAAGAAGAATTAATTCTAATCAAATCTCTGCTCTTTGATCTTGGGTTGACGGTGTTTCTCACCCTTCTGCCATCAAAGGTGAAGCTGGAACAATCTCGTATTCACTGGGTCAGATTCCCTCAGGTTTGTTGTCTGTTAAACCTTCTTTGGTTTCTCCTGGTTTCAAGAATAGTGGAAGTGGTTCTATTAATAATAATATTCAATTAAATAATAATAATAATAATAATACTAATAATAATAATAATAATAATTGGTTTAATAGTAATACTAATAATAGTGATTATATTTTCACCTCACATAGGAATAATAATATTAAGAATAACAGTATTATGTTATGATGATAATAATAATAATAATAATAATAATAATAATATCACTGAACGTAATAATAATAATAATAATATTAATGAGGTTAGTGACACTGTTTTCAATTCTGATAATTGTAATAATAATAGGATTGGTAATAAAACTCTAAGATTGAATCATATTGGTTGTTCTAATTTTCTTTCCTCTTCTAGTAATAGGGTTGTCAATCTTTCTAGCTTTTCTTTTGATCCCCCTGTCTTTAGTCTTTTGGCGAAAGGTTTAAATTTTTCTCTTGCTCCTAGAAAGATCCCACTCGACGATATCATCTGTGACATTTAATATGGTATTAGAGACTTACCGGATGTCACTAAAGATATCATTCGTCAAGACTGTGTGGTTGTCCTTAGAAAGGAAAATCCCCCCAAGAATAGCATAAGCGAACCTGAGTTTGATGCTTTCAAATCGTTAAACGATAATAAGAATATTGTTGTTCTCAAAGCCAACAAAGGTGGTGCTGTGGTTATTCTTGATAAATATGATTACCGTCGTATGATGTTGGACCACCTCCATAATAGCGGGAGCTACAGGAAACTCAACAAGGATCCTCTCAAGAAGATTTCCAAAAGTGTGGCTCTTGCTATAAAGGCTAGTAGCTCGGTCAACTTGTTCAGAGATAAGCTTATTGAAAGTTGCCCTCTTACCCCCAGAATCTATGGTCTTCCAAAGATTCATAAGGAAGGGGCTCCTCTGAGACCCATTGTTAACATGATAGGTGGGCCAACTTATCTTCTTGTTAAATAAGCCCAGAAGCTTAAACCCCTTATTGGCCATATAGAATCCTTCGTCAAGGACTCTGCATCATTTGTTAACGAGTTAAAGATTTTCAAGCTTGATCCAGATGAAAAGCTTGTGAGATTCGATGTGGTCTCTCTCTACACTAATATCCCTATCAACGAGGCCATCGAATTCATCAAGCACATCACAGATCTTGATACAACTTATTTAGTTGGTATTTGTCTTCTACTTTCTTTTCATTCGATGAGGAATTCTACGAGAAAAATTGCGGTGTCGCCATGGGTTCCCCCCTCTCCCCTGTGGTAGCTAATATATTCATGGAGGATTTTGAATCAAAGGCCTTAGCCTCTTCTCATCTTCTGCCTAAGTTGTGGAAGAGGTTTGTGGATGACACTTTTGTCATGTGGTCCCATGGTAAAGAAAAGTTGGAACTATTTTTCCTCCATCTTAACAATCAATCTAGTTCTATAAAGTTTACCATGGAATTTGAATGTAATGGTAATCTTCCCTTCCTTGATGTCATCCTCTCAAGGAATGATAATGGCTCTTTATCTCATCAGGTATATCGTAAGAAAATTCATACAGAACAATATATTCATGCTAATTCTCATTATTTCCCAGCTCAAAAGCTTGGTGTTCTCAACACCTTAGCAACTAGAGGTTTAAGAGTTTCTGATGAGAACCATCTCAAGGAAGAGAAAGAACATCTCCTAAGTGTTTTATTTAATAATGGGTATAGTAGACACCAATGTACTAAGGCTTTCCTCAGAGCTGAAAAAGGTCCTAGTACTAAGAAAGATACCAAGGATTGATTTTCTGGTGTTCATCTTCCTTTTATCCAAGGGACCACTAACAAGATTTCAAGGATCCTAAGGAAGCATAAGGTGGCTTCAAGCTTTCAGCTTTTAAATACCATACGGAGCTCCCTTAGATTTGTAAAAGACCCAGTGGACCCCAAGAATATGAAGGGTGTTTACGTTATCCCATGCTCTTGTGGGACTCCCCACATTGGTGAGATTGGTCGCTAGCTTAATCAAAGGATTTGTTAGCATGCTGCTGACATCAAGCATGGTAGGACCCGCTCCTCTGCTTTGGCGGAGCATGCAGATAAATCTGAGCATCACATCTGCATTAAGGAGGCCGAAGTCATTACTAAGGTTGGTCATTTTCATCATCGAAAATTGAGGGAGGCCCTAGAAATTGAAAAAAAACCCAATAATTTGAATATAGATGATGGTTGGAATATTAGTAGAAGTTGGGTCTTTGTCTTGTCCTCCTCGTTTTTTTTTTTAATCTATGTAGGTAATGGCATCCTTTTTATAGTATTTGTTGTTGATTTATTCTTCATTAGAGTTTATTTTCTTGATCCTTCGTGTTTTTATGTATTTTATCACCCCATTCGTTCTTAACTCCTTTTAGTATTTTTATTATTTGTTTAATGGGTCTGAGCCCCATATTTTATTGTTGACCCCGTTTTATTTATTGATTATTTTTCTTTGGATATATATATATTTATGTTTATGTTTTTATTTACTTATATATATATATATATATATATATATATATATATATATTTATTTATTTTGACTTGTGTATATTTTTGTTCTATTTTATTTACTTTTCCATTATTAATTTTATTTTATTTCCATTAGTTATTTTATTTATCAAATGATCTCGATTAGGGCCTTTACTCATTTTTATAATTTTTTACTCCCTTCCTTTAAAGTTTGACTTTGATTATTTATTTATTTATTTTAAAAACTAGCCATTTAATATAGCAGTTACTTATTAATATATTTTTAATAAATTAATAAACTAATATCACAGTTTAAATATTATTTTTCAAAAATTAATAATATTTGGTTTTAATAAATTAATTTAAATATTATTTTTCAAAAATTAATAATATTTGGTTTTAATAAATTAATTTAAATATTATTTTTCAAAAACTAACTGTTTAATATAGCCGTTACATATTAATATTTTAATAAATTAATAAACTAATATCATTATTTAGATATTATTTTTCAAGAACTAGTAATATTTGGTTTTAATAAATTAATTTAAATATTATTTTCCAAAAACTAGCCATTTAATATAGTTGTTACCTATTAAGATTTTTAATAAATTAATGAAATAATATCATTATTTAAATATTTTTCAAAAACTAGCCATTTAATATAGCCGTTACATATTAATATTTAAAAGTAGGTCTTTCCCCTTTTGAGAACCTAGCTATGATTAGGTTTCTGTTGTACAAGCACAAACTCAATAACATACACGATCATAGACTTTCTGAGCTAGCTTTAAATTCCAGCCAAAACCACCTAAGGCTCAATCGGGGGTGGCATAAAGACACAAGGGCCTGGTTAAACTATTGGGAGATCAACGAAAATGATGCATTGCAAAACATTAATAACATTAAAGATATTGTTACTTCAAAGTTCAAAGAAAAAATGTGGTGTGAGAAAGATTTAGTGGCTAAAAGAAAATTAAGTTATTATAAGAAGGTCATCAACCCCACCCTAAAAGATCAAAGTATCTCTCTATTTTAACTAGCTCAAAGAAGAAAATTAATATAGCAAAGATTAGAACGAATTCTCATGAGCTCCGTAGTGAAACAGGTCATTGGGCAGTTCCTAAAACACCATGGATGGAAAGGATCTGCCATATATGTGAGAATGGGAACATTGAGGATGAAAACCCCTTCCTCTTAGAGTGCCCCGCGTACAACCGCATTAGATCTCAGTTTCACAATCTTTGTTATAACACTGACCTTCCTAGCCTTTTACAATGTCAAAATTATAGTGAGCTTGGGAGGCTTCTCTCCAAGCTTTTTGAGCATAGGAATAAAATCTTAAATCAAAATAAATAATTTGTTTCTTTAGGTCCGATAGACCAATGTTTGGTCTCAGCGGACGTTAACCATCATCATCATCATCATCATCATCAAATTAATAAACTAATATCATTATTTAAATATTATTTTTCAAGAACTAGTAATATTTGTTTTTTTTTTTTGTTTTTTTTTTATTATTATTTTATTTTGAGGAAAAACCTGTGAATAGATTTGAAACCAACGTTTTGGACTAGCTTAGTGAGTCCATCATGAGGACAATGAGATTTGTTTTTGAGAAGAGAGAGCGTGAAAATTACGGAGCTTATTAATAGTTATTTGAAAAATATTGTTGTTGTCTTCATTAGTAGTCGGCTTATGAATAGTATTTTAATTAATACTTATTTAATTTATTTATTTAGATAGCTATTTATTATATTTATTAATATTTATTTATTTAGTTATAATTTTATTATATTATTCTTTATTTATATAAATAATTTATTATTTAAATTTCAAATAAAATAACTCTATTATCTATTTATTATTATTTTTATTATTATTATTATCATTATTATTTATTTATTTATTGATTTATTTTTATTTATTTATTATAAATAAATTTTTTTTAATAAATACCTATTTATTTAGATAGGTATTTATTTTATTTATTATATATTATTATTGTTAATTTATTTGGTTATAATTTTATTATATTATTGTTTATATATATATATATATATATATATATATATATATATATATATATATATATAATTAATTATTTATATTTTTAATAAAATAAATCTATTACTTATAAATTATTATTTTTAATAAGTACATATTTGTTTAGATAGGTATTTATTATATTTATTATATATTATTATTATTTATATATTTAGTTATAATTTTATTATATTATTGTTTATTTATATATATATAGAGTTTATTATTTAAATTTCAAATAAAATAAATCTATTATTTATTTATTATTATTTATTTATTATTATCTTTGTTATTATTTATTAACTGCTTTTATTTATTTATTATAAATAAATAAAAATAAATTAATAAATACCTATTTAATTAGATAGGTATTTATTATATTTATTATATATTATTATTGTTTATTTATTTGGTTATAATTTTATTATATTATTGTTTATTTATATATATTTATTTGGTTGTAATTTTATTATATTACTGTTTATTTATTTTTATTTATTTATTATAAATAAATAAAAATAATTTAATAAATACCTATTTATTTAGATAGTTATTTATTATATATTATTATTGCTTATTTATTTGGTTATAATTTTATTATATAATTGTTTATATATATATATATATATATATATAATATATATATATATATATATATATATATATATATATATATATATATATAATTTATTATTTATATTTTTAATAAAATAAATCTATTATTTATATATTATTATTTATAATGAGTACCAATATTTATTATATATTATTATTATTTATATATTTGGTTATAATTTTATTATATTATTGTTTATATATATATATAGTTTATTATTTAAATTACAAATAAAATAAATCTATTATTTATTTGTTGTTGTTGTTATTATTATTATTATTATTATTATTTATTAATTTATTAATTATTTTTATTTATTTATTATAAGTGAATAAAAATAAATTAATAAATACCTATTTATTCACATAGGTTTTAATTATATTTATTATATATTATTATTGTTTATTTATTTAGTTATAATTTTATTATATTATTGTTTATATATATATATCTATATAGATATATATATATATATATATATATATATATATATATATATATATATATATATATAATTTGTTATTTAAATTTCAAATAAAATAAATCTATTATTATTTTTATTTATTTATTTATTTATTATTATTTATTATTATTATTATTATACTTATTATTATTATTATTATTATTAATTATTATGATTATTGCTTTTTTATTTTATTTAATAGGGGTTTCCAGGTATCACTTAATTTTAGATCGTCGTCTCTATTCATATTATTGGAGGATTTTTCGATTTCAATTGCTTCTTTTACTCTTCTTTTTAAATAATGGTCTTCTTTATGAATTAATTTTGCTTGTTCCATGCAAATATAATGTGAGGAGGAACACGCATGCTCAGCTAGCCCAGATCTTTCTGACCTATTTCTTGAGATGTCATTAATATGCTCTTTTAGCCTAATGCCAAAGGATCTCCCTGTTTCACCCATATATACTTTGCCACAAGAGCAAGGAATTGAGTATACCCCTTTGTGATCAGTGGCATTTCCTTTTAAAATTATGATGTCCTTATTCTTCCTGATGTTTTTTAAAGCTATAGGTGTCTTCCTTACCAATTTTCTGCGTTTGAGAAGATTTGAAGCAGAAGTCAGCGTTACCCAAGATTTTAAGTTTTCTAGATTTCTTTGATAAGATATAATTGAAGATCCTTTCAGCTTTGGCGAAGGTGAACGCATCCAAGATTTGCCAGAGATCAGAACGAAGAGTTGATGCAAGCACGAGATGCAATCTCAGAAGTTTTTCAGAAATTTTAATTAATAGGACTCTCGTAAATTTGATTTCATGTTTGATGAGGGTTTTACTGAGATAATTGAAGACAGAGATGTTCCTACCTCGTTTAAGGGGATGGTTACATTTGGCGAAGTTTGGAATGAGGTTTTTATCCCTACATTCTTTTAGAAATATGAGATTTGACATACTTCTAGCTCTTGAGATTCTCATCTTCTCAAAATTTAAAGCATTGTTCATTATGTCCCTTCCATGGTGGGACTTAATGGTGTTCCGTACAGGCTGATAGAATTTTTTTTTTTTTTAATTTTTTTTTTTTGAAGAAAAACCTGTGAACAGATTTGAAACCAACGTTTCGAACTAGCTTAGTGAGTCCATCATCAGGGCAATGAGATTTGTTTTTGAGAAGAGAGAGCGTGAAAATTACGGAGCTTATTAATAGTTATTTGAAAAATATTGTTGTTGTCTTCATTAGTAGTCGGCTTATGAATGGTATTTTAATTAATACTTATTTAATTTATTTATTTAGATAGCTATTTATTATATTTATTAATATTTATTTATTTAGTTATAATTTTATTATATTATTCTTTATTTATATATATATAATTTATTATTTAAATTTCAAATAAAATAACTCTATTACCTATTTATTATTATTTCTATTATTATTATTATCATTATTATTTATTTATTTATTGATTTTTATTTATTTATTACAAATAAAAAATAATTTAATAAATACCTATTTATTTAGATAGGTATTTATTTTATTTATTATATATTATTATTGTTAATTTATTTGGTTATAATTTTATTATATTATTGTTTATTTATATATATAATTTATTATTTATATTTTTAATAAAATAAATCTATTACTTATAAATTATTATTTTTAATAAGTACATATTTGTTTAGATAGGTATTTATTATATTTATTAGATATTATTATTATTTATATATTTAGTTATAATTTTATTATATTATTGTTTATTTATATATATAGTTTATTATTTAAATTTCAAATAAAATAAATCTATTATTTATTTATTATTATCATTGTTATTATTTATTAATTTATTAATTGTTTTTATTTATTTATTATAAATGAATAAAAATAAATTAATAAATACCTATTTAATTAGATAGGTTTTTATTATATTTATTATATATTATTATTGTTTATTTATTTGGTTATAATTTTATTATATTATTGTTTATTTATTTATATTTATTTATTATAAATAAATAAAAATAATTTAATAAATACCTATTTATTTAGATAGGTATTTATTATATTTATTATATATTATTATTGCTTATTTATTTGGTTATAATTTTATTATATAATTGTTTATATATATATATAATATATATATATATATATATATATATATATATATATATATAATTTATTATTTATATTTTTAATAAAATAAATCTATTATTTATATATTATTATTTATAATGAGTACCTATTTGTTTAGATAGGTATTTATTATATATTATTATTATTTATATATTTGGTTATAATTTTATTATATTATTGTTTATATATATATAGTTTATTATTTAAATTACAAATAAAATAAATCTATTATTTATTTGTTGTTGTTGTTGTTGTTATTATTATTATTATTATTATTATTATTATCATCATCATCATCTATAAGTGAATAAAAATAAATTAATAAATACCTATTTATTCAGATAGGTTTTAATTATATTTATTATATATTATTATTGTTTATTTATTTGGTTATAATTATATTATAATATATATATATATATATATATATATATATATATATATATATATATATATATATATATATATATATATAATTTTTTGATGATGATGATGGTTAACGTCCGCTGAGACCAAATAATGGTCTATCGGACCTAAAGAAACAAATTATCTATTTTGATTTAAGATTTTATTCCTATGCTCAAAAAGCTTGGAGAGAAGCCTCCCGAGCTCACTATAATTTTGACATTGTAAAAGGCTAGGAAGGTCAGTATTGTAACAAAGATTGTGAAACTGAGATCTAATGTGGTTATACGCGGGGCACTCTAAGAGGAAGTGGTTTTCATCCTTGATGTTCCTATTCTCACATATATGGCAAATCCTTTCCGTCCATGGTGTTTTAGGAACTGCCCAACGACCTGTTTCACTATGGAGCTCATGAGAATTCGTTCTAATCTTTGCTATATTAATTTTCTTCTTTGAGCTAGTTAAAATAGAGAGATACTTTTGATCTTCTAGGGTGGGGTTGATGACTTTCTTATAATAACTTAATTTTCTTTTAGCCGCTATGTCTTTCTCACACCACATTTTTTCTTTGAACTTAGAAGTAACAATATCTTTAATGTTATTTATGTTTTGCAATGCATCATTTTCATTGATCTCCCAATAGTTTAACTAGGCCCTTGTGTCCTTATGCCACCCTCGATTGAGCCTTAGGTGGTTTTGGCTAGAATTTAAAGCTAGCTTAGGAAGTCTATGATCGTCTATGTTACTGATTTTGTGCTTGTACAACAGAAACCTAAGCATAGCTAGGCTCTCAATAGGGGAAAGACCTGCTTCTATAAGGAGAATAGGATAGGGTGTATTACTTTTAATTTTCAGGTTATAAGTTATAAAACGCTTCTGGATTTTCTCAATCTTTCTCCATGATTCTCTGGAGATGCTGCAACCCCAAACCTCACAGCCATATAAGATAACAAGAGTGACTAAAGTTTCAAAGAGGAACTTCTTTTTATCCCACATTACAAGGTTTGCTATTATTTTCAAGACCAAAGTAAGCTTTCCACCCCCCATTAATCCTTTTCTCAATGCTATGGTTCCAGTTGAGCTTGTGATGAATATCAATTCCTAGGTACTTGTAAGAATACACTTCCTCCAAGTTATTATTGTCATACATAAAATTAGCATAAGTGTCCTTCTTGGATTTGATAATCATAACTTTTGTTTTGTCAGTGTTAACAGTCATACCCATGGTAGAGCAGAAATCCTTAAGAAGCCTGAGTTGCTTATTAAGATCAGATGGGCACCTTGCCAAAAGAACAATATCGTGAGCATAAAGAAGAAGGATGACGACTATCCCAGCTAAGATCATGCCATCACATCCTGCTTCCTCTAAATAGCCTTCGAGCTTATCGATGTAAATACCAAATAGGGTAGGGGAGAGGGGGAAACCTTGTTTAACTCCGATGTTACACTTAATATCTTTCGACCACCCTTCATTGCTCTTTAGCTTGGCAATTACATTCTCATATAACCTTATAGCGGCAGCTCTCAACTCGAGAGGAACCTTTAGCTCTTCTAATCTATTCCAAAGGTTGTATCTAGGAATCGTATCGAAAGCCTTTCTAAAGTCCACAAAGCAACAAAATAAATTGGATTTCTCATTACGACATTCCTCCGCAATGATCCTAAGCGTAACAAGGTGGTCTATTGTTGAGTGATGCCTTCTGAGACCTGCTTGGCCTTTAGCCCGGTTACCTTCACTCTCAAGCCATATGCTTAACTTCTTTTCCAAAATACTACCATATAACTTGGCTAAGAGAGGGCTGATCATAATTGTTCTATAATTAGAGGGGTTATTTGTATCCCCACTTTTAAAAATAGGGATAATGAGGCTCTCAGTCCAAGGTTTAGGGAAACCTTGCTTGACTGATTGATTGAAAAGCTTGTGGATGTGGGGGATGAGGACAGGACCTCCAATTTTTAAGATTTCCGCTTGGTAACCTTCAATGTCCTTAGCTTTCCCATTAGCGAGGCGATTAACCCCAAACTTAATGTCTTCTAAAGAGAAAACTTCTTTCGTTGTGAGAAGGGTTTCCAAATTATCCATGACATTTGGAGACTCATAAAGATTTTTAAGATAGGAATTCCAATCATGAAGAGCAATTTTATTATTATCCTTAGTCTTCCTAGTTAGAATCTGCCTCCAAAATTTCTTAGGAGCTACCTTAGAGAGGTGTAAGAGATTCTCCTCTCTTTGACGGATGTACTGCCTCTTTTTCCTTTTAGTTAGGGCTTTGTATATTTTTATCTTGTCCATTTTAAGAGATTCATCAACAGCTTCCTTAATTGCTCTACTTGCACTTTTACAATCTTTGTCATACCATGGATTGGTTTTGCTATTTCGTTTATTATTTGAAACTTCAATTGAGAACTTGTTAATAGAATATGAGAGGGTTGTAGTAAAATTATGATATATGTCTTCTATGTTGTCTATATTAGATAAAGGAAGCAAATTAGTTTTTAATTCATTTAGAAAGAGATCATTTTTATTTCTATCAAATATTAAGTTCTTTTGGCTATAAGTATTATTTTCTATGGGAACTCTATGCATGACAAAATTGAGAGTTATAAGTAAAGGCCTATGATCAGAGTCAGGTTCGTGGTCGTTTAAGATGTCAAAATTTATTATTTCGTTGTATAATGGGAGATTGGAAATAACGTAGTCTACCACGCTGCTACCAAGTCCATGGATGCAGGTCATCTTGCTAGAATTGGGCCACTTCTTTAGACCGTTGCAAATTATGAGATCCTGAGCACTATAGAGCTTGACTAGCTCCGACCCAAATAAATTTTCCCCAAGATCTTCAGAGTTCCTTTTGTACCTGCTAGCCAGAGTAGGGTCTTCATCTAACCAAAGAGGATTAGGGTTGGAATGATTGCTTAGAATAATAGCTTGGTTGTTTGAAGTTCGACCATTAAAGTCACCTATTAAAAGGATATTACCGTCATTCCTTAGGCAAGAAATATCATTCTCTAAACCATTGTAAGGGTTAGTTTTATCTAGATTCTTCTTCTTATAGAAGTTAGAATTAATGGGGGGAAAATAACATATTGCTATGTAGGACTTTTTATTATTAATGTTTTTGATCTCTATCCAACTATATTGGTTGTGAGGGTCGTTTTTATAAATCCTAACATGGGGAGAGATGTTCCTCTTAATGTAACAAGCTATTCCCCCAATGCCTCTACGGGATGATTGCTTGTTCTAGGTAGACCATAGCGTAAAGCCATCTATGTTAGGGACCTTAGATTCTTCGTGCTCCCAAGTTTCAACAAGCAAAATAATATCAACATCATTTGAAATCCAACTTAGCTTGGGGCCTTTGTTCCATGGGAAGCCCCGACAATTCCAAGAAAGGATCCAGAGCATGTTTAATTGCTATTGATTACTATCTTTTTGGTTTCTATCTCGAATAAAGGCTTTTCTATTTCTGATTATTGCCCATTTTCCTTCCTTTCTAGCTTCTTTTACCTTTTGAACCTCCTTTCTTAATTCTGCTTGGTCTTTTGGAATGAGATCTTCATTTATGAATATTCCCGTTCCTTTTAGACTTGAGGTTTTACTAAATATGTCGTGCTTATGATCAGTGGAGCTCACCTTTATGCGGATTAGTCTTCCTTTATTCTCGGTTAATTTCCCCAACCTTGTTGCTTCTGTGAGACATAATGTTTCAATTTGTAATCTATTATGTAGTTCTGTCTGGGCTAAGGCTAAAGTATCCTCATCTACTTCCTCTTTTAAGCCGAATATTATAAGGTTTAAGGCCCTTTTGTTACGCTCGTGGTCTAATTCTATTAATTTTTTCATTTCATCTTTAATTGGTTTGATATCTAACTTATCTACCACATTATTTAGGGTGAGACGGCTATTAACTTTTTCTTCTAGTTCTTTAATCATGTCTTTCATTTTAAGACTCTCTAAAGTATCAGCATCTCCTTGCTGGGATGGTTGGTTAGTATCTTGGTTATGTTTTTCTATAACCTGCAGTCTAGTCTCCATTGCCTCCATTTTATTCTCTAGTAGTTCTATTTTATTTTCTATTTGTTTTTGGATCGTGTCTTCAAGAGATGCAAATTTATTTTCTAGCATGGCTTCTAACTCTTTTTGTAGCTTGGCTTCTCTTTCCTCTCTACGTTTCTCTAAAGACTCTATATACTCATAAAGGCCTTGTAGAGTAACTGTGCTAGGTCTTCCCTTGGTAATCTTTGGTAACTGTGGTGAAATATTCATACTTGAAATTATATGAGCAATTAGAAAAAGAAAAAGATAAGGAATGTGTGCACCTGATATCCAAAAACCTAACTGCAGATCGTCTGTCTGCCCTTGGTAATCTTTGGTAGCTGACTGCAGATCGCCCGTGCCCACCGCAACCCGCAGACTCTTTCACCGAGCCTCAGAACACTTTCACCGAAGAATATATAGAGTAAGTTTTTAACTCTTTCACCGAGCCTCAGAACTCTTTCACCAAAGAATATATGCGAAGAATATATAGAGTAAGAATATATGCCAAGAATATATAGAGTATGTTTTTAACTCTTTCACTGAGCCTCAAAAC
The DNA here is from genome assembly GCA_031772625.1 of Pinus tabuliformis. Classification (NCBI taxonomy): domain Eukaryota; kingdom Viridiplantae; phylum Streptophyta; class Pinopsida; order Pinales; family Pinaceae; genus Pinus; species Pinus tabuliformis. The sequence continues at coordinate 2,062,195,270 of CM062818.1, forward strand.
ACTTTCACCGAAGAATATATGCGAAGAATATATAGAGTAAGAATATATGCCAAGAATATATAGAGTATGTTTTTAACTCTTTCACCAAGCCTCAGAACACTTTCACCGAAGAATATATGCGAAGAATATATAGAGTAAGAATATATGCCAAGAATATATAGAGTATGTTTTTAACTCTTTCACCGAGCCTCAGAACACTTTCACCGAAGAATATATAGAGTACGTGTTTAACTTTTTCACCGAGCCTCAGAACACTTTCACCGAAAAATATATGCGAAGAATATATAGAGTAAGAATATATGCCAAGAATATATAGAGTATGTTTTTAACTCTTTCACCGAGCCTCAGAACTCTTTCACCGAAGTATATATAGAGTACGTGTTTATTTTAAATTTCAAATAAAATAAATCTATTATTATTATTATTATTATGATTATTTATTTATTTATTTATTTATTTTTATTTATTTATTATTATTATTATACTTATTATTTATTATATTTTTATTATTATATTTTTATTATTATTATTATTATTATTATTATTATTATTATGATTATATATTTATTAATTATTATGATTATTGCTTTTTTATTTTATTTAATAGGGGTTTCCAGTTATCACTTAACTTTAGACCGTCGTCTCTATTCATATTATTGGAGGATTTTTCGATTTCAATTGCTTCTTTTACTCTTCTTTTTAAATAATGGTCTTCTTTATGAATTAATTTTGCTTGTTCCATGCAAATATAATGTGAGGAGGAACAAGCAAGCTCAGCTAGCCCAGATTTTTCTGACCTATTTCTTGAGATGTCATTAATATGCTCTTTTAGCCTAATGCCAAAGGATCTCCCTGTTTCACCTATATATACTTTGCCACAAGAGCAAGGAATTGAGTATACCCCTTTGTGATCAGTGGCATTTCCTTTGTCTACTTTTAAAATTATGATGTCCTTATTCTTCCTGATGTTTTTTAAAGCTATAGCTGTCTTCCTTACCAATTTTCCGCGTTTGAGAAGATTTGAAGCAGAAGTCAGCGTTACCCAAGATTTTAAGTTTTCTAGATTTCTTTGATAAGATATAATTGAAGATCCTTTCAGCTTTGGCGAAGGTGAAGGCATCTAAGATTTGCCAGAGATCAGAACGAGCCGATGCTAGCACGAGATGCAATCTCAGAAGTTTTTCAGAAATTTTAATTAATAGGACTCTCGTAAATTTGACTTCATGTTTGATGAGGGTTTTACTGAGATAATTGAAGACAGAGATGTTCCTACCTCGTTTAAGGGGATGGTTACATTTGGCGAAGTTTGGAATGAGGTTTTTATCCCTACATTCTTTTAGAAATATGAGATTTGACATACTTCTAGCTCTCGAGATTCTCATCTTCTCAAAATTTAAAGCATTGTTCATTATGTCCCTTCCATGGTGGGACTTAATGGTGTTCCATACAGGATGATAGATTTTTTTATTTTTTTTTTTGAAGAAAAACCTGTGAACAGATTTGAAACCAACGTTTCGGACTAGCTTAGTGAGTCCATCATCAGGGTAATGAAATTTGTTTTTGAGAAGAGAGAGCGTGAAATTTACGGAGCTTATTAATAGTTATTTGAAAAATATTGTTGTTGTCTTCATTAGTAGTCGGCTTATGAATGGTATTTTAATTAATACTTATTTAATTTATTTATTTAGATAGCTATTTATTATATTTATTAATGTTTATTTATTTAGTTATAATTTTATTATATTATTCTTTATTTATATATATAATTTATTATTTAAATTTCAAATAAAATAACTCTATTATCTATTTATTATTATTTCTATTATTATTATTATTTATTTATTTATTTTTATTTATTTATTATAAATAAAAATTAATTTAATAAATACCTATTTATTAAGATAGGTATTTATTTTATTTATTATATATTATTATTGTTAATTTATTTGGTTATAATTTTATTATATTATTGTTTATTTATATATATATAATTTATTATTTATATTTTTAATAAAATAAATCTATTACTTATAAATTATTATTTTTAATAAGTACATATTTGTTTAGATAGGTATTTATTATATATTATTATTATTTATATATTTAGTTATAATTTTATTATATTATTGTTTATTTATATATAGTTTATTATTTAAATTTCAGATAAAATAAATTTATTATTTATTTATTATTATCATTGTTATTATTTATTAATTTATTAATTGTTTTTATTTATTTATTATGAATGAATAAAAATAAATTAATAAATACCTATTTAATTAGATAGGTTTTTATTATATTTATTATATATTATTATTGTTTATTTATTTGGTTATAATTTTATTATATTATTGTTTATTTATTTATATTTATTTAGATATATTTATTTGGTTATAATTTTATTATATTATTGTTTATTTATTTTTATTTATTTATTATAAATAAATAAAAATAATTTAATAAATACCTATTTATTTAGATAGGTATTTATTATATTTATTATATATTATTATTGCTTATTTATTTGGTTATAATTTTATTATATAATTGTTTATATATATATATATATAGATATAGATATAGATATATATATATATATATATAATTTATTATTTATATTTTTAATAAAATAAATCTATTATTTATATATTATTATTTATAATGAGTACCTATTTGTTTAGATAGGTATTTATTATATATTATTATTATTTATATATTTGGTTATAATTTTATATATTATTGTTTATTTATATATATAGTTTATTATTTAAATTACAAATAAAATAAATCTATTTATTATTATTATTATGGTTGTTGTTGTTATTATTTATTAATTTATTAATTATTTTTATTTATTTATTATAAGTGAATAAAAATAAATTAATAAATACCTATTTCTTCAGATAGGTTTTAATTTTATTTATTATATTATTGTTTATTTATTTGGTTATAATTTTATTATATTATTGTTTATTTCTATATATATATATATATATATATATATATAATTTGTTATTTAAATTTCAAATAAAATAAATCTATTATTATTATTATTATTATTATTATATATTTATTAATTATTATGATTATTGCTTTTTTACTTTTTTTAGTAGGGGTTTCCAGGTATCACTTAACTTTAGACCGTCGTCTCTATTCATATTATTGGAGGATTTTTCGATTTCAATTGCTTCTTTTACTCTTCTTTTTAAATAATGGTCTTCTTTATGAATTAATTTTGCTTGTTCCATGCGAATATAATGTGAGGAGGAACAAGCATGCTCAGCTAGCCCAGATTTTTCTGACCTATTTCTTGAGATGTCATTAATATGCTCTTTTAGCCTAATGCCAAAGGATCTCCCTGTTTCACCTATATATACTTTGCCACAAGAGCAAGGAATTGAGTATACCCCTTTGTGATCAGTGGCATTTCCTTTGTCTGCTTTTAAAATTATGATGTCCTTATTCTTCCTAATGTTTTTTAAAGCTATAGCTGTCTTCCTTACCAATTTTCTGCGTTTGAGAAGATTTGAAGCAGAAGTCAGCGTTACCCAAGATTTTAAGTTTTTTGGATTTCTTTGATAAGATATAATTGAAGATCCTTTCAGCTTTGGCGAAGGTGAAGGCATCCAAGATTTGCGAGAGATTTGCTAGAGATCATAAAATATAATTTATATATCCTTCATTTAATGAATATTTTACCATTTTTTAATATTTATTAGTACTTTCCTCGGATGCGGGTGTTTAAACAGCTATCAATTTGAATGGGACAGAGGTGGCACGAGGAGGCACGACACCTGCCCACCCAGTACAGCATGATCACTCGGTTAATAAATGATGGATCTCAGAATTTGGTTTGCGCAGAGTTTACTTGCTCGCTGATAAACAACTCTGATACTCTATCCCTGTCCGACACCTTGGTTTATGCGCCCGCACACTCCGGCTCGACTCAGACCTCGGCTCCATTCATTGCTGCAGTTATGACGAATGTATCTCGAGGCCTAAAGGAGATTGATATTTTACGGCTCAGTTATGAGCTGGCGGGGGAGAAAATTCCGGCAATTCACTCGGAGAATTCTCCAAAGTATGGAAGGAGCTCCGATTTTGGCATTATTTATATGGGTCTCATCCTCATTGCTGCTTCTGGTGGACTGAACGGGGAGGCAACTCTGTATCCTAACTCTAGTCTTATGGTAGAGCTACCTCCGTCTTCCTTCTGGTTTTTATCCCAGGCACCAGGCTTGCGAACTGTCATTTTCCTGTCTTCCATTGGCCTGGTCTTTGCTGTCTCACTCTTCACTAGCTTGGTCATTGTTGTTGCCCCGCCTCTCTCTCTTACTACTGCTTCGGTCGTCCCGATGCCCCGCCGTCGCCATAGAATGAGGTCTCAACGAGGTCAGCTTAGGCAGGTGCCTTCCAGCCTGTCCACCGAGTCGCTCTCCCCTTCAAGCAACTTCTCCGTTGGGCACTATCCTCGCACTTGAAGTGGAAGAGGGCGTCCCTCGTATGGCTCTGTGCTCTTCACCTTCTGAGCACTCTGAGACGTCCAAGAATCACTGCACACATTTTAGTGGCCTTCCAGGAGGAAGCCCGAAAGGGAGAGCCTAGTTCTCATCAGGGGGGCCCAGGATCTGTTTTTGTTCCGACTTCGAGCATCCAGTTGGAGATTGGTAGAGAGTCTTTGCATGTTCCTGAGGCTCCAGCTAGCAGTGATCCGAATGTGGTTATGGCGCTGGCCAACCCTAGTCCATCCAACTCAGCAGCTGCTCTTGAAGGGAATATGCATGATACAGGTTGGTGCCAGATTATTGAAGAACCTCCTGATGTTTAGCTTGTTTTTTTGCTGTCATGATAGCTCGACAGGTGGCCCATACTATTGGGCATGTTTTTGTTCAAACGGTGATATGCAATTTCATCTCTTTTTTTAATTTTGTAAACTCAGTAAAAGGTTCAAGACTGAGCTCCCAGAACTGGGGCAGTCTCATTCCATGTTTATCTTGACACCTTTGCCTCTCTTCAGGGCAATGTATCTGACTTCGGTCTCGCTGTAATTTTATTCCCTTTATGTTAATAGATTAATCATACTTAGGAAAAAAAAATATTTATTAGTACTTTAAAATATTATATAAATTATGTATTTTAAAACATTACATTAAGTTTATATAGTTTTATATTTTATGTAAATTTTATATATTATTTAGATTTATGTTTTAATAGCATTGCATTTTAAGTCCATCTCATCAATATTACATATTGGGTTTATATTTCAATTAATTAATCACAATAAACTCATACTATCTTTTAAATTTTTTATGAAAACAATTATGAATTAAAATATTTTCAATTTTATTATTTTTTATTTGAAATAATAATATAAATTATTTTTATACTATAATACATATATATATATAGATTATCATTATTCAAAACAATAAATTATCAATTAAATTCCTCACTTTCACTCTTTTATATAATAATAATTATTTTTTAATAGAGAAATCAATTTGACAATTTATTATTCACTTTTAAAATTTCTAAACAATTATTATTTTACAAATTTAGAATCTTATATCAACTTTATCTGATTAAAAAAATGCTGGATTGAAAAGGGAAAGACAATTGCAAAACCTAAAACATGTGATGACATATTGTTATAAACCTAAAAATTAAGAAATAAACGTGTTGTTATGAACCTAAAACTTAATATTATAAATTTATTGTTGTAATTCTAAAATGCCATATTCTAAAGCTAGAACTTATAAAGCTATAAAACTCATTGTTATTAATCCAATATTATTAGGTTAAAAATGATAATATTAAGTTTATTGATATTAATAATATTGAATTTATAATATTACTTTTATAAACTCAATGTTATGGAAATGGTTAAATAATTTTAATGTAATTGTTTCAAAGTGTCAACACTTATTTAAGAATATTATAAATATAAAAATTAATATTATTAGTATATTGTTAAAACATAACACATTATATGACTTATTGTTATATACCTATATTTAAAAAATAACTCTATTGTTATAAACCTAAAACTCAATATTATAAATTTATAATAAAACCAAAAATGTGATTTTATAAACTTGATAATAACAATAATAATAATACCTATGGTTATAAATATATAATTATAATATTATTATTGTATTATTATAATATTAATAATCTTTTGGGTTTATCATATTGATCTTTTGAGTTTATTAATCGCTTGGGTTTATAAATATTAATAATTTCATGGGTATATTAATCCCTTAGGTTTACAATATTAATAATCTCTTGGTTTATAATAATAATAATAATATATTGTATTTATTAATCCCTTGAGTTTATAATGTTAATAGCTTAGGTTTATTAATCTCTTAGATTTATACTATTTATCCTAAGGGTTTGTAATATTAATCTCTTTGGTTTATATTGTTTATTCCTTGGGTTTATAATATTGATCCCTTGGGTATATTAGTGAGTTGGGTTTATAATATTAGTAACCCGTTGTGTTTATAATATTAATAATCCATTGGGTTTATAAATTATTTTTTTGGTATAAAAATAAAATGAGAACTTTATTTTGAAAAACATTTATGTCTTTACATCATATAACTAATTTTTCAAAAGTAAATATGAAATGTAGAATCATAGACAAAGCATTAAACAAATTATTCCAAAAAGCAACCATATTGATCACAAATCTATTGAAATTATTGAGAAATACATTGACAATGTTATTGAAATCTATTTAAATTATTAAAAGTTGTAACAATAAAAATTATTAAATCGCCCAAGAAATATTAATGAAAGTAATATAGGGTTTACGAAGTATTAAACATGTTAAAAACATTGTCACATTGTCCAACATTGTAGTGTCACAATTATTGTTGAGCTATCATATTATCCAACATTGCACTTTGACAAGCATCGTCACAATGCGACAATCAATATTACAATGATACATTACATTGTAATTTATTTAATGCCGCATTGTGAAAATGAAACAATTAGGGTTTAATATTCTCGTTTATAATATTATGTTTAATCCAAGGGTTTAATATTAGTGCTAGGGTTTAATATTGATCCCATAGATTTATGATATTTATCCCTTGAGTTTATCAATATGTTGGGTTTATAAGATTAACAATCCTTACGGTTTATTAGTCCACTGGGTTTATAATATTAATAATCTCGTGAGTTTATTAATCCCCTGGGTTTAAAATATTAATTCGTGGGGTTTATTAATCCCTTACATTTTTAATATTGATCCCTTGGGTTTGTTGAATGTATCATTGTCACAATGATACATTGCATTGTAATTTATTTAACGTTTCATTGTGTTGTAGTGGCTACAACCATCCTCTAAAATTTGCCCATGCCTCAATTTTGGAGGCTCCCTTCTTATCCATAGTAGCTCATCTTGCACTAATCCAAGTATTAATGCTTCGACGGAGACTTATCTTTTAACTTTTGCTTGTGTTTTCTCACTTAGCTTATTCTTCTAAGTCACAAGTTGATCTCCCAAATTGGTCTCACATCAGTTCTGGGTTTTCCTTTAGAAACTACACAATCCTTGAGGGAAAGAAACCTTGATGATAGGAATTACACAATCGTGACTCGTAGTCAGCCTTGAGCTCAGACACTGTGCAGTCATGGGAGGCAACCCAGCACTAAGCCCAGAAACTATGCAACCCTCACTAAGATCAGAAATTGCGCAGTGCACTGAGCCAAAAAGTTACCGAGTTCCCTAAAACGGTGTAGTCTTTCCCGTTAGTGTGCATGGCAAGTTTCCCTTAAAAAGAAAAAAAAAGAAAAAAATCAAGAAAGCATCCCTAAAAAATAGGGATCTATTCTAGTATCCTGAAGGAGGAACTTTCACTATTTTTAGAAACTTCCACCAAGTGTCGCTTTTTCCTTAATTTTAGGCATCCATGTCATAAACCCTAATTCACCCAAAACTATTTAATTGATGCTTTTAGATCTCATTTTCACACTCGATCTTGGAGCTCTAGCATTCCCGAGAAGATCAAGGAACCTTCGGTGCAGTCGCCGTCGCTTTTCCGAGTGAGTTTCTCTTTTGTCTTCTTTTGTCACTTTTTGTCGTTTCACTTGTGAGTGTTGTTTTTCTTATTTCTCTTCATGGTTGTTGGCGTTTAAACTTTTTTTAGCTTGTAGAAGTGTTATTTAAAGTTATTGTTTTGCTTTCACAAGTGTCACATCATTTTTTTGTTTTTGCACTAATGGTTGCCATTATGGTGACCCTCCTCACCAATTTGATTTCTTCTCGTTCATTCAGTTTTTGCACTTGATCTATCATGATTCATTCACACTTAGTTATATTTTCACTAAAGCTCACACAATCACTTACACTTCCCTTGGGCAGATTTGCACTTTCCATCGCTGGTTTTTCCTTACATTGCTGGACACTAAACAATCCTAAGGTTCAAGCCACAAGCTTGACCTATAGAACTACGCAGTACGAAGTACAAGCTGGCTCCAATGTCTCACTGCATAGTTCGAGGATTCATTATGTCACCTTCACCACTAAGACTGCATAACATGCAATCTCTCCCAATATTTTCCCATGTTGGGACAGTGCATTGTGCAATCCAAAGCCTGAATATTCATCCTTGGCTGTTGGGACTACACAGCGCATATTCCTACAGGAAGTGAGTCCCTCTTTCCAATGAAAATTATGTAATCCTTCCCATTAGTTCCCTAGTTGGCTGCTTGATCATGCTTTGAAGGTATATTTGTTGAAGTTAATGTTTTCTTTCCATGAGTATCCTTTTTGTCCTACAAGTACCACACTTGTGAAGCACTTTATCCCAACATTCAATGTTAACATGAAACCAAAGCGAGCTGCTTCAATAGAGACCACTAAGAGTAGTAGTAGGGAAGTAGTTGAACAAACACTAGCAGACTCGTTAGTATATGCGAGAACTCAACTCTTTATAGAAAAGGAGTCAAAACTATCATGGAAGCAAGTTAATGAAGCTCTTTCAGCAAAGAGCCTTGAGGCGGATCTAGAGGACAACTCTGGAAGAAACACCAACATAGAGAAATAGTCCCATGTAGGATAAGGGAAAGAGAAAGTTTGATGATAGTCTAGAGGGAGAACAAAGTTGTAGAGTGAAAGTGAATTTAATCCTTGTGTAAGAAACTTTGGCATCAAAAGTAAAGAGGAAATGGAGGATACGGAGAGAAGAGCGAAAGAAGAGAAAAAATTGGGAGCTTGCAGGAAACAAAACTAAGGGCTCATAAAACATAACAAGAACTGGGGAAAGAACTGGAACAGAGAAGGAGAGAACAAGAGGAGAAGCTGAAGCAGGAAGAAGAAGAATGGAAAGGTGCAATGGTAGAAGAATCAGTGTCGAATCAAGTTGAAGAGAAAGAACAGAACCGGCCAACAACAGAGGGACAAACCAAATAGATACAATATCCAGAGCTTGGTCAATAGATTTAAGACTTTATTGAAGTTGCAGACATGGAGTTGGAACAAGAACTGCAGGATGAAGATGTTGACCTCATGCTTAGTGCACCATAAGTCACCGTCTAGTCTCCACCACCTTTAGCGAGAGATTTAGCTCCGAGTGAGGAAGGGGAAACAGTTCCTCTTGATGATGGTCCAATAATGGATGCGTACAATATGTCATATAATGAACCTCAACAAAGTGTTATACAAGCACAAAGAAATAATTTTTCAAATGATCATGTTCCACCTGCATTCATTAGAGAAAGGGTGACAGTGTCGGACACCAGAAGAAATTCAAATGCCATTCCCAAAGCCAACTTGGCCTCCGCAGGTGCGATGAGATCAAACACTCAGTATTTGACAGTTAAGAGTAAGAAATTGGTACAAAATCTATAGGTTTCCAGACAAGAGATAGAACAACTCCACGCAGTAGCACAAAACACAATCTCAACACAAGTTTACTTTGGGGAAATGAGAGCAGCAATACTTGGTCAAGTATCAACACATAGAAAGACCATGCGGGACCTCTATGAGGAGAACATGGTCATACATAAAGTAGTTGTCCACTTGCATATCTCACAGCAACAGAGCAAGGAATTTTTCAAGACCCTTAGGAATGTGAAAACTGCCATCACCATCATGCAAGAATGGTACATGCAATATAAAGGGGCACCACTTATTTTGGTAAGGAAGATGAAGCTGAAGGTAGAGCTGGAGAAAGCAAGAGTTCGAATGTTGATTAAGAACAATAAGTAGCTCACCTCGTTCATTGTAAACATTCATGCCTCATATGTATGGTTGTACAAGCATTTGAATTTCATGGCAGGAACCCATAATATCCCATCAGTGAGTTCACTCACCAAAGATAAATGCAAAAGAAAAGTCAGGAAGGAGATTGAAGAGTACTTGGAGTAGTTGAGAGAAGTTGCCACCAAGGAGGATTTAGAGTTGAAAAAATAGAACATGCAGAATGACATCAGTGGTCCTGTCCATATCAAAACCATGTTGCTCATGTTCGAGAAAGAAGTTAAGATTAGTTCCAAATCATTGTACCTAAATGCTATGGAGGCTAGAGTCTGCTTCTAGCCTGACACCATCATGCAGTTTGGGGATGTCATCGCATAGTACCAAGCTTGGCATCGATATGTGACCGAGAAGCATCAAGTGGGAGTTGCCGAGACAGAGTGTTCCCAAACTCAAACATCATAATGTTTTGTCTTGTTAGGATATCAAGTTGTCTCTACCCTATTTTTTCCTATATGGGTATGAGTGTAAATTGTAATATTATTTGTAATTATGTTGTAAGTGAAATTCCAAGTGTCAATATTGGAATATGAAGAGTCATGATGTAATGTAATGAGTCATTTTGTAAAGAAGTTGAAGAGTCATGAGGGTAGTCCAAAGGTCACAAAGGGGAGTTGAAGAGTCACTCCCTCTTATTATAAATAGAAGCTCATAACTCATGTAAGGGGATTTTGGGAACCAAGATTTTGGCTAGGATTAGGCTTAGGAAGAGCTTGGGAATATTGTGAACAACCTTGGCTTCTCTGAAGCATAGAGTGAGTATAATTCTTTGGAGGAGCAGATTTTCTTGACTGTAATGTTCCACTATTGGGGCTAGTGGTCGGCAATGGTGTATGTATGAATGGAACTTTCACTTATAAAACTAAAATAAAATCCAACATGCTTTCATGCATATGTTGTGAATATAGTATCACTATTCTTCTTGTATTTGCAATGTATTTTATTTAACTTACGCTTATTCTTATGAACTATTTCATTTGCATTTGTATGAATGTTGTTTAATGTGTGCTATTATGTTAACTCATCACTTTAACTTGTGTACTATTCTGCATCTTAGCTTGTGATGTCATTTCACTGATGTGTTCCTTTCAAGTTGCGTACTATTGCAGGCTTCTAATGGGTGCACTTCCTCTTCCCTTCATGTGTTGGAACCTTCATGCATCACACGTGAATATCTGCAAGATCACACACTTTCTCTCATCCAAAGTTACCATACTTCCCTCTACACATTTTCGCAGTCAAGCATAACATTACCACCCACTGTTGGGACTCAGAGATCCCATGAATGTTGGTGGGGCCAGAACCATCAAAATTTCTGGCGATAGAAGGAGGGGCTAGATGAAAATTTGAGCCCTTGAAGTCTATTTTGAATTTATACACTTATTTAATGACTTCTCCCCAAATCAAAACCCCGACATGTTTTTCTAAACCCACAAATCTGAAATTTCCGGTGAGCATTATAAATGACTTTTCGAATCTAAAATTTAATGGTGAGGGTGAAAAAACCTTATTTGAGCACATTTCTCACTTTCTTGAATTATGTACGAAGCACAACATCCACTGTGAATAAGTTGGTTATAGGTTTTTCACTCTCACGTTCGAAGGGCACATGAAGGTATGGTATTACATGTTGCCTGAAGCTTCCATCCACTCTTTTGAAAAAAAATCATAGAGTCATGTCATGCTTTCTATTTCAATGATCATAAATCTCTTAATAAGAAAATTATGAAATTGCAAAAAGCACTTGATGAATCTCTCTAGGATTTTCACGACCGTTTCATCCATTACTGCTTTGAATTTCCTGAAGATGAGGTTGATTATTCTTTCTTGGTAGACATATTTCTATATCTTGTTCACATTTCAAAAAATCCACGTGAGTTATAATCTTTTGAACCACTCCCAACATATGTCGGTGTTAGAGCTTCTAAATATGCGACAGAAAATATTGTTGTTATAAGTGACCCTCCATCCTCTTCTCATTAGACAACTGTAGTGTCGTAGGTTGAGGTGGGAGAGATTTATAATTCATCCATTGATCTACTTCCATCTTCTCCAACCCACATACTCAAAATTTTAGCATAGGTTTGGACTGTGAGTTTGATTTCTATGATGAAGTGTTATCTCCTTGTCCTCCATTCTTTGGTCCCTTTGATCCTTCAAATTGTGAGTTTTCATGTTCACTTGTTTCAGATCTCTCTTGTGATGTTCATGAGGATCAAGTGTTGGATGGAGTTGGTGTTGAGAAACCAACTTGCGATATCATTCATGATGATTATGTTGGGGAGCCGAAAGATGAACAAGAATCTGCGATGGAGGATGATTCTCTTCCTTCTGCACCTCTCCATCATCTTGAAATTTCCCACGATTTGGCCATTTCTATTGAATCTTGTGAAAATTTAGTTTCTAATGATGTTACTACTTTTTATCATTCACAGAACACTTGGGATGGCAGTTTTCATCCATATGTGAAGAGGATGAATCTTCTATTCCAGATCCTCCTAATCTCTCATCTCATCTTTCTGAAAAATTAGAGGGTGAAATTCCTTATTTTCAATCCTCCCCTCTTTGTGATTCATCAGATTATGAGGATGCCTCCATCTATGACCTTGAAATTTCTGATTGTGGTTGTTGCAACCTCTTCATTGATTCATTTGGTCATGATTCTGATTTTCTGTTGTTGATCCTTCCCAACCACCGATCTATGATGATCTACCATTTGATGAGATAGAAATTCCCTAAGTTGTCGAGGCACTTTAGCCCAAGCTGATGGTTATGTCAAGTTCTTGTAGTCTTGAGGTTAGTTCCACTACTGATCAAAATAATGTTGAATCTTTTGAGGCTCCTCATCACTCTATTTCACGTATTGAAAATCAATTGGTCTTACAATTTTCAGATTCTCCATTTGTATTACATGATCCTATGGCTCGACCATTGGAGGAGTCATACGTGGCAAGCATTATCAAAAAAAGAAAATTATATTCTTTCCTTATGTTCTGTCGTCTTCGTAGTTAGAAATTTTGTGCTTGGATGTCTTTAACTCGTAGTGTGTTGATACAGCATGATATAATCACAAAATGTCTTTCATGCGCTTTTCGCTTTTACTTTTCTGCATATATATATTCAAACTTTGAATGATTTAGTTTGCATTGTCCAATATTTATTGTTTATTGATTTTCTTGTATATCATTTTTGACATGAATTCCCTTGCCCACATAGGCCATCTAATATCTCAGCGGTTGCATTGGAAGTATCACTTCACATGAGTTTGGCTTATGCTTTGTTTAGGTTAGGAGTAGGAGTAGTTTTTCTTTTCTTTTTTGTTTCCTTTTATTTTATTTTCTTTGATTTTCTTTTCCTTCATTTCTTTATGTTCCTTTGTTTTCTTTTTAGTTATAGGTTATCTTTCGCATGAAACCATGTTTGGTTTCTTAAGAAAGCATAGTGAAATCCAAGAGGAAGTTGTGCTACTATCAATGCTTGGTTATCTATTTATTCCCTCTCTTTATGTGAATCTTGCATTTATTTTAGTCAATGATATTTTGATGTAAAATACGTTCCTTTCCTATAAAGTCACAGTGAAATCACAATGCTTACACTTTTAACTAGTACCACCTTCTCTAATCGGTCTTTTATTTTCGGTTAATCCTTCTCAATTAAGTCAAGTAGAGTAAGGAGGGGAGGAAAACATTAAAAAGTATGTCAAATGTGTATATAAATATCATTCTTTGAAGGGACACCCTCTTCTTCTCTCAATAAGATAGGATCCCTCTTCCATCCCCGTGAAATAAATAAGTGCCTATGCACAGTTCTTTGAACAAATAAAAATGAAAAATGAAATAAAGGGAAAAAGAAGAGAAAGGCTTCTTGTGCATAGAGGTGAAGCAAGCAACTCTGTTGGGGTATTGTCTAGGATTGTTAGTAGCAGAACAATGTTTGTGTTCCTGAAGTGACTCTGTCAAGATATTGTCTAATCCTGATGATAGTGGAGCAACACCAGAGATGAAAACTACGACTTTGGAAATCTCTTTTACTTATGCATTTATATACTCCTCATCTTTAATCGAAACAAATTAGTCTAACTTGGCTTGGTATGTGTGTTTCTGATGAAGAGAATGGTAGGGACTATATCTTTAACTCAGGCTAAGTGAAGAAGTTGTGATAATCAATGAACTTGACAATAATTAAGAAAGAGTTAGACATTTTTTGCATGAGACAAGATCCATACGGAGAGCTGGAGTTCTACTCACGTGTCACCAGTGTTGTAGGGGTTAGAACCACCCTCTAAAATATCTCCTATGCTTTGATTTTGGAGCCTCAGTTCTTATCCATAGGAGCTCATCTTGAACTGATCCAGGTATTCATGCTTCGACTCAGACTTATATTTTCATTTTTGCATGTGTTTGCTCTATTAGATAATTCTTCTAAGTCACAAGTTGATCTCCCAACTTGGTCTCACAGCAGTTATGGGATTTCTTCCAAAAACTGCACAATCCTGAGAAAATGCCACATGGACGATGTTACGACGCTAGTGGTTTCTCTGTCTGCACAGTGCGCGAAGGGCGTGTAGTTTAGTTGGGCATGCTACCTGTGTAGTGAATTCCTTGCGAACTGTAGAGAGGCACAGGATTAGAGTAAAAGATTCCACTATTTGTGGCTGTTGCTCTCCATTGTGCTCGTCACTTGGGATCTGTCGGAGGACAGCCAGTTTCCTCCCATGGAGAAAGATTTGATGGAGGTTGCAAAGTTTGTATCTCTGTGAGCCACAAAAGATGTTGCTCGGGTCATAGAGACCAAAGTATTTTGGGTACTGATGGAGGTGAGCATTCGCATGGCCATCAACCAGAAGCCACGGTTGTCACCAACCGTGTTTGAACAACTTTTAGGATACGTGGAGTTTAAAGATGACTTCCACCGTGTATACATCCATGCACGGAAGGATCCATAGCAAAAATGGTTTGACCTCCCCTACCTCACTACAAATGACATTATCGAGGAGGTCATCAAGCATTAGACAACGGATTGGCATTCTCCTTCCGATCTGGCCACAGGCACCAGCAAGTCTGCGAAGAAGAAGAAGAAAGACGTAGCCAAACAAAAGGTTCATCAGTTGGCTGAGAAATGGAGGAAAGAGGCTAAGAAGAAGGCTTGGGTGGAAGTGGAGCGCACCGCTAAGAAGTAGGCAGAACAAGAAGAGCGTAGCTTCGAGAGGAGTGATAAGTCTCCTTCACCCCAAACGGAGGAGGAAGAGCAGTCAGAGCAGGGTAGCGGTGGTCAAGACGAGTAGAGCACTCCCTTCTGAGTGAAGTGGTATAGGGAGCAGGAAAAAGAAGGGCTGCGGAAGAAAACAAAAGCCACCAAGCCATCGCTAAACCCAATTACTTTGACTAACAATGACCTAGGTGATAAGGTTTGGGATACCACCACAGAACTACTGCAGTAGTTTGAGTAACAGCAACACCAAGTGCTGAGTGCTATTTAGAAGGATCTACTTGAGATGCAGATTTAGGCAAATAGGATCTAGGTGGGTGGAGGGAAGATTAGCACTGCATCAACAAGTTTGGCACCGGGGATCACGAGACAATCACGCTGCCACATGGATCTTTGAGCACAGAGGCAACCGATGACAAGGCCATAGTGATTTCTTTGAAGAAAATCGGCCTCAACCTAGCCACGCTCCCAAATGAGTACCTACACACGCTACAGGTAGGAGTGATAGTAGAATTTAGCGCTCGGGAGCAGCACATGCTCAGACTCATCAGCGCGTATAGAGTGAAAAATGAATGGATGTTCACTGAGAGGTCAGAGGTTCTGGAGGAACAAAAGAAAATCCAGGCACAAAATGACCAGCTTGCAGCCACCATGGTAGAAGCCTGCAGAACGGTGCCCGAATTGCACATACCAAAGGAAGCGTCATTGGAGGCGAAGATCAGAAAGTTGGCTGCAGGTGTGTGTGACACCAAGACAAAAGTGGCTAGAGTTCAATTTGAGCTAAACTTGAAGATAACAGAGTTGGAGTTGAAGTCACAACCTTCAAATCCGCCAAAGGTTAGGGACCAATGCGAAGCCGCTGTGAAGGATGGAGTCGCGATAGTGGATGCTAGAGTGGCAGACTACACCATGCTTTTTGTGAAAGCAATGGAGGTAGTCAAGGCTCTGAAGGAATATCCCACCTTGCAGGCCTTGAATACAGAAACTCGCGAACTCCAACAGCAATATGATGAAATCAGGGCAACGACGCTCACCGTTTTTGCCCCACAACACCTTGCTAAGCTATAGGAGGTGAGGTAGCTACATCTACAGGTGGAAGCATCGGAGAAGAAAGAGGTAGTCCTCAAGGCCAAATTTGGGCCTTGGCTGGATGAGGCCTACATCGTCTCCGCCAACATTCAGGAGAAATTGGCGAACTTACAGAGAACGCAGTATAAAATCTAGCAGGACAACGCAGGACCAGCCACCGAGCAGCTAGTGGAGCAGATCAAACAGGCAACCACATAGAGCATGGCTGAGGTAGAAGTGTTACGAGTGGAGTTGGGGGATCTTCACAGTAAGATATCTGCGCCAGTAGCGTGACTTGAGGGTGAGTCATGATATTTTTGTTAGGGCATGTTGGGATGGGGTCCACTAGGGTCAATTTTGGGGCAAAAGCTCAAGTTTTGTTGTATAAATATGTAAAGTCTCTGCAAGTTGCTGTCGCAAAGCGTGTAGATAATTAAATAATCATAAACGGGTTTACCCTTCTTTTATGTAAGTTGATTTGGCTTGTGAAGATCTACCCATGGTCCGTGGACCATGGGATTGTATAAATAGGTGTGTCTTAGGATGTCTAAGGGAAGTAATGAAGTTTGTTCTATGTGAAAAGTCTAAGAGTTAACGATGAGAATAGGAAGAAAGGCTCTGCAGTTGTGTGCACAGAGGCCTAGAGTAAAATCTACAGCTAAGTGCGTGGACGCCTGCAACTGAGTGCGCAAGGAAGTCTCGAGTTTGTAAGTAGAACTGGTTATTAATAAAGAAGATTGTTGCAGAAATACATGTGTCTATCTATTTACTTCTGTTATAAATGAATACGCTTTTATACTGTGATGAATGATGGGTGTATGAAATAATATTGTATTAATGCATGATTTTGCACAATTTGTATTGTTATATGAACACAATTACTGCTACTTGTTTACACGAAGATTATCTTGTTGTATGTTGAAGTCATCAAACACTTAAGCTAATATAAGTAATTACTGGGTTTATAAGTAATTTTTGATGCACATAAGTAGTGGATTCACCTATTCAGGGTTCACGAAAGATAGTCGTAAATGCTCGTAAAGGTTTAGAAGCTGATTAAAGGAAGTTATGTCGATAAGCCTTAAAGGCTTATCGATCTGCACAAAGGCAGATTTAGGGCATAAAATGACATTACACTGATCTCTAGGTGCAAAAACGTGGTTCCAACATTCCCCCATACTGCTTTGAGTGAGAATTTAGTCCACACTCCGCGGATTGATGTCAAAAGGGCAAGTAGTGTAGGGATTTGTTTGGAAAATCTAACTCTGAATGTGGGTGAGGACCCACTAAGCCAACAAGAAGATCATGGATCTTGAATTGATCCACAACAATGTAATTTCATCTATAAATTGTAGCCTTTGGGCATTGAAAATAGAAAACCATTAGAATGAAGATCTGGCGAGCCAAGGTGCCAATAGATGCTATGTAATAGTTTACTAGGTTTAATTAATGAAAATTGATTCCTACTTTATGTAATTCTATGTGTGTGCATGGTGATTTAATGTATTGATGGCTTGATGCATAGATTCATTAGCTTTGTTTGATGAATTGATGTTACATGTAGACCACAAGGTTCATTGGTTTGTAGTGGAAGAGAGGATGATTTGATTTTCTGGGATCATAATCCATAAGTCCTAGGATTGGGACAATACGAAAACTTGAAATGATAGACCCTCATAAATAAATTTCTTAAAGGGGACGCTGAATTGGTTAATCTGAGAAATGTGAAATCATTGAAACTCGAAAAACGCGGGTTCAAATCCCCCCTGTTGTGACGCGGGTTGACATATCATAGCCCCCTAGAGGTTTACTAGTAGTTACGTGTCAGGCTGGATGTTGAGTTCATCTAGGTCACAATATATATATATATATAATTTTTTTTTTTTTCACGTAGAAAAAAGTCGTAATTTATATTCATAAATGAGATAAATTACATTTTGTAGATGCTTAGAGCATATGCAGATAGCTGTCCATGAATTGGACAAAGTACACTATAAAAATAAAAAATAATTAAATAACATCAAGCCTATACTTTTCTGCCCTTCTTCTTCTCCACCCTTCGCCAACCCTGTGAGTCAGGTGGGGGAACAATGATGGCCTGCAGATTCTCTTGTGTGTTCTGTGGAGGTTCTTTGTCAGATTCTGATCCTTCAGATCCATGAGTTCTTTTATTGCCGCTAACTTCCAACTGTGGAGTTTGCTGCTGCTGAAAATGGTTCTCCCCTTGAGGGTCTGGTACTTTGTCTTCCTGTGTGCCCTTCTGTTCCATATTTATGTCCGGTTCCTCTTGGTTCACTGTGTTTTCTGGCTGAGTGTCCTCTTCTTCCAACGGTTCTGTATGCTGCCACCCATTTGGCTTTTTTTGCTGTTTCTTGTTTCCTTTTGAATTCTTTCTGGCCAGTGGGCATGTATTTTGGAGGTGTCCTGTTTGTCTGCAACTGCGGCATCTGAATGCCGTGTTTTCATAGTCCAGTGGTTGAATCCACTCCGAATTGTTGTAGATTAAGGAGATTCGATCAGGCAGCCCCTGACTCAGATCCACTTCGACGCAAATTCTGGCAAAAGTGTAAATTCCTCTGCTATCTCTATCTTCGTCAATTTTTAGGAATTTCCCCAAGGAATTCCCTATGGCAGATAATACTAGATCATGCCAGAAATGTAATGGGAGGTTGTGAAGCCTTACCCAAACAGGCGTTGTTGAGATTTTCATCGTGTTTGCGTCGAAATCAGCGAACCAAGGGGTAACAAAGAGGCCTGCATTACCCCAGAACCAAGGTCCCTCTTTGATGATACTGTCCCTTTCTTCCTCTGTGTGGAAAGTTACAATGAAAAAACCTTTTGAACATAGGTGTATGTTACATTCTGGTGTCCAGCTGGAATAAATCCATTGATGTAAAGCATCGGATTTTGGCCAAAAGCCATTAAATCTACATATGACAGAATGTTTAGAGAGGTCAGAGTAAAGTGCAGTTACCGTTGGTATAGTGACATTGAGCACTGTGTATTCCAGTTTTTGTTCTACTATATGTGGACCTGGTTGCTCTGGTGGTGACTCAGTTTTGTTCTGCATTTTTCCTTTCCCCTTGACTGCATCACGAAAGGCTGTGCCCTTTGAGCTAGATCCAAAGCTTCCTCCTCTCAGCCTCATACTCAGATATATTGTTGTATCCCTTTTTATTCCATAATGCTGCACTGATAATTTTTCCTGTAAAATGTGTCCTGCATATACCAAGCTCAGCAGTCTTGCTGGTATTCCTGATAATTCTTGGATTTCATCCTTTAAGTTTTTTATCAGCATCCCTGTTCTTATTTGCTTGCAGATTGTGTTCCCAGACAGGGTTCTGATGAAGATTTGAAACGTTTCATGACCGGGTCGGCGGTCTTCCATATCTGAGCTTCTATTGATGCATTCTTCCTTTTGCCTGATGCGATCTGCCAACCCTCTGTTGGATCGATGCATATAACCGCCGATCCGCTGCCTGAGCTCCTGGAGGACCTGCCTCGTGCTCATATTTGGGAAATCCGATCTGGATCTACAGGGATCAGTCCATGCCAATGTGTCTGCCCCATGAAACCCTTCGCCTTTGCATGCTTGTAGCCACTGTAGAGGGGTGAGCCAGACTAACACTAAGCTGGCAGATCCTATATATGTCATGCCGATTTCTGTCAAGAATCGGCCCCCAAATTGTGTTCTGAGCCCAAGCTCTGTTTCAGCTGTGAATGTAGGGCGGAGTATGCTCGTTATAACCCAGAAAACGTGTTCATTCAGGGCCTCGTCTCCGTCTACAATCCTTTCGCTCCCTGTCGCCCTTGGCTCTGAATCCGTTATGGGTTCTAACCCTAACAGATCCGTATTTCTCTTCAAACTCCCCAGAAATTCCAAGACCCGCCTGAGATCTGCCACACGACGGAAGCCGTTGTATAGCTCCACCATGGATTCGTGCTCTCTCTGTTTCCCTGCCGTTTTTCCGTTCCAGATCTGCCTGGAAAAAATGGCCGCGTTTTCTACCGCTGCGGAAAAAGAAAAAGAGGGGGCCGAGGTCGAATCCGTCACATAAATTTCAGGGTTCCTGCAACCCTCATACAGGCCGGAGATTGTAACCACCGCGGGAGCCATGGGATAGCAGGTTTTGGGTTCGAGTCGCCCGGTCTCCAATCCGCTCAAAAAACTTGGTCCCTTCAATCCCATTAATCAGTACACCACAATCTTATCCCCCATATATATATATATATATATATATATATATATATATATATATATATATATATATATATATATATATATATATATAGTGACCTAGATGAACTCAACATCTAGCTTGACCACTTCAAAGATATCCTTAAAAGTGCTCTTTCTTAATAAAAACTCTTTCCTAAGATCTTTGTGTGATAAAGTTCTGCTTATGGAATTTTATGTTGATGCTTTCTCTTATTAAGAATTTATTAAAAACTAATTCTTCCTATGAAATTGGTAGTGATTGATTCCAACAAAAATAAAAAATCCTTTAGAACACATATTCAATTAAAGCTTTTTACAACTCTTCATACATTAGTTAGTAGAATAACAATTTTAATCTAGTAGCACCTCACTTCAACGAAAAAACAAAAACATTTTGTATTGTTTTTTATTTCCTTTAGTGCAAGATAGTGAAAACAAAAATGGTAACAATGACTCACATATGATGGTTAAGAAAACAATCAACATCCTTTCAAATGAAGAACGACTCCTCATGAGTGTCAACAATTTTCTTACTATTGAGTAGAACCATGGTTTTGCTTAAGAAAAATCTTGACAAAAACAAAACATTAGATCTAACATTCAAATACTTGGATCTAGTTATTTACTAACAATTTTCTTATTATTGAATAATAATGGTTATAGTCAAGAAAAAACTTCACAAAAACAAATCATTAGATCTAACTTTCAAATCCTTGGATCTAGTTATCTATTCTCCATTTTCTGAAGATTTTTAAACATCACTCTAATACCACCATGATAAATAAAGTCTTAAACCTCACTCTAATAAAATGTTAAACAAAGAAACAATAATAGGAATGAAGCAAGATAAAAAAAAAGGCATTGCCCACCCTTATATTCATTAAATTAGATTTTACAATAAATCATCCATTTTTAAAATAATCCAAAATTAACACTTTTAAAAATATCTAAAACTTTCATTAAAAAAATCTGAACTAATAGTTGAAAAAAAATCTGATTAAAAATAACTTGCAGCTAATTGTCCGCCTACCTCAATTATTAATAATTCTACTACCAATTATAAACAACGAGGTCCATCCTAACCATTAAAGTGAGCTACTGCACAACTCTTCATTTCCCAGATCTTCGGCGAATGTAAAACTATTCATTGGTTATTTTGGGATGTTCTAGATCATATCACACTTGAATAAACCATTCCATTGCAAACAGGGCTCCTTGATCTCAATCTCCTTATATATCTTTTTCCTTTGCCAATACCTCTGGAAAATCCTTTGGTAATTTCATTAGTATTCACTTTTATAACTTTTATGACAAAGGAGGATATGCAACAAAATGTGGAAAAAAAGAGTGAAGTTCAACTAAGGATAGATATAGATGATGAGATTGATGGAATGTGGATGCTGAAGAGGAGAACATCCGAGAGAAAATGAAAAAGAAAAAGGAAACAAACAAAAATGTTCATCTAATTGCAATACCTTGCATCAACAAAGCAAGTGAACAACAACATGCAAATATGAAAGGACAACTATAACACAAGGTTTGGGATTCTTGAGGATTCATAAATTAATTACACATGACTAGGAGGTCATGAAATTTTTCTAGCTTGGGAGTTCGATGCAGGAGCATAAAGCTACAAAGTGATCAAGATTTTTGGAGATAAAGCTCCAAACAAGGTCTTAACATGGAAAAGGAATTTTATTTCCTTATTGTAAATAATTTTAATTTATTTATTTCTTAGAGAACTAACGATAGAGATAAGATTTAGTAGATATGACTTACAAGAAGAAAATATGCCTTTTAAGGCATGAAAAAATTAGCAAATAAATCATGAGGTTGTAGGGAAAAAAATCTTGGTAGCAATTAGCAAGTTGTTAGGATAAGAAAAAGTTTATAAATCTTAGAAACTATTGGGGGTACTTTTACGATTTATAAAACTATAGATAGACAAGATTTTGTCAATAAGGCAAAAGTGAGTCTACCTTGAAAATAGTCTACAATTTTCCTTTGTTTAACGTAAATGCAAATTTTCCAAAGCCTTTGTGTATGAATCTTTGTATTATTTTATGCGTTATTTGAAATAATTTGAGATGTAGTGAATAATATTTAATTGAGTAAATAACGAAAACTATGCATGTAATCTAGATTGAGAATTTGAACTTTGTAAGGAAAATTGAGTGTTTCATGCATCACTTTTGAAAAACTATCTATTTGGAGCTTTTCAAGAATACAAATTTCACAAGTGTTGATTTTCTCTCTCAATATGAGTCATCCTTTAACCACAGTTTGTTTTTATAAGAGAACAGGACTCCCAAAAGGTAGGTGACCATAACTAAGATGTCACAACCATGTCTCATATATTTTGAGACATTTTGTACATATGACTATGACATAATTACACTTCTGAGATTTAATGAGATATTTTAATCTTGGGCATTTGGACCTTTGCAACAAGTTTTCCACTCAATGACTTATATATTATTGTGCATATGGAGTCTTTGAATTTGACATCATAACCATGTGGACTTAACTATACAATAATTAATAGATTGTGCTTAATATTTGGTATGTAATAGACAACAAGGATATATTTCTTCTCATTTTTCTTAGTTTGGATAAACACCTATGGCCTTGACATGATAATTATATTCCAAATTAATTTCCATTAAATAGAGCTATCAATAATAGAAAACAACTTCTTGTTACTTTTAATGTGATTGTTATAGCCATTATCTAGCAACCAATGATCCTTCTTTTGATATTCTTCAATTATTTGACATGAGATTAACATTGATTCATATGTTCCTTCTTCAATTTGGAGACATTAGCTCTACCCTTTTTCAAATTTGAGTTCTTCTTTTCACATTCACTTTCATAATGTCCACATTTTTTGCAATAGTAACAATGTACCTTTGACTTTTCCATCTATCTTGTTCCACTTCTCCTCTCATTCCGAGAGTGTCTAGATTGATTGGGTTATCTTGACTCTTCTAGTATAGTTATTCCCTTTTATTGATGATTACCTCTACCTATAACTCTACCTCTACTAATGGATGTCGATTCTTCAAGGCATGTTTTGACAACTCCTCTTCCATGTTGATTCTTGTTTCATGGGGTAAAATACATCCCATTAATTATTCTAATGTCGGATTTCAGAGATCTGTGGTTTGTGTTATTTGAATTTCTGATCGGAGAACCCACAGTAATGGAGTTTTTACACCAACGTTTCGAATCCCAAATGGGATCCATCATCAGGGAAAAGAGAAAGATGAAGAGAAAGAGGATAAAAAGAAGAGCCAGATGGAGGGAATATATACTTATGAGGGCAGAATGATAGAGGTAAAGCACAGGTCGGCTGGAAAAATAATGAAACCTAATTTTAATTTTAATTTTTAATTTTAATTTTATTTATTGATTTTAATTTTAATAAATTAATTTT
Source organism: Pinus tabuliformis (assembly GCA_031772625.1). NCBI lineage: Eukaryota > Viridiplantae > Streptophyta > Pinopsida > Pinales > Pinaceae > Pinus > Pinus tabuliformis. The sequence goes on from CM062818.1 coordinate 2,062,219,477, forward strand.
AATTTTAATAAATTAATTTTATTTATTTAGTAACTTTAAAACAAAAACATTAAACTAAACATTTTAAAATAATTTTAAAATCAAATAATTATCTAGATACTAAAATAGATAATGATAAAAATATCAAAAAATATTTTTTAAAAACCTGAAACCCTAATGGTAATAATATCTAGAAACTAGAATATAAATTTTAATATTTAAATATTTAAATCAAAACCTAAAAACATTAATATTTATATAACTTAAAGACATAACTAAGAATTTATCTAAATATTTATCTAACCTAAGGTCTAAATAAATTCATATATATATATTAGAATTACAAACAATCAAGCCTACAACTTCAAATGCATATATTAAATTTAATCAAAATCAACCCTAAAGCTTATATCAATCACAAAAAACTAAAATAAATATTTTAATATCATAACATTAATAAGACATAATCTTTATATAAACTTATTATCTAAAACTAATGTAAATATATTAATAATATATTAATATTAATAAATATGATACTATAAGATAATGACACTATATGACAAAATAATGCTAATATATAAGACCTATAACTTAATAATAATAATAATATATATTGCTATATAACTCTAATATTAATCTAAATATGAATAAATAACCTAATGACTATATAACCTAAAAACTTTTTAACCTAGATCACTATATGACTTAAAACTTTTTTATTTTTATAACATAAAGTCTTAAATAGCTTAAAATATGAAATATTAATAAAAACCTAACCACTATCTAAATAAATTCAAATTAATAATAATTAATAAAACCTAAATTTTATATTAATTCAACATTAAAGACTAGACTATAATAAGAACATGCATTAATGCCTAAATAATATTAAAAACAAACCATGAGATTGTATTAATAATTAGGGTTCTAATATAATATAATATAAATAACCTGAAGATAATATTACTATGAACATCAAAACACTGCCATTGTCTCTAATTACTATGGAAACTTAAATTCATATCTATCTTGATAACTATCTTACGTGTTAGACAACTTACCTGCTTAGACAACTTACCTGTTAGACAACTTACCTGGGGCCGGGCTGACGTTTCTTGATTTCACTAATCAGGGGAAGCCAGCTTCCGCTAATCTCCAAACCGCCGTCTCTGTTCAAATTACAAGGATGCTTCAAGATTTCAAGGGCTTCTCTGATTTTCCGTTTCTGATGCTGCTCCTCTCTTGCGATGATTGAGGCGTTTTCTAAGCAGATGTGGTGTTTAGTCTTCAACGAGTGTTCTGCCAAGGCTGAGGTACGAGATCTTCCTTTCCTGATGTCAGCGCCATGTTCTTTCAGTCTTGTCTGGAGGGAGCGACCAGTTTCACCTATGTAGCTTTTCCCACACGAACAGTCTATTTTATAGACTCCTTTGAGCTGTAGTTTATCAATATCATCCTTAACAGATTTTAAATTTTGTCTGATGGTACCGGGAGCTGAGAATTGCGTTAGAATGTTTTTCTTTCTTAGGATCTTTGCCATTTTATCTGTGACCCCATGGATATAAGGTAGAAAAACCCTACCATCATGAGGTTGATCCTCCTCTTTAGGTTTGGGAGAGGACAACCTTTTTTCGGCTTTCTTTATGGCTTTTTTAATCTCATGATCCTTGTAGCCTATATTTCTGAAAGTTGAGATTAAATGCCTCTTCTCTTCATTTATATGTTCTGAGTCAGAAATTCGGAGGGCTCTAATGTCATTTTGGATAGATCGTTGGACTTCTCTGTGGCAATGAGAACCATCTATAAATTCTTAGGTAGGCTTCTCACAACTTCTCCACAATTTTCTAATTTTCAATCTTCTGTTCATGAGTCCTGAACTAATTCACAACTCCCAACACTATGGTCATAAATTAATCAATGTTATATGCCTCCTTTATCTTTAATGTATCAAAATTTCTCTTGAAAGTCCAAAACATCATAGTCTTCATTTTGTCATTACACTGATATACTAACTCTAGAATATTAAGGCTTGATTTGTGCTAAATATTCCCATTATCTTGGGAATTTTTTAGTCATACTAAACTTTCGATCCAAAATTTGGCCTTGTTCTCCCTTTTTCTCATTTATCTAAGCCGATTTTGCTCGGTATTAGAAATGGTCTGTAGAGGTATTTGATTTGGCTCTCTGAAGGCATTCTCCATTACTTCCCAACATTCATGCATATACAAGAAGGTGTTCCTTGCATGGACCAAAACTCATAGTTCTTGCCAAAAATAACTAGTCTTTATGTCTTCCCCACATTACTTCTATAGCCATTAAATAATCTCCTAAGTAAAGATATCATTCCTTTTATCTCTCTAATGTTTTTGCAACTTTAATCCATTTTTTAAGTCTTTTATTTTAAAATAAGACAAAAACCTATTTTAACCTCACTTCATTTTAATTTTTACTTTTTAATTAAAATAATATCAAAGAAAACCATTATAACTCCCTCTTTTTGATATAAAATATTTATATTTAGAGTTCTAAATTTCAAGTAATAAGACAAGGAAAAAACATGTTTTTTGACTTCACTTAATATTTTTTTCAACAATGTCTCAGGGGGGTGATGCAGGAGCATCAACCCATCCTCTAAAAAAAATTAGCAAGAACGACTTGTGGAAGGCGAAAATGAGAAAAATGCTTCAAAAGGAAAGGGATTTGTTAAAAATCTTGAAAAATTAGATCCATCAAGGATCTTAGGGAGCTTTGTGAAAAAGATCATGTTGAGAGACTTGTGGAGAGGATCATGTTGAGAGCTTTATGGAGAAGATCATGGATTTTGAAATGATCCACAATATTGTAATTTCCTTTGTAAATTGTAGCCTTTGGGCATTGAAAATATGCGGCCATTAGAATGAAGATCTGGCTAGTCAAGGTTCCAATATATGATACGTAATAGTTTAGTGGATTTAATTAATGAAATTTTATTTCTACTTTATGTAACTCTATGTGTTTGCATGATGATTTAATGCATTGATGGCTTGATGCATAAATCCGTTGATTTTGTGTGATGAATTAATGTTACATGTAGACCACGAGGTTATTCAGTTTGCACAGGAAGCAAGGATGAGTTGAGTTTGTGGGCTCATAATCCACAGGTCCTAAGATAAGGACCATAAGAAAACCTGACATGATAGACCCCCATAAATCGTTTTCATCAAGTGGTATCAAAGTGCAGAAGGTTCCTGTGTGTAGTGTGGAGGAGAAGCAATAAAAGAAGGTACAAGTGATTGAAGGTATAGTTAGAGATTTGTTTTCGTTGTGAAGGTGACAACAAAGGAAGGTGAGAATATTTTCAATAGCATGGAGCAAGGAGTTCTCGAAGGGTTCCATAGAAGAGAACCAAGAAGATGCCAAAATCCAAAACTCATGATAAGGTTTGGTTAGGTATCGTGTAGCAAGGTTGAGACTTGTTACTGCAAAGGCGAGTTTCATCTCATGAGTTGAAGCTATTACGAGAAAACTAGATGCATATGACTAGGAGGTCATACATTTTTGTACCTTGAGAGTTTGATGCAAGAGCATCGACCCATCGTCTAAAAAAATTAGCAAGAATGACTTCTAGAATGTGAAAATGAGTAAAACACTTTAAAAGGCAAGGGATTTGTTAAAAAACTTGAAAAATCAGATCCATGAGGGACCTTAGGAGCTTTGTGAAAAAAATCATGTTGAGAGCTTTGTGGAGAAGATCACGTTGAGAGTTTTATGGAGAAGATCACGGATCTTGAAATGATCCACAATGTTGTAATTTCCTCTATAAATTGTGGCCTTTAGGCATTGAAAAGAGACGACCATTAGAATGAAGATCTGGTCAGTCAAGGCACCAATAGACGCTATCTAATAGTTTAGTGGGTTTAATTAATGAAATTTGATTTCTACTTTATGTAATTCTATGTGTGTGCATTGTGATTTAATGCATTGATGGCTTGATGCATAAATTGGTTGACTCTATTTGATGAATTAATGTTACATATAGACCACACGGTTTTTCAATTTGCAGTTTAAGTGAGGATGAGTTGAGTATGTGGGCTCATAATCCATAGGTCCTAGGGTCAATACCATAAGAAAACTTGAAATGATAGACCCCTGTAAATCATTTTCATCGAGGAGAAGCTCAATTGGTTAATCTAAGAAATGTGAAATTGTTGAAACTCAAAAGACCTAGGTTCAAATCCCCCATGTAGTGAAGCTCAATTGGTTAATTCGAGAAATGTGAAATTGTTGAAACTCAAAAGACCTAGGTTCAAATCCTCGTGTTGTGACCTTCACTACGGTGAAGAGGACATATCGTAACCCTCAGAAGTTTACTAGTAAATACGTGTGAGACAAACAAAAAGCCTATTCATTTAAAACTTTTTACTACTCTTCATATATTAGTCTGTGAAATAACAATTTTGATTTTAATCTAGTAACACATTAGTTTAACAAACAAACAAAACCTAACACATTAGTTTAACTAACAAACAAAACCCTTTTGTATTGCTTTTTATTTCCTTCAAAATACTCACCCGTATGATGGCTAAGAAAACAATCACCATCTTTTCAAAACGAAGAACGACTCCTCATGGGTGTCAAGAGTTTTCTTACTATTGAGCAAAACCGTTGTTTTGATTAAGAAAAAAACTTGACAAAAACAAAACTTTAGAACTAACATTCAAATACTTGGATCTAATTATTTACCATTGAGCAAAACCATTGTTTTGCTTAAGAAAAAACTTGACAAAAAAAAAAAACATTATATCTAACTTTCAAATCTTTGGATCTAGTTATCTACTCTCCATTTTGCGAAGATTTTTAAACTTCACTCCAATACCACCATGATAAACAAAGTCTTAAACCTCACTCCGATAAAATGTTAAACAGAGAAACAATAATAGGAATGAAGCCAGATAAAAACAAATAAGGCATTGCACACCCTTGTGATAATTCAATTAGATTGTACGATAAATCATCCATTTTTAACAATATCCAAAATTAAGTGCATTTAAAAATATAAAATAACTTGCAATTAACAATTCTACTACCAATTATAAACACCGGGTCCATCCTAACCATTAAAGTAAGCCACTGTACAACTCTTCATTGCCCAGATCTTCGGCGAATGTAAAACTATTCATGGGCTCTATATTTCTTGGAAAAGAACACATTCCTTCAAACTCATTCGTTTCTGTGGCTAACGTAACCGGTGCCATGTAGAGCTCTTTTAATCCAAAATCTGTACTTAATGAACAGTACGATGGAGCCGAAAGCAGATTATAGTCTGGAGATGATACCTCCTTCACAAACATTAAACTCTGGGCTAAAGTAGGTGCTAAATTCTCGGAATTCTGGTCCGATAAGGGAGAGTTTGTCACATCCGCCATCGCTAGGGCAACGCGCCCTGAATCATCGTCTGCAATCGAATTTTCCACAGGGAGATCGCACCACGCAGGCTGCGAGGAGTTAGTAGTTTCTTGAAGATTACCCAATTTGAAGGAACCTTCATCCGAACTATGATTACTCCCATGACCCTTCCAGACGTTTGGTCTTACGATTTTCACCGGTTTGGGTTTGAACATATGATTTTGTACAGACGGAAAAGTTGACTCTCTTTTGAGAACCTGCGTATTGCGTTTAGATACACTCATTTGCACCTTCTTGCTGAGATGAGTGTTCCAGTGGTTCTTGATTTTGTTGTCTGTTCGCCCAGGCAGTCTCTTGGCTATCAGGGACCACCTGCATGCATATTTTTAGAGTATACAATTCAAGTATCTCATGAACAAATTTGAAATATTGATTTCACTTCTGATTATCCGATTCTTAGATATTTTCAAAGTTTCAGACATAAAATAGTCTCAAAATCTACCATCCACATAATTTCTACAAACCGAGATCAGATCAGACTTAAAAAACAATAAATTTTACAAATGAAAAGATATATCCTCCTACCTATTACCAAGAAGGCGATGCATTCGAATAATAAGCTCCTCCTCATCGGTGGAAATATTTCCGTGGTCAATATCTGGACGAAGATAGTTCAGCCAACGTAATCTACAACTTTTTGCAGACCGCTTAAGACCTGCAAAGCAAAATTTATTATCCCCTTATTCAGCGTCTTAATACACATTACCTCTGCAATATTATATTTACCATTAGAGATTTTCTACCATTAGAGATTCTCTGAGACTCGCCTGCTTTTTGGGGAAGATTTGTCCATGCACCATCCCCATGAATTCCAATGTAGTGGGACAGAATCATATCCTCCTCTGCAGTCCAAGCCCCACGCTTGAGCCCTTCTACTGAGCTGCTGCAAGGAGATCCACCCATTTTGGATAATTCTTCTTCCCGAACTCCGGTGGTTGATCTCCCTTTGGTCGGACAAGACGCAATAAATCGCATCCACCCTTTTCTTTCACGGTGCCATTTGTGATAAAACCTTTAAAAAAACCCTAACCGGTTCAGTATTAAAAGTTATTTAACCATATTCTATTTAAAATATGACAAAATCATCATAGCAGTTCAGCAACACATTAAATTTACATCAGATGTAACTCAGACTAGACTCAAAATTTGACTGGATTCAACCCCACCTTTAACCTGAAAATGGGGTCGGTCAGGTACTAGAGTAACCTTATTCCCTTCATGTCTATTAACTCTGCTGATTTAACATGTGCTTCACGATGGTACCGTTTACTAAACTGCAATGCTTTGACAGAATAAATAAAGGCACTGTCTGACCGTTTCTGCTGCTGATAGTACAAAAATGACGACGATACAATCAGGGTTCACGGTCACCATGTTCAGACCGCTGGATCACTGCACACGTGGTTCCTGCACATTTGATTTCACAGAATTCATGGGAGGATAGCCTTAAATGTCATTGCAATGTGCAATGCACGACCCATATAAAAGAATAACAATTATGTTTTTTCGTACGGTAACAATTATGTTTTTTCGTAAATCTAATTGGAGTAAAAATTGTTAAAATTCATAATTTGAAGTGTTTTAAAAAGTTTGGATTGTGTTGAATTTATTTTTATTATCAAAAACATAATTCAAACATTGTGTTTATAAGATGTTTTAATTTTTTGAAAAACATGATTTAAAAACCGTTTCAAATTTTGTACCCTGATTCTTTCCGTCAATTCCTCAGCCTCTGTAGACTAGACGACGGTGAACTCCGTGGCGCTTCGGTGTCTGATAGCCAGGTAAACTCAGTGTCCTGTAACAGTCTTTGAGTACATTATTGCGCGACCAATGCCAAAGGTTTTTACTGGCTGGACTAACTGAAGTAAATTCAGTGGGTTGAGCAGGTAGACAATTGATTGAAAATGAGATCTGTTTGCAATCAAATTAATCATTCGGTGGATTAGTTGAAGTAAATTCGGTGTGTTGAGTGGGTTGAAAACTGATGGAAACTGAGATCTGTTTGCAATCAAATTAGTTAGTGTAAAAGATATGTAATGACTGCATTAATTGATTTAGCCTATTGGGGTTTGTAGTTTGATATAAGATAAGATATGTACCAGCTGGATTGAATGAAGCAAACTGAGTGGGGTGTTAGTTTGAAAATTGAATGTAAATGAAATTTGAGATTTGCTTGCTAATTGGTTTTTTCAAAAGTAGTTTTATAAATTTATTTTTTAATTTAAAAAGGTTTATAAAAGAAAAAATATCAAAATTATTTATTTTATTGTTATAAGTAGGTAAAATTATTTTACTTACTTGTCATAAAAATCTAGAATAATAAAATTACTAATTTTTGGTGCGATCATGATTGTGAAATTGCTAGAAAATAATTGGAATGTTTCTCACTAAATCTTTAAAGTGGATACTACTTTTAAAATTACACTAATAAATATCGTTGATATGCATCATTGATATTTGCTTATAAAATTGGAAAATGTCACTAATCCACATATGCCAACGACATTTACTAATGAGATTATGCTTGATCCAGGTGGATATTGGTGGCCACCCGCCAATTCCACTTGGACCCCATCATTGTTTCTTTCAGTTTCCTTATTTGTAGCACAATTTACTATTTTTGGCAGTTTTTTGGGTCCTGAACTTCTAAAGCCGTTTTGAGGCCCTAAATGACGTTTTTTGGAAAAACTGAGAGCAACATGGGTCCATCGAATGATGATTCTCTTCTCAAAGTTGTTGTCCTCGGATAAATATTTCTGACAAGGTATTGTGCGCAGCAAACAAAGATCGTATGTCAAAGTTATGACCTCAAGAAGTTGATGTACCAATTTACCTAAAACAGGGCCCATAGTTTGGCGCTTCATCTCCTAGAGTTAGGGTTTTTGATGTTTAGGGTTTTCCATTGTTTCTCAACAATAAATAGGTCTTCGAGCCTCAATGTAAGACAGTTCAGAGGCATGTAGCCACCACATCTCTTCTCAGAGATAAGCTACCATCGCCCTGACTCGTTTATTTCCATTTCTATTTGTAAGCATATTTCAGTATTTTACATTAATAAAATGAAGTAGTAGTTATGTTGCATCTCTGTATTTATGGTTATTTATGTACTTTATTGCGTTCCTATTTAAATATGGATCAGTGGTATGAGAGGGGTCTACTCTTTCTCTGTTTCTCTTTGCATGTCCCCAACGAGGTCGGGATATAAGGAGTTAGGGCTTGAACTAGTCGAACCTTTGCAAGACCAACCTCGCAAATCCCGACGGCCTCCCATGGTGGATGAAAAAAAAGATGAGGGGGAAGGAGATCCTATCAAAATCTTGCTCGAAGAGGCCCTCAAGCGACAAAGGAACGCGATGATGGACAACTTTTCCCAAATCCTTCAGTGGCTACCCAGGGGCGACACATCTACTTCCAACAGCTACTCTGGAAGCGCCACACCCTTTAAGGTACAATTTAACTTTGACATTCCCATATTTGAGGGTCAAATAGATGCAGACATTGTAGATAAATGGTTAAATCTGCTAGAAGGGTATTTTTCTGTTCATGATTTTTCCGGTCGGGAAAAGATTACTTTCGCTCTTCTCAAAGCCGCCCCCCACGTCAAGGACTGGTGGGAAACCTACTACGAGTAGAAGGATGAAAGTACGGCCTCATTTTTTTTCAGCCGCACCCACTTGGAATTCATTCCAGAATGCCATCAAGGAGTAGTACTACCCTGTCAAAAGCTATGAGGATAAATACATAAAGTGGACCACATTGCAGTAGGGAAGGGACCAAGATGTGTCAGAGTTTACCAATATTTTTCATACCCTTCACACAAAGTTGGGTATCAAGGATTTTGAGCTACATTTGGTACTCAAATATTGCGGCTACCTACACAGGTACATCCAGGATGAGATGGAGTTCCTGGACATCGCCTCGCTCGGCACGGCATACCGATACGCTGTCAAGATTGAGCAAAAATTTAAACAGAAGAAGCGAGACTTTGTTTCTGCAAATCCGAAGCAAGGGAAAGGCACCCCCAAACCGCTGAACAAAGGACAAAGCCAAGACGGGGTGGCCTACGACAACGCGCCAAATCCACAAGCAAAGAACAACATCGTGAAGCCGAAGAAGGACACGGAAAAGTGGTGTGAGTTCCATAAGAGCTCCACTCACAACACAAGTGGGTGTCGGGCCAAGCAGTCACTAGTGGCCGACCTAAAGTCTTCAGAATCAGATGCATGTTCAAACTCTGAGTCAGAACCCAATAAGGGGAATGACAAAGGGAAGAAAATTATCAATGCAGAGCCCAACGCCACCATTTCCATCACGAAGATCCAGAAGGAGGAACCTGAAGATCCAAAGGAGGAGGAGCGCCTCTTCCACTCCCAGATGTGGGTGAAGGACTCCCCACTACAGTTCATTGTCTACAGCGGGAGCCAAAAGAACCTCATTTCGGGAGATGTCGTGAAGCTGTTGGGCTTACAGACCACAACACATCCACAACCATACACCATCGGGTGGCTTCACCAAGGACGGGATCTTCGCGTGAGCTAGCAGTGTTGCCTTCCATACAACATTAAGCCCTTCAAGGATGAGGTATTGTGTGACGTTTCTCCCCTTGATGTTTGTGATGTGTTATTAGGCTAACCATACTTATGGAAGTGACATTCTGTATATGAGTCAGGGCCTCGTGTTGTTACTGTTACGTTTGGAAATAATTTGTACAGGATACCGGAGGTAGCACCTCCTACTGCCATCTCTTTGGTTATTGCAAAACAATGCAGTAAGCTCATTTCCAAAACTAGGAAATTTGTTTTCCTAATGATATACCCTCAAGGAAAGAAGAAGACAGTGGCCACGACCTCTAGACATGGCCCCTCCGCACGACTACTACATATGGACAAGGCCGTGGAGGAGTACAAGGACATCTTCACCTCGCCTGCAAGGGTTCCTCTACACTGTCAGGTCAAGCACTCCATCGATCTGACCCCAGGTGCATCGCTACCCAATGGACCAATCTATCGGCGCTCCCTTCTGGAGAATGATGAAATCAAGAGGCAGATTTAGGAGCTACTGCAGAAAGGTCACATTCGACCGAGTTCATCACCTTGTGGGAGCCCGATCGTGTTGGTATAGAAGAAGGATGAGACTTGGATACTCTGTATTGACTATCAAGTGCTGAAGAAGATCATTGTCCGGAATAGGTACCCAATCCCACAAATTGATGATCTTTCGGACCAATTGAAAGGGGCAAAATATTTCAGCAAGATTGATTTGAAGTTAGGATATCACCAGGTACCAATCAAACCCTCCGATGTGTGGAAGACTGCCTTCAAAGCCAATGAGGGCCTTTTTGAATGGTTGGTTATGCATTTCGGGTTGACAAATGCTTCTGCAACCTTCATGAGGCTAATGGATGACATCTTGTGGCCATTCACCAACTCATTTGTAGTGGTATACTTGGATGACATCCTGATATTCAGCCAGAGTTGGGAAGAGCACCTCCACCACATCCGAAATGTTCTCCAAACACTGCGGCAACACAAGCTATGTACCAATTTGGAGAATGCACTTTTGGCATGACCCAAGTCATTTGAGATTGGCCATCTCCAACCACTCTGACAAAGCTCTGCAGCTTTATGGGTCTTGCCAAATTCTACCGCAGGTTCGTGTTGGGATTTTCTCATATCACTTGGCCCTTGATTCAAGTCACCAAGGGAGGAGCGAAAGAAAAATTATTTTGGTTTGAATCTCAATAGAAGGCATTCACAGATTTGAAACATCGTCTCTGCTCGGCACCAATGCTCGCATTACCAGACTTGCAACAGCCATTTGAGATCGATACAGATGCCTCTAACTATGCTGTTGGGGCAGTCCTTACTCAACACGGGCATCCAATGGCATATCACAGTGAGACACTTTCAGACACAGTCCAGAAGTGTCCCACTTATGACAAAGAGATGCATTCCATTGTGCAGGCCTGCCGACAATGGAAGCATTACATTTGGGGAAGGAAACAATCATCCACACAGACCACTGATCCCTGGAGTTCATACAGACGTAAGGGAAGTTGCAAAATGATCGCTATTAGAAGTGGTCCACATACCTGCAAAAATTCCATTTGAATATTAAGTATAAGAAGGGCAACACCAATAATGTTGCAGATTTCCTCAGTCGACCACCAATCATGGCGTTAACCACCATGCTTAACTCTTGTGGGCACGAGATTTCTAATTGGCCACTTCTCTACAAAAGCAACCCAAAATTCAGCCACACATACTAGACACTCTTGGAGGGTCAGCATGTTCCAGATTTTCACCTCAAGGATGCCCTGTTATGCCACCTAGGTCAATTTTGTGTTCCTTCAAATGAGCGTGACAATATGATTTGGGAAGCACACTATAGTCGGGCTATTGGGCATTTCGGGGTGGAGAAAATGGTGGCAGTACTACAAAAGTATTTCTATTGGCTGAATCTTCGACAGGATGTCGGGAAGTACATCATAATCCTACACTGCTTGCACCATTGCCAAACCAACCATCAAGAAGCAAGGCCTCTATACTCTGTTACCTACTCCTAGTCGACCTTGGGAATCCATCACCATGGATTACATGTCGGACCTTCCTTCTACTAAGCATGGAAACGACTGTGTTTTTATGGTCGTCGATAGTTTCTCAAAGATGGCCATTATGGCAGCCTGCAAGAAGAATATCACAGCAGAAGCCACTGCTAAACTCTTCTTTGAATGAGTGTGGGTATACTTTGGGATCCCACAATCTATCATCTCAGATCGAGACAACATGTTCCTCAGTACATTTTGGTCCAATCTCTTGTTGATGCTGGACACCAAACTCACTAAGTCCACAACCTTCCATCCCCAAACTGATGGCGAGACGGAGGTTGTCAACAAGATGATCGTACACATTTTGCACATGTACAACTCAAAGCATCCACACACATGGGATGAGAGCCTCCCCTATGTCCAGCACAACTATAATCAGGCTCTCCACAACTCGACTGGCCACAACCCTTTTTAGGTGGGCTTGGGATTCCAGCCACTATGTCCCATTGATGTGGCCATGCCATTTGCAGCTACTCAGGCAGATTCAGCTCATGTCCAGTCCGAAATAGATAAGGAAAACAGCTTCATTGAGCACATCCAACATATCCGCCAGCAGGTCCACGACATTCTGGAGAAATCAAATGCCAAGTATAAGCAGCGACATAATCAACATCGAGTGCCACACAAGTTTCAGGTGGGCGACAAATTCTGGTTGCATTTGCAAACGAAACGCCTTACCGAAGCCTATTGGAAACTCAGACCACTCTGATATGGTCCCTACACCATTACCAAGGCTGTGGGAGACAATGCATTTGAGCTCAACATTTCCCCATTCCTTGGCTTGCACCCAGTGTTCAATGTGGACCGCCTTCGGCCATACTTTCCACCATTACTAGACACATCCGACATTGCATAACAACTCACACCAACATAGTTAAATCCAGATTGCATGGAACAAGTTGCAACTGATCGGATCATGGACACGCAGATCAAGCACACTCGCCAGCAAAATATCCAACTATATTGAGCAGTCAAAGTAGGCCAACTCCTTCACGAGGGCAAGTGCCTCACCAGGGACCAAGTTCAACAGACGTTTCCTCATCTCATGGAGGAACTCGACGCAATGGGGACCATTGCTTCCTAAAGGGGGAGGAATGATCCAGGTGGATATTGGTGGCAACCCACCAATTCCACTTGGACCCCCACCACTGTTTTTTTTCAGTTTTTCAGTTTCCTTATTTGTAGCACAATTTACTATTTTTGGCAGTTTTTTGGGTCCTGAACTTCCGGAGCCGTTTTGAGGCCCTAAATGATGTTTGTTTAGAAAAATGGGAGCAACATGGGCCCATGGACCAACATTATTTTTCTCAAAGTTGTAGTCCTCGGATAGATCTTTCTAACGAGGTATTGTGTGTGTCAAACAGAGATCGTATGCCAAAGTTATGACCCCAAGAAGTTGATGTACCAATTTACCCAAAACGTGGCCCATAGTTTGGCGCTTCATCTCCTAGGGTTAGGTTTTTGGATGTTTAGGGTTTTCCATTGTTTCTCAACAATAAATAAGACTTCAAGCCTCATTGTAAGACAATTCAGAGGCATGTAGCGGCCACATCTCTTCTCAGAGATAAGCTACCATCGCCATAGCTGGTTTATTTCCATTTATACTTGTAAGCATATTTCAATATTTTACATTAATGAAATGAAGTATTAGTTCTATTGCGTCTCTGTATTTATGTTTATTTCTGTACTTTATTGCATTCCTATTTAAATCCAGATCAATGCTAGTTGGCGACCAACCTGTGTGGGGCAGATTCGTTGACTACGGTTGACCATGATTGAAGAGGGTTGATGAGTTCGATCATGATTGACGGAGGTTGATCGAGGTTGATAATGGTTGAATCAAGTTGGCCATGGTGAACCATTAATGTAACAATGTATTCATGTTACATCAATCTAACAATGTTATATCAATGTTGACCATGATTACATTGTTACATTAATGGTGACCATGGTTGACTGTTGTCGATCATGGTTGACAATGGATGATGTTACATTAATGTTAATGTTAAAACTACATTAATATTATGGTCATGAGGAACAACTAGGTTGGTGATTACCGTATTATGTAAACTATGAAATCAATATTCATATCCCCCATGAGTGAAACCAACAAAAAAAATGTTACAATTTTTTTTGCATTTATGGTTGATGTTGAGTGATGAGGTTGACCATGGTGAATGAGGGTGACAATGGTTGAAGAAGGTCAACCATTATTGGTCAAGGAAAATTATGGTTTACCTCAGTTGACCATGATTAAAAATGCGTACCATGGTTGACCAAAGCTTAAGAGGGAAGATTATGGTTGAACTTGGTTTACCATGGTTAAGCATTGTTAAATCTTTATACTAGTGTAACATTAATGTTGACCATGGTTGATGTTACATTAATGTTAATGCTAATATTACATTAATGTTACAAAAATGGTTACATTAATGGTTGAAGTGGGTTGACCATGGTTGAAGAGGGTCAATAATGTTGGTCAAGGTAGACCATGGATAACCTTAATTAAACATGATTGACAATGATTACCATGCTTGACCAGGGATTAAGAAGAAGATTATGGTTGACAATGTTTGGTTACGATTATTGTGTCTTACCAATGATATAGAGGATAGATAATGGTTGACCTTCATTTATTATGGTTACTTATGGTTGACCCTAGTTTACCATGGTTGAAATTTGTTGACCATTGCTAACCATGGTTGACCATGATTACCATGGTTTAGCCATGGTGACCAAAGTTCAATATGCTTCACCATCTTTGACTATTACGATCATGGTTGACCATAGTTCGGCATGTTGGCTATGGTGTACCATGGGTTAACCATGTTCACCATGGTAGACCTTGGTTGTCCATGTCTTGTATGGTTAAATATGGTTTATATGATTGACCATGAATGTGCATGTTTGGCCATGTTTCCCCGCAGTTGAACATGGTTGTACTAGGTGTATCACATTTTGATGTTGGGCTATGTTCAACTGTTTGCAAAGTTAGACAATGTTTGTCACATTGTGATGTTTGATAAATTTTGCACCACTATGATATCACGACATGTTTGTCATAATGTTACTTAGGTTTGTTTATCATGTTAGTTCATTTCTACCAATGTGACACTATTTTTTTTTTTATCACAATGTCCAAGCCTTTGTTTTCATAATAGTTTTACACACCCACATTATGTTGTTAGTTTTGTAATGTCATATTGAAACAATGTTTTTCTAATTATGATGTTGGATAAATTGTAGTTATGTCACATTATTGGATAAATTATTTGTCATTTTTGTAATATCACATTGTAATAATATTTGTCGCAATGTGACTTTCAATATGCTCCAATGTAATATGAGGTTGTTACAATGTTTGTCACATTGTGATGTTGGATATATTGCAATGTGATATCACATTACAGTAGTGATTGTCACATTATGATATTAGATATACTGCAATGTAATATCACATTGAAACAATGTTTATCACATTATGACATTCGATATATAGCAATGTAATATCACATTCCAACAATGTTCATCACATGTTTGGACATTCGATAAATTACAACATAATGACACATTGTTTTAATGTTTGTCACATTGTGACATCAGGTTATGTTTTCCATATTTCAACATTTGATAGATTTCAATAACATTTTGGTGTCGGAACATGTTTCTTTATTACAATGTGACATTGGTTTGTTTCTCACATTAGTTCATTTTTCATAATGTGATGCTAGTTTCTTTTATCATAATGTCCAAACAATTGCTTTCGTAGTGGTTTCCCATAATTATTTTTACACAATCACATCATGTTGTTCTGTAATTTCACATTGCGACAATGTTTGACCCATTGTGACAATGCCACATTGTTGAATAAATTGTTTGTTAGTTTTCTAATGTGACATTGCGACATTGGATAAATTGCAACGTAAATTTTTCACATTGTGACATTGGATAAGTTTTTGTACCATTCTAACTTCTCAACATATCTATTACAATGTGGCACTGGTCTTGTTATCATGTTAGTTCATTTATCATAGTGTGACACCAATTTTCTTCTTCACGATTTTTTTACACAACCACATTATGTTGTTAATTTTGTCATGTCACATAGCGACAAAGATATTTGTTCAACGAAATGCGACATGTAAATTCTTTTTCCATTCCATGTTCATGTTATTTTATTTGCACAAGCACATTGTGATGACCTATAATGTTCATCAAAGAGAAACATCTATTACTTTTTTATGACAATTGTAATGTTGGTTTGTTTGTCACTACATTAGGATGATGTTTTTCATTACATTGTTTGAGCATTTATTTCATAGTATTTTGACACCATTTTTGTTGCACAATTGCATTGAGATATTAGTTTTTTATAATGACATTTTGATGATGGATTTTGTTTATCAAACTACAAGACCCATTTTTGTTGCTTGTGACAATGAGACAAATAATTGTCTTTTAAAATTAAAAAAAAATAAATAAAATTTTGAACAAAACCTTAAAACAATAAATATCACAAAAATACCTATTCATATTATTGATTAGAATATTATGTTTTTACTTCTATATAATAACATTATACTAATTTAAAAAACATATTATTATTATAAAATTAAAATATATATATGTATCCCCAAATCGAACCATTATATGCCATGCTCACCATTAAATAAAATTTACAATAAATCATAAATTATTTTAAAATAATTACTTTTAAAAATATACGGGGTCCATCCCAATCATTAAAGTGAGGAGATGATAGCTCCTTCACAAACATTAAACTCTGGGCTAAAACATGTGCTAAATTCTCAGACTGAGATTTCTGGTCCGCTAAGGTAGAGTTTTTAACCTCTCTTCCAGAAATATTAACATCCGCCATTCGCTAGAGAAACGATTTTCCACAAGTCTCTCGCACCATGAAGGCTCGGAGGAATTAGTATCTTCAACATTACCCAAATGCCTGGAGCAACTAGTAGTTTATTCAACATTACACAATCTGAAGGAAGCAGGGTTGCAGGAATTAGTAGCTTCTTCAACATTACGCAATTCCAGGGAACTATGATTTCTGCCATAACCGTTACAGCCGTTTGTTTTTACGAGGGTCGAATACATTTGGATTTGATATGCATGTTTGTTGCTGATTTGATTTGAGCAATTTCGGCTAGCGTTAATAATAATTGGTGATTCATTTCCAGGTGCTTAAACATAAGATTTGAAAGTCACAGGTTTCAAGTTTTTTTTAGGTCGGTTTTAATAGTTCCTCAAATGTAGTAATTCAGGGTTTTGTTTTTAAGTTTGGCAAGTTTTATTTCGCAAACATTATCTTTTTTTGCTGAAGCAAGAGACTATCTTTCTATTTCATTAAAGCAAAAATAATGTTACAAGATATACAAAAACCGTCCATCTTCATGGGCTCAGGAGAAACAAAGGGCATCCCACCATAAACATGGCTCCCCCTACAACAGTCATTATCAAACTCTCACATTACATTAAACATAGGGCTCAAAAGTTCTCCATCCCCGTGGAAAACTTCGGTACCTTCCACCTCTGCTGCCCGGAGAATCCACAACTATCACCACCGACCATACTTCTCGCGCCATCCACCGGTTGTGGGAAAAAGTGTCCCAATGAGACTCGTGAAGGAAAAGACCTGGCCCCACCAAAACAGCGCTGTCGTTTCTAACCGTAGTCCGGACGACTAGATCCGACGGCCACGAGCAATCTCGGGCCGCCAAGCTGACCTGAAGTTAGTGAGCGATGGGGGGCGGTATTGCATAACACCCCACCGCCACGTGTAAGAAGCCTTATGGGATCACTTCCAAAAAACCAATACCATTTACCACTCAGGACTGCAGCGATAATCTCGAAACTGCTGAGAACCCTGTTTTCCGATAAGAAAGTTGTTTGAAGGGATATTGTCGTCGCCAGAAATCCCTCCAATCTAGACCGATGAACTGCTCAATTAATCCCGGTCGTCGAATTTCCTAGTTTGATTCGACAACTGAGGATTATTCCGCAACTCCTAAAACCACTGAACATTATCGCTTCTTGCCTGCTAAATTGATAACTTGCACAATCAACCCCTGCCGTAGAATCACATAGCGTGATCTGGCGACTGAGGATCATTTCGCCCTGACTAAGTTCACTGAACATTAGTGTGTGATGAGGGCGGTATTTTAGCCAACCCCACCACCACGTGTTTCCCTCTGTATGGAATCGCTCCAAATTCGGCCAAACCATTTCCTGCTTGTGAGGGTTGCGATCGTCAGAAAATCTCTCTCGGCCCAGTAAACTGAACTCGGACAGAAAACCTCTGGTATTGTTATCGCCGAGAGTACCCGGGATTCTACCTACTGTTTTGTTTTCTCTGCCTGTAATCTGAAAGGACGAAACCTTCGCCAGCCGATCTTTCTTAGACGAACCAGGGCCCCCTGAAAGATTAACCACTGGAATCTCCAAAACAATGCTAACTTGATATAAAATGGTCGACAAGGCACTGTTACCCCCTGAAGACCTGAAAGTATAACAAATAAGAAACATAGAACACAAGAATCAACTGGATTCCATCTCCATGGCCTTACTCCGAAACACAAGCCTGTCTTCATCTGCGTGATCATAACATTTCACTTTTAACCTACTCTGAGGCATATCTTGCTAGAAAAAAGCAACCCTGTTCTCTGTGCTGATCACTCCTTGATTGGCAAGAAGATCAACCACTTTATTTGCCGATCTTCTTACATGTTTAAAGCTAACAGTCCGAAGGCTCTGGAGGTGCTGCTGAATCCGTTGAAAGCCCTGGATTAGATGCCAGTTCCTCGAGACTTTTTCCAGTCTTGAGCCCTAGCTGATCCTCTTGACTGAATCAATGATTAACTCTGAATCAGCTTCAACAATCACATTTTGCCGGTTATCCTGTTTCAGGAAATCTAAGCACTGCTCCATAGCCATCAATTCCACCATGTTGTTCGTTGCTCTTCCTAAATGACAGTGGAAGATGAAAAGAACTTCACCATACTCATCCCTTAACACTCCTCCGAAACCCGCAGAGCCCGGGTTGCCCTTTGAAGCCCCATCAATGTTGAATTTCAAAAATCCCTTGGGGGGAGGATGCCAAAAATCAAGCTCAGAAACTAGGGAGAAAACTTTCCTGTCCCATCCCTGAGGAATAAGACCCTGCAGACCTAGATCACTGAGAGTTTTCAAATCCGCAGCAGAAGGAGGGTTCTTGGGGAGATTTCACACAATAGTGCCAACCGTTTCCTTGATTTGTTTTAAGATCTGCTCAAAAAGGCTTTGGGATGACCTCTTTTCATTCTTGAAGATTCTGTTGTTCCTTTCTTTCTAGACATTCCAAATAATGAAACTTGGCATGATGGCCCATGCTGAGCTAAGAATCTCATTGTCTGAAAAGGTTCTTCTCCATCTGTTTAGGGTATTGATGATGCTCCCTTTGTCCCTGTCAGACTGTTGGAAAATGGTGGCAAACGAATCCCATAAACTGGAGGTGAATATGCAATTATTGAGAAGGTGCTCCATAGTTTCCTCTTGGGATTCACAAAGATGACATCTGGAAGGCCCCAAGACACCCCTCTTCCTGATATTCTCCCAGGTCAGGATTTTCTTATGCTGGACTAGCCACATGAAGAGTTTAATCTTCATCCATCCTTGATGTCTCCATAGGTCTTGCCAAGTCTTGTCTGGAGCTTGAGAGATGAGGTCAAGGAGAATGAGTTTTGCTTCTTTGAGATTAAAGGCACCCTCACTTTTGTTACCCCATCTTAGCTGATCATGCTCCCCTGATTTCAAAATCTTCCTTTGCTCTAACATATTATTTAGAGTCTCTGCTTTAGCCTTCAGGGGGTTTTCATTCCTGAACTCAAAGTTCCTCCAGGTTCTCCATTTTCCACTACTGTCGGTTTGGATCCAAAAGTCTTTTACTTTAGATAACCCTTTAATATCTGTATCCTCCTTGAGATCCCTCAAGTCTTCCTTCAACAAAATAGGTTCTTGTTGCCATCTGTCCTCCCAGAATAAAGCAAGGTTTCTGTCTCTGATTTCCCAGAAGCTGTTTCCTTGGACTAAGCCCCTATTGTCCCAGGCATTTTTCCAGATGTAAGAGCCCTTGTTGACTCCTGAAATTCTTATTAGATCTTTATTTTGCCACGTGTGTGCATATTTTTCTTTCCATATCCTTACCCATTGTGCCTCAGGATCTTTAGCCCATCTCCACCATAATTTAGCTCCTAAAGCCTTGCTTTGAATCTCAGGATCATCCAGACCAAGTCCTCCATAGCTTTTGGGTTTGCATATTTTTTCCCATGCTACTAGGGCCCATTTCTTTCTTTCTTCCCCCTTGCCCCAACGAAAGTCTCTTTGCACATTTCTAAATTGTTGCAGAACACCTTTGGGGTCTCTTTACACGTTTCTAAATCGCTGCAGAACACCTTTGGGGGCTGGGAGAGCTGATAACATGAAGACTGGAATTGATTGAAGGATTGCCTTGGTTAACACCAACCTTCCTGCCAAATTTAAAGATCTGAAAGTCCATTTCCTAATATTATCTTGCAGTTTGCTTATCACTGGCTCCCAGATGCTCTTGTGTAAAGGCTTGGTCGTTAGAGGGACTCCTAAATATTTTGAAGGGAGGATCTCCCTTTGAAAGCCCAAAATTCTTGAAATATTTTTCTGAATAGCAATGTGAGTATTGAAGAAAAAAATCTTAGATTTGGAGAGATTAACTTCCATACCTGAAGCCATGGCGAAGTCTCTCAGGATTTGCTTATAAGCTAGAGCTTCTTTGACCGTGGGGATGCCTTGCAGCATGGTATCGTCCACAAATTGTTGATGTGTTAAAGCTTGACCATCTTCAGTAAGTTGGAGACCTTTGAATTTACCAACTTCTTTAGCATGCCTGATAGATCTACCCAACCCTTCCATCATAAGAATGAAGAGAAAGGGAGACAGTGGATCTCCCTGTTTGAGGCCTCTTGAAGGAATGAAAGTCTCTAAAGGAGAACCATTAACAAGAATTGAAAAACTAGGGGAAGTTACTAGGGCCATTACCCATCTGATCCAATTGTGATCAAACCCAAAAGCCAAGAGAAATTTTCTGATATAGTTCCAGTTCAGCTTATCATAAGCTTTGGCTATGTCCAACTGCATGATCATTCCAGCTTTCCTCTTGCTTGTTAGTGAGTGCACCACCTCATGAGATTGAATTATATTGTCGAGGATTTGCCTGCCTTCCACGTATCCAAATTGTTCCCCTGACACCAGGGTGGGGAGAAGAGGCTTAAGTCTATTGGCCACAACCTTGGATATTATCTTGTAAACAACATTGCATAGGGAAATGGGTCTGAATCTGTCAAGAGTTAGAGCTGAATCTTGTTTAGGGATTAGGGAAATAAAGGTGGTATTTAGCACTTTCAGAATGGTTTTGTCCCTTCTGGAGTCTTCCACAACCTTCAGAACATCTTGTTTAACAATACTCCAGCAAGCTTTGAAGAAATCCACATTGAAACCATCCGGACCTCGTGCCTTACCATTTTGCATTTCTTTTAGGACCTCACTGATCTCATCTTCCGTCACTGGTCTATTAAGGTTGAAATTGTCCTCATTGGAAACTAGCTTTGGAATATGTCTAGATATAACCCTAATAGATTGTTCCCTATCTATACAGGATTCCTGAGCAATACCACGAAAGTGCTGAACCAGTACTGCTGCTATTTCTTCATGAGAATGAAGAAGATTACCATCTTCATCCTTGATAGTAGAAATCTTGTTGTGAGCTATGTTTGCCACAGTGGATCTGTGGAAAAATCTGGTACATTGCACTCTAGATTTTTGCCTCCAGAAAATCTCCTCTTGTTTACAGAAGTTCTCCCATTCTTGTTGATACTTGGTTGCCTGCTCATTTCTGACCTTATCAAAACCCTCCCTAATAAGGGTTTGGTTGAGTTCCTGCATTTTTCCTTCAACAAGATTTTTTCCTTCAAAAATGTTACCAAACTCCTTCTTGTTCCACTCCTTGAGCTTGAGTTTGATATGTTTTAGCCTTTTTTGGAGTAGGAACATGTTTGTGCCTTGAATTTTTAATTCTTCAGCCCACCAGATGGCTATGTTGTTGGCGAAATCTGGGTGGGAAAGCCAGATCTTTCCAAATCTGAAAGGTCTATTCCTGGGGGAGCTAATACCCTGCATTTCCAGTTGCACGGGCCAGTGATCAGAGCCTCCAAAGGGGAGAATTCTTGCCACTATGTCCTTATCCTTGAGCATAAGATCCTCAGAGATGATGAATTTGTCTAATTTGGAAGCCACCTGAGACTCTCCTCCTCTTTTATTGTTCCAAGTATAGGAACCATTACTCATACTAATATCCAATAATTTCATAGTGTCTATGAAAGAAAGGAAAGCACAAGAATCTTTATTTAGAATTCTGGTGCCCCCTTTTTTCTCAGACAATGATTTGATCATATTGAAATCCCCCCCAAGATCCAAGGGATACTTGCATGTCTTTCCCTAAGATCTTGCAGGGAGTCTAAAAGCTTGAGTTTGCCATCCAATCTTTGGGGACCATACACATTCGTTACCAGGTAGGCTTCCTTATCTCCCACTGGCTGAATGACCATTGATAGATAATCCTTGGCTGCCTATGCATCTATAATGTCAATTTTTTGGGGGTTCCAAAGTGTGAGAATGCCACTAGCTGTATTCTCTACTTTGACTTCTAGAAACTCAAATCTATTGAGCCATTTATTGTGAATCTCTTTTATTTTCTGAATGGAACATTTAGTTTCCTGGATGAAGATTACATCCGGTGCTGCTTGTTTCATTCTATTACTGAGTAAATTTTGTTTTCTTTTATTGCCTAGGCCTCTAATATTCCAAGAAGTGAATTTCATTATTAAAGATTTGTAAAGGAGTAACTGGATAGGTCTTTCATCTTACATGAGTTTATCATTAGCTTTCCACATTCCATCAAAAGCTCGTTCTGCTTTTTCCTGCCTCTTTTCTTTCCTGGGTATCTCGGTGCCAAGCCCGGTGTGGTTTTCAAAGCTTTCACTCCTTCACTGCTCTGCCTTTTATGAGTACCTTGCTTTTCCAGTCCTGTGTTCTGAGTTTTCCATAAGAACAGCTGTTGAACTCTATTGAACTCCTCTGGAGGCAATGAATCCACTCCCTCCCTAGTTCCTTGTTTCAAGAATCCTTCTAGATCTAGATTCTCTTTCTCAAGAATCTCCTGTAGTTCGTGATCTTCCATTTCCATCTCACTCTGGGTCATTTCCAGATCCATCTCCAATTTTGTGTTGCTCATCATGTCTTCTTTCTGTTTGTTAATGGTTTGTGTTTGCTCCTCCTTTTTTTCGTTCTCCTCATTCTCTGGAGTGTCTCCCTTGGCCTGATCTGTTTTCGTTATCCCCTCTTCCTCTTCTAGTGCTTGAAACCTGTTTTGACTGGCTTGTTGCCTATCATTTTGATGTGTCTTCGATCCCCTCTTGCTCCCTTTTCCTTTCTGGACCACTTTGTGAAAGCTTTCAGTGTCTTTCATGGTATTGGTTTTACTGTTATTTTCAGTCTTACTAAGTGGGCAATCTCTGAATAGATGCCCATGTTCATGACATTTACGACATCTGAATGGGATGTGCTCATAATCCACGGTTTGTACCCATTCTTCATCAAACACTTCCAATATGACCTCATCTGGCAGAGCTCCAAAAAGATCCATCTCCACACATATTCTTGCAAAGGATGTGTATTGTCCTCTTCTGGTGGCCTCAGAAGCTTTGACAAAACGTCCTAACTTATTTCCTATGGCAGAAAGGGATTCCAGTTGCCAGTAATCTAAAGGTAGAGAGTAGAGTCTTACCCAGACCGAGACTGAGGTAAAATTTTCACGTTCTGGAACAAAATTCATGATCCAAGGTCTCATATACAGGCCTGCTGCTGCCTAAAAGTAGGGCCCTCCTTCAAATACTCTGTCCTTATCTTCAATGTTTGCAAAACTTACCGTAAAGAATCCCTTTGACCCAAGATGTAGTTTTATGCTTCCTTTTGGTTTCCAATGGTATTTAATCCAAGATTGTAAAGTTTTTTCAGTCAACGATTCCCCTTCTCTCTGGTCAGCTCTATTTCGCAAACATTATCATATTATGCATTATGAATCAAATAATATACATCATAAATTTGTTGTTATTTTTATATTATTGCATTAATATGTCATAATTAATTTAAGTTTTGCAAATTTTATAGTGCAAACATTATCATATTATATAAATTATGAATCAAATAATATACCTCATAAATTTGTTATTTTTATATTCATTGCATTAATACATCATGGTAATTTTAGTGAATGTTAACAAAGCTTATCGCCAAATAAATTTTCTCAAAGTTCATTTTCATTTTCTACAAATTTTATTTTTCAAATATTATTATATTATGAATCAAAAAAACAAAAAAAATCTATTTTTATGAAAAAAATGAAACTTATATTTGTTCACCATTCAAAATTGAAAAAAAAAACTAAAAAACTAGGCAATGCCTCTGGCTTCATTTGATAGAAACCTCAATTATCTTAGACTTCATAGTAAACATAACATGGCACAATAAGAGTCAAAAACCTCTCCACACACGAAGCAAATATGCCTTTGCAATTAGCATCCTTAGGAAGGATGAATTTCCTCAACAATTTATGGTTTCAGTTCACTTCTCTTTTTTCATGCTTTCACTTTCCTCCCTAGCATTTTATCACTGGCCCCTTCTTCTCCTCATAACAGATGGGGAGAAAATATTGAAGTAAAGTTTAAGTAACTCTTATATATTAAATTATTAAAACATTATCTAATTTTTTTATTTATCAAATAAAATTTATATACTTTTCATTCTCAATAAAAATTTGGCATATTTTTAATATTTATTAAATACTTTAAAACATTATATGAATTATGTATTTAAAACATACGTTGAATTTATATAACTTTATACTTAATGTAAATTTAATATACTAATTAAATTTATATTGTAATAAAGTAAATATTTTTAATATTTATTAAATACTTTAAAACATTATATGAATTGTGTATTTAAAACATACATTGAATTTATATAACTTTATAGTTAAGGTAAATTTAATATATTAATTAGATTTATATTTTAATAAAGTCAAAAAGTATTACTCACATCTTATCAATTTCACATATTGAATTTATATTTCAATTAATTAATCAAAATAAACATTAATAAACATTTTCATAGTTTAAAATTTATTTTTAGAAATATTATAAATTAAAATATTTTTAATCTTATCATTTTATTTTGAAATAATAATACAAATTATTTGGCCCCTAGCATTTTATCACTGGCCCCTTCTTCTCCTCATAACAGACGGGGAGAAAATATTGAAGTAAAGTTTAAGTAACTCTTACATATTAAATTATTAAAACACTATCTAATTTTATTATTTATCAAATAAAATTTATATACTTTTCATTCTCAATAAAAATTTGGCATATTTTTAATATTTATTAAATACTTTAAAACATTATTTGAATTATGTATTTAAAACATACATTGAATTTATATAACTTTATACTTATGTAAATTTAATATATTAATTAAATTTATATTTTAATAAAGTAAATATTTTTAATATTTATTAAATACTTTAAAACATTATATGATTTATGTATTTAAAACATACATTGAATTTATATAACTTTATACTTAATGTAAATTTAATATATTAATTAAATTTATATTTTAATAAAGTAAATATTTTTAATATTTATTAAATACTTTAAAACATTATATGAATTATGTATTTAAAACGTACATTGAATTTATATAACTTTATACTTAATGTAAATTTAATATATTAATTAAATTTATATTTTAATAAAGTAAATATTTTTAATATTTATTAAATACTTTAAAACATTATATGAATTATGTATTTAAAACATACATTGAATTTATATAACTTTATACTTAATGTAAATTTAATATATTAATTAAATTTATATTTCAATAAAGTAAAAAAGTATTACTCACATCTTATCAATTTCACATATTGAATTTATATTTCAATTAATTAATCAAAATAAACATTTTCATAGTTTAAAATTTATTTTTAGAAATATTATAAATTAAAATATTTTTAATCTTATCATTTTATTTTGAAAGAATAATATAAATTATTTGGTATATATATATATATATATATATATATATAATCTTTATTATTATTTAAAACATAATGAAAATCTCAATTTCTTTATATATAATAATAATTATTTAATTGAAAACATAATCAAAATCTCAATTTCTTTATATATGATGATAATGATGGTTACCGTCCACTAAGACCAATCTTTCGTCTATTGGACCTAAAGAAACGAATTATTTAGTTTGATTTAAGATTTTATTCCTATGCTCAAAAAGCTTGGAGAGAAGACTCCCGAGCTCACTGTAATTTTGACAACGTAAAAGGCTAGGAAGGTCAATATTGCAACAAAGATTTTAAAATTGAGATCTAATGTGGTTGTACGTGGGGCACTCTAAGAGGAAGTGATTTTCATCATCGATGTTCGTATTCTCACAGAGATGGCAGAACCATTCCATCCATGGTGTTTTAGGAACTTCCCAATGACCCTTTTCACTATGGAGCTCATGAGAGTTCGTTCTAATCTTAGCTATATTAATTTTCTTCCTTGAGCAAGTTAAAACAGAGAGATACTTTTGATCTTCTAGGGTGGGGTTGATGACCTCCTTATAATATCTTAATTTTATTTTAGCTGCTAAATCTTTCTCACACCACATTTTTTCTTTGAACTTAGAAGTTACAATATTTTTAATGTTACTAATATTTTGCAATGCAACATTCTCGGCAATCTCCCAATGGTTTAACCCGGCCCTGGTGTCTGTATACCAACCTCGTTTGAGCCTTAGGTGGTTTTGGCTAGAATTTAAAGCTAGCTTAGGAAATCTATAGTCTCCTATGTTATTGAGTTTGTGCTTGTACAACAGAAGCCTAGTCATAGCTAGGCTCTCGGTAAGGGAAATACCCACTTCTATAAGGAGAATAGGATAGGGTGTGTTGCTTTTAATTTTGAGTTTATATGTTATAAAACACTTCTAGATTTGCTCAATCTTTCTCCAGGATTCTCTAGAGATGCTACAACCCCAAACCTCACATCCGTATAAGATAACCGAAGTGACTAAAGTTTCAAAGAGGAACTTCTTTCTATCCTACATTACAATGTTTGTTGTTTTACAATTATTTTCAAGACCAAAATCATCTTTCCATCCCCCATTAATCATTTTCTCAATGCTATAGTTCCAGTTGAGCTTGTGATGAATATCAATTCCTAGGTACTTGTAGGAAGACACTTCCTCCAAGTTACTATTGTCATACATAAACTTAGCATAAGTGTCCTTCTTAGATTTGATAATCATAACTTTTGTTTTGTGAGTGTTAACAATCATACCCATGGTAGAGCAAAAATCCTTAAGAAGTATAAGTTGGTTATCAAGATTAGATGGGCACCTTGCGAGAAGAACAATATCATCAGCATAGAGAAGAAGGATGATGACTATCCCAGCCAATATCATGCTAGCACATCCTACTTCCTCTAAACAACCTTCTAGCTTGTCGATGTATTTGCCAAATAGGGTAGGGGAGAGGGGGCAGCCTTGTTTAACTCTGATATTACACTAAATATCTTTCGACCATCCCTCATTTCTCTTTAACTTGGCAGTTACATTCTCATATAACCTTATAGTGGCAACTCTCAACTCAAAAGGAACCTTTAGCTCTTCTAATATGTTCCAAACGTTGTTTCTAGGAATCGTATCGAAAGCCTTTCTAAAGTCCACAAAGAAACAAAAGGGATTGGATTTATCATTGCGACATTCCTCCACGATGATCCAAAGCATAATAAGGTGGTCTGTTGTTGAGTGTTGCTTTCTAAAACCTGCTTGGTATTTAGCCCGCTTACCTTCACTTTCAAGCCATATGCTCAACTTCCTTTCCAAAATAATACCATATAACTTGGCTAGGAGAGGGCTGATCATAATTGTCCGATAATTAGAGGGGTTATTTGTATCCCCACTTTTAAAAATAGGGATAATGAGGCTTTGAGTCCATGGTTTAGGGAACCCTTGCTTGACCGCTTGATTGAAAAGCTTGTGAATGTGGGGGATGAGGACAGGACCTCCAATTTTTAAGATTTCCTCCTGGTAACCTTCAATGTCCTTAGTTTTCCTATTAGCCAAGCGATTAACCCCAAAATCAATGTCTTCTAATGAGAAAACTTCTTCCGTTGTGAGCAGGGTTTCAAAGTTATCCATGACATTTTGAGATTCATAAAGCTTTTTAAGATAGGAATTTCAGTCGTGTAAAGCAATTTTATTATTATCTTTAGTTTTCCTACTTAGAATCTGCCTCCAGAATTTCTTAGGAGCTACCTTAGAGAGGTGTAAGAGATTCTCCTGTCTTTTACGAATATACTGCCTTTTTTTTCCTTTTAGTTAGGGCTTTGTATATTTTTATCTTGCCAATTTTAAGAGATTCATCAACAGGTTCCTTAATTGCTCTCCTCGCACTTTCACAATCTTTGTCATACCATGGGTTGGTTTTGCTCTTACTTTTACTACTTGAAAATTCAATTGAGAACTTGTTAATATAATATGAGAGGGTTGTAGTAAAATTATGATAGAGATATTCTATGTTGTCTATACTAGATAAATGAAGCAAATTAGTTTTTAATTCATTTAGAAAGAGATCTTTTTTATTTCTATCAAAGATTAACTTCTTTTGGCTATAAGGATTATCTTCTATGGGATCTCTATGCATGACAAAATTGAGAGTTATAAGTAAAGGCCTATGATCAGAGTTAGGCTCGTGGCCGTTTAAGATGTCAAAATTTGTTATTCCGTTGTATAGAGGGAGATCAGAGATAACATAGTCTACCACACTGCTACCAAGCCCATGGATGTAGGTCATTTGGCTAGAATTGGGCCACTTCTTTAGACCATTGAAAATTATGAGATCTTGAGCACTACAGAACTTGACTAGCTCCGACCCAAACAAATCTCCTCGAGGTTTTCGAAGCTACTTTTGTACCAGCTAGCCAGAGGAAGGTCTTCATCTAACAAAAGAGGATTAGGGTTGGAATGATTGCTTAGAAGAATAGCTTGGTTGCTTGAAGTTAGAGCATTAAAGTCACCTATTAAAAGGACATTGCCTTCATTCCTTAGGGTAGAAATATCATTCTCTAAACCATTGTAAGGACTATTTTTATCTAGATTCTTTTTCTTATAAAGTTAGAATTGATGGGGGGAAATAACAGACTGCTATGTAGGTCTTTTTATCATAAATGTCAGTAATTTATATCCAACTATATTGGTTGTAAGGGTTGTTTTTATAAATCCTAGCATGGGGAGAGATGTTCTTCTTAATGTAACAAGCTATACCCCCAATGCCTCTATGGGAGGTTCGCTTATTCCAAGTAGACCATAATGTAAAGCCATCTATTTTAGGGACCTTAGATTCTTCGTGCTCCCAAGTTTCAACAAGCAAAATAATATCAACATCATTCGAGATCCAACCTAGCTTGGGGCCTCCATGGAAAGCCCCGACAGTTCCAAGAAAGAATCCGAAGCATGTTGAATTGCTATTTATTATTATCTTTTTGGTTTCTATCTCGAATAACGTCTTTTCTATTTCTGATTATTGCCCATTTTCCTTCCTTCCTAGCTTCCTTTACCTTTTGAACCTCCTTTCTCCATTCTGCTTGATCTTCTGGAATGAGATCTTCATTTATAAATATTCTCGTTCCTTTGAGACTTGAGGTTTTACTAAGTATGTCATACTTATGGCCAATAGATCTCACCTTTATTCGGATCAACCTTCCTTTCTCAGTTAGTTTCTCCAACCTTGTTGCTTATGTGAGACACGTTGTTTCAATTTGTAATCTGTTATGTAATTATGTCTGGCCTATGGCTAAAGTATCCTCATCTACCTCCTCTTTCAAACAGAAGATTATAAGGTTCAAGGCCCTTTTGCTATGCTCATGGTCTAATTCTATCAATTTTTTCATTTCATCTTTAATTGGTTTGATATCTAATTTACCTGCCACACTATTTAGGGTGAGGCAGCTATTAACTTTTTCTTCTTGCTCTTTAATCACATCCTTCATTTTAAGACTCTCTAAAGTATCAGCATCTACTTACTGGGATGTTTGGTCCATATCTTGGTTTTGTTTTTCTATAACCTGCAACTTAGTCTTCGTTGCCTCCATCTTATTCTCCAATAGTTCTATTTTATTTTCTATTTGTTTTTGGATCTTGTCTTCAAGAGATGTGAATTTATTTTCCAGCATGGCTGCTAACTCTGTTTGTAGTTCGACTTCTCTTTCTTCTTTACGTTTCTCTAAAGACTCTATACACTCATAGAGGCTCTGTAAAGTAACTGTGCTAGGTCTACCTTTGGTAATTGTGGTGAATTATTCACACTTGAAAATATATGAGCAGATATATATTAGAAAAATATAAGGCATGTGTGCAACTGATATCAGCAAGTCAGACCGCAGACGCACGTGCGCTAGATTGTTTTTCTATTACTACAAAGAGATCGTAAAATATAATAATTTATTATTCACTTTTAAAATATATATAAGTATTATTTTACAAATTTAAAATATTACCCGGCTAAGATTACCACATATATTAAATTCTTAGTGAACTATCTAATTTTATTATTCATAAAATATAATTTATATATCGTTCATTTCCAATGAAAATTTTACGATTTTTTAATATTTATTAGTACTTTAAAACATTATATAAATTATGTATTTTAAAACATTACATTGGATTTATATAATTTTATATTTTATGTATTATTTAGATTTATGTTTTAATAGCATTAAAATGCTTTACGTTCATCTTACCAAAATTAGATATTGGGTTTATATTTCAATTAATTAATTAAAATAAATATTTTTATAGTTTAATGCTTTCTTTTGAAAATTTTATGAAGAGAATTATGAATTAAAATATTTCCAATTTTATCATTTTTATTTAAAATAATAATATAAATTATTTTTCATATATCTATATCTATATATATATATATATATATAACCTTTATCATTATTCAAAATAATAAATTATCAATTAAAGTCCTCACTTTCACTCTTTTATATAATAATAATTCTTTGAAAACCTGCTCACAACGAAAGAAGTTTTCTCATTAGAAGACATTGATTTTGGGGTTAATCGCTTGGCTAATGGGAAAGCTAAGGACATTGAAGGTTACTAGGTGGAAATATTAAAAATTGGAGGTCATGTCCTCATCCCCCACATTCACAAGCTTTTCAATCAAGCGGTCAAGCAAGGGTTCCCTAAACCATGGACTCAAAGTCTCATTATCCCTATTTTTAAAAGTGAGGATACAAATAACCCCTCTAATTATCAGACAATTATGATCAACCCTCTCCTAGCCAAGTTATATGGTATTATTTTGGAAAGGAAGTTGAGCATATGGCTTGAAAGTGAAGGTAAGCAGGCTAAAGGCCAAGCGGGTTTTAGAAAGTAGCACTCAACAATAGACCACCTTGTTACGCTTAGGATCATTGTGGAGGAATGCCACAATGATAAATCTAATCTCTTTTGTTGCTTTGTGGACTTTAGAAAGGCTTGTGATACGGTTCCTAGAAACAACCTTTGGAACAGATTAGAAGAGCTAAAGGTTCCTTTTGAGTTGAGAGTTGTCGCTATAAGGTTATACGAGAATGTAATTTCCAAGTTAAATAGTAATGAGGGGTGGTCGCAAGATATTAAATGTAATATCAGAGTTAAACAAGGTTTCCCCCTCTCCCATACCCTATTTGGCATTTACATCGACAAGCTAGAAGGTTGTTTAGAGGAAGCAGGATGTGCTGGGACGATCTTAGCTGGGATAGTCATCATCCTTCTCCACTACGCTGACGATATTGTTCTTCTTGCAAGGTGCCCATCTGATCTTGATAAACAACTTATAGTTCTTAAGGATTTCTGCTCTACCATGTGTATGATTGTTAACATTGACAAAACAAAAGTTATGATTATCAAATCCAAGAAGGACACTTACGCTAATTTATGTATGACAATAGTAACTTGGAGGAAGTGTCTTCCTAAAAGTACCTAGGAATTGATATTCATCACAAGCTCAACTGGAACTATAGCATTGAGAAAAGGATTAATGAGGGATGGAAAGCTTATTTTGGTCTTGAAAATAATTATAAAACGACAAACCTTGTAATGTGGGATAGAAAGAAGTTCCTCTTTGAAACTTTAGTCACTCCGGTTATCTTATATGGATGTGAGGTTTGGGGTTGTAGCATCTCTAGAGAATCCTGGAGAAAGATTGAGCAAATCTAGAAGCGTTTTATAATGTATAACCTCAAAATTAAAAGCAACACACCCTATCTTATTCTCCTTGTAGAAGTGGGCCTTTCCCTATCGAGAGCCTAGCTATGACTAGGCTTCTATTGTACAAGCACAAACTCAATAACATAGGAGACCATAGACTTCCTAAGCTAGCTTTAAATTCCAGCCAAAACCACCTAAGGCTCAAACGAGGTTGGTATAAAGACACCAGGGCCTGGTTAAACCATTGGGAGATCGACGAGAATGTTGCATTGCAAAACATTAATAACATTAAAAATATTGTTACTTCTAAGTTCAAATAAAAAATGTGGCGTGAGAAAGATTTAGCAGCTAAAAGAAAATTAAGATATTATAAGGAGGTCATCAACCCCACCCTAGAAGATCAAAAGTATCTCTCTGTTTTAACTAGCTCAAAGAAAAAAATTAATATAACCAATATTAGAACAAACTCTCATGAGCTCCATAGTGAAATGGGTCGTTTGGTAGTTCCTAAAACACCATGGATGGAAAGGTTCTGCCATCTCTGTGAGAATACGAACATCGAGGATGAAAATCACTTCCTCTTAGAGTGCCCCACATATAACCACATTAGATCTCAGTTTCAAAATTTTTGTTGCAATACTGACCTTCCTAGCCTTTTACGTTGTCAAAATTAAAGTGAGCTCGAGAGGCTTCTCTCCAAGTTTTTTGAGCATAGAAATAAAATCTTAAATCAAACTAAATAATTTGTTTCTTTAGGTCCGATAGACCAAAATTTGGTCTTAGTGGATATTAACCACGACCATCATCACTATCATCAATAAAAAAATTCAATTTAACAATTTATTATTCACTTGTAAAATATATAAACAATTATTATCTTACAGATTTAAAACATTACATCAATTTTATTTGATAATTATATGGTAATAATTATTTAATAAAGAATTCCATTTCACAATTTATTATTCACTTTTAAAATATATAAACAATTATTATCTTACAAATTTAAAACATTACATCAATTTTATCCGATAAAAAACGTTGGATTACATCAATTTTATCTAATTAAAAACGTTGGATTAAAAAGGGAAAGACAATTGAAATTTTAAAGTAGTATATCAATTAAGTTTATCTTCAAACCTAAAACATGTGATGACATATTGTTATAAACCTAAAATTCAGCAAATAACCTTGTTGTTATGAACCTAAAACTTAATATTATAAATTTATTGTTGTAATTTTAAAATGTGATATTCTAAAGTTAGAACTTATAAAGCTATAAAACCTATCGTTATCAACCAAATATTATTATTTTAAAAATGATAATATTAAGTTTATCAATATTAATAATATTGAGTTTATAATATTAGTTTTATAAAATTAATGTTAGGGAAATGGTTAAATAATTTTAATGTAATTGATATTAATAATATTGAGTTTATAATATTAGTTTTATAAATTTAATGTTATGGAAATGGTTAAATAATTTTAATGTAATTGTTTCAAAATGTCAATACCCATATATTTAAGAATATTATAAATCTAAAAATTAATATTATTAGTCTATTGTTAAAACATAACATATTAACCTAGTGTTGTAAACTTGCACTTGAAAAATAGCCCTATGGTTATAAACCTAAAACTCAATATTATAAATTTATAATAAAACCAAAAATGTGATATTATAAACCTTTTAATAATAATAATACATATGGTTATAAGCTTATAATTATAATGTTATTATTGCATTATTATAATAGTAATAATCCCTTGGGTTTCTCATACTAATCCTTTGAGTTTATTTTTTTTGGTCAAGTAAGAGTGGATCCTTCAATTAACCGAACAAAGATTACATATGGTACATGTCTTTACAAGTGTAAAGACCAACAAAATACAGACCGGTGTAAGAACAAACATACAACCGGGACAACCGAACCCATAACCTTACAATCATACCCACCAAAGCCCCCTGGGCAAAACCTAAAAGAACAAATTGCCGAACTCTCCGCAATTCTTCTCCTTCAAATCTTACCACTCAAACTCCCCAAAACTTAACCCTCAAACCCCACCGTCGATCAAACTTTCCATCGGACGGTTGACAATTCTCCAATCTGCCGAGATCCACCATCTATCTTTCCTTCAATCGGACGGTAGATAATCACTCCGATCACCCGAGTTGCATGGTGATTTTGCACCGTTGATCAAAACCCATTTGATCAGATGGTCCACAAGTCATCGCTGCAGAAACTTACTCGGAAATTACCCGCTTTTTCGGACCCGATATAGAATAAAACCATGGTCTAAAAAGATATTGGGTCCGCTCAACCCCTTAACTTCCAATCAAATTGAAGCCCGATATCCATTCAATATCGAAGGCCAACAGAGTCAATGGTCTGCGGCCCAACAAAAAGCACACTGTTTAACCCAACCTCCACTCCCACCAAGCACGTTGTTTATGCTATGGCATAAACATTGACTGTGGGATCGGACGGTTGAAAATTTCTCCAATCTGTCGAGATCCACCATCTATCTTTACTTCAATCAGACGGTAGATAATCACTCCGATCAACCAAAGTGCATGGTGAATCTGCACCGTTGATCAAAACCCATTTGATCATACAGTCCACAAGTCATCGCAGCAGAAACTTACATGGTATTTACCCGCTTTGACAGACCCAATATAGCTTAAAACCTTGGTCTAAAAATATATCGGGTCCGCTCCACCCCTTAACTTCCGATCAATTTGAAGCCCGATATCCATTCGATATCAAAGGCCAACAAAGTCTATGGTCTGCGGCCCATCAAAAAGCACATTGTTTATCCCATCCTCCATTCCCTCCAAGCACGCTATTTATGCTATGGCGTGAGCATTGACTGTGGGATCTATGGTTAGGATTCGCTCCGGCACTTCACTCAGGCTCAGGACTTCTGCTCTTTCCCACTCCCACTAGTCTTCCTCCTGCTCATTATTCATGATCTGGAAGCACTCTATATCTTTGGCTGCCTGTCTATGACAATCTTCTCGTAGTTTACCAGAAGGTATAGACTCCCAGTTATACTAGATATAACTCTACTTGAATATCACGCCTTCATTCGCCAGATGATCAGCTAACATATTGGCTTTTCTGCGCACATGAACAAAATTAACTATTCTTAGGGTTCGCAAGTGGGAGTGAATGCGCTGAAAGAATTGCGAGAGCCTCCAATGTTTCGACACTTTTCCAGGTGTCGTTCCATTGCACATTTTCTTAGCTGCATTAATGACCAATTATGAGTCAACTTTTATGATGGCGTTGTGTAAATTTAACTCAATCAGGACTTCCAGGCTCTGTTCTAAGGCCATGAGCTCCTCCATGTTATTAGTGGGAGTCCCCAAATGAATGTGGAAGATATATTTTATGGTCCCCTGCTCATCTCTTACGACACCTCCAAATCCAGCCATCCCTGTGTTTCCCTTAGAGGCCTGGTCAATATTTATTTTCAAAAAACCATTAGGAGTTGGCTGCCAGATATCTTTACCAGTAGTTGTTTTGCTCACACCCTTAACAGTGCTAAGGGGAACCAGAGAATGGAGATCAAACTACCTCAGAATGTGAGCCTCCTGGACCAAAGGGGGGTCCTCAGGAATTTTCCACATAAGGGCTCCAACTATATCTTTGATTTGTCGTATAATTTGGCCAATGATATTCTGGGTCGAGCTGGTTTTGTTCTTGAAAATCCCGTCATTGCGTTCTTTCCAGACATCCCGGATAATAAAGCTTGGAACCAGAGTCCAAGCCTTGTTAATGATTTCATTACCCGAGAAGTCTTTCCTCCAATTCTTCAATGTGTTGGTGATGTTGAGTCTGTCTTTGTCAGTTTTCCTAAAGACTGAGGCCGCCCAATCCCACAAGGTAGAGGTAAAGGGGCAGTGGTTTAGTAAATTCTCCATTGTTTCTTCCTATAATCCACATAGATGGTGTTTGGATGGTCCAACAAAACCTCTTTTCAAAAGATTCTCCTAAGTGAGAATATTCTTTTGGTGAACTAACCACATAAATAACTTAACTTTCATCCATTGCAGGTTCCTCCAAAGGTTATTCCAAACCTGGTCAGGGTTTGGATAATCAAAACCTAAGGCCATGCGTTTAGCTTCTTTGAGGTTAAAGGTGCCTTCAGTGTTTCGGCCCCATCTTAGTTGGTCCGACGAGGAAAACACTAAAATTTTCCTCTTTTGCAAGTCTAGAGCCAGGGAATCCTCCTATGCTTTCAAAGGACTCTCTTCAATGTAACCAAGATTCTTCCACATTCGCTATTTGTCATTATCCCTTACCTAATCCCAGAAGTCACTTACCATGAGTAGACCTTTGTTATCAATGTCATTTTTGAGAGCGGTTAGTTCTTCTCTAAACAAATTTGGTTCTTGCTGCCAGTTATCCTCCCAAAACCTTGCAAGGTTCCCAACTCTGATCTCCCAGAAACTATGTTGTTGGATAATGCCTCTATTCTCCCAAGCAAGGTTCCAAATGTGGGAGCCCTTGATGTGCCCTGACATTCTAATATGATCCCTCTCGTGCCAATTCTTTGCATCTTTCTGCTTCCAAAGCATTGCCCAAGGGGTTGCCGATTCCTTTAGTCATCTCCACCAAAGTTTTGTTCCCGAAACTCTGTTGAGCATTTCAGGGTCATGAAGCCCCAAACCTCCATGGGCCTTAGGTTTGCAAAGCGTGTCCCAAGCTACCAATGCCCACTTCTTTTTCTCTTCCCCTTTACCCCAAAGAAAATCTCGTTCAATACTCCTGATTTGTTGTATGACACCTTTGGGAGCAAGGAGGGCTGAAAACATGAAAATGGGTATAGCTTGTAGAATAGCCTTTGTAAGCACAAGATGCCCCACCAAGTTCAAAGACCTACAGGTCAATTTCCTGACTTTATCCTGAATTTTATTGGTGACCGATTCCCATACTCCCTTACTTAGAGGTTTGTCAGTAAGAGGCATTCCAAGGTACTTGGAAGGTAACTGAGCCCTTTGAAACCCTAGAATTCTAGTGAGGTTCCTCTGAATAGTAATGTCAGTATTGAAAAAAAAACTTTTGATTTGTCAAGGCTTACCTCTGTACCAACCACCAAAGCAAAGTCGTTCAGGATTTGTTTGAATGCTCTGGTTTCTTTGACCGTAGGAATTCCCTGCAGCATTGTACCATCCACAAATTGTTGATGAGTAGAGGCATCCCCATCTGGGGTAAGTTTTAGACCCTGGATTCTTCCTTCACCATTTGCTATTTTGATCGCTCTGCCTAGTCCTTCCATCATGAGAACAAATAGGAAGGGGGAGAGTGGATCCCCTTGTCTGAGACCCCTAGAAGGTATAAAGGTTCTAGAGGGAGATCCATTAAGCAAAATTGAGAAACTAACCGAGGATACAAGGGCCATAACCCATCTTATCCAGTTGTGGTCGAATCCATAAGCTCTTAGCACCTCCTTGATGTACGCCCAACTTAGCTTATCATAAGCTTTCACTAGGTCCAGTTGCATTATCATACCAACTTGCTTCTTGCTCTTAAGAGAGTGTACCACCTCATGTGCTTGTATGACATTGTTGAGAATCTGTCTTCCTTCCACAAAACCAGTTTGCTCTGAAATGAGAGCAGGAAGAAGAGGCTTTAGTCTGTTAGCAATCACTTTGGAGATAATTTTGTACACCACATTACATAAAGCTATGGGTCTGAATCTATCCAGTGTCATAGCTTTTTCCTGCTTTGGAATCAAAGCTATGAAAGAGGCATTAAGAGCTTTCAAAATAGTTTTGGATCTTCTAGAGTCTTCCACAACCTCAAGGATATCTTGTTTGACTATTTTCCAACAAGCTTTGAAGAAATCCACATTGAAACCATCAGGGCCAAGAGCTTTCCCGTTTTGCATCTCATTGATGACCTCACTAACCTCCTCTTTAGACACTGGCCTGTTAAGATTATCGTTGTCTTCCTTGGTTACAAGTTTAGGAATGAACTTTGTGAATTTGTTAATGAACCGAGATCTGTCAACGAGAGGCTCCTATGCTATACTATGGAAGTGATGAACTAAGACAAATTCTATTTTTATGTGTGAGACAAGCTCTTTCCCTTGAGAATCTTTGAGTTTGGAAATTCTGTTATGAGATTTGTGATCCACAGTTGATCTATGAAAAAACTTTGTCTTTCTTTCTCCTTCTCTAATCCACTGCACCCTTGATATTTGTCTCAATAAAATCTCCTCTTGCAAGCACTGATCTTCCCATTCGTTTTGCAGAGAATCAGCTTGAATTTTCCTTTCCTTGGTAAAACCCTCTAGGATGTTGATCTGATTAATCTCCTGGATTTTATTCTCAACTTATTTTTTTGCTTTAAAAATATTGCCAAACTCTTGTTTATTCCAATATTTAAGCCTAGATTTGATGTGCTTGAGTCTCTGCTGCAATATGAACATTTTAGTGCCTTGAATGGGCCTATCTTCCATCCACCATTTGTCAATATTGCTGGTGAAGTCAAGGTGAGAGAGATAGATATTTCCAAACCTAAAGGGTTTGTTCCTTGGTTTACCCATAAAATTAGCTTCCATATGTACAGGCCAGTGGTCCGAGCCTTTGAAGGGAAGGATTAAAGATGACATATCAAGGCCTTTGATAAGGAGTTCCTCTAGGATTATGAATATGTCTAATTTAGAGGCAACTTGAGAAGCTCCTCCTCTCTTATTATTCCAAGTAAAAATGCCATTTGTTGTTTCTGTGTCCACTAGCCCCATGTTATTCATGAAGTTCTGGAAGGCAATGGAGTCCCTGCCTAGTTTCCTTGTACCTCCTTTTTTTTTGTAAGAGATCTGATCATATTGAAATCCCCTGCCAGAATCCATGGCATATTAGGATGTCTCTCCCTAAGTTCCTCAAGGGATGTGAGAAGCTTTAGTTTGTCTTCTAGTTTTTGAGCACCATAGATTAGTGATCATGTAGATCTCCTTATCCCCCAAAGGTTGAATCACCATCGATAGATAATTCCTAGAAGCTTCAGCATCCAGGATTCCAAGTTTTTGAGGATCCCATAGAGTGAGAATCCCCCCCGCCGAGTTATCTTCTTTTACCTCTAGATACTCATACTTGATTAACCATTTGCTATGTATCTCTCTGATCTTGTCCATAGAACATTTTGTTTCCTGAATAAAAATCATATCTGATTTTTCTTCTTTTATTCGACTACTAAAATTTCTTTGTTTCCTTTTACTTCCTAAACCCCTAATGTTCCAGTTTGTAAGCTTCATTAAGAAAGGTTTGTAAAGGAGTAACTGGTAATATCCTTCATCTTACCTGAGTTAATCATAAGTTTTCTTGATGAGGGCATCCATCCTACGTTGAACTAGTTGGAAAGGCTTGCCTTGGGATTCTTGGGAAATATGAAGTGCAAGCAAGTAGGTATTTGGCAAAAGGATGGCTTCTTTACCATAAAGAAGGAAGTATGATGAGGTATTCAGAGAGGGCTTGGGTGTTACACAATCATTCCATAATGCATTCGTCAAGGTAGTATGCCAATTGTGCTGCTTAGAGAAAATGGTCTTCTTGATTATACAAATGATGTTTTTATTCGTGGACTCTGCTAAACCGTTTCCTTGTGGGTAATAGTTATATGAATGCTTTAACACAATACCATTCTATAATGCAAAGTCATAGAGTTTCAAAAACGAAAAATAAGTTGCATTATCAAAAACAAGTGATACCAGAACGCTGAAGCATGAGATGATGTTCTGTTGGAGGAATCTAATGACGACCTCGTCATTCACTTGTTTGAGCAGAACTGCTTCTGTCCACTGTGTGAACTAATCAGTTACTGTTAGGATGTAGCGATGTTGCTTTGTCGAATGAGGGAAATTTTCCCCGAAAATGTCCAGTCCCCATTGTTGGAATGGTTGGGTCACTAAAATAGGGTGCATTGGGGCTACTGATCTTCGTGTTTTGCCGACGCATCGCTAACAGACCGGGCACTTGCGGGCATAAGCATGCACATCCTTGAATAATGTGGGCTAGTAAAAATTGACTCGCATAACTTTGTTTACAGTGGTGTTTCCCACAAAGTGACCCCCAGCGGGTCCGTCATGTAGATCTTGAAGTACCTTCTTTGATTCATGTGCCTCCAAGCACCTGAGCAAAACTCCATTACTGTGCTTTCTATAAAGCACTTCGTGCACCGACTGATATGCTAAGGCCTTTAGGCGCAATTCTCTCTTCTGTTTGATGGAAAAATTAGAGGGTATGGTGCCATGCTCAAGGTAATGGTGCACATATGCATACCAAGAGGCTCTTTCTTCAGTGGGTGTTGCTCGCCTGATGTCATACATCTCAATTTCTTGCTCCCAACCAACGATCTCTTCTTCTCTCTCTAGAGCATGTACTGCTTTAGCTGCAAGTCGGCAGAGCCCATGTCCTTTGATCGTGTGCACTGGCTTGATTTCAAGATCATACTCTTGTAAGCCTATCATCTAGTTTGCACGTTGTTCACCCAGTTCTTGTTGTACAAGCAAGGTGCAGACTGTTGGGTGGGGGACGAAGACTATGTAGTGGTTCTTCAGCAAGTAGGGCCTAAAGTGTTTCACCGCCTTGTAAACTACATAAGTTTGCTTGTCAATGGCAGGGTAGTTGAGCTCTGGTCCTTGCATGCTTGCACTCATGAAGGAGATGGGACATTCATCATCAGCTTCGTCCTTTTGAGTGAGTACTACAACTAGTGAATTATCAAAAGCGAAGGTGTATAGTAGGAAATATTTCTTGAAATCTAGGTTGTAGAGCGCATGCGCTTCTACAATGGCCTGCTTGATCCGGGAGAATGCATAATTTTCCTTCTTACCCCAAAGACTACATCTTTCTTGATCATGTCCTACATGGGCTTAACTATCTCTGCATAATCTGAGATGAAATTATGGAGGAAGTTTATCTTTCCCAAGAAGGATTGCATGGCTTTCTTATTGACTCGGTAAGGGATCTGTGTAATGGTTTGAACCCAGTCTGGATCCAACTTGATCCCAATTTTGGCAAAAATGTGTCCAAGGAGGTTCCCCTCCGACACTACGAACACGCTCTTTTTGGGATTCAAGGAAATCCTGTATCTCCGACATCACTTAAATATTTTCTTCAGAACATAATCACATCATCAAGGTATACCACCACGCTCTGTCGAGTGAGTCCACGAAAGATGATGTCCATGGCATGCTGAAATGTTGCCTCTGCGTTTACAAGCCCAAACGACATTCGTCTATAAGAGAACGTACCCCACTTGGTACGGAAAGTAGTTTTGAGTCTGTTAGGTTCTGTTACCAAAACCTGATTGTATCCTAAGAAACTGTCAAGAAGAGAAAACAATTGTGCCCTAGATACTATTTGCAAAATATGGTCCATAGACGGCACGAGGTAGTTGTCTTTGTCCGAGGTGCAATTTACGTTGCGAAATCGACACACAAGCGGATTTCCCCGGACTTCTTACATACAGGAACAAGGTTGGAGACCCATGTGGAATGGCAAACTTTGTATATGATCCATGCATCCAACAGCTTAGTAAGCTCTTTCTATATGAGGGGTTCAAGCGACGGATGTACTTTCCTTAGCTTCTGTTGATATGGCTTGACTCCTTCTTTGATTGGGATGATATGTTGGATAATCCGCATGTCATAAGTTTTCAGATCATCATACGTCCATGCGAACACATCTCGGTACTGTTTGAACAAGCAGATAAAGGCTTGCCACTCTTACTGTGTACAACATGTACCAAGATTGATAAAATTTGGATCTTGTTTTGTTCCCAGGTTTATCAGTTCGTGCCTCATGGTGGAACTGTGGGTCTTGCTGTTCCTTGGCCCCTGAAAACATTCTTGCAAGTCATAAAGCTTTTCCAATGTTGCCACACCTTTTGTGATAAGGTGGACTTTCTTGTTACTAGCTTCTTCTTGTAGAGAGCGCTTGTGCTCATCATCATCTATCGCTGCATCTTTGAAAACACTAGCATTGGCCATGAATTGCAATATCTGTTGATCATCATTAAACATGTGTAAGTTAGTTATGTTGTCCGGGATAGATGGTTTGTAGAAAATTTCAATAGTAAATCTATCCCTAATTAGTGACATTCTCGAGGATGCATTTGCCAATTCATTGGTAGCTGCATAATGTTAACGGGAAAAGTGTATATTCAGAAAGACCCTATCCCACTAAGGTGTGACAGTACCTTAGAAACAAACAGAGAAAACTACTTTTGTATTCTTCTTTATGAACTATAAACGAAGAGGAATAGGATGAACCAACCTGTGTCTTGCGCTAGTCCTTTGATCCAATCTCTCTCCTCTTTGACAGCTTCCAGCTACCTGCTCCCTTACTTGCCCAGCTTCACCAAGTTCCTGCAAGATCACAGAAGAAGAAAACTACACAAAGACATGGATTTATATTCATAAATAGCTTAGGATCAAATTTAAGCTAAACATGCAAATATAACAAACATCATTGATACACAAGCATGTAGGAGAAACTCAAATAGTTTTATTGATATAACAAGAAGGTCCAGGAGGAGTTACAACTGATGATTCCTGATCCAGCATCAACCCCCCAGCAAAGGAATCCCCTCTTCACCTCCAACAAAGCATAAATCACCCAATACTCTGATATCTATCTCAAAACCAACAGCAATTCTCTGCAATGTACAAAATTCCAGCCTCTGGATCTCTGGGATGAGGGATCCATATATAGATGTATGCAAAGAGGATGAGTCAGCTTATGATCTGACTAGTGGCTTCTCTTTGTCAGTTCTTGCTTCCACTTGGAGACTGAGAGCCTCTTACTCATCCTTGGTCGAACTCAGTGAGGCAAGTGTCATTGGGGAAGATTCTGGAAGCTTCCATTGTCTGTCCACCTCGCGGAATGACACTGCCATTTGTCATTTCCCGCTCAACGCACCCTGGTAGTGCATTTAGGTGCGTTGCAACACACCTAGCTAGTGTACTTGGGTGCTATGCAACGCAGCTAGCTAGTGGAGCAGCTGAAATGATCCTGATTTGACTGATTCTGAGCAGTTTCTGGTGGAGAACTTCTGGGAGAAGCTGTAATTTGTTGACCTTGTTCCTTTAGGGGCTGGAACAACACTTTTAGGGACTTAGGATCCCTTGGTTTATGGACATTTCATGCTTAGAGCTGTAAGGCACAAAAATGTCTATAACAGTTGCCCCCTAAAGTATGAGGCCGTTTATCGGGTGAAATGCTTTATTAGGAGGATCCGAAGTTCTTTCAATGCTGGGAGGAGACCTGTAATAAGATACAATAAAATACATTATCTTCATACTGTTTTCATGATCTAGCTGAGGCGGGCATTCCCATGCTCAACTTTATAAATTCATTTTCATGTACATAGGACAGACAATCGTCTGATGGTAGACTGATGATTCTGATAGAGTCATCATCCTTTTGGTAGGATGATTATCTGTGCTGCAATGCTGTACATTTCAATCTCTTTATTTTCCTGAATTTATATCGCAGCCCGGATGGATGAAACTAGATCCGGGGTCTTCAATCTCATCCGATCTTCACTCGAAGTACAAGTCGATCCATGTTAGAAATGTTTTGAAGTCGAACATGGAAAGACTTCGCTTGATTACCAGTCAATGATGTAAACTGTTAACAAGCGCGAGAGGAATCACCGATAATGATGATGACCCTCAAGGTACTGCAGTACAATTCACGTGGTGTGAATAAAGGACTTGGCGTCGAACACCACGCAAAATATTTCGGTCGAAGGTCATTGATGTATACCTGTCACCGGAAGTGAGAAACTTGCCATTGAGGCATGCAAGCTTCAAAGTACTGAAGGGGGTGTTCCTAAATCAACTTCTTGGATAATGAGCTGGTGTCGACAAGAAGTGATCCGTCAAAGGAGGGCCTTAATGAATCCCACATCAATGACACGGAACGGAGCAAATGATTTTGATGGAGGTGAAAACAATCTGATGATATATGGTTCAGGATGGCGGTCATGAAAGAATGAAGTATAATGTATGGTAGTGGATGGGACACGGATGACTTCTCTGGATGACTTCTCTTGAACATGTCGGCGACACTTATGTGATGGATTGGTAGCATTTACCCCAAATGTGGATGGTATGGCGTGACCATGGTGATGTGACCGGTGAATGAAACAACCCAACCTGACTCAGGCACGGAGTGGAAGTGTCATGTTCAAGAGCGACTTGCTACCAATAAAGATTCTTTGAGTTTCTTCCCAATTTTTCCCCAGTCATTGTTGACCAGTACCTCTTTATTTTTGTCAAGCTTGAGGAGGATAACATATGCTTGTTCTATAATTTTCCCTTCGGGCAAACCCATCGCTATGTTTTAACGAGCCTAGCGATAGTGAAACTCGTTCTCGTCTAAAGACAAGTTTGTCGCTAT
Source organism: Pinus tabuliformis (assembly GCA_031772625.1). Classification (NCBI taxonomy): domain Eukaryota; kingdom Viridiplantae; phylum Streptophyta; class Pinopsida; order Pinales; family Pinaceae; genus Pinus; species Pinus tabuliformis. Next base: position 2,062,264,347 of record CM062818.1, read on the forward strand.
TAATCTTTTTAACGAGTTTAACGACAAAGATAACTCGGTCCTTTTCATTTTTAGAGAGTCTAAAAAGGTACGTAAAGGTAACTCCAAAATTCCTTTTTCGTCATCTAATCCCTTAAGTCCGAAAAAGTATAAAACAATACAGAAGGGAAGAATTTTCGATAGTTTTAACGAGCCGAACAAAACAAGCGCTCGATCTTTTTGTGCAATAATCCCTCAGGTCCAAAAAGATTAAAATCTAGAGGAGGGATAGCACTTCCGGTCGCTTTAACGAGCTGGAAGGCCAAAACTCGGCAATCTTTTCATATTTTACGAGTCAGTTGAAAAGAGCTTAAAGAAGACTTGTCTTTTGAGGAACGAGTGATAAAATGGGTAGCAGCTGATTCCAGGTAAGGGTTGGAATTTTCCAATCACGGCAGTGTCACGAGGATGGCTAGTGAAATCACTCTTCGCAGCTGTTCCTCAAAATGGTTAAACAATCAAATGGAGGTGAATGATCGGCCAATAGAAAAGTGGAGGTGACGGTGTGAACACGACCAAGGCTTTAATGGCTGAAATGCTTCATTCACAGTGGTTATTTACCGGGGAATAGTTCATTTTTTAATGAGCTTAAACGCGGGTGGAAACATTTGCTCATGTCTTATGTTTATTTTTTAACGAGCTTGAACTATGTGCTAAAACTGCTCGATTAGATGGTCTTGTTTTGATTTTTACCATAAATAGCTTCGCCCTTCCAAAGATAGTACTGCTGGAACACTGCTGCAGGTGCATTGGGCGCAGAAAGGGAATTTGTTGCACAGTTTTTGATGGAATTTTTGCCTGTTTCTCATCAAAATCAGGATCTAACTCCTTTCTTGTTTGTTTTTCCAGAGATCTCGGAGCAAGATGACCCTTACATGGCGAGAAAGAGAACATGAAGAAGAGGACATGATTGCCCTACATGATCCAGTTACAGTGAACGTGCTGCGGAATTGTGGCTTGCTGAAGTTCTTCCGCATTTCTAGCATGAAACAGCAGATTAATTTACTGCAGTATTTGATCGATGCTTGGGATCCTATCAATCAAGTTTTCTAGATTAGGGGCAAATCTATCCCCTTGACTGCAGTAGACATCTACTTCTTGACTGGCTTGTCGAGGCGGGGTGCCCCCATCTCTTTGTCAGGTTCCGCCAGTATTGCAGGGAAGGATCTCAGCCGAGTAAAGATGGCAAGATCATCATCCGTGATGTCACTGACAGGTCCCTTAGGACTATCCTGTTTACTTTTGGTAGGATGGTCGGTAGTGCGTCTCTTCATGTAGCCAACAGATCCTATATGCAGCATGCCTTGGAATGCCTCCAACCGAAGGTATTCAACTGGTGCGACGCAGTACTTCTTGTGATGAAAGATCAGTTGACCAAGATAAAGAACGGGAGGTTGAAGAACTTTGGGTTCGGTTCTATTTTGACCGCCTTTGCCTTGGAGAAGATACCACTGATGCAGCCGCAGTACATTGCACTCGACTTACCTTCTCCTACTGAACCACGTATGCAGAGATGGGTTGACCATATGTCTAGGCATGCTGGCCAGTCTCAGATTTCGTTTTCTGATACCTTCTTCAGGTGGTTCGATCGTCAGGAGATGTTTTATGCTGAGTATCCATATGCTGGCATGGACTTCTGAGGTGATCTAGATTTAGTACTGCCGGATGGCGAGCAGTGGGGTGCTATTGGTAAACTCTTTGACCATATCGTTGTTTACTGTTTTTGTTTATAATGTCCTTGTGCTTTATTCTATCAAGACTTTAATCAAACTCATGTGTACATGCAGATGTTGGTACTGTTCGTCCAGTAGTTCGCCTGAGAGTACCAGTTGTTGCCCCGGCAGGAGAGGCCGCCGAGAGAGTTATTCTTCATGACCTCGATGTGGCTGAGACTCTCACAGTGGTGCAGGAGCAGGTTGAGAGCCTTACTCTCGGTATTCCAGATGTGAGGTTCGACGAGCTACCTCTGCAGTTACAGCGGCATACTACTGGTGTGCCTAGACGATGGACTCGTCTCTTACGCATGATCGCACAGGCTGTGACTTGCTATCACGAGCATCATTAGACTAGGGTACCCCCTAGCATTTTGAGTTTTTGGGTCATGTGACCGATTTTGTCTTGGTTACAGAACATTATATGTAAACCATAAACAGCTATATATATTTTTGATTTTCGGGGTTTTATTTTGGTTGAGCTATATGATCCACATGTAAAACATTGATGATGTGTTTCTTTTTATAAATGTTGCAAATGCCTATCTAACACATAGTTTGCTAATGAGTCGGTTAATGTGTTTAAGTTTCTGGAAATATGTTGGTATTGAATAAGATCAAATTGTCTTTCCAAAATCTTAACCCTTAGGAACATGCGACAAATAACTGGGTTTCGGACGGAATACATACCATTGAGTTGTAGTATTACGAGTTGTGAGTCTAGCCTGACAATTAGTCGGCGTATACCATGGGTGATGGCATCAGAGAGAAGTTCTATCAACGCGCTATACTCAGCGATATTATTCGTTGATTGACCAATACATACACCTCTAAAACTTACTAACTCGCCACTTGGATAAAAAATGGCCCAGGCTGGGGAGGATAAGTTCCGCGAACTACAACTCGCTCCGTTGGCATATCCAACACATGGATCCAAAAGGTTTGACATCTGCATTAAATGTAAAAAGGTGGATTACTCGACCAAAACAAACACTTTAGCGAAAACAAAAATATAACAAAAGCATATTGGTTACTATTTATGCATGGTAACGCTTGAGGTACAACCCATTACGAGGTTGCGCCAGTGGAATTCCGTCATAATCCATTAACTCGTAGGCTCCTTTTGCTAACACTCGTTTAACAATATAGGGGCCCATCCATAAAGACTTAAATTTACCTGCTCCCAATTTATCGGATTCTTGGTCGTAAAGCAAGACCAAGTCACCTTCCGAGAAGACACGGGGTTTGACATTTTTGTTGAACTGCGCCTTGACTCGTTTCTTATGGGCTTCGTTAGCCAAAGCGGCATCACGACGGGTTTCATCCAATTAGATTAATTCCAAGAAACGAGCCTCTTCTTCTGAAGTTCCGGGGAGGAGATCAATTGCGAGTTTGAGAGACGAGATTTCACACTAGACTGGTAAGACTGCTTCCAGGCCATATACCAGTTGGAAGGGTGTGAACCCGGTTGCATTCCTTACCGATGTTCGGTAAGCCCACAAGGCTGAGTACAGGATTAGGTGCCACCTTCTTTTGTGAACTCCGATCATCCTTTGCAACATGCGCTTCAAGACCTTGTTGATCGCTTCAACTTGTCCATTGGCTTGCGGATAGTACGGAGTAGAGCTATCGTGAGATAACCCTAGTTTGGCAGCTAATTCGAGCATCATGTGATTGCGAAAATGCGACTCATGATCTGTGACTATAGCCTGTGGTACGCCGAATCTGGCGACTACATGATTAAAAAAAAAAAGGGCAGTTGTTTCACCAGTATTATCTAATGTAGGCATCGCCTCGGCCCATTTGGTAAAATAGTCAACTGCGACTATGATATACCCATGCCCCCCGGTCGAGGTGGGGTTACATGTCATGAAATCGATGCCCCATTTGGCGAACAGCCCAACAGCAACTATTGGCTGTAGAGGTGCGGGTGGTCTTCTGGTTTTGCTATCAAAAATCTGACAAGCATGGCAACTTCTGACTGCGGTTATGCAATCTTTGAACATTGTTGGCCAGAAGTATCATGCTCGTAAGATTTTTTGTGTTGTAGCATATCCAGATTGATGCCCCCCACAGGCGCCTGAATGACACTCATTCAGGGCTTTTTCGGCCTCCTCATGGGTGAGGCACCTTCTCAGAACTGTATCGATACCACGACGGTAAAGTGTATCACCGATGATCATGTAGTCTTTTGCTTGGTATCGAATACGTTTTTGTTCAGAGTGTGAGGTGTTTGGCCTAAACTTTTGGGTTTGGAGATAAATTATTATATCTCCATACCACTCATTGCTTGTAGATATCAGAAACAAATTCTCATCCACGATTGATTCTTCAGATGTTTCATCGTTGGACGACGATGGGAGATCGCATAATAGTTCTGCAAAAACTAGAGCTTTCTTTGACTTGGATTTTACAAATTCTAGATCAAACTCTTGAAGAATCGCTATCCATTTTGAATATTTTCCCCCTAGCAACTGTCGCGACAATATATAAGTCATGGGGTTGCAATCTGACAGAATGGTAGTTTTCCGAAAGAGGACATAGTGTCGAAATCTTTGTATCGCTTGAACAGCTGCAAGCGCTAGTTTTTCAACATAAGAATATTTGCTTTCTGTATCATTTAAGTTCTTACTTAAATAATATATAGGATGTTCAATTCCATCGACTTCTTGAACTAAAACCATTGCGATGGTCGTATCTGCTGCAGCCAGATACAGGTTAAAATCTCTTTGATAATCGAGGGCGTACATTAATGATGCTTTCATTAGGGAATCTTTTAAAGCATCAAAGGAAGCTTTAGCGACCTAATCCCAGACAAAGGGTACCTCCTTTTTCAAAAAACGTGTATAACCTTTAGCAAGTTCAGCGTAATTTGGAATGAACCTCCTCAGAAAGTTTGCTTTCCCTTGGAGTTTCTGAATCTGAAGCAAATTTGAAGGTGGAGGCAAATTTATGATTGCCTGGACCTTGCACGGGTCGAGACGAATCCCATCCTTGGAGACTACAAAGCCAAGTAAACGACCAGAACTGACGCAAAATACACATTTGTGTGGATTGAGTCGTATCTTGTAGTGTCGGCAACGTAGAAATATCGCTCTTAAATGCTGCGGATGATCAGTACGCTTTCGCGAATGAGCCAGAAGGTCATCGAGGTATGGTTGAACGATGTTTTTGATGTCATGGAAGGCATAATTCATTGCCCTCTGAAACGTCGCCCCTGCGTTCTTTAAACCAAAGGGTAATTTTCGATACGCGAATGTGCCCCACGGACAAATGAATGCAGTCTTTGACTGGTCCTGCGGGCGGATATTTATTTGATTATACCCGGAGAATCCATCCATGAATGAAAAGATTTCGCATCCGGCGCATTCATCAATTATCTGGTCGATGAAGGGTGTAGAGTAGTTGTCTTTTGGACAAGCTTGATTTACATCCCTATAATCGACACACACTCTAATTGTCCCCTGTTTCTTCATAACAGGGACAATATTCGATACCCAATCGGTTAGAGGAACCGGGTAGATGAAACCAGCATGGAGAAGTTTTTCAACTTCTGCCTTAATGGCAGCGGCTTTCTTGGGGTGTACCTGCCTTAGCCGTTGTCGTACCGGTTTGACATCTGGATACATCTTAATTTCGTGTTCAATGATACTCGAGTCGATGCCTGGAATTTCACTGTATGACCAAGCAAAGACATCTCTGAATTCGCGAAAAAGAGCGTTATATATTTCCAATTCTGAAGGAGAACAACATTTGCCAACATAAATATTCTCTACAACATCTGTTTTAGTCGAGATATTTATGGCTATAGTCTCTTCAATGTTGGATAAGTTTCGCTCGGAATCCACCGTATTTACAGTATTTGAAAGAAAATCAAAGACTGAGGGATGATAGCAGTCATTTTGAGTCTCTTCTTCACAATCTGGAAGAAGGGAACGATGGTGGGAATCATTCCATGGTGCTCCTTCAATTACCATAGCTTGGAGAATTCCTTCGTCGGTGACATGCACTTGCGACCAAGGATCTGAAGGAGTACCATATTCTCTAGACCTATCTATCCAAACGCTTGATGAGCGTTGATTTGGGTTTGCCTCCCATGCTAGAAACATTGATTGCTATAATATTTCTATTGGGCTTGGGGGAAAAACCATTGCATGATCCATGTTGATATCGTTTTCTGAGATCTTTGTTGAAGATAACATGTTGCAGGTTCCTATTGACGCTACTTCCGCCAGATTGATTGGAGGCGGAAGAGCGAAAGTTCCCATTAGTATAGGATCTTTTAGTAGGCCTACTCCGATATTCTGAAGCGAATGGGGGCTTCCATGGATCATGGGAATGCTTCTTGTAACTTGAGAACCATTGGGGAGGAAGTTTTGTTGATCGACGATTGTAATCCCTCCTTGAAAGGGAAACGCAATCTTTCTAAACAGCTGCCATGGCATATATCCATGGTCTTCCTAGTAGGATGTTGTAATCAAGATTCCCATCGATGACTTCAACATCTATTTCTACCGTTTTCCCTCCTAGTTCGACTTTCAAGTTATTTAGGATACCATATGGGGTATATGTCCTTCCGTCGAATGCTTTTAACGTCGTCGCAGATCGCGACAAGGTTGGAGATCCTAAAGTTTTCCAGCAACTCATCGACATAATACATGTAGATGCCCCCTCATCAATAATTGTTCGATGAACAGTTTTGTTGAGGGCTTTCACTTGAACAAGGAAAGCTAGTTGAGCCGGTAACTGAGGATCGTATCCTTTGTGGTCGAAGGATACAAGATTGGAATCCTTAGGATCAATCCCACCAATGGCTGATAACAAAGCTTGCCTTTGGGATGGGAAATTTTGTAGTACTTCAAGAGTCGACATAGCGGATGGCGATTGGGCCAAATCTTCCACTATGTTATAATGTTGCGCCGCTCTAGCGTGGGGATTAAATGTCGACTTGTGTACTACTCCCTTCGGCGGTTTTATTGTCAATTCAGGAATGGTGGGTGGTACAACTTCTGTCGAAGTTGTTGTCGAACTACTTGGTTGATCTTTATCCTTGTTGTTCGACAGCTGCGGATTCCCATAATCTTTGTTCCTTGTCGAAATCAAAGCATCATTCTGCTGTTTTGAAATCGACAACATTAGCACTTGAGACGGGGAAGCATTTCCACTTTCAACCAGATTTGTTCCTGGATTCGGAAACGGATCAGTTAGCACTGCTGAGGTTTTCGAACTTTTAAAGAATCTCTTAAGCTCAGCTTTGTATGGACATTCTTTCGTCCAATGATCCTCATCACATATGTGACACCCTGCAGGGGGTTTCCTATTTCCAGGAGGGTTTGAAGAAGATTTTTCAGGTGATGATTCATCCTGTTTCTTCTTCTTCCCTTTGCCTTTCTTCTTGCTTCCTGGTTGTTTGGTTTCTTTGCCCTTATCTGTCGATACGGCATTTACTTCCGAAGCAAGAAGTTCGTCTTTTGCATTTTGATCTGAAATCTTACGGGCCTTCTTGGATGTAGCCTTTGTCGATTTCGTGTCTGTTGTGCCAATCACGCCATCGCCGGCGTGAGAGTCATTGTTCGATTAAGGAGGAGGAATTGAGAATTCCGGTCTAGGGGCGTCAGGTATTTTGTCGTAGAGCGTGCCGGACTGAGTATAAATCAAGTCTAGATATTGTGCACGAGCGATAACTTGCTCTTCCGTTACGACTCCCCCCTTTGCCACATCTTCCGTGATGGAAGGTAATAATGACTTGATAAACCATTCAGCTAATAGCTGATCGGGAACGTACGTTTTTACCATCCTACGACGACGTCGCCACTCATGTATATGATCAGATATGTGAGTGGCCGTTGTCTGTTTGAAGTTGGTAAGGAGTTCTGTTCCCGTTTCATACCTTATCGGTAATTGAAAATGGGTTAAAAAGGTTGTGGCTAAGGTACTGAAGTTGTCGAACGAAGCTCTAGGCAATTCAATGTACCATTTTGCCGCTGGACCCGTTAACGTCCTCTGAAAGAGGCGAAGCCTTATCGAATCATCATTTAGGGTGTTTGATGAACACCATAGATGAAATGTCATCACATGATTCGATGGATCTTCACCCGGATTTCCATTAAATTTAGGAATATCTGATGGAAGTTTATGTGGAATCGCTGGCCACCAAGGGGCGTAAGCAATTGGATCGTTTGTTAACCGATTTAAATCAGGTAACTCTAAAGTTGCCACGAATGGTAACTGCTGATTCAGATTAGGTGAAGCATACCCAGGGTAAGATGGGATTGCCTGAGCAGTTGGTCTTTGCATGCCAGCATAATGCATTTGATGCTAGTATGACTGATAAGGTTGGTGGACATGACCATTGTAAAATGGTTGATTTTGACCGTTTTGAATGTACGACTGTCCACTGTTCGCAAAGATTTGCTGCTCAGAACCTTGGTATACTTGTTGGAATTGTGGTTGTTGGTATTGCACCAGCCATGGTTGAGAAGCCATGTGTTGTTGCGCTATACTAACCGTTGGACCAAGGTGTGGGGTAATTGTACCCGTCTGGACCTGTGTCACCCCACCAGTTGGCGATTGTGGTTGAGTCACAGGGTCAAGGGGCTGTTGCATTACAACCTGAGAAATCTGAGGTTGGCATACAACAGGCAGCGTTTGAACTTGTGACACCGTCACAATAGCTGGTGTAGTCGGGATATTCGACATAGGTACACATTGTTGCATCGAATACACAACCCTTGGTTGTTGAGGTAGTATAGGTACCCAACCACTTGAGGTAATTCCAGTATAACCTGAATATTGCTGTGAACTCCCGTATGGATATCCTCCCGGAGGGGATAATGAAAGGGCATACTGCCCCCCATACGGTGGTAATCCAGAACTCAAGGGGATTGTTTGCCCTTGGGGACCAGACTGCCCAAATTGACCTCCAAATGGATCAATTTGTTGAGACTCAACACAAGAGTTTCCGGATATTATTCTGGATGAACAAACAGGAACGGACCAGACTGTCGAAATAGCCCCTGAGTGGGCTCCTTCTAGCGGTTGAGAGCTAGTTGGGACAGATGGTATGCCGGCGAACATTGTCGGAGTGACAACAGGGAGTTCTGCTGTCGCTGTGTCAGACGACACAGTCCTAGATGTTGACGGTTGTTCAGACATTTGGAGTCTATCCAAAAGATTACCTAGCGATTCTACAGGAACTTCCGCTGGTGGTAGACTAACTTCTGATGAAGAAGGATATAGAGTGATCCCGACTCCAAAGTGCGTTGGAGTACTTGTTTGAGGATCTTCTACAATTTCTTCAATTGCAATCAGACCAGGTGGAAGGGGAAGACCATCAGGTCCGTAAAATATTTCTGGTGCCGAAGAAGGGGTGGAATCGACAGCGACAGATGTTTGAAGAGCAAGACTCTCCGAACCGGTTGTAGATGGAACTGGTTCGGTAACACAAGTGTTTACTCTCAGACTAGGATCAGTATCACTGTCCCTCTGTGGCTGTTGAACTTCTTCTGTAGAGGCAGGGATTCCAGAAATGTTTGGAGTAACCGGAATCTCGGATGTCGTTGGAACACTTGTTCTAACTTTAATAGGAGATTTTGAACCGGTTAAACGAGTTCGCTTTGTCCGTACTGGTTTCGATTCCGGAGACAAAGACGCTTGACTCGTAAGTCTCCGCGAACGACTGGGTTTCAATTGACTTTCTTCCACGATTGCGGATTACTCGATCAACTAAAATAAAAAGGGGAAGTATGTTTCCGAATTAAATGAATTTTAGACGCTTTTGACACAACTTGTTTTTTCAGTTTTTAAGAGTCGAGAAAAAACAAAAGATGACTCTAGTCTCCTTCGATTTTTAATGAGCCTGAAGTGACAAGTGCTCAGATGGACCTTTTCCATTAAGGAGTCTGAAAAGGAACGAAAGGGACTGCTCTGGAGATCTAGGTAGAGGGAGTACCAAACCAATCGCAAAACTGCAGAATACTTTTTACGGTACGGCAGTCAATCTTCCCGAATGCTGTGTTCGGTGCATTACGATCAGTAGGGCGGCCGACATGGCTTCCTATGGATAAAAGGTTTTAAGCCTATAGGGGTCTCCCAATATATACTCGACGATACATGGGAGCACAAGTCCGTACTGGCACTTATCGTCTCAAAGTGGAGGAATCACCCAACCATCAGTGAGGACAACAGTTACCAGGCTTTACGACGCCGGAATACGTCTCTAGCCTAGACCTCTAAATGTTGTGCGTTAAGTTCCAATGCGTTGTTAGATTCATTCAATTTATTTTAAGTTGATCTTTCTTAGAAGTTTGCCTTTTGGGATCACCACGAGATGTAGATGTAATTCCTAAAAATGCAATCTAAAGATGATAAGCAAACTTTTATCTCTTTTCAGCAATGAAAATCCTAGCTACAAGGGGAAAAGAAAGACACAATCTTTTCTCAAAGAGCAAAGAGCACACTGTAAATGCACTTTTCCTAAATCAAGCCAAACAGACTATCAATATGCAAATGCACATATGCATGTATTTGTTTTCACTTTCTTAATATTGATGCCTAAAAAGAAAGTTGATGTACAAATCTGAATTTGCTTTCAAGTGACAAACACAAACAAGCTTCTTTTCGAAATCAAAAGGTAGAGAAGATTACGACACTTTATGATTTTGAAATAAATACTCGTTTCGACACTAGAAAGTCACAAATTCAAACCAAAGGCAAAAGTAAAAGCATAATCGACTGTCAACAGTAAATAAACTTTCTCCTAAGATCAAAATCGACACTTACGACAGATCTAAATCAAAGGACGACAGTATGACTATTCTACTTTTTCAATGGAAAACTGTAAACGATGTAACAAACACACAAAGAACATCTACAGTCTTTTTGTACAAAGGAGGCGGAATTAAGGCAAAGAAAAGGGGTTTTCAACAGACACACACTGATCACAGGCTGCAAAAATCAGAGACAAAACTGAAAAAATGAAGCAAAGAACCTCAGCTGCACAGGGCTAGGCTGATCAGTGCACCTGTTACACAGAGAAACTGGATTGCAGCAGGTAGCCCTCTCGGGAACTGCGTTGAAATGCAGAATCTCTTCACAGAGCCTGCGCTGGGGCAGAAACGAGAATTCTATCTGGGTTCTGGGTCACGGTTTGCAGTTTAATCTATGGTTTTTGGCCGAGTAAAAGCAATCAGTAATGCACAATCAGAAGGTGGATTTAAAGGAGGTCTAAGAGCTATCACAAAGGGCAATCAAATCATTTGTGAATCAGCTGTTCAAATCATAAACAAATCCAGTGAATGGATTGAAGTAGCAGATGTCTACTTTGCATTTGATAATGGAAAATGCAGTTCGATTGCTACTTCTGTGTTTATGAAACAAACAACAAGAGAAACACAAACAAACTAACTAGACACGATCCCCAGCGGAGTCGCCATTTTGTTAAGGGAAAAGTGTCTATTCAGAACGACCCTATCCCACTAAGGTGTGATAGTACCTTAGAAACAAACAGAGAAAACTACTTTTGTATTCTTCTTTATGAACTATAAACGAAGAGGAATAGGATGAACCAACCTGTGTCTTGCGCTAGTCCTTTGATCCAATCTCTCTCCTCTTTGACAGCTTCCAGCTACCTGCTCCCTTACTTGCCCAGCTTCACCAAATTCCTGCAAGATCACAGAAGAAGAAAACTACACAAAGACATGGATTTATATTCATTAATAGCTTAGGATCAAATTTAAGCTAAACATGCAAATATAACAAACATCATTGATACACAAGCATGTAGGAGAAACTCAAATAGTTTTATTGATATAACAAGAAGGTCCAGGAGGAGTTACAACCGATGATTCCTGATCCAGCATCAACCCCCCAGCAAAGGAATCCCCTCTTCACCTCCAACAAAGCATAAATCACCCAATACTCTGATATCTATCTCAAAACCAACAACAATTCTTTGCAATGTACAAAATTCCAGCCTCTGGATCTCTGGGATGAGGGATCCATATATAGATGTATGCAAAGAGGATGAGTCAGTTTATGATCTGACTAGTGGCTTCTCTCTGTCAGTTCTTGCTTCCACTTGGAGACTGAGAGCCTCTTACTCATCCTTGGTCGAACTCAGTGAGGCAAGTGTCATTGGGGAAGATTCTGGAAGCTTCCATTGTCTGTCCACCTCGCGGAATGACACTGCCATTTGTCATTTCCCGCTCAACGCACCCTGGTAGTGCATTTAGGTGCATTGCAACGCACCTAGCTAGTGTACTTGGGTGCTATGCAACGCAGCTAGCTAGTGGAGCAGCTGAAATGATCCTGATTTGACTGATTCTGAGCAGTTTCTGGTGGAGAACTTCTGGGAGAAGCTGTAATTTGTTGACCTTGTTCCTTTAGGGGCCGGAACAACACTTTTAGGGACTTAGGATCCCTTGGTTTATGGACATTTCATGCTTAGAGCTGTAAGGCACAAAAATGTCTATAACACATAACACGTATGGGGTACAACAATGATATTAAATGCCTGGAAGTTTGAGATTAGTCTCCATACCTCTTGTTGGTAACTTTTGAGATGCGGTGATAAACAATGAATGGTGTTATGTACTTGCCGTACCACTATCTCTGAATCACCTACCACTTTGAGCATGACCAGATTGAGACCGATGGCTTTCTGTAAACCCAACACAAGTGCTTCATACTCTAATACATTGTTTGTGCACTCAAACTCCAAGCAACTTGAAACTAGATGCTTCTTGTTGTAAGGGTCGATCAGAACACACCCAGCTCTTGAGCTGTCCTATGTCTTTGATCTGTCAAAGTACATGGTCCACAACTCATTTGTACACAGACCGCTTGATGTGCTAGTACTACTGCTACTACTACTACTACTATTGGTACAATGTGCTGTACAATTTTCATTACCATCAGTTTGGCAAGGAAGGAGTCCCAACTACGCATCTGGTAGGGTTGGAGCTGGCCATGCAAGATAACACCCCAATATTGTCTCAAGGAGGCAGTTGCCAAACATGAGTTTTATGAAGGACAATGGTTCATTTTCGCCATTGAGGGGAGTGAAATTATGTTTCATGTACCTCTCGGATTCTACCTGGATTTGGTTTCACTTTCCCTTGTATGGAAGCCACATGTGAGACTAGTCTGTAGCAAAATATCCATCTAGCTTGCTGGACCAGTCTCTACTGAGTAATAGACCATATGCTTCCAGTATGTCCAAAGCGACTATGTTGATGCATTGGTGTACTCGACTTTCATGAGATAGTCGGATGATCACATATTGCAGTTCACTAATGGTTGGTGGATGATTCAGGCGGATGTCTCGCTCCATGGCGCATTGATATTCTTAGCAATGGAGAGCGACATAACGTTGGCTACCATGCTAGAATCAACCAAACAGTTGTGAACATTGTAGTTAGAAACTTCGAAAGAAAGTAGGAATGGAGGGAAACCCGAGTTTGATTCTTCCATCCAAAGTGTGTTGAGCATAGTGGAAAGTGACCCGAGAGGTGTGCTTTCCCCTTTGCGGGTGGAGGCTGCACTGTCCATTGTTGTCTGTCCTAATGCATGCATCAGGATATCTCCCTGACTCTAGATCTTAGCTATTTCAAACAAACTGACGTTCGCTCGAGTTTTCTTCATGTCTTCAACAATGTTGTATTCCAAAGGTGGTACAATTACTAAGGTGTCCAGGGTGGAATGGATGTTCGTGTTGTCCAGCGGAGTGCTTTGCAACTTTCTTCTCATGGATGTACTCTTATCCGCCGCTATCTTCTTGGACTTTCTTTGTGTTTTCTACTTTGGGATGGCTAGTGGATCGACTTTCCTTATCAGCAGTCTGATATTTTCTTGTATCTCCTCAAGTGTAGGAGGAGCCCCTTTACTCCTAAGATTGTAATAGTCAGTTTGCTTTCAGGACTACTTCTCGGTGTTTGTCTTTGAAATCATTTGCAAGCACTAATATGCATTCACCACATGCCCAGAGCTTGATGTCTCATCAGGTGCAACTTCTTCGTGATCGTTGGTGTCTTCTGGATCCTCTTGCATATTGCTTCCTGCATCGAGTGCATGACTGTAAAAAACACTTGTGACTCGCTTCCAGTCTAAGCAAGAGTTCTCGGGGAAATTTTCTTCGTGGAAATAACAGAACTTAGGATTTACACACTATTCGAGCTCGAACACAGGCTTCTGCGCAGTTTTTGAAGCGAACCAGCTGGTGCTTGATGAGCTACTTGCCTGTCTTTACCTGGGTGGGTGACTGCTTGCAAATGTATCCATTTTACGTTATTTGAGTTCAGACACTTCAATGATCAAGTTCTTGACAAGACGAGTGAGGGTCTCAATATTGGTTATTTCCTTGTCTCTACCCTTGCTCACCATTGCTTGGGACTTCCTCCTCACATCCTTAGAGTCCTTTGTTGATTCGTCATCCTTGATGACTCCAATTGGCCACAGGTCTTTCTCAACAATGATAGCCTCTTCATAGTTTTCCAGAAGAGTTGGTTTCACAGCTCACTTGACGAACTACGCAACATTGGTCAGTAGTGTGGACATATAGTAATCAATAGTGATGGAGTCATGAGGTTTAGTGTTTGTTGCAAACTTGTTCAATATACGTGTAAACCTCTGATTGAAATCTTTCACTTTCTCTTTTCCCTCCATCTTGAGGTTTCCCAACTCTTTGAGTAGCATGGTTGGGGTCTTGTCATCAATGAACTTCTCAAGGAACATGCATTTGAACAAACCCCAGTTCTGTATAGAGTTCAGTGGAAGGTTGTGATACCAAGCAGCTGTGCAACCATCCAAGGTACATGGGAACAATCTACATGCTACATCTTCATGTCATACCTCAAGGGTCTACAACTATAGGTAGAAGTTGTCTAAGTGGTCTTCTGCCTTCACCACACTGTCAGGGTCGAACTTGATGTTCATTATCTCCACTCGCTTCGACATCTTGTGAAAAACAGCCGGGAGAGCTAATGGTCCCTAAGTCATCCACTCCAAGTTTGGGCCATCCATCTCTTCTTCTTCCTTGTCCTCTTCCTCTCTTTCAGAATCTGATGGTTCCGGCTCTGAGTCCATTGGTTCATCTCCGCCGCCACCCCCCCACTGCCTTCCCCTCCGCCTCCTATACCAAAGTTGGATCCCAAGATCACAAGAGTGTCTTGTTTGCGTTGCCAGAAGATTGGAGGTTCCTCTCCATCTTCAATAGCTTCTTCTAGACCTTCAAGTGTGGCAAGGACTACTTCTTCCACCAATGATACAAAAACTCCTGTGGGAGTGGCTTTTGGCTTCCTAGATGTCTGTGGAAGGTGTTGTATGCCAAGGATCGGTCCGACTGCTTTCGCGAACTAGTGATTGATGGGATGGGCGAAGCAAAGTTGATGATACAGAATCTCGTGTTCAATCTTGGGAGGTGAGGAGTAACCAACTGTAGAGTCGCATGTAGGTGAGAGGGAGTGCGAGTTACTTCCTTGACCATATGGTTGATGAATGAGTGTGAGGGGAATTTCAGCCATACACAATTGGTTGCCCTCCTTCTAGCGCCAGAAATGTTGACGGTGCTAGATCCACCAACATTCAAGGGATCACCCTGGTATGAACTCCCAACTAGACCTCACACCATTTTGTATGGGAGTCCCATCTGGTATGATGGCCCAGTTTCCATTGTCTTAAGGATTTTCCTAAACTCTTGCTTGTCCGCACAAGAGAGTGGTCTAATTTGCCTTTGAGAAGTGAGGTTCGCATTCCTGGTGAATGCTAGTGTACTTGTGTCAATGGTTCTTTCACTGTAATGGGAGAGGGTGAGAGTGAGTCCCAAGTTGGTTGGGATGAGGTCCCAACTCGGTTAACAACACACAACACAACACGACGTGCACAACTTTTGGAGGAGCAGTACACATGGATGCGACAGTCACAACGCACAAGGTAAGGTAACATGTACAACGCTCAATGGATGAGTCTAAACGAGTGCAACAGTTGTTACACCAAGCTTGATGCGAAAGGTCTGTCTGGTGTCTAGGGAGATAGATACCATGGTGATCCGGATTTAAACAGGAACGCAATAGATTACAGAGATAACCATAAATACAGAGATGCGATAACCATAACAACAGAGATGCAGCGGAAATAATACTTCATTTCATTACTGTAAAATACTGAAATATGCTTACAAATAGAAATAACCCAGCTAGGGCGATGGTAGCTTATCTCTGAGAAGAGATGTGTCGGCTACATGCCTCTGAACTGTTTCGAACTGTCTTACAATGAGGCTCCAAGGCCTATTTATTGTTGAGAAACAATGAAAAACCCTTCACATCCCACAACCTAACCCTAGAAGATGAAACGCCAAATTGTGGGCCCCGTTTGGGTAAATTGATACATCAATTTCCCGGGGTCGTAACTTTGGCATACGATCTCCGTTTGACGCGTACGATAGCTCGTTAGAAAGATCTATCCGAGTACTACCACTTTGGGAGGCAACATCGGTCCATGGACCCATGTTGCCTCAGATTCCCATAAAAACGTCGTTTAGGGCCTCAAAACGGCTCCGGAAGTTCAGGACCCGAAAAACTGCTAAAAATAGTAAGTTGTGCTACAATTAAGGAAACTGAAAACGCTGAGAAAGACAATGGTGGGGGTCCAGGTGGACTTGGCAGGTGGCCACCAATATCCACCTGGATCATTCATCCCCCCTTAGGAAGCAATGGTCCCCATTGCGTTGAGCTCCTCCATGAGATGAGGAAACTTCTACTGAACTTGTTCCCTGGTGAGCCACTTGCCCTGCTGAAGGAGTTGGCCTGCTTTGACAACTCGATACAGTTGGATATTCTGTTGGCGATTGTTCTTGATCTGTGTGTCCATGATCCGATCAGTTGCAGCTTGTTCCATGCAATCTGGATTTAATTCTGTGGGTTTGAGTTGTTCTGCAATGTCGGATGTGTCTAACAATGGTGGAAAGTATGGCCGAAGGCGGTCCACATTGAACACTGGGTGCAGGCCAAGGAATGGGGGAATGCTGAGCTCAAATGCATTGTCTCCCATCGCCTTAGTAATGGTGTAAGGACCATATCGGAGTGGTCTCAATTTCCGATAGGCTCCAGTAAGGCGTTCCTTTTGCAAATGCAACCAGACTTTGTCGCCCACCTGAAACTTGTGTGGCACCCGGTGTTGATCATGTCGCTGCTTGTACTTGGCATTTGATTTCTCAAGAATGTCATGGACCTGCTGGCGAATGTGTTGGATGCGCTCAATGAAGCTGGTGGCCTTATCTGTTTCGGACTGGACATGAGCTGAATTCATGTGAGTAGCTGCAAGTGGTATGGCCACATCAATGGGGCATAGTGGCTGGAATCCCAAACCCACCTGAAAAGGGCTATGGCCAGTGGAGCTGTGAAGAGCTCGGTTGTAGCTGTGCTGAACATAGGGGAGGCTCTCGTCCCATGTGAGTGGATGCTTTGAGTTATACATGCGCAGAATGTGCACAATCATCCTGTTGACAACCTCTGTCTGGCCATCAGTTTGAGGATGGAAGGCTGTGGACTTCGTGAGTTTGGTGTCCAGCATTGACCAGAGACTGGACCAAAATGTGCTGAGAAACCGACTGTCCCGATCTGAGATGATAGACTGTGGGATCCCAAAGTGCACCCACACTCGTTCAAAGAAGAGTTTAGCAGTGGCTTCTGCTGTGATATTCTTCTTGCAGGCCATCATAATGGCCATCTTCGAGAACCTGTCGACGACCACAAAAACACAGTCATTTCCATGCTTAGTGGAAGGAAGGCCTGACATGTAATCCATGGAGATGGATTCCCAAGGTCGACTAGGGGTAGGCAATGGGGTATAGAGGTCGTGCTTCTTAATGGTCGGTTTGGCAATGGCACAGGCAGTACATGATCAGATGTACTTCCCAACATCCTGTCGAAGATTCGGCCAATAGAAATAATTTTGCAGTACTGCCACTGTTTTCTCGACCCCGAAATGCCCAGCAGCCCGACTGTAGTGTGCTTCCCAAATCATCTTGGCACGCTCACTTGAAGGAACACAAAGGTGACCGAGGTGGCATAATAGGGCATCCTGGAGGTGAAAATCTGCAACATGCCGACCCTCCAAGAGTGTCTGGTATGTGTGGCCGAATTCTGGGTCGCTTTTGTAGAGAAGTAGCCAGTCAGAAGTCTCGTGCCCACAAGAGTTGAGCACGGTGGTTAGCGCCATGATCGGTGGCCGACTGAGGCAATCTGCAACATTATTGGTGCTGCCCTTTTTATACTTGATGTTCAAGTGAAACTGTTGCAGGTATGTAGACCACTTCTGATGGCGATCATTCTGCAATTTCCCTTGGGTCTGTATGAACTGCAGAGGTCGGTGGTCTGTGTGGATGACCGTTTCCTTCCCCAAAATGTAATGCTTCCATTGTCGGCAGGCCTGTACAATGGAATACATCTCTTTATCATAAGTGGGGTACTTCCGGACTGTGTCTGAAAGTGTTTCACTGTGATATGCCAGTGGATGTCCATGTTGAGTAAGGACTGCCCCAATAGCATAGTCAGAGGCATCTATCTCGACCTCAAATGGTTGTTGTAAATCTGGTAACGCGAGCACTGGTGCCGTGCAGAGGCGATCCTTCAACTCCCTGAATGCCTTCTGTTGAGATTCAGACCAAAATAATTTTGCTTTCACCCCGCCCTTGGTGACTTGACTCAAGGGCCAAGAAATATGAGAAAACCCCAACATAAACCTGCGGTAGAAGTTGGCAAGACCTAGAAAGCTGCGGAGCTCTGTTAGAGTGGTTGGAGAGGGCCAATCCCGAATGACTTGGATCTTGGCTGGATCGACATGCACCCCCTGTTCATTAATGATGTATCCTAGATACTGAATCTAGGTCATGCCAAAAGTGCATTTCTCCAAATTGGCACATAGCTTGTGTTTCCGCAGTGTTTGGAGAACCTGTCGGATGTGGTGGAGGTGCTCTTCCCAACTCTGGCTGAAGATCAGAATGTCATCTAAGTATACTACTACAAAGGAGTTGGTGAATGGCCGCAAGATGTCATCCATTAGCCTCATAAAGGTTGCAGGAGCATTCGTCAATCCGAAAGGCATGACCAACCATTCGAAGAGGCCCTCCTTGGATTTGAAGGCAGTGTTCCACACATCGGAGGGTTCGATTGGTACCTGGTGATATCCTGACTTCAGATCGATCTTGCTGAAATATTTCGCCCCCTTTAGTTGGTCTAGGAGGTCATCAATCCGCGGGATCGGGTACCTATTACGGACAGTGATCTTGTTCAGCGCCCGATAGTCAATACAGAGTCTCCACGTCCCGTCCTTCTTCTGTACCAACACGATCGGGCTCCCACAGGGCGATGAACTCGGACGGATGTGACCTTTCTGCAGGAGCTCCTGAATCTGCCTCTTGATTTCATCGTTCTCTAGAACGGAGCGCCGATAAATTGGTCCATTGGGTAGCGGCGCACCTGGGGTCAAATCGATGGAGTGCTTGACTTGACAGTGCAGAGGAACCCCTGCCAGGGAGGTGAAGATGTCCTCGTACTCCTCCACAACCTTGTCCATCTATAGTTGTCGTGCAGAGGGACCCCGTTTGGAGGCCGCGGCCACTGTCTTCTTCTTTCCTTGAGGGCGTATCATCAGCAAAACAAATTTCCTGGTTTTGGAAATGATCTTACTGCATTGTTTTACAGTAATCAAAGAGATGGCGGCGGGTGGTGCTACCTCTGGTATCCTGAACAACTTATTTCCCAATGTAATAATAACAGCACGGGGCCTTGATTCATACACAGCATGTCGCTTCCAAAAGTATGGTTGTCCTAGTAATACATCACAAACTTCAAGGGGAGCAATGTCACACAATACCTCATCCGTGAAGGGCTTGATGTTGTATGGAAGGCGACACTGCTGGCTCACACGAAGATCTCGTCCTTGGTGAAGCCACCCAATGGTGTATGGTTGTGGATGTGCTGTGGTCGGTAAGCCCAACCGCTTCACGACCTCCGCCGAAATGAGGTTCTTTTGACTCCCGCTATCAACAATGAACTGTATCGGGGAGCCCTTTACCCACATCTGGGAGTGGAAGAGACGCTCCTCCTCCTCTGGATCTTCGGGTTCATTTTTCTGGATCTTTGCGGTAGCAACCGTGGCACTGGGATCCGCATCAATGATCTGCTTCCCGTTTTCATACCCCTTATCGGGTTCTGACTCAGAGTCGGAACATGCATCTGATTCTGAAACCTTTAGCTCGGCCACCAGTGACTGCTTGGCCCGACACTCACTTGTGTTGTGAGTGGAGCTCTTATGGAACTCGCACCATTTTCCAGTGTCCTTTCTCGGCTTCGCGGCGTTGTTCTTTGGTTGCAGCTTCGGCTGGTTGTCTTGGGCTGTCCCGCCTTGGCTTTGTCCTTTGTTCTGTGGTTTAGGGGCACATTTCCCCTGCTTTGGATTCACAGATCCAAAGTCTCGCTTCTTTTGTTTAAACTTCTGCTCGACCTTGACGGCATATCGGTATGCTGCGCCGAGCGAGGTGATGTTTAGGAACTGTATTTCTTCCTGGATGTACTTGTGTAGGCAGCCACGGTATTTGAGTATCAAATGTTGCTCCGAATCCTTGATACCCAACTTTGTGCGAAGGGTATGGAAAAGATTGGTGAACTCCGGCACATCTTGGTCCCTGCCCTGCCGCAGCGTGGTCCACTTTATGTATTCATCCTCATAGCTTCCGACAGGGTAGTACTGCTCCTTGATGGCATCCCGGAAGGAATCCCAGGTGGGTGCGGCTGAAAATAGTGAGCCAGTACTTTCATCCTTCTGCTCGCAGTAGGTTTCCCACCAGTCCTTGACGTGGGGGGCTGCTTTGAGAAGGGCAAAAACAATCTTTTCCTGACTCGAAAATTCATGAACAGAAAAATAACCCTCTAGCAGATTTAACCATTTATCTACGGCATCTGCATCTATCTGACCCTCGAATATGGGGATTTCAAAATTAACTTGTACCTTAAAGGGTGTGGCGTTTCCAGAGTAGCTGCTGGAAGCCGATGCATTGCTTCTGGGTAGCCGCTGAAGGATCTGGGCAAAGCTATCCATCATCGCGTTCCGTTGTCGCTCGAGGGCTTCTTCGAGCAAGATTTTGATGGGATCTCCTGCCCCCTTGTCTTTCTTCTCGTCCGCCATGGGAGGCCGTCGGGATTTGCGAGGCTGGTCTTGCAAAGGTTCAACCAGTTCAAGCCCTAACTCCTTATATCCCGACCTTGTTGGAGACATGCAAAGAAAAACAGAGAAAAACCAGACTGCTCTGATACCACTGATCCGGATTTAAACAGGAACGCAATAGATTACAGAGATAACCATAAATACAGAGATGCGATAACCATAACAACAGAGATGCAGCGGAAATAATACTTCATTTCATTACTGTAAAATACTGAAATATGCTTACAAATAGAAATAACCCAGCTAGGGCGATGGTAGCTTATCTCTGAGAAGAGATGTGTCGACTACATGCCTCTGAACTGTTTCGAACTGTCTTACAATGAGGCTCCAAGGCCTATTTATTGTTGAGAAACAATGAAAAACCCTTCACATCCCGAAACCTAACCCTAGAAGATGAAACGCCAAATTGTGGGCCCCGTTTGGGTAAATTGGTACATCAATTTCCCGGGGTCGTAACTTTGGCATACGATCTCCGTTTGACGCGTACAATAGCTCGTTAGAAAGATCTATCCGAGTACTACCACTTTGGGAGGCAATATGGGTCCATGGACCCATTTTGCCCCAGATTCCCAAAAAAACGTCGTTTAGGGCCTCAAAACGGCTCCGGAAGTTCAGGGCCCAAAAAACTGCTAAAAATAGTAAGTTGTGCTACAATTAAGGAAACTGAAAATGTTGAGAAAGACAATGGTGGGGGTCCAGGTGGACTTGGCAGGTGGCCACCAATATCCACCTGGATCACATGGGCAAGACAAAGTTAACAACATATACAACACATTTCCATTAATAGAATATGCATTACAGCAGGTGAAATAGTTCAAGTGTTCAACAAAGGTTAAAGCAACATGCATTACAATTGTTCAAGATTAGTCTTACAAAAGTTACAATACATGTGTAAAAACATGTTGGCCTGTTAGCAGGCTTCTGAATTAAGCAAAAGTTTCAAGACACATCGTTACACCATACATCACTAACCTCGTGAGCGAGGTGCTGGAGCCACTACTTACTCCTCAAAGAAAATATTACAAACTCTCTTGGCTATGTGGTAGGAACTAAGGTGAAAAGTCCTTTCATGTACAAATGAGGGGGGTATTTATAGCAAAGGGTGAAACTGACCCTTGTGGCTGTTCGACTACCCTCATGGCTGTTTGAATTCCATGACTTTTCGACTTTACATGACTCTTTGTACAAGAAGTGGGTCTCTTGGACTTCCATGTTACATTACATTGATTGAGAACATAGCCCAGAGTAGAGATGTGGGCGACATGACTCATGACATGAATCAACATGACAGTGCTGGTACATTCATGTTGCTGCTGGAGTGTATGCTGAGCTATAGTGCTGCTGGGTGATGGATGTCTTCATGGCATATCACAACTTCACCTCTACATGGAAAAATGCGTAGGGTCTTTGATGGTATTTAGTTCACTTGATGAAGCTTTGGCATGTTCCTTGCTTGCATGTTGGAAGGCTTGACAGGCTCATCTATTCGCTAAAGGTGCAAGTTCATCTGTTTGTCCGTCCGTGAGCACATCTTTCATATTTGCTCGTACGTCCATCTGCGAACACATCTTTGCATGATCATTCGTTCACGAGCACATCTCTTCACATGCATCGTTCGTTTATCCATTGGTGAACCTATCCTTTTACATGTGCTCCCTTTGTTCATCCCATTCGTCGTCGCGCCATGTTTGTTGGTGTCCCTGTACCTGCAGTCACTCATGACAAGACGACATCAAATCCAAAACCTTCTAGTCTACCATGACACATGATCGCTTTGGATGTAGGTGACCGGGAGAGGCAGCAAGGTTGTGAAGTGGGATGATGGCTCCGGGCACTGCTGATGAAAACTATGCAAGAGCTGAAACTGTTACGAGAAAACTAGATGCGTATGACTAGGAGGTCATACATTTTTGTACCTTGAGAGTTTGATGCAAGAGCATCAACCCATCCTCTAAAAAAATTAGCAAGAATGACTTCTAGAATGTGAAAATGAGTAAAACACTTCAAAAGGCAAGGGATTTGTTAAAAAACTTGAAAAATCAGATCCATGAGGGACCTTAGGAGCTTTGTGAAAAAAATCATGTTGAGAGCTTTGTGGAGAAGATCATGTTGAGAGTTTTATGGAGAAGATCATGGATTTTGAAATGATCCACAATGTTGTAATTTCCTCTATAAATTGTGGCCTTTGGGCATTGAAAAGAGAAGACCATTAGAATGAAGATCTAGTGAGTCAAGGCACCAATAGATGCTATCTAATAGTTTAGTGGGTTTAATTAATGAAATTTGATTTCTACTTTATGTAGTTCTATGTGTGTGCATTGTGATTTAATGCATTAATGGCTTGATGCATAAATTGGTTGACTCTGTTTGATGAATTAATGTTACATATAGACCACACGGTTTTTCAATTTGCAGTTTAAGTGAGGATGAGTTGAGTATGTGGGCTCATAATCCATAGGTCCTAGGGTCGATACCATAAGAAAACTTGAAATGATAGACCCCTGTAAATCATTTTCATCGAGGAGAAGCTCAATTGGTTAATCTAAGAAATGTGAAATTGTTGAAACTCAAAAGACCTAGGTTCAAATCCCCCCTATAGTGAAGCTCAATTGGTTAATCCGAGAAATGTGAAATTGTTGAAACTCAAAAGACCTAGGTTCAAATCCTCGTGTTGTGTTGTGACCTTCACTACGGTGAAGAGGACATATCGTAACCCTCAGAAGTTTACTAGTAAATACGTGTGAGACAAACAAAAAGCCTATTCATTTAAAACTTTTTACTACTCTTCATATATTAGTCTGTGAAATAACAATTTTGATTTTAATCTAATAACACATTAGTTTAACTAACAAACAAAACCTAACACATTAGTTTAACTAACAAACAAAACCCTTTTGTATTGCTTTTTATTTCCTTTAAAATACTCACCCATATGATGGCTAAGAAAACAATCACCATCTTTTCAAAACGAAGAACGACTCCTCATGGGTGTCAAGAGTTTTCTTACTATTGAGCAAAACCGTTGTTTTGATTAAGAAAAAAACTTGACAAAAACAAAACTTTAGAACTAACATTCAAATACTTGGATCTAATTATTTACCATTGAGCAAAACCATTGTTTTGCTTAAGAAAAAACTTGAGAAAAAAAAAAACATTATATCTAACTTTCAAATCTTTGGATCTAGTTATCTACTCTCCATTTTGCGAAGATTTTTAAACTTCACTCCAATACCACCATGATAAACAAAGTCTTAAACCTCACTCCGATAAAATGTTAAACAGAGAAACAATAATAGGAATGAAGCCAGATAAAAACAAATAAGGCATTGCACACCCTTATGATAATTCAATTAGATTGTACGATAAATCATCCATTTTTAACAATATCCAAAATTAAGTGCATTTAAAAATATAAAATAACTTGCAATTAACAATTCTACTACCAATTATAAACACCGGGTCCATCCTAACCATTAAAGTAAGCCACTGTACAACTCTTCATTGCCCAGATCTTCGGCGAATGTAAAACTATTCATGGGCTCTATATTTCTTGGAAAAGAACACATTCCTTCAAACTCATTCGTTTCTGTGGCTAACGTAACCGGTGCCATGTAGAGCTCTTTTAATCCAAAATCTGTACTTAATGAACAGTACGATGGAGCCGAAAGCAGATTATAGTCTGGAGATGATACCTCCTTCACAAACATTAAACTCTGGGCTAAAGTAGGTGCTAAATTCTCGGAATTCTGGTCCGATAAGGGAGAGTTTGTCACATCCGCCATCGCTAGGGCAACGCGCCCTGAATCATCGTCTGCAATCGAATTTTCCACAGGGAGATCGCACCACGCAGGCTGCGAGGAGTTAGTAGTTTCTTGAAGATTACCCAATTTGAAGGAACCTTCATCCGAACTATGATTACTCCCATGACCCTTCCAGACGTTTGGTCTTACGATTTTCACCGGTTTGGGTTTGAACATATGATTTTGTACAGACGGAAAAGTTGACTCTCTTTTGAGAACCTGCGTATTGCGTTTAGATACACTCATTTGCACCTTCTTGCTGAGATGAGTGTTCCAGTGGTTCTTGATTTTGTTGTCTGTTCGCCCAGGCAGTCTCTTGGCTATCAGGGACCACCTGCATGCATATTTTTAGAGTATACAATTCAAGTATCTCATGAACAAATTTGAAATATTGATTTCACTTCTGATTATCCGATTCTTAGATATTTTCAAAGTTTCAGACATAAAATAGTCTCAAAATCTACCATCCACATAATTTCTACAAACCCAGATCAGATCAGACTTAAAAAACAATAAATTTTACAAATGAAAAGATATATCCTCCTACCTATTACCAAGAAGGCGATGCATTCGAATAATAAGCTCCTCCTCATCGGTGGAAATATTTCCGTGGTCAATATCTGGACGAAGATAGTTCAGCCAACGTAATCTACAACTTTTTGCAGACCGCTTAAGACCTGCAAAGCAAAATTTATTATCCCCTTATTCAGCGTCTTAATACACATTACCTCTGCAATATTATATTTACCATTAGAGATTTTCTACCATTAGAGATTCTCTGAGACTCGCCTGCTTTTTGGGGAAGATTTGTCCATGCACCATCCCCATGAATTCCAATGTAGTGGGACAGAATCATATCCTCCTCTGCAGTCCAAGCCCCACGCTTGAGCCCTTCTACTGAGCTGCTGCAAGGAGATCCACCCATTTTGGATAATTCTTCTTCCCGAACTCCGGTGGTTGATCTCCCTTTGGTCGGACAAGACGCAATAAATCGCATCCACCCTTTTCTTTCACGGTGCCATTTGTGATAAAACCTTTAAAAAAACCCTAACCGGTTCAGTATTAAAAGTTATTTAACCATATTCTATTTAAAATATGACAAAATCATCATAGCAGTTCAGCAACACATTAAATTTACATCAGATGTAACTCAGACTAGACTCAAAATTTGACTGGATTCAACCCCACCTTTAACCTGAAAATGGGGTCGGTCAGGTACTAGAGTAACCTTATTCCCTTCATGTCTATTAACTCTGCTGATTTAACATGTGCTTCACGATGGTACCGTTTACTAAACTGCAATGCTTTGACAGAATAAATAAAGGCACTGTCTGACCGTTTCTGCTGCTGATAGTACAAAAATGACGACGATACAATCAGGGTTCACGGTCACCATGTTCAGACCGCTGGATCACTGCACACGTGGTTCCTGCACATTTGATTTCACAGAATTCATGGGAGGATAGCCTTAAATGTCATTGCAATGTGCAATGCACGACCCATATAAAAGAATAACAATTATGTTTTTTCGTACGGTAACAATTATGTTTTTTCGTAAATCTAATTGGAGTAAAAATTGTTAAAATTCATAATTTGAAGTGTTTTAAAAAGTTTGGATTGTGTTGAATTTATTTTTATTATCAAAAACATAATTCAAACATTGTGTTTATAAGATGTTTTAATTTTTTGAAAAACATGATTTAAAAACCGTTTCAAATTTTGTACCCTGATTCTTTCCGTCAATTCCTCAGCCTCTGTAGACTAGACGACGGTGAACTCCGTGGCGCTTCGGTGTCTGATAGCCAGGTAAACTCAGTGTCCTGTAACAGTCTTTGAGTACATTATTGCGCGACCAATGCCAAAGGTCTTTACTGGCTGGACTAACTGAAGTAAATTCAGTGGGTTGAGCAGGTAGACAATTGATTGAAAATGAGATCTGTTTGCAATCAAATTAATCATTCGGTGGATTAGTTGAAGTAAATTCGGTGTGTTGAGTGGGTTGAAAACTGATGGAAACTGAGATCTGTTTGCAATCAAATTAGTTAGTGTAAAAGATATGTAATGACTGCATTAATTGATTTAGCCTATTGGGGTTTGTATTTTGATATAAGATAAGATATGTACCAGCTGGATTGAATGAAGCAAACTGAGTGGGGTGTTAGTTTGAAAATTGAATGTAAATGAAATTTGAGATTTGCTTGCTAATTGGTTTTTTCAAAAGTAGTTTTATAAATTTATTTTTTAATTTAAAAAGGTTTATAAAAGAAAAAATATCAAAATTATTTATTTTATTGTTATAAGTAGGTAAAATTATTTTACTTACTTGTCATAAAAATCTAGAATAATAAAATTACTAATTTTTGGTGCGATCATGATTGTGAAATTGCTAGAAAATAATTGGAATGTTTCTCACTAAATCTTTAAAGTGGATACTACTTTTAAAATTACACTAATAAATATCGTTGATATGCATCATTGATATTTGCTTATAAAATTGGAAAATGTCACTAATCCACATATGCCAACGACATTTACTAATGAGATTATGCTTGATCCAGGTGGATATTGGTGGCCACCCGCCAATTCCACTTGGACCCCATCATTGTTTCTTTCAGTTTCCTTATTTGTAGCACAATTTACTATTTTTGGCAGTTTTTTGGGTCCTGAACTTCTAAAGCCGTTTTGAGGCCCTAAATGACGTTTTTTGGAAAAACTGAGAGCAACATGGGTCCATCGAATGATGATTCTCTTCTCAAAGTTGTTGTCCTCGGATAAATATTTCTGACAAGGTATTGTGCGCAGCAAACAAAGATCGTATGTCAAAGTTATGACCTCAAGAAGTTGATGTACCAATTTACCTAAAACAGGGCCCATAGTTTGGCGCTTCATCTCCTAGAGTTAGGGTTTTTGATGTTTAGGGTTTTCCATTGTTTCTCAACAATAAATAGGTCTTCGAGCCTCAATGTAAGACAGTTCAGAGGCATGTAGCCACCACATCTCTTCTCAGAGATAAGCTACCATCGCCCTGACTCGTTTATTTCCATTTCTATTTGTAAGCATATTTCAGTATTTTACATTAATAAAATGAAGTAGTAGTTATGTTGCATCTCTGTATTTATGGTTATTTATGTACTTTATTGCGTTCCTATTTAAATATGGATCAGTGGTATGAGAGGGGTCTACTCTTTCTCTGTTTCTCTTTGCATGTCCCCAACGAGGTCGGGATATAAGGAGTTAGGGCTTGAACTAGTCGAACCTTTGCAAGACCAACCTCGCAAATCCCGACGGCCTCCCATGGTGGATGAAAAAAGTGATGAGGGGGAAGGAGATCCTATCAAAATCTTGCTCGAAGAGGCCCTCAAGCGACAAAGGAACGCGATGATGAACAACTTTTCCCAAATCCTTCAGTGGCTACCCAGGGGCGACACATCTACTTCCAACAGCTACTCTGGAAGCGCCACACCCTTTAAGGTACAATTTAACTTTGACATTCCCATATTTGAGGGTCAAATAGATGCAGACATTGTAGATAAATGGTTAAATCTGCTAGAAGGGTATTTTTCTGTTCATGATTTTTCCGGTCGGGAAAAGATTACTTTCGCTCTTCTCAAAGCCTCCCCCCACGTCAAGGACTGGTGGGAAACCTACTACGAGTAGAAGGATGAAAGTACGGCCTCATTTTTTTTCAGCCGCACCGACTTGGAATTCATTCCAGAATGCCATGAAGGAGTAGTACTACCCTGCCAAAAGCTATGAGGATAAATACATAAAGTGGACCACATTGCAGTAGGGAAGGGACCAAGATGTGTCAGAGTTTACCAATATTTTTCATACCCTTCACACAAAGTTGGGTATCAAGGATTTTGAGCTACATTTGGTACTCAAATATTGCGGCTACCTGCACAGGTACATCCAGGATGAGATGGAGTTCCTGGACATCGCCTCGCTCGGCACGGCATACCGATACGCTGTCAAGATTGAGCAAAAATTTAAACAGAAGAAGCGAGACTTTGTTTCTGCAAATCCGAAGCAAGGGAAAGGCGCCCCCAAACCACTGAACAAAGGACAAAGCCAAGACGGGGTGGCCTACGACAACGCGCCAAATCCACAAGCAAAGAACAACATCGTGAAGCCGAAGAAGGACACGGAAAAGTGGTGTGAGTTCCATAAGAGCTCCACTCACAACACAAGTGGGTGTCGGGCCAAGCAGTCACTAGTGGCCGACCTAAAGTCTTCAGAATCAGATGCATGTTCAAACTCTGAGTCAGAACCCAATAAGGGGAATGACAAAGGGAAGAAAATTATCAATGCAGAGCCCAACGCCACCATTTCCATCACGAAGATCCATAAGGAGGAACCTGAAGATCCAAAGGAGGAGGAGCGCCTCTTCCACTCCCAGATGTGGGTGAAGGACTCCCCACTACAGTTCATTGTCTACAGCGGGAGCCAAAAGAACCTCATTTCGGGAGATGTTGTGAAGCTGTTGGGCTTACAGACCACAACACATCCACAACCATACACCATCGGGTGGCTTCACCAAGGACGGGATCTTCGCGTGAGCTAGCAGTGTTGCCTTCCATACAACATTAAGCCCTTCAAGGATGAGGTATTGTGTGACGTTTCTCCCCTTGATGTTTGTGATGTGTTATTAGGCTAACCATACTTATGGAAGTGACATTCTGTATATGAGTCAGGGCCTCGTGTTGTTACTGTTACTTTTGGAAATAATTTGTACAGGATATCGGAGGTAGCACCTCCTACTGCCATCTCTTTGGTTATTGCAAAACAATGCAGTAAGCTCATTTCCAAAACTAGGAAATTTGTTTTCCTAATGATATGCCCTCAAGGAAAGAAGAAGACAGTGGCCACGACCTCTAGACATGGCCCCTCCGCACGACTACTACATATGGACAAGGCCGTGGAGGAGTACAAGGACATCTTCACCTCGCCTGCAAGGGTTCCTCTACACTGTCAGGTCAAGCACTCCATCGATCTGACCCCAGGTGCATCGCTACCCAATGGACCAATCTATCGGCGCTCCCTTCTGGAGAATGATGAAATCAAGAGGCAGATTTAGGAGCTACTGCAGAAAGGTCACATTCGACCGAGTTCATCACCTTGTGGGAGCCCGATCGTGTTGGTATAGAAGAAGGATGAGACTTGGATACTCTGTATTGACTATCAAGTGCTGAAGAAGATCATTGTCCGGAATAGGTACCCAATCCCACAAATTGATGATCTTTCGGACCAATTGAAAGGGGCAAAATATTTCAGCAAGATTGATTTGAAGTTAGGATATCACTAGGTACCAATCAAACCCTCCGATGTGTGGAAGACTGCCTTCAAAGCCAATGAGGGCCTTTTTGAATGGTTGGTTATGCATTTCGGGTTGACAAATGCTTCTGCAACCTTCATGAGGCTAATGGATGACATCTTGTGGCCATTCACCAACTCATTTGTAGTGGTATACTTGGATGACATCCTGATATTCAGCCAGAGTTGGGAAGAGCACCTCCACCACATCCGAAATGTTCTCCAAACACTGCGGCAACACAAGTTATGTACCAATTTGGAGAATGCACTTTTGGCATGACCCAAGTCATTTGAGATTGGCCATCTCCAACCACTCTGACAAAGCTCTGCAGCTTTATGGGTCTTGCCAAATTCTACCGCAGGTTCGTGTTGGGATTTTCTCATATCACTTGGCCCTTGATTCAAGTCACCAAGGGAGGAGCGAAAGAAAAATTATTTTGGTTTGAATCTCAATAGAAGGCATTCACAGATTTGAAACATCGTCTCTGCTCGGCACCAATGCTCGCATTACCAGACTTGCAACAGCCATTTGAGATCGATACAGATGCCTCTAACTATGCTGTTGGGGCAGTCCTTACTCAACACGGGCATCCAATGGCATATCACAGTGAGACACTTTCAGACACAGTCCAGAAGTGTCCCACTTATGACAAAGAGATGCATTCCATTGTGCAGGCCTGCCGACAATGGAAGCATTACATTTGGGGAAGGAAACAATCATCCACACAGACCACCGACCCCTGGAGTTCATACAGACGTAAGGGAAGTTGCAAAATGATCGCTATTAGAAGTGGTCCACATACCTGCAACAATTCCATTTGAATATTAAGTATAAGAAGGGCAACACCAATAATGTTGCAGATTTCCTCAGTCGACCACCAATCATGGCGTTAACCACCATGCTTAACTCTTGTGGGCACGAGATTTCTAATTGGCCACTTCTCTACAAAAGCGACCCAAAATTCAGCTTCACATACTAGACACTCTTGGAGGGTCAGCATGTTCCAGATTTTCACCTCAAGGATGCCCTGTTATGCCACCTAGGTCAATTTTGTGTTCCTTCAAATGAGCGTGACAATATGATTTGGGAAGCACACTATAGTCGGGCTATTGGGCATTTCGGGGTGGAGAAAATGGTGGCAGTACTACAAAAGTATTTCTATTGGCTGAATCTTCGACAGGATGTCGGGAAGTACATCATAATCCTACACTGCTTGCACCATTGCCAAACCAACCATCAAGAAGCAAGGCCTCTATACTCTGTTACCTACTCCTAGTCGACCTTGGGAATCCATCACCATGGATTACATGTCGGACCTTCCTTCTACTAAGCATGGAAACGACTGTTTTTTTATGGTCGTCGATAGTTTCTCAAAGATGGCCATTATGGCAGCCTGCAAGAAGAATATCACAGCAGAAGCCACTGCTAAACTCTTCTTTGAATGAGTGTGGGTATACTTTGGGATCCCACAATCTATCATCTCAGATCGAGACAACATGTTCCTCAATACATTTTGGTCCAATCTCTTGTTGATGCTGGACACCAAACTCACTAAGTCCACAACCTTCCATCCCCAAACTGATGGCGAGAAGGAGGTTGTCAACAAGATGATCGTACACATTTTGCACATGTACAACTCAAAGCATCCACACACATGGGATGAGAGCCTCCCGTATGTCCAGCACAACTATAATCAGGCTCTCCACAACTCAACTGGCCACAACCCTTTTTAGGTGGGCTTGGGATTCCAGCCACTATGTCCCATTGATGTGGCCATGCCATTTGCAGCTACTCAGGCAGATTCAGCTCATGTCCAGTCTGAAATAGATAAGGAAAACAGCTTCATTGAGCACATCCAACATATCCGCCAGCAGGTCCACGACATTCTGGAGAAATCAAATGCCAAGTATAAGCAGCGACATAATCAACATCGAGTGCCACACAAGTTTCAGGTGGGCGACAAATTCTGGTTGCATTTGCAAACGAAACGCCTTACCGAAGCCTATTGGAAACTCAGACCACTCTGATATGGTCCCTACACCATTACCAAGGCTGTGGGAGACAATACATTTGAGCTCAACATTTCCCCATTCCTTGGCTTGCACCCATTGTTCAATGTGGACCGCCTTCGGCCATACTTTCCACCATTACTAGACACATCCGACATTGCATAACAACTCACACCAACATAGTTAAATCCAGATTGCATGGAACAAGTTGCAACTGATCGGATCATGGACACGCAGATCAAGCACACTCGCCAGCAAAATATCCAACTATATTGAGCAGTCAAAGTAGGCCAACTCCTTCACGAGGGCAAGTGCCTCACCAGGGACCAAGTTCAACAGACGTTTCCTCATCTCATGGAGGAACTCGACGCAATGGGGACCATTGCTTCCTAAAGGGGGAGGAATGATCCAGGTGGATATTGGTGGCAACCCACCAATTCCACTTGGACCCCCACCACTGTTTTTTTTCAGTTTTTCAGTTTCCTTATTTGTAGCACAATTTACTATTTTTGGCAGTTTTTTGGGTCCTGAACTTCCGGAGCCGTTTTGAGGCCCTAAATGATGTTTGTTTAGAAAAATGGGAGCAACATGGGCCCATGGACCAACATTATTTTTCTCAAAGTTGTAGTCCTCGGATAGATCTTTCTAACGAGGTATTGTGTGTGTCAAACAGAGATCGTATGCCAAAGTTATGACCCCAAGAAGTTGATGTACCAATTTACCCAAAACGTGGCCCATAGTTTGGCGCTTCATCTCCTAGGGTTAGGTTTTTGGATGTTTAGGGTTTTCCATTGTTTCTCAACAATAAATAAGACTTCAAGCCTCATTGTAAGACAATTCAGAGGCATGTAGCGGCCACATCTCTTCTCAGAGATAAGCTACCATCGCCATAGCTGGTTTATTTCCATTTATACTTGTAAGCATATTTCAATATTTTACATTAATGAAATGAAGTATTAGTTCTATTGCGTCTCTGTATTTATGTTTATTTCTGTACTTTATTGCATTCCTATTTAAATCCAGATCAATGCTAGTTGGCGACCAACCTGTGTGGGGCAGATTCATTGACTACGGTTGACCATGATTGAAGAGGGTTGATGAGTTCGATCATGATTGACGGAGGTTGATCGAGGTTGATAATGGTTGAATCAAGTTGGCCATGGTGAACCATTAATGTAACAATGTATTCATGTTACATCAATCTAACAATGTTATATCAATGTTGACCATGATTACATTGTTACATTAATGGTGACCATGGTTGACTGTTGTCGATCATGGTTGACAATGGATGATGTTACATTAATGTTAATGTTAAAACTACATTAATATTATGGTCATGAGGAACAACTAGGTTGGTGATTACCGTATTATGTAAACTATGAAATCAATATTCATATCCCCCATGAGTGAAACCAACAAAAAAAATGTTACAATTTTTTTTGCATTTATGGTTGATGTTGAGTGATGAGGTTGACCATGGTGAATGAGGGTGACAATGGTTGAAGAAGGTCAACCATTATTGGTCAAGGAAAATTATGGTTTACCTCAGTTGACCATGATTAAAAATGCGTACCATGGTTGACCAAAGCTTAAGAGGGAAGATTATGGTTGAACTTGGTTTACCATGGTTAAGCATTGTTAAATCTTTATACTAGTGTAACATTAATGTTGACCATGGTTGATGTTACACTAATGTTAATGCTAAAATTACATTAATGTTACAAAAATGGTTACATTAATGGTTGAAGTGGGTTGACCATGGTTGAAGAGGGTCAATAATGTTGGTCAAGGTAGACCATGGATAACCTTAATTAAACATGATTGACAATGATTACCATGCTTGACCAGGGATTAAGAAGAAGATTATGGTTGACAATGTTTGGTTACGATTATTGTGTCTTACCAATGATATAGAGGATAGATAATGGTTGACCTTCATTTATTATGGTTACGTATGGTTGACCCTAGTTTACCATGGTTGAAATTTGTTGACCATTACTAAGCATGGTTAACCATGATTACCATGGTTTAGCCATGGTGACCAAAGTTCAATATGCTTCACCATCTTTGACTATTACGATCATGGTTGACCATAGTTCGGCATGTTGGCTATGGTGTACCATGGGTTAACCATGTTCACCATGGTAGACCTTGGTTGTCCATGTCTTGTATGGTTAAATATGGTTTATATGATTGACCATGAATGTGCATGTTTGGCCATGTTTCCCCGCAGTTGACCATGGTTGGACTATGTTTATCACATTTTGATGTTGGGCTATGTTCAACTCATTGCAATGTTAGACAATGTTTGTCACATTGTGATGTTGGATAAATTTTGCACCACTATGATATCACGACATGTTTGTCATAATGTTACTTAGGTTTGTTTATCATGTTAGTTCATTTCTACCAATGTGACACTATTTTTTTTTTATCACAATGTCCAAGCCTTTGTTTTCATAATAGTTTTACACAACCACATTATGTTGTTAGTTTTGTAATGTCATATTGAAACAATGTTTTTCCCATTATGATGTTGGATAAATTGTAGAAATGTCACATTATTGGATAAATTGTTTGTTATTTTTGTAATATCACATTGTAATAATATTTGTCGCAATGTGACTTTCAATATGCTCCAATGTAATATGAGGTTGTTACAATGTTTGTCACATTGTGATGTTGGATATATTGCAATGTGATATCACATTACAGTAGTGATTGTCACATTATGATATTAGATATACTGCAATGTAATATCACATTGAAACAATGTTTATCACATTATGACATTCGATATATAGCAATGTAATATCACATTCCAACAATGTTCATCACATGTTTGGACATTCGATAAATTACAACATAATGACACATTGTTTTAATGTTTGTCACATTGTGACATCAGGTTATGTTTTCCATATTTCAACATTTGATAGATTTCAATAACATTTTGGTGTCGGAACATGTTTCTTTATTACAATGTGACATTGGTTTGTTTCTCATATTAGTTCATTTTTCATAATGTGATGCTAGTTTCTTTTATCATAATGTCCAAACAATTGCTTTCGTAGTGGTTTCCCATAATTATTTTTACACAATCACATCATGTTGTTCTGTAATTTCACATTGCGACAATGTTTGACCCATTGTGACAATGCCACATTGTTGAATAAATTGTTTGTTAGTTTTCTAATGTGACATTGCGACATTGGATAAATTGCAACGTAAATTTTTCACATTGTGACATTGGATAAGTTTTTGTACCATTCTAACTTCTCAACATATCTATTACAATGTGGCACTGGTCTTGTTATCATGTTAGTTCATTTATCATAGTGTGACACCAATTTTCTTCTTCACGATTTTTTTACACAACCACATTATGTTGTTAATTTTGTCATGTCACATAGCGACAAAGATATTTGTTCAACGAAATGCGACATGTAAATTCTTTTTCCATTCCATGTTCATGTTATTTTATTTGCACAAGCACATTGTGATGACCTATAATGTTCATCAAAGAGAAACATCTATTACTTTTTTATGACAATTGTGATGTTGGTTTGTTTGTCACTACATTAGGATGATGTTTTTCATTACATTGTTTGAGCATTTATTTCATAGTATTTTGACACCATTTTTGTTGCACAATTGCATTGAGATATTAGTTTTTTATAATGACATTTTGATGATGGATTTTGTTTATCAAACTACAAGACCCATTTTTGTTGCTTGTGACAATGAGACAAATAATTGTCTTTTAAAATTAAAAAAAAATAAATAAAATTTTGAACAAAACCTTAAAACAATAAATATCACAAAAATACCTATTCATATTATTGATTAGAATATTATGTTTTTACTTCTATATAATAACATTATACTAATTTAAAAAACATATTATTATTATAAAATTAAAATATATATATGTATCCCCAAATCGAACCATTATATGCCATGCTCACCATTAAATAAAATTTACAATAAATCATAAATTATTTTAAAATAATTACTTTTAAAAATATACGGGGTCCATCCCAATCATTAAAGTGAGGAGATGATAGCTCCTTCACAAACATTAAACTCTGGGCTAAAACATGTGCTAAATTCTCAGACTGAGATTTCTGGTCCGCTAAGGTAGAGTTTTTAACCTCTCTTCCAGAAATATTAACATCCGCCATTCGCTAGAGAAACGATTTTCCACAAGTCTCTCGCACCATGAAGGCTCGGAGGAATTAGTATCTTCAACATTACCCAAATGCCTGGAGCAACTAGTAGTTTATTCAACATTACACAATCTGAAGGAAGCAGGGTTGCAGGAATTAGTAGCTTCTTCAACATTACGCAATTCCAGGGAACTATGATTTCTGCCATAACCGTTACAGCCGTTTGTTTTTACGAGGGTCGAATACATTTGGATTTGATATGCATGTTTGTTGCTGATTTGATTTGAGCAATTTCGGCTAGCGTTAATAATAATTGGTGATTCATTTCCAGGTGCTTAAACATAAGATTTGAAAGTCACAGGTTTCAAGTTTTTTTTAGGTCGGTTTTAATAGTTCCTCAAATGTAGTAATTCCTGGTTTTGTTTTTAAGTTTGGCAAGTTTTATTTCGCAAACATTATCTTTTTTTGCTGAAGCAAGAGACTATCTTTCTATTTCATTAAAGCAAAAATAATGTTACAAGATATACAAAAACCGTCCATCTTCATGGGCTCAGGAGAAACAAAGGGCATCCCACCATAAACATGGCTCCCCCTACAACAGTCATTATCAAACTCTCACATTACATTAAACATAGGGCTCAAAAGTTCTCCATCCCCGTGGAAAACTTCGGTACCTTCCACCTCTGCTGCCCGGAGAATCCACAACTATCACCACCGACCATACTTCTCGCGCCATCCACCGGCTGTGGGAAAAAGTGTCCCAATGAGACTCGTGAAGGAAAAGACCTGGCCCCACCAAAACAGCGCTGTCGTTTCTAACCGTAGTCCGGACGACTAGATCCGACGGCCACGAGCAATCTCGGGCCGCCAAGCTGACCTGAAGTTAGTGAGCGATGGGGGGCGGTATTGCATAACACCCCACCGCCACGTGTAAGAAGCCTTATGGGATCACTTCCAAAAAACCAATACCATTTACCACTCAGGACTGTAGCGATAATCTCGAAACTGCTGAGAACCCTGTTTTCCGATAAGAAAGTTGTTTGAAGGGATATTGTCGTCGCCAGAAATCCCTCCAATCTAGACCGATGAACTGCTCAATTAATCCCGGTCGTCGAATTGCCTAGTTTGATTCGACAACTGAGGATTATTCCGCAACTCCTAAAACCACTGAACATTATCGCTTCTTGCCTGCTAAATTGATAACTTGCACAATCAACCCCTGCCGTAGAATCACATAGCGTGATCTGGCGACTGAGGATCATTTCGCCCTGACTAAGTTCACTGAACATTAGTGTGTGATGAGGGCGGTATTTTAGCCAACCCCACCACCACGTGTTTCCCTCTGTATGGAATCGCTCCAAATTCGGCCAAACCATTTCCTGCTTGTGAGGGTTGCGATCGTCAGAAAATCTCTCTCGGCCCAGTAAACTGAACTCGGACAGAAAACCTCTGGTATTGTTATCGCCGAGAGTACCCGGGATTCTACCTACTGTTTTGTTTTCTCTGCCTGTAATCTGAAAGGACGAAACCTTCGCCAGCCGATCTTTCTTAGACGAACCAGGGCCCCCCGAAAGATTAACCACTGGAATCTCCAAAACAATGCTAACTTGATATAAAATGGTCGACAAGGCACTGTTACCCCCTGAAGACCTGAAAGTATAACAAATAAGAAACATAGAACACAAGAATCAACTGGATTCCATCTCCATGGCCTTACTCCGAAACACAAGCCTGTCTTCATCTGCGTGATCATAACATTTCACTTTTAACCTACTCTGAGGCATATCTTGCTAGAAAAAAGCAACCCTGTTCTCTGTGCTGATCACTCCTTGATTGGCAAGAAGATCAACCACTTTATTTGCCGATCTTCTTACATGTTTAAAGCTAACACTCCGAAGGCTCTGGAGGTGCTGCTGAATCTGTTGAAAGCCCTGGATTAGATGCCAGTTCCTCGAGACTTTTTCCAGTCTTGATCCCTAGCTGATCCTCTTCACTGAATCAATGATTAACTCTGAATCAGCTTAAACAATCACATTTTGCCGATTATCCTGTTTCAGGAAATCTAAGCACTGCTCCATAGCCATCAATTCCACCATGTTGTTCGTTGCTCTTCCTAAATGGCAGTGGAAGATGAAAATAACTTCACCATACTCATCCCTTAACACTCCTCCGTAACCCACAGAGCCCGGGTTGCCCTTTGAAGCCCCATCAATGTTGAATTTCAAAAAATCACTTGGGGGGAGGATGCCAAAAGTCAAGCTCAGAAACTAGGGAGAAAGCTTTCCTGTCCCATCCCTGAGGAATAAGACCCTACAGACCTAGATCACTGAGAGTTTTCAAATCCGCAGCAGAAGGAGGGTTCTTGGGGAGATTTCACACAATAGTGCCAACCGTTTCCTTGATTTGTTTTAAGATCTGCTCAAAAAGGCTTTGGGATGACCTCTTTTCATTCTTGAAGATTCTGTTGTTCCTTTCTTTCTAGACATTCCAAATAATGAAACTCGGCATGATGGCCCATGCTGAGCTAAGAATCTCATTGTCTGAAAAGGTTCTTCTCCATATGTTTAGGGTATTGATGATGCTCCCTTTGTCCCTGTCAGACTATTGAAAAATGGTGGCAAACGAATCCCATAAATTGGAGGTGAATATGCAATTATTGAGAAGGTGCTCCATAGTTTCCTCTTAGGATTCACAAAGATGACATTTGGAAGGCCCCAAGACACCCCTCTTCCTGATATTCTCCCAGGTCAGGATTTTCTAATGCTAGACTAGCCACATGAAGAGTTTAATCTTCATCCATCCTTGATGTTTCCATAGGTCTTGCCAAGTCTTGTCTGGAGCTTGAGACATGAGGTCAAGGAGAATGAGTTTTGCTTCTTTGAGATTAAAGGCACCCTCACTTTTGTTACCCCATCTTAGCTAGTCATGCTCCCCTGATTTCAAAATCTTCCTTTGCTTTAACATATTATTTAGAGTCTTTGCTTTAGCCTTCAGGGGGTTTTCATTCCTGAACTCAAAGTTCCTCCAGGTTCTCCATTTTCCACTACTGTCGGTTTGGATCCAAAAGTCTTTTACTTTAGATAACCCTTTAATATCTGTATCCTCCTTGAGATCCCTCAAGTCTTCCTTCAACAAAATAGGTTCTTGTTGCCATCTGTCCTCCCAGAATAAAGCAAGGTTTCTGTCTCTGATTTCCCAGAAGCTGTTTCCTTGGACTAAGCCCCTATTGTCCCAGGCATTTTTCCAGATGTAAGAGCCCTTGTTGACTCCTGAAATTCTTATTAGATCTTTATTTTGCGACGTGTGTGCATATTTTTCTTTCCATATCCTTACCCATTGTGCCTCAGGATCTTTAGCCCATCTCCACCATAATTTAGCTCCTAAAGCCTTGCTTTGAATCTCAGGATCATCCAGACCAAGTCCTCCATAGCTTTTGGGTTTGCATATTTTTTCCCATGCTACTAGGGCCCATTTCTTTCTTTCTTCCCCCTTGCCCCAACGAAAGTCTCTTTGCACATTTCTAAATTGCTGCAGAACACCTTTGGGGTCTCTTTACACGTTTCTAAATCGCTGCAGAACACCTTTGGGGGCTGGGAGAGCTGATAACATGAAGACTGGAATTGATTGAAGGATTGCCTTGGTTAACACCAACCTTCCTGCCAAATTTAAAGATCTGAAAGTCCATTTCCTAATATTATCTTGCAGTTTGCTTATCACTGGCTCCCAGATGCTCTTGTGTAAAGGCTTGGTCGTTAGAGGGACTCCTAAATATTTTGAAGGGAGGATCTCCCTTTGAAAGCCCAAAATTCTTGAAATATTTTTCTGAATAGCAATGTGAGTATTGAAGAAAAAAATCTTAGATTTGGAGAGATTAACTTCCATACCTGAAGCCATGGCGAAGTCTCTCAGGATTTGCTTATAAGCTAGAGCTTCTTTGACCGTGGGGATGCCTTGCAGCATGGTATCGTCCACAAATTGTTGATGTGTTAAAGCTTGACCATCTTCAGTAAGTTGGAGACCTTTGAATTTACCAACTTCTTTAGCATGCCTGATAGATCTACCCAACCCTTCCATCATAAGAATGAAGAGAAAGGGAGACAGTGGATCTCCCTGTTTGAGGCCTCTTGAAGGAATGAAAGTCTCTAAAGGAGAACCATTAACAAGAATTGAAAAACTAGGGGAAGTTACTAGGGCCATTACCCATCTGATCCAATTGTTATCAAACCCAAAATCTAAGAGAAATTTTCTGATATAGTTCCAGTTCAGCTTATCATAAGCTTTGGCTATGTCCAACTGCATGATCATTCCAGCTTTCCTCTTGCTTGTTAGTGAGTGCACCACCTCATGAGATTGAATTATATTGTCGAGGATTTGCCTGCCTTCCACGTATCCAAATTGTTCCCCTGACACCAGGGTGAGGAGAAGAGGCTTAAGTCTATTGGCCACAACCTTGGATATTATCTTGTAAACAACATTGCATAGGGAAATGGGTCTGAATCTGTCAAGAGTTAGAGCTGAATCTTGTTTAGGGATTAGGGAAATAAAGGTGGTATTTAGCACTTTCAGAATGGTTTTGTCCCTTCTGGAGTCTTCCACAACCTTCAGAACATCTTGTTTAACAATACTCCAGCAAGCTTTGAAGAAATCCACATTGAAACCATCCGGACCTCGTGCCTTACCATTTTGCATTTCTTTTAGGACCTCACTGATCTCATCTTCCGTCACTGGTCTATTAAGGTTGAAATTGTCCTCATTGGAAACTAGCTTTGGAATATGTCTAGATATAACCCTAATAGATTGTTCCCTATCTATACAGGATTCCTGAGCAATACCACGAAAGTGCTGAACCAGTACTGCTGCTATTTCTTCATGAGAATGAAGAAGATTACCATCTTCATCCTTGATAGTAGAAATCTTGTTGTGAGCTATGTTTGCCACAGTGGATCTGTGGAAAAATCTGGTACATTGCACTCTAGATTTTTGCCTCCAGAAAATCTCCTCTTGTTTACAGAAGTTCTCCCATTCTTGTTGATACTTGGTTGCCTACTCATTTTTGACCTTATCAAAACCCTCCCTAATAAGGGTTTGGTTGAGTTCCTGCATTTTTCCTTCAACAAGATTTTTTCCTTCAAAAATGTTACCAAACTCCTTCTTGTTCCACTCCTTGAGCTTGAGTTTGATATGTTTTAGCCTTTTTTGGAGTAGGAAAATGTTTGTGCCTTGAATTTTTAATTCTTCAGCCCACCAGATGGCTATGTTGTTGGCGAAATCTGGGTGGGAAAGCCAGATCTTTCCAAATCTGAAAGGTCTATTCCTGGGGGAGCTAATACCCTGCATTTCCAGTTGCACGGGCCAGTGATCAGAGCCTCCAAAGGGGAGAATTCTTGCCACTATGTCCTTATCCTTGAGCATAAGATCCTCAGAGATGATGAATTTGTCTAATTTGGAAGCCACCTGAGACTCTCCTCCTCTTTTATTGTTCCAAGTATAGGAACCATTACTCATACCAATATCCACTAATTTCATAGTGTCTATGAAAGAAAGGAAAGCACAAGAATCTTTATTTAGAATTCTGATGCCCCCTTTTTTCTCAGACAATGATTTGATCATATTGAAATCCCCCCCAAGATCCAAGGGATACTTGCATGTCTTTCCCTAAGATCCTGCAGGGAGTCTAAAAGCTTGAGTTTGCCATCCAATCTTTGGGGACCATACACATTCGTTACCAGGTAGGCTTCCTTATCTCCCACTGGCTGAATGACCATTGATAGATAATCCTTGGCTGCCTCTGCATCTATAATGTCAATTTTTTGGGGGTTCCAAAGTGTGAGAATGCCACTAGCTGTATTCTCTACTTTGACTTCTAGAAACTCAAATTTATTGAGCCATTTACTGTGAATCTCTTTTATTTTCTGAATGGAACATTTAGTTTCCTGGATGAAGATTACATCCGGTGCTGCTTGTTTCATTCTATTACTGAGTAAATTTTGTTTTCTTTTATTGCCTAGGCCTCTAATATTCCAAGAAGTGAATTTCATTATTAAAGATTTGTAAAGGAGTAACTGGATAGGTCTTTCATCTTACATGAGTTTATCATT
The DNA here is from genome assembly GCA_031772625.1 of Pinus tabuliformis. Taxonomy (NCBI): domain Eukaryota; kingdom Viridiplantae; phylum Streptophyta; class Pinopsida; order Pinales; family Pinaceae; genus Pinus; species Pinus tabuliformis. Next base: position 2,062,306,691 of record CM062818.1, read on the forward strand.
AGCTTTCCACATTCCATCAAAAGCTCATTCTGCTTTTTCCTGCCTCTTTTCTTTCCTGGGTATCTCGGTGCCAAGCCCGGTGTGGTTTTCAAAGCTTTCACTCCTTCACTGCTCTGCCTTTTATGAGTACCTTGCTTTTCCAGTCCTGTGTTCTGAGTTTTCCATAAGAACAGCTGTTGAACTCTATTGAACTCCTCTGGAGGCAATGAATCCACTCCCTCCCTCGTTCCTTGTTTCAAGAATCCTTCTAGATCTAGATTCTCTTTCTCAAGAATCTCCTGTAGTTCGTGATCTTCCAATTCCATCTCACTCTGGGTCATTTCCAGATCCATCTCCAGTTATGTGTTGCTCATCATGTCTTCTTTCTGTTTTTTAATGGTTTGTGTTTGCTCCTCCTTTTTTTCGTTCTCCTCATTCTCTGGAGTGTCTCCCTTGGCCTGATCTGTTTTCGTTATCCCCTCTTCCTCTTCTAGTGCTTGAAACCTGTTTTGACTGGCTTGTTGTCTATCATTTTGATGTGTCTTCGATCCCCTCTTGCTCCCTTTTCCTTTCTGGACCACTTTGTGAAAGCTTTCAGTGTCTTTCATGGTATTGGTTTTACTGTTATTTTCAGTCTTACTAAGTGGGCAATCTCTGAATAGATGCCCATGTTCATGACATTTACGACATCTGAATGGGATGTGCTCATAATCCACGGTTTGTACCCATTCTTCATCAAACACTTCCAATATGACCTCATCTGGCAGAGCTCCAAAAAGATCCATCTCCACACATATTCTTGCAAAGGATGTGTATTTTCCTCTTTTGGTGGCCTCAGAAGCTTTGACAAAACGTCCTAACTTATTTCCTATGGCAGAAAGGGATTCCAGTTGCCAGTAATCTAAAGGTAGAGAGTAGAGTCTTACCCAGACCGAGACTGAGGTAAAATTTTCACGTTCTGGAACAAAATTCATGATCCAAGGTCTCATATACAGGCCTGCTGCTGCCTAAAAGTAGGGCCCTCCTTCAAATACTCTGTCCTTATCTTCAATGTTTGCAAAACTTACCGTAAAGAATCCCTTTGACCCAAGATGTAGTTTTATGCTTCCTTTTGGTTTCCAATGGTATTTAATCCAAGATTGTAAAGCTTTTTCAGTGGGCCATAAACCAATGAACTTACAAATGATTGCATAAGTCTGCATGTCGTCCCTATGCGCTTGCAGAGCAAGATCATTTAAAACTACTCTCGGAGTGATAGTAGTCTTGGGTTTGCATGGGCCCCTTTGATTTTTATCTTTTGTGCCCTGTTCCTTGTCCACTTCCTTGCTTTCTTTATTGTTGTTATTCTCTTTGGATTCAGAGCCCTCCTGCTCCCTTTCTCTGTTTCTTTGCTTTTCAGCTAAAGGATCTATATCCTCTTCTACTGGTTTTTTTCCTCTGCTGGCTACTACCTGCTTGTAGGAGGGGGTGGAGCTCCCTCCTTTACGGCCTTCCATGGAGAACGAACTCTGCTAACCTGTAACCCTAGCTTCAGAATCACCCTCCGCCAACGATTCCCCTTCTCTCTGGTCAGCTCTATTTCGCAAACATTATCATATTATGAATTATGAATCAAATAATATACATCATAAATTTGTTGTTATTTTTATATTATTGCATTAATATGTCATAATAATTTTAAGTTTTGCAAATTTTATAGTGCAAACATTATCATATTATATAAATTATGAATCAAATAATATACCTCATAAATTTGTTATTTTTATATTCATTGCATTAATACATCATGGTAATTTTAGTGAATGTTAACAAAGCTTATCGCCAAATAAGTTTTCTCAAAGTTCATTTTCATTTTCTACAAATTTTATTTTTCAAATATTATTATATTATGAATCAAAAAAACAAAAAAAATCTATTTTTATGAAAAAAATGAAACTTATATTTGTTCACCATTCAAAATTGAAAAAAAAAACTAAAAAACTAGGCAATGCCTCTTGCTTCATTTGATAGAAACCTCAATTATCTTAGACTTCATAGTAAACATAACATGGCACAATAAGAGTCAAAAACCTCTCCACACACGAAGCAAATATGCCTTTGCAATTAGCATCCTTAGGAAGGATGAATTTCCTCAACAATTTATGGTTTCAGTTCACTTCTCTTTTTTCATGCTTTCACTTTCCTCCCTAGCATTTTATCACTGGCCCCTTCTTCTCCTCATAACAGATGGGGAGAAAATATTGAAGTAAAGTTTAAGTAACTCTTATATATTAAATTATTAAAACATTATCTAATTTTTTTATTTATCAAATAAAATTTATATACTTTTCATTCTCAATAAAAATTTGGCATATTTTTAATATTTATTAAATACTTTAAAACATTATATGAATTATGTATTTAAAACATACGTTGAATTTATATAACTTTATACTTAATGTAAATTTAATATACTAATTAAATTTATATTGTAATAAAGTAAATATTTTTAATATTTATTAAATACTTTAAAACATTATATGAATTGTGTATTTAAAACATACATTGAATTTATATACTTTATAGTTAAGGTAAATTTAATATATTAATTAGATTTATATTTTAATAAAGTCAAAAAGTATTAATCACATCTTATCAATTTCACATATTGAATTTATATTTCAATTAATTAATCAAAATAAACATTAATAAACATTTTCATAGTTTAAAATTTATTTTTAGAAATATTATAAATTAAAATATTTTTAATCTTATCATTTTATTTTGAAATAAAAATACAAATTATTTGGCCCCTAGCATTTTATCACTGGCCCCTTCTTCTCCTCATAACAGACGGGGAGAAAATATTGAAGTAAAGTTTAAGTAACTCTTACATATTAAATTATTAAAACACTATCTAATTTTATTATTTATCAAATAAAATTTATATACTTTTCATTCTCAATAAAAATTTGGCATATTTTTAATATTTATTAAATACTTTAAAACATTATTTGAATTATGTATTTAAAACATACATTGAATTTATATAACTTTATACTTATGTAAATTTAATATATTAATTAAATTTATATTTTAATAAAGTAAATATTTTTAATATTTATTAAATACTTTAAAACATTATATGATTTATGTATTTAAAACATACATTGAATTTATATAACTTTATACTTAATGTAAATTTAATATATTAATTAAATTTATATTTTAATAAAGTAAATATTTTTAATATTTATTAAATACTTTAAAACATTATATGAATTATGTATTTAAAACGTACATTGAATTTATATAACTTTATACTTAATGTAAATTTAATATATTAATTAAATTTATATTTTAATAAAGTAAATATTTTTAATATTTATTAAATACTTTAAAACATTATATGAATTATGTATTTAAAACATACATTGAATTTATATAACTTTATACTTAATGTAAATTTAATATATTAATTAAATTTATATTTCAATAAAGTAAAAAAGTATTACTCACATCTTATCAATTTCACATATTGAATTTATATTTCAATTAATTAATCAAAATAAACATTTTCATAGTTTAAAATTTATTTTTAGAAATATTATAAATTAAAATATTTTTAATCTTATCATTTTATTTTGAAAGAATAATATAAATTATTTGGTATATATATATATATATATATATATATATATATATAATCTTTATTATTATTTAAAACATAATGAAAATCTCAATTTCTTTATATATAATAATAATTATTTAATTGAAAACATAATCAAAATCTCAATTTCTTTATATATGATGATAATGATGGTTACCGTCCACTAAGACCAATCTTTCGTCTATTGGACCTAAAGAAACGAATTATTTAGTTTGATTTAAGATTTTATTCCTATGCTCAAAAAGCTTGGAGAGAAGACTCCCGAGCTCACTGTAATTTTGACAACGTAAAAGGCTAGGAAGGTCAATATTGCAACAAAGATTTTAAAATTGAGATCTAATGTGGTTGTACGTGGGGCACTCTAAGAGGAAGTGATTTTCATCATCGATGTTCGTATTCTCACAGAGATGGCAGAACCATTCCATCCATGGTGTTTTAGGAACTTCCCAATGACCCTTTTCACTATGGAGCTCATGAGAGTTCGTTCTAATCTTAGCTATATTAATTTTCTTCCTTGAGCAAGTTAAAACAGAGAGATACTTTTGATCTTCTAGGGTGGGGTTGATGACCTCCTTATAATATCTTAATTTTATTTTAGCTGCTAAATCTTTCTCACACCACATTTTTTCTTTGAACTTAGAAGTTACAATATTTTTAATGTTACTAATATTTTGCAATGCAACATTCTCGGCAATCTCCCAATGGTTTAACCCGGCCCTGGTGTCTGTATACCAACCTCGTTTGAGCCTTAGGTGGTTTTGGCTAGAATTTAAAGCTAGCTTAGGAAATCTATAGTCTCCTATGTTATTGAGTTTGTGCTTGTACAACAGAAGCCTAGTCATAGCTAGGCTCTCGGTAAGGGAAATACCCACTTCTATAAGGAGAATAGGATAGGGTGTGTTGCTTTTAATTTTGAGTTTATATGTTATAAAACACTTCTAGATTTGCTCAATCTTTCTCCAGGATTCTCTAGAGATGCTACAACCCCAAACCTCACATCCGTATAAGATAACCGAAGTGACTAAAGTTTCAAAGAGGAACTTCTTTCTATCCTACATTACAATGTTTGTTGTTTTACAATTATTTTCAAGACCAAAATCATCTTTCCATCCCCCATTAATCATTTTCTCAATGCTATAGTTCCAGTTGAGCTTGTGATGAATATCAATTCCTAGGTACTTGTAGGAAGACACTTCCTCCAAGTTACTATTGTCATACATAAACTTAGCATAAGTGTCCTTCTTAGATTTGATAATCATAACTTTTGTTTTGTGAGTGTTAACAATCATACCCATGGTAGAGCAAAAATCCTTAAGAAGTATAAGTTGGTTATCAAGATTAGATGGGCACCTTGCGAGAAGAACAATATCATCAGCATAGAGAAGAAGGATGATGACTATCCCAGCCAATATCATGCTAGCACATCCTACTTCCTCTAAACAACCTTCTAGCTTGTCGATGTATTTGCCAAATAGGGTAGGGGAGAGGGGGCAGCCTTGTTTAACTCTGATATTACACTAAATATCTTTCGACCATCCCTCATTTCTCTTTAACTTGGCAGTTACATTCTCATATAACCTTATAGTGGCAACTCTCAACTCAAAAGGAACCTTTAGCTCTTCTAATATGTTCCAAACGTTGTTTCTAGGAATCGTATCGAAAGCCTTTCTAAAGTCCACAAAGAAACAAAAGGGATTGGATTTATCATTGCGACATTCCTCCACGATGATCCAAAGCATAATAAGGTGGTCTGTTGTTGAGTGTTGCTTTCTAAAACCTGCTTGGTATTTAGCCCGCTTACCTTCACTTTCAAGCCATATGCTCAACTTCCTTTCCAAAATAATACCATATAACTTGGCTAGGAGAGGGCTGATCATAATTGTCCGATAATTAGAGGGGTTATTTGTATCCCCACTTTTAAAAATAGGGATAATGAGGCTTTGAGTCCATGGTTTAGGGAACCCTTGCTTGACCGCTTGATTGAAAAGCTTGTGAATGTGGGGGATGAGGACAGGACCTCCAATTTTTAAGATTTCCTCCTGGTAACCTTCAATGTCCTTAGTTTTCCTATTAGCCAAGCGATTAACCCCAAAATCAATGTCTTCTAATGAGAAAACTTCTTCCGTTGTGAGCAGGGTTTCAAAGTTATCCATGACATTTTGAGATTCATAAAGCTTTTTAAGATAGGAATTTCAGTCGTGTAAAGCAATTTTATTATTATCTTTAGTTTTCCTACTTAGAATCTGCCTCCAGAATTTCTTAGGAGCTACCTTAGAGAGGTGTAAGAGATTCTCCTGTCTTTTACGAATATACTGCCTTTTTTTTTCCTTTTAGTTAGGGCTTTGTATATTTTTATCTTGCCAATTTTAAGAGATTCATCAACAGGTTCCTTAATTGCTCTCCTCGCACTTTCACAATCTTTGTCATACCATGGGTTGGTTTTGCTCTTACTTTTACTACTTGAAAATTCAATTGAGAACTTGTTAATATAATATGAGAGGGTTGTAGTAAAATTATGATAGAGATATTCTATGTTGTCTATACTAGATAAATGAAGCAAATTAGTTTTTAATTCATTTAGAAAGAGATCTTTTTTATTTCTATCAAAGTTTAACTTCTTTTGGCTATAAGGATTATCTTCTATGGGATCTCTATGCATGACAAAATTGAGAGTTATAAGTAAAGGCCTATGATCAGAGTTAGGCTCGTGGCCGTTTAAGATGTCAAAATTTGTTATTCCGTTGTATAGAGGGAGATCAGAGATAACATAGTCTACCACACTGCTACCAAGCCCATGGATGTAGGTCATTTGGCTAGAATTGGGCCACTTCTTTAGACCATTGCAAATTATGAGATGTTGAGCACTACAAAACTTGACTAGCTCCGACCCAAACGAATCTCCCCGAGGTCTTCAAAGCTACTTTTGTACCGGCTAGCTAGAGGAAGGTCTTCATCTAACCAAAGAGGATTAGGGTTGGAATGATTGCTTAGAAGAATAGCTTGGTTGCTTGAAGTTAGAGCATTAAAGTCACCTATTAAAAGGACATTGCCTTCATTCCTTAGGGTAGAAATATCATTCTCTAAACCATTGTAAGGACTATTTTTATCTAGATTCTTTTTCTTATAGAAGTTAGAATTGATGGGGGGAAATAACAGACTGCTATGTAGGTCTTTTTATCATAAATGTCAGTAATTTATATCCAACTATATTGGTTGTAAGGGTTGTTTTTATAAATCCTAGCATGGGGAGAGATGTTCTTCTTAATGTAACAAGCTATACCCCCAATGCCTCTATGGGAGGTTCGCTTATTCCAAGTAGACCATAATGTAAAGCCATCTATTTTAGGGACCTTAGATTCTTCGTGCTCCCAAGTTTCAACAAGCAAAATAATATCAACATCATTCGAGATCCAACCTAGCTTGGGGCCTCCATGGAAAGCCCCGACAGTTCCAAGAAAGAATCCAAAGCATGTTGAATTGCTATTTATTATTATATTTTTGGTTTCTATCTCGAATAACGTCTTTTCTATTTCTGATTATTGCCCATTTTCCTTCCTTCCTAGCTTCCTTTACCTTTTGAACCTCCTTTCTCCATTCTGCTTGATCTTCTGGAATGAGATCTTCATTTATAAATATTCTCGTTCCTTTGAGACTTGAGGTTTTACTAAGTATGTCATACTTATGGCCAATAGATCTCACCTTTATTCGGATCAACCTTCCTTTCTCAGTTAGTTTCTCCAACCTTGTTGCTTATGTGAGACACGTTGTTTCAATTTGTAATCTGTTATGTAATTATGTTTGGCCTATGGCTAAAGTATCCTCATCTACCTCCTCTTTCAAACAGAAGATTATAAGGTTCAAGGCCCTTTTGCTATGCTCATGGTCTAATTCTATCAATTTTTTCATTTCATCTTTAATTGGTTTGATATCTAATTTACCTGCCACACTATTTAGGGTGAGGCAGCTATTAACTTTTTCTTCTTGCTCTTTAATCACATCCTTCATTTTAAGACTCTCTAAAGTATCAGCATCTACTTACTGGGATGTTTGGTCCATATCTTGGTTTTGTTTTTCTATAACCTACAACTTAGTCTTCGTTGCCTCCATCTTATTCTCCAATAGTTCTATTTTATTTTCTATTTGTTTTTGGATCTTGTCTTCAAGAGATGTGAATTTATTTTCCAGCATGGCTGCTAACTCTGTTTGTAGTTCGACTTCTCTTTCTTCTTTACGTTTCTCTAAAGACTCTATACACTCATAGAGGCTCTGTAAAGTAACTGTGCTAGGTCTACCTTTGGTAATTGTGGTGAATTATTCACACTTGAAAATATATGAGCAGATATATATTAGAAAAATATAAGGCATGTGTGCAACTGATATCAGCAAGTCAGACCGCAGACGCACGTGCGCTAGATTGTTTTTCTATTACTACAAAGAGATCGTAAAATATAATAATTTATTATTCACTTTTAAAATATATATAAGTATTATTTTACAAATTTAAAATATTACCCGGCTAAGATTACCACATATATTAAATTCTTAGTGAACTATCTAATTTTATTATTCATAAAATATAATTTATATATCGTTCATTTCCAATGAAAATTTTACGATTTTTTAATATTTATTAGTACTTTAAAACATTATATAAATTATGTATTTTAAAACATTACATTGGATTTATATAATTTTATATTTTATGTATTATTTAGATTTATGTTTTAATAGCATTAAAATGCTTTACGTTCATCTTACCAAAATTAGATATTGGGTTTATATTTCAATTAATTAATTAAAATAAATATTTTTATAGTTTAATGCTTTCTTTTGAAAATTTTATGAAGAGAATTATGAATTAAAATATTTCCAATTTTATCATTTTTATTTAAAATAATAATATAAATTATTTTTCATATATCTATATCTATATATATATATATATATATATAACCTTTATCATTATTCAAAATAATAAATTATCAATTAAAGTCCTCACTTTCACTCTTTTATATAATAATAATTCTTTGAAAACCTGCTCACAACGAAAGAAGTTTTCTCATTAGAAGACATTGATTTTGGGGTTAATCGCTTGGCGAATGGGAAAGCTAAGGACATTGAAGGTTACTAGGCGAAAATATTAAAAATTGGAGGTCATGTCCTCATCCCCCACATTCACAAGCTTTTCAATCAAGCGGTCAAGCAAGGGTTCCCTAAACCATGGACTCAAAGTCTCATTATCCCTATTTTTAAAAGTGAGGATACAAATAACCCCTCTAATTATCAGACAATTATGATCAACCCTCTCCTAGCCAAGTTATATGGTATTATTTTGGAAAGGAAGTTGAGCATATGGCTTGAAAGTGAAGGTAAGCAGGCTAAAGGCCAAGCGGGTTTTAGAAAGTAGCACTCAACAATAGACCACCTTGTTACGCTTAGGATCATTGTGGAGGAATGCCACAATGATAAATCTAATCTCTTTTGTTGCTTTGTGGAATTTAGAAAGGCTTGTGATACGGTTCCTAGAAACAACCTTTGGAATAGATTAGAAGAGCTAAAGGTTCCTTTTGAGTTGAGAGTTGTCGCTATAAGGTTATACGAGAATGTAATTTCCAAGTTAAATAGTAATGAGGGGTGGTCGCAAGATATTAAATGTAATATCGGAGTTAAACAAGGTTTCCCCCTCTCCCATACCCTATTTGGCATTTACATCGACAAGCTAGAAGGTTGTTTAGAGGAAGCAGGATGTGCTGGGACGATCTTAGCTGGGATAGTCATCATCCTTCTCCACTACGCTGACGATATTGTTCTTCTTGCAAGGTGCCCATCTGATCTTGATAAACAACTTATAGTTCTTAAGGATTTCTGCTCTACCATGTGTATGATTGTTAACATTGACAAAACAAAAGTTATGATTATCAAATCCAAGAAGGACACTTACGCTAATTTATGTATGACAATAGTAACTTGGAGGAAGTGTCTTCCTAAAAGTACCTAGGAATTGATATTCATCACAAGCTCAACTGGAACTATAGCATTGAGAAAAGGATTAATGAGGGATGGAAAGCTTATTTTGGTCTTGAAAATAATTATAAAACGACAAACCTTGTAATGTGGGATAGAAAGAAGTTCCTCTTTGAAACTTTAGTCACTCCAGTTATCTTATATGGATGTGAGGTTTGGGGTTGTAGCATCTCTAGAGAATCCTGGAGAAAGATTGAGCAAATCTAGAAGCGTTTTATAATGTATAACCTCAAAATTAAAAGCAACACACCCTATCTTATTCTCCTTGTAGAAGTGGGCCTTTCCCTATCGAGAGCCTAGCTATGACTAGGCTTCTATTGTACAAGCACAAACTCAATAACATAGGAGACCATAGACTTCCTAAGCTAGCTTTAAATTCCAGCCAAAACCACCTAAGGCTCAAACGAGGTTGGTATAAAGACACCAGGGCTTGGTTAAACCATTGGGAGATCGACGAGAATGTTGCATTGCAAAACATTAATAACATTAAAAATATTGTTACTTCTAAGTTCAAAGAAAAAATGTGGCGTGAGAAAGATTTAGCAGCTAAAAGAAAATTAAGATATTATAAGGAGGTCATCAACCCCACCCTAGAAGATCAAAAGTATCTCTCTGTTTTAACTAGCTCAAAGAAAAAAATTAATATAACCAATATTAGAACAAACTCTCATGAGCTCCATAGTGAAATGGGTCGTTTGGTAGTTCCTAAAACACCATGGATGGAAAGGTTCTGCCATCTCTGTGAGAATACGAACATCGAGGATGAAAATCACTTCCTCTTAGAGTGCCCCACATATAACCACATTAGATCTCAGTTTCAAAATTTTTGTTGCAATACTGACCTTCCTAGCCTTTTACGTTGTCAAAATTAAAGTGAGCTCGGGAGGCTTCTCTCCAAGTATTTTGAGCATAGAAATAAAATCTTAAATCAAACTAAATAATTTGTTTCTTTAGGTCCGATAGACCAAAATTTGGTCTTAGTGGATATTAACCACGACCATCATCACTATCATCAATAAAAAAATTCAATTTAACAATTTATTATTCACTTGTAAAATATATAAACAATTATTATCTTACAGATTTAAAACATTACATCAATTTTATTTGATAATTATATGGTAATAATTATTTAATAAAGAATTCCATTTCACAATTTATTATTCACTTTTAAAATATATAAACAATTATTATCTTACAAATTTAAAACATTACATCAATTTTATCCGATAAAAAACGTTGGATTACATCAATTTTATCTAATTAAAAACGTTGGATTAAAAAGGGAAAGACAATTGAAATTTTAAAGTAGTATATCAATTAAGTTTATCTTCAAACCTAAAACATGTGATGACATATTGTTATAAACCTAAAATTCAGCAAATAACCTTGTTGTTATGAACCTAAAACTTAATATTATAAATTTATTGTTGTAATTTTAAAATGTGATATTCTAAAGTTAGAACTTATAAAGCTATAAAACCTATCGTTATCAACCAAATATTATTATTTTAAAAATGATAATATTAAGTTTATCAATATTAATAATATTGAGTTTATAATATTAGTTTTATAAAATTAATGTTAGGGAAATGGTTAAATAATTTTAATGTAATCAATATTAATAATATTGAGTTTATAATATTAGTTTTATAAATTTAATGTTATGGAAATGGTTAAATAATTTTAATGTAATTGTTTCAAAATGTCAATACCCATATATTTAAGAATATTATAAATCTAAAAATTAATATTATTAGTCTATTGTTAAAACATAACATATTAACCTAGTGTTGTAAACTTGCACTTGAAAAATAGCCCTATGGTTATAAACCTAAAACTCAATATTATAAATTTATAATAAAACCAAAAATGTGATATTATAAACCTTTTAATAATAATAATACATATGGTTATAAGCTTATAATTATAATGTTATTATTGCATTATTATAATAGTAATAATCCCTTGGGTTTCTCATACTAATCCTTTGAGTTTATTTTTTTTGATCAAGTAAGAGTGGATCCTTCAATTAACCGAACAAAGATTACATATGGTACATGTCTTTACAAGTGTAAAGACCAACAAAATACAGACCGGTGTAAGAATAAACATACAACCGGGACAACCGAACCCATAACCTTACAATCATACCCACCAAAGCCCCTTAGGCAAAACCTAAAAGAACAAATTGCCGAACTCTCCGCAATTCTTCTCCTTCAAATCTTACCACTCAAACTCCCCAAAACTTAACCCTCAAACCCCACCGTCGATCAAACTTTCCATCGAACGATTGACAATTCTCCAATCTGCCTAGATCCACCATCTATCTTACCTTCAATCGGACGGTAGATAATCACTTCGATCACCCGAGTTGCATGGTGATTTTGCACCGTTGATCAAAACCCATTTGTTCAGATGGTCCACAAGTCATCACTTCAGAAACTTACTCGGAAATTACCCGCTTTTTCGGACCCGATATAGAATAAAACCATGGTCTAAAAAGATATTGGGTCCGCACAACCCCTTAACTTCCAATCAAATTGAAGCTCGATATCCATTCAATATCGAAGGCCAACAGAGTCAATGGTGTGCGGCCCAACAAAAAGCACACTGTTTAACCCAACCTCCACTCCCACCAAGCACGTTGTTTATGCTATGGCATAAACATTGACTGTGGGATCGGACGATTGAAAATTTCTCCAATCTGTCGAGATCCACCATCTATCTTTCCTTCAATCAGACGGTAGATAATCACTCCGATCAACCAAGGTGCATGGTGATTCTGCACCGTTGATCAAAACCCATTTGATCAGACGGTCCACAAGTCATCGCAGCAGAAACTTACATGGTATTTACCCGCTTTGACGGACCCAATATAGCTTAAAACCTTGGTCTAAAAAGATATCGGGTCCGCTCCACCCCTTAACTTCCGATCAATTTGAAGCCCGATATCCATTCGATATCAAAGGCCAACAGAGTCTATGGTCTGCGGCCCATCAAAAAGCACATTGTTTATCCCATCCTCCATTCCCTCCAAGCACGCTGTTTATGCTATGGCGTGAGCATTGACTGTGGGATCTATGGTTAGGATTCGCTCCGGCACTTCACTCAGGCTCAGGACTTCTGCTCTTTCCCACTCCCACTAGTCTTCCTCCTGCTCATTATTCATGATCTGGAAGCACTCTATATCTTTGGCTGCCTGTCTATGACAATCTTCTCGTAGTTTACCAGAGGGTATAGACTCCCAGTCATACCAGATATAACTCTCCTTGCATATCACGCCTTCATTCGCCAGATGATCAGCTAACATATTGGCTTTTCTGCGCACATGAACAAAATTGACTATTCTTAGGGTTCGCAAGTGGGAGTGAATGCGCTGAAAGACTTGCGAGAGCCTCCAATGTTTCGACACTTTTCCAGGTGTCGTTCCATTGCACATTTTCTTAGCTGCATTAATGACCAATTATGAGTCAACTTTTATGATGGCGTTGTGTAAATTTAACTCAATCAGGACTTCCAGGCTCTGTTCTAAGGCCATGAGCTCCTCCATGTTATTAGTGGGAGTCCCCAAATGAATGTGGAAGATATATTTTATGCTCCCCTACTCATCTCTTACGACACCTCCAAATCCAGCCATCCCTGTGTTTCCCTTAGAGGCCTGGTCAATATTTATTTTCAAAAAACCATTAGGAGTTGGCTGCCAGATATCTTTACCAGTAGCTGTTTTGCTCACACCCTTAACAGTGCTAAGGGGAACCAGAGAATGGAGATCAAACTACCTCAGAATGTGAGCCTCCTGGACCAAAGGGGGGTCCTCAGGAATTTTCCACATAAGGGCTCCAACTATATCTTTGATTTGTCGTATAATTTGGCCAATGATATTCTGGGTCGAGCTGGTTTTGTTCTTGAAAATCCCGTCATTGCGTTCTTTCTAGACATCCCGGATAATAAAGCTTGGAACCAGAGTCCAAGCCTTGTTAATGATTTCATTACCCGAGAAGTCTTTCCTCTAATTCTTCAATGTGTTGGTGATGTTGAGTCTGTCTTTGTCAGTTTTCCTAAAGACTGAGGCCGCCCAATCCCACAAGGTAGAGGTAAAGGGGCAGTGGTTTAGTAAATTCTCCATTGTTTCTTACTATAATCCACATAGATGGTGTTTGGATGGTCCAACAAAACCTCTTTTCAAAAGATTCTCCTAAGTGAGAATATTCTTTTGGTGAACTAACCACATAAATAACTTAACTTTCATCCATTGCAGGTTCCTCCAAAGGTTATTCCAAACCTGGTCAGGGTTTGGATAATCAAAACCTAAGGCCATGCGTTTAGCTTCTTTGAGGTTAAAGGTGCCTTCGGTGTTTCGGCCCCATCTTAGTTGGTCCGACGAGGAAAACACTAAAATCTTCCTCTTTTGCAAGTCTAGAGCCAGGGAATCCTCCTATGCTTTCAAAGGACTCTCTTCAATGTAACCAAGATTCTTCCACATTCGCTATTTGTCATTATCCCTTACCTAATCCCAGAAGTCACTTACCATGAGTAGACCTTTGTTATCAATGTCATTTTTGAGAGCGGTTAGTTCTTCTCTAAACAAATTTGGTTCTTGCTGCCAGTTATCCTCCCAAAACCTTGCAAGGTTCCCAACTCTGATCTCCCAGAAACTATGTTGTTGGATAATGCCTCTATTCTCCCAAGCAAGGTTCCAAATGTGGGAGCCCTTGATGTGCCCTGACATTCTAATATGATCCCTCTCGTGCCAATTCTTTGCATCTTTCTGCTTCCAAAGCATTGCCCAAGGGGTTGCCGATTCCTTTAGTCATCTCCACCAAAGTTTTGTTCCCGAAACTCTGTTGAGCATTTCAGGGTCATGAAGCCCCAAACCTCCATGGGCCTTAGGTTTGCAAAGCGTGTCCCAAGCTACCAATGCCCACTTCTTTTTCTCTTCCCCTTTACCCCAAAGAAAATCTCGTTCAATACTCCTGATTTGTTGTATGACACCTTTGGGAGCAAGGAGGGCTGAAAACATGAAAATGGGTATAGCTTGTAGAATAGCCTTTGTAAGCACAAGATGCCCCACCAAGTTCAAAGACCTACAGGTCAATTTCCTGACTTTATCCTGAATTTTATTGGTGACCGATTCCCATACTCCCTTACTTAGAGGTTTGTCAGTAAGAGGCATTCCAAGGTACTTGGAAGGTAACTGAGCCCTTTGAAACCCTAGAATTCTAGTGAGGTTCCTCTGAATAGTAATGTCAGTATTGAAAAAAAAACTTTTGATTTGTCAAGGCTTACCTCTGTACCAACCACCAAAGCAAAGTCGTTCAGGATTTGTTTGAATGCTCTGGTTTCTTTGACCGTAGGAATTCCCTGCAGCATTGTACCATCCACAAATTGTTGATGAGTAGAGGCATCCCCATCTGGGGTAAGTTTTAGACCATGGATTCTTCCTTCACCATTTGCTATTTTGATCGCTCTGCCTAGTCCTTCCATCATGAGAACAAATAGGAAGGGGGAGAGTGGATCCCCTTGTCTGAGACCCCTAGAAGGTATAAAGGTTCTAGAGGGAGATCCATTAATCAAAATTCAGAAACTAACCGAGGATACAAGGGCCATAACCCATCTTATCCAGTTGTGGTCGAATCCATAAGCTCTTAACACCTCCTTGATGTACGCCCAACTTAGCTTATCATAAGCTTTCACTAGGTCCAGTTGCATTATCATACCAACTTGCTTCTTGCTCTTAAGAGAGTGTACCACCTCATGTGCTTGTATGACATTGTTGAGAATCTGTCTTCCTTCCAAAAAACCAGTTTGCTCTGAAATGAGAGCAGGAAGAAGAGGCTTTAGTCTGTTAGCAATCACTTTGGAGATAATTTTGTACACCACATTACATAAAGCTATGGGTCTAAATCTATCAAGTGTCATAGCTTTTTCCTGCTTTGGAATCAAAGCTATGGAAGAGGCATTAAGAGCTTTCAAAATAGTTTTGGATCTTCTAGAGTCTTCCACAACCTCAAGGATATCTTGTTTGACTATTCTCCAACAAGCTTTGAAGAAATCCACATTGAAACCATCAGGGCCAAGAGCTTTCCCGTTTTGCATCTCATTGATGACCTCACTAACCTCCTCTTTAGACACTGGCCTGTTAAGATTATCGTTGTCTTCCTTGGTTGCAAGTTTAGGAATGAACTTTGTGAATTTGTTAATGAACCGAGATCTGTCAACGAGAGGCTCCTATGCTATACTATGGAAGTGATGAACTAAGACAGATTCTATTTTTATGTGTGAGACAAGCTCTTTCCCTTGAGAATCTTTGAGTTTGGAAATTCTGTTATGAGATTTGTGATCCACAGTTGATCTATGAAAAAACTTTGTCTTTCTTTCTCCTTCTCTAATCCACTGCACCCTTGATATTTGTCTCCATAAAATCTCCTCTTGCAAGCACTGATCTTCCCATTCGTTTTGCAGAGAATCAGCTTGAATTTTCCTTTCCTTGGTAAAACCCTCTAGGATGTTGATCTGATTAATCTCCTGGATTTTATTCTCAACTTATTTTTTTGCTTTAAAAATATTGCCAAACTCTTGTTTATTCCAATATTTAAGCCTAGATTTGATGTGCTTGAGTCTCTGCTGCAATATGAACATTTTAGTGCCTTGAATGGGCCTATCTTCCATCCACCATTTGTCAATATTGCTGGTGAAGTCAAGGTGAGAGAGATAGATATTTCCAAACCTAAAGGGTTTGTTCCTTGGTTTACCCATAAAATTAGCTTCCATATGTATAGGCCAGTGGTCCGAGCCTTTGAAGGGAAGGATTAAAGATGACATATCAAGGCCTTTGATAAGGAGTTCCTCTAGGATTATGAATATGTCTAATTTAGAGGCAACTTGAGAAGCTCCTCCTCTCTTATTATTCCAAGTAAAAATGCCATTTGTTGTTTCTGTGTCCACTAGCCCCATGTTATTCATGAAGTTCTGGAAGGCAATGGAGTCCCTGCCTAGTTTCCTTGTACCTCCTTTTTTTTTGTAAGAGATCTGATCATATTGAAATCCCCTGCCAGAATCCATGGCATATTAGGATGTCTCTCCCTAAGTTCCTCAAGGGATGTGAGAAGCTTTAGTTTGTCTTCTAGTTTTTGAGCACCATAGATTAGTGATCATGTAGATCTCCTTATCCCCCAAAGGTTGAATCACCATCGATAGATAATTCCTAGAAGCTTCAGCATCCAGGATTCCAAGTTTTTGAGGATCCCATAGAGTGAGAATCCCCCCCGCCGAGTTATCTTCTTTTACCTCTAGATACTCATACTTGATTAACCATTTGCTATGTATCTCTCTGATCTTGTCCATAGAACATTTTGTTTCCTGAATAAAAATCATATCTGATTTTTCTTCTTTTATTCGACTACTAAAATTTCTTTGTTTCCTTTTACTTCCTAAACCCCTAATGTTCCAGTTTGTAAGCTTCATTAAGAAAGGTTTGTAAAGGAGTAACTGGTAATATCCTTCATCTTACCTGAGTTAATCATAAGTTTTCTTGATGAGGGCATCCATCCTACGTTGAACTAGTTGGAAAGGCTTGCCTTGGGATTCTTGGGAAATATGAAGTGCAAGCAAGTAGGTATTTGGCAAAAGGATGGCTTCTTTACCATAAAGAAGGAAGTATGATGAGGTATTCAGAGAGGGCTTGGGTGTTACACAATCATTCCATAATGCATTCGTCAAGGTAGTATGCCAATTGTGCTGCTTAGAGAAAATGGTCTTCTTGATTATACAAATGATGTTTTTATTCGTGGACTCTGCTAAACCGTTTCCTTGTGGGTAATAGTTATATGAATGCTTTAACACAATACCATTCTATAATGCAAAGTCATAGAGTTTCAAAAACGAAAAATAAGTTGCATTATCAAAAACAAGTGATACCAGAACGCTGAAGCATGAGATGATGTTCTGTTGGAGGAATCTAATGACGACCTCGTCATTCACTTGTTTGAGCAGAACTGCTTCTGTCCACTGTGTGAACTAATCAGTTACTGTTAGGATGTAGCGATGTTGCTTTGTCGAATGAGGGAAATTTTCCCCGAAGATGTCCAGTCCCCATTGTTGGAATGGTTGGGTCACTAAAATAGGGTGCATTGGGGCTACTGATCTTCGTGTTTTGCCGACGCATCGCTAACAGACCGGGCACTTGCGGGCATAAGCATGCACATCCTTGAATAATGTGGGCTAGTAAAAATTGACTCGCATAACTTTGTTTACAGTGGTGTTTCCCACAAAGTGACCCCCAGCGGGTCCGTCATGTAGATCTTGAAGTACCTTCTTTGATTCATGTGCCTCCAAGCACCTGAGCAAAACTCCATTACTGTGCTTTCTATAAAGCACTTCGTGCACCGACTGATATGCTAAGGCCTTTAGGCGCAATTCTCTCTTCTGTTTGATGGAAAAATGAGAGGGTATGGTGCCATGCTCAAGGTAATGGTGCACATATGCATACCAAGAGGCTCTTTCTTCAGTGGGTGTTGCTCGCCTTATGTCATACATCTCAATTTCTTGCTCCCAACCAACGAGCTCTTCTTCTCTCTCTAGAGCATGTACTGCTTTAGCTGCAAGTCTGCAGAGCCCATGTCCTTTGATCGTGTGCACTGGCTTGATTTCAAGATCATACTCTTGTAAGCCTATCATCTAGTTTGCACGTTGTTCACCCAGTTCTTGTTGTACAAGCAAGGTGCAGACTGTTGGGTGGGGGACGAAGACTATGTAGTGGTTCTTCAGCAAGTAGGGCCTAAAGTGTTTCACCGCCTTGTAAACTACATAAGCTTGCTTGTCAATGGCAGGGTAGTTGAGCTCTGGTCCTTGCATGCTTGCACTCATGAAGGAGATGGGACATTCATCATCAGCTTCGTCCTTTTGAGTGAGTACTACAGCTAGTGAATTATCAAAAGCGAAGGTGTATAGTAGGAAATATTTCTTGAAATCTAGGTTGTAGAGCGCATGCGCTTCTACAATGGCCTGCTTGATCCGGGAGAATGCATAATTTTCCTTCTTACCCCAAAGACTACATCTTTCTTGATCATGTCCTACATGGGCTTAACTATCTCTGCATAATCTGAGATGAAATTATGGAGGAAGTTTATCTTTCCCAAGAAGGATTGCATGGCTTTCTTATTGACTCGGTAAGGGATCTGTGTAATGGTTTGAACCCAGTCTAGATCCAACTTGATCCCAATTTTGGCAAAAATGTGTCCAAGGAGGTTCCCCTCCGACACTACGAATACGCTCTTTTTGGGATTCAAGGAAATCCTGTATCTCCGACATCACTTAAATATTTTCTTCAGAACATAATCACATCATCAAGGTATACCACCACGCTCTGTCGAGTGAGTCCACGAAAGATGATGTCCATGGCATGCTGAAATGTTGCCTCTGCGTTTACAAGCCCAAACAACATTCGTCTATAAGAGAACGTACCCCACTTGGTACGGAAAGAGTTTTGAGTCTGTTAGGTTCTGTTACCAAAACCTGATTGTATCCTAAGAAACTGTCAAGAAGAGAAAACAATTGTGCCCTAGATACTATTTGCAAAATATGGTCCATAGACGGCACGAGGTAGTTGTCTTTGTCCGAGGTGCAATTTACGTTGCGAAATCGACACACAAGCGGATTTCCCCGGACTTCTTACATACAGGAACAAGGTTGGAGACCCATGTGGAATGGAAAACTTTGTATATGATCCGTGCATCCAACAGCTTAGTAAGCTCTTTCTATATGAGGGGTTCAAGCGACGGATATAATTTCCTTAGCTTCTGTTGATATGGCTTGGCTCCTTCTTGATTGGGATGATATGTTGGATAATCCGCATGTCATAAGTTTTCAGATCATCATACGTCCATGCGAACACATCTCGGTACTGTTTGAACAAGCAGATAAAGGCTTTCCACTCTTACTGTGTACAAGATGTACCAATATTGAAAAAATTTGGATCTTGTTTTGTTCCCAGGTTTATCAGTTCGTGCCTCATGGTGGAACTGTGGGTCTTGCTGTTCCTTGGCCCCTGAAAACATTCTTGCAAGTCATAAAGCTTTTCCAATGTTGCCACACCTTTTTTGATAAGGTGGACTTTCTTGTTACTAGCTTCTTCTTGCAGAGAGCGCTTGTGCTCATCATCATCTATCGCTGCATCTTTGAAAACACTAGCATTGGCCATGAATTGCAATATCTGTTGATCATCATTAAACATGTGTAAGTTAGTTATGTTGTCCGGGATAGATGGTTTGTAGAAAATTTCAATAGTAAATCTATCCCTAATTAGTGACATTCTCGAGGATGCATTTGCCAATTCATTGGTAGCTGCATAATGTTAACGGGAAAAGTGTATATTCAGAAAGACCCTATCCCACTAAGGTGTGACAGTACCTTAGAAACAAACAGAGAAAACTACTTTTGTATTCTTCTTTATGAACTATAAACGAAGAGGAATAGGATGAACCAACCTGTGTCTTGCGCTAGTCCTTTGATCGAATCTCTCTCCTCTTTGACAGCTTCCAGCTACCTGCTCCCTTACTTGCCCAGCTTCACCAAGTTCCTGCAAGATCACAGAAGAAGAAAACTACACAAAGACATGGATTTATATTCATAAATAGCTTAGGATCAAATTTAAGCTAAACATGCAAATATAACAAACATCATTGATACACAAGCATGTAGGAGAAACTCAAATAGTTTTATTGATATAACAAGAAGGTCCAGGAGGAGTTACAAATGATGATTCCTGATCCAGCATCAACCCCCCAGCAAAGGAATCCCCTCTTCACCTCCAACAAAGCATAAATCACCCAATACTCTGATATCTATCTCAAAACCAACAGCAATTCTCTGCAATGTACAAAATTCCAGCCTCTGGATCTCTGGGATGAGGGATCCATATATAGATGTATGCAAAGAGGATGAGTCAGCTTATGATCTGACTAGTTGCTTCTCTTTGTCAGTTCTTGCTTCCACTTGGAGACTGAGAGCCTCTTACTCATCCTTGGTCGAACTCAGTGAGGCAAGTGTCATTGGGGAAGATTCTGGAAGCTTCCATTGTCTGTCCACCTCGCGGAATGACACTGCCATTTGTCATTTCCCGCTCAACGCACCCTGGTAGTGCATTTAGGTGCGTTGCAACACACCTAGCTAGTGTACTTGGGTGCTATGCAACGCAGCTAGCTAGTGGAGCAGCTGAAATGATCCTGATTTGACTGATTCTGAGCAGTTTCTGGTGGAGAACTTCTGGGAGAAGCTGTAATTTGTTGACCTTGTTCCTTTAGGGGCTGGAACAACACTTTTAGGGACTTAGGATCCCTTGGTTTATGGACGTTTCATGCTTAGAGCTGTAAGGCACAAAGATGTCTATAACAGTTGCCCCCTAAAGTATGAGGCCGTTTATCGGGTGAAATGCTTTATTAGGAGGATCCGAAGTTCTTTCAATGCTGGGAGGAGACCTATAATAAGATACAATAAAATACATTATCTTCATACTGTTTTCATGATCTAGCTGAGGCGGGCATTCCCATGCTCAACTTTATAAATTCATTTTCATGTACATAGGACAGACAATCGTCTGATGGTAGACTGATGATTCTGATAGAGTCATCATCCTTTTGGTAGGATGATTATCTGTGCTGCAATGCTGTACATTTCAATCTCTTTATTTTCCTGAATTTATATCGCAGCCCGGATGGATGAAACTAGATCCGGGGTCTTCAATCTCGTCCGATCTTCACTCGAAGTACAAGTCGATCCATGTTAGAAATGTTTTGAAGTCGAACATGGAAAGACTTCGCTTGATTACCAGTCAATGATGTAAACTGTTAACAAGCGCGAGAGGAATCACCGATAATGATGATGACCCTCAAGGTACTGCAGTACAATTCACGTGGTGTGAATAAAGGACTTGGCGTCGAACACCACGCAAAATATTTCGGTCGAAGGTCATTGATGTATACCTGTCACCGGAAGTGAGAAACTTGCCATTGAGGCATGCAAGCTTCAAAGTACTGAAGGGGGTGTTCCTAAATCAACTTCTTGGATAATGAGCTGGTGTCGACAAGAAGTGATCCGTCAAAGGAGGGCCTTAATGAATCCCACATCAATGACACGGAACGGAGCAAATAATTTTGATGGAGGTGAAAACAATCTGATGATATATGGTTCAGGATGGCGGTCATGAAAGAATGAAGTATAATGTATGGTAGTGGATGGGACACGGATGACTTCTCTGGATGACTTCTCTTGAACATGTCGGCGACACTTATGTGATGGATTGGTAGCATTTACCCCAAATGTGGATGGTATGGCGTGACCATGGTGATGTGACCGGTGAATGAAACAACCCAACCTGACTCAGGCACGGAGTGGAAGTGTCATGTTCAAGAGCGACTTGCTACCAATAAAGACTCTTTGAGTTTCTTCCCAATTTTTCCCCAGTCATTGTTGACCAGTACCTCTTTATTTTTGTCAAGCTTGAGGAGGATAACATATGCTTGTTCTATAATTTTCCCTTCGGGCAAACCCATCGCTATGTTTTAACGAGCCTAGCGATAGTGAAACTCGTTCTCGTCTAAAGACAAGTTTGTCGCTATTAATCTTTTTAACGAGTTTAACGACAAAGATAACTCGGTCCTTTTCATTTTTAGAGAGTCTAAAAAGGTACGTAAAGGTAACTCCAAAATTCCTTTTTCGTCATCTAATCCCTTAAGTCCGAAAAAGTATAAAACAATACAGAAGGGATGAATTTTCGATAGTTTTAACGAGCCGAACAAAACAAGCGCTCGATCTTTTTGTGCAATAATCCCTCAGGTCCAAAAAGATTAAAATCTAGAGGAGGGATAGCACTTCCGGTCGCTTTAACGAGCTGGAAGGCCAAAACTCGGCAATCTTTTCATATTTTACGAGTCAGTTGAAAAGAGCTTAAAGAAGACTTGTCTTTTGAGGAACGAGTGATAAAATGGGTAGCAGCTGATTCCAGGTAAGGGTTGGAATTTTCCAATCACGGCAGTGTCACGAGGATGGCTAGTGAAATCACTCTTCGCAGCTGTTCCTCAAAATGGTTAAACAATCAAATGGGGGTGAATGATCGGCCAATAGAAAAGTGGAGGTGACGGTGTGAACACGACCAAGGCTTTAATGGCTGAAATGCTTCATTCACAGTGGTTATTTACCGGGGAATAGTTCATTTTTTAATGAGCTTAAACGCGGGTGGAAACATTTGCTCATGTCTTATGTTTATTTTTTAACGAGCTTGAACTATGTGCTAAAACTGCTCGATTAGATGGTCTTGTTTTGATTTTTACCATAAATAGCTTCGCCCTTCCAAAGATAGTACTGCTGGAACACTGCTGCAGGTGCGTTGGGCGCAGAAAGGGAATTTGTTGCACAGTTTTTGATGGAATTTTTGCCTGTTTCTCATCAAAATCAGGATCTAACTCCTTTCTTGTTTGTTTTTCTAGAGATCTCGGAGCAAGATGACCCTTACATGGCGAGAACGAGAACATGAAGAAGAGGACATGATTGCCCTACATGATCCAGTTACAGTGAACGTGCTGCGGAATTGTGGCTTGCTGAAGTTCTTCCGCATTTCTAGCATGAAACAACAGATTAATTTACTGCAGTATTTGATCGATGCTTGGGATCCTATCAATCAAGTTTTCTAGATTAGGGGCAAATCTATCCCCTTGACTGCAGTAGACATCTACTTCTTGACTGGCTTGTCGAGGCGGGGTGCCCCCATCTCTTTGTCAGGTTCCGCCAGTATTGCAGGGAAGGATCTCAGCCGAGTAAAGATGGCAAGATCATCATCCGTGATGTCACTGACAGGTCCCTTAGGACTATCCTGTTTACTTTTGGTAGGATGGTCGGTAGTGTGTCTCTTCATGTAGCCAACAGATCCTATATGCAGCATGCCTTGGAATGCCTCCAACCGAAGGTATTCAACTGGTGCGACGCAGTACTTCTTGTGATGAAAGATCAGTTGACCAAGATAAAGAACGGGAGGTTGAAGAACTTTGGGTTCGGTTCTATTTTGACCGCCTTTGCCTTGGAGAAGATACCACTGATGCAGCCGCAGTACATTGCACTCGACTTACCTTCTCCTACTGAACCACGTATGCAGAGATGGGTTGACCATATGTCTAGGCATGCTGGCCAGTCTCAGATTTCGTTTTCTGATACCTTCTTTAGGTGGTTCGATCGTCAGGAGATGGTTTATGCTGAGTATCCATATGCTGGCATGGACTTCCGAGGTGATCTAGATTTAGTACTGCCGGATGGCGAGCAGTGGGGTGCTATTGGTAAACTCTTTGACCATATCGTTGTTTACTGTTTTTGTTTATAATGTCCTTGTGCTTTATTCTATGAAGACTTTAATCAAACTCATGTGTACATGCAGATGTTGGTACTGTTCGTCCAGTAGTTCGCCTGAGAGTACCAGTTGTTGCCCCGGCAGGAGAGGCCACCGAGAGAGTTATTCTTCATGACCTCGATGTGGCCGAGACTCTCACAGTTGTGCAGGAGCAGGTTGAGAGCCTTACTCTCGGTATTCCAGATGTGAGGTTCGACGAGCTACCTCTGCAGTTACAGCGGCATACTACTGGTGTGCCTAGACGATGGACTCGTCTCTTACGCATGATCGCACAGGCTGTGACTTGCTATCACGAGCATCATTAGACTAGGGTACCCCCTAGCATTTTGAGTTTTTGGGTCATGTGACCGATTTTGTCTTGGTTACAGAACATTATATGTAAACCATAAACAGCTATATATATTTTTGATTTTCGGGGTTTTATTTTGGTTGAGCTATATGATCCACATGTAAAACATTGATGATGTGTTTCTTTTTATAAATGTTGCAAATGCCTATCTAACACATAGTTTGCTAATGAGTCGGTTAATGTGTTTAAGTTTCTGGAAATATGTTGGTATTGAATAAGATCAAATTGTCTTTCCAAAATCTTAACCCTTAGGAACATGCGACAAATAACTGGGTTTCGGACGGAATACATAACATTGAGTTGTAGTAAATTTGGGTAAAAGCATGTTAATGTGTATCACTTTTTCCCTTTTTGTGGCAAAGAAGTTTTATAAAAATAAATGGAGTTGGAATGTTTACTCTTAAATTTACAAAATCATCAAAAACTAGGTCGTAGTAAAAGAAGACAAAACATGTCAATTTAAATTCAATTTCATGTCATATTTTTTCTAAAATTTAATATATAATTTTTATCTAATTTATTCATTTTCTTTAAAAGGTATCATTAATATTTTACATAAATTTTTAAGCAGTGACAAAACCGCGACCCCCCATTTCTCTATTGATTTATGTTTTTTAATTCAAATTTCTTTAAGAGATGTGTTGTAAACATTCTAAAGATTGCTAAACAAATTTAAAAATAAAAAGTAAGCATAGTTTTTAATTATTATTAAAATACTAGTAAAAATGATCATATTTTCGTATATATAAAACCGCGACCCAAGAAACTACCCTTTCAAGTTTATAAAATCAAATTTTTTTAATAGAAATTTGAAAATAACATATAACAAAATGTTAAAATTATTTTTTGAAAAATTTTAAAATATATTTTTTATTTTTTATAATAAAATTTTTAATTATGATTATAATAACGTATTTTATATTAATCAAAATATAATATATAAAATTATTTGTTTAGAAATTCTACTTTTATTTTTATATATATTTTTAAAGAGTTTTAGCATTTCATTTAACTTTACATAAATTTATTTATATTTTGTGCATGATTAACCATAGTTTTTACCAATTTTTACTACGAGTTGACTTATTTGCAAATTTAGTATTTACTTTTTATAACATTATTTATATTTTCTAAACCCATTAAATAGGTTCACTATAGCTTTTACTAAAATTTATTGTGAGTTAGCTTTGTTACAAATTTAGCATTTATTTTTTATAATTAACAAGTATGAAACTCAACTCATTTAATTGATATTCTTATATTATTTTTTTATCTTTTTTCATTTGAGTACTTTTTTGCTTTTGCCATATAATGAGACACATTAACATGCTTTTACCATATTACGAGTTGTGAGTCTAGCCTGACAATTAGTCGGCGTATACCATGGGTGATGGCATCAGAGAGAAGTTCTATCAACGCGCTATACTCAGCGATATTATTCGTTGATTGACCAATACATACACCTCTGAAACTTACTAACTCGCCGCTTGGATAAAAAATGGCCCAGGCTGGGGAGGATAAGTTCCGCGAACTACAACTCGCTCCGTTGGCATATCCAACAAATGGCTCCAAAAGGTTTGACATCTGCATTAAATGTAAAAAGGTGGATTACTCGACCAAAACAAACACTTTAGCGAAAACAAAAATATAACAAAAGCATATTGGTTACTATTTATGCATGGTAACGCTTGAGGTACAACCCATTACGAGGTTGCGCCAGTGGAATTCCGTCATAATCCATTAACTCGTAGGCTCCTTTTGCTAACACTCGTTTAACAATATAGGGGCCCATCCATAAAGACTTAAATTTACCTGCTCCCAATTTATCGGATTCTTGGTCGTAAAGCAAGACCAAGTCACCTTCCGAGAAGACACGGGGTTTGACATTTTTGTTGAACTGCGCCTTGACTCGTTTCTTATGGGCTTCGTTAGCCAAAGCGGCATCACGACGGGTTTCATCCAATTAGATTAATTCCAAGAAACGAGCCTCTTCTTCTGAAGTTCCGGGGAGGAGATCAATTGCGAGTTTGAGAGACGAGATTTCACACTAGACTGGTAAGACTGCTTCCAGGCCATATACCAGTTGGAAGGGTGTGAACCCAGTTGCATTCCTTACCGATGTTCGGTAAGCCCACAAGGCTGAGTACAGGATTAGGTGCCACCTTCTTTTGTGAACTCCGATCATCCTTTGCAACATGCGCTTCAAGACCTTGTTGATCGCTTCAACTTGTCCATTGGCTTGCGGATAGTACGGAGTAGAGCTATCGTGAGATAACCCTAGTTTGGCAGCTAATTCGAGCATCATGTGATTGCGAAAATGCGACTCATGATCTGTGACTATAGCCTGTGGTACGCCGAATCTGGCGACTACATGATTAAAAAAAAAAAGGGCAGTTGTTTCACCAGTATTATCTAATGTAGGCATCGCCTCGGCCCATTTGGTAAAATAGTCAACTGCGACTATGATATACCCATGCCCCCCGGTCGAGGTGGGGTTACATGTCATGAAATCGATGCCCCATTTGGCGAACAGCCCAACAGCAACTATTGGCTGTAGAGGTGCGGGTGGTCTTCTGGTTTTGCTATCAAAAATCTGACAAGCATGGCAACTTCTGACTGCGGTTATGCAATCTTTGAACATTGTTGGCCAGAAGTATCATGCTCGTAAGATTTTTTGTGTTGTAGCATATCCAGATTGATGCCCCCCACAGGCGCCTGAATGACACTCATTCAGGGCTTTTTCGGCCTCCTCATGGGTGAGGCACCTTCTCAGAACTGTATCGATACCACGACGGTAAAGTGTATCACCGATGATCATGTAGTCTTTTGCTTGGTATCGAATACGTTTTTGTTCAGAGTGTGAGGTGTTTGGCCTAAACTTTTGGGTTTGGAGATAAATTATTATATCTCCATACCACTCATTGCTTGTAGATATCAGAAACAAATTCTCATCCACGATTGATTCTTCAGATGTTTCATCGTTGGACGACGATGGGAGATCGCATAATAGTTCTGCAAAAACTAGAGCTTTCTTTGACTTGGATTTTACAAATTCTAGATCAAACTCTTGAAGGATCGCTATCCATTTTGAATATTTTCCCCCTAGCAACTGTCGCGACAATATATAAGTCATGGGGTTGCAATCTGACAGAATGGTAGTTTTCCGAAAGAGGACATAGTGTCGAAATCTTTGTATCGCTTGAACAGCTGCAAGCGCTAGTTTTTCAACATAAGAATATTTGCTTTCTGTATCATTTAAGTTCTTACTTAAATAATATATAGGATGTTCAATTCCATCGACTTCTTGAACTAAAACCATTGCGATGGTCGTATCTGCTGCAGCCAGATACAGGTTAAAATCTCTTTGATAATCGAGGGCGTACATTAATGATGCTTTCATTAGGGAATCTTTTAAAGCATCAAAGGAAGCTTTAGCGACCTAATCCCAGACAAAGGGTACCTCCTTTTTCAAAAAACGTGTATAACCTTTAGCAAGTTCAGCGTAATTTGGAATGAACCTCCTCAGAAAGTTTGCTTTCCTTTGGAGTTTCTGAATCTGAAGCAAATTTGAAGGTGGAGGCAAATTTATGATTGCCTGGACCTTGCACGGGTCGAGACGAATCCCATCCTTGGAGACTACAAAGCCAAGTAAACGACCAGAACTGACGCAAAATACACATTTGTGTGGATTGAGTCGTATCTTGTAGTGTCGGCAACGTAGAAATATCGCTCTTAAATGCTGCGGATGATCAGTACGCTTTCGCGAATGAGCCGGAAGGTCATCGAGGTATGGTTGAACGATGTTTTTGATGTCATGGAAGGCATAATTCATTGCCCTCTGAAACGTCGCCCCTGCGTTCTTTAAACCAAAGGGTAATTTTCGATACGCGAATGTGCCCCACGGACAAATGAATGCAGTCTTTGACTGGTCCTGCGGGTGGATATTTATTTGATTATACCCGGAGAATCCATCCATGAATGAAAAGATTTCGCATCCGGCGCATTCATCAATTATCTGGTCGATGAAGGGTGTAGAGTAGTTGTCTTTTGGACAAGCTTGATTTACATCCCTATAATCGACACACACTCTAATTGTCCCCTGTTTCTTCATAACAGGGACAATATTCGATACCCAATCGGTTAGAGGAACCGGGTAGATGAAACCAGCATGGAGAAGTTTTTCAACTTCTGCCTTAATGGCAGCGGCTTTCTTGGGGTGTACCTGCCTTAGCCGTTGTCGTACCGGTTTGACATCTGGATACATCTTAATTTCGTGTTCAATGATACTCGAGTCGATGCCTGAAATTTCACTGTATGACCAAGCAAAGACATCTCTGAATTCGCGAAAAAGAGCGTTATATATTTCCAATTCTGAAGGAGAACAACATTTGCCAACATAAATATTCTCTACAACATCTGTTTTAGTCGAGATATTTATGGCTATAGTCTCTTCAATGTTGGATAAGTTTCGCTCGGAATCCACCGTATTTACAGCATTTGAAAGAAAATCAAAGACTGAGGGATGATAGCAGTCATTTTGAGTCTCTTATTCACAATATGGAAGAAGGGAACGATGGTGGGAATCATTCCATGATGCTCCTTCAATTACCATAGCTTGGAGAATTCCTTCGTCGGTGACATGCACTTGCGACCAAGGATCTGAAGGAGTACCATATTCACTAGACCTATCTATCCAAACGCTTGATGAGCGTTGATTTGGGTTTGCCTCCCATGCTAGGAACATTGATTGCTATAATATTTCTATTGGGCTTGGGGGAAAAACCATTGCATGATCCATGTTGATATCGTTTTCTGAGATCTTTGTTGAAGATAACATGTTGCAGGTTCCTATTGACGCTACTTCTGCCAGATTGATTGGAGGCGGAAGAGCGAAAGTTCCCATTAGTATAGGATCTTTTAGTAGGCCTACTCCGATATTCTGAAGCGAATGGGGGCTTCCATGGATCATGGGAATGCTTCTTGTAACTTGAGAACCATTGGGGAGGAAGTTTTGTTGATCGACGATTGTAATCCCTCCTTGAAAGGGAAACGCAATCTTTCTAAACAGCTGCCATGGCATATATCCATGGTCTTCCTAGTAGGATGTTGTAATCAAGATTCCCATCGATGACTTCAACATCTATTTCTACCGTTTTCCCTCCTAGTTCGACTTTCAAGTTATTTAGGATACCATATGGGGTATATGTCCTTCCGTCGAATGCTTTTAACGTCGTTGCAGATCGCGACAAGGTTGGAGATCCTAAAGTTTTCCAGCAACTCATCGACATAATACATGTAGATGCCCCCTCATCAATAATTGTTCGATGAACAGTTTTGTTGAGGGCTTTCACTTGAACAAGGAAAGCTAGTTGAGCCGGTAACTGAGGATCGTATCCTTTGTGGTCGAAGGATACAAGATTGGAATCCTTAGGATCAATCCCATCAATGGCTGATAACAAAGCTTGCCTTTGGGATGGGAAATTTTGTAGTACTTCAAGAGTCGACATAGCGGATGGCGATTGGGCCAAATCTTCCACTATGTTATAATGTTGCGCCGCTCTAGCGTGGGGATTAAATGTCGACTTGTGTACTACTCCCTTCGGCGGTTTTATTGTCAATTCAGAAATGGTGGGTGGTACAACTTCTGTCGAAGTTGTTGTCGAACTACTTGGTTGATCTTTATCCTTGTTGTTCGACAGCTGCGGATTCCCATAATCTTTGTTCCTTGTCGAAATCAAAGCATCATTATGCTGTTTTGAAATCGACAACATTAGCACTTGAGACGGGGAAGCATTTCCACTTTCAACCAGATTTGTTCCTGGATTCGGAAACGGATCAGTTAGCACTGCTGAGGTTTTCGAACTTTTAAAGAATCTCTTAAGCTCAGCTTTGTATGGACATTCTTTTGTCCAATGATCCTCATCACATATGTGACACCCTGCAGGGGGTTTCCTATTTCCAGGAGGGTTTGAAGAAGATTTTTCAGGTGATGATTCATCCTGTTTCTTCTTCTTCCCTTTGCCTTTCTTCTTGCTTCCTGGTTGTTTGGTTTCTTTGCCCTTATCTGTCGATACGGCATTTACTTCCGAAGCAAGAAGTTCGTCTTTTGCATTTTGATCTGAAATCTTACGGGCCTTCTTGGATGTAGCCTTTGTCGATTTCATGTCTGTTGTGCCAATCACGCCATCGCCGGCGTGAGAGTCATTGTTCGATTTAGGAGGAGGAGGAATTGAGAATTCCGGTCTAGGGGCGTCAGGTATTTTGTCGTAGATCGTGCCGGACTGAGTATAAATCAAGTCTAGATATTGTGCACGAGCGATAACTTTCTCTTCCGTTACGACTCCCCCCTTTGCCACATCTTCCGTGATGGAAGGTAATAATGACTTGATAAACCATTCAGCTAATAGCTGATTGGGAACGTACGTTTTTACCATCCTACGACGACGTCGCCACTCATGTATATGATCAGATATGTGAGTGGCCGTTGTCTGTTTGAAGTTGGTAAGGAGTTCTGTTCCCATTTCATACCTTATCGGTAATTGAAAATGGGTTAAAAAGGTTGTGGCTAAGGTACTGAAGTTGTTGAACGAAGCTCTAGGCAATTCAATGTACCATTTTGCCGCTGGACCCGTTAACGTCCTCTGAAAGAGGCGAAGCCTTATCGAATCATCATTTAGGGTGTTTGATGAACACCATAGATGAAATTTCATCACATGATTCGATGGATCTTCACCCGGATTTCCATTAAATTTAGGAATATCTGATGGAAGTTTATGTGGAATCGCTGGCCACCAAGGGGCGTAAGCAATTGGATCGTTTGTTAACCGATTTAAGTCAGGTAACTCTAAAGTTGCCACGAATGGTAACTGCTGATTCAGATTAGGTGAAGCATACCCAGGGTAAGATGGGATTCCCTGAGCAGTTGGTCTTTGCATGCCAGCATAATGCATTTGATGCTAGTATGACTGATAAGGTTGGTGGACATGACCATTGTAAAATGGTTGATTTTGACCGTTTTGAATGTACGACTGTCCACTGTTCGCAAAGATTTGCTGCTCAGAACCTTGGTATACTTGTTGGAATTGTGGTTGTTGGTATTGCACTAGCCATGGTTGAGAAGCCATGTGTTGTTGCGCTATACTAACCGTTGGACCAAGGTGTGGGGTAATTGTACCCGTCTGGACCTGTGTCACCCCACCAGTTGGCGATTGTGGTTGAGTCACAGGGTCAAGGGGCTGTTGCATTACAACCTGAGAAATCTGAGGTTGGCATACAACAGGCAGCGTTTGAACTTGTGACACCGTCACAATAGCTGGTGTAGTCGGGATATTCGACACAGGTACACATTGTTGCATCGAATACACAACCCTTGGTTGTTGAGGTAGTATAGGTACCCAACCACTTGAGGTAATTCCAGTATAACCTGAATATTGCTGTGAACTCCCGTATGGATATCCTCCCGGAGGGGATAATGAAAAGGCATACTGCCCCCCATACGGTGGTAATCCAGAACTCAAGGGGATTGTTTGCCCTCGGGGACCAGACTGCCCAAATTGACCTCCAAATGGATCAATTTGTTGAGACTCAACACAAGAGTTTCCGGATATTATTCTGGATGAACAAACAGGAACGGACCAGACTGTCGAAATAGCCCCTGAGTGGGCTCCTTCTAGCGGTTGAGAGCTAGTTGGGACAGATGGTATGCCGGCGAGCATTGTCGGAGTGACAGCAGGGAGTTCTGCTGTCGCTGTGTCAGACGACACAGTCCTAGATGTTGATGGTTGTTCAGACATTTGGAGTCTATCCAAAAGATTACCTAGCGATTCTACAGGAACTTCCGCTGGTGGTAGACTAACTTTTGATGAAGAAGGATATAGAGTGATCCCGACTCCAAAGTGCGTTGGAGTACTTGTTTGAGGATCTTCTACAATTTCTTCAATTGCAATCAGACCAGGTGAAAGGGGAAGACCATCAGGTCCGTAAAATATTTCTAGTGCCGAAGAAGGGGTGGAATCGACAGCGACAGATGTTTGAAGAGCAAGACTCTCCGAACCGGTTGTAGATGGAACTGGATCGGTAACACAAGTGTTTACTCTCAGACTAGGATCAGTATCACTGTCCCTCTGTGGCTGTTGAACTTCTTCTGTAGAGGCAGGGATTCCAGAAATGTTTGGAGTAACCGGAATCTCGGATGTCGTTGGAACACTTGTTCTAACTTTAATAGGAGATTTTGAACCGGTTAAACGAGTTCGCTTTTTCCGTACTGGTTTCGATTCCGGAGACAAAGACGCTTGACTCGTAAGTCTCCGCGAACAACTGGGTTTCAATTGACTTTCTTCCACGATTGCGGATTACTCGATCAACTAAAAAATAAAAAGGGGAAGTATGTTTCCGAATTAAATGAATTTTAGACGCTTTTGACACAACTTGTTTTTTCAGTTTTTAAGAGTCGAGAAAAAACAAAAGATGACTCTAGTCTCCTTCGATTTTTAATGAGCCTGAAGTGACAAGTGCTCAGATGGACCTTTTCCGTTAAGGAGTCTGAAAAGGAACGAAAGGGACTGCTCTGGAGATCTAGGTAGAGGGAGTACCAAACCAATCGCAAAACTGCAGAATACTTTTTACGGTACGGCAGTCAATCTTCCGAATGCTGTGTTCGGTGCATTACGATCAGTAGGGCGGCCGACATGGCTTCCTATGGATAAAAGGTTTTAAGCCTATAGGGGTCTCCCAATATATACTCGACGATACATGGGAGCACAAGTCCGTACTGGCACTTATCGTCTCAAAGTGGAGGAATCACCCAACCATCAGTGAGGACAACAGTTACCAGGCTTTACGACGCCGGAATACGTCTCTAGCCTAGACCTCTAAATGTTGTGCGTTAAGTTCCAATGCGTTGTTAGATTCATTCAATTTATTTTAAGTTGATCTTTCTTAGAAGTTTGCCTTTTGGGATCACCACGAGATGTAGATGTAATTCCTAAAAATGCAATCTAAAGATGATAAGCAAACTTTTATCTCTTTTCAGCAATGAAAATCCTAGCTACAAGGGGAAAAGAAAGACACAATCTTTTCTCAAGAGCAAAGAGCACACTGTAAATGCACTTTTCCTAAATCAAGCCAAACAGACTATCAATATGCAAATGCACATATGCATGTATTTGTTTTCACTTTCTTAATATTGATGCCTAAAAAGAAAGTTGATGTACAAATCTGAATTTGCTTTCAAGTGACAAACACAAACAAGCTTCTTTTCGAAATCAAAAGGTAGAGAAGATTACGACACTTTATGATTTTGAAATAAATACTCGTTTCGACACTAGAAAGTCACAAATTCAAACCAAAGGCAAAAGTAAAAGCATAATCGACTGTCAACAGTAAATAAACTTTCTCCTAAGATCAAAATCGACACTTACGACAGATCTAAATCAAAGGACGACAGTATGACTATTCTACTTTTTCAATGGAAAACTGTAAACGATGTAACAAACACACAAAGAACATCTACAGTCTTTTTGTACAAAGGAGGCGGAATTAAGGCAAAGAAAAGGGGTTTTCAACAGACACACACTGATCACAGGCTGCAAAAATCAGAGACAAAACTGAAAAAATGAAGCAAAGAACCTCAGCTGCACAGGGCTAGGCTGATCAGTGCACCTGTTACACAGAGAAACTGGATTGCAGCGCAGGTAGCCCTCTCGGGAACTGCGTTGAAATGCAGAATCTCTTCACAGAGCCTGCGCTGGGGCAGAAACGAGAATTCTATCTGGGTTCTGGGTCACGGTTTGCAGTTTAATCTATGGTTTTTGGCCGAGTAAAAGCAATCAGTAATGCACAATCAGAGGGTGGATTTAAAGGAGGTCTAAGAGCTATCACAAAGGGCAATCAAATCATTTGTGAATCAACTGTTCAAATCATAAACAAATCCAGTGAATGGATTGAAGTAGCAGATGTCTACTTTGCATTTGATAATGGAAAATGCAGTTCGATTGCTACTTCTGTGTTTATGAAACAAACAACAAGAGAAACACAAACAAACTAACTAGACACGATCCCCAGCGGAGTCGTCATTTTGTTAAGGGAAAAGTGTCTATTCAGAACGACCCTATCCCACTAAGGTGTGATAGTACCTTAGAAACAAACAGAGAAAACTACTTTTGTATTCTTCTTTATGAACTATAAACGAAGAGGAATAGGATGAACCAACCTGTGTCTTGCGCTAGTCCTTTGATCCAATCTCTCTCCTCTTTGACAACTTCCAGCTACCTGCTCCCTTACTTGCCCAGCTTCACCAAATTCCTGCAAGATCACAGAAGAAGAAAACTACACAAAGACATGGATTTATATTCATAAATAGCTTAGGATCAAATTTAAGCTAAACATGCAAATATAACAAACATCATTGATACACAAGCATGTAGGAGAAACTCAAATAGTTTTATTGATATAACAAGAAGGTCCAGGAGGAGTTACAACCGATGATTCCTGATCCAGCATCAACCCCCCAGCAAAGGAATCCCCTCTTCACCTCCAACAAAGCATAAATCACCCAATACTCTGATATCTATCTCAAAACCAACAACAATTCTTTGCAATGTACAAAATTCCAGCCTCTGGATCTCTGGGATGAGGGATCCATATATAGATGTATGCAAAGAGGATGAGTCAGCTTATGATCTGACTAGTGGCTTCTCTCTGTCAGTTCTTGCTTCCACTTGGAGACTGAGAGCCTCTTACTCATCCTTGGTCGAACTCAGTGAGGCAAGTGTCATTGGGGAAGATTCTGGAAGCTTCCATTGTCTGTCCACCTCGCGGAATGACACTGCCATTTGTCATTTCCCGCTCAACGCACCCTGGTAGTGCATTTAGGTGCATTGCAACGCACCTAGCTAGTGTACTTGGGTGCTATGCAACGCAGCTAGCTAGTGGAGCAGCTGAAATGATCCTGATTTGACTGATTCTGAGCAGTTTCTGGTGGAGAACTTCTGGGAGAAGCTGTAATTTGTTGACCTTGTTCCTTTAGGGGCCGGAACAACACTTTTAGGGACTTAGGATCCCTTGGTTTATGGACATTTCATGCTTAGAGCTGTAAGGCACAAAAATGTCTATAACACATAACACGTATGGAGTACAACAATGATATTAAATGCCTGGAAGTTTGAGATTAGTCTCCATACCTCTTGTTGGTAACTTTTGAGATGCGGTGATAAACAATGAATGGTGTTATGTACTTGCCGTACCACTATCTCTGAATCACCTACCACTTTGAGCATGACCAGATTGAGACCGATGGCTTTCTGTAAACCCAACACAAGTGCTTCATACTCTAATACATTGTTTGTGCACTCAAACTCCAAGCGACTTGAAACTAGATGCTTCTTGTTGTAAGGGTCGATCAGAACACACCCAGCTCTTGAGCTGTCCTATGTCTTTGATCTGTCAAAGTACATGGTCCACAACTCATTTGTACATAGACCGCTTGATGTGCTAGTACTACTGCTACTACTGTTGCTGCTACTACTACTACTATTGGTACAATGTGCTGTACAAGTTTCATTACCATCAGTTGGGCAAGGAAGGAGTCCCAACTACGCATCTGGTAGGGTTGGAGCTGGCCATGCAAGATAACACCCTAATATTGTCTCAAGGAGGCAGTTGCCAAACATGAGTTTTATGAAGGACAATGGTTCATTTTCGCCATTGAGGGGAGTGAAATTATGTTTCATGTACCTCTCGGATTCTACCTGGATTTGGTTTCACTTTCCCTTGTATGGAAGCCACATGTGAGACTAGTCTGTAGCAAAATATCCATCTAGCTTGCTGGACCAGTCTCTACTGAGTAATAGACCATATGCTTCCAGTATGTCCAAAGCGACTATGTTGATGCATTGGTGTACTTGACTTTCATGAGATAGTCGGATGATCAAATATCGCAGTTCACTAATGGTTGGTGGATGATTCAAGCGGATGTCTCGCTCCATGGCGCATTGATATTCTTAGCAATGGAGAGCGACATAACGTTGGCTACCATGCTAGAATCAACCAAACAGTTGTGAACATTGTAGTTAGAAACTTCGAAAGAAAGTAGGAATGGAGGGAAACCCGAGTTTGATTCTTCCATCCAAAGTGTGTTGAGCATAGTGGAAAGTGACCCGAGAGGTGTGCTTTCCCCTTTGCTGGTGGAGGCTGCACTGTCCATTGTTGTCTGTCCTAATGCATGCATCAGGATATCTCCCTGACTCTAGATCTTAGCTATTTCAAACAAACTGACGTTCGCTCGAGTTTTCTTCATGTCTTCAACAATGTTGTATTCCAAAGGTGGTACAATTACTAAGGTGTCCAGGGTGGAATGGATGTTCGTGTTGTCCAGCGGAGTGCTTTGCAACTTTCTTCTCATGGGTGTACTCTTATCCGCCGCTATCTTCTTGGACTTTCTTTGTGTTTTCTACTTTGGGATGGCTAGTGGATCGACTTTCCTTATCAGCAGTCTGATATTTTCTTGTATCTCCTCAAGTGTAGGAGGAGCCCCTTTACTCCTAAGATTGTAATAGTCAGTTTGCTTTCGGGACTACTTCTCGGTGTTTGTCTTTGAAATCATTTGCAAGCACTAATACGCATTCACCACATGCCCAGAGCTTGATGTCTCATCAGGTGCAACTTCTTCGTGATTGTTAGTGTCTTCTGGATCCTCTTGCATATTGCTTCCTGCATCGAGTGCATGACTGTAAAAAACACTTGTGACTCGCTTCCAGTCTAAGCAAGAGTTCTCGGGGAAATTTTCTTCGTGGAAATAACAGAACTTAGGATTTACACACTATTCGAGCTCGAACACAGGCTTCTGCGCAGTTTTTGAAGCGAACCAGCTGGTGCTTGATGAGCTACTTGCCTGTCTTTACCTGGGTGGGTGACTGCTTGCAAATGTATCCATTTTACGTTATTTGAGTTCAGACACTTCAATGATCAAGTTCTTGACAAGACGAGTGAGGGTCTCAATATTGGTTATTTCCTTGTCTCTACCCTTGCTCACCATTGCTTGGGACTTCCTCCTCACATCCTTAGAGTCCTTTGTTGATTCGTCATCCTTGATGACTCCAATTGGCCACAGGTCTTTCTCAACAATGATAGCCTCTTCATAGTTTTCCAGAAGAGTTGGTTTCACAGCTCACTTGACGAACTACGCAACATTGGTCAGTAGTGTGGACATATAGTAATCAATAGTGATGGAGTCATGAGGTTTAGTGTTTGTTGCAAACTTGTTCAATATACGTGTAAACCTCTGATTGAAATCTTTCACTTTCTCTTTTCCCTCCATCTTGAGGTTTCCCAACTCTTTGAGTAGCATGGTTGGGGTCTTGTCATCAATGAACTTCTCAAGGAACATGCATTTGAACAAACCCCAGTTCTGTATAGAGTTCAGTGGAAGGTTGTGATACCAAGCAGCTGTGCAACCATCCAAGGTACATGGGAACAATCTACATGCTACATCTTCATGTCATACCTCAAGGGTCTACAACTATAGGTAGAAGTTGTCTAAGTGGTCTTCTGCCTTCACCACACTGTCAGGGTCGAACTTGATGTTCATTATCTCCACTCGCTTCGACATCTTGTGAAAAACAACCGGGAGAGCTAATGGTCCCTAAGTCA
The DNA here is from genome assembly GCA_031772625.1 of Pinus tabuliformis. Lineage (NCBI taxonomy): Eukaryota > Viridiplantae > Streptophyta > Pinopsida > Pinales > Pinaceae > Pinus > Pinus tabuliformis. The sequence continues at coordinate 2,062,344,734 of CM062818.1, forward strand.
TCCACTCCAAGTTTGGGCCATCCATCTCTTCTTCTTCCTTGTCCTCTTCCTCTCTTTCAGAATCTGATGGTTCCGGCTCTGAGTCCGTTGGTTCATCTCCGCCGCCACCCCCCCGCCCTCCACTGCCTTCCCCTCTGCCTCCTATACCAAAGTTGGATCCCAAGATCACAAGAGTGTCTTATTTGCGTTGCCAGAAGATTGGAGGTTCCTCTCCATCTTCAATAACTTCTTATAGACCTTCAAGTGTGGCAAGGACTACTTCTTCCACCAATGATACAAAAAATCCTGTGGGAGTGGCTTTTGGCTTCCTAGATGTCTGTGGAAGGTGTTGTATGCCAAGGATCAGTTCGACTGCTTTCGTGAACTAGTGATTGATGGGACGGGCGAAGCAAAGTTGATGATATAGAATCTCGTGTTCAATCTTGGGAGGTGAGGAGTAACCAACTGTAGAGTCGCATGTAGGTGAGAGGGAGTGCGAGTTACTTCCTTGACCATATGCTTGATGAATGAGTGTGAGGGGAATTTCAGCCATACACAATTGGTTGCCCTCCTTCTAGCGCCAGAAATGTTGACGGTGCTAGATCCACCAACATTCAAGGGATCACCCTGGTATGAACTCCCAACTAGACCTCACACCATTTTGTATGGGAGTCCCATCTGGTATGATGGCCCAGTTTCCATTGTCTTAAGGATTTTCCTAAACTCTTGCTTGTCCGCACAAGAGAGTGGTCTAATTTGCCTTTGAGAAGTGAGGTTCGCATTCCTGGTGAATGCTAGTGTACTTGTGTCAATGGTTCTTTCACTGTAATGGGAGAGGGTGAGAGTGAGTCCCAAGTTGGTTGGGATGAGGTCCCAACTCGGTTAACAACACACAACACAACACGACGTGCACAACTTTTGGAGGAGCAGTCCACATGGATGCGACAGTCACAACGCACAAGGTAAGGTAACATGTACAACGCTCAATGGATGAGTCTAAACGAGTGCAACAGTTGTTACACCAAGCTTGATGCGAAAGGTCTGTCTGGTGTCTAGGGAGATAGATACCATGGTGATCCGGATTTAAACAGGAACGCAATAGATTACAGAGATAACCATAAATACAGAGATGCGATAACCATAACAACAGAGATGCAGCGGAAATAATACTTCATTTCATTACTGTTAAATACTGAAATATGCTTACAAATAGAAATAACCCAGCTAGGGCGATGGTAGCTTATCTCTGAGAAGAGATGTGTCGGCTACATGCCTCTGAACTGTTTCGAACTGTCTTACAATGAGGCTCCAAGGCCTATTTATTGTTGAGAAACAATGAAAAACCCTTCACATCCCGCAACCTAACCCTAGAAGATGAAACGCCAAATTGTGGGCCCCGTTTGGGTAAATTGATACATCAATTTCCCGGGGTCGTAACTTTGGCATACGATCTCCGTTTGACGCGTACGATAGCTCGTTAGAAAGATCTATCTGAGTACTACCACTTTGGGAGGAAACATCGGTCCATGGACCCATGTTGCCTCAGATTCCCATAAAAACGTCGTTTAGGGCCTCAAAACGGCTCCGGAAGTTCAGGACCCGAAAAACTGCTAAAAATAGTAAGTTGTGCTACAATTAAGGAAACTGAAAACGCTGAGAAAGACAATGGTGGGGGTCCAGGTGGACTTGGCAGGTGGCCACCAATATCCACCTGGATCATTCATCCCCCCTTAGGAAGCAATGGTCCCCATTGCGTTGAGCTCCTCCATGAGATGAGGAAACTTCTACTGAACTTGTTCCCTGGTGAGCCACTTGCCCTGCTGAAGGAGTTGGCCTGCTTTGACAACTCGATACAGTTGGATATTCTGTTGGCGATTGTTCTTGATCTGTGTGTCCATGATCCGATCAGTTGCAGCTTGTTCCATGCAATCTGGATTTAATTCTGTGGGTTTGAGTTGTTCTGCAATGTCGGATGTGTCTAACAATGGTGGAAAGTATGGCCGAAGGCGGTCCACATTGAACACTGGGTGCAGGCCAAGGAATGGGGGAATGCTGAGCTCAAATGCATTGTCTCCCATCGCCTTAGTAATGGTGTAAGGACCATATCGGAGTGGTCTCAATTTCCGATAGGCTCCAGTAAGGCGTTCCTTTTGCAAATGCAACCAGACTTTGTCGCCCACCTGAAACTTGTGTGGCACCCGGTGTTGATCATGTCGCTGCTTGTACTTGGCATTTGATTTCTCAAGAATGTCATGGACCTGCTGGCGAATGTGTTGGATGCGCTCAATGAAGCTGGTGGCCTTATCTGTTTCGGACTGGACATGAGCTGAATTCATGTGAGTAGCTGCAAGTGGTATGGCCACATCAATGGGGCATAGTGGCTGGAATCCCAAACCCACCTGAAAAGGGCTATGGCCAGTGGAGCTGTGAAGAGCTCGGTTGTAGCTGTGCTGAACATAGGGGAGGCTCTCGTCCCATGTGAGTGGATGCTTTGAGTTATACATGCGCAGAATGTGCACAATCATCCTGTTGACAACCTCTGTCTGGCCATCAGTTTGAGGATGGAAGGCTGTGGACTTCGTGAGTTTGGTGTCCAGCATTGACCAGAGACTGGACCAAAATGTGCTGAGAAACCGACTGTCCCGATCTGAGATGATAGACTGTGGGATCCCAAAGTGCACCCACACTCGTTCAAAGAAGAGTTTAGCAGTGGCTTCTGCTGTGATATTCTTCTTGCAGGCCATCATAATGGCCATCTTCGAGAACCTGTCGACGACCACAAAAACACAGTCATTTCCATGCTTAGTGGAAGGAAGCCCTGACATGTAATCCATGGAGATGGATTCCCAAGGTCGACTAGGGGTAGGCAATGGGGTATAGAGGTCGTGCTTCTTAATGGTCGGTTTGGCAATGGCACAGGCAGTACATGATCAGATGTACTTCCCAACATCCTGTCGAAGATTCGGCCAATAGAAATAATTTTGCAGTACTGCCACTGTTTTCTCGACCCCGAAATGCCCAGCAGCCCGACTGTAGTGTGCTTCCCAAATCATCTTGGCACGCTCACTTGAAGGAACACAAAGGTGACCGAGGTGGCATAATAGGGCATCCTGGAGGTGAAAATCTGCAACATGCCGACCCTCCAAGAGTGTCTGGTATGTGTGGCCGAATTCTGGGTCGCTTTTGTAGAGAAGTAGCCAGTCAGAAGTCTCGTGCCCACAAGAGTTGAGCACGGTGGTTAGCGCCATGATCGGTGGCCGACTGAGGCAATCTGCAACATTATTGGTGCTGCCCTTTTTATACTTGATGTTCAAGTGAAACTGTTGCAGGTATGTAGACCACTTCTGATGGCGATCATTCTGCAATTTCCCTTGGGTCTGTATGAACTGCAGAGGTCGGTGGTCTGTGTGGATGACCGTTTCCTTCCCCAAAATGTAATGCTTCCATTGTCGGCAGGCCTGTACAATGGAATACATCTCTTTATCATAAGTGGGGTACTTCCGGACTGTGTCTGAAAGTGTTTCACTGTGATATGCCAGTGGATGTCCATGTTGAGTAAGGACTGCGCCAATAGCATAGTCAGAGGCATCTATCTCGACCTCAAATGGTTGTTGTAAATCTGGTAACGCGAGCACTGGTGCCGTGCAGAGGCGATCCTTCAACTCCCTGAATGCCTTCTGTTGAGATTCAGACCAAAATAATTTTGCTTTCACCCCGCCCTTGGTGACTTGACTCAAGGGCCAAGAAATATGAGAAAACCCCAACATAAACCTGCGGTAGAAGTTGGCAAGACCTAGAAAGCTGCGGAGCTCTGTTAGAGTGGTTGGAGAGGGCCAATCCCGAATGACTTGGATCTTGGCTGGATCGACATGCACCCCCTGTTCATTAATGATGTATCCTAGATACTGAATCTGGGTCATGCCAAAAGTGCATTTCTCCAAATTGGCACATAGCTTGTGTTTCCGCAGTGTTTGGAGAACCTGTCGGATGTGGTGGAGGTGCTCTTCCCAACTCTGGCTGAAGATCAGAATGTCATCTAAGTATACTACTACAAAGGAGTTGGTGAATGGCCGCAAGATGTCATCCATTAGCCTCATAAAGGTTGCAGGAGCATTCGTCAATCCGAAAGGCATGACCAACCATTCGAAGAGGCCCTCCTTGGATTTGAAGGCAGTGTTCCACACATCGGAGGGTTCGATTGGTACCTGGTGATATCCTGACTTCAGATCGATCTTGCTGAAATATTTCGCCCCCTTTAGTTGGTCTAGGAGGTCATCAATCCGCGGGATCGGGTACCTATTACGGACAGTGATCTTGTTCAGCGCCCGATAGTCAATACAGAGTCTCCACGTCCCGTCCTTCTTCTGTACCAACACGATCGGGCTCCCACAGGGCGATGAACTCGGACGGATGTGACCTTTCTGCAGGAGCTCCTGAATCTGCCTCTTGATTTCATCGTTCTCTAGAACGGAGCGCCGATAAATTGGTCCATTGGGTAGCGGCGCACCTGGGGTCAAATCGATGGAGTGCTTGACTTGACAGTGCAGAGGAACCCCTGCCGGGGAGGTGAAGATGTCCTCGTACTCCTCCACAACCTTGTCCATCTATAGTTGTCGTGCAGAGGGACCCCGTTTGGAGGCCGCGGCCACTGTCTTCTTCTTTCCTTGAGGGCGTATCATCAGCAAAACAAATTTCCTAGTTTTGGAAATGATCTTACTGCATTGTTTTACAGTAATCAAAGAGATGGCGGCAGGTGGTGCTACCTCTGGTATCCTGAACAACTTATTTCCCAATGTAATAATAACAGCACGGGGCCTTGATTCATACACAGCATGTCGCTTCCAAAAGTATGGTTGTCCTAGTAATACATCACAAACTTCAAGGGGAGCAATGTCACACAATACCTCATCCGTGAAGGGCTTGATGTTGTATGGAAGGCGACACTGCTGGCTCACACGAAGATCTCGTCCTTGGTGAAGCCACCCAATGGTGTATGGTTGTGGATGTGCTGTGGTCGGTAAGCCCAACCGCTTCACGACCTCCGCCGAAATGAGGTTCTTTTGACTCCCGCTATCAACAATGAACTGTATCGGGGAGCCCTTTACCCACATCTGGGAGTGGAAGAGACGCTCCTCCTCCTCTGGATCTTCGGGTTCATTTTTCTGGATCTTTGCGGTAGCAACCGTGGCACTGGGATCCGCATCAATGATCTGCTTCCCGTTTTCATACCCCTTATCGGGTTCTGACTCAGAGTCGGAACATGCATCTGATTCTGAAACCTTTAGCTCGGCCACCAGTGACTGCTTGGCCCGACACTCACTTGTGTTGTGAGTGGAGCTCTTATGGAACTCGCACCATTTTCCAGTGTCCTTTCTCGGCTTCGCGGCGTTGTTCTTTGGTTGCAGCTTCGGCTGGTTGTCTTGGGCTGTCCCGCCTTGGCTTTGTCCTTTGTTCTGTGGTTTAGGGGCACATTTCCCCTGCTTTGGATTCACAGATCCAAAGTCTCGCTTCTTTTGTTTAAACTTCTGCTCGACCTTGACGGCATATCGGTATGCTGCGCCGAGCGAGGTGATGTTTAGGAACTGTATTTCTTCCTGGATGTACTTGTGTAGGCAGCCACGGTATTTGAGTATCAAATGTTGCTCCGAATCCTTGATACCCAACTTTGTGCGAAGGGTATGGAAAAGATTGGTGAACTCCGGCACATCTTGGTCCCTGCCCTGCCGCAGCGTGGTCCACTTTATGTATTCATCCTCATAGCTTCCGACAGGGTAGTACTGCTCCTTGATGGCATCCCGGAAGGAATCCCAGGTGGGTGCGGCTGGAAATAGTGAGCCAGTACTTTCATCCTTCTGCTCGCAGTAGGTTTCCCACCAGTCCTTGACGTGGGGGGCTGCTTTGAGAAGGGCAAAAACAATCTTTTCCTGACTCGAAAATTCATGAACAGAAAAATAACCCTCTAGCAGATTTAACCATTTATCTACGGCATCTGCATCTATCTGACCCTCGAATATGGGGATTTCAAAATTAACTTGTACCTTAAAGGGTGTGGCGTTTCCAGAGTAGCTGCTGGAAGCCGATGCATTGCTTCTGGGTAGCCGCTGAAGGATCTGGGCAAAGCTATCCATCATCGCGTTCCGTTGTCGCTCGAGGGCTTCTTCGAGCAAGATTTTGATGGGATCTCCTGCCCCCTTGTCTTTCTTCTCGTCTGCCATGGGAGGCCGTCGGGATTTGCGAGGCTGGTCTTGCAAAGGTTCAACCAGTTCAAGCCCTAACTCCTTATATCCCGACCTTGTTGGAGACATGCAAAGAAAAACAGAGAAAAAGCAGACTGCTCTGATACCACTGATCCGGATTTAAACAGGAACGCAATAGATTACAGAGATAACCATAAATACAGAGATGCGATAACCATAACAACAGAGATGCAGCGGAAATAATACTTCATTTCATTACTGTAAAATACTGAAATATGCTTACAAATAGAAATAACCCAGCTAGGGCGATGGTAGCTTATCTCTGAGAAGAGATGTGTCGGCTACATGCCTCTGAACTGTTTCGAACTGTCTTACAATGAGGCTCCAAGGCCTATTTATTGTTGAGAAACAATGAAAAACCCTTCACATCCCGAAACCTAACCCTAGAAGATGAAACGCCAAATTGTGGGCCCCGTTTGGGTAAATTGGTACATCAATTTCCCGGGGTCGTAACTTTGGCATACAATCTCCGTTTGACGCGTACGATAGCTCGTTAGAAAGATCTATCCGAGTACTACCACTTTGGGAGGCAATATGGGTCCATGGACCCATGTTGCCCCAGATTCCCAAAAAAACGTCGTTTAGGGCCTCAAAACGGCTCCGGAAGTTCAGGGCCCAAAAAACTGCTAAAAATAGTAAGTTGTGCTACAATTAAGGAAACTGAAAATGTTGAGAAAGACAATGGTGGGGGTCCAGGTGGACTTGGCAGGTGGCCACCAATATCCACCTGGATCACATGGGCAAGACAAAGTTAACAACATATACAACACATTTCCATTAATAGAATATGCATTACAGCAGGTGAAATAGTTCAAGTGTTCAACAAAGGTTAAAGCAACATGCATTACAATTGTTCAAGATTAGTCTTACAACAGTTACAATACATGTGTAAAAACATGTTGGCCTGTTAGCAGGCTTCTGAATTAAGCAAAAGTTTCAAGACACATCGTTACACCATACATCACTAACCTCGTGAGCGAGGTGCTGGAGCCACTACTTACTCCTCAAAGAAAATATTACAAACTCTCTTGGCTATGTGGTAGGAACTAAGGTGAAAAGTCCTTTCATGTACAAATGAGGGGGGTATTTATAGCAAAGGGTGAAACTGACCCTTGTGGCTGTTCGACTACCCTCATGGCTGTTTGAATTCCATGACTTTTCGACTTTACATGACTCTTTGTACAAGAAGTGGGTCTCTTGGACTTCCATGTTACATTACATTGATTGAGAACATAGCCCAGAGTAGAGATGTGGGCGACATGACTCATGACATGAATCAACATGACAGTGCTGGTACATTCATGTTGCTGCTGGAGTGTATGCTGAGCTATAGTGCTGCTGGGTGATGGATGTCTTCATGGCATATCACAACTTCACCTCTACATGGAAAAATGCGTAGGGTCTTTGATGGTATTTAGTTCACTTGATGAAGCTTTGGCATGTTCCTTGCTTGCATGTTGGAAGGCTTGACAGGCTCATCTATTCGCTAAAGGTGCAAGTTCATCTGTTTGTCCGTCCGTGAGCACATCTTTCATATTTGCTCGTATGTCCATCTGCGAACACATCTTTGCATGATCATTCGTTCACGAGCACATCTCTTCACATGCATCGTTCGTTTATCCATTGGTGAACCTATCCTTTTACATGTGCTCCCTTTGTTCATCCCATTCGTCGTCGCGCCATGTTTGTTGGTGTCCCTGTACCTGCAGTCACTCATGACAAGACGACATCAAATCCAAAACCTCCTAGTCTACCATGACACATGATCGCTTTGGATGTAGGTGACCGGGAGAGGCAGCAAGGTTGTGAAGTGGGATGATGGCTCCGGGCACTGCTGATGAAAACTATGCAAGAGTTGAAACTGTTACGAGAAAACTAGATGCGTATGACTAGGAGGTCATACATTTTTGTACCTTGAGAGTTTGATGCAAGAGCATCAACCCATCCTCTAAAAAAATTAGCAAGAATGACTTCTAGAATGTGAAAATGAGTAAAACACTTCAAAAGGCAAGGGATTTGTTAAAAAACTTGAAAAATCAGATCCATGAGGGACCTTAGGAGCTTTGTGAAAAAAATCATGTTGAGAGCTTTGTGGAGAAGATCATGTTGAGAGTTTTATGGAGAAGATCATGGATTTTGAAATGATCCACAATGTTGTAATTTCCTCTATAAATTGTGGCCTTTGGGCATTGAAAAGAGAAGACCATTAGAATGAAGATCTAGTGAGTCAAGGCACCAATAGATGCTATCTAATAGTTTAGTGGGTTTAATTAATGAAATTTGATTTCTACTTTATGTAGTTCTATGTGTGTGCATTGTGATTTAATGCATTAATGGCTTGATGCATAAATTGGTTGACTCTGTTTGATGAATTAATGTTACATATAGACCACACGGTTTTTCAATTTGCAGTTTAAGTGAGGATGAGTTGAGTATGTGGGCTCATAATCCATAGGTCCTAGGGTCGATACCATAAGAAAACTTGAAATGATAGACCCCTGTAAATCATTTTCATCGAGGAGAAGCTCAATTGGTTAATCTAAGAAATGTGAAATTGTTGAAACTCAAAAGACCTAGGTTCAAATCCCCCCTATAGTGAAGCTCAATTGGTTAATCCGAGAAATGTGAAATTGTTGAAACTCAAAAGACCTAGGTTCAAATCCTCGTGTTGTGTTGTGACCTTCACTACGGTGAAGAGGACATATCGTAACCCTCAGAAGTTTACTAGTAAATACGTGTGAGACAAACAAAAAGCCTATTCATTTAAAACTTTTTACTACTCTTCATATATTAGTCTGTGAAATAACAATTTTGATTTTAATCTAATAACACATTAGTTTAACGAACAAACAAAACCTAACACATTAGTTTAACTAACAAACAAAACCCTTTTGTATTGCTTTTTATTTCCTTTAAAATACTCACCCATATGATGGCTAAGAAAACAATCACCATCTTTTCAAAACGAAGAACGACTCCTCATGGGTGTCAAGAGTTTTCTTACTATTGAGCAAAACCGTTGTTTTGATTAAGAAAAAAACTTGACAAAAACAAAACTTTAGAACTAACATTCAAATACTTGGATCTAATTATTTACCATTGAGCAAAACCATTGTTTTGCTTAAGAAAAAACTTGACAAAAAAAACATTATATCTGACTTTCAAATCCTTGGATCTAGTTATCTACTCTCCATTTTGCGAAGATTTTTAAACTTCACTCCAATACCACCATGATAAACAAGTCTTAAACCTCACTCCGATAAAATGTTAAACAGAGAAACAATAATAGGAATGAAGCCAGATAAAAACAAAGAAGGCATTGCACATCCTCATAATAATTAAATTAGATTTTACGATAAATCATCCATTTTTAAAATTATCCAAAATTAAGTGCATTTAAAAATATCTAAAACTTCATTAAAAATATCTGAACTGATAATTAAAAAAAATCCGATTAAAAATAACTTGCAATTAACAATTCTACTACCAATTATAAACACCGGGTCCATCCTAACCATTAAGGTAAGCCACTGTACAACTCTTCATTGCCCAGATCTTCGGCGAATGTAAAACTATTCATGGGCTCTATATTTCTTGGAAAAGAACACATTCCTTCAAACTCATTCGTTTCTGTGGCTAACGTAACCGGTGCCATGTAGAGCTCTTTTAATCCAAAATCTGTACTTAATGAACAGTACGATGGAGCCGAAAGCAGATTATAGTCTGGAGATGTTACCTCCTTCACAAACATTAAACTCTGGGCTAAAGTAGGTGCTAAATTATCGGAATTCTGGTCCGATAAGGGAGAGTTTGTCACATCCGCCATCGCTAGGGCAACGCGCCCTGAATCATCGTCTGCAATCGAATTTTCCACAGGGAGATCGCACCACGCAGGCTGCGAGGAGTTAGTAGTTTCTTGAAGATTACCCAATTTGAAGGAACCTTCATCCGAACTATGATTACTGCCATGACCCTTCCAGACGTTTGGTCTTACGATTTTCACCGGTTTGGGTTTGAACATATGATTTTGTACAGGAGACGGAAAAGTTGACTCTCTTTTGAGAACCTGCGTATTGCGTTTAGATACACTCATTTGCACCTTCTTGCAGAGATGAGTGTTCCAGTGGTTCTTGATTTTGTTGTCTGTTCGCCCAGGCAGTCTCTTGGCTATCAGGGACCACCTGCATGCATATTTTTAAAGTATACATTACAAGTATCTCATGAACAAATTTGAAATATTGATTTCACTTCTGATTATCCGATTCTTAGATATTTTCAAATTTTCAGACATAAAAATAGTCTCAAAATCTACCATCCATATAATTTCTACAAACCCAGATCAGATCAGACTTAAAAAACAATAAATTTTACAAATGAAAAAATATATCCTCATACCTATTACCAAGAAGGCGATGCATTCGAATAATAAGCTCCTCCTCATCGGGGGAAATGTTTCCGTGGTCAATATCTGGACGAAGATAGTTCAGCCAACGTAATCTACAACTTTTTGCAGACCGCTTAAGACCTGCAAATCAAAATTTATTATCCCCTTATTCAGCCTCTTAATACACATTACCTCTGCAATATTATATTTACCATTAGAGATTTTCTACCATTAGAGATTCTCTGAGACTCGCCTGCTTTTTGGGGAAGATTTGTCCATGCACCATCCCCATGAATTCCAATGTAGTGGGACAGAATCATATCCTCCTCTGCAGTCCAAGCCCCACGCTTGAGCCCTTCTACTGAGCTGCTGCAAGGAGATCCACCCATTTTGGATAATTCTTCTTCCCGAACTCCGGTGGTTGATCTCCCTTTGGTCGGACAAGACGCAATAAATCGCATCCACCCTTTTCTTTCACGGTGCCATTTGTGATAAAACCTTTAAAAAAACCCTAACCAGTTCAGTATTAAAAGTTATTTAACCATATTCTATTTAAAATATAACAAAATCATCATAGCAGTTCAGCAATACATGAAATTTACATTAAATGTAACTCAGAATAGACTCAAAATTTGACTGGATTCAACCGCACCTTTAACCTGAAAATGGGGTCGGTTAGGTACTAGAGTAACCTTATTCCCTCCATGTCTATTAACTCTGCTGATTTAACATGTGCTTCACGATGGTACCGTTTACTAAACTGCAATGCTTTGACAGAATAAATAAAGGCACTGTCTGACCGTTACTGCTGCTGATAGTACAAAAATGACGACGATACAATCAGTGTTCACTGTCACCATGTTCAGACCGCTGGATCACTGCACACGTGGTTCCTGCACATGTGATTTCACTGAAATCATGGGAGGATAGCCTTAAATGTCATTGCAATTTGGAATGCAAGGCCCATATAAAAGAATATGAAAGTAGTGTAACAATTATGTTTTTTTTAAATTTAAGTTCATAATTTTAAGTGTTTTAAAAAGTTTTGATGGCGTTGAACTTATTTCTATTATCAAAAACATAATTCAAACATTGTGGATGTTTTAATTTTTTTGAAAAACATGATTTAAACAAAATTTCTACAAAATTTTCAAATTTTTTTACTCTGATTCGTGCCATCAATTCCTCAGCCTCGGTAGACTAGACGACAGTGAACTCCGTGGCGCTTCGGTGTCTGATAGCCAGGTAAACTCAGTGTCCTGTAACAGTTTTGAGTACATTATTGCGCGACCAATGCCAAAGGTCTTTACTGGCTGGACTAACTGAAGTATATTCAGTGGGTTGTGCAGGTAGAAAATTGATTGAAAATGAGATCTGTTTGCAATCAAATCAATCATTCGGTGGATTAGTTGAAGTAAATTCGGTGTGTTGAGTGGGTTGAAAACTGATGGAAACTGAGATCTGTTTGCAATCAAATTAATTAGTGTAAAAGATAATTAATGACTGCATTAATTGATTTAGCCTATTGGGGTTTGTAGTTTGAAATTTGATATAAGATAAGATATGTACCAGCTGGATTGAATGAAGCAAACTGAGTGGGGTGTTAGTTTGAAAATTGAATGTAAATGAAATTTGAGATTTGCTTAGTAATTGGTTTTTTCAAAAGTAGTTTTATAAATTTATTTTTTAATTTAGAAAGGTTTATAAAAAAAAATATCAAAATTATTTATTTTATTACTATAAGTATGTAAAATTATTTTATTTGTCATAAAAATCTAGAATAATAAAATTACTAATTTTTTATGTCATAATGATTGTGAAATTGCTAGAAAAATAATAAGGATATTTCTAACTAACTTTTTAAAATGGATAAGATTTCCAAAACTACATTAATAAATATAGTTGATTTGCATTGTGGATATTTGCTTATAAAAATTGGAAAATGCCATTAATTTACATATGTCAACCACATTTATTTGTTGGATGCAGGTGGTGTCAAATAGACTCCTTCACTTAATTGTCAACCCGGGGTTTCATAAACTTAGAGAAGAAGCACATGAAATGCCAGAAATGATATGAACTTTTCTAAACTCTATTCCTACTTCCTTAATTGCAATCTTCTAGAATAAAAAAGAAAAGATCACCTGGCAATTTACACCAAAAATATTCTAGTGTTGGAATATGAAAGAAATTACTTTTGGAGGAAAACAATTGCAAGGAATTCTCAAAACCTCTTGCAGCAATCTTTGAAAATGTAAATCTATGTTTATCTTTAGTATAGTTGTATCCCATATTAATAATTGGACCCTTGAAGATATCTTACTCCTTTTAGATCTTCCTCCATGTACTAAGTTATTATTCCTATACTTCTGCAATGTGCTTGACCCTTGAAGATATCTTACTCCTTTTAGATCTTCCTCCATGTACTAATTTATTATTCCTATACTTCTGCAATGTGCTTGCACTAGTACCAGAACAAAGTTTAAGTGCTCAGAGTATACTTTACACATGTACTGAAGATTTATGTCTTTATGCAAGAACTCTAAACCTCAAGGCTAGAGCACTCTGGAGATCGGTTCCTGTACCAGGACAAAGGTTCCTGCACCAAGCTTTCCCATCCTTCTTTCGAACAATTAAAGGATGTGTTAACTAAGAAAAATAACTTGCAAATGTGAACAAAACTTTTAAAGTAAATTCTTCAAACTGAAAGATGCTTCAACTAATCTTTTAATGTCTAAAACGAGAATTAATTCCAAAGTCAAAGCACACTTTTAATTATGGAACTTCTGCATGTAATCTAAGAGATCATTGAAATATGACAGCAAGCTTTAGTCCTGTAATAGTTCTCCACACTATTGATCTGCATGCATAACCTTTTAAACCCAGAAATATTTCCTTTAAGAATTATTACGCATGAATCAAATCTTTCCTAAATAATATAAAGTGCAGGCACAGACCAGTGTGTGTCGCAACAACATTTTGTTTCAGAAGTGTATTTAATTCTAAATATCAAAAGAACTTTAGAATGGAAATCACACTTTCAGAATTGCATTAAGACTTAATAGAAATCACACTCTTCAGGATCGCATTAAGACTTATCAAATGAAAACAAAAGACCATTGCTATAATGAACCGAAAGAATCAATATGCGAAATTACAAGTGCACTAGTGCAAGAATGCGTGCCTACACGATCCAGGCAGAAAACGAGATTAAACTTCAAAGAAGGAAATCATAAGATTAAACTTCAATCTAACTCGCACACCACGGATCTGTCACACTGTAATGAAATCAGATTTAAACCTTACAGAAAGATAAAGGAAACATCTGCTTACTTCACACTTTGCATTAAAATAATTAACATACATTAATAAAAAAAAAAAAGAACACAAGGGAGAACGAGATGGGTTGGTTGGGCCCTAGCCAACCAACTCGTTTCCCTGTTTTTGGAAACGTAAAAGCTCGGCTCTTTAAAAAATGCATCAACATAGAGTTGATTGAGAAAACATGGCATAGTTCCTTTCTATTAATGATCAACAAATATGCATCATGAATTCGAATTGAGCCCAAAAATAGGGCAATATAAGCAAAATTACAAAATGACAAAATCATAGTATCCTTTCTATATCTATCGCTCGCTACCATTTTCTATGTAAGTCCTACATTTTATACATTCATTGAGGCCTGTGGCTGTAACCAAGTTAGAATGAGCATTTCAATCTGAGCCTTTCGGCGATAACAAAAATAACAACAACAACTAGAGCTAAACCTTTTGGCTATAACAAAACACTATTCTAGGTATTCGACCGACGACCTATTCTCGACCATATCCCTGATTTTCCTCCATGCTCCGAGCCCAACTCGAGTTAATCGTTCCGGAATACAATATCCACATGGAGTCGTGAGCTGTCACGGTAGTTGAATATTCGCCAGTGGTGCGGGAATCCTACCTGCACTTGACCATGCTAACAAAATAATTAATTCATTGTCCATCAAATACTTTCTAGGAAGAGAATTATTAGTTACAAATATTTAGAGGCATAAAATCTACAAGATTGATTTATTAAGCACATTCGTAAATCTTAAACATGAAACATAAAGCTAGTGCAGGAAGGGATACGATTCTTGGACTAGTGCAGGAATAAGGGAGTTTGAAAGGTTGAAACAAAGGTATAATGTTATGGTTTTGAAGGGAAAAAGGGTTGAAAAAAGTAACAATTTGGCCTACCAACATTACTAATGTGGTTATGCTAGTTGAAGACCAACCTATGTGGGGAGGATTCGTTGACTATGTGATGAGCCTCATCATTGGGTAACTATATGGACCTTCATTCACCTCCTAGATTAGTCAAATCAACTATTCTCACAACTTATTACATGTTTTGATTATATTTTGTTTAATGAGATGAGTCAAAGTGAGATATTATGCCTAGTGGACTAATTTGCTTTAAATGCAGGTTTGTGAGAGAAAATCAAGGAATTTTGGCAAGATTAAAGGTTGAAACTCAAATGGGACAAGGAATAGAGATTGTAGGAGGTAAATCCTCCTCATTTACTCCTCGCTCATTCGAATATTCCTCCATTGATCACACTAGCTCAGAGTACAAGCAACCAAGTCATGAAGATCAAAAGACAGTCGAGCAAGTGATAGTCAAAGAGTTAGTTCATCTCGAGTTTGGGAGTCGAGCCTCCCTAGATTTAAGGAAGTCGTTGGAGACTTCATTTCAATAAGTAAAGAGGCCTAGAGCCCCATTAGCATTTGAATTTTTGTTGTAAAAACACTAGTTATTTTTGAGCTCGAGACTTGTGGAAGACATTGCTATATAATTTTCTGTTTTGATAATGAGAATGAGCTTTTTCATGATCCAGTATTGAATTAACTCATAGGGCTAAAGCTCTTGGGTTATGGCCCAACCCTAGCAGCAAAGGCTCTTCTTCTTGTATTTGTATGCTTAGATTACTTTTATAGATTCATGGTGAAATTGTCCTTAGAATTATTTCATTACAAGTAGTGTAAATGTGATAAGTTTGCTTCCATTTGTGCTTTACTTCAACAATAGGTTAGAAGGGATAAAAGGAGCATCAAAAAGTTGTCAGTGGGTGTCTTGGCCTCACCTATTTCTTCAGGGATCATGATTTGAGGAAAGGACCCCTATGAAGCCCCAAAAAAGACAGATTTCTACTTTCTCATAGAATTTAGTGTTTACTGTACGTGAACCAGCATTTGATCAGTTTGCAAGTGTAGGATTTAATTACCATTTCTTCCAGTTTTAGTTTTATAGTAGATTTCATCAATGACTTCATCTTATTCTACAAATTTTCCTCATGCATGAAGTAGACAACTACCTCATTCAACTCTGTTTTTCTAGCTCATTGAAATTCTTCTTGTTTACATGATTTTTGGGCAAATATCATTGTTTGATGTAGTGCAGGTGTTTCAGAAGTAGAAAAATATTTCATAGTAAGCAACCTCCTTCCAACTTCATCCATCCATAATCATTTCTTGCTTTCACTAAGACCTTCACCAATTTCATCATTTTACATGGAAACTTCTCCAAGCATGTTGAGAAAATCCAACCATCTCCCAACTTTGGTTTCAGTTCTGAGTGATCCTAGGCATTTTCTCTCTCCCTTCCATCCACCAAACACCTTTCCTAAGCCTTCCATCACCTCCAACACCCATTGTTTTTCTCTCGGCTGTATCCTGTCGAAATACAAGGAGTCCTGTAGGTTTTTAGGACATCCTGTAGGTTTTCCTGTAGTGGCCTGTTTTGAGGCCGAATTGAGGGAAATTCTCCAGGAAGCCACACAAGGTCACCTAAGAGTCTCCCAAACCTTCCAACCATCCACCAGCATGCCTAACGCACCTGCCACATCACTAAAAGAGATTAGCTTCCACACTTGTTTTTCCATAAAAAGAATAAAAAGAAGAAAAAAAAGATTTATTTCAGTCCTTTACATGCATAGTAGTGATGTTTGATGTTTTGAAATTCCATGCTTAGGACATTAGCATTTCACACATGTTAGCTTGGCATTCTTGTAAAGCATAGTTTCTCAGCAGTTAGTTAGGAAATGATGTGTTTTAGTATTGGATTTCAGTCTTTTTCATTATTGCAATAGAGAAGCTTTCTCCTAGAGTAGATTTCTCTTCCTTTCATCAGTAATCAAGCTTCTTCTAAATCCATAGAGGTTTGGCTTGAAAACCCTAGTGGTCTCTCACCAGTTGAACAGTGACAAAAGGCAGAACCATCACTTTTACTTGTGTATACAACACTGTCACCTCCAAGTTTGTACGAACCTAGGGTTGATAAAGTAAATCCGGTAGCCCCACGAGTTGCAGCATTCTTGCTGCAACACTGGTGCTCATCACTTTTTTTGGCACCGTTGCCGAGGAGTTGTCTAAGTAATATGTGATTACTGCTTTCTTTCTTTCCTGCACCCTCCACCTGGCTTCGCCTATGGTTTTCTGGCGCCCATAGCATCAAGGGATAGGGCTAAAACTCTGCCTCTTTTTGGTAGCTCCTTCCAACTTGCACCATGGTTATATGGCACATGTCATGACCAAGGGCTGGGATGGTCCCAGCCTTCCTTCCTCTTAGCGCTTAACTGAACTCACCATTGGTCATATGGTGGTCTCTGTGACTAGGGGCTGGGGCTAGTCCCCGTCATTCGCTCCATTGTCTTATGTCGTCGGTCCCATACAATGACCAGGGGCTGAGGCTTGTGGCTGATCCCTCTCTCCCATATGCGCCATATTCAACTTCAAATATAACAGGTCACCATATATAATTGAGGAACAACCTAATGACGCAATGGTGAAGGCCGTAGTGCTGGTTGCGGTTTCGAACATTCCAGAGGCCCTGTTGACATATTGCTACATTTTAACATGCCACGAGGAGGCCATGTGACAACCATCCATTAGCCGAGATGGCACTCCATTATTTGTCAAACTCAAATATCAACCAACCAATCATAAATCATGAAAATTTGACCATAACATGTCATGAAAATCCGACCATAACATGCCATGAGGAGGCCACGTGAGAACCATCCATTAGCCCACGTGGCACTCCATTATTTATCAAACTCAAATATCAACCAACCAATCATAAATCATGAAAATTTGACCATAACATGTCATGAAAATTCGACCATAACATGCCACGAGGAGGCCATGTGACAACCATACATTAGCCCACGTGGCACTCCACGAGGAGGAAAGGTGACAACCATCCATTAGCCCACGTGGCACTCCATTATTTGTCAAACTCAAATATCAACCAACCAATCATAAATCATGAAAATTCGACCAACCAGAACATCTAGTTGTGGGTTCGAATGTCCCAAAGGCCCTGTCGACATAGCATTACATTTTAACATGCCACAAGGAAGCCACGTGACAACCATCCATTAGCCCACATGGCACTCCATTATTTGTCAAACTCAAATATCAACCCACCAATCATAAATCATGCAAATTCGACCAACCAGAATGCCCGGTTGCAGGTTTGAACGTCCAAGAGGCCCTGTTGACATATCATTACATTTTAACATGCCACGAGGAGGCCACATGACAACCATCCATTAGCCCACGTGGTACTCCATTATTTGTCAAACTAAATATCAACCAACCAATCATAAATCATGAAAATTCGACCAACCAGAACATTTGGTTGTGGGTTTGAACATCCTAGAGGCCCTGTCGACATATCATTACATTTTAACATGCCACGAGGAGGCCGCATGACAACCATCCATTAGCCCATGTGGCACTCCATTATTTTTCAAACTCAAATATCAGCGAACCAATCATAAATCATGAAAATTCGACCAACCAGAACGTGACAACCATCCATTAGCCCATGTGGCACTCCATTATTTGTCAAACTCAAATATCAACCAGCTAATGATAAATCATGAAAATTCAACCAACCTGAATGAGACACTTGGCAAAAATCGAATACTCAAATATCAACCAACCAATCATTATATCATGAAAATTTGACCAAACAGAATGAAACACTTGGCTAAACTTGAACGTGCCATGTGTCAACGGGAACCTAAGCTTGGCTATTGACTAGTGGAACCAATCATAAATCATGAAAATTCGACCAACCAGAATGAGACACGTGGTGAAACTTGAACGCGCCATGTGTCAACCGGAACCTGAGCTTGCCTAGTGGAACCATGAGTTGACCATTGACCACAAACTTTGAATTTTGACTTCTTTTTGGACTTTAGAAACTTTGACTGCTCATAACTTGTCTATACGATGTCCTTTTTTGCTTGTTTGAATTGCGTTGAATTCAGAATGACAAGATCTACATAATGAGCCTGGGTTCAACTACATCTGAGAACTTTGATTTTTGAGCATGTCAAGATCTCCTGCTATCCATAACTATCATGGTCTTAAAACATTACCAGACATAACCAATATGACTAGAGTCATTAGCAGTTCAAGATCCACTTGGATCAACAAATCATGATACATAAAAAAAATGATTATTAAAGAATATATAATTTTCATGATTATGAAATGAGAGATCTATCATGAGATTACTAGTTGAGCTTTGATTAGCAGATACATCTTCTACTGGAATAATATGTTTTGGTTCTTGATTAACCTATAAGGAAGAATCATCATTGACATGCTCATTGAATCGTGATTTTCTGTGAAGTTTAATGAATTATCCTCTTCACAACCAGAATAAGAAGAGATTTCAAGAATATTTTCATGAAGATTGAGATCTAAATTAGTTTCATATCATTGAAATTTGGCAAAATAATCCCTGTTGTGTGTGGTTCCTTGTTGTGTTTGGTTGTGAGAGAGTTTTAGATTCATTGGTTGGCTCCAAAGATTTAAAAATAAGATCATGAGTAACCATTGTATATATATATATATATATATATATATATATATATATATATATATATATATATATATATATATAATTAACTACTTCAAATATATCCTTAAAGGTGTTCTTTCTTAATAAGATCTCTCTCCTAAGATCTCTATGTGAAAAAGTTCTCCTCATGGGATTTTTACGTTTTACGTTGATGTTTTATTTTATTAAGAATTTATTAAAAAGTAATTCTTCTTATGAAATTGGTAGTGATTGATTCCAACAAAAAAAAAGTCTTTAGAATGCTTATTCATAATGAAGTTGTCTTTCGAATTAATCATATCATATCATATCATTGAGATTTGGTCGACCTAATTTTAGGTTGATGCTTTTTCTTATTAAGAATTTATTAAAAACTAATTCTTCCTGTGAAATTGGTAGTGACCGAGTCCAACAAAAGGAAAAAAGTCTTTAGAACGCCTATTCATAATGAACCTGTCTTTCAAATTAATCACATCACATTATTGAGATTTGATCAACATAATTTTACGTTGATGTTTTCCCTTATTAAGAATTTATTAAAAACTAATTCTTCCTATGAAATTGGTAGTGATTGATTCCAACAAAAAGAAAAAAGTCTTTAGGATGCCTATTCATAATGAAATTGTGTTTGGAATTAATCACATCACATCATTGAGATTTGGTCGACATAATTTTGCGTTGAGGTTTTTTCTTATTAGGAATTTATTAAAAACTAATTCTTCTTATAAAATTGGTAATGATTGATTCCAACAAAAGAAAAAAGTCTTTAGAACACTTATTCATAATAAAGTTGTCTTTCGAATTAATCACATCATTGAGATTTGGTCGAAGTTTCGAACCATTTAATGTGTTTCATCCTCGGGACAAATGTAAAAAAATCACTCATAAATTAAATAGCAAAGATGCATCTAGATTCAAATTTAGTGGTTGGAATTAGCAGTTAAGAATTAGTTATTAGAAAAATAAAATTAATATTATTTAGGAATTAAATTGAAAAAATAAAATAAAATAAAATTAACTTTTAATACTAAAAATTAGCCTTTATGAAATAGTTGTTAGGAGTTAACAATTAGAAATTAAACGTTACAACAATTTTTATTAAAATAAATTAGAATAGATTAAATTAAATTGAATAAAATTAATATTTAATTATAGAATATATATGTATATTGATTATAAAATCAAAATAATAATAATAATAAAGCACAATAAAAAAGAAAGAGTAAGAATTTAGCTATGTTTAATTTCCAACCACTGTTTTTATTGAAATTGATTACATATTTCTCAATCTCAATGACTTCTCTTAACTTCCTAAACTTCTTATAATAGAAATGATCCATCCTTGATTAAACTTTTAATTAATAATGCAGCGTTTTACAACTCTTCGTACATTAATTAATAATAACAAATTTAATACGGTAGCACTTGACTCTAACGTTTAATCGGGTAGCACTTCACTTTAACGAAGAACGATACCTCATGGACGTCAACAGTTTCCTTAATATTGAGCAAAACCATGGTTTTGCTTAAGAAAAAACTTTAAAAAACAAAACATTAGATGTAACATTCAAATACTTGGATCTAGTTTTTCTTACTAGTTATACTGGAGAAAAATACTTCACAAAAACAAAACATTAAATTTTCAAATCCTTCGATCTAGTTATTTACTCTCCATTTTGTGAAAAGTTTTAAACTTCACTCTAATACCAAAGTCCTAAACAAAGTCTTAAACCTCACTCCGATAATATGTTAAACAGAGAAACAATAAAAGGAATGAAGCTAGATAACAAGAAGTAAGGCATTGCACACCATTATAATCATTAAATTAGATTTTACAATAAATTATCTATTTTTAAAATTTTCCAAAATTAATTCTTTTTAAATGTGTTTGATTTTGGAGTAGTATGATCTGGATTATTCACAATATTATGTTCATTATGTCCATGTTTCAAATCCCAAAAGGGGTCCATCATCAGGACCAAAATTGATAGAATATGAATGATAGTTTTTTAGAGAAAAATCTTCCAACAAATTATATATAAACCTAGAAAATGATAAATTTTTATATAGAAGCGTACCCTTACATATATATGATTTCTTTAATTTTAATTTTAATTATTATATTTATTTTAATTTTAATCATTCTAGCTTTAATTATTTGATTTTAATTAAATGTTAAATAAATTAATTATTAATCCCTAATAAATACAATTGATTTGAGATACTAATTGCAATAAGTTTATTTTTATGATGATGATGATGATGGTTAACGCCTGCTAAGACCAAACACTAGTCTATTGGACCTAAAGAAACAAATTATTTATTTTGATTTAAGATTTTATTCCTATGCTCAAAAAGCTTGGAGAGAAGCCTCCCAAGCTCACTATAATTTTGACATTCTAAAAGGCTAGGAAGGTTAGTATTGTAACAAAGATTGTGAAGCTCACTATAATGTAATCTGATTCTTTTTATTATTTTTATTTTTAAGATTGAGCAAATCCAGAAGCGTTTTATAACTTATAACTTGAAAATTAAAGGTAATAGGCCCTATCCTATTCTTCTTATAGAAGCATGTCTTTCCACTATTGAGAGCCTAGCTATGCTTAGGTTTCTATTGTACAAGCACAAACTCAATAACATAGACGATCATAGACTTCCTAAGCTAGCTTTAAATTCCAGCCAAAACCACCTAGGGCTCAATCGAGGGTGGCATAAAGACACAAGGGCCTGGTTAAACTACTGGGAGATCAATGAGAATGATGCATTGCAAAACATAAATAACATTAAAGATATTGTTACTTCTAAGTTCAAAGAAAAATTGTGGTGTGAGAAAGATTTAGCGACTAAAATAAAATTAAATTATTATAAAAAGGTCATCAACCCCACCCTAGAAGATCAAAAGTATCTCTCTATTTTAACTAGCTCAAAGAAGAAAATTAATATTGCAAAGATTAGAACGAATTCTCATGAGCTCCATAGTGAAACAGGTCGTTGGGCAGTTCCTAAAACGCCATGGATGGAAAGGATCTCAGTTTCACTATCTTAGAGTGCCCTGGGTACAACCACATTAGATATCAGTTTCACAATCTTTGTTACAATACTGACCTTCCTAGCCTTTTACAATGTCAAAATTATAGTGAGCTCGCGAGGCTTCTCTCCAAGCTTTTTGAGCATAGGAATAAAATCTTAAATCAAAATAAATAATCTGTTTATTTAGGTCCGATAGATCATTGTTTGGTCTGAGCGGACGTTAACCATCATCATCATCATCAATTAGTTTTATTTTATTTTAATTAAAATTAATTTTTATTTATTACTAAATAATTAATCACTCAATTAAGTTATTAACCCTAAGTATTTAATTAATAAATATATAAATTTTAATCCTATTTATTCCATTGATTATAGATTAGTTTTATTGTTTAATTAATTTTATTACTTCTATTTAACCTAAGTATCTAAGAAGAAAATAATTTAATTAATATAATTAATTAATAAATTAGTTTAATTAATTCATCCATTAATGTAATTAATTTATAATTTCTGTTTTAATAATTATTTCTTCTCTCAAAAACTATCATTCATATTTTATCAATTTTGGTCGTGATGATGGACCCCCTTTGGGGTTCGAAACGTCGACATAATGAACATAATACTGTGAATAATCCGGCTCATGCTACTCCAAAAAACTACCACAAAAGCTTAAAGTGTTTGATTTTGTTGTCTATTTGTCAAGGCATTGGTCCTGCGATTAGCGACCAATTGCCTATATGCATGCAGATAAGAGTTTTTTTAAATTTAATTGTAATGGGTTATGTTAATTATTTTTTTTTGATAAAATAACTTAAATTAAAAGATACCAGTATATTCAGATAGTATTTATTATATTAATGAATAAAATTCAAATTAATAATTTTCTTATTTATTTAAATCACATGTTTAAATCATAGTGAAATTTTTTTTAGAAAGCATAATTAAAAATTTATTATACCATTTGTTAATTGCGGCCTATCAAAATTAACACAAAATAAAAAAATATGGAAAGATTAAAAAAAACTCAAAAACACAACTAAACAATTTCACATTTACACCATTTTTTTTTACTACGCTACCAATTAATCAGAAATAGAATGGTTCTACAGTTATGGAATTAACTGTATACTCAAAGTAGCGCTTGCTCTTTTGGAATGTTTTTTTGTTAGCATTAAAAAAAATCCAAAAAATAATATCCTTCTAAATTAAAAAAATCAAAACAATCAACGACTACAACAACAACCTGGAAAATCAAAACAATCAACCACGACCAGGTGGTACAAGGTTATGAAACGCCTTACTGTACCAGCTCAATAAAATCCAAAAAAAAACACATCATATCACTAATGCTTTTTTTTCACTTACTGGTTCACGGATACCCGGGTCAGTGGGTAGCCGCTACGTCCAGGGTTTTAAACACTGAGTGGACACCACCCGAAGGGCATCAACACCCCTCGACCTATTTACTGACCTAACCCCAAGAGCTTTCGGGATTCGACCCTGTGACCTCCCATTGGCGAGGCACTTGATTTGACCGATTGAGCTAACTCTTGGGGCTTTCATATCACTAATGTTATTAATAATAAGTATTATTATTAGTATCATGTATTATTCATAATACTATTAATTTAGTATTAATAGTATAATTAATATGAACAAATATTTAGCTTATATTAAACCAATGTTCATTATAAATATTGATAATAATGGTTTTATTAATATTAATATTACTTAGTAATAATATTAATTATTTAAATTAATGTTAGTAATACTATTAATTCATTACTCAACCTAAAAAAAAGGGTCAAGACAAAGACACAGGAAAAACTAAGAAGAGAGGGCGGGAATCGAGTAGCTACTAATTTTTTTAGCCATCATCCCTATTAATATTGCTGGAAGACCTCTCAATTTCAATGGCTTCCCTAAACTTACAATGATGAAAATGAGGAATCTTAGTGATAACCCTAGCCTCCTCAATGCATATATGATGCTTGGTCTTCTCAGCATGTTCAGCCAAAGCCAAAGATTTGGTCCTCCCATGCTTGATATCAACCGCGCATTCCTTAATCCTCTGGTTAATGGAACGCCCGATTTCAATGATGTATGAGGTTCCACAGGAATAAGGGATGATATAGACACCCTTCATATCCATTGGGTTCACCTTATCTTTAACAATCTTTAGGGAGCTTCTAATGGTGCTGAGGGGTCTAAAGGTCGAGGGAATATTATACTTTTTCAGGATTCTCACAATCTTTAGGGAACTTCTAATTTTAGTGAGTGTTATTGTTATCACCCCAAGAAACTCTCCTAGGTTGTATCTCAGAGATGCTCGGGAACATTACAAACTCAACAAAAGTGTTGGAAATGGATGAATGGAAGGAATGATGCTTGTTCAATCCAGATAACCACTTCTACTATGCTTAACTCCAGACATGGGTGAACACCCCCAGACTACAAGGCTTTAGACCACCAATTACTCATAGTTTGAGGATTAAGTGAACATGGAGAATACTGACCACACCAGCAGACGCACAAGACCATGTGATGGCCGGCTGCAACCAGTAAAGAGGTCTGCAAATCTATTTCCTAATGCACAGACAGGATGACAGCTCTCTGGCACTAAGCAAACAAAAGCCTGCATAGCACATTCAATGATACATACTAGATTCTAACACAGAGGTGGGATGACAGCCCCTCTAATGCTAAACATCAAGAGCACATGAATACATAACAGGCACAACCTAGAACATGGTAGAAATGGAAAGTGAGCAATTAACAGCAAAAGAAGCTTGTATTAGCTGAAAATGAAGACCAGACGTTGCAAGTATCACAGTAGTTACAGTCTCTAAAATTTGAACCTTACATCAAAACTACAACCATCAACCTTCAATGCATCTTGTTTCTGGGTATATATAGAGGTTGATTACAAAATGTTCTGCTATCCTATGCGTGGAGGGGTCATAATGGACCATCAACCACATTAACTATCTCAAAGAGTCTTTGCTACAATCTGCCTGCTTTAATGAACAAAATTGGCCTTTTATGTTGTTCGATTGTCCTTCCTGAACGGGTGGAGTGTTGTACAGAAGAAGTTCCATAACTGATAAATGCTTTAGCTGCTCGAGGTTGGTCCTTTTTCGCTCGGCCATTCCGCTTCTTGAATGCAGTGGTTGAGGATCTGCCACAAACGGTACTGGGAACTGATTAAACTCGTCCTTTGGGTGCACAGAGCAGTTAAGGAGCGTGGACTTCATGGAAGGTGGACATACTAAACGGAGGAACAGGGCTGACCATCAGATTGCGTAGATGGACAGTGGATACAGTGCGACAGGGGCTATCGGGAAGGTAGGGTGGAAGACAATCGCAGGCTGTTGGATGAAACAGATGAACCGTGGTGATTTGGTTTGCAGAAGTCAACAGGAGATATGAGGGCGAAATGAATGAGGGCCGTTGGATCTCATGTGGTAAGATCCAACGATGATCGGGAGCTGAAGATGCGCGGGGGTTTAACGGCCAGGGAAAAATGATTTGAGCGGTGGGCGGTATTCCCCACACCACTTATGGGAGGGAAGCGATAAACGTACACGGCCGCGCGATCCCATTCATCAGTCGACTCATGGCCGATGGGACAGGCGGGAAACTGCTTTCCCCGCGGGTTAACAAGTGGGAAGCTCGCGCAATCGGGAAGTGCAAATGCCGTCAGATCAGGAGGTGGACGATCGGACGGCGGGGTTTAATGCACATGTTTTGTGAGACTGATGTGACAGGGAAAGCACCATATTGGCGGATAGAGTTTGTTTTGGAGGCACACGGTTATATGACAATTTAAACTCGACGCCCCGGAGTTAAACAAAAATGGGTTTATGCCAAATTTTGGAGTAAAACAGGGATAACGAGGGTTATGGGAGTGTAGGAAAAATGAAGGAGGATGAGGAAACGGATTGTTGCGGGCTCCCTGCTTGCTAAAAACACACGGCCATGCTAGTATTTTGGTCCTCCAAATGCGCAAGTACATAGCAAAGCTAACACTGGCTCCTTCTGGGGATGAGATCCTCCCTGTGAGGTCTCAAGAACCTGCAGATCAATGTCTTTGCAGTGAAAACCAATTAGCAAAATTTCCTATTGTTCCATTGGGCATGGAGTCTACTTTGCTTATACTAAACTGATAAAAGAAAATATTTACAACTTTTAAGGCCAAAAGACCTTAAATCACATAATTTTTCAGAAAACGCCCATTAACTGGGCCATCAAAAACTGCCTCTCCTCCCATACTTTTTAGTATGAAGGTGTTGTTCCCTTGAATTTGAGAAATGATAAAAGGCCTTGTCTAGAAAGCATCAAATTTCCCATGGTTGTCTTTCTTCTCTTTCAGTGCATCCCACTTCAAAACCAAGTCTCCAACCTGAAAATTATCTGTTTTTGCCTTCTTGTCAAAGGCTTCCTTTATCTTCTTTTGATGTGCTGCAGAATTTTCAACCAGTTGTTCTCGAATTTGATGTACCTTCGCCAAATCAGTGATCCTGCGTGCCATGTCTTCTCCCTCACTATGTTCTTCTTGTAGGAATTTTGCCACAGGGAGAGTTAACTGAATTGGGAATATAGCCTCAGTGCCATACACCAGCTTGAATGGAGAATTCCCTATGGATTTCTTAATGGTCACTCTGTCAGCCCACAGTGCATACTTGAGCTTAGAATCCCAATTCTTTTTGTTGTCCTCCAACAGCTTTTTGATTATCCTTATCAGGCTTTTATTTGAAGATTCTGCTAGACCATTGCCTTGGGGATAATATGAGGTGGAATGAACCAGTTTAATACCCATTGAATCACACATTTCCACCAAATCTTTTGCCCTAAAGGCTACTACATTATCTGTGACCAATTTATGTGGGCAGCCAAATCTGGTAAAGGTATTTTCAATTAAAAACTTCATGACCACATTATGATCAGCCTTTCTGGTAGGGATTGCTTCAATCCACGTAGTGAAATAATCAGTGGCTACTAATATCCATCTATGTTGGCCACTGGAATGTGGATTGATCTCTCCAATGAAATCCAAGCCCCACTACTGAAAAGGTCCCTTTGCATGTATTGGTTTTAAGGGCAGGGACTTCAACTGCTGCTTTCCTTCAAATCTTTGGCACCTGTCACAAGATTTAACAAATGAAAATGCATCAGAAAATAAAGTGGGCCAATAGTACCTAACTCTGAGGATCTTATGGGCAGTGGTTTTCCAATAATGGTGCCCTTCACACATGCTGGAATGAAACTGCTGCATGACTTCTATTGATTGTTCTTTGTCCAGACACCTTAAAAGAATTCCAGATGGATCCCTCCAATAGAGTAGATTTTTATTAATGCAGTATTTAGCTGCCCTAAGCTTTATCATTCTGGCTTGACTTGTGCTTAAGCCTGGAGAGATTTCTAGCTTCAGCAAGAATTTAACTTGCAGAATACCAATCATAAGAAGCTAGGTTTTCTTCCACTGACTACTTTCTCTCTGGTTCAGTTGCTTCCTCTTCTTCATCTGTCTGACCAATTTTTGCAATTGTGCAGAGGAAATCAGTATCCAATGATCTGCAATTTTCTTCAGCCAATAACTTGGCCAGACCCTGACCTCTGACAATTTTGGTGGGCTTCAATTCTATATTAAATTCAATCATCTTTGCAATCCATTTGGCCCTTCTTCCATCAGCGTCAGGCTGTGTTAAGACATCTTTTATTGCAGCAGAGGGCACATATGCAATTATCTTGGAATGCAGAATGTAAACTCTAAAAGCTTTCAAGGATTTGATAAGAGCATATGCTTGTTTTTCAATAATGTCATACCTCAGTTCAGCATCGCTCAAGTTTTTGTTGAAAAATGCCACTGGATGCTCTGAACCTTCTTCATCTACTTGCAATAAAACTGTTGCAATGGTGTCTTCAGAGGCAAATGAGAATACATGGAACTCCTTGTTATAATATGGACTTATTAAAGTGGGAGCCTCCATAATAGCCTTCTTAATGGACTCAAAGGATTTCCTTGCCATATCAGTCCATTTGATCTCTAACCCCTTCTTCAACATGGAGGTAATATGCTTCACCAATTCTACAAAATTTGGTATAAACCTCCTCACAAAATTAATCTTGCCCAGAAAGGACTAGATATCTTTCTTTGATCTCGGGACAGACAGGGTCCGTCTTGCTTTAACTTTTTCTAGGTCAATTCGGACACCTGTAGCAGAAACAACATGTCCCAACAGCTTGCCTTCTTCTAAAGCAAATTGTGATTTTTTTAGGATTGACTGAAATCCCAAACCTCCTGCACTTCAAGAACACCTTCCTCAAATGTTGCAAATGGTCTTGATGGCTGCTGGAGTATATTGTTATGTCATCAAGGTAGATCAGGACAAAATTATCCTTCCCTCCCACAAATGCTATATCCATAGCTCTCTGAAAGGTGGCTCCAGCATTCATCAGCCCAAAAGGCATCTTAGCATACATAAAAGTGCCCCAAGGAGTGGTGAATGCGGTCTTCTCTTGGTCATTTGGGTGCACAAAAATTTGATTAAACCCTGAAAATCCATCCAAGAAAGACATTACTTTGGCTCCTGAGACTTTTTGCAGCAAATGCTCCATCTTGGTAGAGGATAGTTGTCTTTCTTAGAGCATTTGTTTAAGTTTCTGGAATCAACACACAGTCTGATTTCTCCACTTTTTTGGCTCACCAAAACCAAATTGGCTACCCATTTTGAATATCTAAGAGGGACTATGATTTTGGCAGCCAACAGTTTTTTAATTTCTTTTTCAATCAGAGGAAGGAGCAAAGGGTTTATTGGTCTCAACTTCTGTTTGAAAGGTATGGTGTCTTTCTCTAGAGGGATTTTATGTTAAATAATCTTTTTATCATAGGTTTTCAGGTCACTATATTCTGAGGCAAACACATCAGAAAATTGCTTCATTAAATTACAGTATTCAACATTTTGGGTAGCAGACAGATGGGTGGACAGATTTATATATCTACGCTGACCTGGACTCCCTATATCATGCTTACATACTGCAGATTGATCTTCTTTTTGGGCAGCCTTATAAGGCACATCATTCTGGTCAAACAGTCTTTCTAAAGGAATTAAACCCTTAGGAATATGATTGCTGGGAAGTTGGACAATGCTATCTTTGCCAATTTTATTTCTAAGCTGGGATTGGGGGTTTTCTTCCAAGGCTTCATTCTCTTGGTCAATTTGCATTTCAGAGAATTCATCAATGACTTGAAGGAACCTATTTAATTCATCATCATCTTCAAAAACTTTCCAATGGTGGACATTGTCAGGCAAGGATGGTCTGTATTTCATTTGGACTTCATAAACTAGTCTGGGAGGCATGGGAGGAATAAACATGCTAGTAGACACAGCAAGGGAATCAGCAAGCTGATTTTTGGCTCTAGGGATATATGAAATACATAAATTATCAAAGGAATCTTTGAGTCTCCATACCTCATCTTTGTATGCTTTCAGCCTTGGGTGCTTTTCCTGAAATGTTCTGTTTACTTGCTGAATGATCAAATTAGCATCTCTAAACACCTTTATGTTCCTGATTCCTCTATCCTTAGCTGCATTAAGGCCCAATAGCAGAGCCTCATACTCTGCTATATTGTTTGTGACTTGAAAATCCAACTTGAAAGACAGATGTGTGCTTTTTTTTTTGGAGATACTAGCACCACCCCTGCTCCTGCAGTCTCCCTGGAACATGCTCCATCAAAGAACATCTCCCAATCCTGACTTCCTTGCTCTTCCTCGGCCTGATTTTTTGGTTACTTGAGATGCATTGAGGCCTTCTGGGATTCTTCTATTTGGAGGATACATGCTCCAAAATCAGTGTCCACAGCATATACGGGATGATTAGTAGGATTCTTCTCGTCACTGATGATGTATGCCAGCTGTGCTTCTCTGTACAATCTCCTGCTTTCTCCTCCAAAAACTGGGATAGTAGCATAAGATAGATCATTCTGTAATGTCCCACCTAATCTCTTAATCCATCCTTTGGACAGTAGCATGCCAAACTTAGGAGGGACATCTGCTACCACAATATCCATCACCATACTCTTCATGTGTAGCTGAGTTAAGGTAATGGCCAGGTCTTTGATTAATCCTAGGCATTTCACTTTCCTTGAATCAAAAGAGAATAAATCATGATATGGTCTAGTGATATCAAGGCCTAACTCTTCCATGACAGCTTTAGGCCTCAGATTGTGGCTGACCCCTGTGTCTAGCAGGCAATTGTGGAGGATTTTTTCATGAATGGTCAATGAAACATAAAATGATGGGGAATTATTATCAGTAGGTTCGATCATAGGGCTAAGCATAACTGCAAGCTTATCATATTGCAAATTGACAGAGTCAGTGGAGGTTTGTGTGGTTTCTAGCTCAAGAGCTTCAAGGATAGGTTTTCTAAACACTTCACTCTTTAGCAACTCTACCAGAGGCACAAAATTTTTTAACTTCTGGACTTCTGACTCAAAGCTGAAAGAGGACGGTAACTTATCAGAACCTCTTACCTCTTGAACTGGTGCTTTGAGGATAACTGGATCAACTGCTGGTCTTCTCTGTCTGATATTTTGTGACTCTGTTTGGACAGTAGCTCTTTGGGCAGGATTCTCCTTGACATTTTTTGTATTTGACCTCAGATTATATCTTTGCTGCTCCTCAATTTGTAGAACTGCCTCTCTGTCCCACTCCTAACTGTCTTGTTCTTGCAGTAATGATTCTTCATATGCAGCCAATGTCAAAAATGCAGCACTGCCTTTATCCTCCATGCAGTGAATTTCATCCTCTTCTTCGAACTATTCCTCCTCCATGACTACATTTTGGAAAGGAGCTTTAACCTTTTGTTCTTCATTTGTTTCTTTACCCCTCTGAATAATTTGCAACTGTTCATTTGCTCTTTTGAACGGATTTGGATTTCTTGGAGCAAATGTGTTCTGCTGCCTTGTCTTTCTTGAATTCTGTTCAACCTTTAGCTTAGATACTTCAACAGCCAATGACTCTATCATCTTAGTCATTTTATCTAATTTAGGATCTGAAGATGAAGCAAAGGAAGAACAAGCCTCACCTCTCTACCTCCTTCTGTGAACATGACTCTTTAGCTTTTATGCAGCCATAATATTGGATTCCACCTCTAGTGCTACATCTTGCATGTCGGCTAGAGTGGCACATCTTCTTTCTCTCAGTAATAGGCAGAAATCAGAGTCAAAAGGATTGGCATAAGTGAGTTTGGCAGAGGTGGGAGTAGGCTTTACCTCAACTGGTATCTTACTATAAATACGGTTAAATCTCTTATTAAAATCAGGCAATGATTCCCCCTTTTCCCTCTTCAGGTTACCAAACTCAGTATGGTAATATAGAAAGTCTTTTTTATCTCCCCAGTGCTTCAAGAATGCATCATCCAACACCTCAATATCTATTATGGATCTATGGGGAAATTATTTGAACCACTTCCTAGCCTCACCATCAAGGCTCTGGACAAAAACTCTCATCCACACATCATCTTCACTGATATCCAGGTTATCAGCATAACTATAAAAAGATTCAAGGTGTTCTTCAGCAGTTACTCCCTCTGTGCCAGTGAACTTAGGCATATATTTTTATATTCACCTGTAGGCATGGCATTCAAAGGAGAAGTAAAAACCAAGGGTCCATACCTAGCAACAATAATTATTTCCATCTTCGTAGGTGCTTGCTATCCTGCCATGACTGGGGTATGTGGAAGGACACTGGCAAATTGAATGGTAGGGGCTAAGGAAATAGATGACAGAAACGAAGGGAATTAATGGACTGTATGGGAGGCCTTCTTTGGACCAAGATCCAAAGGGGAACTAACTGAACAAGGAGCTTTATTAATCTCTGAAAGAGTTTCTTTACTGACAGTGCTGGGCTCTAAATCTTCAAACTGTATATCCTCAGCTATAACCTTATCTTTCAGAGATGCATAACTTTTCTTGGGCTTACCTGATCCTGATGCTCCTTTCTGTGATGTTTTCTTCAACTTGACAATCTTCTCAGGGTCAGGCACTGGGTCAGCTGGTGATTTCTGAGGATTTCCTCGAGTATGTCTCATGAACTGAGCCAGGACTATACTGTGGAGTCGCCAAAGGTTGGTCTTCCTCCAGTGGAGTCGCCAGATAGATGATTACAACTAGAAATGTGCCCAGACTTTGTCTATCATCAAAATCTAGAACTGTGTCGTTCTCCCAGGGAAGCTAAGCTTCAATCTCCTCTCCCTGGCAATGGCGCCAATTAATTTTATCACCCCAAGAAACTCTTCTAGGTTGTATCTCAGAGATGCTCGGGAACATTACAAACTCAACAAAAGTGTTGGAAATGGATGAATGGAAGGAATGATGCTTGTTCAAGCCAGATAACCACTTCTACTATGCTTAACTCCAGACATGGGTGAACACCCCTAGACTACAAGGCTTTAGACTACCAATTACTCACAGTTTGAGGATTAAGTGAACATGGAGAATACTGACCACACCAGTAGATGCACAAGACCATGTGATGGCTGACTGCAACCAGTAAAGAGGTCTGCAAATCTATTTCCTAATGCACAGACAGGATGACAACTCTTTGGCACTAAGCAAATAGAAACCTGCATAGCACATTCAATGATACATACTAGATTCTAACATAGAGATGGGATGACAACCCCTCTAATGCTAAACATCAAGAGCACATGAAAAATACATAATAGGCACAACCTAGAACAGAGCAGAAATGGAAAGTGAGCAATTAACAACAAAAGAAGCTTGCATTAGCTGAAAATGAAGACCAGACGCTCTAAGTATCAAAGTAGTTACAATCTCCAGAATTTGAACCTTACATCAAAACTACAACCATCAACCTTCAATGCATCTTGTTTCTGGGTATATATAGAGGTTGATTACAAAATGTTCTTCTATCCTATGCGTGGAGGGGTCATAATGGACCATCAACTGCATTAACTATCTCAAAGAGTCTTTGTTGCGATATGCCTGCTTTAATGAACAAAATTGGCCTTTTCTACTGCTCGGTTGTCCTTCCTGAACGGGTGGAGTGTTGTACAGAAGAATTTCCATAATTGATAAATGATTTAGCTGCTCGAGGCTGGTCCTTTTTCGCTCGGCCATTCTGCTTCTTGAATGCAGTGGTTGAGGATCTGCCACAAACGGTACCGGGAACTAATTAAGCTCGTCCTTTGGGTGCACAGAGCAGTTAAGGAGCGTGGACTTCATGGCGGGTGGACATACTGAATGGAGGAATAGGGCTGACCATCATATTTCACAGATGGACGATGGATACAGCGCGACAGGGGCTATCGGGAAGGTAGGGTGGAAGACAATCGCAGGCCATTGGATGAAACAGATGAACCGTGGCGATTTGGTTCGCAGATGTCAACAGGTGATATGAGGGTGAAATGAATGAGGGTCGTTGGATCTCATGCGGTAAGATCCAATGATGATTAGGAGCTGAAGATGCACGGGGGTTTAACAGCCGAGGAAAAATAGTTTGAGCGGTCGGCGGTATTCCCCGCACCACTTATGGGAGGGAGGCGGTAAACGTACACGGCAGCGCGATCACATTCATCAGTCGATGCGTGGCCGATGGGACAGGCGGGAAACTGCTTTCCCCGTGGGTTAACAAGTGGGCAGCTCGCGTGATCGGGAAGTGCGAATGCCGTCGGATTGGGAGGTGGACGATCAACCGACAGGGTTTAACGCACATGTTTTGTGTGATTGATGTGACAAGGAAAGCACCGGATTGGCGGATAGCGTTTGTTTTAGAGGCGCATGGTTATATGACAACAGTTATATGACAGTTTAAACTCGACGCTCGGGAGTTAAACAAAAATGGGTTTATGCCAAATTTTGGAGTAAAACAGGGATAATGGGAGTTATGGGAGTGTAGGAAAAATGAAGGAGGAGGAGGAAACGGATTGCTGCGGGCTCCCTGCTTGCTAAAAACACATGGCCATGCTAGTATTTTGGTCCTCCAAATGCGCAAGTACATAGCAGAGCTAACAGTTATCACAACCTATCAGCCAGATAAATTTTCAAAATTCATTTTCATGTTCTACAAGTTTTATTTTTCAAACATTATCATATTATAAATCAAATAGTATACACCTAAAAAAAACAAAAAATCTCGAAAAAAAAATGGAACATATATTTGTTCACAATTCAAAATCAAGGAAACTAAAAAAAATAAACAATGCCTCTTGCTTCACTTGATAGAAACCTCAATTATCTTAGACTTCATAGTAAGCCTAACATGGCACAATAAGAATCAGAAACCTCTCCACACACGAAGCAAATATGCCTTTGCAATTAGCATCCTTAGGAAGCTTGAATTTCCTGAAGAGTTTATGGTTTTTGTTTACTTCTAGTTTTTCATGCTTTCACTTTCCTCCCTAGCATTTTATCACCAGCCCATTCTTGTCCTAAGGGTGTAACAAATGGGGAGAAAATATATTCTCCTAGTATAATGGATGGGGAGAAACTGGGAAAAAATATTGAAGTAAAGTTTGAATAACTCCTATATATTAAATTATTAAAAAATTATCTAATTTTATCATTTATCAAATAAAATTTATATATTTTTTATTCTCAATAAAAATTTGACATATTTTTAGAATTTATTAAATACTTTAAAACATAATATGAATTATGTATTTAAAATATACATTGAATTTATATAAATTTATACTTAATGTAAATTTAATATATTAATTAAACTTATGTTTTAATAAAGTTAAATAGCATTATTCCCATTTTATCAATTTTACATATTGAATTTATATTTCAATTAATTAATCAAAATAAACATTTACATAGTTCAAATTTTATTTCTAAAAATTTCATACAAAAAATTATAAATAAAAATATTTTTAATTTTGTTAGGTTTTAAGCTTCTGTGGCGGTTATTTGGAGTAGAATGATCCGGATATTATTTAGAGGACGCCAGAATTATTGCAACAGAGGATCATTATCAAAAGAGGAAAATCAAAGAGGCTATCAAAATTATGAAATTTCCTCAAACCTCAATAGGGACAATGGAAGTGAGATTAGTGGAAACTGGCTCCCCTAATTAGACAGATAAATCCCTCTAGATCTTTTGCGGCGTA
This sequence comes from Pinus tabuliformis, assembly GCA_031772625.1. Lineage (NCBI taxonomy): Eukaryota > Viridiplantae > Streptophyta > Pinopsida > Pinales > Pinaceae > Pinus > Pinus tabuliformis. Next base: position 2,062,380,410 of record CM062818.1, read on the forward strand.
GTATCACTGGTTTCTCCCTCCTCGTTCCTTAGTTAATAGTTGTCTTAATTGAGAGCTGTCTTAGTGATTAATATTAACAAACCAACATAACAAAAATAAAATTTATTCTAGTGACTATAGATTATAGTCAGAATAGTTTTTAAAAATTAACATTTTCAGAGAGAAAAATTATAAATTAATCAAATAATCTACTTCTTTATTAATTAGATACTTAGGGTTTTAATTATCTATAAACAAATAAAATTAATCTAGATAACTAATATAAAAAAATAGAAAATTATAGTTTTAATGGTTTTTAAAATTAACTAAGGTTTTATTAGTCAAGGATCGAAGCATGCTCGGCTTTGAAATCTTCTCATCTAGAAGAAATATGGAAAGTAAAGCAGTCCAAGAAGTTCAGTAAGCTCTCGGAGAAATTCATCTCACAACCTAATGAGTCTAGTTGCTTTCGTGGTCCTTCTAGAAGCAGAATTAATTCTAATCAAATCTCTGCTCTCTGATCTTGGGTTGACGGTGTTTCTCACCCTTCTGCCATCGAAGGTGAAGCTGGAACAATCTCGTATTCACTGGGTCAGATTCCCTCAGGTTTGTTGTTTGTTAATTCTTCTTTGGTTTCTGTTGGTTTCAAAAATAGTGGAAGTGGTTCTATTAATAATAATATTCAATTAAATAATAATAATAATAATAATTGGTTTAATAGTAATACTAATAATAGTGATTATATTTTCACCTCACATAATAATAATAATAATAATAATAATAATATCATTGGACGTAATATTTAATAATATTATTATTGAGGTTAGTGACACTGTTTTCAATTCTGATAATTGTAATAATAATAGGATTCGTAATAAAACTCTAAGATTGAATCATATTGGTTGTTCTAATTTTCTTTCCTCTTCTAGTAATAGGGTTGTCAATCTTTCTAGCTTTTCTTTTGATCCCCCTGTCTTTAGTCTTTTGGCGAAAGGTTTAAATTTTTCTCTTGCTCCTAGAAAGATCCCACTCGACGATATCATCTGTGACATTTAATATGGTATTATAGACTTACCGGATGTCACTAAAGATATCATTCATCAAGACTGTGTCGTTGTCCTTAGAAAGGAAAAGCCCCCCAAGAATAGCATAAGCGAACCTAAGTTTGATGCTTTCAAATCGTTAAACGATAATAAGAATATTGTTGTTCTCAAAGCCAACAAAGGTGGTGTTGTGGTTATTCTTGATAAATATGATTACCGTCGTATGATGTTGGACCACCTCCATAATAGCGGGAGCTACAGGAAACTCAACAAGGATCCTCTCAAGAAGATTTCCAAAAGTGTGGCTCTTGCTATAAAGGCTAGTAGCTCGGTCAACTCGTTCGGAGATAAGCTTATTGAAAGTTTCCCTCTTACCCCCAGAATCTATGGTCTTCCAAAGATTCATAAGGAAGGGGCTCCTCTGAGACCCATTGTTAACATGATAGGTGGGCCAAATTATCTTCTTGTTAAATAAGCCCAGAAGCTTAAGCCCCTTATTGGCCATATAGAATCCTTCGTCAAGGACTCTGCATCATTTGTTAATGAGTTAAAGATTTTCAAGCTTGATCCAGATGAAAAGCTTGTGAGATTCGATGTGGTCTCTCTCTACACTAATATCCCTATCAACGAGGCCATCGAATTCATCAAGCACATCACAGATCTTGATACAACTTATTTAGTTGGTATTTGTCTTCTACTTTCTTTTCATTCGATGAGGAATTCTACAAGAAAAATTGCGGTGTCGCCATGGGTTTCCCCCTCTCCCCTGTGGTAGCTAATATATTCATGGAGGATTTTGAATCAAAGGCCTTAGCCTCTTCTCATCTTCTGCCTAAGTTGTGGAAGAGGTTTGTGGATGACACTTTTGTCATCTGGTCCCATGGTAAAGAAAAGTTGGAACTATTTTTCCTCCATCTTAACAATCAATCTAGTTCTATAAAGTTTACCATGGAATTTGAATGTAATGGTAATCTTCCCTTCCTTGACGTCATCCTCTCAAGGAATGATAATGGCTCTTTCTCTCATCAAGTATATCGTAAGAAAATTCATACAGAACAATATATTCATGCTAATTCTCATCATTTCCCAGCTCAAAATCTTGGTGTTCTCAACACCTTAGCAACTATAGGTTTAAGAGTTTCTGATGAGAACCATCTCAAGGAAGAGAAAGAACATCTCCTAAGTGTTTTATTTAATAATGGGTATAGTAGACACCAATGTACTAAGGCTTTCCTCAGAGCTGAAAAAGGTCCTAGTACTAAGAAAGATACCAAGGATTGATTTTCTGGTGTTCATCTTCCTTTTATCCAAGGGACCACTAACAAGATTTCAAGGATACTAAGGAAGCATAAGGTGGCTTCAAGCTTTCAGATTTTAAATACCATACGGAGCTCCCTTATATTTGTAAAAGACCTAGTGGACCCCAAGAATATGAAGGGTGTTTACGTTATCCCATGCTCTTGTGGGACTCCCCACATTGGTGAGATTGGTCGCTTGCTTAATCAAAGGATTTGTGAGCATGTTGCTGACATCAAGCATGGTAGGACCCGCTCCTCTGCTTTGGCGGGGCATGCAGATAAATCTAAGCATCACATCTGCATTGAGGAGGCCGAAGTCATTACTAAGGTTGGTCATTTTCATCATCGAAAATTGAGGGAGGCCCTAGAAATTGAAAAAAAAAACCCAATAATTTGAATAGAGATGATGGTTGGAATATTAGTAGAAGTTGGGTCTTTGTCTTGTCCTCCTAATTTTTATTTTTTTTAATCTATATAGGTATTGGCATCCTTTTTATAGTATTTGTTGTTGATTTATTCTTCATTAGAGTTTATTTTCTTGATCCTTCGTGTTTTTATGTATTTTATCACCCCATTCGTTCTTAACTCCTTTTAGTATTTTTATTATTTGTGTAATGGGTCTGAGCCCCATATTTTATTGTTGACCCCGTTTTATTGATTATTTTTCTTTGGATATATATATAATATATATATATATATGTTTATGTTTTTATTTACTTATATATATATATATATATATATATATTGACTTGTGTATATTTTTGTTCTATTTTATTTACTTTTCCATTATTAATTTTATTTTATTTCCATTAGTTATTTTATTTATCAAATGATCTCGATTAGGGCCTTTACTCATTTTTATAATTTTTTACTCCCTTCCTTTAAAGTTTGACTTTGATTATTTATTTATTTATTTAAAAAACTAGCCGTTTAATATAGCAGTTACTTATTAATATATTTTTAATAAATTAATAAACTAATATCACAGTTTAAATATTATTTTTCAAAAATTAATAATATTTTGTTTTAATAAATTAATTTAAATATTATTTTTCAAAAACTAATTTTTTAATATAGCCGTTACATATTAATATTTTAATAAATTAATAAACTAATATCATTATTTAGATATTATTTTTCAAGAACTAGTAATATTTGGTTTTAATAAATTAATTTAAATATTATTTTCCAAAAACTAGCCATTTAATATAGTTGTTACCTATTAAGATTTTTAATAAATTAATGAAATAATATCATTATTTAAATAGTTTTCAAAAACTAGCCATTTAATATAGCCGTTACATATTAATATTTAAAAGTAGGTCTTTCCCCTTTTGAGAGCCTAGCTATGATTAGGTTTCTGTTGTACAAGCACAAACTCAATAACATACACGATCATAGACTTTCTGAGCTAGCTTTAAATTCCAGCCAAAACCACCTAAGGCTCAATCGGGGGTGGCATAAAGACACAAGGGCCTGGTTAAACTATTGGGAGATCAACGAAAATGATGCATTGCAAAACATTAATAATAGTAAAGATATTGTTACTTCTAAGTTCAAAGAAAAAATGTGGTGTGAGAAAGATTTAGTGGCTAAAAGAAAATTAAGTTATTATAAGAAGGTCATCAACCCCACCCTAAAAGATCAAAGTATCTCTCTATTTTAACTAGCTCAAAGAAGAAAATTAATATAGCAAAGATTAGAATGAATTCTCATGAGCTCCATAGTGAAACAGGTCATTGGGCAGTTCCTAAAACACCATGGATGGAAAGGATCTGCCATATATGTGAGAATGGGAACATCAAGGATGAAAACCACTTCCTCTTAGAGTGCCCCGCGTACAACCACATTAGATCTCAGTTTCACAATCTTTGTTACAACACTGACCTTCCTAGCCTTTTACAATGTCAAAATTATAGTGAGCTTGGGAGGCTTCTCTCCAAGCTTTTTGAGCATAGGAATAAAATCTTAAATCAAAAGAAATAATTTGTTTCTTTAGGTCCGATAGACCAATGTTTGGTCTCAGCGGACGTTAACCACCATCATCATCATCATCATCAAATTAATAAACTAATATCATTATTTAAATATTATTTTTCAAGAACTAGTAATATTTGTTTTTATTTTATTTTTTTTTATTTTATTTTGAGGAAAAACCTGTGAACAGATTTGAAACTAACGTTTTGGACTAGCTTAGTGAGTCCATCATCAGGGCAATGAGATTTGTTTTTGAGAAGAGAGAGCGTGAAAATTACAGAGCTTATTAATAGTTATTTGAAAAATATTGCTATTGTCTTCATTAGTGGTCGGCTTATGAATGGTATTTTAATTAATACTTATTTAATTTATTTATTTAGATAGCTATTTATTATATTTATTTATTTAGTTATAATTTTATTATATTATTCTTTATTTATATATATATAATTTATTATTTAAATTTCAAATAAAATAACTCTATTATCTATTTATTATTATTTTTATTGATTATGGTTAATGTCCGCTGAGACCAAATAATGGTCTATCGGACCTAAAGAAACAAATTATCTATTTTGATTTAAGATTTTATTCCTATGCTCAAAAAGCTTGGAGAGAAGCCTCCCAAGCTCACTATAATTTTGACATTGTAAAAGGCTAGGAAGGTCAGTATTGTAACAAAGATTGTGAAACTGAGATCTAATGTGGTTATACGCGGGGCACTCTAAGAGGAAGTGGTTTTCATCCTCGATGTTCCTATTCTTACATATATGGCAGATCCTTTCCGTCCATGGCGTTTTAGGGACTGCCCAACGACCTGTTTCACTATGGAGCTCATGAGAATTCGTTCTAATATTTGCTATATTAATTTTCTTCTTTGAGCTAGTTAAAATAGAGAGATACTTTTGATCTTCTAGGGTGGGGTTGATGACCTTCTTATAATAACTTAATTTTCTTTTAGCTGCTAAGTCTTTCTCACACCACATTTTTTCTTTGAACTTAGAAGTAACAATATCTTTAATGTTATTTATGTTTTGCAATGCATCATTTTCGTTGATCTCCCAATAGTTTAACCAGGCCCTTGTGTCTTTATGCCACCCTCGATTGAGCCTTAGGTGGTTTTGGCTAGAATTTAAAGCTAGCTTAGGAAGTCTATGATCGTTTATGTTACTGATTTTGTGCTTGTACAACAGAAACCTAAGCATAGCTAGGCTCTCAATAGGGGAAAGACCTGCTTCTATAAGGAGAATAGGATAGGGTGTATTACTTTTAATTTTCAGGTTATTTAAGTTATAAAACGCTTCTGGATTTGCTCAATCTTTCTCCATGATTCTCTGGAGATGCTGCAACCCTAAACCTCACAGCCATATAAGATAACAAGAGTGACTAAAGTTTCAAAGAGGAACTTCTTTTTATCCCACATTACAAGGTTTGCAATTTTACAATTATTTTTAACACCATAGTAAGCTTTCCACCCCCCATTAATCCTTTTCTCAATGCTATGGTTCCAGTTGAGCTTGTGATGAATATCAATTCCTAGGTACTTGTAAGAATACACTTCCTCCAAATTATTATTGTCATACATAAAATTAGCGTAAGTGTCCTTCTTGGATTTGATAATCATAACTTTTGTTTTGTCAGTGTTAACAGTCATACCCATGGTAGAGCAGAAATTCTTAAGAAGCCTAAGTTGCTTATTAAGATCAGATGGGCACCTTGCCAAAAGAACAATATCGTCAGCATAAAGAAGAAGGATGACGACTATCCCAGCTAAGATCATGCCATCACATCCTGCTTCCTCTAAATAGCCTTCGAGCTTCTCGATGTAAATGCCAAATAGGGTAGGGGAGAGGGGGCAACCTTGTTTAACTCCGATGTTACACTTAATATCTTTCGACCACCCTTCATTGCTCTTTAGCTTGGCAATTACATTCTCGTATAACCTTATAGCGGCAGCTCTCAACTCGAGAGGAACCTTTAGCTCTTCTAATCTATTCCAAAGGTTGGATCTAGGAACCGTATCGAAAGCCTTTCTAAAGTCCACAAAGCAACAAAATAAATTGGATTTATCATTACGACATTCCTCCGCAATGATCCTAAGCGTAACAAGGTGGTCTGTTGTTGAGTGATGCCTTCTGAAACCTGCTTGGCCTTTAGCCCTCTTACCTTCACTTTCAAGCCATATGCTTAACGTTTTTTCCAAAATACTACCATATAACTTGGCTAAGAGAGGGCTGATCATAATTGTTCGATAATTAGAGGGGTTATTTGTATCCCCACTTTTAAAAATAGGGATAATGAGGCTCTCAGTCCAAGGTTTAGGGAACCCTTGCTTGACTGCTTGATTGAAAAGCTTGTGGATGTGGGGGATGAGGACAGGACCTCCAATTTTTAAGATTTCCGCTTGGTAACCTTCAATGTCCTTAGCTTTCCCATTAGCGAGGCGATTAACCCCAAACTTAATGTATTCTAAAGAGAAAACTTATTTCGTTGTGAGAAGAGTTTCCAAATTATCCATGACATTTGGAGATTCATAAAGCTTTTTAAGATAGGAATTCCAATCGCAAAGAGCAATTTTATTATTATCCTTAGTCTTCCTAGTTAGAATCTGCCTCCAAAATTTCTTAGGAGCTACCTTAGAGAGGTGTAAGAGATTCTCCTGTCTTTGACGAATGTACTGCCTCTTTTTCCTTTTAGTTAGGGCTTTGTATATTTTTATCTTGTCCATTTTAAGAGATTCATCAACAGCTTCCTTAATTGCTCTCCTTGCACTTTTACAATCTTTGTCATACCATGGATTGGTTTTGCTATTTCTTTTATTATTTGAAACTTCAATTGAGAACTTGTTAATAGAATATGAGAGGGTTGTAGTAAAATTATGATAGAGGTCTTCTATGTTGTCTATATTAGATAAAGGAAGCAAATTAGTTTTTAATTCATTTAGAAAGAGATCATTTTTATTTCTATCAAATATTAAGTTCTTTTGGCTATAAGTATTATTTTCTATGGGAACTCTATGCATGACAAAATTGAGAGTTATAAGTAAAGACCTATGATCAGAGTCAGGTTCATGGTCGTTTAAGATGTCAAAATTTATTATTTCGTTGTATAATGGGAGATTGGAAATAACATAGTCTACCACGCTGCTACCAAGCCCATGGATGCAGGTCATCTTGCTAGAATTGGGCGACCTCTTTAGACCGTTGCAAATTATGAGATCTTGAGCACTACATAGCTTGACTAGCTCCGACCCAAACAAATTTTCCCCGAGATCTTCAGAGTTCCTTTTGTACCTGCTAGCCAGAGTAGGGTCTTCATCTAACCAAAGAGGATTAGGATTGGAATGATTGCTTAGAATAATATCTTGGTTTTTTGAAGTTCGAGCATTAAAGTCACCTATTAAAAGGATATTACCGTCATTCCTTAGGCTAGAAATATCATTCTCTAAACCATTGTAAGGGTTAGTTTTATCTAGATTCTTCTTCTTATAGAAGTTAGAATTAATGGGGGGGGAATAACATATTGCTATGTAGGACTTTTTATTATTAATGTCTTTGATCTCTATCCAACTATATTGGTTGTGAGGGTCGTTTTTATAAATCCTAATATGGGGGGAGATGTTCTTCTTAATGTAACAAGCTATTCCCCCAATGCCTCTACGAGAGGAATAGATTATTATTATTATCATTATTATTTATTTATTTATTGATTTATTTTTATTTATTTATTATAAATAAAAAATAATTTAATAAATACCTATTTATTTAGATAGGTATTTATTTTATTTATTATATATTATTATTGTTAATTTATTTGGCTATAATTTTATTTTATTATTGTTTATTTATATATATATATATATCTATATATATATAATTTATTATTTATATTTTTAATAAAATAAATCTATTACTTATAAATTATTATTTTTAATAAGTACATATTTGTTTAGATAGGTATTTATTATATTTATTATATATTATTATTATTTATATATTTAGTTATAATTTATTATATTATTGTTTATTTATATATATAGTTTATTATTTAAATTTCGAATAAAATAAATCTATTATTTATTTATTATTATCATTGTTATTATTTATTAATTGCTTTTATTTATTTATTATAAATGAATAAAAATAAATTAATAAATACCTATTTAATTAGATAGGTTTTTATTATATTTATTATATATTATTATTGTTTATTTATTTGGTTATAATTTTATTATATTATTGTTTATTTATTTTTATTTATTTATTATAAATAAATAAAAATAATTTAATAAATACCTATTTATTTAGATAGGTATTTATTAAATTTATTATATATTAATATTGCTTATTTATTTGGTTATAATTTTATTATATAATTGTTTATATATATATATATATATATATATATATATATATATATATATATTTTATTATTTATATTTTTAATAAAATAAATCTATTATTTATTTATTATTATTATTATTATTATTATTATTGTTATTGTTAATATTTATTAATTTATTAATTATTTATTATAAGTGAATAAAAATAAATTAATAAATACTTATTTATTCAGATAGGTTTTAATTATATTTATTATATATTATTATTGTTTATTTATTTGGTTATAATTTTATTATATTATTGTTTATATATATATATATATATATATATATATATATATATATATATATAGATATATATATATATATATATATATAATTTAATTTGTTATTTAAATTTCAAATAAAATAAATCTATTATTATTATTATTATTATTATTTATTTATTTATTTATTATTATTATTATACTTATTATTTATTATATATTTATATTTATTATTATTATTATGATTATATATTTATTAATTATTATGATTATTGCTTTTTTATTTTATTTAATAGGGGTTTCCAGGTATCACTTAATTTTAGACCGTCATCTCTATTCATATTATTGGAGGATTTTTCGATTTCAATTGCTTCTTTTACTCTTCTTTTTAAATAATGGTCTTCTTTATGAATTAATTTTGCTTGTTCCATGCAAATATAATGTGAGGAGGAACAAGCATGCTCAGCTAGCCCAGATTTTTCTGACCTATTTCTTGAGATGTCATTAATATGCTCTTTTAGCCTAATGCCAAAGGATCTCCCTGTTTCACCTATATATACTTTGCCACAAGAGCAAGGAATTGAGTATACCCTTTTGTGATCAGTGGCATTTCCTTTGTCTGCTTTTAAAATTATGATGTCCTTATTCTTCTTGATGTTTTTTAAAGCTATAACTCTCTTCCTTACCAATTTTCTGCGTTTGAGAAGATTTGAAGCAGAAGTCAGCGTTACCCAAGATTTTAAGTTTTCTAGATTTCTTTGATAAGATATAATTGAAGATCCTTTCAGCTTTGGCGAAGGTGAAGGCATCCACGATTTGCCAGAGATCAGAACGAAGATCCGATGCTAGCACAAGATGCAATCTCAGAAGTTTTTCAGAAGTTTTAATTAATAGGACTCTGGTAAATTTGATTTCATGTTTGATGAGGGTTTTACTGAGATAATTGAAGACAGAGATGTTCCTACCTCGTTTAAGGGGATGGTTACATTTGGCGAAGTTTGGAATGAGGTTTTTATCCTTACATTCTTTTAGAAATATGAGATTTGACATACTTCTAGCTCTCGAGATTCTCATCTTCTCAAAATTTAAAGCATTGTTCATTATGTCCCTTCCATGGTGGGACTTAATGGTGTTCCATACAGGCTGATAGAATTTTTTATTTTTTTTGAAGAAAAACCTGTGAACAGATTTGAAACCAACGTTTCGGACTAGCTTAGTGAGTCCATCATCAGGGCAATGAGATTTGTTTTTGAGAAGAGAGAGCGTGAAAATTACGGAGCTTATTAATAGTTATTTGAAAAATATTGCTGTTGTCTTCATTAGTAGTTGACTTATGAATGGTATTTTAATTAATACTTATTTAATTTATTTATTTAGATAGCTTTTTATTATATTTATTAATATTTATTTATTTAGTTATAATTTTATTATATTATTCTTTATTTATATATATATATATCTATATATCTATATATATATATATATAATTTATTATTTAAATTTCAAATAAAATAACTCTATTATCTATTTATTATTATTTCTATTATTATTATTATCATTATTATTTATTTATTATAAATAAAAAATAATTTAATAAATACCTATTTAGATAGGTATTTATTTTATTTATTATATATTATTATTGTTAATTTATTTGGTTATAATTTTATTATATTATTGTTTATTTATATATATATATATAATTTATTATTTATATTTTTAATAAAATAAATCTATTACTTATAAATTATTATTTTTAATAAGTAAATATTTGTTTAGATAGGTATTTATTATATTTATTATATATTATTATTATTTATATATTTAGTTATAATTTTATTATATTATTTTTATATATAGTTTATTATTTAAATTTCAAATAAAATAAATCTATTATTTATTTATTATTGATGATGATGATGGTTAACGTCCGCTGAGACCAAATAATGATCTATCGGACCTAAAAAGACAAATTATTTATTTTGATTTAAGATTTTATTCCTATGCTCAAAAAGCTTGGAGAGAAGCCTCCCGAGTTCACTATAATTTTGGCATTGTAAAAGGCTAGGAAGGTCAGTATTGTAACAAAGGTTGTGAAATTGAGATTTAATGTGGTTGTATGCAGGGCACTCTAAGAGGAAGTGGTTTTCATCCTCGATGCTCCTATTCTCACAAATATGGCAGATCCTTTCCATCCATGGCGTTTTAGGAACTGCCCAACGGCCAGTTTCACTATGGAGCTCATGAGAATTCATTCTAATCTTTGCTATATTAATTTTCTTTTTGAGCTAGTTAGAATAGAGAGATACTTTTGATCTTCAAGGGTGGGGTTGATGACCTTCTTATAATAACTTAATTTTCTTTTAGACGCTAAATCTTTCTCACACCACAATTTTTTTTGAACTTAGAAGTAACAATATCTTTAATGTTATTTATGTTTTGCAAAGCATCATTCTCATTGATCTCCCAATAGTTTAACCAGGCCCTTGTGTCCTTATGCCATCCTCGGTTAAGCCTTAGGTGATTTTGGCTAGAATTTAAAGCTAGCTTAGGAAGTCTATGATTGTCTATGTTATTGAGCTTGTGCTTGTACAACAGAAACCTGAGCATAGCTAGGCTCTCAATAGAAGAAAGACGTGCTTCTATAAGGAGAATAGGATAGGGTGTATTACTTTTAATTTTCAGGTTATAAGTTATAAAACGCTTCTGGATTTGCTCAATCTTCCTCCATGATTCTCTGGAGATGCTGCAGCCCCAAACTTCACAGCCATATAAGATAACAGGAGTGACTAAAGTTTCAAAGAGGAACTTCTTTTTATCCCACATTACGAGGTTTGCTGTTTTACAATTATTTTCAAGACCAAAATAAGCTTTCCATCCCCCATTGATCCTTTTCTCAATGCTATGGTTCTAGTTGAGCTTGTGATGGATATCAATTCCTAGGTACTTGTAAGAATACACTTCCTCCAAGTTATTATTGTCATACGTAAAATTAGCGCAAGTGTCCTTCTTAGATTTGATAATCATAACTTTTGTTTTGTCTATGTTAACAGTCATACCCATGGTAGAGCAGAAATCCTTAAGAAGCTTGAGTTGCTTATCAAGATCAGAAGGGCACCTTGCCAAAAGAACAATATCGTCAGCATAGAGAAGAAGGATAATGACTATCCCAGCTAAGATTGTGCCACCACATCCTGCTTCTTCTAAATAACCTTCGAGCTTATCGATGTAAATGCCAAATAGAGTAGGGGAGAGGGGCAACCTTGTTTAACTCCGATGTTACACTTAATATCTTTTGACCACCCCTCATTGTTCTTTAGCTTGGCAATTACATTCTCGTATAGCCTTATAGCAGCAGCTCTTAACTCAAGAGGAACCTTTAGCTCTTCTAACCTATTCCAAAGGTTGTATCTAGGAACCGTATCGAAAGCCTTTCTAAAGTCTACAAAGCAGCAAAATAAATTGGATTTATCATTACGACATTCCTCCGCAATGATCCTTAGCGTAACAAGGTGGTCTGTTGTTGAGTGATGCCTTCTGAAACCTGCTTGGCCTTTAGCCCGCTTACCTTTACTTTCAAGCCATATGCTTAACTTTTTTTCCAGAATACTACCATATAATTTGGCTAAGAGAGGGCTGATCATAATTGTTCGATAATTAGAGGGGTTATTTGTATCTCCACTTTTAAAAATAGGGATAATGAGGCTCTCAGTCCAAGGTTTAGGGAACCCTTGCTTAACAGCTTGATTGAAAAGCTTGTGGATGTGGGGGATGAGGACAGGGCCTCCAATTTTTAAGATTTCTGCCTGGTAACCTTCAATGTCCTTAGCTTTCCCATTTGCGAGGCGATTAACCCGAAACTTAATGTCTTCTAAAGAGAGGACTTCTTTCGTTGTGAGCAGGGTTTCCAAATTATCCGTGACATTAGGAGATTCATAAAGCTTTTTAAGATAAGAATTCCAATTGTGAAGAGCAATTTTATTATTATCCTTAGTCTTCCTAGTTTGAATCTGCCTCCAAAATTTCTTAGGAGCTACCTTAGAGAGGTGTAAGAGATTCTCCTGTCTTTGACGAATGTACTGCCTCTTTTTCCTTTTAATTAGGGCTTTGTATATTCTTATCTTGTCCATTTTAAGAGAATCATCAACAGCTTCCTTAATTGCTCTCCTCGCATTTTTACAATCTTTGTCATACCAAGGATTGGTTTTGCTATTTCTTTTATTATTTGAGACTTCAATTGAGAACTTTTTAATATAATATGAGAGGGTTGTAGTAAAATTATGATATAGGTCTTCTATGTTATCTATATTAGATAAAGGAGGCAAGTTAGTTTTTAATTCATTTAGAAAGAGGTCCTTTTTATTTTTATCAAATATTAAGTTCTTTTGGTTGTAAGTATTATTTTCTATGGGAACTCTATGCATGACAAAATTGAGGGTTATAAGTAAAGGCCTATGATCAGAGTCAGGCTCGTGGTCGTTTAAGATGTCAAAGTTTATCATTTCGTTGTATAATGGAAGATCGGAAATAACGTAGTCTACCACGCTGCTACCAAGTCCATGGATGCAGGTCATCTTGCTGGAATTGGGCCACTTTTTTAGACCGTTGCAAATTATGAGATCCTGAGCACTACAGAGCTTGAAAAGCTCTGACCCAAACAAATTTTCCCCGAGGTCTTCAGAGCTCCTTTTGTACCTACTAGCCAGGGTGGGGTCTTCGTCTAACCAAAGAGGATTAGGGTTGGAACGATTGCTTAAAATAATAGCTTGGTTGCTTGAAGTTCGGGCATTGAAGTCACCTATTAAAATGATATTACCATCATTCCTTAGGCTAGAAATATCGTTCTCTAAACTATTGTAAGGGTTAGTTTTATCTAGATTCTTCTTCTTATAGAAGTTAGAATTAATGGGGGGGAAATAACATATTGCTATGTAGGACTTTTTATTATTAATGTCTCTGATCTCTATCCAACTAAATTGGTTGTAAGGGTCGTTTTTATAAAGCCTAACATAGGGGGAGATGTTCTTCTTAATGTAACAAGATATTCCCCCAATGCCTCTACGGGAGGATCGCTTGTTCAATGTAGACCATAGCGTAAAGCCATCTATGTTAGGGACCTTAGATTCTTCGTGCTCCCAAGTTTCAACAAGCAAAATAATATCAACATCATTTGAAATCCAACTTAGCTTGGGGCCTTTGTTCCATGGGAAGCCTCGACAGTTCCAAGAAAGGATCCGGAGCATGTTTAATTGCTATTGATTACTATCTTTTTGGTTTTTGTCCTGAATAAAGGCTTTTCTATTTCTGATTATTGCCCATTTTCCTTCCTTTCTAGCTTCTTTTACCTTTTGAACCTCCTTTCTTAATTCTGCTTGATCTTCTGGAATGAGATCTTCATTTATGAATATTCCCGTTCCTTTTAGACTTGAGGTTTTACTAAGTATGTTGTGCTTATGATCAGTAGAGCTCACCTTTATGCGGATTAATCTTCCTTTATTCTCGGTTAATTTCCCCAACCTTGTTGCTTCTGTGAGACACACTGTTTCAATTTGTAATCTATTATGTAATTCTGTCTGGACTAAGGCTAAAGTATCCTCATCTTCTTCCTCTTTTAAACTGAACATTATAAGGTTTAAGGTCCTTTTGTTACTTTCGTGGTCTAATTCTATTAATTTTTTCATTTCTTCTTTAATTGGTTTAATATCTAACTTATCTACCACACTATTTAGGGTGAGGCGGCTATTAACTTTTTCTTCTAATTCTTTAATCATGTCTTTCATTTTAAGACCCTCTAAGGTATCAGCGTCTCCTTGCTGGGATGGTTGGTTAGTATCTTGGTTTTGTTTTTCTATAACATGCAATCTAGTCTCCATTGCCTCCATTTTATTCTCCAGTAGTTCTATTTTATTTTCTATTTGTTTCTGGATAGTGTTTTCAAGAGATGCAAATTTGTTTTCCAGCACGGCTTCTAACTCTTTTTGTAACTTGGCTTCTCTTTCTTCTCTGCGTTTCTCTAAAGACTCTATATACTCATAGAGGCCTTGTAGAGTAACTGTGCTAGGTCTGCCCTTGGTAATCTTTGGTAACTGTGGTGAAGTATTCATACTTGAAATTATATGAGCAAATATGTATTAAAAAAGAAAAAGATAAGGAATGTGTGCACCTGATATCCGAACCTGATGTGCGAGCCAAGATCTCCAAGCTTTGGATTGCGAGCTTTAAAACCAAGAGACTGTTTATATATTGCCGAGACGAGACTGTTTATATATCTTCTGAGACTGCTTATATATCACCGAGACTGTTTATATATCACCGAAACTGTGTATATCACGAGACTGTTTATATATCACCGAGACTGTTTCGCGAGACTGTTTATATATCTTCCGAGACTGCTTATATATCACCGAGACTGTTTATATATCACCGAAACTGTGTATATCGCGAGACTGTTTATATATCACCGAGACTGTTTCGCGAGACTATATGCGAGAGTATATATATAACCGGAACCGGGACAAGATCACCGAGATCTGTTTATATGCGAGATCTGTTTATATATCACCGAAACCGGGACAAGATCACCGAGATCTGTTTATATGCGAGATCTGTTTATATATCACCGAAACTGTGTATATCGCGAGACTGTTTATCATTGTTATTATTTATTAATTTATTAATTGTTTTTATTTATTTATTATAAATGAATAAAAATAAATTAATAAATACCTATTTAATTAGATAGGTTTTTATTATATTTATTATATATTATTATTGTTTATTTATTTGGTTATAATTTTATTATATTATTGTTTATTTATTTATATTTATTTATATATATTTATTTGGTTATAATTTTATTTTATTATTGTTTATTTATTTTTATTTATTTATTATAAATAAATAAAAATAATTTAATAAATACCTATTTATTTAGATAGGTATTTATTATATATTATTATTGCTTATTTATTTGGTTATAATTTTCTTATATAATTGTTTATCTCTATATATATATATATATATATATAATTTATTATTTATATTTTTAATAAAGTAAATCTATTATTTATATATTATTATTTGTAATGAGTACCTATTTGTTTAGATAGGTATTTTAATTTTAATATATAATTGTTTATATATATATATATTATTTATATTTTTAATAAAATAAATCTATTATTTATATATTATTATTTGTAATGAGTACCTATTTGTTTAGATAGGTATTTATTATATATTATTACTATTTATATATTTGGTTATAATTTTATTATATATATATATATATATATATATATATATATTATTATTTAAATTACAAATAAAATAAATCTATTATTTATTTGTTGTTGTTGTTATTATTTATTTATTATAAGTGAATAAAAATAAATTAATAAATACCTATTTATTCAGATAGGTTTTAATTATATTTATTATATATTATTATTGTTTATTTATTTGGTTATAATTTTATTATATTATATATATATATATATATATATATATATATATATATATATATATATATATATAAAATTTGTTATTTAAATTTCAAATAAAATAAATCATCTATTATTATTATTATTATTATTATTATATTTATTAATTATTATGATTATTTCTTTTTTATTTTATTTAATAGGGGTTTCCAGGTATCATTTAACTTTAGACCGTCGTCTCTATTCATATTATTGGAGGATTTTTCGATTTCAATTGCTTCTTTTACTCTTATTTTTAATTAATGGTCTTCTTTATGAATTAATTTTGCTTGTTCCATGCAAATATAATGTGAGGAGGAACAAGCATGCTCAGCTAGCCCAGATTTTTCTGACCTATTTCTTGAGATGTCATTAATATGCTCTTTTAGCCTAATGCCAAAGGACCTCCCTGTTTCACCTATATATACTTTGCCACAAGAGCAAGGAATTGAGTATACCCCTTTGTGATCAGTGGCATTTCCTTTGTCTCCTTTTAAAATTATGATGTCCTTATTCTTCTTGATGTTTTTTAAAGCTATAGCTGTCTTCCTTACCAATTTTCTGCGTTTGAGAAGATTTGAAGCAGAAGTCAGCGTTACCCAAGATTTTAAGTTTTCTGGATTTCTTTGATAAGATATAATTGAAGATCCTTTCAGCTTTGGCGAAGGTGAAGGCATCCAAGATTTGCCAGAGATCAGAACGAAGAGCCGATGCTAGCACGAGATGCAATCTCAGAAGTTTTTCAGAAATTTTAATTAATAGGACTCTGGTAAATTTGATTTCATGTTTGATGAGGGTTTTACTGAGATTATTGAAGACAGAGATGTTCCTACCTCGTTTAAGGGGATGGTTACATTTGGCGAAGTTTGGAATGAGGTTTTTATCCCTACATTCTTTTAGAAATATGAGATTTGACATACTTCTAGCTCTCGAGATCCTCATCTTCTCAAAATTTAAAGCATTGTTCATTATGTCCCTTCCATGGTGGGACTTAATGGTGTTCCATACAGGCTGATAGAATTTTTTTATTTTTTATTTTTTTGAAGAAAAACCTTTGAACAGATTTGAAACCAACGTTTCGAACTCCATCATCAGGGCAATGAGATTTGTTTTTGAGAAGAGAGAGCGTGAAAATTACGGAGCTTATTAATAGTTATTTGAAAAATATTGCTGTTGTCTTCATTAGTAGTCGGCTTAGATAGCTATTTATTATATTTATTAATATTTATGTATTTAGTTATAATTTTATTATATTATTCTTTATAGATATATATATATATATATATATATATATATATATATAATTTATTATTTAAATTTCAAATAAAATAACTCTATTATCTTTTTTTCCACTGGAAAAATCCGTAATATTTCATTAATATGAAAAATTACATATGTAGATGCCTTTCGCATATGCCATAGTCTCTGTACATCTGTACATTTTACAAAAATTTCTAGATTTTGCTGTTCGGTTATACCACGCAGGGTATTACTGTTAGAGCTGTTTATAAAATTATAGCCTTTTCGGCATCCATCAGTCTGTTACAAAAAAGAGCTATCAAAATAATGCTCTTTATTATTATTATTATTATTATTATTATTATTATTTATTATTATTTCTATTATTATTATTATCATTATTATTTATTTATTTATTATAAATAAAAAATAATTTAATAAATACCTATTTATTTAGATAGGTATTTATTTTATTTATTATATATTATTATTGTTAATTTATTTGGTTATAATTTTATTATATTATTGTTTATTTATATATATATAATTTATTATTTATATTTTTAATAAAATAAATCTATTACTTATAAATTATTATATTTAATAAGTACATATTTGTTTAGATAGGTATTTATTATTTTAATTATATATTATTATTATTTATATATTTAGTTATAATTTTATTATATTATTGTTTATATATATATATATATATATATATATATATATATAGAGTTTATTATTTAAATTTCAAATAAAATAAATCTATTATTTATTTATTATTATCATTGTTATTATTTATTAATTTATTAATTGTTTTTATTTATTTATTATGAATGAATAAAAATAAATTAATAAATACCTATTTAATTAGATAGGTTTTTATTATATTTATTATATATTATTATTGTTTATTTATTTGGTTATAATTTTATTATATTATTGTTTATTTATTTATATTTATTTGGTTATAATTTTATTATATAATTGTTTATATATATATATATATATATATATATATATATATATATATATATATATATAATTTATTATTTATATTTTTAATAAAATAAATCTATTGTTTATATATTATTATTTATAATGAGTACCTATTTGTTTAGATAGGTATTTATTATATTTATTTTATATTATTATTATTTATATATTTGGTTATAATTTTATATATTATTGTTTATTTATATATATATAGTTTATTATTTAAATTACAAATAAAATAAATCTATTATTTATTTGTTATTATTTATTAATTTATTAATTATAAGTGAATAAAAATAAATTATATATTATTATTATATTATTGTTTATTTATATATATATATAATTTATTATATATATTTTTAATAAAATAAATCTATTATTTATAAATTATTATTTTTAATAAGTACATATTTAATTAGATAGGTATTTATTATATTTATTATATATTATTATTATTTATATATTTAGTTATAATTTTATGATGATGATGATGATGATATTATTGTTTATTTATTTATATCTATTTATATATATTTATTTGGTTATAATTTTATTATATAATTGTTTATATATATATATATATATATATATATATATATATATATATATATATAATTTATTATTTATATTTTTAATAAAATAAATCTATTATTTATATATTTGGTTATAATTTTATATATTATTGTTTATTTATATATATATAGTTTATTATTTAAATTACAAATAAAATAAATCTATTATTATTATTTATTAATTTATTAATTATTTTTATTTATTTATTATAAGTGAATAAAAATAAATTATATATTATTATTATATTATTGTTTATTTATATATATATAATTTATTATTTATATTTTTAATAAAATAAATCTATTACTTATAAATTATTATTTTTAATAAGTACATATTTGTTTAGATAGGTATTTATAATATTTATTATATATTATTATTATTATTATATATTTAGTTATAATTTTATGATGATGATGATAATGATGATGATTAACGTCCACTGAGACCAAATAATGGTCTATCGGACCTAAAGAAACAAATTATCTATTTTGATTTAAGATTTTATTCCTATGCTCAAAAAGCTTGGAGAGAAGCCTCCCGAGCTCACTATAATTTTGACATTGTAAAAGGCTATTTTTATTTATATATATAGTTTATTATTTAAATTTCAAATAAAATAAATCTATTATTTATTTATTATTATCATTGTTATTATTTATTAATTTATTAATTGTTTTTATTTATTTATTATGAATGAATAAAAATAAATCAATAAATACCTATTTAATTAGATAGATTTTTATTATATTATTATTGTTTATTTATTTATATCTATTAATATATATTTATTTGGTTATAATTGTTTATATATATATATATATATATATATATATATATATATATATATATATATATATAATTTATTATTTATATTTTTAATAAAATAAATCTATTATTTATATATTATTATTTATAATGAGTACCTATTTGTTTAGATAGGTATTTATTATATCTATTATATATTATTATTATTTATATATTTGGTTATAATTTTATATATCATTGTTTATTTATATATATATAGTTTATTATTTAAATTACAAATAAAATAAATCTATTATTATTATTATTATTAATTATTTTTATTTATTTATTATAACTGAATAAAAATAAATTAATAAATACCTATTTATTCATATAGGTTTTAATTATATTTATTATATATTATTATTGTTTATTTATTTGGTTATAATTTTATTATATATATATATATATATATAATTTGTTATTTAAATTTCAAATAAAATAAATCTATTATTATTATTATTATTTATTTATTTATTTATTATTATTATTATTATTATTATATATTTATTAATTATTATGATTATTGCTCTTTTATTTTATTTAATAGGGGTTTCTAGGTATCACTTAACTTTAGACCGTCGTCTCTATTCATATTATTGGAGGATTTTTCGATTTCAATTGCTTCTTTTACTCTTCTTTTTAAATAATGGTCTTCTTTATGAATTAATTTTGCTTGTTCCATGCAAATATAATGTGAGGAGGAACAAGCATGCTCAGCTAGCCCAGATTTTTCTGACCTATTTCTTGAGATGTCATTAATATGCTCTTTTAGCCTAATGCCAAAGGATCTCCCTATTTCACCTATATATACTTTGCCACAAGAGCAAGGAATTGAGTATACCCCTTTGTGATCAGTGGCATTTCCTTTGTCTCCTTTTAAAATTATGATGTCCTTATTCTTCCTGATGTTTTTTAAAGCTATAGCTGTCTTCCTTACCAATTTTCTGCATTTGAGAAGATTTGAAGCAGAAGACAGCGTTACCCAAGATTTTAAGTTTTCTGGATTTCTTTGATAAGATATAATTGAAGATCCTTTCAGCTTTGGCGAAGGTGAAGGCATCCAAGATTTGCCAGAGATCAGAACGAAGAGCCGATGCTAGCACGAGATAAGTTTTTCAGAAATTTTAATTAATAGGACTCTGGTAAATTCGATTTCATGTTTGATGAGGGTTTTATTGAGATAATTGAAGATAGAGATGTTCCTACCTCGTTTAAGGGGATGGTTACATTTGGCGAAGTTTGGAATGAGGTTTTTATCCCTACATTCTTTTAGAAATATGAGATTTGACATACTTCTAGCTCTCGAGATTCTCATCTTCTCAAAATTTAAAGCATTGTTCATTATGTCCCTTCCATGGTGGGATTTAATGGTGTTCCATACAGGCTGATAGAATTTTTTTTTTTTTTTTTTTTTATTAGGAAAAACCTGTGAACAGATTTGAAACCAACGTTTCGGACTAGCTTAGTGAGTCCATCATCAGGGCAATGAGATTTGTTTTTGAGAAGAGAGAGCGTGAAAATTACGGAGCTTATTAATAGTTATTTGAAAAATATCGCTGTTGTCTTCATTAGTAGTCGGCTTATGAATGGTATTTTAATTAATACTTATTTAATATATTTATTTAGATAGCTATTTATTATATTTATTAATATTTATTTATTTAGTTATAATTTTATTATATTATTCTTTATATATATATATATATATATATATATATATATATATATATATATATATATAATTTATTATTTAAATTTCAAATAAAATAACTCTATTATCTATTTATTATTATTTTTATTATTATTTTTATCATTATTTATTTATTTATTTATTTTTATTTATTTATTATAAATAAAAAATAATTTAATAAATACCTATTTATTTAGATAGGTATTTATTTTATTTATTATATATTATTATTGTTAATTTATTTGGTTATAATTTTATTATATTATTGTTTATTTATATATATATATATATAATTTATTATTTATATTTTTAATAAAATAAATCTATTACTTATAAATTATTATTTTTAATAAGTACATATTTGTTTAGATAGGTATTTATTATATATTATTCTTATTTATATATTTAGTTATAATTTTATTATGATGATGATGATGATGATGATGATTAACGTCCGCTGAGACCAAATAATGGTCTATCGGACCTAAAGAAACAAATTATCTATTTTGATTTAAGATTTTATTCCTATGCTCAAAAAGCTTGGATAGAAGCCTCCCGAGCTCACTATAATTTTGACATTGTAAAAGGCTATTGTTTATTTATATATATAGTTTATTATTTAAATTTCAAATAAAATAAATCTATTATTTATTTATTATTATCATTGTTATTATTTATTAATTTATTAATTGTTTTTATTTATTTATTATGAATGAATAAAAATAAATTAATAAATACCTATTTAATTAGATAGGTTTTTATTATATTTATTATATATTATTATTGTTTATTTATTTGGTTATAATTTTATTATATAATTGTTTTTTTATTTATATCTATTTATATATATTTCTTTGGTTATAATTTTATTATATAATTGTTTATATATATATATATATATGATGATGATGATGATGATGGTTAACGTCCGTTGAGACCAAATAATGATCTATCGGACCTAAAAATACAAATTATTTATTTTGATTTAAGATTTTATTCCTATGCTCAAAAAGCTTGGAGAGAAGCCTCCCGAGTTCACTATAATTTTGGCATTGTAAAAGGCTAGGAAGGTCAGTATTGTAACAAAGGTTGTGAAATTGAGATCTAATGTGGTTGTATGCAGGGCACTCTAAGAGGAAGTGGTTTTCATCCTCGATGCTCCTATTCTCACAAATATGGCAGATCCTTTCCATCCATGGCGTTTTAGGAACTACCCAGCGGCCAGTTTCACTATGGAGCTCATGAGAATTCGTTCTAATCTTTGCTATATTAATTTTCTTTTTTGAGCTAGTTAGAATAGAGAGATACTTTTGATCTTCAAGGGTGGGGTTGATGACCTTCTTATAATAACTTAATTTTCTTTTAGACGCTAAATCTTTCTCACACCACAATTTTTCTTTGAACTTAGAAGTAACAATATCTTTAATGTTATTTATGTTTTGCAAAGCATCATTCTCATTGATCTCCCAATAGTTTAACCAGGCCCTTGTGTCCTTATGCCATCCTCGGTTAAGCCTTAGGTGATTTTGGCTCGAATTTAAAGCTAGCTTAGGAAGTCTATGATTGTCTATGTTATTGAGCTTGTGCTTGTACATCAGAAACCTGAGCATAGCTAGGCTCTCAATAGAAGAAAGACCTGCTTCTATGAGGAGAATAGGATAGGGTGTATTATTTTTAATTTTTAGGTTATAAGTTATAAAACGCTTCTGGATTTGCTCAATCTTCCTCCATGATTCTCTGGAGATGCTGCAGCCCCAAACTTCACAACCATATAAGATAACAGGAGTGACTAAAGTTTCAAAGAGGAACTTCTTTTTATCCCACATTACGAGGTTTGCTGTTTTACAATTATTTTCAAGACCAAAATAAGCTTTCCATCCCCCATTGATCCTTTTCTCAATGCTATGGTTCCAGTTGAGCTTGTGATGGATATCAATTCCTAGGTACTTGTAAGAATACACTTCCTCCAAGTTATTATTGTCATACGTAAAATTAGCACAAGTGTCCTTCTTAGATTTGATAATGATAACTTTTGTTTTGTCTGTGTTAACAGTCATACCCATGGTAGAGCAGAAATCCTTAAGAAGCTTGAGTTGCTTATCAAGATCAGAAGGGCACCTTGCCAGAAGAACAATATCGTCAGCATAGAGAAGAAGGATAATGACTATCCCAGCTAAGATTGTGCCACCACATCCTGCTTCTTCTAAATAACCTTCGAGCTTATCGATGTAAATGCCAAATAGAGTAGGGGAGAGGGGGCAACCTTGTTTAACTCCGATGTTACACTTAATATCCTTTGACCACCCCTCGTTGTTCTTTAGCTTGGCAATTACATTCTCGTATAGCCTTATAGCAGCAGCTCGTAACTCAAGAGGAACCTTTAGCTCTTCTAACCTATTCCAAAGGTTGTATCTAGGAACCGTATCGAAAGCCTTTCTAAAGTCTACAAAGCAGCAAAATAAATTGGATTTATCATTACGACATTCCTCCGCAATGATCCTTAGCGTAACAAGGTGGTCTGTTGTTGAGTGATGCCTTCTGAAACCTGCTTGGCCTTTAGCCCGCTTACCTTCACTTTCAAGCCATATGCTTAACTTTTTTTCCAGAATACTACCATATAATTTGGCTAAGAGAGGGCTGATCATAATTGTTCGATAATTAGAGGGGTTATTTGTATCTCCACTTTTAAATAATATATATATATATATATATATATATATATATAATTTATTATTTATATTTGTAATAAAATAAATCTATTATTTATATATTATAATTTATAATGAGTACCTATTTGTTTAGATAGGTATTTATTATATTTATTATATATTATTATTATTTATATATTTGGTTATAATTTTATATATTATTGTTTATTTATATATATAGTTTATTATTTAAATTACAAATAAAATAAATCTATTATTATTATTATTATTATTATTATTATTATTTTATTAATTATTTTTATTTATTTATTATAAGTGAATAAAAATAAATTATATATTATTATTATATTATTGTTTATTTATATTTTTAATAAAATAAATCTATTACTTATAAATTATTATTTTTAATAAGTACATATTTGTTTAGATAGGTATTTATTATATATTATTATTATTTATATATTTAGTTATAATTTTATTATGATGATGATGATGATGATTATATTATTGTTTATTTATTTATATCTATTTATATATATTTATTTGGTTATAATTTTATTATATAATTGTTTATATATATATATATATATATATATATATATATATATATATAATTTATTATTTATATTTTTAATAAAATAAATCTATTATTTATATATTAATATTTATAATGAGTACCTATTTGTTTAAATAGGTATTTATTATATATTATTATTATTGTTTATATATTTGGTTATAATTTTATATATTATTGTTTATTTATATATATAGTTTATTATTTAAATTACAAATAAAATAAATCTATTATTTATTTGTTATTATTATTATTATTATTATTATTTATTAATTTATTAATTATTTTTATTTATTTATTATAAGTGAAAAAAAAAAAAATTATATATATATATATATATATATATATATATATATATATATATATATATATATATATATTATTATTTAAATTACAAATAAAATAAATCTATTACTTATAAATTATTATTTTTAATAAGTACATATTTGTTTAGATAGGTATTTATTATATATTATTATTATTTATATATTTAGTTATAATTTTATTATATTATTGTTTATTTATATATATATATTATTATTTAAATTTCAAATAAAATAAATCTATTATTTATTTATTATTATCATTGTTATTATTTATTAATTTATTAATTGTTTTTATTTATTTATTATGAATGAATAAAAATAAATTAATAAATACCTATTTAATTAGATAGGTTTTTATTATATTTATTATATATTATTATTGTTTATTTATTTGGTTATAATTTTATTATATTATTGTTTATTTATTTATATCTATTTATATATATTTCTTTGGTTATAATTTTATTATATAATTGTTTATATATATAATTAATTTATTATTTATATTTTTAATAAAATAAATCTATTATTTATATATTTGGTTATAATTTTATATATTATTGTTTATTTATATATATATATATATATATATATATATATATATATATATATATATAGTTTATTATTTAAATTACAAATAAAATAAATCTATTATTTATTTGTTGTTGTTATTATTATTATTGTTATTATTTATTAATTTATTAGTTATTTTTATTTATTTATTATAAGCGAATAAAAATAAATTAATAAATACCTATTTATTCAGATAGGTTTTAATTATATTTATTATATATTATTATTGTTTATTTATTTGGTTATAATTTTATTATATTATTGTTTATATATATATATATATATATATATATATATATATATATATATATATATATATATATATTTTGTTATTTAAATTTCAAATAAAATAAATCTATTATTATTATTATTATTATTATTATTATTGCTTTTTTATTTTATTTAATAGTAGTTTCCACGTATCACTTAACTTTAGACCGTCGTCTCTATTCATATTATTGGAGGATTTTTCGATTTCAATTGCTTCTTTTACTCTTCTTTTTAAATAATGGTCTTCTTTATGAATTAATTTTGCTTGTTCCATGCAAATATAATGTGAGGAGGAACAAGCATGCTCAGCTAGCCCAGATTTTTCTGACCTATTTCTTGAGATGTCATTAATATGCTCTTTTAGCCTAATGCCAAAGGACCTCCCTGTTTCACCTATATATACTTTGCCACAAGAGCAAGGAATTGAGTATACCCCTTTGTGATCAGTGGCATTTCCTTTGTCTCCTTTTAAAATTATGATGTCCTTATTCTTCTTGATGTTTTTTAAAGCTATAGCTGTCTTCCTTACCAATTTTCTGCGTTTGAGAAGATTTGAAGCAGAAGTCAGCGTTACCCAAGATTTTAAGTTTTCTGGATTTCTTTGATAAGATATAATTGAAGATCCTTTCAGCTTTGGCGAAGGTGAAGGCATCCAAGATTTGCCAGAGATCAGAACGAAGAGCCGATGCTAGCACGAGATGTTTTTCAGAAATTTTAATTAATAGGACTCTGGTAAACTTGATTTCATGTTTGATGAGGGTTTTATTGAGATAATTGAAGATAGAGATGGTCCTACCTCGTTTAAGGGGATGGTTACATTTGGCGAAGTTTGGAATGAGGTTTTTATCCCTACATTCTTTTAGAAATATTAGATTTGACATACTTCTAGATCTCGAGATTCTCATCTTCTCAAAATTTAAAGCATTGTTCATTATGTCCCTTCCATGGTGGGACTTAATGGTGTTCCATACAGGCTGATAGAATTTTTTTATTTTTTTTTATTTTTTTGAGGAAAAACCTGTGAACAGATTTGAAACCAACATTTCGGACTAGCTTAGTGAGTCCATCATCGGGGCAATGAGATTTGTTTTTGAGAAGAGAGAGCGTGAAAATTATGGAGCTTATTAATAGTTATTTGAAAAATATTGCTGTTGTCTTCATTAGTAGTCGGCTTATGAATGGTATTTTAATTAATACTTATTTAATATATTTATTTAGATAGCTATTTATTATATTTATTTATTTAGTTATAATTTTATTATATTATTCTTTTTATATATATATATATATATATATATATATATATATATATATATATATATAATTTATTATTTAAATTTCAAATAAAATAACTCTATTATCTATTTATTATTATTATTATCATTATTTATTTATTTATTTATTATAAATAAAAAATAATTTAATAAATACCTATATTTAGATAGGTATTTATTTTATTTATTATATATTATTATTGTTAATTTATTTGGTTATAATTTTATTATATTATTGTTTATTTATATATATATATAATTTATTATTTATATTTTTAATAAAATAAATCTATTACTTATAAATTATTATTTTTAATAAGTACATATTTGTTTAGATAGGTATTTATTATATATTATTATTATTTATATATTTAGTTATAATTTTATTATATTATTGTTTATATATATATAGTTTATTATTTAAATTTCAAATAAAATAAATTATTTATTTATTTATTATTATCATTGTTATTATTTATTAATTTATTAATTGTTTTTATTTATTTGTTTTTAGTTTTAATAAATTAATTTAAATATTGTTTTTTAAAAACTAACCATTTAATATAGCCGTTACCCATTAATATTTTTAATAAATTAATAAAATAATATCATTATTTAAATATTTTTAAAAAACTAGCCGTTTAATATAGCCGCTACTTAATAATATTTGTTTTTAATATATTAATAAATTAATCTTAGAGTTGAAACAAAATTGTTCAAATATATCCATTACCTGAAATTATGTCTCTACATTGCTCTTTATTTAAGCCTTTGCCATGGTCTGCCTCTTCATCTAGTCCTAATGATGAACCACACTTGTTGATTTGAAACGCGTCGGCCAAAAAATTCTCTCATATGATTTCTACCGAAAAACTTTGTTTAATTTATTATAATTTTAATAGTTTTAAAATTAACTAAATTTTAATAGTTAAAAATCATAAATTGATTAAATAATTTACTTCTTTATTAATTAAGTACTTAGGGTTTAATTATCTATAAATAAATTAAAAAATAAAATAAGAATAAAATAAGTTAATCTTTCATCACAATTTTAATAAGACTAATTAATTGATTAAATCATTTGTTTTAGTAATAAATAAAAATAAAATAAAATTTGATTTTAAATTAAAATTAAAATAAACTAATAATATTAAAATTAAAAACCAGTTATAACAATAAATTGAAATTAGTTAGAAACTAATCATATCACATTATGTAAAATAAACTTATTACAATTAAATTAATTAATTATTTCATTAATTAGTTTCATACACTAATTAGGTTAATTAAAATCAATTATATAAAAATTAAAAATTAAAAATTAAAAATTAAAATAATTAAAACTAAAATAATTAAATAATTAAAATCAAAATAAAAATTGAATAATTCATCTATGTAGGTTACTCTTTGAACTTGTCGACTTCTACTAAAATTCATCATTCTTTAGGTTTATATATATTATGGTCGGAGGATTCTTCTTCTCTCAAACTATCATTCATAATCTATCATTTTTGGTCCTGATGATGGACCCCCTTTGAGGTTTGAAACGTCGACATAATGAACATAATATTGTGAATAACCCAAATCATTTTACTACATTTTTAATTTTGTCATTTTATTTTGAAGTAATAATACAAATTATTTAATATATATATATATATATAATCTTTATCATTATTTAAAACATAATCAAAAACTTTCTTTATATATGATAATTATTATTTCATTAAAAAAAATTCAATTTAATAATTTATTATTCACTTAAATAGGTATTATTATACAAATTTTAAACATTACCTATATAATAAAGTTTGAGTGACTAAGTTTAAGACATATTAAATTCTTAGTAACTATCTAATTTTATTATTCATAAAATATAATTTATATATCCTTCATTTAATGAGTATTTTACCATTTTTTAATATTTATTAGTACTTTCCTCGTATGCGGGTGTTTAAACAGCTATCAATTTGAATGGGACAGAGGTGGCATAAGGAGGCACGACACCTGCCCACCCATTACAGCATGATCACTCGGTTAATAAATGATGGATCTCGGAATTTGGTTTACGCAGAGTTTACTTGCTCGCTGATAAACAACTCTGATACTCTATCCCTGTCCGACACCTTGGTTTATGCGCCCGCACACTCCGACTCTACTTAGACCTCAGCTCCATTCACTGCTGCAGTTATGACGAATGTATCTCGAGGCCTGAAGGAGATTGATATTTTACGGCTCAGTTATGAGCTGGCGGGGGAGAAAATTCTGGCAATTCACTCGCAGAATTCTCCAAAGTCTGGACGGAACTCTTATTTTGGCATTATTTATATGGGTCTCATCCTCATTGCTGCTTCTGGTGGACTGAACGGGGAGGCAACTCTGTATCCTAACTCTAGTCTTACGGTAGAGCTACCTCTGTCTTCCTTCTGGTTTTTATCCCAGGCACCAGGCTTGCGAACTGTCGTTTTCCTGTCTTCCGTTGGCCTGGTCTTTGCTGTCTCACTCTCCGCTGGCTTGGTCATTGTTGCTGCCCCGCCTCGCTCTCTTACTGCTGCTTCGGTCGTCCCGATGCCTCGCCGTCACCATCGAATGAGGTCTCGACGAGGTCAGCTTAGGCGGGTGCCTTCCAGCCCGTCCACCGAGTCGCCCTCCCCTTCAAGCGACTTCTCTGTTGGGCACTATCCTCGCACTCGAAGTGGAAGAGGGCGTCCCTCGTATGGCTCTGTGCTCTTCACCTTCTGCAGCACTCTGAACCATCCAAGAATCACTGCACACATTTCAGTGGTTTTCCAGGAGGAAGCCCAAGAGGGAGAGCCTAGTTCTCATCAGGGGGGCCCAGGATCTGTTTTTGTTCCGACTTCGAGCATCCAGTTGGAGATTGGTAGAGAGTCTTTGCAGGTTCCTGAGGCTCCAGCTAGCAGTGATCCGAATGTGGTTATGGCGCTGGCCAACCCTGGTCCATCCAACTCAGCAGCTGCTCTTGAAGGGAATATGCATGATACAGGTTTGTGCCAGATTATTGAAGAACCTCCTAATGTTTAGCTTGTTTTTTTGCTGTCATGATAGCTCGACAGGCGGCCCATACTATTGGGCATGTTTTTGTTCAGACGGTGATATGCAATTTCAGCTCTTTTTTGAATTTTGTAAACTCAGTAAAAGGTTCAAGACTGAGCTCCCGGAACTGGGGCAGTCTCATTCCATGTTTATCTTGACACCTTTGCCTCTCTTCAGGGCAATGTATTTGACTTCGGTCTCGCTGTAATTTTATTCCCTTTTTGTTAATAGACTAATCTTACTTAGGGAAAAAAAATATTTATTAGTACTTTAAAATATTATATAAATTATGTATTTTAAAACATTACATTAAATTTATATAGTTTTATATTTTATGTAAATTTTATATATTATTTAGATTTATGTTTTAATAGCATTGCATTTTAAGTCCATCTCATCAATATTACATATTGGGTTTATATTTCAATTAATTAATCACAATAAACTAATATTGTCTTTTAAAATTTTTATGAAAACAATTATGAATTAAAATATTTTCAATTTTTTTATTTTTTATTTGAAATAATAATATAAATTATTTTTATACTATAATATATATATATATATATATATATATATATATATATATTATCATTATTCAAAATAATAAATTATCAATTAAATTTCTCACTTTCACTCTTTTATATAATAATAATTATTTTTTAATAAAGAATTCAATTTGACAATTTATTATTCACTTTTAAAATTTTTAAACAATTATTATTTTACAAATTTAGAATCTTATATCAACTTTATCTGATTAAAAAAATGCTGGATTGAAAAGGGAAAGACAATTGCAAAACCTAAAACATGTGATGACATATTGTTATAAACCTAAAATTTAAGAAATAAACCTGTTGCTATGAACCTAAAACTTAATATTATAAATTTATTGTTGTAATTCTAAAATGCCATATTCTAAAGCTAGAACTTATAAAGCTATAAAACTCATTGTTATTAATCCAATATTATTAGGTTAAAAATGATAATATTAAGTTTA
The DNA here is from genome assembly GCA_031772625.1 of Pinus tabuliformis. Classification (NCBI taxonomy): domain Eukaryota; kingdom Viridiplantae; phylum Streptophyta; class Pinopsida; order Pinales; family Pinaceae; genus Pinus; species Pinus tabuliformis. The sequence goes on from CM062818.1 coordinate 2,062,411,847, forward strand.
TTGATATTAATAATATTGAATTTATAATATTACTTTTATAAACTCAATGTTATGGAAATGGTTAAATAATTTTAATGTAATTGTTTCAAAATGTCAACACTTATTTAAGAATATTATAAATATAAAAATTAATATTATTAGTATATTGTTAAAACATAACACATTATATGACTTATGGTTATATACGTATATTTAAAAAATAACTCTATTGTTATAAACCTAAAACTCAATATTATAAATTTATAATAAAACCAAAAATGTGATATTATAAACTTGATAATAACAATAATAATAATACCTATGGTTATAAATATATAATTATAATATTATTATTGTATTATTATAATATTAATAATCTCTTGGGTTTATCATACTGATCTTTTGAGTTTATTAATCGCTTGGGTTTATAGATATTAATAATTGCATGGGTATATTAATCCTTTAGGTTTATAATATTAATAATCTCTTGGTTTATAATAATAATATATTGTATTTATTAATTCCTTGAGTTTATAATGTTAATAGCTTAGGTTTATTAATCTCTTAGATTTATACTATTTATCCTAAGGGTTTGTAATATTAACCTCTTTGGTTTATATTGTTTATTCCTTGGGTTTATAATATTGATAATCCCATTGGTTTATTAATCCCTTGGGTTTATAATATTGATCCCTTGGGTATATTAGTGAGTTGGGTTTATAATATTAGTAACCTGTTGTGTTTATAATATTAATAATCCATTGGGTTTATAAATTATTTTTTTGTTATAAAAATAAAATGAGAACTTTATTTTGAAAAACATTTATGTCTTTACATCATATAACTAATTTTTCAAACGTAAATATGAAATGTATAATCATAGACAAAGCATTAAACAAATTATTCCAAAAATCAACTATATTGATCACAAATCTATTGAAATTATTGAGAAATACATTGACAATGTTATTGAAATCTATTTAAATTATTAAAAGTTGTAACAATAAAAATTATTAAATCGCCCAAGAAATATTAATGAAAGTAATATAGGGTTTACGAAGTATTAAACATGTTAAAAACATTGTCCCATTGTCCAACATTGTAGTGTCACAATTATTGTTGAGCTATCATATTATCCAACATTGCACTTTGACAAGCATCGTCACAATGCGACAATCAATGTTACAATGATACATTACATTGTAATTTATTTAATGCCGCATTGTGAAAATGAAACAATTAGGGTTTAATATTCTCGTTTATAATATTATGTTTAATCCAAGGGTTTAATATTAGTGCTAGGGTTTAATATTGATCCCATAGATTTATAATATTTATCCCTTGAGTTTATCAATATGTTGGGTTTATAAGATTAACAATCCTTATGGTTTATTAGTCCACTGGGTTTATAATATTAATAATCTCGTGAGTTTATTAATCCCCTCAGTTTAAAATATTAATTCGTGGGGTTTATTAATCCCTTACATTTTTAATATTGATCCCTTGAGTTTGCTGAATGTATCATTGTCACAATGATACATTGCATTGTAATTTATTTAACGTTTCATTGTGTTGTAGTGGCTACAACCATCCTCTAAAATTTTCCCATGCCTCGATTTTGGAGGCTCCCTTCTTATCCATAGTAGCTCATCTTGCACTAATCCAAGTATTAATGCTTTGACGGAGACTTATCTTTTAACTTTTGCTTGTGTTTTCTCACTTAGCTTATTCTTCTAAGTCACAAGTTGATCTCCCAAATTGGTCTCACATCAGTTCTGGGTTTTCCTTTAGAAACTACACAATCCTTGAGGGAAAGCAACCTTGATGATAGGAATTACACAATCGTGACTCGTAGTCAGCCTTGAGCTCAGAAATTGTGCAGTCATGGGAGGCAACCCAGCACTAAGCCCAGAAACTATGCAACCCTCACTAAGATCAGAAATTGTGTAGTGCACTGAGCCAAAAAGTTACCGAGTTCCCTAAAACGGTGCAGTCTTTCCCGTTAGTGTGCATGGCAAGTTTCCCTTAAGAAGAAAAAAAAGAAAAAAAATCAAGAAAGCATCCCTAAAAAATAGGGATCTATTCTAGTATCCTGAAGGAGGCACTTTCACTATTTTTAGAAACTTCCACCAAGTGTCGCTTTTTCCTTAATTTTAGGCATCCATGTCATAAACCCTAATTCACCCAAAACTATTTAATTGATGCTTCTAGATCTCATTTTCACACTCGATTTTGGAGCTCTAGCATTCCCGAGAAGATCAAGGAACCTTCGATGCAGTCGCTGTCGCTTCTCCGAGTGAGTTTCTCTTTTGTCTTCTTTTGTCACCTTTTGTCGTTTCACTTGTGAGTGTTGTTTTTCTTATTTCTCTTCATGGTTGTTGGCGTTTAAACTTTTTTTAGCTTGTAGAAGTGTTATTTAAAGTTATTGTTTTGCTTTCACAAGTGTCACATCACTTTTTTTTTTTGCACTGATGGTTGCCATTACGGTGACCCTCCTCACCAATTTGATTTTCTTCTTGTTCATTCAGTTTTTGCACTTGATCTATCATGATTCATTCACACTTAGTTATATTTTCACTGAAGCTCACACAATCACTTACACTTCCCTTGGGCAGATTTGCACTTTCCATCGCTAGTTTTTCCTTACATAGTTGGACACTACACAATCCTAAGGTTCAAGCCACAAGCTTGGCCTATAGAACTACGCAGTGAATATCTGCAAGATCACACACTTTCTCTCACCCAAAGTTAACATACTTCCCTCTACACATTTTCGCAGTCAAGCATAACATTACCACCCACTGTTGGGACTCAGAGATCCCATGAATGTTGGTGGGGCCAGAACCATCAAAATTTCTGGCAATAGAAGGAGGGGCTAGATGAAAATTTGAGCCCTTGAAGTCTATTTTGAAATTCTACACTTATTTAATGACTTCTCCCCAAATCAAAACCCCGACATGTTTTTCTAAACCCACAAATCTGAAATTTCGGGTGAGCATTATAAATGACTTGTCGAATCTAAAATTTAATGGTGAGGGTGAAACAACCTTATTTGAGCACATTGCTCACTTTCTTGAATTATGTATGAAGCACAACATCCACTGTGAATAAGTTGGTTATAGGTTGTTCACTCTCACGTTCGAAGGGCACATGAAGGTATGGTATTACATGTTGCCTGAAGCTTCCATCCACTCTTTTGAAAAAAATTCATAGAGTCATGTCGTGCTTTCGATTTCAATGATCACAAATCTCTTAATAAGAAAATTCTGAAATTGCAAAAAGCACTTGATGAATCTGTCTAGGATTTTCACGACCGTTTCATCCATTACTGCTTTGAATTTCCTGAACATGAGGTTGATTATTCTTTCTTGGTAGACATATTTCTATATCTTGTTCACATTTCAAAAAATCCATGTGAGTTATAATCTTTGAACCACTCCCAACATATGTCGGTGTTAGAGCTTCTAAATATGTGACAGAAAAGATTGTTGTTATAAGTGAATCTCCATCCTCTTCTCATTAGACAACTGTAGTGTCGTAGGTTGAGGTGGGAGAGATTTATAATTCATCCATTGATCTACTTCCATCTTCTCCAACCCACATACTCAAAATTTTAGCGTAGGTTTGGACTGTGAGTTTGATTTCTATGATGAAGTGTTATCTCCTTGTCCTCCATTCTTTGGTCCCTTTGATCCTTCAAATTGTGAGTTTTCATGTTCACTTGTTTCATATCTCTCTTGTGATGTTCATGAGGATCAAGTGTTGGATGGAGTTGGTGTTGAGAAACCAACTTGCGATATCATTCATGATGATTATGTTGGGGAGCCGAAAGATGAACAAGAATCTGCGATGGAGGATGATTCTCTTCCTTCCGCACCTCTCCATCATCTTGAAATTTCCCACGATTCGGCCATTTCTATTGAATCTTGTGAAAATTTAGTTTCTAATGATGTTACTACTTTTTATCATTCACAGAACACTTGGGATGGCAGTTTTCATCCATATGTGAAGAGGACGAATCTTCTATTCCAGATCTTCCTAATCTCTCATCTCATCTTTCTGAAAAATTAGAGGGTCAAATTCCTTATTTTCAATCCTCCCCTCTTTGTGATTCATCAGATTATGAGGATGCCTCCATCTATGACCTTGAAATTTCTGATTGTGGTTGTTGCAACTTCTTCATTGATTCATTTGGTCATGATTCTAATTTTCTGTTGTTGATCCTTCCCAACCACCGATCTATGATGATCTACCATCTGATGAGATAGAAATTCCCTAAGTTGTCGAGGCACTTTAGCCCAAGCTGATGGTTATGTCAAGTTATTGTAGTCTTGAGGTTAGTTCCACTACTGATCAAAATAATGTTGAATCTTTTGAGGCTCCTCATCACTCTATTTCACGTATTGAAAATCAATTGGTCTTACAATTTTCAGATCCTCCATTTGTATTACATGATCCTATAGCTCGGCCATTGGAGGAGTCATACGTGGCAAGCATTATCAAAAAAAGAAAATTATATTCTTTCCTTATGTTCTCTCGTCTTCGTAGTTAGAAATTTTGTGCTTGGATGTCTTTAACTCGTAGTGTGTTGATACACCATGATATAATCACAAAATGTCTTTCATGCGCTTTTCGCTTTTACTTTTCTGCATATATATATTCAAACTTTGAATGATTTAGTTTGCATTGTCCAATATTTATTGTTTACTGATTTTCTTGTATATCATTTTTGACATGAATTCCCTTGCCCACATAGGCCATCTAATATCTCAGCGGTTGCATTGGAAGTATCACTTCACATGAGTTTGGCTTATGCTTTCTTTAGGTTAGGAGTAGGAGTAGTTTTTCTTTTCTTTTTTGTTTCCTTTTATTTTATTTTCTTTGATTTTCTTTTCCTTCATTTCTTTATGTTCCTTTGTTTTCTTTTTAGTTATAGGTTAGCTTTCGCATGAAACCATGTTTGGTTTCTTAAGAAAGCATAGTGAAATCCAAGAGCAAGTTGTGCTACTATCAATGCTTGGTTATCTATTTATTCCCTCTCTTTATGTGAATCTTGCATTTATTTTAGTCAATGATATTTTGATGTAAAATACGTTCCTTTCCTATAAAGTCACAGTGAAATCACAATGCTTACACTTTTAACTAGTACCACCTTCTCTAATCGGTTTTTTATTTTTGGTTAATCCTTCTCAATTAAGTCAAGTAGAGTAAGGAGGGGAGGAAAACCTTAAAAAGTATGTCAAATGTGTATATAAATATCATTCTTTGAAGGGACACCCTCTTCTTCTCTCAATAAGATAGGATCCCTCTTCCATCCCCATGAAATAAATAAGTGCCTATGCACAGTTCTTTGAACAAATAAAAATGAAAAATGAAATAAAGGGAAAAAGAAGAGAAAGGCTTCTTGTGCATAGAGGTGAAGCAAGAAACTCTGTTGGGGTATTGTCTAGGATTGTTAGTAGCAGAACAATGTTTGTGTTCCTGAAGTGACTTCGTCGAGATATCGTCTAATCCTGATGATAGTGGAGCAACACCAGAGATGAAAACTACGACTTTGGAAATCTCTTTTACTTATGCATTTATATACTCCTCATCTTTAATTGAAACAAATTAGTCTAACTTGGCTTGGTATGTGTGTTTCTAATGAAGAGAATGGTAGGGACTATATCTTTAACTTAGGCTAAGTGAAGAAGTTGTGATAATCAATGAACTTGACAATAATTAAGAAAGAGTTAGACATTTTTTGCATGAGACAAGATCCATACGGAGAGCTGGAGTTCTACTCACGTGTCGCCAATGTTGTAGGGGCTAGAACCACCCTCTAAAATATCTCCTATGCTTTGATTTTGGAGCCTCAGTTCTTATCCACAGGAGCTCATCTTGAACTGATCCAGGTATTCATGCTTCGACTCAGAGTTATATTTTCATTTTTGCATGTGTTTGCTCTATTAGATAATTCTTCTAAGTCACAAGTTGATATCCCAACTTGGTCTCATAGCAGTTATGGGCTTTCTTCCAAAAACTGCACAATCTTGAGAAAATGCCACATGGACGAGGTTCCGACGCTAGTGGTTTCTTTGTCTGCACAGTGCGCGAAGGGCATGTAGTTTAGTTGGGCATGCTACCTGTGTAGTGAATTCCTTGCGAACTGTAGAGAGGCACAGGATTAGAGTAAAAGATTCCACTATTTGTGGTTGTTTCTCTCCATTGTGCTCGTCACTTGGGATCTGTCGGAGGACAGCCAGTTTCCTCCCGTGGAGAAAGATTTGATGGAGGTTGCAAAGTTTGTATCTATGTGAGCCACAAAAGATGTTGCTCGGGTCATAGAGACCAAAGTATTTTGGGTACTGATGGAGGTGAGCATTCGCATGGCCATCAACCAGAAGCCGCGGTTGTCACCAACCGTGTTTGAACAACTTTTAGGATACGTGGAGTTTAAAGATGACTTCCACCATGTATACATCCAGGCACGGAAGGATCCATAGCAAAAATGGTTTGACCTCCCCTACCTCACTACAAATGACGCTATCGAGGAGGTCATCAAGCACTAGACAATGGATTGGCATTCTCTTTCTGATCTGGCCACAAGCACCAGCAAGTCTGCGAAGAAGAAGAAGAAAGACGTAGCCAAACAAAAGGTTCATCAGTTGGCTGAGAAATGGAGGAAAGAGGCTAAGGAGAAGGCTTGGGTGGAAGTGGAGCGCACCGCTAAGAAGTAGGCAGAACAGGAAGAGCGTAGCTTCGAGAGGAGTGATAAGTCTCCTTCACCCCAAACGGAGGAGGAAGAGCAGTCAGAGCAGGGTAGCGGTGGTCAAGACGAGTAGAGCACTCCCTTCCGAGTGAAGTGGTATAGGGAGCAGGAAAAAGAAGGGCTGCGGAAGAAAACAAAAGCCACCAAGCCATCGCTAAACCCAATTACTTTGACTAACAATGACCTAGGTGATAAGGTGTGGGATACCACCACAGAACTACTGCAGTAGTTTGAGTAACAGCAACAGCAAGTGTGAGTGCTATTCAAAAGGATCTACGTGAGATGCAGATTTAGGCAAATAGGATCTAGGTGGGTGGAGGGAAGATTAGCGCTGCATCAACAAGTTTGGCACCGGGGATCACCAGAAAATCACGCTGCCACATGGATCTTTGAGCACAGAGGCAACTGATGACAAGGCCATAGTGAGTTCTTTGAAGAAAATCGGCCTCAACCTAGCCACGCTCCCAAATGAGTACCTACACAAGCTACAGGTAGGAGTGATAGTAGAATTTAGCGCTCGGGAGCAGGACATGCTCAAACTCATCAGCGCATATAGAGTGAACAACGAATGGATGTTCACTGAGAGGTCAGAGGCTCTGGAGGAACATAAGAAAATCCAGGCACAAAATGACCAGCTTGCAGCCGCCATGGTAGAAGCCTGCAGAACGGTGCCCGAATTGCACATACCAAAGGAAGCATCGTTGGAGGCGAAGATCAGAAAGTTGGCTGCAGGTGTGTGCGACGCCAAGACAAAAGTGGATAGAGTTCAATTTGAGCTAAACTTGAAGATAACAGAGTTGGAGTTGAAGTCACAACCTTCAAATCCGCCAAAGGTTAGGGACCAATGCGAAGCCGCTATGAAGGATGGAGTCGCGATAGTGGATGCTACAGTGGTAGACTACACCATGATTTTTGTGAAAGAAATGGAGGTAGTCAAGGCTCTGAAGGAATATCCCACCTTGCAGGCCTTGAATACAGAAGCTCGCGAACTCCAGCAACAATATGATGAAATCAGGGCAACGACGCTCACCGTTGTTGCCCCACAACACCTTGCTAAGCTATAGGAGGTGAGGTAGCTACATCTACAGGTGGAAGCATCGGAGAAGAAAGAGGTAGTCCTCAAGGCCAAATTGGGGCCTTGGTTGGATGAGGCCTACATCGTCTCCGCCAACATTCAGGAGAAATTGGCAAACTTACAGATAACGCAGTATAAAATCTAGCAGGACAACGCAGGACCAGCCACCGAGCAGCTAGTGGAGAAGATCAAACAGGCAACCACATAGAGCACGGCTGAGGTAGAAGTGTTACGAGTGGAGTTGGGGGATCTTCACAGTAAGATATCTGCGCCAGTAGTGTGACTCGATGGTGAGTCATGATATTTTTTTTAGGGCATGTTGGGATGGGGTCCACTAGGGTCAATTTTGGGGCAAAAGCCCAAGTTTTATTGTATAAATATGTAAAGTCTTTGCAAGTTGTTGTCACAAAGCGCGTAGACAATTAAATAATCATGAAGGGGTTTACCCTTTTTTTATGTAAGTTGATTTGGCTTGTGAAGATCTACCCATGGTCCGTGGACCATGGGATTGTATAAATAGGTGTGTCGTAGGATGTCTAAGGGAAGTAATGAAGTTTGTTCTATGTGAAAAGTCTAAGAGTTAACGATGAGAATAGGAAGAAAGGCTCTGCAGTTGTGTGCACAGAGGCCTAGAGTAAAATCTACAGCTAAGTGCGTAGACGCCTGCAGCTGAGTGCGCAAGGAAGTCTCGAGTCTGTAAGTAGAACTGGTTATTAATAAAGAAGATTGTTGCAGAAATACATGTGTCTATCTATTTACTTCTGTTATAAATGAATGCGCTTTTATACTGTGATGAATGATGGGTGTATGAAATAATATTGTATTAATGCATGATTTTGCACAATTTGTATTGTTATATGAACACAATTACTGCTACTTGTTTACACGAAGATTATCTTGTTGTATGTTGAAGTCATCAAACACTTAAGCTAATATAAGTAATTACTGGGTTATAAGTAATTTTTGATGCACATAAGTAGTGGATTCACCTATTCAGGGTTCACGAAAGACAGTCATAAATGCTCGCAAAGATTTAGAAGCTGATTAAAGGAAGTTATGTCGATAAGCCTTAAAGGCTTATCGATCTGCACAAAGGCAGATTTAGGGCATAAAATGACATTACACTGATCTCTAGGTGCAGAAACGTGGTTCCAACATCCCCCCATACTGCTTCGGGTGAGAATTTAGTCCACACTCCGCGGATTGATGTCAAATGGGCAAGTAGTGTAGGGATTTGTTTGGCAAATCTAACTCTGAATGTGGGTGAGGACCCACTAAGCCAACAAGAAGATCATGGATCTTGAATTGATCCACAATAATGTAATTTCATCTATAAATTGTAGCCTTTGGGCATTGAAAATAGAAAACCATTAGAATGAATATCTGGAGAGCCAAGGTGCCAATAGATGCTATGTAATAGTTTACTAGGTTTAATTAATGAAAATTGGTTCCTACTTTTATGTAATTCTATGTGTGTGCATGGTGATTTAATGTATTGATGGCTTGATGCATAGATTCATTGGCTTTGTTTGGTGAATTGATGTTACATGTAGACCACAAGGTTCATTGGTTTGTAGTGGAAGAGAGGATGATTTGATTTTCTGGGATCATAATCCACAAGTCCTAGGATTGGGACAATACGAAAACTTGAAATGATAGACCCTCATAAATAATTTTCTTAAAGGGGACGCTGAATTGGTTAATCTGAGAAATGTGAAATCATTGAAACTCGAAAAACGCGGGTTCAAATCCCCCCTGTTGTGACGCGGGTTGACATATCATAGCCCCCTAGAGGTTTACTAGTAGTTACGTGTCAGGCTGGATGTTGAGTTCATCTAGGTCACAATATATATATATATATATAGATATAGATATAGATATAGATATAGATATAGATATATATATATATATATATATATATATATATATATATATATATATATATATATATATATATATATATATATATATATATGTGACCTAGATGAACTCAACATCCAGCTTGACCACTTCAAAGATATCCTTAAAAGTGCTCTTTCTTAATAAAAACTCTTTCCTAAGATCTTTATGTGATAAAGTTCTGCTTATGGAATTTTATGTTGATGCTTTCTCTTATTAAGAATTTATTAAAAACTAATTCTTCCTATGAAATTGGTAGTGATTGATTCCAACAAAAATAAAAAATCCTTTAGAACACATATTCAATTAAAGCTTTTTACAACTCTTCATACGTTAGTTAGTAGAATAACAATTTTAATCTAGTAGCACCTCACTTCAACGAAAAAACAAAAACGTTTTGTATTGTTTTTTATTTCCTTTAGTGCAAGATAGTGAAAACAAAAATGGTAACAATGACTCACATATGATGGTTAAGAAAACAATCAACATCCTTTCAAACAAAGAACGACTCCTCATGAGTGTCAACAATTTTCTTACTATTGAGTAGAACCATGGTTTTGCTTAAGAAAAATCTTGACAAAAACAAAACATTAGATCTAACATTCAAATACTTGGATCTAGTTATTTACTAACAATTTTCTTATTACTGAATAATAATGGTTATAGTCAAGAAAAAACTTCACAAAAACAAATCATTAGATCTAAATTTCAAATCCTTGGATCTAGTTATCTATTCTCCATTTTCTGAAGATTTTTAAACGTCACTCTAATACCACCATGATAAATAAAGTCTTAAACCTCACTATAATAAAATGTTAAACAAAGAAACAATAATAGGAATGAAGCAAGATAAAAAAAAAAAGGCATTGCACACCCTTATATTCATTAAATTAGATTTTACAATAAATCATCCATTTTTAAAATCATCCAAAATTAACACTTTTAAAAATATCTAAAACTTTCATTAAAAAAATCTGAACTAATAGTTGAAAAAAAATCTGATTAAAAATAACTTGCAGCTAATTGTCCGCCTACCTCAATTATTAACAATTCTACTACCAATTATAAACAACCAGGTCCATCCTAACCATTAAAGTGAGCTACTGTACAACTCTTCATTTCCCAGATCTTCGGCGAATGTAAAACTGTTCATGGGTTATTTTGGGATGTTCTAGATCATATCACACTTGAATAAACCATTCCATTGCAAACAGGGCTCCTTGATCTCAATCTCCTTATATATATTTTTCCTTTGCCAATACCTCTGGAAAATCCTTTGGTAATTTCATTAGTATTCACTTTTATAACTTTTATGACAAAGGAGGATATGCAACAAAATGTGGAAAAAAAGAGTGAAGTTCAACTAAGGATAGATATAGATGATGAGATTGATGGAATGTGGATGCTGAAGAGGAGAACATCCGAGAGAAAATGAAAAAGAAAAAGGAAACAAACACAAATGTTCATCTAATTGCAATACCTTGCATCAACAAAGCAAGTGAACAACAACATGCAAATATGAAAGGACAACTACAACACAAGGTTTGGGATTCTTGAGGATTCATAAATTAATTACACATGACTAGGAGGTCATGAAATTTTTCTACCTTGGGAGTTCGATGCAGGAGCATAAAGCTACCAAGTGATCAAAATTTTTGGAGATAAAGCTCCAAACAAGGTCTTAACATGGAAAAGGAATTTTATTTCCTTATTGTAAATAATTTTAATTTCTTTATTTCTTAGAGAACTATAGATAGAGAAAAGATTTAGTAGATATGACTTTCAAGAAGAAAATATGCCTTTTAAGGCATGAAAAAATTAGCAAATAAATCATGAGGTTGTAGGGAAAAAAATCTTGGTAGCAATTAGCAAGTTGTTAGGATAAGAAAAAGTTTATAAATCTTAGAAACTATTGGGGGTACTTTTACGATTTATAAAACTATAGATAGACAAGATTTTGTCAATAAGGCAAAAGTGAGTCTACCTTGAAAATAGTCTACAATTTTCCTTTGTTTAACGTAAATGCAAATTTTCCAAAGCCTTTGTGTATGAATCTTTGTATTATTTTATGCGTTATTTGAAATAATTTGAGATGTAGTGAATAATATTTAATTGAGTAAATAACGAAAACTATGCATGTAATCTAGATTGAGAATTTGAACTTTGTAAGGAAAATTGAGTGTTTCATGCATCACTTTTGAAAAACTATCCATTTGGAGCTTTTCAAGAATACAAATTTCACAAGTGTTGATTTTCTCTCTCAATATGAGTCATCCTTTAACCACTGTTTGTTTTTATAAGAGAACAAGACTCCCAAAAGGTAGGTGACCATAACTAAGATGTCACAACCATGTCTCATATATTTTGAGACATTTTGTACATATGACTATGACATAATTACACTTCTGAGATTTAATGAGATATTTTAATCTTGGGCATTTGGACCTTTGCAACAAGTTTTCCACTCAATGACTTATATATTATTGTGCATATGGAGTCCTTGAATTTGACATCATAACCATGTGGACTTAACTATACAATAATTAATAGATTGTGCTTAATATTTGGTATGTAATAGACAACAAGGATATATTTCTTCTCATTTTTCTTAGTTTGGATAAACACCTATGGCCTTGACATGATAATTATATTCCAAATTAATTTCCATTAAATAGAGCTATCAATACTAGAAAACAACTTCTTGTTACTTTTAATGTAATTGTTATAGCCATTATCTAGAAACCAATGATCCTTCTTTTGATATTCTTCAAATATTTGACATGAGATTAACATTGATTCATATGTCCCTTCTTCAATTTGGAGACATTAGCTCTACCCTTTTTCAAATATGAGTTCTTTTCACATTCACTTTCATAATGTCCACATTTTTTGCAATAGTAACAATGTACCTTTGACTTTTCCATCTATCTTGTTCCACTTCCCCTCTCATTCCGAGAGTGTCTAGATTGATTTGGTTATCTTGACTCTTCTAGTATAGTTATTCCCTTTTATTGATGATTACCTCTACCTATAACTCTACCTCTACTAATGGATGTCGATTCTTCAAGGCATGTTTTGACGACTCCTCTTCCATGTTGATTCTTGTTTCATGGGGTAAAATACATCCCATTATTATTCTAATGTCATTTTGGATAGATCGTTGGACTTCTCTGTGGCAATGAGAACCATCTATAAATTCTTAGGTAGGCTTCTCACAACTTCTCCACAATTTTCTAATTTTCAATCTTCTGTTCATGAGTCCTGAACTAATTCACAACTCCCAACACTATGGTCATAAATTAATCAATGTTCTATGCCTCCTTTATCTTTAATGTATCAAAATTTCTCTTGAAAGTCCAAAGCATCATAGTCTTCATTTTGTCATTACAATGATATACTAACTCTAGAATATTAAGGCTTGATTTGTGCTAAATATTCCCATTATCTTGGGATTTTTTTAGTCATACTAAACTTTCGATCCAAAATTTGGCCTTGTTCTCCCTTTTTCTCATTTATCTAAGCCGATTTTGCTTGGTATTAGAAATGGTCTTTAGAGGTATTTGATTTGGCTCTGTGAAGGCATTCTCCATTACTTCCCAACATTCATGCATATACAAGAAGGTGTTCCTTGCATGGACCAAAACTCATAGTTCTTGCCAAAAATAACTAGTCTTTATGTCTTCCCCACATTACTTCTATAGCCATTAAATAATCTCCTAAGTAAAGATATCATTCCTTTTATCTCTCTAATGTTTTTGCAACTTCAATCCATTTTTTAAGTCTTTTATTTTAAAATAAGACAAAAACCTATTTTAACCTCACTTCATTTTAATTTTTACTTTTTAATTAAAATAATAACAAAGAAAACCATTATAACTCCCTCTTTTTGATATAAAATATTTATATTTACAGTTCTAAATTTCAAGTAATAAGACAAGGAAAAAACATGTTTTTTTACTTCACTTAATATTTTTTTCAACAATGTCTCATGGGGGGTGATGCAGGAGCATCAACCCATCCTCTGAAAAAAATTAGCAAGAACGACTTGTGGAAGGCGAAAATGAGAAAAATGCTTCAAAAGGAAAGGGATTTGTTAAAAATCTTGAAAAATTAGATCCATCAAGGATCTTAGGGAGCTTTGTGAAAAAGATCATGTTGAGAGACTTGTGGAGAGGATCATGTTGAGAGCTTTATGGAGAAGATCATGGATTTTGAAATGATCCACAATATTGTAATTTCCTTTGTAAATTGTAGCCTTTGGGCATTGAAAAGATGCGGCCATTAGAATGAAGATTTGGCTAGCCAAGGTTCCAATATATGATACGTAATAGTTTAGTGGATTTAATTAATGAAATTTTATTTCTACTTTATGTAACTCTATGTGTTTGCATGATGATTTAATGCATTGATGGCTTGATGCATAAATCCGTTGATTTTGTGTGATGAATTAATGTTACATGTAGACCACGAGGTTATTCAGTTTGCGCAGGAAGCAAGGATGAGTTGAGTTTGTGGGCTCATAATCCACAGGTCCTAAGATAAGGACCATAAGAAAGCCTGACATGATAGACCCCCATAAATCGTTTTCATCAAGTGGTATCAAAGTGCAGAAGGTTCCTGTGTGTAGTGTGGAGGAGAAGCAATAAAAGAAGGTACAAGTGATTGAAGGTATAGTTAGAGATTTGTTTTCATTGTGAAGGTGACAACAAAGGAAGGTGAGAATATTTTCAATAGCATGGAGCAAGGAGTTCTCGAAGGGTTCCATAGAAGAGAACCAGGAAGATGCCAAAATCCAAAACTCATGATAAAGTTTGGTTAGGTATCGTGTAGCAAGGTTGAGACTTGTTACTTCAAAGGCGAGTTTCATCTCATGAGTTGAAGCTGTTACGAGAAAACTAGATGCATATGACTAGGAGGTCATACATTTTTGTACCTTGAGAGTTTGATGCAAGAGCATCGATCCATCGTCTAAAAAAATTAGCAAGAATGACTTCTAGAATGTGAAAATGAGTAAAACACTTTAAAAGGCAAGGGATTTGTTAAAAAACTTGAAAAATCAGATCCATGAGGGACCTTAGGAGCTTTGTGAAAAAAATCATGTTGAGAGCTTTGTGGAGAAGATCACGTTGAGAGTTTTATGGAGAAGATCACGGATCTTGAAATGATCCACAATGTTGTAATTTCCTCTATAAATTGTGGCCTTTAGGCATTGAAAAGAGACGACCATTAGAATGAAGCTCTGGTCAGTCAAGGCACCAATAGACGCTATCTAATAGTTTAGTGGGTTTAATTAATGAAATTTGATTTCTACTTTATGTAATTCTATGTGTGTGCATTGTGATTTAATGCATTGATGGCTTGATGCATAAATTGGTTGACTCTATTTGATGAATTAATGTTACATATAGACCACACGGTTTTTCAGTTTGCAATTTAAGTGAGGATGAGTTGAGTATGTGGGCTCATAATCCATAGGTCCTAGGGTCGATACCATAAGAAAACTTGAAATGATAGACCTGTGTAAATCATTTTCATCGAGGAGAAGCTCAATTGGTTAATCTAAGAAATGTGAAATTGTTGAAACTCAAAAGACCTAGGTTCAAATCCCCCCTGTAGTGAAGCTCAATTGGTTAATCTGAGAAATGTGAAATTGTTGAAACTCAAAAGACCTAGGTTCAAATCGTCGTGTTGTGTTGTGACCTTCACTACGGTGAAGAGGACATATCGTAACCCTCAGAAGTTTACTAGTAAATATGTGTGAGACAAACAAAAAGCCTATTCATTTAAAACTTTTTACTACTCTTCATATATTAGTCTATGAAATAACAATTTTGATTTTAATCTAGTAACACATTAGTTTAACGAACAAACAAAACCTAACACATTAGTTTAACTAACAAACAAAACCCTTTTGTATTGCTTTTTATTTCCTTCAAAATACTCACCCATATGATGGCTAAGAAAACAATCACCATCTTTTCAAAACGAAGAAAGACTCCTCATGGGTGTCAAGAGTTTTCTTACTATTGAGCAAAACCGTTGTTTTGATTAAGAAAAAAACTTGACAAAAACAAAACTTTAGAACTAACATTCAAATACTTGGATCTAATTATTTACCATTGAGCAAAACCATTGTTTTGCTTAAGAAAAAACTTGACAAAAACAAAACATTATATCTAACTTTCAAATCTTTGGATCTAGTTATCTACTCTCCATTTTGCGAAGATTTTTAAACTTCACTCCAATACCACCATGATAAACAAAGTCTTAAACCTCACTCCGATAAAATGTTAAACAGAGAAACAATAATAGGAATGAAGCCAGATAAAAACAAATAAGGCATTGCACACCCTTATGATAATTCAATTAGATTGTACGATAAATCATCCATTTTTAACAATATCCAAAATTAAGTGCATTTAAAAATATAAAATAACTTGCAATTAACAATTCTACTACCAATTATAAACACCGGGTCCATCCTAACCATTAAAGTAAGCCACTGTACAACTCTTCATTGCCCAGATCTTCGGCGAATGTAAAACTGTTCATGGGCTCTATATTTCTTGGAAAAGAACACATTCCTTCAAACTCATTCGTTTCTGTGGCTAACGTAACCGGTGCCATGTAGAGCTCTTTTAATCCAAAATCTGTACTTAATGAACAGTACGATGGAGCCGAAAGCAGATTATAGTCTGGAGATGATACCTCCTTCACAAACATTAAACTCTGGGCTAAAGTAGGTGCTAAATTCTCGGAATTCTGGTCCGATAAGGGAGAGTTTGTCACATCCGCCATCGCTAGGGCAACGCGCCCTGAATCATCGTCTGCAATCGAATTTTCCACAGGGAGATCGCACCACGCAGGCTGCGAGGAGTTAGTAGTTTCTTGAAGATTACCCAATTTGAAGGAACCTTCATCCGAACTATGATTACTCCCATGACCCTTCCAGACGTTTGGTCTTACGATTTTCACCGGTTTGGGTTTGAACATATGATTTTGTACAGACGGAAAAGTTGACTCTCTTTTGAGAACCTGCGTATTGCGTTTAGATACACTCATTTGCACCTTCTTGCTGAGATGAGTGTTCCAGTGGTTCTTGATTTTGTTGTCTGTTCGCCCAGGCAGTCTCTTGGCTATCAGGGACCACCTGCATGCATATTTTTAGAGTAAACATTACAAGTATCTCATGAACAAATTTGAAATATTGATTTCACTTCTGATTATCCGATTCTTAGATATTTTCAAAGTTTCAGACATAAAAATAGTCTCAGAATCTACCATCCACATAATTTCTACAAACCCAGATCAGATCAGACTTAAAAAACAATAAATTTTACAAATGAAGAAATATATCCTCATACCTATTACCAAGAAGGCGATGCATTCGAATAATAAGCTCCTCCTCATCGGTGGAAATTTTTCCGTGGTCAATATCTGGACGAAGATAGTTCAGCCAACGTAATCTACAACTTTTTGCAGACCGCTTAAGACCTGCAAAGCAAAATTTATTATCCCCTTATTCAGCCTCTTAATACACATTACCTCTGCAATATAATATTTACCAGTAGAGATTTTCTACCATTAGAGATTCTCTGAGACTCGCCTGCTTTTTGGGGAAGATTTGTCCATGCACCATCCCCATGAATTCCAATGTAGTGGGACAGAATCATATCCTCCTCTGCAGTCCAAGCCCCACGCTTGAGCCCTTCTACTGAGCTGCTGCTGCAAGGAGATCCACCCATTTTGGATAATTCTTCTTCCCGAACTCCGGTGGTTGATCTCCCTTTGGTCGGACAAGACGCAATAAATCGCATCCACCCTTTTCTTTCACGGTGCCATTTGTGATAAAACCTTTAAAAAAACCCTAACCAGTTCAGTATTAAAAGTTATTTAACCATATTCTATTTAAAATATGACAAAATCATCATAGCAGTTCAGCAACACATTAAATTTACATCAGATGTAACTCAGACTAGACTCAAAATTTGACTGGATTCAACCCCACCTTTAACCTGAAAATGGGGTCGGTCAGGTACGAGAGTAACCTTATTCCCTTCATGTCTATTAATTCTGCTGATTTAACTTGTGCTTCACGATGGTACCGTTTACTAAACTGCAATGCTGTGACAGAATAAATAAAGGCACTGTCTGACCGTTTCTGCTGCTGATAGTACAAAAATGACGACGATACAATCAGTGTTCACTGTCACCATGTTCAGACCCCTGGATCACTGCACACGTGGTTCCTGCACATGTGATTTCACAGAGGATAGCCATAAATGTCATTGCAATTTGCAATGCACGGCCCATATAAAAGAATATGAAAGTACTGTAACAATTATAATTATGTTTTTTATAATTATGTTTTTTGGTACGGTAACAATTATGTCTTTTGGTATCTAATTCCATTAAAAATTGTAAAATTGTTAAAATTCATAATTTTAAGTGTTTTAAAAAGTTTTGATGGTGTTGAACTTATTTCTATTATCAAAAACATAATCCAAATATTGTGTTTATGAGATGTTTTAATTTTTTTGAAAAACATGATTTAAACAAAATTTCTACAAAATTTTCAAATTTTTTTACTCTAATTCGTGCCACTAACTTTTCGTCAATTCCTCAGCCTGGGTAGACTAGACGACAGTGAACTCCGTGGCGCTTCGGTGTCTGATAGCCAGGTAAACTCAGTGTCCTGTAACAGTCTTTGAGTACATTATTGCGCGACCAATGCCAAAGGTCTTTACTGGCTGGACTAACTGAAGTAAGTTCAGTGGGTTGTGCAGGTAGAAAATTGATTGAAAATGAGATCTGTTTGCAATCAAATTAATCATTCGGTGGATTAGTTGAACTAAATTCGGTGTGTTCAGTGGGTTGCAAACTGATGGAAACTGAGATCTGTTTGCAATCAAATTAATTAGTGTAAAAGATATGTAATGACTGCATTAATTGCTGATTTAGCCTATTGGGGTTTGTAGTTTGAAATTTGATATAAGATAAGATATGTACCAGCTGGATTGAATGAAGCAAACTGAGTGGGGTGTTAATTTGAAAATTGAATGTAAATGAAATTTGAGATTTGCTTACTAATTGGTTTTTTCAAAAGTAGTTTTATAAATTTATTTTTTAAATTAAAAAGGTTTATAAAAAGAAAAATATCAAAATTATTTAATTTATTGTTATAAGTAGGTAAAATTATTTTACTTACTTGTCATAAAAATCTAGAATAATAAAATTACTCATTTTTATGCGATCATGATTGTGAAATTGCTAGAAAAATAATTGGAATGTTTCTCACTAAATCTTTAAAGTGGATAAGACTTTTAAAACTACACTAAATATCCTTGATATGCATCATTGATATTTGCTTATAAAATTGGAAAATGCCATTAATCCACATATGCCAACGACATTTACTAATGAGATTATGCTTGATCCAGGTGGATATTGGTGGCCACCCGCCAATTCCATTTGGACCCCATCATTGTTTCTTTGAGTTTTTCAGTTTTCCTTATTTGTAGCACAATTTACTATTTTTGGCAGTTTTTTGGGTCATGAACTTCTGAAGCCATTTTGAGGCCCTAAATGATGTTTTTTGGGAAAACTGAGAGCAACATGGGTCCATCTAATGATGATTCTCTTCCCAAAGTTGTAGTCCTCGGATAAATCTTTCTGACGAGGTATTGTGCGCATCAAACAAAGATCGTATGCCAAAGTTATGACCTCGAGAAGTTGATGTACCAATTTACCCAAAACGGGGCCCATAGTTTGGCACTTCATCTCCTAGAGTTAGGGTTTTTGATTTTTAGGGTTTTCCATTGTTTCTCAACAATAAATAGGCCTTGGAGCCTCAATGTAAGACAGTTTAGAGGCATGTAACCACCACATCTCTTCTCAGAGATAAGCTACCATCGCCCTGGCTGGTTTATTTCCATTTCTATTTGTAAGCATATTTCAGTATTTTACATTAATGAAATGAAGTAGTAGTTATGCTGCATCTCTGTATTTATGGTTATTTATGTACTTTATTGCGTTCATATTTAAATCTGGATCAGTGGTATGAGAGGGGTCTACTCTTTCTCTGCTTCTCTTTGCATGTCCCCAACGAGGTCGGGATATAAGGAGTTAGGGCTTGAACTAGTTGAACCATTGCAAGACCAGCCTCGCAAATACCGACGGCCTCCCATGGCGGATGAAAAAAGTGATGAGGGGGCAGGAGATCCTATCAAAATCTTGCTCGAAGAGGCCCTCAAGCGACAAAGGAATGCGATGATGAACAACTTTTCCCAAATCCTTTAGTGGCTACCGAGGGGTGACACATCTACTTCCAACAGCTACTCTGGAAGCACCACACCCTTTAAGGTACAATTTAACTTTGACATTCCCATATTTGAGGGTTAGATAGATGCAGACATTGTAGATAAATGGTTAAATCTGCTAGAAGGGTATTTTTCTGTTCATGATTTTTCCAGTCGGGAAAAGATTACTTTCACTCTTCTCAAAGCCTCCCCCCACGTCAAAGACTGGTGGGAAACCTACTGCGAGTAGAAGGATGAAAGTACGGCCTCATTTTTTTCAGCCGCACCTACTTGGAATTCATTCCGGAATGCCATCAAGGAGTAGTACTACCCTGCCAAAATCTATGAGGATATATACATAAAGTGGACCACATTGCAGTAGGGAAGGGACCAAGATGTGTCGGAGTTTACTAATATTTTTTATACCCTTCACACAAAGTTGGGTATCAAGGATTCTGACCTACATTTGGTACTCAAATATTGCGGCTACCTACACAGGTACATCCAGGATGAGATGGAGTTCCTGGACATCGCCTCGCTCGGCACAGCATACCGATACGCTGTCAAGATTGAGCAGAAATTTAAACAGAAGAAGCGAGACTTTGTTTCTGCAAATCCGAAGCAAGGGAAAGGTGCCCCCAAATCACTGAACAAAGGACAAAGCCAAGACGGGGTGGCCCGGGACAACTCGCCAAATCCGCAAGCAAAGAACAACACCGTGAAGCCGAAGAAGGACACGGAAAAGTGGTGTGAGTTCCATAAGAGCTCCACTCACAACACAAGTGAGTGTCGGGCCAAGCAGTCACTAGTGGCCGAGTTAAAGTCTTCAGAATCAGATGCATGTTCAAACTCTGAGTCAGAACCCGATAAGAGGAATGACAAAGGGAAGAAAATTATCAATGCGGAGCCCAACGCCACCATTGCCATCACGAAGTTACAGAAGGAGGAACCTGAAGATCCAAAGGAGGAGGAGTGCCTCTTCCACTCCCAGATGTGGGTGAAGGGCTCCCCGCTATAGTTCATTGTTGACAGTGGGAGCCAAAAGAACCTCATTTCGGGAGAGGTCGTGAAGCTACTGGGCTTACAGACCACAACACATCCACAACCATACACCATCGGGTGGCCTTACCAAGGACGGGATCTTCGCGTGAGCTAGCAGTGTTGCCTTCCATACAACATCAAGCCCTTCAAGGATGAGGTATTGTGTGACGTTTCTCCCCTTGATGTTTGTGATGTGTAATTAGGCTAACCATACTTATGGAAGTGACATTTTGTATATGAGTCAAGGCCTTGTGTTGTTACTGTTACTTTGGGAAATAATTTGTATAGGATACCGTAGGTAGCACCTCCTACTGCCATCTCTTTGGTTATTGCAAAACAATGCAGTAAGCTCATTTCCAAAACCGGGAATTTTTTTTTCCTAATGATACGCCCTCAAGGAAAGAAGAAGACGGTGGCCATGACCTCTAGACATGGCCCCTCCGCACGACTACTACATGTGGACAAGGCCGTGGAGGAGTACAAGGACATCTTCACCTCCCCCGCAAGGGTTCCTCTACACTGTCAGGTCAAGCACTCCATTGATCTGACCCCAGGTGCACCGCTACCCAATGGACCAATCTATCGGCGCTCCCTTCTGGAGAATGATGAAATCAAGAGGCAGAATCAGGAGCTACTGCAGAAAGGTCACATCCGACCGATTTCATCACCTTGTGGGAGCCCGATCGTGTTGGTATAGAAGAAGGATGGGACTTGGATACTCTGTATTGACTATCAAGTGCTAAAGAAGATCATTGTTCGGAATAGGTACCCAATCCCACAGATTGATGATCTTTTGGACCAATTGAAGGGGGAAAAATATTTCAGCAAGATTGATTTGAAGTTAGGATATCACCAGGTACCAATCGAACCCTCCGATGTGTGGAAGACTGCCTTCAAAGCCAATGAGGGCCTTTTTGAATGGTTGGTTATGCCTTTTGGGTTGACAAATGCTTCTGCAACCTTCATGAGGCTAATGGATGACATCTTGTGGCCATTCACCAACTCATTTGTAGTGTTGTACTTGGATGACATCCTGATATTCAGCCAGAGTTGGGAAGAGCACCTCCACCACATCCGACATGTTCTCCAAACACTGTGGCAACACAAGTTATGTTCCAATTTGGAGAAATGCACTTTTGGCATGACCTAAGTTTAGTATCTGGGATACATTATTGACGAACAGGGGGTGCATGTGGATCCAGCCAAGATCCAAGTCATTCGAGATTGGCCATCTCCAACCACTCTGACAAAGCTCTGCAGCTTTATGGGTCTTGCCAACTTCTACTGCAGGTTCGTGTTGGGATTTTCTCATATCACTTGGCCCTTGATTCAAGTCACCAAGGGAGGAGCGAAAGAAAAATTATTTTGGTTTGAATCTCAACAGAAGGCATTCACAGATTTGAAACATCGCCTCTGCTCGGCACTAGTGCTCGCATTACCAGACTTGCAGCAACCATTTGAGATCGAGACAGATGCCTCTGACTATGCTATTGGGGCAGTCCTTACTCAACACGGGCATCCAGTGGCATATCACAGTGAGACACTTTCAGACACAGTCCAGAAGTGTCCCACTTATGACAAAGAGATGCATTCCATTGTGCAGGCCTGCCGACAATGGAAGCATTACATTTTGGGGAAGGAAACGATCATCCACATAGAGCACCGACCCCTGGAGTTCATACAGACGTAAGGGAAGTTGCAAAATGATCACTATTAGAAGTGGTCCACATACCTGCAACAATTCCATTTGAATATTAAGTATAAGAAGGGCAACACCAAAAATGTTGCAGATTGCCTCAGTCGACCACCAATCATGGCGTTAACCACTGTGCTTAACTCTTGTGGGCACGAGACTTCTAATTGGCCACTTCTCTACAAAATTGACCCAAAATTCAGCCACACATACCAGACACTCTTGGAGGGTCAACATGTTCCAGATTTTCACCTCAGGGATGCCCTGTTATGCCACCTAGGTCAATTTTGTGTTCCTTCAAATGAGCGTGCCAAGATGATTTGGGAAGCACACTATAGTCAGGCTACTAGGCATTTAGGGGTGGAGAAAACGGTGGCAGTACTGCAAAAGTATTTCTATTGGCCGAATCTTCGACAGGATGTCAAGAAGTACGTCAGATCCTACACTGCTTGCGCCATTGCCAAACCGACCATCAAGAAGCAAGGCCTCTATACTCTGTTACCTACTCCTAGTCGACCTTGGGAATCCATCACCATGGATTACATGTCGGACCTTCCTTCTACTATGCATGGAAATGACTGTGTTTTTATGGTCGTCAATAGTTTCTCAAAGATGGCCATTATTGCGGCCTGCAAGAAGAATATCACAGCAGAAGCCACTGCTAAACTCTTCTTTGAATGAGTGTGGGTATACTTTGGGATCCCGCAATCTATCATCTCAGATCAAGACAACATGTTCCTCAATACATTTTGGTCTAGTCTCTCGTTGATGCTGAACACCAAACTCACTAAGTCCGCAGCCTTCCATCCCCAAACTGATGGCGAGACGGAGGTTGTCAAAAGGATGATCGTGCACATTTTGCACATGTACAACTCAAAGCATCCACACACATGGGATGAGAGCCTCCCCTATGTTCAACACAACTATAATCAGGCTCTCCACAGCTGGACTGGCCACAACGCTTTTCAGGTGGGCTTGGGATTCCAACCACTATGTCCCATTGATGTGGCCATGCCATTTGCAACTACTCAGGCAAATTCAGCTCATGTCCAGTCCGAAATAGATAAGGAAAACAGCTTCATTGAGCACATCCAACATATCCGCCAGTAGGTCCACGACATTCTGGAGAAATCAAATGCTAAGTATAAGCAGCGACATAATCAACATCGGGTGCCACACAAGTTTCAGGTGGGCGACAAAGTCTGGTTGCATTTGCAAAAGGAATGCCTTACCGAAGCCTATTGGAAACTCAGACCACCCTGATATGGTCCCTACACCATTACCATGGCTGTGGGAGACAATGCATTTGAGCTCAACATTTCCCCATTCCTTGGCTTGCACCCAGTGTTCAATGTGGACCGCCTTCGGCCATACTTTCCACCATTACTAGACACATCGGACATTGCATAACAACTCACACAAACAGAGTTAAATCTAGATTGCATGGAACAAGTTTCAACTGATCGGATCATGGACACGCAGATCAAGCATACTCGCTAGCAAAATATCCAAAAGTATCGAGTTTTCAAAGTAGGCCAACTCCTTCACCAGGGCAAGTGCCTCACCAAGGACCAAGTTCAACAGAAGTTTCCTCATCTCATGGAGGAACTCGACGCAATGGGGATCATTGCTTCCTAAAGGGGGAGGAATGATCCAAGTGGATATTGGTGGTAACCTGCCAATTCCACTTGGACCCCCACCATTGTTTTTTTTTTCAGTTTTTCAGTTTCCTTATTTGTAGCACAATTTACTATTTTTTGGCAGTTTTTTGGGTCCTGAACTTCTAGAGCTGTTTTGAGGCCCTAAACGATGTTTGTTTAGAAAAATGGGAGCAACATGGGCCCATGGACCAACGTTATTTTTCTCAAAGTTGTAGTCCTCGGATAGATCTTTCTAACGAGGTATTGTGTGCGTCAAACAGAGATCGTATGCCAAAGTTACGACCCCAGGAAGTTGATGTACCAATTTACCAAAAACGGGGCCCATAGTTTGGCGCTTCATCTCCTAGGGTTAGGTTTTTGTATGTTTAGGGTTTTCCATTGTTTCTCAACAATAAATAAGACTTCGAGCCTCATTGTAAGACAATTCAGAGGCATGTAGCCGCCACATCTCTTCTGAGAGATAAGCTACCATTGCCATAGCTGGTTTATTTCCATTTATACTTGTAAGCATATTTCAATATTTTACATTAATGAAATGAAGTATTAGTTCTGCTGTGTCTCTATATTTATGTTTATTTCTGTACTTTATTGCATTCCTATTTAAATCCAGATCAATGCTAGTTGACGACCAACCTGTGTGGGGCAGATTCGTTGACTACGGTTGACCATGATTGAAGAGGGTTGATGAGTTCGATCATGATTGATGGAGGTTGATCGAGGTTGATAATGGTTGAATGAGGTTGGCCATGGTGAACCATTAATATAACAATGTATTCATGTTACATCAATCTAACAATGTTATATCAATGTTGACCATGATTACATTGTTACATTAATGGTGACCATGGTTGACTGTTGTCGATCATGGTTGACAATGGATGATGTTTCATTAATGTTAATGTTAAAACTACATTAATATTATGGTCATGAGGAACAACTGGGTTGGTGATTACCGTATTATGTAAACTATGAAATCAATATTCATATCCCCCATGAGTGAAACCAACAAAAAAAATGTTACAATTTTTTTTGCATTTATGGTTGATGTTGATTGATGAGGTTGACCATGGTGAATGAGGGTGACAATGGTTGAAGAAGGTCAACCATTATTGGTCAAGGAAAATTATGGTTTACCTCAGTGGACCATGATTAAAAATGCGTACCATGGTTGAACAAAGATTAAGAGGGAAGATTATGGTTGAACTTGGTTTACCATGGTTAAGCATTGTTAAATTTTTATACTAGTGTAACATTAATGTTGACCATGGTTGATGTTACACTAATGTTAATGCTAAAATTACATTAATGTTACAAAAATGGTTACATTAATGGTTGAAGTGGGTTGACCATGGTTGAAGAGGGTTAATAATGTTGGTCAAGGTAGACCATGGATAACCTTAATTAAACATGATTGACAATGATTACCATGCTTGACTAGGGATTAAGAAGAAGATTATGGTTGAAAATGTTTGGTTACAATTATTGTGTCTTACCAATGATAAAGAGGATAGATAATGGTTGACCTTCATTTATTATGGTTAGGTATGGTTGACCCTAGTTTACCATGGTTGAAATTTACTGACCATTACTAAGCATGGTTAACCATGATTACCATGGTTAGCCATGGTGACCAAAGTTCAATATGCTTCACCATCTTTTATTACGATCATGGTTGACCATAGTTCGACATGTTGGCTATGGTGTACCATGGGTTAACCATGTTCACCATGGTAGACCTTGGTTGTCCATGTCTTGTATGGTTAAATATGGTTTATATGATTGACCATGAATTTGCATGTTTGGCCATGTTTCCCCGCAGTTGAACATGGTTGTACTAGGTGTATCACATTTTGATGTTGGGCTATGTTCAACTGTTTGCAAAGTTAGACAATGTTTGTCACATTGTGATGTTTGATAAATTTTGTACCACTATGATATCATGACATGTTTGTCATAATGTTACTTAGGTTTGTTTATCATGTTAGTTCATTTGTACCAATGTGACACTAGTTTTTTTTTTTTTTTATCACAATGTCCAAGCCTTTATTTTCATAATAGTTTTACACACCCACATTATGTTGTTAGTTTTGTAATGTCATATTGAAACAATGTTTTTCTAATTATGATGTTGGATAAATTGTAGTTATGTCACATTATTGGATAAATTATTTGTCATTTTTGGAATATCACATTGTAATAATATTTGTCGCAATGTGACTTTCAATATGCTCCAATGTAATATGAGGTTGTGACAATGTTTGTCACATTGTGACATCAGGTTATGTTTTCCATATTTCAACATTGGATAGATTTCAATAACATTTTGGTGTCGGAACATCTTTCTTTATTACAATGTGACATTGGTTTGTTTCTCACATTAGTTCATTTTTCATAATGTGATGCTAGTTTGTTTTATCATAATGTCCAAACAATTGCTTTCGTAGTGGTTTCACATAATTATTTTTACACAATCACATCATGTTGTTCTGTAATTTCACATTGCGACAATGTTTGAGCCATTGTGACAATGCCACATTGTTGAATAAATTGTTTGTTAGTTTTCTAATGTCACATTGCGACATTGGATAAATTGCAACGTAAATTTTTCACATTGTGACATTGGATAAGTTTTTGTACCATTCTAACTTCTCAACATAACTGTTACAATGTGGCATTGGTCTTGTTATCATGTTAGTTCATTTATCATAGTGTGACACCAATTTTCTTCTTCACGATTTTTTTACACAACCACATTATGTTGTTAATTTTGTCATGTCACATAGCGACAATGATATTTGTTCAGCGAAATGCGACATGTAAATTCTTTTTCCATTCCATGTTCATGTTATTTTATTTGCACAAGCACATTGTGATGACCTATAATCTTCATCAAAGAGAAACATCTATTACTTTTTTATGACAATTGTGTTGTTGGTTTGTTTGTCACTACATTAGGATGATGTTTTTCATCACATTGTTTGAGCATTTATTTCATAGTATTTTGACACCATTTTTGTTGCACAATTGCATTGAGATATTAGTTTTTTATAATGACATTTTGATGATGGATTTTGTTTATCAAACTACAACGCCCATTTTTGTTGCTTGTGACAATGAGACAAATAATTGTCTTTTAAAATTAAAAAAATTTGTTTTTTTTAACAAAACCTTAAAATAATAAATATCACAAAAATACCTATTCATATTATTGGTTAGAATATTATGTTTTTACTTCTATATAATAACATTATATTAATTTTAAAAACATATTATTATCATAAAATTAAAATATATATATATATCCCAAATCGAACCATTATATGCCATGCTCACCATTAAATAAAATTGAAGAGAGACATCTATTACTTTTACAATTGTGATGTTGGTTTGTTTGTCACTACATTAGGATGATGTTTTTCATCACATTGTTTGAGCATTTAATTCATAGTATTTTGACACCATTTTTGTTGCACAATTGCATTGAGATATTAGTTTTTTATAATGACATTTTGATGATGGATTTTGTTTATCAAACTACAACGCCCATTTTTGTTGCTTGTGACAATGAGACAAATAATTGTCTTTTAAAATTAAAAAAAATTGTTTTTTTAACAA
Organism: Pinus tabuliformis; assembly: GCA_031772625.1. NCBI lineage: Eukaryota > Viridiplantae > Streptophyta > Pinopsida > Pinales > Pinaceae > Pinus > Pinus tabuliformis. The sequence goes on from CM062818.1 coordinate 2,062,439,859, forward strand.
AACCTTAAAATAATAAATATCACAAAAATACCTATTCATATTATTGGTTAGAATATTATGTTTTTACTTCTATATAATAACATTATATTAATTTTAAAAACATATTATTATCATAAAATTAAAATATATATATATCCCAAATCGAACCATTATATGCCATGCTCACCATTAAATAAAATTTACAATAAATCATAAATTATTTTAAAATAATTAATTTTAAAAATATACATCCGAATCATTAAAGTGAGGAGATGACAGCTCCTTCACAAACATTAAACTCTGGGCTAAAGCATGTGCTAAATTCTCAGAATGAGGAGATTTCTGGTCCGCTAAGGTAGAGTTTTTAACCACTCTTCTAGAAATATTAACATCCGCCATTCGCTAGAGAAACGATTTCCCACAAGTCTCTCGCACCATGAAGGCTCGGAGGAATTGGTATCTTCAACATTACCCAAATGCGTGGAGCAACTAGTAGTTTATTCAACATTACACAATCTGAAGGAAGCAGGGTTGCAGGAATTAGTAGCTTCTTCAACATTACGCAATTCCAAGGAACTATGATTTCTGCCATAACCGTTACAGCCGTTTGTTTTTACGAGGGTCGAATACATTGGATTGGGTTTTACTTTATGAGGGTCGAATATATTGGATTTGATATGCATGTTTGTTGCTAATTTGATTTGAGCAATTTCGGCTAGCGTTAACTTAGGACAATTCAGAACATTTGTTCTCTTAATAATTGGCGATTCATTTCAAGGTGCTTAAACATAAGATTTGAAAGTCACAGGTTTCAAGTTTTGTTTAGGTCGGTTCTAATAGTTCCTCAAATGCAGTAATTTAGGGTTTTGTTTTTAAGTTTTGCAAGTTTTATTTCGCAAACATTATCTTTTCTTGCGAAACAAGAGACGATCCTTCTATTTCATTGATCCAGGTGGATGTTGGTGGCCACCCACCAACCCATTTGGACCCTCACAACTGTCTCTTTCAGTCTTTTCAGTTTTCTTAATTGTAGCACAACTTACTATTTTTAGCAGTTTTTCGGGTCCTGAACTTCCGGAGCCGTTTTGAGGCCCTAAACGACGTTTTTTTGGGAATCTGGGGACAACATGGGTCCATGGACCCATGTTGCCCTTCCCAAAGTGGTAGTTCTCGGATAGATCTTTCTAACGAGCTATCGTACGCGTCAAACGGAGATCGTATGCCAAAGTTACGACCCCGGGAAATTGATGTACCAATTTACCCAAACGGGGCCCACAATTTGGCGTTTCATCTTCTAGGGTTAGGTTTCGGGATGTGAAGGGTTTTTCATTGTTTCTCAACAATAAATAGGCCTTCGAGCCTCATTGTAATACAGTTCGGAATAGTTCAGAGGCATGTAGCCGCACATCTCTTCTCAGAGATAAGCTACCATCGCCCTAGCTAGTTTCTTTCCATTTCTGGTTGTAAGCAGATTTCAGTATTTTCCATTAATGAAATGAAGCATTATTTCCGCTGCATCTATGTGTTTATGGTTATTGCATCTCTGTATTTATGGTTATCTCTGTAATCTATTGCGTTCCTGTTTAAATCCGGATCAGTGGTATCAGAGCGGTCTGCTTTTTCTCTGTTTTTCTTTGCATGTCCCCAACGAGGTCGGGATATAAGGAGTTAGGGCTTGAACTGGTCGAACCTTTGCAAGACCAGCCTCGCAAATCCCGACGGCCTCCCATGGCGGATGAGAAGAAAGACGAGGGGGCAGGAGATCCTATCAAAATCTTGCTCGAAGAAGCGCTCGAGCGGCAAAGGAACGCGATGATGGATAGCTTTGCGCAGATCCTTCAGCGGCTACCCAGAGGCGACGCATCGGCTTCCAACAGCGACTCTGGAAATGCCACACCCTTCAAGGTACAAGTTAATTTTGAAATCCCCATCTTCGAGGGTCAAATAGACGCAGATGTTGTAGATAAATGGTTAAATCTGCTAGATGGGTATTTTTCTGTTCATGAATTTTCAAGTCGGGAAAAGATTGTTTTCGCTCTTCTCAAAGCAGCCCCCCACGTCAAGGACTGGTGGGAAACCTACTGCGAGCAGAAGGATGAAAGTACAGGCTCACTATTTTCAGCCGCACCCACTTGGAATGACTTCCGAGATGCCATCAAGGAGCAGTACTACCCTGTCGGAACCTATGAGGACAAATACATCAAATGGACCACACTGCGGCAGGGACGAGACCAAGATGTGCCAGAGTTCACAAAAATTTTTCATACCCTTCGCACACAATTGGGTATCAAAGATTCTGAGCTGCATCTGGTACTCAAATACCGTGGCTGCCTGCACAGATACATCCAGGAAGAGATGGTGTTCTTGAACATCTCCTCACTCGGCACAGCATACCGATACGCTGTCAAAATCGAGCAAAAGTTCAAACAGAAGAAGCGAGACTTTGGATCTGCAAATCCGAAGCCCAAAGGACAAAGCCAAGGCGGGGCAGCCCAAGACAACCCGCCGAAGTCGCAGGAAAAGAACAACACCACGAAGCCGAAGAAGGACACAGGAAAGTGGTGTGAGTTCCATAAGAGTCCCACTCATAACACAAGTGAGTGTCGGACCAAGCAGTCGCTGGTGGCCGAGTTGAAGGCTTCCGAATCAGATGCATGTTCCGATCCTGAGCCAGAACCCGACAAGGGGAATGGCAAAGGGAAGCAGATCATTGATGCGGATCCCAGCGCCACTGTTGCCACTGCCAAGATCCAGAATAATGATCCTGCAGATCCAGAAGAAGGGGAGCGTCTTTTCCACTCACAGATGTGGGTGAAGGGTTCGCCGCTGCAATTCATTGTCGACAGTGGCAGCCAAAAGAACCTCATTTCAGCAGAGGTCGTGAAGCGGTTGGGCCTACCGACTACACCGCACCCGCAGCCGTACAGTATCGGGTGGCTTCACGAAGGACGAGATCTCAAAGTTCGCCAGCAGTGCCGCCTTCCCTACAGCATCAAGCCCTTCACAGACGAGGTATTGTGTGATGTTACACCTCTGGATGTTTGTGATGTACTATTAGGCCAGCCATACTTGTGGAGGCGACATGCAGTGTATGAGTCAAGGCCTCGCGCTGTTATTATTTCTTTGGGTGATTCATTATACAGGATACCGGAGGTAGCCCCACCTACCGCCACATCTTTGATAACTGCTAAGAAAGGCAGCAAGCTCATCTCACAGACCAGGAAATTCATCTGTCTGGTTCACTCCCAAAATAAGGGGAAGATTGTTGCTACATCCATGACCCCTGCAAAGGGTTCCTCCATGCAACAGCAGCAGCAAAGGGATACGGTCATGACAAAACACAGGAACAACTTCTCCTCACCCACATGGGTACCACACAAGTTTCAGGTGGGCAACAAATTCTGGTTGCATCGACAGAAAGAACGCCTTACCAGAACCCATCAGAAGCTCAGATCACTCCGACATGGTCCTTACAGTAGTACAAAGGCTAAGGGGAACAATGCTTTGGAGCACAGCATTCCTCCATTCCTTCGCCTGCACCAAATGTTCCATGTGGACCATCGTCGACCATGCTTCCCACCATCACTGGACACATCAGAGATTGCAGGACAAGTTCAGCAGATGGAGGAACTCAACGCAATGGGGACCATTGCTTCCTAAGGGGGGAGGAATGATCCAGGTGGATGTTGGTGGCCACCCACCAACCCATTTGGACCCTCACAACTGTCTCTTTCAGTCTTTTCAGTTTCCTTAATTGTAGCACAACTTACTATTTTTAGCAGTTTTTCGGGTCCTGAACTTCCGGAGCCGTTTTGAGGCCCTAAACGACGTTTTTTTGGGAATCTGGGGGCAACATGGGTCCATGGACCCATGTTGCTCTTCCCAAAGTGGTAGTTCTCGGATAGATCTTTCTAACGAGCTATCGTACGCGTCAAACGGAGATCGTATGCCAAAGTTACGACCCCGGGAAATTGATGTACCAATTTACCCAAACGGGGCCCACAATTTGGCGTTTCATCTTCTAGGGTTAGGTTTCGGGATGTGAAGGGTTTTCCATTGTTTCTCAACAATAAATAGGCCTTCGAGCCTCATTGTAATACAGTTCGGAATAGTTCAGAGGCATGTAGCCGCACATCTCTTCTCAGAGATAAGCTACCATCGCCCTAGCTAGTTTCTTTCCATTTCTGGTTGTAAGCAGATTTCAGTATTTTCCATTAATGAAATGAAGCATTATTTCCGCTGCATCTATGTGTTTATGGTTATTGCATCTCTGTATTTATGGTTATCTCTGTAATCTATTGCGTTCCTGTTTAAATCCGGATCAGTGGTATCAGAGCGGTCTGCTTTTTCTCTGTTTTTCTTTGCATGTCCCCAACGAGGTCGGGATATAAGGAGTTAGGGCTTGAACTGGTCGAACCTTTGCAAGACCAGCCTCGCAAATCCCGACGGCCTCCCATGGCGGATGAGAAGAAAGACGAGGGGGCAGGAGATCCTATCAAAATCTTGCTCGAAGAAGCGCTCGAGCGGCAAAGGAACGCGATGATGGATAGCTTTGCGCAGATCCTTCAGCGGCTACCCAGAGGCGACGCATCGGCTTCCAACAGCGACTCTGGAAATGCCACACCCTTCAAGGTACAAGTTAATTTTGAAATCCCCATCTTCGAGGGTCAAATAGACGCAGATGTTGTAGATAAATGGTTAAATCTGCTAGATGGGTATTTTTCTGTTCATGAATTTTCAAGTCGGGAAAAGATTGTTTTCGCTCTTCTCAAAGCAGCCCCCCACGTCAAGGACTGGTGGGAAACCTACTGCGAGCAGAAGGATGAAAGTACAGGCTCACTATTTTCAGCCGCACCCACTTGGAATGACTTCCGAGATGCCATCAAGGAGCAGTACTACCCTGTCGGAACCTATGAGGACAAATACATCAAATGGACCACACTACGGCAGGGACGAGACCAAGATGTGCCAGAGTTCACAAAAATTTTTCATACCCTTCGCACACAATTGGGTATCAAAGATTCTGAGCTGCATCTGGTACTCAAATACCGTCGCTGCCTGCACAGATACATCCAGGAAGAGATGGTGTTCTTGAACATCTCCTCACTCGGCACAGCATACCGATACGCTGTCAAAATCGAGCAAAAGTTCAAATAGAAGAAGCGAGACTTTGGATCTGCAAATCCGAAGCCCAAAGGACAAAGCCAAGGCGAGGCAGCCCAAGACAACCTGCCGAAGTCGCAGGAAAAGAACAACACCACGAAGCCGAAGAAGGACACAGGAAAGTGGTGTGAGTTCCATAAGAGTCCCACTCATAACACAAGTGAGTGTCGGACCAAGCAGTCGCTGGTGGCCGAGTTGAAGGCTTCCGAATCAGATGCATGTTCCGATCCTGAGCCAGAACCCGACAAGGGGAATGGCAAAGGGAAGCAGATCATTGATGCGGATCCCAGCGCCACTGTTGCCACTGCCAAGATCCAGAATAATGATCCTGCAGATCCAGAAGAAGGGGAGCGTCTTTTCCACTCACAGATGTGGGTGAAGGGTTCGCCGCTGCAATTCATTGTCGACAGTGGCAGCCAAAAGAACCTCATTTCAGCAGAGGTCGTGAAGCGGTTGGGCCTACCGACTACACCGCACCCGCAGCCGTACAGTATCGGGTGGCTTCACGAAGGACGAGATCTCAAAGTTCGCCAGCAGTGCCGCCTTCCCTATAGCATCAAGCCCTTCACAGACGAGGTATTGTGTGATGTTACACCTCTGGATGTTTGTGATGTACTATTAGGCCAGCCATACTTGTGGAGGCGACATGCAGTGTATGAGTCAAGGCCTCGCGCTGTTATTATTTCTTTGGGTGATTCATTATACAGGATACCGGAGGTAGCCCCACCTACCGCCACATCTTTGATAACTGCTAAGAAAGGCAGCAAGCTCATCTCACAGACCAGGAAATTCATCTGTCTGGTTCACTCCCAAAATAAGGGGAAGATTGTTGCTACATCCATGACCCCTGCAAAGGGTTCCTCCATGCAACAGCAGCAGCAAAGGGATACGGTCATGACAAAACACAAGAACAACTTCTCCTCACCCACATGGGTACCACACAAGTTTCAGGTGGGCAACAAATTCTGGTTGCATTGACAGAAAGAACGCCTTACCAGAACCCATCAGAAGCTCAGATCACTCCGACATGGTCCTTACAGTAGTACCAAGGCTAAGGGGAACAATGCTTTGGAGCACAGCATTCCTCCATTCCTTCGCCTGCACCAAATGTTCCATGTGGACCATCGTCGACCATGCTTCCCACCATCACTGGACACATTAGAGATTGCATGACAAGTTCAGCAGATGGAGGAACTCAACGCAATGGGGACCATTGCTTCCTAAGGGGGGAGGAATGATCCAGGTGGATGTTGGTGGCCACCCACCAACCCATTTGGACCCTCACAACTGTCTCTTTCAGTCTTTTCAGTTTCCTTAATTGTAGCACAACTTACTATTTTTAGCAGTTTTTCGGGTCCTGAACTTCCGGAGCCGTTTTGAGGCCCTAAACGACGTTTTTTTGAGGCCCTTCCCAAAGTGGTAGTTCTCGGATAGATCTTTCTAACGAGCTATCGTACGCGTCAAACGGAGATCGTATGCCAAAGTTACGACCCCGAGAAATTGATGTACCAATTTACCCAAACGGGGCCCACAATTTGGCGTTTCATCTTCTAGGGTTAGGTTTCGGGATGTGAAGGGTTTTCCATTGTTTCTCAACAATAAATAGGCCTTCGAGCCTCATTGTAATACAGTTCGGAATATTTCAGAGGCATGTAGCCGCACATCTCTTCTCAGAGATAAGCTACCATCGCCCTAGCTAGTTTCTTTCCATTTCTGGTTGTAAGCAGATTTCAGTATTTTCCATTAATGAAATGAAGCATTATTTCCGCTGCATCTATGTGTTTATGGTTATTGCATCTCTGTATTTATGGTTATCTCTGTAATCTATTGTGTTCCTGTTTAAATCCGGATCATTCATTAAAGAAAAAATAATGTTACAAGATATACAAAAACCGTCCATCTTCATGGACTCAGGAGAAACAAATGGCATCCCACCATAAACATGGCTCCCCCTACAACAGTCATTATCAAACTCTCAAATTACATTAAACATAGGGCTCAAAGGTTCTCCATCCCAGTGGAAAACTTCGGTACCTTCCACCTCCGCTGCCCGGAGAATCCACAACTATCGCCACCAACCATACTTCTCGCACCATCCACCAGCTGTGGGAAAAAGCGTCCCAATGAGACTCGTGAAGAAAAAGACTTGGCCCCACCAAAACAGCACTGTCGTTTTTGACCGTAGATTCGGACGACTAGATCCGATGGCCAGGAGCAATCTCGTGCCGCCAAGCTGACCTGAAGTTAGTGAGAGATGGGAGGCGGTATTGCATACCACCCCACTGCCACGTGTAAGAAGCCTTATGGGATCGCTGCCAAAACCAATACCATTTACCACTCAGGACTGCAGCGATAGTCTGGAAACTGTTGAGAACCCTGTTTTCCGATAAGAAAGTTGTTTGAAGGGATATTGTCGTCGCCGGAAATCCCTCCAATCTAGACCGATGAACTGCTCGATTAATCCCGGTCGTCGAATTGCCTAGTTTGATCCGACGACTGAGGATTATTCCGCAACTCCTAAAACCACTGAACATCATCTCTCCCTGCCAGCTAAATTGATAACTTGCACGATCAATCCCTGCCGTAGAATCACATAGCGTGATCCGGCGGCTGAGGATCATTTCGCCCCGACTAAGTTCACAGAAAATTAGTGTGCGATGAGGGCGGTATTTTAGCCGACCCCACCGCCACATGTTGCCCTCTGTATGGAATCGCTCCAAATTTGGCCAAACCATTTCTTGCCTGTGAGGGTTGCGATCGTCAGAAAATCTCTCTCGGCCTAGTAAACCGAACTCGGACGAAAACCTCGGTATTGTTATCGCCGAGAGTACTTGGGATTCTACCTATTGTTTTGTTTTCTCTGCCTGTAATCTGAAAGGACGAAACCTTCACCAACCGATCTTTCTTAGATGAACTAGGGCCCCCCGAAAGATTAACCACTGGAATCTCCAAAACAATGCTGACTTGATATAAAATGGTCGACAAAGCACTGTTACCCCCTGAAGACCTGAAAGTATAACAAATAAGAAACATAGAACACAAGAATCAACTGGATTCCATCTCCATGGCCCTACTCCGAAACACAAGCTTGTCTTCATCTACGTGATCATAACATTTCACTTTTAACCTATTCTGAGGCATATCTTGCTAGACAAAAGCAACCCTGTTCTCTGTGCTGATCACTCCTTGATTGGCAAGAAGATCAGCCACTTTATTTGCCGATCTTCTTACATGTTTAAAGCTAATAGTCCGAAGGCTCTGGAGGTGCTGCTAAATCCGTTGAAAGCCCTAGATTAGACGCCAGTTCCTCGAGACTTTTTCCGGTCTTGATCCCCAGTTGATCCTCTTCACTGAATCAATGATTAACTCTGAATCAGCTTCAACAATCACATTTTTCCGATTATCCTGTTTCAGGAAATCTAAGCATTGCTCCATAGCCATCAATTCCACCATGTTGTTTGTTGCTCTTCCTAAATGGCAGTGGAAGATGAAAATAACTTCACCATACTCATCCCTTAACACTCCTCCGTAACCCATAGAGCCCGGGTTGCCTTTTGAAGCCCCATCAATGTTGAATTTCAAAAAAGCACTTGGGGGGAGGATGCCAAAAGTCAAGCTCATCAACTAGGGAGAAAACTTTCCTATCCCATCCCTGAGGAATAAGACCTGCAGACCTAGATCACTGAGAGTTTTCAAATCCACAGCAGAAGGAGGGTTCTTGGGGAGATTTCGCACAATAGTGCCAACCGTTTCCTTGATTTGTTTTAAGATCTGCTCAAAAAGGCTTTGGGATGACCTCTTTTCATTCTTGAAGATCCTGTTGTTCCTTTCTTTCCAGACATTCCAAATAATGGAACTTGGCATGATGGCCCATGCTGAGCTAAGAATCTCATTGTCTGAAAAGGTTCTTCTCCATATGTTTAGGGTATTGATGATGCTCCCTTTGTCCCTGTCAGACTATTGAAAAATGGTGGCAAACGAATCCCATAAACTGGAGGTGAATATGCAATTATTGAGAAGGTGCTCCATAGTTTCCTCTTAGGATTCACAAAGATGACATTTTGAAGGCCCCAGGACACCCCTCTTCCTGATATTCTCCCAGGTTAGGATTTTCTTATGCTAGACTAGCCACATGAAGAGTTTAATCTTCATCCATCCTTGATGTTTCCATAGGTCTTGCCAAGTCTTGTCTGGAGCTTGAGAGATGAGGTCAAGGAGAATGAGTTTTGCTTCTTTGAGATTAAAGGCACCCTAACTTTTGTTACCCCATCTTAGCTGGTCATGCTCCCCTGATTTCAAAATCTTCCTTTGCTTTAACATATTATTTAGAGTCTTTGCTTTAGCCTTCAGGGGGCTTTCATTCTTGAACTCAAAGTTCCTCCAGGTTCTCCATTTTCCACTACTGTCGCTTTGGATCCAAAAGTCTTTTACTTTAGATAACCCATTAAGATCTGTATCCTCCTTGAGATCCCTCAAGTCTTCCTTCAACAAAATAGGTTCTTGTTGCCATTTGTCCTCCCAAGATTAGGCAAGGTTTCTATCTTTGATTTCCCAGAAGCTGTTTCCTTGGACTAAGCCCCTATTGTCCCAGGCATTTTTCTAGATGTGAGAGCCCTTGTTGACTCCTGACATTCTTATTAGATCTTTATTTTGCCACATGTGTGCATATTTTTCTTTCCATATCCTTGCCCATTATGCCTCAGGATCTTTAACCCATCTCCACCATAATTTAGCTCCTAAAGCCTTACTTTGAATCTCAGGATCATCCAGACCAAGTCCTCCATAGCTTGTGGGTTTGCATATTTTTTCCCATGCTACTAGGGCCCATTTCTTTCTTTCTTCCCCCTTGCCTCAAAGAAAGTCTCTTTGCACGTTTCTAAATTGCTGCAGAACACCTTTGGGGGCTGGGAGAGCTGATAACATGAATACTAGAATTGATTGAAGGACTGCCTTGGTTAAAACCAACCTTCCTGCCAAATTTAAAGATCTGAAAGTCCATTTCCTAATCTTATCTTGCAGTTTGCTTATCACTAGCTCCTAGATTCTCTTATGTAAAGCCTTGGTCGTTAGAGGGACTCCTAAATATTTTGAAGGGAGGATCTCCCTTTGAAAGCCCAAAATTTTTGAAATATTTTTCTGAATAGCAATGTGAGTATTGAAGAAAAAAATCTTAGATTTGGAGAGATTAACTTCCATACCTGAAGCCATGGCGAAGTCTCTCAGGATTTGCTTATAAGCTAGAGCTTCTTTGATCGTGGGGATGCCTTGCAGCATGGTATCGTCCACAAATTGTTGATGTGTTAAAGCTTGATCATCTTCAGTAAGTTGGAGACCTTTGAATTTACCAACTTCTTTAGCATGGCTGATAGATCTACCCAACCCTTCCATCATAAGAATGAAGAGAAAGGGAGAGAGTGGATCTCCCTGTTTGAGGCCTCTTGAAGGAATGAAAGTCTCTGAAGGAGAACCATTAACAAGAATTGAAAAACTAGGAGAAGTTACTAGGGCCATTACCCATCTGATCCAATTGTGATCAAACCCAAAATCTAAGAGAACTTTTCTGATATAGTTCCAGTTCAACTTATCATAAGCTTTGGCTATGTCCAACTGCATGATCATTCCAGCTTTCCTCTTGCTTGTTAGTGAGTGCACCACCTCATGAGCTTGAATTATATTGTCGAGGATTTGCCTGCCTTCCACGTATCCAGATTGTTCCCCCGACACCAGGGTGGGGAGAAGAGGCTTAAGTCTATTGGCCACAACCTTGTATATTATCTTGTAAACAACATTGCATAGGGAAATGGGTCTGAATCTGTCAGGAGTTAGAGCTGAATCTTGTTTAGGGATCAGGGCAATAAAGGTGGTATTTAGCGCTTTCAGAATGGTTTTGTCCCTTCTGGAGTCTTCCACAACCTTCAGAACATCTTGTTTAACAATATTCCAGCAAGCTTTGAATAAATCCACATTGAAACCATCCGGACCTGGTGCCTTACCATTTTGCATTTCTTTTAGGACCTCACTAATCTCATCTTCCGTCACTAGTCTATTAAGGTTGAAATTGTCCTCATTGGAAACTAGCTTTGGAATATGTCTAGATATAACCCTAATAGATTGTTCCCTATCTATACAGGATTCCTGAGCAATACCACAAAAGTGCTGAACCAGTACTGCTGCTATTTCTTCATGAGAATGAAGAAGATTACCATCTTCATCTTTGATAGTAGAAATCTTGTTGTGAGCTATGTTTGCCACAATGGATCTGTGGAAAAATCTGGTACATTGCACTCTAGATTTTTGCCTCCAGAAAATCTCCTCTTGTTTACAGAAGTTCTCCCATTCTTGTTGATACTTGGTTGCCTGCTCATTTCTAACCTTATCAAAACCCTCCCTAATAAGGGTTTGGTTGATTTCCTTCATTTTTCCTTTAACATGATTTTTTCCTTCAAAAATGTTACCAAGCTCCTTCTTGTTCCACTCCTTGAGCCTGAGTTTGATATGTTTTAGCCTTTTTTGGAGTAGGAACATGTTTGTGCCTTGAATGTTTAATTCTTCAGCCCACCAGATGGCTATGTTTTTGGCGAAATCTGGGTGGGAAAGTCAGATGTTTTCAAATCTGAAAGGTCTATTCTTGGGGGAGCTAATACCCTGCATTTCCAGTTGCACGGGCCAGTGATCAGAGCCTCCAAAGGGGAGAATTCTTGCCACTATGTCCTTATCCTTGAGCATAAGATCCTCTGAGATGATGAATCTGTCTAATTTGGAAGCCACCTGAGACTCTCCTCCTCTTTTATTGTTCCAAGTATAGGAACCATTACTCATACTAATATCCAATAATTTCATAGTGTCTATGAAAGAAAGGAAAGCACAAGAATCTTTATTTAGAATTTTGGTGCCCCCTTTTTTCTCAGACAATGATTTGATCATATTGAAAGCCCCCCAAGATCCAAGGGATACTTGCATGTCTTTCCCTAAGATCCTGCAGTGAGTCTAAAAGCTTAAGTTTGCCATCCAATCTTTGGGGACCATACACATTCGTTACCAGGTAGGCTTCCTTATCTCCCACTGGCTGAATGACCATTGATAGATAATCCTTGGCTGCCTATGCATCTATAATGTCAATTTTTGGGGGGTTCCAAAGTGTGAGAATGCCACCAGCTGTATTCTCTGCTTTGACTTCCAGAAACTCAAATCTATTGAGCCATTTTGAATCTCTTTTATTTTCTGAATGGAACATTTAGTTTCTTGGATGAAGATTACATCCGGTGCTGCTTGTTTCATTCTATTACTGATTAACTTTTGTTTTCTTTTACTGCCTAGGCCTCTAATATTCCAAGAAGTGAATTTCATTATTAAAGATTTGTAAAGGAGTAACTGGATAGGTCTTTCATCTTACCTGAGTCTATCATTAGCTTTCCACATTCCATCAAAAGCTCGTTCTGCTTTTTCCTGCCTCTTTTCTTTCCTGGGTATCTGGGTGCCAAGCCCGGTGTGGTTTTTAAAGCTTTCACTCCTTCGCTGCTTTGCCTTTTATGAGTACCTTGCTTTTCCAGTCCTGTGTTCTGAGTTTTCCATAAGAACAGTTGTTGAACTCTATTGAACTCCTCTAGAGGCAATGAATCCACTCCCTCCCTCGTTCCTTGTTTCAAGAATCCTTCTAGATCTAGATTCTCTTTCGCAAGAATCTCCTGTAGTTCGTGATCTTCCATTTCCATCTCACTCTGGGTCATTTCCAGATCCATATCCAGTTCTATGTTGCTCATCATGTCTTCTTTCTGTTTGTTAATGGTTTGTGTTTGCTCCCCCTTTTTTCCGTTCTCCTCATTCTCTGGAGTGTCTCCCTTGGCCTGATCTGTTTTCGTTATCCCCTCTTCCTCTTCTAATGCTTGAAACCTGTTTTGACTGGCTTGTTGCCTATCATTTTGATGTGTCTTTGATCCCCTCTTGCTCCCTTTTCCTTTCTGTACCACTTTGTGAAAGCTTTCAGTGTCTTTCATGTTATTGGTTTTACTGTTATTTTCAGTCTTACTAAGTGGGCAATCTCTGAATAGATGCCCATGTTCATGAAATTTACGACATCTGAATGGGATGTGCTCATAATCCACGGTTTGTACCCATTCTTCATCAAACACTTCCAATATGACCTCATCCGACAGAGCTCTAGAAAGATCCATCTCCACAGATATTCTTGCAAAGGATGTGTATTGTCCTCTTTTGGTGGCCTCAGAAGCTTTGACAAAACGTCCTAACTTATTTCCTATGGCAGAAAGGGGTTCCAGTTGCCAGTAATCTAAAGGTAGAGAGTAGAGTCTTACCCAGACCCGGACTGAGGTAAAAGTTTCACGTTTTGGGACAAAATTCATGATCCAAGGTCTCATATACAGGCCTGCTGCTGCCTAAAAGTAGGGCCCTCCTTCAAATACTTTGACCTTATCTTCAATGTTTGCAAAGACTACCGCAAAGAATCCCTTTGACCCAATATGTAGTTTTATGCTTCCTTTTGGTTTCCAGTGGTATTTAATCCAAGATTGTAAAGATTTTTTAGTGGACCATAAACCCATGAACTTACAAATGATTGCATAAGTCTGCATGTGGTCCCTATGCGCCTGCAGAGCAGGATCATTCAAAACTACTCTCGGAGTGATAGTAGTCTTGGGTTTGCATGGGCCCCTTTGAGTTTTGTCTTTTGTGCCCTGTTCCTTGTCCGCTTCCTTCCTTGCTTTATTGTCGTTATTCTCTTTGGATTCAGAGCCCTCCTGCTCCCTTTCTCTGTTTCTTTGCTTTTCAGCTAAAGGATCTATATCCTCTTCTACTGATTTTTTTCTTCTGTTGGCTACTACCTGCTTGTAGGAGGGAGTGTAGCTCCCTCCTTTACGGCCTTCCATGGAGAACGAACTCTGCTAACCTGTAACCCTAGCTTCAAAATCGCCCTCCGCCAACGATTCCCCTTCTCTCTGGTCGGCTCTATTTCGCAAACATTATCATATTATGAATTATGAATCAAATAATATACATCATAAATTTGTTGTTATTTTTATATTATTAATATATCATAATAATTTTAAGTTTTGCCAATTTTATAGTGCAAACATTATCATATTATATGAATTATGAATCAAATAATATACCTCATAAATTTGTTATTTTTATATTCATTGCATTAATACATCATGGTAATTTTAGTGAGTGTTAACAAAGCTTATCGCTAAATAGGTTTTCTCAAAATTCATTTTCATTTTCTACAAATTTTATTTTTCAAATATTATTATATTATGATAAAAAACAAAAAATCTCTTTTTAATGAAAAAAATGAAACTTATATTTGTTCACAATTCAAAATTGAAAAAAAAAATCTAAAAAACTAGGCAATGCCTCTGGCTTCATTTGATAGAAACCTCAATTATCTTAGACTTATTAGTAAACATAACATGGCACAATAAGAGTCAAAAACCTCTCCACACACGAAGCAAATATGCCTTTGCAATTAGCATCCTTAGGAAGGATGAATTTCCTCAACAATTTATGGTTTCAGTTTACTTCTCTTTTTTCATGCTTTCACTTTCCTCCCTAGCATTTTATCACTGGCCCCTTCTTCTCCTCATAACAGATGGGGAGAAAATATTTACTTAAAGTTTAAGTAACTCTTATATATTAAATTATTAAAACACTATCTAATTTTTTTATTTATCAAATAAAATTTATATACTTTTCATTCTCAATAAAAATTTGGCATATTTTTGATATTTATTAAATACTTTAAAACATTATATGAATTATGTATTTAAAACATACATTGAATTTATATAACTTTATACTTAATGTAAATTTAATATATTATTTAGATTTATATCTTAATAAAGTAAATATTTTTAATATTTATTAAATACTTTAAAACATTATATAAATTATGTATTTAAAACATACATTGAATTTATATAACTTTATACTTAAGGTAAATTTAATATATTAATTAAATTTATATTTTAATAAAGTAAAAAAATATTACTCACATCTTATCAATTTCACATATTGAATTTATATTTCAATTAATTAATCAAAATAAACATTTTCATAGTTTAAAATTTATTTTTTAAAAATATTATAAATTAAAATATTTTTAATCTTATCATTTTAGGTTGAAATAATAATACAAATTATTTGGTTGAAATAATAATACAAATTATTTGGCCCCTAGCATTTTATCACTGGCCCCTTCTTCTCCTCATAACAGATGGGGAGAAAATATTGAAGTAAAGTTTAAGTAACTCTTATATATTAAATTATTAAAACACTATCTAATTTTATTATTTATCAAATAAAATTTATATACTTTTCATTCTCAATAAAAATTTGGCATATTTTTAATATATATTAAATACTTTAAAACATTATATGAATTATGTATTTAAAACATACATTGAATTTATATAACTTTATACTTAATGTAAATTTAATATATTAATTAAATTTATATTTTAATAAAGTAAAAAAAGTATTACTCACATCTTATCAATTTCACATATTGAATTTATATTTCAATTAATTAATCAAAATAAACATTTTCATAGTTTAAAATTTATTTTTTAAAAATATTATAAATTAAAATATTTTTAATCTTATCATTTTATTTTGAAATAATAATACAAATTATTTGGTATATATATATATATATATATATATATATATATATATATATATATATATTTTTTATCATTATTTAAAACATAATCAAAATTCTCAATTTCTTTATATATAATAATAATTATTTAATTGAAAACATAATAAAAATCTCAATTTCTTTATATATGATGATGATGATGGTTACCATCCACTGAGACCAATCTTTGGTATATCGGACCTAAAGAAACGAATTATTTAGTTTGATTTAAGATTTTATTCCTATGCTCAAAAAGCTTGGAGAGAAGACTCCCGAGCTCATTATAATTTTGACAACGTAAAAGGCTAGGAAGGTCAGTATTGCAACAAAGATTTTGAAATTGAGATCTAATGTGGTTGTACGTGGGGCACTCTAAGAGGAAGTGATTTTCATCATCGATGTTCGTATTCTCACAGAGATGGCGGAACCATTCCATCAATGGTGTTTTAGGAACTTCCCAATGACCCTTTTCACTATGGATCTCATGAGAGTTCGTTCTAATATTGGCTATATTAATTTTCTTCTTTGAGCAAGTTAAAACAGAGAGATACTTTTGATCTTCTAGGGTGGGGTTGATGACCTCCTTATAATATCTTAATTTTATTTTAGCTGCTAAATCTTTCTCACACCACATTTTTTCTTTGAACTTAGAAGTAACAATATTTTTAATGTTATTAATATTTTGCAATGAAACATTCTCGGCAATCTCCCAATGGTTTAACCAGGCCCTGGTGTCTGTATACCAACCTCGTTTGAGCCTTAGGTGGTTTTGGATAGAATTTAAAGCTAGCTTAGGAAATCTATGGTCTCCTATTTTATTGAGTTTGTGCTTGTACAACAGAAGCCTAGTCATAACTAGGCTCTCGATAAGGGAAATATGCACTTCTATAAGGAGAATAGGATAGGGTGTGTTGCTTTTAATTTTGAGTTTATACGTTATAAAACGCTTCTAGATTTGCTCAATCTTTCTCCAAGATTCTCTAGAGATGGTACAACCCCAAACCTCACATCCGTATAAGATAACCAAAGTGACTAAAGTTTCAAAGAGGAACTTCTTTCTATCCTACATTACAATGTTTGTTGTTTTACAATTATTTTCAAGACCGAAATCAGCGTTCCATCCCCCATTAATCCTTTTCTCAATGCTATAGTTCCAGTTAAGCTTGTGATGAATATCAATTCCTAGGTACTTGTAGGAAGACACTTCCTCCAAGTTACTATTGTCATACATAAACTTAGCATAAGTGTCCTTCTTAGATTTGATAATCATAACTTTTGTTTTGTGAGTCTTAACAATCATACCCATGGTATAGCAGAAATCCTTAAGAAGTATAAGTTGGTTATCAAGATCAGATGGGCACCTTGCGAGAAGAACAATATCATCAGCATAGAGAAGAAGGATGATGACTATCCCAGCCAAGATCATGCCAGCACATCCTACTTCCTCTAAACAACCTTCTAGCTTGTCGATGTATTTTCCAAATAGGGTAGGGGAGAGGGGGCAACCTTGTTTAACTATGATATTACACTTAATATCTTTCGACCACCCCTCATTTCTCTTTAAATTGGTAGTTACATTCTCATATAACCTTATAGTGGCAGCTCTCAACTCAAAAGGAACCTTTATCTCTTCTAATATGTTCCAAACGTTGTTTCTAGGAATCGTATCGAAAGCCTTTCTAAAGTCCACAAAGAAACAAAAGAGATTGGATTTATCATTGCGACATTCCTCCACGATGATCGAAAGCGTAATGAGGTGGTCTGTTGTTGAGTGCTTCTTTCTAAAACCTGCTTGGCCTTTAGCCCGCTTACCTTCACTTTCAAGCCATATGCTCAAATTCCTTTCCAAAATAATACCATATAACTTGGCTAGGAGAGGGCTGATCATAATTGTCCAATAATTAGAGGGGTTATTTGTATCCCCACTTTTAAAAATAGGGATAATGAGGCTTTGAGTCCATGGTTTAGGGAACCCTTGCTTGACCGCTTGATTGAAAAGCTTGTGAATGTGGGGGATGAGGACAGGACCTCCAATTTTTAAGATTTCCGCCTGGTAACCTTCAATGTCCTTAGCTTTCCCATTAGCCAAGCGATTAACCCCAAAATCAATGTCTTCTAATGAGAAAACTTCTTTCATTGTGAGCAGGGTTTCAAAGTTATCCATGACATTTGGAGATTCATAAAGCTTTTTAAGATAGGAATTTCAGTCGTGTAAAGCAATTTTATTATTATCTTTAGTTTTCCTACTTAGAATCTGCCTCCAGAATTTCTTAGGAGCTACCTAAGAGAGGTGTAAGAGATTCTCCTGTATTTTACGAATATACTGCCTTTTTTTTCCTTTTAGTTAGGGCTTTGTATATTTTTATCTTGCCAATTTTAAGAGATTCATCAACAAGTTCCTTAATTTCTCTCCTCGCACTTTCACAATCTTTGTCATACCATGGGTTGGTTTTGCTCTTTCTTTTACTACTTGAAACTTCAATTGAGAACTTGTTAATAGAATATGAGAGGGTTGTAGTAAAATTATGATAGAGATATTCTATGTTGTCTATACTAGATAAATGAAGCAAATTAGTTTTTAATTCATTTAGAAAGAGATCTTTTTTATTTCTATCAAAGATTAACTTCTTTTGGCTATAAGGATTATACTCTATGGGATCTCTATGCATGACAAAATTGAGAGTTATAAGTAAAGGCTTATGATCAGAGTTAGGCTCGTGGCCGTTTAAGATGTCAAAATTTGTTATTCCATTGTATAGAGGGAGATCAGAGATAACATAGTCTACCACGCTGCTACCAAGCCCATGGATGTAGGTCATATGGCTAGAATTGGGCCACTTCTTTAGACCATTACAAATTATGAGATCTTGAGCACTACAAAAATTGACTAGCTCCGACCCAAAAAAATCTCCCCGAGGTCTTCAAAGCTACTTTTGTACCGGCTAGCCAGAGGAAGGTCTTCGTCCAACCAAAGAGGATTAGGGTTGGAATGATTGCTTAGAAGAATAGCTTGGTTGCTTGAAGTTAGAGCATTAAAGCCACCTATTAAAAGGACATTGCCTTCATTCCTTAGGGTAGAAATATCATTCTCTAAACCATTGTAAGTACTATTTTTATCTAGATTCTTTTTCATATAGAAGTTAGAATTGATGGGGGGAAATAACAGACTACTATGTAGGTCTTTTTATCATAAATGTTAGTAATTTATATCCAACTATATTGGTTGTAAGGGTTGTTTTTATAATTCCTAGCATGGGGAGAGATGTTCTTCTTAATGTAACAAGCTATACCCCCAATGCCTCTATGGGAGGTTCGCTTATTCTAGGTAGACCATAATGTAAAGCCATCTATGTTAGGGACCTTAGATTCTTCGTGCTCCCAAGTTTCAACAAGCAAAATAATATCAACATCATTCGAGATCCAACTTAGCTTGGGGCCTCCATGGAAAGCCCCGACAGTTCCAAGAAAGAATCCGAAGCATGTTGAATTGCTATTTATTATTATCTTTTTGGTTTCTATCTCGAATAATGACTTTTCTATTTCTGATTATTGCCATTTTCCTTCCTTCCTGGCTTCCTTTACCTTTTGAACCTCCTTTCTCAATTCTACTTGATCTTCTGGAATGAGATCTTCATTTATAAATATTCTCGTTCCTTTGAGACTTGAGGTTTTACTAAGTGTGTCATACTTATGGCCAATAGATCTCACCTTTATTCGGATCAGCCTTCATTTATTCTCAATTAGTTTCCCCAACCTTGTTGCTTATGTGAGACACATTGTTTCAATTTGTAATCTGTTATGTAATTCTGTCTGGGCTATGGCTAAAGTATCCTCATCTACCTCCTCTTTTAAACAGAAGATTATAAGGTTCAAGGCCCTTTTGCTACGCTCATGGTCTAATTCTATCAATTTTTTCATTTCATCTTTAATTGGTTTGATATCTAGTTTACCTGCCACACTATTTAGGGTGAGGCAGCTATTAACTTTTTCTTCTAGCTCTTTAATCACATCCTTCATTTTAAGACTCTCTAAAGTATCAGCATCTACTTACTGGGATGTTTGGTTCATATCTTGGTTTTGTTTTTCTATAACCTGCAACCTAGTCTTTGTTGTCTCCATCTTATTCTCCAATAGTTCTATTTTATTTTCTATTTGTTTTTGGATCTTGTCTTCAAGAGATGTAAATTTATTTTCCAGCATGGCTGCTAACTCTGTTTGTAGCTCGACTTCTCTTTCTTCTTTACGTTTCTCTAAAGACTCTATATACTCATAGAGGCTCTGTAGAGTAACTGTGCTAGGTCTACCTTTGGTAATTGTGGTGAATTATTCATACTTGAAAATATATGAGCAGATATATATTAGAAAAATATAAGGAATGTGTGCAACTGATATCAGCAAGCCAGACCGCAGACGCACGTGCCCCAGATTGTTTTTCTATTATTACAGAGAGATCGTAAAATATGATAATTTATTATTCACTTTTAAGATATATAAATAAGTATTATTTTACAAATTTAAAATATTAACTGTATAAGATTACCACATACATTAAATTCTTAGTGAACTATCTAATTTTATTATTCATAAAATATAATTTATATATCGTTCATTTCCAATGAAAATTTTACAATTTTTTAATATTTATTAGTACTTTAAAACATTATATAAATTATGTATTTTAAAACATTATATTGGATTTATATAATTTTATATTTTATGTAAATTTTATGTATTATTTAGATTTATGTTTTAATAGCATTAAAATGCTTTAAGTTCATCTTACCAAAATTAGATATTGGGTTTATATTTCAATTAATTAATTAAAATAAATATTTTTATAGTTTAATGCTTTCTTTTGAACATTTTATGAAGACCATTATGAATTAAAATATTTCCAATTTTATCATTTTTATTTAAAATAATAATATAAATTATTTTTCATATATATATATATATATATATATATATATATATATAATCTTTATCATTATTCAAAATAATAAATTATCAATTAAAGTCCTCACTTTCACTCATTTATATAATAATAATTCTTTGAAACCCTGCTCACAACGAAAGAAATTTTCTCATTAGAAGACATTGATTTTGGGGTTAATCGCTTGGCGAATGGGAAAGCTAAGGACATTGAAGGTTACTAGGCGAAAATCTTAAAAATTGGAGGTCATGTCCTCATCCCCCACATTCACAAGCTTTTCAATCATGCAGTCAAGCAAGGGTTCCCTAAACCATGGTCTCAAAGTCTCATTATCCCTATTTTTAAAAGTGGGGATACAAATAACCCCTCTAATTATCGGACAATTATGATCAACCCTCTCCTAGCCAAGTTATATGGTATTATTTTGGAAATGAAGTTGAGCATATGGCTTGAAAGTGAAGGTAAGTAGGCTAAAGGCCAAGCGGGTTTTAGAAAGCAGCACTCAACAATAGACCACCTCGTTACGCTTAGGATCATTGCGGAGGAATGCCACAATGATAAATTCAATCTCTTTTGTTGCTTTGTGGACTTTAGAAAGGCTTGTGATATGGTTCCTAGAAACAACCTTTGGAAAAGATTAGAAGAGCTAAAGGTTCCTTTTGAGTTGAGAGATGTCGCTATAAGGTTATACGAGAATATAATTTCCAAGTTAAAGAGTAATGAGGGGTGGTCGAAAGATATTAAGTGTAATATTGGAGTTAAACAAGGTTTCCCCCTCTCCCATACCCTATTTGGCATTTACATCGACAAGCTAGAAGGTTGTTTAGAGGAAGTAGGATGTGCAGACATGATCTTAGCTGGGATAGTCATCATCCTTCTCTACGCTGACGATATTGTTCTTCTTGCAAGGTGCCCATATGATATTGATAAACAACTTATAGTTCTTAAGGATTTCTGCTCTACCATGGGTATGATTATTAACATTGACAAAACAAAAGTTATGATTATCAAATCCAAGAAGGACACTTACGCTAATTTTATGTATGACAATAGTAACTTGGAGGAAGTGTCTTCCTAAAAGTACCTAGGAATTGATATTCATCACAAGCTCAACTGGAACTATAGCATTGAGAAAAGGATTAATGGGGGATGGAAAGCTTATTTTGGTCTTGAAAATAATTGTAAAACGACAAACCTCGTAATGTGGGATAGAAAGAAGTTCCTCTTTGAAACTTTAGTCACTCCGGTTATCTTATATGGATGTGAGGTTTGGGGTTGTAGCATCTCTAGAGAATCCTGGAGAAATATTGAGCAAATCTAGAAGCGTTTTATAACGTATAACCTCAAAATTAAAAGTAACACACCCTATCCTATTCTCCTTATAGAAGTGGGTCTTTCCCCTATCGAGAGCCTAGCTATGACTAGGCTTCTATTGTACAAGCACAAACTCAATAACATAGGAGACCATAGACTTCCTAAGCTAGCTTTAAATTCCAGCCAAAACCACCTAAGGCTCAAACGAGGTTGGTATAAAGACACCAGGGCCTGGTTAAACCATTGGGAGATCGACGAGAATGTTGCATTGCAAAACATTAATAACATTAAAAATATTGTTACTTCTAAGTTCAAAGAAAAAATGTAGCGTGAGAAAGATTTAGCAGCTAAAAGAAAATTAAGATATTATAAGGAGGTCATCAATCCCACCCTAGAAGATCAAAAGTATCTCTCTGTTTTAACTAGCTCAAAGAAAAAAATTAATATAACCAATATTAGAACAAAATCTCATGAGCTCCATAGTGAAATGGGTCGTTGGGTAGTTCCTAAAACACCATGGATGGAAAGGTTCTGTCATATCTGTGAGAATACGAACATCGAGGATGAAAATCACTTCCTCTTAGAGTGCCCCGCATATAACCACATTAGATCTCAGTTTCAAAATTTTTGTTGCAATACTGACCTTCCTAGCCTTTTACGTTGTCAAAATTACAGTGAGCTCGGGAGGCTTCTCTCCAAGCTTTTTGAGCATAGGAATAAAATCTTAAATCAAACTAAATAATTTGTTTCTTTAGGTCTGATAGACCAAAGTTTGGTCTTAGTGGACATTAACCACGACCATCATCATCATCATCAATAAAAAAATTCAATTTGACAATTTATTATTCACTTGTAAAATATATAAACAATTATTATCTTACAAATTTAAAACATTACATCAATTTTATTTGATAATTATATAGTAATAATTATTTAATAAATAATTCAATTTCACAATTTATTATTCACTTTCAAAATATATAAACAATTATTATCTTACAAATTTAAAACATTACATCAATTTTATCCGATAAAAAACGTTGGATTACATCAATTTTATCTAACAAAAAACGTTGGATTAAAAAGGGAAAGACAATTCAAATTTTAAAGTAGTATATCAATTAAGTTTATCTTCAAACCTAAAACATGTGATGACACATTGTTATAAACCTAAAATTCAACAAATAAACCTGTTGTTATGAACCTAATACTTAATATTATAAATTTATTGTTGTAATTTTAAAATGTGATATTCTAAAGTTAGAACTTATAAAGCTATAAAACCTATCGTTATCAACCAAATATTATTATTTTAAAAATGATAATATTAAGTTTATCAATATTAATAATATTGAGTTTATAATATTAATTTTATAAACTTAATGTTAGGGAAATGGCTAAATAATTTTAATGTAATTGATATTAATAATATTGAGTTTATAATATGATTTTGATAGAAAAGATGCTAGTTAGAAAGATTGGTTGTTGAACATAGGAGGAAGCAGGGAGCGATGATGGTCGAGCAAGGGTTTTGAAAACCTAGGGTTAACAGAGACAGGGTTGGAAGAGGAACAACGACGGCGACAAGGGCAGAAGGGCAAATCTTCTGCACGCAAACAGACCTGCGAAGACATAATAAGAAGAGGAGGGTTAATAAATCAAGAAAGGACTGAAAGACACCATGGAAGGGGAGCTGGGGAGGGGAGAGATCCCCTCCTACAAAAATATGGCGGCGGGAGAATCAAGTGGGTGCGGGATGCAAAGAAACCCAAAGGAGAATAGCAAAGATGCGCCAGTACTGGGGAATCAGTGGCAAACAAAGCTTGGGGGCAGATGTCTTCCCAGAGCTCAGAAAAAACCAAGGTATGTAATACCCAACAACAAACTTGAAGACTACAGATGTTATATGAGAGACCATGCTTTGATATGCAAATTTGTAGGTTTTTGGCCGTCGGAAAGGGACCTAGCTAAGTGGATACAACAAAGATGGAAGCCGAAAGGGCATATAGATCTAAAGTTAGGGGCAAAGGGTTTCTTTACAGTGATATTTGCAAATCTGGAGGATAAGGAAAGAACCTTTGAAGGAGGACCATATTTTATGAATAATGTTGGTTTATTTATGAGGCATTGGGAGGACAGATATAATCCAGACCACGAAAAGATGCTAGCAGCACCCATCTGGGTAAGACTATTTGGTTTACCAATGGAGTTCTGGGATCCTGATATCCTGGAAGGCATAGGCAATACAATCGGGACTTTTGTCAAAGTAGCAGAGTCAACAAAAAGAGGGAAATATACATCCTATGCAAGGATATGCGTCTATATGAATATAGCAGAACCATTGCCGGAGTACATAGAGCTAGAGTACCATGATGAAATATGGCAGCAACCAATGGACTACGAGCATATACCCTTCAGATGTAGAAGGTGCCATGAATACAGACATCTCTTCAAACAATGCCCACTGAATAAAGAAGAGGAAACACCAAGGAAACAGGAAGAAGAGCAAAGGAGGACAGAAGAGACAGATGAAGGGGAAACGGGTTTCCAGGAAGTCCATAGGAAAAAAAGGCCAGGAAAGGAAATAACAAGGATGCAACAACCCGCAAAACTAGTAACAGTAGAATGCCAAAACAAATTTCAGGCTTTACAGGAGGAAGAAGAGGAGTCCGAAAAAGAAGAAAACGCGGAGGAGCCCATGGAAATTATAAAAGATACAAAGGAACCAGACCTAAACCAGAATAGTAAGGCAGAAGGAGGAATGGAGGAGAGTATGGAGATGACAACAGAACAAACCCAGATGGGGACAGATACACAGAAGGACAGCGGGAACGAGGAGGAAAGAATCATGAAAAGATTGTTACAGGACTGGAAAAATCTTGATGAAAGGTTTATCCCGGAAGCCCAAAAGCAATTGTATAAAGAGACATTCCAGAAATACAAGGAAAAGAAAGGAATTACTTTAGAAAATCAGATAGATCAAACAGGAACGCAAGGAACCCAAAGTCTGGGAATGGACAGTACTGGAAAAGGAGGCAGGAAACGAGGTAGACGGACATTGAATGAAACCATACAAGCGGTTGGAGAAATATTGGTCAACTCAGGCAGGGTTATACCTCTTTCAGAGGTATTTCAACAACCATCCAAAAAGTTATAAAATGATAGTCACAAGTTGGAACATTAGGGGACTCAACAGCAAAGGAAAGCAGAGGTATCTAAAGGAGAGGATAAAGAAAGATAAACCTAGCATAATGATAATCCAAGAGACGAAAATTAGCTCCCAACAATTAGAAGGTATAATAAAAAAACAAAAAATACAATACGAGGTGATGGGTCAGGATGCGAGTGGCACAGCGGGGGGTCTTGCAATCCTCTGGAACCCTGAGGAGGTATTGTTTGAAAACTGGATAAGCTTCTTGAGAATCCTTATAGGCTTATTCAGAATGACAGGATTAGCGGAATGGATTCTCATCTCAGGAGTCTAACGACCGCACATACCAAGGGAGCGGAAAAATTTCCTCAAGGATCTGCAATCCACAAGAAGGATCTTTCCTGGAATACCATGGATAGTAGGGGGCGACTTTAATATGATCAGAACAATAGAAGAAAAGAGAGGCGGCATAAGTAGACCGGATCAAAACATGGAGGAGTTCAATGAGATGATTACAGAACAAAGACTAGTAGATATCCCAACAATTAACGACATCCACACATGGAATAACCGAAGAGGAGGAAGAAACCAAATAGCTTCCAGATTAGATCGATTTCTTATATCAGAACAAATAATGAACAGGGATGTATTTGTTGAAGCCACAATCATGCCGGCGATGGGTTCAGATCATTGGCCGATCAGGTTGGAAATAAATATTAAGAAAAACCCCCTCAAAAGACCCTTCAGGTTTGAGGCCTTTTGGCTCAGGAATCCTCAGTTCTTATCTAAGGTAGAGGAATGGTGGACTCAAAGTACACAAAAAGGAAAAGGTAAGATGCATACTTTTCAGTTAAAACTCAAAGAACTCAAAGGGAAAATCAGAAAATGGAATAAGGAGGAGTTTGGGAATATAATGGTGGGAAAACAGAAGCTAGAGAAAGAAATGGAAGAGATACAACAAAAAATTATTACAGAAGGCAGAAATGAGGAAAGAAGTAAAGAAGAAGGAATTATAATGAGCCAACTTGAAGAGCGGAGGAAACAGGAAGAGATCCTATGGAAACAAAAATCCAGGATAAACTGGTTACGCGAAGGAGAAAGAAACACTAAGTTTTTCCACCAAGCTATGATTCAACATAGGCAAAGGAACATGATCTTTTCCATCAAAAACGAAGAAGGAGAAAGGATAATAGAACATGAAGGAATTGAGCAAGTATTGGTAGGATACCATAAAGACATATTAACAGAACCACAAGTAGACAGAGAAGTGGCTACAGACCTTATCTGTAAAGAGATCCCTAGAATAATAACAGAAGAACAAAATATGGCATTGATGAGGGCAGCCACTCTAGAGGAAGTAGAGGAAATTGTGAAGGGTATGAAGAAAAACAAAGCGCCAGGACCGGATGGATATACAGCGGAGTTTTATCAAGCAGGATGGCATTTTCTTGGACAAGAGATTCTGGAGGCAGTAGAGGAATCTCGCATAAAACAAAAGGTATGGCCGGGTCTCAATTCTACTTTCCTTACTTTGATTCCTAAAAATGCCAATTCGGAAACTGCCCAGGGTTTTCGACCAATTGCCCTTTGCAATGTAATATACAAAATAATTGCCACTCTGATGGCTAAAAGATTAAAACCCATCCTCCCTAGCATAATCTCACCGGAGCAAACCGGCTTTGTGGAGGGAAGGCAAATTCTTGATGGATTAGTAGTCACCCAGGAAGCGATCCATTCTCTAAAACAGAAAAAACAGAGAGGGATGATGATAAAGTTAGATTTGTCAAAAGCTTACGATCGCTTAAACTGGAAATACCTCAAGGCAATTCTTGCGGCCTTCGGATTCAGCAGTAGATGGATAGACTGGGTTTATAATATGATATCAACTCCTATTTTCTCTATCATGTTAAATGGGGTGCCATCATCAACCTTCAATGCCACTAGAGGAATAAGACAGGGGGATCCTATATCCCCTTTCTTATTTATACTGGCTGCGGAGGGTCTGGGAAGGTATTTCAAAAAAGAACTGAGGGAAAGGAAAATTAAAGGATTAAGGCTATGGGGAAACAATTTTCCCATCACCCACCAGCAGTTTGTGGACGACATCATGCTCTTTTGTGAAGTTTCAATAAAGGAGGTAAGGGGCGTTAAAAGGATCTTGGATTTGTTTATGGAGGCATCAGGTATGGAAATAAACAAAGAGAAATCATGCACCTTCATCTTCAACACTCCAGACACGATCAAGGCTCATCTAACCAGAACGCTAGGATTCAGACATGGTGAACTACCAACAAAGTACCTGGGGAATCAACTAGATACAAACCCTACAAGATTGGCAAACTGGCAGCAAATCATAGAAAAGCTCAAGAATAGACTTGCAAGTTGGTCTTTTAGATCGCTGAACATAGCAGGCAGATTGGTATTACTGAAATCAGTCCTTCAAGCTATACCAATTTACCCTCTATCAATCATGGCTGTCCCCAAAGGGGTTTGCACTAAAATGAAGGAAATCTTTGGCAAATTCATATGGGGAGGGCCAAAGCAGCAGAGGAAATGGGCACTAGTTTCATGGAAAAGCTTGACAAAAAGAAAAGAAGAAGGGGGATTAGGACTTAGAGACCCTGACATCCTGAACAAAGTGCTAGGAGCGAAGTTGTGGTGGAGGTGGATGAGGGGAGGAAATGACTTATGGAAGAGAATATGGACACAGAAATATAATATGCCCGCAACAACGGCAGGCATCCTCAGAGTAGAAGAAACCCCAAAAGGATCTACAATATGGGAATTGGCAAGTCAGAGCAGAAACATCATAAACAATTATGCATTTTGGGAAATAAGAGGAGGAGGTACTGCTAGATTTTGGGAGGAGGAGTGGCAACAAAGAAACAAAATGGTCAGTATACAAGCCCTGCAAAGTATACATCAAAAGGCAGTAAGGGAGGGGCGAGAATACGTAAGAGATTACTGGAAAGAAGGGGAGTCAAATGGGATATGGAGAATATGGAGAAAACCAGAAGAATGGGATGAAAATATCGATCAAGAGCAGCAAGGAATATATATAAAAGAATTGGAGTCAAGGAAAATCAAAGCCAGATTAGGACCGGATATTCTCAGATGGGGAAAATCTACAAGAGGGGCCTTCACAGTCAAGGAAGCTTACTATTTAACAACCCACCAGGAGAGGGAGGAAGAAGCCTTAGAATGGGAAATAATTTGGAATAGTAAGTGGTGGCCGAAGATAGCTATATTCGCTTGGCTAGTTGGAAGAGAAAGGATCCTGACGTGGGATAAGATTCAGAAAAGAGGTTTCTTGGGACCCCCGAGATGCAGCCTTTGCAAAATGGAGATCGAAACCCAGGAACACATTTTGAACTCCTGTCCATTCGCTCAGCATCAATGGGAAGAGATCAGAAGTCTCTTTGGAAAATCAAATAGAGATCCCAGTGACATCAAAAAGACTATCTTTCAATGGGGTAAGGGACAATTCTCATGTAAGGTTGTAAGGAGAACTTGGAATCTAGCCATAGGATTTGTGATATGGCTTCTCTGGAAGGAAAGAAATCGAAGGATTTTCCTAGACAAGACCAATACTCCAGAAAAGATTTGGAAAGGAATTCAAAACTCAATTAGAGAGACCGTTCTGGCAGAGACCTGGGAGGAGGAAGATTGGAAAGCGAACCCTGAAGAAGGAAGAATCTTAGCAAAACTAAATATGGAATTCGGCATGGTGTATCCTAGAAAAGAAATACAACAACGAGCTCAGACTCAGAGTCCAGAACAGTTCAGGTATCCTGAGCGAAATTTCATTAAATTGAATTTTGATGGGGCTTCCAAAGGGAACCCAGGGCCGGCAGGCTTTGGGGGCATCTTTAGAGACAGTGAGAGACACACAAGATGGGTGTATGCAGAATGGGGAGGTGTAATGACCAACAATGAAGCAGAACTGTGGGCTGTTTATCAAGGTCTAAGGATAGCAGTAAGGAATGGCTACACAAATCTGGAAATAGAAGGCGACTCACAGATAGTAGTGGAAATGCTACGAAAGCTCAACAATGGGAAAGACTGGGAGCAAGTAGCAAGAAGCTGGAGGACGGCAGGGATCATTCAAGACTTGGCTGAAATTTTAAAGAGAATAGAATACAAAATCATTAACCACGTCAGGAGAAAAGGAAACAAGGCTGCAGACTACCTTGCAAACTGGGGATGTAAAGAACAGGGGGAAAGGATCGACAGTAGCTGGCCAACAATAAGGAATAAACCAGGATGGGATGAACTCACTACAATAATCACTCAGGACCATAATGGAACCACAACACAATAAAAAAGACCCCCAGAGACCCCCGATCGGGGTGATAATGGCGGCGATCAGGGCAATTAATACAAATCAGGTAAGGGATGATGACGAGGCAAAAGGAATAGGGGTAATGATGAAGGCGGA
Source organism: Pinus tabuliformis (assembly GCA_031772625.1). NCBI lineage: Eukaryota > Viridiplantae > Streptophyta > Pinopsida > Pinales > Pinaceae > Pinus > Pinus tabuliformis. The sequence goes on from CM062818.1 coordinate 2,062,469,491, forward strand.
CAGAAAGATCAGCAGAAAGGATATCATTCCAAGGAGGAGCGGCGATGAAGTAATGAAAGACGAAGTTGGTGGAGGTAATGCTGCAGAGATTGGACGTGGGTACGATGGCACAGAAGAAGGACGAAGGGAGGTGGGCGGTCATGAAAACGGCAGGTGGCAGAAGAATCGGGAGAAGAGAAATGAGGAGAAATGGCGGAGGAGAAATCATAAAGGAGGAAGGCGAGACAAAGGAAGGAGGTCGTTAAATGAAACCGCAGAGAATTCGCAAAGAGACAGGGTGGTGAAAACTTTAGTTAGGTTCATAGAAAGGCAGAGGAGGCAGAGAGAACAACCAGGCAACGCCGGAAGGAGGAATCGAATGGCAACAAGGAGGAGAATGAGAAACGAAGCGGATGAGGAGAACAGAGGTCGGAAAAGCCCGGAGAAGAAAGGGAAAGGAATCGAGGCTGGAGAAAATACGGAGCAGTATCAGACAGTTCAGGACGATACCGAGGATGAAGTGGAAATGTTTGATTCCGACCACGACAGATCTGAGCAACCAAGAAAGAGGGTATGGAAGGACGAGAGGCTATCAAAGGACAAACCACAGGAAGAAAGGAAGTATGGAGATAGGAGAAGCAAAGGGCGAGAGGAGGGAGGCGACTTCGGGAGCACTTCGGGTATGAAAGGTCTGGGAGGCAGGGGAAATTATAGGAATAGAGGAAGAGCAGGACGGGGACGAGGCCGACGCAGTAGAGGAAGAGGATGGTCGGAAGAGAAACGGGAGGAGTACGAACCATTACCGGCAAGAAAATATAGAAATACATTGAAGAAGAAGATACAGTTCGCAGAGCAAGCCTACTGTGAAAACACTAATGAAGATATCAGAAGAATAATACAACAATTGGAGGAAGAAGCGACCCAGGGCCAATCAGGATCAGAAATGGAAGATTGGGAATACCTGCTACCGGATCCAGGGAATACTAGAGGACGTATGACACTGTATAAACAAGCCCTGCATGTATACTGGGTTATGAAAAGGCTGTTGGCTAAGGCTATGGAGCAGGTAGCCATGGAAATGGCTGAACTGTCCCAGGGAATTCCTAATTTGAAGAAAGAAATGCAGAACATTCAGGTCACCCTGATAATGCAGGACAAAAAACTGGAAGAGATACAGCAGCAGATAAAGAAGATCAACCCGGGTATAAAGAAAGAAGATGATCAGCAGGAAGCCATGGCTGGTTAATATCTGAAGATATGTATATGCTTTCCGTTGTTTTTGAATGCTGGTGGATAGGTTTTGGTTCCAGTTTCAGTTTATAATGCAAATAAGAAGCAGTAGTAATCTTTTTGAATGTTTAGTTTACTTAGCCTGGACAAGAAGAATTAGTATTTTTTGTTTTTGGATGGCTGTCAAAAACTTAAGGTGGCCAACAGACCCGGTTTCCCTTCGGGGCGGGTTGAGGCCACCATGAAAATGTACTGGTTTCAATTCGAATTAATGGAAAACGAATGGTCCCTCCTTAGCTTACAAAAAAAAATATTGAGTTTATAATATTAGTTTTATAAATTTAATGTTATGGAAATAGTTAAATAATTTTAATGTAATTGTTTCAAAATGTCAACACCCATATATTTAAGAATATTATAAATCTAAAAATTAATATTATTACTCTATTGTTAAAACATAACATATTAACCTATTGTTGTAAACTTGTACTTGAAAAATAGCCCTATGGTTATAAACCTAAAACTCAATATTATAAATATATAATAAAACCAAAAATGTGATATTATAAACCTTTTAATAATAATAATACATATGGTTGTAAGCTTATAATTATAATGTTATTATTGCATTATTATAATATTAATAATCCCTTGGGTTTCTCATACTAATCCTTTGAGTTTACTTTTTTTGGTCAAGTAAGAGTGGATCCTTCAATTAACCGAACAAAGATTACATATGGTACATGTCTTTACAAGTGTAAAGACCAACAAAATACAGACCGGTGTAAGAACAAACATACAATCGGGACAACCGAACCCATAACCTTACAATCATACCCACCAAAGCCCCTTAGGCAAAACCTAAAAGAACAAATTGCTGAACTCTCCGCAATTCTTCTCCTTCAAATATTACCGCTCAAACTCCCCAAAACTTAACCCTCAAACCCCACCGTCGATCAAACTTTCCATCGAACGATTGACAATTCTCCAATCTGCCGAGATCCACCATCTATCTTTCCTTCAATCGGACGGTAGATAATCACTTCGATCACCCGAGTTGCATGGTGATTTTGCACCGTTGATCAAAACCCATTTGATCAGATGGTCCACAAGTCGTCACTGCAGAAACTTACTCGGAAATTACCCGCTTTTTCGGACCCGATATAGAATAAAATCATGGTCTAAAAAGATATTGGGTCCGCACAACCCCTTAACTTCCAATCAAAATGAAGCCCGATATCCATTCAATATCGAAGGCCAACAGAGTCAATGGTCTGCGGCCCAAAAAAAAGCACATTGTTTAACCCAACCTCCACTCCCACCAAGCACGTTGTTTATGCTATGGCATAAACATTGACTGTGGGATCGGACGATTGAAAAGTTCTCCAATCTGCCGAGATCCACCGTCTATCTTTCCTTCAATCATATGGTAGATAATCGCTCCGATCAACCATAGTGCATGGTGAATCTGCACCGTTGACCAAAACCCATTTGATCATACAGTCCACAAGTCATCGCAGCAGAAACTTCCACGGTATTTACCCACTTTGACCGACCCAATATAGCTTAAAACCTTGGTCTAAAAAGATATCGGATCCGCTCCACCCCTTAAATTCCGATCAATTTGAAACCCGATATCCATTCGATATCGAAGGCCAATAAAGTATATGGTCTGCGGCCCATCAAAAAGCACATTGTTTATCCCATCCTCTATTCCCTCCAAGCACGCTATTTATGCTATGGCGTGAGCATAGATTGTGGGATCTATGGTTAGGATTTGCTCCGGCACTTCACTCAGGCTCAGGACTTCTGCTCTTTCCTACTCCCACTAGTCTTCCTCTTGCTCATTATTCATTATTTGGAAGCACTCTATATCTTTGGCTGCCTATTTATGACAATCTTCTCGCAGTTTACCAGAAGGTATAGACTCCCAGTTATACCAGATATAACTCTACTTGAATATCACGCCTTCATTCGCCAGAAGATCAGCTAACATATTGGCTTTTCTGCGCACATGAACAAAATTAAATATTCTCAGGGTTCGCAAGTGGGAGTGAATGCGCTGAAAGAATTGCGAGAGCCTCCAATGTTTCGACACTTTTCTAGGTGTCGTTCCATTGCACATTTTCTTAGCTGCATTAATAACCAATTATGAGTCAACTTTTATGATGGCGTTGTGTAAATTTAACTCAATCAGGACTTCCAGGCTCTGTTCTAAGGCCATAAGCTCTGACATGTTATTAGTGGGAGTCCCCAAATGAATGTGAAAGATATATTTTATGCTCCCCTGCTCATCTCTTAGGACACCTCCAAATCCAGCCATCCCTGTGTTTCCCTTAGAGGCCCCGTCAATATTTATTTTCAAAAAACCATGAGGAGGAGGCTGCCAAATATCTTTACCAATAGTTGTTTTGCTCACACCCTTAATAGTTCCAAGGGGAACCAGAGAATGGAGACCCAACTACCTCAGAATGTGAGCCTCTTGGACCAAAGTGGGGTCCTCAGGAATTTTCCACATAAGGGCTCCAACTGTATCTTTGATTTGTTGTATAATTTGGCCAATGATATTTTGGGTCGAGCCGGTTTTGTTCTTGAAAATCCTGTCATTGCGTTCCTTCAAGACATCCCAGCTAATAAAGCTTGGAACCAGAGTCCAAACCTTGTTAATGATTTCATTACCTGAGAAGTCTTTTCTCCAATTCTTCAATTTGTTGGTGATGCTGAGTCTGTCTTTGTCAGTTTGCCTAAATACTGAGGCCACCCAATCCCACAAGGTAGAGGTAAAGGGGCAGTGGTTTAGTAAGTTCTCCATTGTTTCTTCCTGTAATCCACAATGGACATAGATGGTGTTTGGATGGTCCAACAAAACCTCTTTTCAGAAGATTCTCCTAAGTGAGAATATTATTTTGGTGAACTAACCACATAAATAACTTAACTTTCATCCATTGCAGGTTCCTCCAAAGGTTATTCCAAACCTGGTCAGGGTTTGGATAATCAAAACCTAAGGCCATGTGTTTAGCTTCTTTGAGGTTAAAGGTGCCTTTGGTGTTTCGGCCCCATCTTAGTTGGTACGACGAGGAAAACACTAAAATCTTCATCTTTTCCAAGTCTAGAGCCAGGGAATCCTCCTATGCTTTCAAAGGACTCTCTTCACTGTAACCAAGATTCTTCCACATTCGCTATTTGTCATTATCCCTTACCTGATCCCAGAAGTCACTTACCATGGGTAGACCTTTGCTATCAATGTCATTTTTGAGAGCGGTTAGTTCTTCTCTAAACAAATTTGGTTCCTGCTGCTAGTTATCCTCCCAAAACCTTGCAAGGTTCCCAACTCTGATCTCCCAGAACCTATGTTGCTGGACAATGCCTCTATTCTCCCAAGCAAGGTTCCAAATGTGGGAACCCTTGATGTGCCCTAACATTCTGATATGATCCCTCTCATGCCAATTCTTTGCATCTTTCTACTTCCAAAGCGTTGCCCAAGGGGTTGCCAATTCCTTTAGCCATCTCCACCAAAGTTTTGTTCCGGAAACTTTGTTGAGGATTTCAGGGTCATGAAGCCCCAAACCTCCATGGGCCTTAGGTTTGCAAAGCGTGTCCCAAGCTACCAATGCCCACTTCTTTTTCTCTTCCCCTTTACCCCAAAGAAAATCTCGTTCAATACTCCTGATTTGTTGTATAACACCTTTGGGAGCAGGGAGGGCTGAAAACATGAAAATGGGTATAGCTTGTAGAACAACCTTTGTAAGCACAAGATGCCCCACCAAGTTCAAAGACCTACAGGTCAATTTCCTAACTTTATCCTAAATTTTATTGGTGACCGATTCCCATACTCCCTTACTTAGAGGTTTGTCAGTAAGAGACATTCCAAGGTACTTGGAAGGTAACTGAGCCCTTTGAAACCCTAGAATTCTGGTGAGGTTCTTCTGAATAGCAATGTCAGTATTGAAAAAAAAAAAAATTGATTTGTCAAGGCTTACCTTTGTACCAGCCACCTGTTGTGGTCACCAACAACCCCCCTCTTCGTTTGATATTAGTAATAACATTAAGCGAAGGGGGACCCTTAGCCAAAAATCCAAAAAAATATTTTTGTTTGAAAATTCTTTTGTATCAGCTCCCTAAAAGCTATATCATGTCGCAACGGAAAAAAAAGGAGCGCTTGCCCAAAGCGCATAAATACACTAAAAAGGAGTGACGCGAGAACCCATCGCATTGCGCGCATTAAGAGCGTTTGAAAAAGGAGAACCTAAAGAAACGCCGACGGCCGATATGCGACGTCGCACGTCGCAATGCCACACGAGCAGCACAAAACAACAAAGTGAAAACCTTGCGATGTTGCGATCTGCGATCTGCGACCATGCAAAGCTGCGATCTACGATATTAGCGATATGCGATCTGCGATATCAGCGATCTGCGATATCTGCGATCTACGATAACACTTAATAACGTCGCAGCCATCGATACTGTGATACCAATCGCAGAAAAAACTCATCGCAAGGATTCTCCGACATACACGGTAGATCCAAAAATGAAAGCGCGCCTTAAGTGAAATTAATGACCGCATGCTCGAATATCCAGAACTGATTGCATCGCATTTATCGAAGAGTCAAGTTATGATGAATGTCATTAATTTCGCATTCATTAGAATTTAATGCTTTCATGTCAATCTTTTCGTCATTTCCCTTCTTCTTTGCGTAAACTGCAAGACATGCAACTTATATAAATCTATATGCAGGAAACATCTAAGGAGAAGGGAAGAGCGCCAATAAGAAAACAGAGAGAAGATGCCTCCGCAATTGGATGCCGCATGCAGCAGAACCGCGGATTCCAGCATATCGCCCAACAGGCACTAATGAAAATAGACTGTCCAAGACTCAGAGTCAAAGGCGCACAAAAGCCGCGTGTTTACAAAAGATCCTGAAGCTCAGACTTGGTAAAGCAGAGAAAGAAGCGCAAGAGAAGAAAGACGCTCTAGAAAAGCCTGGAACAAAGAACGGAAACAGTTCTCGAAACAGGGGATTGTCCATACAGCGCAGTTTCTAACTCACTGAGTCATTCGCACGACCGGAAACCGAAATAGCAATAGCAAAATCAGTTCGAAAAGAAACTGGGTTGTACTAAGTGTGCGCACAGTGAATACACCCAGCTAGAGAAAGGTTTTCGAAAATATCTTCTAATCTAACAGAAAGAGGTGCCAGCGCTTGTTGTTTCTAATTTTCAAACTCGAACAAAAGGAAAGGACAACCAGCCGACTCTTTCAGGGCGAACAGCGCATTTCTTACAACACTAAGGAGCAGATACAGAAACGGTTAGAAATTAGATTCAGTTTTTAGAAATAAATTTGTTTTTAGTAAAAGGGCGGTCATTTGAAGCCGTTCCCTGAATTTGTGTAAAGTAAAATTAGTCGGTTACTAGTATTTAACCCTTCTCGTTGCATTGGAGAAGGGTCCGAAATTTTGTCAAAAAACTTGTCCTCAGAACATGCACTTTTGCACCCTCGGAGGGGGTTTTTGATGAATGGACGGATCAAGATTTATTTATGTTTGCATTTTAATACCTGCTACTGATGTTGCACTTCTGTACTCTTAGTAGGCATTAGAAGCAAGTAGAAATAGATCATTATTGCTTAAGGTCTGTAAGTTTAAAATCAATCATAAATGGTACTTTTATCTCTTGACTAGTTTCTGCTTGCATTCTTAGAGTAATATACAGCTGATGTTATTTATATGTTAACGTGTGAATGAGTGGACTACCATTTGGCACTTTTGTACGGTGGAGTCATTGATTTGTGCTTAATACATGAATAGCTGATTATGTAATATGCTGTTCACAACCGTTTTGCTTAACTTCTTACGCAAGATGGTTCATCTTAATTGATTTATATTCTCATAATAGCTGAATAATCTTCATTACCAGTTATTCTGTGAAATCTTTCTAGATTGCATAATGGAAAAATCATGTCCCGGGTTAGTGTAGATTAGATGTATTGTTTTTGTTAGATTAAAGTAGTATAAAGCCATTTCAGAATTTAGAATTAGATTAGTTAAGGAATAATTACATATTTTCTACTATCATTTTCTACACACACACACACCCCCAGAACGGGAAGCTGGTCCCGTCATCCCCAGTCGGACCCGCTACACCAAACGGGCACGGAGCCGCCAACCAGGTTCCCGACCGGGTGGGTATCCCCCTTGTTGTTGACCCGATTTCGGGGCCCTCAACATATTTTGCGCTAGAAGGAGGGCTCGAACTATGAATGGCACCTAAAGCAATATCCAAATACCATTCTGAGAGTAATACACCCTCATCAACTCCCTCGACTTCTCCAACACGGTTAAACCCGGAATTTGAAGTCGCTCGAGTATACACTACTGCTACATATTCGAATATATCAGGCCCATCTATTATTGAACCCCCTGAAATTCAAACTTTGATTCGTAAATTCCAGGGATTCTCCATTTTTAACCAGAAGTCTGATAAATCTAAAAGCAGCGTGACTTCACAGTACAACCCTGCTCATCCCCTTACCAGATTAAAGAGTGAAAAATTTAGCATACAACCAAGTGAACTCCCTCTTCCTACCAGAAAAAGAGCAAGGAAAACACCTCAAGAGTCTGACGGAGAGACTCTCTCATCCACTTCGTCCCTATCAACTCCCTCACCGCGAAGTCAACCACCCACTTTTCCATTCCAACTCACTCACCCGTCTTCCACAAACCTTCCTCTTCGAACATCAAAGATCCTGATTTCTTCACCTTCTCAGCATCAGGGGTCAGTTTCTGCACTTCCATTAGCTAGCAGCTCCACGATGGCCCAATCTCCATGGAACAATCCTGGGGCGGTTTTAATGCCTCCACCCCTGAGCCCTATACCGGCCCATCCAGAGAAGTGGCTACCTAAATTCAACCCAGAAGCGGGTATGCTAGCCGAAGAACATATCAATAATTTCATGCTTTCTTTTAATCTCAACGGAGTTACTAACGAAGACGCTGTTGTCCGGCTCTTCCCTTATACGATGCAAGGAACGGCCGGGTCATGGTACTTTTCGTTACCTTCCGGATCCATCACAAGCTGGGACATTTTTCAAAGTCAGTTCCTCACTAAGTTTGGTGATGACCGATCTACGGCGACATTGATTAATGACCTATCTAATCTTAAGGCTGAGGCTAGAGAACCCATTAAAGACTTTAACTTACGGTTCAACAAGATCCTCAACAAAATCCCCGCTGCTTCACAACCCAGCGAAGAAGTAAGATGTGAATGGTACATCAAGGCTTTACCTCCAAACTTGGCTATCTTCGTAGATAGGGCAAACAAGACCACATTAGTTGACAACTTGACAGAAGCGTTAGCAATGGAAAGATGCGTGGTAGCCCTAGAAAAGAGATCTGCTATAGAAGAACGCAAATCAAAGAAGATCTCTTTCAAAGAAGACACCAAGAAGAAGCAAACGAAAGATCCTTTCGATTTGGAAGGGTTACAAAAAGTGTTGAAAGCCATGTCCAATGAGATGGTCGATATCAAGAAACAAGTAGCAGAGACTTCTTCGAAAAAGCCCTTTAGGACTTTTAAAAGAAATCCTCCCATGGACATAAAACCACCCAGTGTTGTCTCAAACGTTGAGTCTGAAGAAGACGAAGAAGAAGAGAATACCACTGAAGGGCAGACCGACGAGGAAGAAGTTGTAGAACTTCAAGGAATGTGGGATTTCATCCTCCCACAGGAAGAGGATCAAGAAGCATTTCCTGTTACCACGAGAAGCAAAAATCAGCTTGATCCTCCCCAAACTACCCCAAAACAAAAGGGCGCAAGCCCTGCAACAAAAGAAAGGGTCGTAACCAAAAAAACAACTGCTAAAGCGACCCAGTTTAGCCCAGTCCAATCTGAACAAGCACCTCCATCAAGAACACTAATAGTGTCGGATGAAATGGATTATAACATCATTGACGACATGAAGAAGACTAGGGCTAATATCACTCTGTACGAATTGAGTAAACTGAAACACCAGCAAAAAATCATGATGAAAGAGTTACATGCTGTGCCTACTACATCTTTACCTACAGCTGTGGCTTCCCACAATCTGGGAAGACCTCCAACCAATACGATAAATAAAATTGATCCAAATGACATCGCCTTGATTGGAGGAAGATCAAGGTCTCATACTCCTCCTTTTCTGCTCACATATGAAATCTTCAACAAAAACGTGCACAATTGCTTGGTTGATTCTGGTGCTTCAACGAATATTTTACCCAGGTCAATATGTGCCAAATTGAATGTGCAACCTCAAAAATCTGCAGTACGTATAGTTCAACTTGATCGATCCCAGGTCGAAGTGATTGGTGAACTTAATCAGGTGACCATAAGATTGTCGACTAACCCAAAAGTGTGTCAGGTTATCGACATCCTGGTAGCCGATATCCCTGAGTTTTATGGCTTGATTCTTAGCAGGGATTGGTCGGAGAAACTCCACGGATATTTCTCAACCGACTGGTCGCACATGTGGTTACCATACAATGGTAAACCAAATCAGATAAAGGTTGAACGAGAGTTGCACCAAAAATACATAGTGACGGAACTAGAAGGAGAAAATGAAGCCATCACATACAATAGCAGCATTGTAGGCAATTACGCAATAGATTCTTTCCTAGGCAATTTCAGTGCTCATATTTCACCATACTTAGAGAATTCAGTTTTATCCCAAGTTGAAAATTTCTCCCAAACTGATGACTCAAAATGTTTTAGTTTTTTAGATAATTCTGTAAATACTTCTTTATTTTGGAAATTATATTTTGACGGATCTAAATCCAACGAGGGGGCAGGAGCAGGATGCGTTCTGATCAACCCAGACGGAAACAAGATTATGCTCACATGCAGACTTGAGTTCGATTGCACGAACAACACAGCGGAGTACGAAGCCTTGGTTCAAGGCCTATACAAAGCAATCAGATTGAATGTTAAGTATCTTCAAGTCTTTGGAGATTCTGAGATCGTCGTAAAACAGGTACGTAACACCATACATTGCCTGTCTAGTCATTTAAAGCATTATCAATCGTTAGTGCAAGATCTCACTTCACATTTCATAGCATTTAACATCTCGTCAATTCCAAGAATTCAAAACGCAAGCGCAGACCTGTTAGCCAACGTAGCCTCTCGACTTATCCCTTCCGAAGATTTTAGTCCTGATAGGTTTTCAATAGAATTAATTTTTAAACCTTCCATTCCTGACAATATCACCAACTGGAGAGTGTTCAACGACGACCCAGACATCGTAAGTTTCCTCACCTCTGAAGGATCTTACACAAACCAGATAATTGACGAAGACTGTTATGATCACCAAATCCAACAAAGTAGCACTGATAATGCTATACCCAAATCGGTGGTCAAATTAGAAGACTTATATGACTTGAAAAGTCGGTTCAAAAGGTCGGCTAATGCCAAGCTTTATAGTTCAACTCTGAACTACGAATCAGTCAACCTGGGAACCGACGAAAAGCCGCAAAACGTTAATCTAGGCCAGGGCTTAGCCCCTGAAGAAAAGTCAGCATATATCCGCCTTCTGAGACAGTACAAAAACGTTTTTGCCTGGAACTACGATGAGCTGAAGACTTACAACACTTCCATCATTCAGCATGTTATCCCTATGACTGACAACGAGAAACCTATCCAGCAGAAGCTCAGGAAAATACACCCTAACCTAGAAAACCAAATAAAAACTGAGCTTAATAAGTTGTTGAGAGCCAGAATAATCTTCCCCGTTAGGCATTCCAAATGGGTATCCAATATGGTGCCCGTTAGGAAGAAAAACGGAGACATTAGAATCTGTATCGACTTCCGAAATCTCAACAAAGCCTGCCAGAAAGATAACTTTCCCCTCCCACCTATGGAGCAGATTCTACAGGCAGTAGCAGGCTCAGAATTAATGTCATTCCTGGATGGATTTTCAGGATACAATCAAGTACTGGTGCATCCCGATGATCAGTTAAAGACTACGTTCCGAACCAAATGGGGCACTTATGCATATCGGAAGATGCCATTTGGTCTGATCAACGCCGGAGCTACCTTTCAGAGAGCCATGGACATCGCGTTTAAAGGATTGGTCAATAAATCAGTAGTGATTTATCTGGATGATATAACACTGTACTCCAGAAAACGAAACAACCATCTCCAAGATTTGAAGCAAATATTTCAAAGATGCTTGAGGTATGGGATTTCGCTCAATCCAAAGAAATCTTTCTTTGCATTAAGCGAAGGGAAATTGCTCGGATTCATAGTATCAAAATCTGGTATTCACATAGAACCCGATAGAATCAAGGAAATTTCCGAAATATCCATACCTCATAACAAGAAAGCCATGCAATCCTTCCTTGGACAGATCAATTTTGTCAAAAGATCTGTCCCGGATTTTTCACGTATTATTTCACCCTTACAAAATATGATAAAAAAGAATTCAAATTTCAAATGGGGTCTAGACGAGCACGAAGCATTCAACTTAATCAAACAAGCCATCATCAACGCTCCATCTTTGGCTACCCCAAATTTTTCAGAACCTTTCATCTTATACACGTTTGCCTCAGAAAGATCTTATGCTGCGATTTTAACTCAAGCAAATCACGAAAAGGTAGAAGCCCCAATCGCATTCTTTAGCTTGAACATACAAGGTGCTGAACTCAATTATTCTGACGTCGAGAAACAGGCATATGCCGTTTTCAAAGCAATCAAATATTTCAGACCTTTCTTGCTAAAAGCCCATACCAAAGTCATAGTACCGTTTCCAGCGGTAAGAAACCTCCTGATACAGAAGCATGTGGGCGAGAAGAGAGCGAATTGGATCACCGCCTTACAAGAATACGACCTTGAGATCAAACCGGCACACATCGCAAGAGGCCAAGGCTTCTGCAAGATGTTAGCTGGAGCATAGCAAATCCCCAAGAACTCGTCTGAAGAGGTACACGCGTATGAGGTAAGCCTAAACGACTCAGAATCATTATATGCTGACACCATTTATTTTCTTAAGAACGGGTATGCTCCATCACGTCTGGATCATACCAAGAAAAGAGCTCTGAGATTAAAAGCTAAGCAATACCAGCTCATAAATGATGTCCTGTTTAAAAGGAATTATGATTCTGTACTTCTTAGGTGCCTTGAGAAAACTGAAGCCGAAAAGGTTTTGCAGGAACTCCATGACGGACCAGCAAGTGGACATTATGCCGGAGATGCGACTGCACACAAAATCTTGCGTGCAGGATATTATTGGCCCACGATGTTCAAAGACTCATAAAATCACGTAAGGAAATGCCAAGTATGCCAGACCGCTGCAGGAAAACAAAGGAAAGCGTCCATGCCACTACAGTCGGTCAACATCGACCAACCATTTAGTCAATGGGGCTTGGACATAATAGGTGAGATCGTTCCTCACTCTTCTAAGCAGCATAAATATATCCTTACGGCAACTGATTATTTTACCAAATGGGTAGAAGCAGTTCTTCTCAAGACAGTTCATTCTGAAAACATTATTGAATTCATAGACCAATTTATCATAACTAGGTTTGGATTGCCAATGGCCTTAATGTTTGATAATGCTTCATATTTTTCTGGAAATGCTATGACTGAGTTTGCGCTCAAAAGAGGGTTCAAACTAAAATATTCTCCCAACTACTACCCGCAAGGTAATGGATTGGCTGAATCAACAAACAAGAACCTAATCAGAATTATCAAAAGAACAGTTGACCAAAACCAAAAGAATTGGCACAAAGCACTGGTAAATGCTTTATGGGCTGATAGAATCACAAAAAAAGCTTCAATCGGCACTTCTCCCTTTAATTTAGTTTACGGGCGGGAAGTGGTTCTTCCGACTCACTTAGTCATTCCCTCTTTGTCTTTAGTACAGTACATCGATGAAGTACCTACTTCCTCATTACAATTAAGACAAATGGAAATAATCAAACTAGAAGAACAAAGAGAACAAGCTAGGAAAACCCATGCACATCACCAAGCGCTAATAAAATCTTCTTTTGACTCAAGCATCATAACCAGAAAAAACTTTCAGATGGGTGATTTAGTTTTGAAATGGGATAAGGCACATGAAGAAAAGGGCAAACACACGAAATTCCAGAAGCTGTGGCTTGGCCCTTTTCAGATTGTAGAAGTCGTAGGCCCGTCCACATTCGTGTTACAGGATCTAGTAGGTAGGAGAGATTCTTTACTTGTCAATGGATTGATTCTTAAATTATATTTTCCATAGAAGAGAAATTCTTCTAATTTTTGTAGGATAGATTTAGTTTTTATATTTCAGTTTGTTTTGTTTTTCTCTTTTTGATGAATAAAACCCGTTGTAGATGATCATGTGAAAAGGATTCATGAAAAGAGCACGCCAATTCTCTATCAGATTTTGATTTCGCTTGTACAAATAGCAAAATTTTTGGGAAATCTGAATTTTATTATTAACAAATAGAGTTAACTTCACCTTGATTACGATATTAGTTTCAACCTCAAAGAACTTTGACGAAAGCAACCTTTGGTGAAAAAATTGTTTTGTGTCAGCACCATGAAAGGTATCCTCAATAATAAAATAAGTACTCTCTGCAAAACTGTTGTGTTCAAAAACTCTATTATTGTCGTCCAGAGCTTTCTTAAGGAAAAACAATGACTTCCTCCCTGTTAAAAGGGAATTGCAGCATTCAGAGAAATAATCCAAGCAACACACTATATCTCAAAGAATAAGAGGTCTCATCACGAGCCGGCTTATCATGATCACAGATATTATAACTTGCTGACTTTGCCAATACTGTCTATCAAAACAGGGCAACGACTTAAGATTGTTGCAATCAAAAGACAAGAGGTCTCATCACGAGCCGGCTTGTTCAGCAAAAGTGTAAATCAAGTGAATGACTGTGTCATAATTTGGCCACCAAACCAAGACATTGTTCTTTAGAGAATTAAAAAGGAAAAGTGTGTCAAAAAGGATTTTTCTCTGGAAAGTTGCGAGTAACCTCAAGCAGGAAAAAGGATCATTGCTGGATAACATGGTAACCCTGTCGAGGCTATGGACGCTTGCGGGCAGCAGAGGCTCTACCTACGACAAATGAGTATACTTGTAAGCCAGTACGCAGAGAAGACCTTATTTTATCTTTAATCAAGACCAAGTAATGTCTGGTGCGAATGCAAGAAAAGCCTGAGGAAGCAAGCAATTGAGATTAAAAAGGTTGAGACAAAGTACCGTTGACAAGGTGAGGGGGTCTACTCTATCTGTTCATAACAAAATTTAGACATATAAGAATTTTGCTGTTTCGGAAGTGAACGGTCAATAGAAATACAGAGATAACTGGTTCTTCACAATGAATCGCCATTGTTGTGGTCACCAACAACCCCCCTCTTCGTTTGATATTAGTAATAACATTAAGCGAAGGGGGACCCTTAGCCAAAAATCCAAAAAAATATTTTTGTTTGAAAATTCTTTTGTATCAGCTCCCTAAAAGCTATATCACGTCGCAACGGAAAAAAAAAAGAGTGCTTGCCCAAAGCGCATAAATACACTAAAAAGGAGTGACGCGAGAACCCATCGCATCGCGCGCATTAAGAGCGTTTGAAAAAGGAGAACCTAAAGAAACGCCGACGGCCGATATGCGACGTCGCACGTCGCAATGCCACACGAGCAGCACAAAACAACAAAGTGAAAACCTTGCGATGTTGCGATCTGCGATCTGCGACCATGCAAAGCTGCGATCTGCGATATTAGCGATATGCGATCTGCGATATCAGCGATCTGCGATCTGCGATATCTGCGATCTACGATAACACTTAATAACGTCGCAGCCATCGATACTGTGATACCAATCGCAGAAAAAACTCATCGCAAGGATTCTCCGACATACACGGTAGATCCAAAAATGAAAGCGCGCCTTAAGTGAAATTAATGACCGCATGCTCGAATATCCAGAACTGATTGCATCGCATTTATCGAAGAGTCAAGTTATGATGAATGTCATTAATTTCGCATTCATTAGAATTTAATGCTTTCATGTCAATCTTTTCGTCATTTCCCTTCTTCTTTGCGTAAACTGCAAGACATGCAACTTATATAAATCTATATGCAGGAAACATCTAAGGAGAAGGGAAGAGCGCCAATAAGACAACAGAGAGAAGATGCCTCCGCAATTGGATGCCGCATGCAGCAGAACCGTGGATTCCAGCGTATCGCCCAACAAGCACTAATGAAAATAGACTGTCCAAGACTCAGAGTCAAAGGTGCACAAAAGCCGCGTGTTTACAAAAGATCCTGAAGCTCAGACTTGGTAAAGCAGAGAAAGAAGCGCAAGAGAAGAAAGACGCTCCAGAAAAGCCTGGAACAAAGAATGGAAACAGTTCTCGAAACAGGGGATTGTCCATACAGCGCAGCTTCTAACTCACTGAGTCATTCGCACGACCGGAAACCGAAATAGCAACAGCAAAATCAGTTCGAAAAGAAACTGGGTTGTACTAAGTGTGCGCACAGCGAATACACCCAGCTAGAGAAAGGTTTTCGAAAATATCTTCTAATCTAACAGAAAGAGGTGCCAGCGCTTGTTGTTTCTAATTTTCAAACTCGAACAAAAGGAAAGGACAACCAGCCGACTCTTTCAGGGCGAACAGCGCATTTCTTACAGCACTAAGGAGCAGATACAGAAACGGTTAGAAATTAGATTCAGTTTTTAGAAATAAATTTGTTTTTAGTAAAAGGGCAGTCATTTGAAGCCGTTCCCTGAATTTGTGTAAAGTAAAATTATTCGGTTACTAGTATTTAACCCTTCTCGTTGCATTGGAGAAGGGTCCGAAATTTTGTCAAAAAAATTGTCCTCAGAACATGCACTTTTGCACCCTCGGAGGGGGTTTTTGATGACTGGACGGATCAAGATTTATTTATGTTTGCATTTTAATACCTGCTACTGATGTTGCACTTCTGTACTCTTAGTAGGCATTAGAAGCAAGTAGAAATAGATCATTATTGCTTAAGGTCTGTAAGTTTAAAATCAGTCATAAATGGTACTTTTATCTCTTGACTAGTTTCTGCTTGCATTCTTAGAGTAATATACAGCTGATGTTATTTATATGTTAACGTGTGAATGAGTGGACTACCATTTGGCACTTTTGTACGGTGGAGTCATTGATTTGTGCTTAATACATGAATAGCTGATTATGCAATATGCTGTTCACAACCGTTTTGCTTAACTTCTTACGCAATATGGTTCATCTTAATTGATTTATATTCTCATAATAGCTGAATAATCTTCATTACCAGTTATTCTGTGAAATCTTTCTAGATTGCATAATGGAAAAATTCTGTCCCGGGTTAGTGTAGATTAGATGTATTGTTTTTGTTAGATTAAAGTAGTATAAAGCCATTTCAGAATTTAGAATTAGATTAGTTAAGGAATAATTACATATTTTCTACTATCATTTTCTACACACACACACATCACTATTTTCTACACACACACACACCCCCAGAACGGGAAGCTGGTCCCGTCATCCCCAGTCGGACCCGCTACACCAAACGGGCACGGAGCCGCCAACCAGGTTCCCGACCGGGTGGGTATCCCCCTTGTTGTTGACCCGATTTCGGGGCCCTCAACACCACCAAAGCAAAGTCGTTCAGGATTTGTTTGAATGCTCTAGTTTCTTTGATCGTAGGAATTCCCTGCAGCATTGTACCATCCACAAATTGTTGATGAGTAGAGGCATCCCCATCTGGGGTAAGTTTCAAGCCATGGATTCTTCCTTCACCATTTGCTATTTTGATCGCTCTGCCTAGTCCTTCCATCATGAGAACAAATAGGAAGGGAGAGAGTGGATCCCCTTGTCTCAGACCCCTAGAAGGTATAAAGGTTCTAGAGGGAGATCCATTAATCAGAATTGAGAAACTAACCGAGGATATAAGGGCCATAACCCATCTTATCCAGTTGTGGTCAAATCCATAAGCTCTTAACACCTCCTTGATGTACGCCCAACTTAGCTTATCATAAGCTTTCACTAGGTCTAGTTGCATTATCATACCAACTTGCTTCTTGCTCTTAATAGAGTGTACCACCTCATGTGCTTGTATGACATTGTTGAGAATCTGTCTTCCTTCCACAAAACTAGTTTTCTCTAAAATGAGAGCAGGAAGAAGACGCTTTAGTCTGTTAGCAATCACTTTGGAGATAATTTTGTACACCACATTACATAAAGCTATGGGTCTAAATCTATCAAGTGTCATAGCTTTTTCCTGCTTTGGAATCAAAGCTATGAAAGAGGCATTAAGAGCTTTCAAAACAGTTTTGGATCTTCTAGATTCTTCCACAACCTCAAGGATATCTTGTTTGACTATTCTCCAACAAGCTTTGAAGAAATCCACATTGAAACCATCAGGGCCAAGAGCTTTCCCGTTTTGCATCTCATTGATGACCTCACTAACCTCCTCTTTAGACATTGGCCTGTTAATATTATCGTTATCTTCCATGGTTACAAGTTTAGGAATGAACTTTGTGAATTTGTTAATGAACCGAGATTTGTCAACGAGAGGCTCCTCTGCTATGCTACGGAAGTGATGAACTAGGATAGATTCTATTTCTATGTGTGAGACAAGCTCTTTCCCTTGAGAATCTTTGAGTTTGGAAATTCTGTTATGAGATCTGTGATCCAAAGTTGATCTATGAAAAAACTTTGTGTTTCTTTCTCCTTCTCTAATCCACTGCACCCTTGATTTTTGTCTCCATAAAATCTCCTCTTGCAAGCACTGATCCTCCCATTTGTTCTGCAGAGAATCAGCCTGAATTTTCCTTTCCTTGGTAAAACCCTCTAGGATGTTGATCTGATTAATCTCCTGTATTTTATTCTCAACTTCTTTTTTGGCTTTAAAAATATTGCCAAACTCTTGTTTATTCCAATATTTAAGCCTAGATTTGATGTGCTTGAGTCTCTGCTGCAATATGAACATTTTAGTGCCTTCAATGGGCCTATATTCCATCCACCATTTGTCAATATCGCTGGTGAAGTCAAGGTGAGAGAGACATATATTTTCAGACCTAAAGGGTCTGTTCCTTGGTTTTCCCATAAAATTAGCTTCCATATGTACAGGCCAGTGGTCTGAGCCTTTGAAGGGAAGGATTAAAGATGACATATCAAGGCCTTTGATAAGGAGTTCCTCTGGGATTATGAATATGTCTAATTTAGAGGCAACTTGAGAAGCTCCTCCTCTCTTATTATTCAAAGCAAAAATGCCATTTGTTGTTTCTGTGTCCACTAGCCCCATGTTATTCATGAAGTTCTGGAAGGCTATGGAGTCCCTGCCTAGTTTCCTTGTACCTCCTTTTTTTTTATAAGAGATCTGATCATATTGAAATCCCCTGCTAGAATCCAGGGCATATTAGGATGTCTCTCTCTCAATTCCTCAAGCGATGTGAGAAGCTTTAGTTTGTCTTCTAGTTTTTGAGCACCATAGACATTAGTGATCATGTAGATCTCCTTATCCCCCAAAGGTTGAATCACCATCGATAGATAATTCCTAGAAGCTTCATCATCCATGATTCCAAGTTTTTGAGGATCCCATATAGTGAGAATCCCCCCCGCTGAGTTATCTTCTTTTACCTCTAGATACTCATACTTGATTAACCATTTGCTGTGTATCTCCCTGATCTTGTCCATAGAACATTTTGTTTCCTGAATAAAACTCATATCTGATTTTTCTTCTTTTATTCGACTACTAAAATTTCTTTGTTTCCTTTTATTTCCTAGACCCCTAATGTTCCAGGTTGTAAGCTTCATTAAGAAAGGTTTGTAAAGGAGTAACTGGTAATATCATTCATCTTACCTGAGTTAATCATAAGTTTTCCACATTCGAACAGCAACTCATTTTGTTTCTTCCTTCCTCTGTTCCTACCCGGGTTCTTTGAAGAAAGCATCAGTGTATCCTCCATCGTTTTCACTCCCCTATTCTCCTGGCTGTCATGGTTTCTTTTGAATCTAGAGCACTTTGTTTGTGATCTCCAGAGGAAGAGCTGTTGAACCTTGTCAAACTATGCTTTTGGCAGAGAGTCAACCCCTTTGGTGATTCCCTGCTCCAGAAAATTTTCTAGATCCAAATTCTCCCTCTCTAGAATCTCCTGCAGTTCATGGTCTTTCATTCCTGCCTCACTTGGAGTCATCTCGTGGTCCCTGCTGAGCTCCATCATATTTGGAAAATCATCCAATTATTTGTTGTTTTCTGGTATCTCCTCCATGTTAGCATCCCCTTCCTTCTCATTGTGAATATTCTCTGATTCCTGGTTTGTCCCATTGTTTTCAACTTCTTCTTCTAAGATCTTGAAACTATTGTGGTTCGTTTGTCCATCTTCAGTACTTTTCTTTTGGTACCTTTTGTATCCTTTCCTTTTACTGCCTACCTTATTAAATCCTTCGGGATCCTTGCCTGTGGTAGCTTTTGTGTTGCTCTCCAGTTTATTAAAAGGGTAATCCCTGTATAGGTGCCCATGTTCATGGCACTTACGGTACCTAAATGGGACGTGTTCATAGTATACCGTTTGCACCCATTCCTTGTCATACACTTCCAAAATGATTGCATCTAGAAGTGCCCTAGATAAGTCCATTTCCACACATATCCGGGCAAAGGAAGTGTATTTGCCTCTTAGAGTAGTATCTGAGATTTTTATAAAATGCCCTAGCTTGTTACCGATAGCTTTTATAGATTTTGGCAGCCAATAATCTAAAGGAAGGGAGTAGAGTCTTATCCATACCGGTACTGAGGTGAAAGTCTCTTGTTCTAGGACAAAGTTCATTACCCACGGTCTCATGCAAAGGCCTACTGACGCGTAAAAGTAGGGTCCTCCTTCGAACACTCTGTCTTTGTCCTCTAGGATTATGAACATCGCTGTGAAGAAACCCTTGGATCCAAGGTGAAGGTTAATTTTCCCCTTTGGTTTCTAGTGGTTCCTTATCCATGCTTGCAAAGCCTTCTCCGTTGGCCAAATCCCCATGAATTTATAGATAACAGAATATTCTGCCATGTGTTCTCTGTTGATCTAAATTGGATCCATGAAAATTATCAAAGTGTTATGACTATATCAAATCAGGGAAAACCTCAAAATTTATGAACAAAGAGCAATCAGGAAGACCTTTGGAGAGTGGCAGTTTGCAACCAGCAAGCAACGATGAGGACCTTGGTTCAAGCGCACTGACCGAGGCCCATGGAGACTGCGCAGGAGGCAAAACTGGCAGCTGGGAAGCCCGGATCGGGAAACAGAGGCCATTTCTGATACGCGATTAGCGCTAATCGTGCATCGCTGGGAAAAACCCCTCGAGAAGGAAAATCCCCGAAGCGCTCGGTTGCATGGGAAGCGGGGAAACCGTGGGGAAAGTGCTAAGGTGAAAGGCGGGTCCCATGCTCCAAAACCAGCGATATATCAAAGGCATCCTTGGGCGGTAAGCTTATTTGGCAGAAAAAGAGCGATTCCATTCATTGCACGACACGTGTCCGATGGATGAGAGAGAAAACCGCCTCTCATATCACGCTAATGGTTGAGCAAGTCAAACGTGCGAAATGAGCGAACATCGTAGGATCTGGGGGCTCCATATTTGACGGCAGAGATTGCGCCCGATGGAGAAACCGGATTTCACAGGGGATTAAGCCGTGGCATATAAAAGTCTGAAGTCCGATTTGACCGCTGAGTTGGCGAATGAATCATTTCATAACGTAACTGAAAAAACCGAATCGTCGAGGAAGAGCCGGCGCAATTCGTGAGAGGACACATGGCCACCTCCCTGTGAGACGTTGGCGATGACGTAGAGGCAACTAACTCCAAGCGAACAGCGACAGGTGATCTGAAGGGGCGAAAGAGGAAGCGAACAGTCAAGGAAAATTGGCTTTAAGCCATGAACAGACAGAGAACAGAACAGAGAGAAAAGAGAAGGAAGAACCAAAGAAGAAAAACGGTGACAAAAAAGGCGAAAGAGACAGTGAAGTAAGAAGCAAAAAATAGAGAGCCAAGCTGACCTAAGGCAACATCGAGCAGATAGAAGGCTTGAGAGGTTCAAGCAATCCCTGTGGGGATCTGTCAGGAATTGAGTACCACATTGGACTCCTCCCATTAAATACCAGAGAGGTCAAGATTTGGTAAGCAAAGAGTTTGTGCACTCTAGTGGCTTGGGGAATCCAAGAACCACCCTACCAAGCATCATCTGTTTCAGGAGACTCAAATTGAGCCCCTCACTTTAAAAAATTTGCTTTAAAGACACAATAAAATAAGGCCACCACTGAAAGTTGGACTGAAGATGAAGCCCCGGAGAATAGGGTGAACTCCTTATTAATTTGTTGTGTTCTTGCATTTTCTTACTGTGTTTCCGTTACTGTTCTCCATTTTCCAGTGTCTGTGTATTTTGCAATCTGATCGATCTGTTGCCTAAGATAACATAGACACACACCAACACATGAGTATGTAATACCTTCATTAATTAATTAATTAACTGAGTTCACTCATGAGTGATTTTCAGATCAAGAGGTATCATAACTTTAGGCTGTTAAGGTTAGACAAGCTTGTGTTCGTTTAGCTGTTGAATGCTAACTAGATCAAAGCTCAAATTAGGAGAAGGAGAGTTGGTCGAAACTAATCCTGAAATCGGGAGAGTCTATCCTCTGAAGACAATGTCAGAGGAAGGTTCTATGGGGCCAGACCCTCAATTCATAGATAGTTTCCTAGCCATAAAGTCCATGGTAGAGGAAATGTATAGGGACTTTAGAAAACATAAGGATGAATATTCATCAAGCTCTAAACAAGACAAAGGAGAAGATGAGTCTCACTTCCATGACCACTCAAAAGGAAAAGGGAAAGAGGAAAACTTTCTCACACCTCCTAATAGACCTGAACACAAAAAGAAATCATCTTTGATCAAACTATATGTTAAATTTGATCTACCTATGTATGGAGAGTTGAATGCATAAAAGCTGGACAATTGGATTAGACAAATTGATGTTTATTGCAGAGTGCAGAATATTGATTTAGAAAAGAACAAGATTCAGCTGGCAAGCCTACGCCTTGGAGGCACTGCCTTGGTTTGGTGGGAAGGCAGGACCCAAGCTGACATGAAAAGACATGGTAAGACTATCTCTGTCTAGAGTGAATTTGTTTCTGCAATAAAAAACAGTTCTATCCATTGGCCTACATGCAGCAAGCCATGATGAGTTGGAAAAATCTTCGACAGTTGAAAGGGAAAAGTGTGCAAGGGTACACTCAAGAATTTAGAAAGAGAGCATTGATTCTAGGAATCTCATTAGACTCATCTGAGACTCTGTTGAAGTACATTACACAACTACATGAGGCACACTATCCTCATGTTTAATCCCACTAGTATAGATGAGGTATCTGTACAAGCTACTCATCTAGAAGCTAGAGGAAAGAATGGAAGTCCAGAAGTTGGGGGACCATCCCAACCCACTGCAAGCAATAATAAAGAGAAAAGAAAGCAGAAATGGAAAGCAAGGAAGGCTAACATTGCACAGAAGAGCAAGGCTTCATGCACTCACTGTAAAAAGGATGGGCATGATGATGAGCACTGTTGGATTCTGCATCTAGAGCTGAGACCTAAGAAGTTCGAGGGAAAGAAGAAGAAGATTGTTGCAGCTATTCAGAAAGATTTGGGGTCAGACTCAGGAGATGAAACAACCATTGCAGCCACAGGTATAAGAGGTAAGAATTCTGAAGCATCTACTAGTAATTCTGCACAATCTACTATTGATGAAGAAAATGAGAGAAAAAGACATGAGCTTTTCCATATTCGAGTTATTTCCAAACATCAAAAGATTGATACTTTGTTTGATAGTGGCTCACAAGTAAATCTAATTTCTGAAGCAATTGTAAAGAAGCTGGGATTAGTAACTACACCTCATAAGAAACCATACCCATTAGGATGGTTGAATGATAAATCACAACTACAAGTGACTAGACAATGCAAACTCAAGTTTTCTTTTGGGTCAGCATTTGTAGATGAGGTTGAGTTAGACATAATTCCTTTGGATATATGTGGAATTGTTTTAGGAAGTCCTTACTTATATGATAGAAAAGCTATTTTCTATAGAGCTTAGAACAAGTATCTACTTGTTAAAGATGGAATCAAATACTTTGTAAGAGCTCATAAGCTCAAGAATAATTATACTCTCATAAACTCAGGGCAGATGAAAAGAATGATAAATTCATGCGAACAATTCTTACTGATGGTTGTAAAGGAAAAGAAACCTAATAAAACCAATGTATTTGAGGGCTGTGATGCTAAACAGCAAGATGATTTAGAAAAGGTTGTTTCAGAGTATGATATCTTGTTTCAAGAACCTAAAGGTCTGCCACCCAAAAAGGAAATAGTGAATGATATTATTTTGCAGCAAGATGCTCCATTGCCTAACATTGGAATGTACAAGTTGTCCTCTTTAGAGAATGCTGAAATCAAGAAGCAAGTGCAGGAGTTGCTCAAGAAAGGGTTCATCAGACCTAGCACATCACCATGTGGGTCACCAATCGTTTTGGTGAGAAAGAAATATGGCTCGTGGAGAATGTGCATTGATTACCGAGGACTGAATAAGATAAAAATAAAAAATTGTTATCCCCTTCCTCGCATAGATGATATTTTAGATCAATTGAAAGAATCTGTTTATTTCTCCAAGCTAGACTTGCATAGTGGATACCATCAGGTCAGAGTTGTAGAATAAGATGCATGGAATACTGCTTTCAAAACAAAGAAGGGAGTGTATGAGTGGCTGGTTATGCCTTTTGGCTTAACTAATGCTCTTGCTACTTTCATGATATTAATGAATGATGTACTCGAACATTTTCTTGATGATTTTGTTATTGTGTATCTGGATGACATTCTGATTTTTAGCAAAACATGGGAAGAACACTTAAAGCATGTTAAGCAGACACTAGATGTTTTGAAAAGAGAAAAACTTTATGTTAAACTCCAAAATGTGAATTTGGCAAAACATGTCTGAATTATTTGGGTCATATAGTAGGGGGTGGTGAATTGAAGATAGATCCCTCTAAGGTGGTAGTCATTGTAAACTGGCCTAAACCCAAGTCTTCTACAGAATTTAGAAGCTTCTTAGGAGCAGCACAATATTGGAGGAAGTTCATTTCTAACATTTCCTTAGTTGCAGCTCCCTTACATGCTTTAACAGGATTGAACAAGGTGTTTCAGTGGGGAGGCAAACAGTAGAAAGCCTTCAACACCTTGAAAGAAAAGATTAGTGCAGCACCTATACTAGCACTGCCTGATCTTCAAAGACCATTTGAGATCCAAACAGATGCCAGTGACTATGCCATGGGAGCAGTGTTCACACAGCACAGTAAACCCATATGTTATCATTCTGAGACATTTAATTCTACAGTCGTTAGCTATCCTACATCTAATAAAGAATTGTATGCATTAGTACAGAGTGTGAAAAAGTGGAAACATTACTTAATGGGAAAAGAGACAATAATACATACTAATCATCAACCACTTCAATATCTACACTCCCAAACTAAGTTGCAACAATCAAGACACTGTAGATGGATGGGTTTTCTACAACATTTTCATTTAGTCATCAGATATAAAAAGGGCATACATAATAAAGTTGTAGATATGTTTTCTAGACCCATTATAAATGCATCTACTATACTTAAGCATAATTCTGTGCTACATGAAAGCTAAATTGAACAATATGCAAAAGATATAGACTTTAAAGATGTATATGCAACTCTAATTCAAGGCAAATGAGTAGAAGAATTGGATTATCATGTAAAGGACCAGCTCTTATATCATCGTGGGAAGTTATGCATTCCACAAACTGAGAGAGTAATGATAATTTGAGAAGCACACACTTCTCTAATATCAGGTCACTTTGGGGTGAGTAAAACAGTTGCACAGCTGCAAAGATTTTGTTATTGGAAAAAAATGAACGAGACAGTTTCTAGATATGTAAGAGGGTGTACTATTTGTGCTAAAAGCAAGCCCAACAATAGAAAACTAGGCTTGTACACTCCATTACTAGTTCCTTCTCACCCTTGGGAAAGTGTTTACATGGATTTTGTTGGAGGACTGCCTAAATCTAGGAAAGGTCATGATTATCTATATGTTGTTGTGGATAGGTTCAGCAAAATGTGTATTTTGATACCTTGTAATAAACAGATTATAGCTGAACAAACTGCAAAACTGTTCTTTGAACATGTATGGGTTCATTTGGGATTACCCACTTCCATTGTATTTGATCAAGGCACTCTATTTGTGGGGAATTTCTGGTCAAGTCTGTGGGAACTGATGGACACCAAACTGAAGAAAGGCACAGCTTTTCATCCACAAACTGATGGCCAGACAAAAGTAGTTAACAGGACAGTGATCCAGTTACTCAGAGGATATTGTAGCAAACATCCTAAGCTTTGGGATGAACATTTGTGTTATGTGTAGCATGCTTACAACCGAGCAAAGCATTCTTCTACATAGAGATCTCCTTTTGAGACCTGTTTTGGTTTCTCACCAAGGTCTCCTTTGGATTTTGTCTTTGGTAAAGACACCGTAGTTGAGGGACACAGTGATGTGGACAGGGCAACTAGGTTCATTGAAAAAATCCAAGAGATCCACTAGGTAATACAGGAAAAGCTGGAAAAGAGCCAAGCGAAATACAAGGCAAGGCATGACAAGCATCAGATGGGGCATAGTTTCCAAGTTGGTGACCAAGTCTGGCTGTATATCAGCGAGGACAAGATGCAAGGTGAAGGTAAAAAGCTAAAGCCTATCAGGTATGGACCCTTAAAGATACTTGAGAAGATTGGTGAGAATGCCTTTCGCCTTGATCTACTAGCTTACATGCACATATACTCAGTCGTAAATGCAGATTGCTTGAGATTGTTTGAACCTACACTAATTGAGGATCCTGAAGAGCAGAGTCAATTGCCTTCTGTTGATGACCTGCTACCTGAATATCTTAATGAATTGCAAGAAGACACAGTTTTGGATAGAAGGTGAGGACGACGCGCAGGGGAGATGTTGAGTACCTTAGAGTTGGGCTTAAGGGTTCAAAGCCAAGCATTGCAAAGTGGATAGAGATTGGACAAGTGAGACAATTGTACCCTCACTTAGTCGATGCTTGAAAACCAACTTTTGGTCGTCCAAAGCTTTTTCAGTGGGAAGGTCGTGATCTGAATTAGATCCATGAAAATTATTAAGGTGTTATGACTGTATCAAATCAGGACAGACCTCAAAATTTATGAACAAAGAGCGATCAGGAAGACCTCTGAACAGTGGCAGTTTTCAGCCAGCAAGGAATGACGAGGACCTTGGTCAAAGCACATTGATCGAGGCCCATGGAGACCACATAAGAGGAAAAACTGGCAGTTGGGAAGCCCGGATCGGGAAACGGAGGCCATTTCTGATGCGCGATTAATCGCGCATCGCTGGAAAAAACCCCTCGAGAAGGAAAAGCCCCGAAGCACTCGGTCGCATGGGAAGCTAGGAAACCATGGGGAAAGCGCTAAGGCGAAAGGCGGGTCCCATGCTTCAAAACCGTTGGTATATCGGAGGCATCCTTGGGAGGTAAGCAAATTTGGCAGAAAATGAGCAATTCCATTCATTGCACGACGTTTGTCCGGCAGATGAGAGAGAAAACTGCCTCTCATCACACGCTAATGATCGAGCAAGTCAACCACGTGAAATGAGTGAACATCATAGGATCTAGGGGCTCTAGATCTGACGGCTGAGATTGCGCCCAATAGAGAAACCGGATTTGACAGGGGATTAAGCCGCGACATATAAAAGTATGAAGTCCGATTTAATCGCTGAGTTGGCAGATGAATCATTTCATAACGTAACCAAAAAAACTGAACCATCGAGGAAGAGCTGGCGCAGTTCGTGAGAGGACACGTGGCCACCTCCCTGTGAGATGTTGGCGATGATGTAGAGGCAGGGAACTCCAAGCGAATAGCAGCAGGCGATCCGAAGGGGCGGAGGAGGAAGCGAATAGTCAAGGACAAATTGGCTTTAAGCCATGAATAGATAGAGAACAGAACAAAGAGAAAAGAGAAGGAAAAACCAGAGAAGAAAAACGGTGACAGAAAAGGTGAAAGAGATAGTGAAGCAAGAAGCAGAAAACAGAGAGCCAAGCTGACCTAAGGCAGCATCGAGCAAACAGAAGGCTTGAGAGGTTCAAGCAATCCATGTGGGGATCTGTCGGGAACTGAGCACCACATTGGACTCCTCCCATTAAAGACCAGAGAGGTCAATATTTGGTAAGGAAAGAGTCTGTGCACTCTAGTGGCTTGGGGAATCCAAGAACCACCCTACCAAGCATCATCTATTTCAGGAGACTCAAATTGAGCCCCTCACTGTAAAAAATCTGCTTTAAAGACACAATAAAAGAAGGCCACAACTGAAAGTTGGACTGGAGACATAGCCCTGGAGAATAGGTGAACTCCTTATTAATTTGTTGTGTTCTTGCATTTGCTTACTGTGTTTCCCTTATTGTTCTCCATTTTCCAGTGTCTGTGTATTTTGTAATCTGATCGATCCGTTGCCTAAGATAACTTAGACACACACCAGCACATGAATCTGTAATAACTTCATTCATTAATTAATTAACTGAGGTCACTCACGAGTGATTTTCAGATCATCTGTGCACTTGCAGCACTGGGTCACTTAAAATGACTCGAGGAATAGTGGTCGCCTTGGGTTTACATGCCCCTGATGTTTTCATGGGAGCAACTTTCTGAATACTACCCTCTGTCCTCTTCTCCTTACTATGTTCCTCATGGTTCTCTTCCTGTTCTTGAGGTCCGATGGTTTCCGATTTTTCATTATTCATAATCTCTGTTGCCACCTCTGCTGGTTTCTTGAAGTGATGGGAACCAAATCCCTTGCTTCTTTCCACAACTATTTGACTGTAGGAGGGAGTAGAACTCCCTCCTCCTCGCCCTGCCATGGTAACTAGCTACACAAACCCTAAAGAAAAACCCTAGATTAGAACAGTATCCCCACCTTCTTCTATTTTTCATACCAATCCTTTGATTTTATTAATCACTTGGGTTTATAAATATTAATAATCGAATGGGTATACTCAACCTTAGGTTTATAATATTAATAATCTCTTGGGTTTATAATAATAATAATATGTTGCATTTATTAATCCCTTGAGTTTATAATGTTGATAACTTAGGTTTATTAATCTCTTAGATTTATAATATTTATCCTAAGGGTTTGTAATATTAACCTCTTGTTTTTATATTGTTTAATCCTTGGGTTTATTAATCACTTAGGTTTATAATATTGATCTCTTGGGTTTATTATTGAGTTCGGTTTATAATATTAGTAACCCGTTGTGTTTATAATATTAATAATCCATTGGGTTTATAATATTATTTTTTGGTATAAAAATAAAATGAGAACTTTATTTTGAAAAACATTTATGTCTTTACATCATATAACTAAATTTTCCAAAGTAAATATGAAATGTATAATCATAGGCAAAGCATTAAACAAATTATGCCAAAAAGCAACCATATTGATGACAAATCTTTTGAAATTATTGAAAAATACAGTGATAATGTTGTTGAAATCTATTGAAATTATTGAAAGTTGTAACAATAAAAATTATTAAATCTCCCAAGAAATATTAATGAAAGTAATATAGGGTTTAAGAAATATTAAACATGTTAAAAACATTGTCACATTGTCCAACATTGTAGTGTCACAATTATCGTTGAGCTATCATATTTTCCAACATTGCACTTTCACAAGCATCGTCACAATGTGACAATGAGTGTTACAATCATTGTCACAATGATACATTACATTGTAATTTATTTAATACCACATTGCGAAAATGAAACAATTAGGGTTTAATATTATGGTTTATAATATTATGTTTAATCCAAAGGTTTGATATTAGTGCTAGGGTTTAATATTGATCCCATAGATTTATAATATCTATCCCTCAGGTTTATTAATATGTTGGGTTTATACTATTAACAATCCCTACGGTTTATTAGTCCATTGGGTTTATAATATTAATAATCTCATGGGTTTATTAATCTCTTGGGTTTAAAATATTAATTCATGGGGTTTATTAATCCCTTACGTTTCTAATATTGATCCCTTAAGTTTGTTGAATCTAGAATTGTCACAGTGATACGTTGCATTGTAATTTATTTAATGTTGCATTGTGTTGTAGCGGCTACAACCACCCTCTAAAATTTTTCCTATGCTTCGATTTTGGAGCCTCCCATCTTATCCATAGTAGCTCATCTTGCACTGATCCAGGTATTAATGCTTCCACTGAGACTTATCTTTTCACTTTTTCTTGTGCTTTCTCACTTATTTTATTCTTCTAAGTCACAAGTTGATCTCCCAACTTGGTCTCACATCAGTTCTAGGCTTGCCTCTAGAAACTACACAATCCTTGAGGGCAAGCAACCTTGATGATAGGAATTGTATACTCCTGACTTGCAGTCAAACTTGAGCTCATAAATTGTGCAGTCATGGGAGGCAGCCTAGAACGGATCCCAATAAATGCGCAACCCTCACTAAGCTCAGAAATTACGCAGTGCACTGAGTTGAAAAGTTACCGAGTTCCCTAGAACTACACAGTCTTTCCCATTAGTGTGCATGCAAGTTTCCTTGAGAAATAAATAAATAAAAAAAAAATCAAGAAAGCATCCCTAAAAAATAGGGATCTATTCTAGTATCTTGAAGGAGGCACTTTCACTATTTTTAGAAACTTTCGTCAAGTGTCAATTTTTCCTTGATTTTAGGCATCCATGTCATAAACCCTAATTCTCCTAAAACTGTTTAATTGACGCTTCTAGATCTCATTTTCACACTCAATCTTGGAGTTCTAGTGTTCCTGAAGTGACTCCGCCGGGGTACTGTCCAATCTTGATGATATTGGAGCAACACCAGAGATGAAAACTAAGACTCTGGAAATCTCTTTTACTTATGCATTTATATACTCCTCATCCTTAATCGAAACAAATCAGTCTAGCTTGGCTTGATATGTGTGCTTCCAATGAAGAGAATGGTAGGGACTATATCTTTAACTCAAGCTAAGTGAAGAAGTTGTGATAATCGATGAAATGGACAATAATTCTGAAAGAGTTAGACATTTTTTGCATGAGACAAGATCCATACAGAGAGTTGGAGTTCTACTAGTGTATCGCCAGTGTTGTAGCGGCTATAACCACCCTCCAAATTTTTTCCTATGCTTCGATTTTGGAGCCTCGCTTCTTATCCATAGGAGCTCATCTTGAACTGATATAGGTATTCATGCTTCAACTCAGACTTATATTTTATTTTCATTTTTCATGTGTTTTCTCACTTAGATGATTCTTCTAAGTCACAAGTTGATCTCCCAACTTGGTCTCACAGCAGTTACGGGCTTGCTTCCAAAAACTGCACAATCCTTGAGGGCAAACAACCTTGATGATAGGAATTGTGCAGTTGTGACTGGCATTCAACCTTGAGCTCAGAAGATGAACATTCATCGGAGGAAGCCCAACAGTGATCCCATAAACTGTGCAACCCTCACTAAGCTCAAAAACTACACAGTGCACTGAGTTAGAAAGTTTCCCAGTTCCCTAGAACAACACAACCTTTCCCGATAGTGTGCATGGCAAGTTTCCCTAAAAAATCATAAAAAAAGTAAAGAAGCAAGAATACATCCCTAAAATATAGGGATCTATTTTAGTATCCCAAAGGAGGACCTTGCACTATTTTTAGAAACTTCCGCCAAGTGTCATTTTTTCCCTTAATTTTAGGCATGCACGTCATAAACCCTAATTCGCACAAAACTATTTAATCAACACTTCTAAAGCTCAGTTGCACACTCGATCTTGGAGCTATGGCATTCTTGATCTTGGAGCTCTAGCATTCATCACTTTTCCAGGTGATTTTCACTTTTGTCATCTTTTGTCACCTTTTTTATCACTTTTTGTCATTTCACTTGTGTGAGTATTCCTTTTCTTATTTATCTTGATGGTTTTTGGTGTTTAAACTTTTTTTAGCTTGTAGAAGTGTTGTTTCAAGTTATTGTTCACCTTTCATAAGTGTGACTTTGGTTTCTTTGTTTTTGCACCGATGGTTGTCGTTGCAGGGACTCTCCTCATCGATTTGATTTTCTTTCCATTCATTCAATTTATGCACTTGATCTATCATGATTCATTCACACTTAGTCAGATCTGCACTGAAGATCACACCATCACTTAGATCTACTTGTTTTTCACAATTCCCTTGGGTAGATTCGAACTTTCCTTGGTTGGTTTTGCCTTACCTAGTTGGGCACTGCGTAATCCTAAGGTTCAAGCCATAAGCTTGGCCTCTGGAACTACACAGTTCACAATATAGGTTGGCTCCAACTATGCATTGCATAGTTTGAGGGGTCAATTTGTCACCTTAGCCACTGAGACTAAGCAATGTGCAGTCTCTCCAAGTCTTTGCCCAGGTTGGGACTGCACATTGTATAGTCCCAAGACTCAAGCTTCATCCTTGGTTGTTGGTAATGTGCAATGCATAGTTATCACATGTAGCCAGTCCCTCTTGGCAATGAAAATTATGTAATCCTTCCCATCAGATGCCCAGTTTTCTACTTGATCATGCTTTGAAGGTAGATTTGTTGAAGCTAATGTTTTCTTTCCATGAGTGTCCTTTTTGTCCCATAGGTTCCAAACTTGTGAAGCACTTTCTCCCAGCAATCATTGTGACCATGACACCGAAGGGAGTTTCTTCAATGGGGAACACTTAAAACAATATTAGGGAAGCAGTTGAATAAACATTAGTAGACTTGTCAATATATGTGGGCACTCAACTATTTATAGAAAAGGATTCAACTCTAACATGGTAGCAAGTTAATGAAACTCTTTCAGCGAAGAGCCTTGAGGAAGATTTAGAGGACAATTCCGAAAGAAACACCAGTAGAAAGAAGCAGTCCCATGCAGGATAGGGGAAAGAGAAAGGTTGTTGATAGCCTAGAGCAAGAAAAAAAACTACAGGGTGAAAGTGGATTCAATCCTTATGCAAGTAGCTTTGGAAACGGAAGAAAATATGAAGTGGAGGATACATAGAGCAGAGTGGAGGAAGAGAGAAAATGGGAGTTTGCAAGAAACAAAACTAAGGGCGGAGAAAACAGAACAAGAACTGGGGAAAGAACATGAACAAAGAAGGAGAGAAAAGGAGGAGAAAAAGAAGCAAGAAGAATAAGAAAGGCAAGGCGTAATGGCAGAAGAAGCAACATCGATTCAAGTTGAAGAGAAAGAACAGAACCATCCAGCAGCAAAGGGAGAGAGAGAACACATGAAAGATTGAGAGCTTTCTCAGTAGATTGAAGGCTTGATTGAAGTTGTAGTCATGGAGTTGGAATCATAACAGTAGGATGGAGATGTTAACCTAATGCCCAGTGCAACATAGGTCACCATTTAGTCTCCACCACCTCGAGCTACAGATTTGGCCCCGAGTGAGGAAGGGGACATAGTTCCTCTTGATGATGGTCTGGTAATGGATGTGAACAATCTGTCATATAATGAATTTTAGAAGAGGATTGTATAAGTGTGTAGAAAGAATTTTATAGATGATCATAAATCACCTACATTCATTAGAGAAAGGGTGATAGTGGTGGACACTAGCAGGAATCCAAATGTCATTGTTGAAGCCAACTTGGCTTCTGTAGGTGTAATGATATAAAACACTCAGTATTTGATGACCGAGAGTAATAAATTGGTATAAAATCTACAGGCTGCCCAACAAGAGATAGAATAGCTCCATGTAGAATCATGTAACATAGTCTCCGCATAGGTCTACTTAAGGGAAATGAAACCATCAATACTTGTTGAAGTATCAACACTTAGAGAGACCATGTGGGACCTCTATGAGGAGCTCATGACTATACATAAGGCATTTTTCTGCTTACATAGCTCGCAGCAGCAGAGCATGGAATTTGTCAAGAGTCTTAGGAATGTGCAAACTGCCACCACCACCAGGAAAAATTGGACAATGCGATACAAAGGGGCACTGTTTACTTTGGTAAAGAAGATGAAGGCGCAACAAGAACTGGAGAAAGCAATAGTTTGAACATTGATTCAGAACAACAAGTAGCTTGCCTCATTCATTGTAAACATTTAGGCCTCATATGTACATTTGTACAGCAGTTTGGATTTCATGGTGAGAACCCATAAGATGCCATCAGTCAGTTCACTCACCGAAGCTAAACGCAAACACGAATTCAGGAAGGATATTGAAGATTACTTGGATGAGCTGAGATAGGCTACCACCAAGGAGGATTTAGAGCTGAATAGATAGAACATGTAGAACTACATTGGTGGTCCCGTCCATATTAGAACCATGTTTCTCTTGTTTAAGAAAGAAGTTAACCGAACTCTTTCTTTTCTGATTTCGGGCTCCGCAGGACACCTTGTGGACATCTTCACCACCTCTAAGCTATCTGACCTACATTGCTATAAGGGTGGGTGGGGCCTGTAGTGCTAGTTTGAAGGGTGGAGCCGTATGTGCATTTACTTACCGTACTTCTTCCCGTAGTTGCTAGAAGGGCGGGGACATACAGCGCCGGATGTGCATTCCCAGCATGCTTACTGCCTTGCTTTAATACCGAGAAAGATATACTGGTTCCAAATCATTGTACCCAGATGCTTGGAGGCTACAGTTTGCTTCCATCCTGAAACCATCATACATTCTGGGGATGTCATTGCACAATACCAAGCTTGGCATCAATACGTGACCGAGAAGCATCAAGTGGGAGTTGTCGAGCTAAAGTGTTCCCAAACTCAAGCATCATAGTGTTTTGTCTTGTTAGGCTATCAAGTTGTCTCTACCCTATTTTTTTCTATATGGGTATGAGTGTAAATTGTAATAATATTTGTAATTATGTTGTAAGTGAAATTCCAAGTGTCAATATTGGAATATGAAGACTCTTGATGTAATTTAACAACCCATTTTGTAAAGAAGTTGAAGAGTCATGAGGGTAGTCCAAAGTTCACAAAGGGGAGTTGAAGATTCACCCTATCTTGTTATAATTAGAACCCCATAACTCATGTAAGGGCCTTTTGGGATCCAAGCTTTTGGCTAGGCTTAGGCTTAGGAAGAGCTTAGGAGTATTATGAAGAGCCTTGGCTTCTCCATAGCATAGAGAGAGAATACTTATTTGGAAGAGTAGGTGTTCTTGACTATAATGTTCCACTATTGGGGCTAGTGGTCTTCAATGGTTTATGTATGGATGAAACTTTCACTTATGATAACAAAATTAGAGCCAAAATGCTTTCATGCATATGTTGTGGATATAGTAAGACTATTCTTGTTGTATTTGCAATGTATGTTATTTAACTTACGCTTATGATTATGAACTATTTCTTTTGCATTTGTATGAATGTTTTTGAATGCGTGTTGATGTGTTAGCTCATCACCTTAACTTGTGGACTATTTTGCATCTTAGCTTGTGATCTCATTTCACTTGTGTGTTCCTTTCAAGTTGCATACTATTACAGGCTTCCAAGGGAAGCACTTTCTCTTCCTCTCTTGTGTTGGAACCTTCATGCATCGCACTTGACTCTCCGCAGGGTCACACACTTGCTCTCACCCAAAGTTACCATACTTCACTCTTTTCATTTTCACAGTCAAGGCATAACATTGTTGAGATTGCAACAAGATGATGGAGCTTAGTGAAAAGAGTCGCCTTCACTAAGTGGGTCCGCAGGCAAATTATGGCGCAAGATATATTTTTGGATCATAGTAGGGATGTTCATAGCAGGAGTGACCACAACAGGGATGATCACAGTAGGAGTGATCACAGCAGGAGTGATCACAGCAGCAGTGATCACAGCAGGAGTGATCAAAGTCTATTTTTAGACTGGCTGTCAAAAATAGAAAAGTCAAATATTATTGTCTCATAATAATATTTGGACTATAAACTTGATCTTATTCTCTTGGAACACTTCAGTTTGAGTTACAGATGTGGCACACGCAACTGTCAGAAGGAAGTACGCTTTCTTTGTGAGTCAGTTGAGTTGTTGCATGCATGACTTCAGTTAGAACTCAATCAGTTGAGTTTGGTGGAGTTGATTGTGGAGTTGATGGAGTTGTGTTCAGTTTGACTTGGTTAAACTAGTTGTAATTAGTCTAACTGCAAATAGACTAATGATGAGTTGTTAAACTAATTATTAACTCATAATGAAACTATAGAATACATCAGTTAACTCAGTTGCATGTCAGTGCATGTTCAGTTCAACAGGGACTGGTGTTAGAGGATCAGATTGCTATCAGTTGTGACTATAGTTGTGCATGAGGATTTGCACAACCAAGGGATTGAGTATGCTAATGAGTATTGCCCAGTAAATGCCTAGTATTATAGCCTCTTCTCACGTCTTTCCCAGTGTGAGTGATTCTTTGGAGGTAAATACGAGTTTGGTGAATCCATTCTCATTCATTCTTGAGAAGGTATTGAGCAATGGAGGCAGGCAAGCAGTGGAATAGATTTGGAGATCAGACCTGAGCTGCATTGTGTGTAATAGGTGGAGCTGGTACTGGATTGCTTGTGATAAGCATTTTACTTTGTAATGTTACATGTTCTCAATCATTAATATACAGATAGTGTGGGGTTTTCAGCTGTAAGCTTTCCCCGGGTTACATACTGTGTTAGTGTGTGCATGCTCTTGATGTTTTATTGTTATTGATGCTGCTAAATTGATGATCAACGTAGAGGAGCTTATGTATTTTGTATGTATTCCGCAATAGTACATGATCAGGATAATCTCCATTGAATATGTGTTAAATTATTCAAAATTTCTACATGGTATCAGAGCTGTTGATCATCAGATCTATTATTCAGGGAGTGTTTACATTCTATTTCTTCAAGTAGACTCTGTAATCGGGCCAGGTAGCCTCTGGATTCATCCTTCCTTTGGAAGGTGAGATATCCAGTGAATTCCCATACAGTCAATCTCTGTACGAGAAATATTGTGTTCTTACGAATCTTAGATCTGAGGCGCTTGAGTTGGAGCTGGTGGAATTCGAATTTGCAGCAGTGTTTTCTTGGTGGCAACGCAGCAATGTCTTTCAACGGATTGTGATTGGAGTATGCTCTTGAGGGTAGCTCAAACTATATTGCATGGAAGGATAGGATGGAGGCAGTATTGGATGATAACGGGCTGAAGGAGTTTATAGAGACGGATGTCCCAAAGCCTACTGATGCTACTCAAGATGATGCTTGGAAAAAGAAGACCGCAAAATGTCGAAGGATTCTGTTGGAGGGCGTGAAGGATCACATTGTGTCCAGCCTGCATGGAAAGACTTCTCCATATCTGATATGGAAGGCTTTAACAAATCTATTCCAAAGCAAGAGCGATCAGAGGAAGCTGGCGCTCAAAGATGAACTCAGAAAGATCAAATGCGAGAAGGGTGACAGTATGCCCAAGTATCTCACGAAGTTCACTCAGTGTCGAGATGAGCTGGGAAGTGTGGGGGTTACTGTCAATGATGAGGACTTGGTGAGCTTGGCTCTCCTTGGTCTTCCGAAGAGTTGGAATTCCTATCAGGACTCTGTCAATGGTCGGGAGAAATTGCCAGGATGGGAAAGACTATGGTCAGATCTTGTGCAGGAGGAGATCAGGCGGAGTACCAGGCACGGATCTTCGTCAAAGGGAGCTGATGAAGAAAATTGTGCTTTGGCTGCCAAAGCAAAGAAGGGGAAGAACAATAAAGCTTCTCAGTCTGGTGCGAAAGGCAAGAAGCAAGATATGTCCAAGGTGAAGAACAAGCAGGCTGCTAGATCTGCAGCAGGAGAGGCTCTAGCCTCGCAGTTTGAGCTTGATTTTTCATTGATCGCATGATTGGTTTCAAGTGTGATGTGATCGGTGTGGTTCTTGGACAGTGGTGCGTCTTTTCACATGACGGGAGATCGAGATTTGTTTTCTGATCTGGAGGACAAAGATCTTGGAGTGCACATCGAGATGGGCGATGATGGTAGATACAGTGCGACCGGTATCGGTACCATTTCCTTTGAGAGGGAGTCTAGTAAACCCTTCGTATTGAAGGAAGTCATGCATGTTCCAGGATTGAAGAAGAATCTTATCTCTGTGGCGATGTTAGAAGACAAGGGGTATGATGTTGTTTTCAGCAAGGGAAAAGCTTTCCTGCGCAGCAAGACAACTGGTGAGACCCGGAAGATAGGGGTTTGAGTGAGGAACCTTTATTAGTTGCATGTAGATGGATGCGCAGCAATGGCAGGCAAGGCAGAAGGATTGGTGAGCCGGGATGATGGCGAGTTGTGGCACAGGAGATTGGGTCACCTTCACCATGGAGCCTTGAAGATACTGCAGCAGATCACTACAGGGCTTCCTAAAGGCACTCTTGCGCAGTCAGATCAGTGCAAGGGGTGTACTTTGGGGAAGTTTGTGAAAGCCACCTTTCACGAGAAGGATAGTCACGCCACGACGATCCTTGAGAGAATTCACACAGATGTGTGTGGACCTTTCTCAGTTGCTTCGACAGCAAAACACAGGTATTATGTGATTTTTGTTGATGATTTCTCTCGTAAGTGCTGGATCTTCTTCATGTAGAAGAAGAGCGAGACATATTCAAAGTTCTATGAATTCAAAGCACTGGTCGAGAAGGAGTCAGGGAAGAAGGTGAAGGCTCTTAGGAGCGATAATGGTGGTGAATACATCTCAGACGAGTTCAAGGATTTCTGCAAGGCAGAAGGGATTCGAAGAGAGCTCATAGCTCCCCATAACCCACAGCAGAACGGGGTAGCTGAGCGAAAGAACAGAACGATTGTGGGTGTTGCACGGGCAATGTTGCATGATCAGGGCCTACCCCTTCACTTGTGGGTGGAAGCATGCAATACAACAGTTTATGTGCAGAACTGTTGTCCTCATAGGATACTTGGCATGAGTACACCTGAGGAGGCTTATTCTGGTAAGAAGCCTGATCTTTCTCATTTGAGGATTTTTGGTGTTAACGTTTACATGCATGTGACGAAGGATGTCAGGAAGAAGTTGGAGCTGACTGCAGAGGTTGGGATATTTGTGGGGTACACTGATACGCCCCACAACTATCTTGTGTATTTGCTAGACAGTGGTAAAACTGTTGTGTGACGGGATATAAAATCTCAGGAGGAGAAAGCCATGAAGTGTTCGCTTGAGAGGGAGCTACACTTGCATGCAGATGAGGAGCTATTAGTTCCTAAGGGTGAGCTTCAGGACGTGGATCAGCCACAGGACAAGGTTCATGGAGTGGAATAGACCACTCATGCATCGCCGACCATCAGAGGGCGAAAGCGCTTAACAGAAGCTGAGTGACTGGCTCAAGATGCAGAGAAAGTTGTAGGACCACCTACAGCCCAACATAGGCAGAGAGAGTCACCTGATCGGTACACTGGATACATGGCTCTTATGAGCAAGTGTGATGTGACTGAGCCATC
This sequence comes from Pinus tabuliformis, assembly GCA_031772625.1. NCBI lineage: Eukaryota > Viridiplantae > Streptophyta > Pinopsida > Pinales > Pinaceae > Pinus > Pinus tabuliformis. The sequence goes on from CM062818.1 coordinate 2,062,508,141, forward strand.
CTATTTCAAGGAAGCTGTGGAGGATCCCGCATGGGTAGACGCCATGGTGGAAGAGTATGATTCTATTGTCAGAAACAGTGCATGGGAGATTGTTCCTAGACTGGAAGGAAAATCAGTTGTGGGTTCGAGATGGATCTACAAAGTTAAGCAGGCAGTTGATGGGAGTGTGGAGAAGTACAAGGCAAGATTTATTGCCCGAGGCTTTTCACAGATAGAGGGGATCGATTATGAGGAGACCTTTGCACTTGTCGCAAGGTATTCTTCCATATGGATGATTCTTGCTCTCTCAGCGCAGATGGGATGGCACATTCATCAGATGGATGTGAAGACTGTGTTCCTCAACGGATTCATTGAGGAGGAGGTGTACATTGAGCAGCTCGAAGGCTTTGAGGTCTTCAGCAGCGAGTCGCATGTGCGCAGGCTCAAGAGAGCGTTGTATGGGTTGAAGCAAGCACCACGTGCTTGGTACACACGGATAGACAGCTATTTCACAGGACTTGGATTCTCCAAGAGCGAGGCGGATCCTAACCTATACCAGATTGTGGTGGAGGGTAAGTTTCTTATCATTGTACTGTATGTTGATGATTTGATTGTAACGGGTGATGAGCTGTTGATACATTCATGCAAGGATGATCTTGCTAAGGAGTTTGAGATGAAGGACTTGGGCCTCCTTCACTATTTCCTAGGATTGGAAATATGGCAGCGCAGTGGTGGACTGTTTGTTTCTCAGGGCAAGTATGCTCGGGAGATACTGGAGAAGTTCAACATGCATGGCTGCAAGCCTGTTGATACTCCTCTTCCTGGAGGTTGGAGGAAGGAGGATGCAACTTCGGGAGAAGAAGTGGATGCCACTGTTTATCGACAGTTGGTGGGGTCGCTGATGTATTTGGTCAATACACGACCCGATATATGCTATGAAGTTAACCAGCTTTCACAAGCTATGGTTAAGCCTACCAAGCTCTTCTGGAAGGCGGGCAAGCATGTATTGTGCTACTTGAGAGGCACATCAGGATATGGATTGTGGTACAGACAGGAGGATGAGGTGAAGCTATTTGGCTTCACGTATGCAGATTGGGCAGGGAGCCCAATGGACAGAAAGAGCACATCAGGAGGGGTCTTCAGTATTGGATCGACAGCAGTTTCTTGGTACAGCAGGAAGCAGAGATCTGTGGCACTCAGTTCAGCAGAGGCCGAGTATATGGCAGTAAGTTTGGCTGCATGCGAGGCTATATGGATGAGGAAGATCCTGGTTGGTTTGTTCGGTTCTCATTTGGATCCTACTGTGATTTACTGTGATAACCAGAGTTGCATTAAACTCTCGGCTAATCCTGTATTTCATGATAGATCTAAGCATATTGACATCAGGTACCATCATATCAGAGATTGTGTGCAGCGGAGGATCATGTTACTTTCATACATTCCAACGGAGGATCAGGATGCTGATATTATGACGAAGGCTCTCACCAGGAGCAAATTCGAATACCACCGAGGCAGGATAGGGGTTGTTGATAATCCATATCTTGTCGAGAGGGAGTGTTGAGATTGCAACAAGATGATGTAGCTTAGTGAAAAGAGTCGCCTTCACTAAGTGGGCCCGCAGGAAAATTATGGCGCAAGTTCTATTTTTGGATCACAGCAGGGATGATCACAGTAGGAGTGACCACAGCAGGGATGATCACAGTAGGAGTGATCACAGTAGGAGTGATCACAACAGGAGTGATCAAAGTCTATTTTTAGACTGGCTGTCAAAAATAGAAAAGTCAAATATTATTGTCTCATAATAATATTTGGACTATAAACTTGATCTTATTCTCTTAGAGCACTTCAGTTTGAGCTACAGATGTGGCACATGCAGCTGTCAGAAGGAAGTATGCTTTCTTTGTGAGTCACTTGAGTTGTTGCATGCATGACTTCAGTTAGAACTCAATCCGTTGAGTTTGGTGGAGTTGATGGAGTTGTGTTCAGTTTGACTTGGTTAAACTAGTTGTAATTAGTCTAACTGCAAATAGACTAATGATGAGTTGTTAAACTAATTATTAACTCATAATGCAATTATAGAATACATCAATTAACTCAGTTTCATGTCAGTGCATGTTCAGTTCAACAGGGACAGGTGTTATAGGATCAGATTGTTATCAGTTGTGACTATAGTTGTGCATGAGGATTTGCACAACCAAGGGATTGAGTATGACAATGAGTATTTCCCAGTAAATGCCTAGTATTATAGCCTCTGCTCACGTCTTTCCCAGTGTGAGTGATTCTTTGGAGGTAAAGACGAGTTTGGTTAATCCATTCTCATTCATTCTTGAGCAGGTATTTAGCAGTGGAGGCAGGCAAGCAGTGGAATAGATTTGGAGATCAGATCTGAGTTGTATTGTGTGCAACAGGTGGAGCTGGTACTGGATTGCTTGTGATAAGCATTGTACTGTGTAATGTTACATGTTCTCAATCGTTAATATACAGATAGTGTGGGGTTTTCAGCTGTAAGCTTTCCCCGGGTTACATACTGTGTTAATGTGTGCATGCTCTTGATGTTTTATTGTTATTGATGCTGCTAAATTGATGATCAACATAGAGGAGCCTATGTATTGTGTATGTATTCTGCAATAGTACATGATCAGGATAATCTCCATTGAATATGTGTTAAATTATTCAAAATTTCTACAAACATTACCACCCACTGTTGGGACTCCTACACCAAACAGTGTGAGGTCTAGTTGGGACTTCATATCAGGGAGATCCCCTAAATGTTGGTAGGTCCAGCACCATCAACACATTGCGACAATAAAAAAATAAGGGTTTAATATTTTGATTTATAATATTGGGTTTAATCTAAGGTTTGATATTAGAAATAGGGTTTAATATTGATCCCTTAGGTTTATAATGTTTATCCCTTAGGTTTATTAATCTATTGGGTTTATAATATTAAAAATAATTGTGGTTTATTAACCCCTTGGGTTTATAATATTATTAATCCTATGGGTTTATTAATCCCTTGGGTTTAAAATATTAATTCCCGGGGTTTGTTAATTCCTTATGTTTTTAATATTGATCCCTTGGGTTTGTTGATCCCTTTGGTTTATAATATCTATCCCTTGGGTTTATTAATTCCTTGGGTTTATAATATTAAACCATTAGGTTTATAATTTTATCCCTTGGATTTATAATATTAATAATCCCTTGGGTTTAAAACATTAATTCCTAGGGTTTATTAATTCCTTGGGGTTTTAGTATTAGTTTGTTGGATTTATTGATCCCTTGGGTTTATAATATTAATAATCTCTTTGGTTTATAATACTAATCCCTTTGGGTTATTAATCTCTTGGGTTTATAAGATTAATCCATTGGGTTTATAAGATTAATATTTTGGGTTTATAATATTAATCACCTGGGTTTATTATATTAATAATCACTTGGGTTTATAACATTGATCCCTTGGGTTTATAATATTAATAATTCCTTTGGCTTATTAATCCCTTGTGTTTATAATATTAAAAATCCCTTGGGTTTATTATTCTATTGGGTTTATAAGACTAATCCCTTGGGCTTTCTAATTTTTTAGGTTAGTCATATTAATCCCTTGTGTTTTTAATATTGATCACTTGGGTTTGTTGATCGCTTAGGTTTATAATAGGTATCCCTTGGGTTTATAGTTTAATCCCTTCAGTTTATACGTTCAATTTATATTATTCGATAGGGCTTAAGATTGTTCCTTTGGGTTAAATATTTTTTCGATGCATTTATAATCCATTCAGTTTCCTGTATTAATATTTATCTTAGTGTTTATATACCTTGGGTTTATAATATTGATCCCTTGGGTTTTATATTATTCTCTTGGGTTTATAATCCCTTGGGTTTCTAATTCCTTGGGTTTTTAGTATTAATCATTTTGGTTTATTATTCTCTTGGGTTTATAATGTCAAACCCTTAGGTTTATTAATTTAAGGGTTCTTGTTCCTAGGGTATAATATTATCTATAAAGTTTATAATATTAATCATTGGGTCTAATATAAATCCCATTGGTTTATAATCATCGTCAACCATGGTCCAACGTCACACTGTGACAAATATTTTCTTAATATGAAAATCAACCATCGTTGGATTGTGACAAAAGTTGTGTTCACACGAAAATCAATCACGGTTAACCATGGTGAAACATCGCATTGTGACAAAGATTGTTTCAATATGAACAAAAGCATGATCAACCATGTTCCATTGCCACATTGTAACAAAGATTGTCTCAATATAAAAATCAAGCATTCTCAACAATTGTCCAACATCGCATTGTGACAAAGATTGTTTCAATTTGAAAATCAACCATGGCAAACCATGGTCCAACGTTACATTGTGACAAACATTGTCTCAATATGAAAATAAGCCATGGTAAACTATGGTCAACCATGTTTATTGAAAGGTTTATAATATTTATCTTAGGGTTTATATACCTTGGGTTTATAATATTTATCCCTTGGGTTTGATATTATTCCCTTGGGTTTATAATCCCTTGGACTTTAGTATTAATTACTTTGGTTTATTATTCCCTTGGGTTTATATTATCAATCCCTTGGGTTTATAATATTAATCCCTTGGTTTTATTAATCTAACGTTTCTTATTCCTAGGGTTTAATGTTATTCATTGGGTTTATAATATTAATCCTTCGATTTAATATAAATCTCCTTGGTTTATAATCATGATCAACCATGGTCCAACATCGCATTGTGACAAAGATTTTCACAATATGAAAATCAACCATGGTCCAACGTTGCATTGTGACAAATATTTTCTGCATATGAAAATCAATAATGGTCAACCATGGTGCAATGTTGAATTGTCACATAGATTGTCTTAATATGAAAATCAATCATGGTCAACCATGGTCAACAATGATAATTCTAGGGTTTACAATATTTATCTTAGGGTTTATATAAACTTTGGGTTTTTAGTATTAATCCCTTGGGTTTATTATTCCCCTGAGTTTATAAATATGTTGCATTCTCACAAAGATTGTCTCAATATGAAATATTATTCATAGGGTTTATAATATTAATCTCACGGTTTAATGTAAATCCCTTGGGTTTATAATCATGGTCAACCATGTTCCAATGTCACAGTGTGACAAATATTGTCTCAATGTGAAACTCAAGCATTGTCAACCATGGTCCAACATTGCATTGTGACAAATATTGTTTCAATATGAAAATAAACCATGATGAATCATCGTCCAACGTCGCATTGTGACAATGATTGTCTCAATATGAAAATCAACCATGGTAAACCATGGTCAACCATGCTTATTTAAGGGTTTATAATATTTATCATAGGGTTTATATATCTTGGGTTTATAATATTTATCTCAGGGTTTATATACCTTGGGTTTATAATATGTTGATCCCTTGGGTTTGTTGATCGCTTAGATTTATAATATATTTATTCCTTGGGTTTACTAATTCCTTGAGTTTATAATATCAAACTTTTAGGCTTATTAGTCCCTTGGTTTATTAATAAAAAATGAATGAATGATTTATTATTATTATTATTTAATTAATTGTTGTTATTATTTAATAATTAATAATTAGTTAATTGTTATTGATAAATTATTATTAAATTAACATTAACATTATTATTATTATTATTATTATTATTATTATTATTATTATAAATAAATAATATAAATTATAAAAAAATAATATTTATATTTTTTAATAAATGATGATGATGATGATGATGATTATGGTTAACATCCATTGAGACCAAACTTTGGTCTATCGGACCTAAAGGAACGAATTATTTAGTTTGATTTAAGATTTTATTCCTATGCTCAAAAAGCTTGGAGAGAAGCCTCCTGAGCTCATTGTAATTTTGACAATGTAAAAGGCTAGGATGGTCAGTGTTGCAACAAAGATTTTGAAAGTGAGATTTAATGTGATTGTACGCGGGGCACTCTAAGAGGAAGTGATTTTCATCTTCAATGTTCGTATTCTCACAGAGATGGCAGAACATTTCCATCCATGGTGTTTTAGGAACTGCCCAACGACCCGTTTCACTATGGAACTCATGAGAGTTCGTTCTAATCTTGGCTATATTAATTTTCTTCTTTGAGCTAGTTAAAACAGAGAGATACTTTTGATCTTCTAGGGTGGGGTTGATGACCTCCTTATAATATCTTAATTTTCTTTTAGCCGCTAAATCTTTTTCACACCACATTTTTTCTTTGAACTTTCAAGTAACAATATTTTTAATGTTATTAATGTTTTGCAATGCAACATTCTCATCGATTATTATTTAATAATAATAGATAATATTAATAATAATATAAATAATAATAATAACCGATAACAATATTTATTTTAAAATAATTATAATAATAATTTACTAACATTATAATTAATTATTAATAATAATAATAATAATAATAATAATTTTTATTATAATATTTATTTTTTAATATTATTATTATATATTTATCTATATGAATATTAATTTTATGATTAATATTAGATTTATACCATTATAACCACACTTACTAATCTGTTTGGGTTTATAATATTAATAATTTCTAGGGTTTATTAATTTCTTGGGTTTATAATATTAATAATCATGTGAATTTATCAATTCCTTGGGTTTAAAATATCAAACCCTTAGGTTTAAAATATTAATTCATGAGTTTATATATCCCTTGTGCTTTTAATATTGATCCCCTGAGTTTGTTGATCACTTACGTTCATAATATTTATCTTTTGGGTTTACTAATTATGTGGGTTAATAATATTAAATTTTTGGGTTTATTAGTCCCTTGAGTTTATAATATTAATAATTCTTTAGGTTTATATTTTAAACCCAATGGTTTATAATATTAATGATCCATTGGGTTTATTAATCCCTTGAGTTTAAAATATTGATTCGTAGGATTTATTAATCCCTTGGGTTTAAAATATTAATTGTTAAGGTTTATTAATTCCATGTGTTTTTAATATTGATTCCTTGGGTTTGTTGATTCTTTAAGTTTATAATATTTATCTATTCGGTTTACTAATTCATTGTGATCGAGGTGGATATTGCTAGTGCTTCTTTCAGTTTTTTTCAATTTCCTTAATTATAGCACAATTTACTATTTTTAGCAGTTTTTCGGGTCCTAAACTTCCAGAGCCGTTTTGAGGCCCTAAACGACGTTTTTTGGGAAATCTACCGCCAACGATTTTTTTTGTCTAAAAATCATTTTTTCCATCGTAGTTCTCGGAGAGATCTTTCCAATGGGCTATCATGCACGTCAAACGGAATAATACGACCAATTCGCGACCCGGGAAGTTGATGTACCAACTTACCCAAAAACGGGGCCCACAATTTGGCGTTTCATCTTCTAGGGTTAGGTTTTGGAATGTGAAGGGTTTTCCATTATTTCTCAACAATAAATAGACCTTCGAGCCTCATTATAACACAGAGTTTAGAGGCATGTAGCCACACATCTCTTCTCAGAGATAAGCTACCATCGCCTTAGCTGGTTTATTTCCGTTTCTGGTTGTAAGCATATTTCAGTATTTTCCATTACTGAAATGAAGTATTATTTCTACTGCATATTTGTGTATATGGTTATCTCTGTAATTTTTTGTGTTCCTGTTTAAGTCTGGATCAGTGGTATCAGAGCGGTCTGCTTTTTCTCTGTTTTTCTTTGCATGTCCCCAACGAGGTCGGGATATAAGGAGTTAGGGCTTGAGCTGGTCGAACCTTTGCAAGACCAGCCTTGCAAATCCCGATGGCCTCCCATGGCGGATGAGAAGAAAGACGAGGGAGCAGGAGATCCTATCAAAATCTTGCTCGAAGAAGCCCTCGAGCGACAACGGAACGCGATGATGGACAACTTTGCCCAAATCCTTCAGCGGCTACCCAAAAGTGATGCATCGACTTCCAGCAGCTACTCTGGAAATGCCACGCCCTTTAAGGTACAAGTTAATTTTGAAATCCCCATATTCGAGGGTTAGATAGATGCAGATGCCGTAGATAAATGGTTAAATCTGCTAGAGGGTTATTTTTTTGTTCATGAATTTTCGAGTCGGGAAAAGATTGTTTTCGCTCTTCTCAAAGCAGCCCCCCACGTCAAGGACTGGTGGGAAACCTACTGCGAGCAGAAGGATGAAACTACAGGCTCGCTATTTTCAGCCGCACCCACTTGGAATTCATTCCAGGATGCCATTAAGGAGCAATACTACCCTGTTGGAAGCTATGAGGACAAATACATAAAGTGGACCACGCTGCGGTAGGGAAGGGATCAAGATGTGCCGGAGTTCACCAATCTTTTCCATACCCTTCGCACGAAGTTGGGTATCAAGGATTCAGAACAACATTTGATACTCAAATACCGCGGCTGCCTGCACAAGTACATCCAGGAAAAAATGGAATTCCTGAACATCTCATCGCTCGGCATAGCATACCGATATGCCGTCAAGATTGAGCAGAAGTTTAAACAAAAGAAGCGAGACTTTGGATCTGTGAATCCAAAGCAAGGGAAAGGTGCCCCTAAACCACAGAACAAAGAACAAAGCCAAGGCGGGGCAGCCCAAGACAACCCGCCAAAGCTACAAGAAAAGAACAGTGCCGCAAAGCCAAAAAAGGACACGGGAAAATGGTGTGAGTTCCATAAGAGCTCCACTCACAACACAAGTGAGTGTTGGGCCAAGCAGTCATTGGTGGCTGAGCTAAAGGTTTCAGAATCAGATGCATGTTCCGACTCTGAGTCAGAACCCGACAAGGGGAATGACAAAGGGAAGCAGATGATTGATGCGGATCCCAACGCCACTATTGCTACTGCCAAGATCCAGAGGAGGAGGAGCGTCTCTTCCACTCCCAGATGTGGGTAAGGGGCTCCCCGCTACAGTTCATTGTTGATAGCGGGAGCCAAAAGAACCTCATTTCGGCAGAGGTCATGAAGCGGTTGGGATTACCGACCACAACACATCCACAACCGTACACCAGCGGGTGGCTGCACCAAGGACGGGATCTTCGCGTGAGCCAACAATGTCACCTTCCATACAACATCAAGCCCTTCATAGATGAGGTATTGTGTGACATTGCTTCACTTGAAGTTTGTGATGTATTATTAGGACAACCATACTTGTGGAAGCGACATGCTTTGTATGAATCAAGGCCCCATTCTGTTATTATTACATTGGGAAATCAGTTGTATAGGATACCAGAGGTAGCACCGCCTGCTGCCATCTCTTTGATTACTGCAAAACAACGCAGTAAGTTCATTTCCGAAACTGGAAAATTTGTTTTCCTGATGATACGCCCTCAAGGAAAGAAGAAGACGGTGGTCAGAACCTCCAGACACGGCCCCTCTGCACGACAACTACAGATGGACAAGGTTGTGGAGGAGTACGAGGACATCTTCACCTCCCCCGTAGGGGTTCCTCTGCACTGTCAGGTCAAGCACTCCATCGATCTGACCCCAGGTGTGCCACTACCCAATGGACCAATTTATCGGCGCTCCGTTCTGGAGAACAATGAAATCAAGAGACAGATTCAGGAGCTGCTATAGAAAGGCCACATCCGTCCGAGTTCATCGCCTTGCGGGAGCCTAATTGCGTTGGTACAGAAGAAGGATGGGACTTGGAGACTCTGTATTGACTATTGGGCACTGAACAAGATCACTGTCCGTAATAGGTACCCGATCCCGTGGATTGATGACCTCCTGGACCAACTAAAGGGGGCAAAATATTTCAGCAAGATTGATCTGAAGTCAGGATATCACCAGGTACCAATCGAACCCTCTGATGTGTGGAAGACTGCCTTCAAATCCAAAGAGGGCCTTTTCGAATGGTTGGTTATGCCTTTCGGGTTGACGAATGCTCCTGCAACCTTCATGAGGCTAATGGATGATATATTGCGGCCATTCACCAACTCATTTGTAGTGGTATACTTGGATGACATTCTGATCTTCAGCTAGAGTTGGGAAGAGCACCTCCACCACATCCGACAGGTTCTCCAAACACTACGGCAACACAAGCTATGTGCCAATTTGGAGAAATACACTTTTGGCATGACCCAGGTTCAATATTTGGGATACATTATTGATGAACAGGGGGTGCATGTGGATCCAGCCAAGATCAAAGTCATTCGGGATTGGCCATCTCCAACCACTCTGACAGAGCTCCGTAGCTTTCTAGGTCTTGCCAACTTCTACCGCAGGTTCGTGTTGGGGTTTTCTCATATCACTTGGCCTTTGAGTCAAGTCACCAAGGGAGGAGTGAAGGCAAAATTATTTTGGTCTGAATCTCAACAGAAGGCATTCATAGAGTTGAAAGATCGCCTCTGCACGGCACTAGCGCTCGCGTTACCAGATTTACAACAACCATTTGAGGTCGAGACAGATCCCTCTGACTATGCTATTGGGGCAGTCCTTACTCAACACGGGCATCCAGTGGCATATCACAATGAAACACTTTCAGACAGAGTTCGGAAGTATCCCACTTATGATAAAGAGATGTATTCCATTGTGTAGGTATGTCGACAATGGAAGCATTACATTTTGGGGAAGGAAACAGTCATCCACACAGACCACCGACCCTTGCAGTTCATACAGACCTAAGGGAAATTGCAGAATGATTGCCATCAGAAGTGGTCCACATACCTGCAACAGTTCCATTTGAATATCAAGTATAAGAAGGGAAACACTAATAATGTTGCAAATTGCCTCAGTCGACCACCGATCATGGTGTTAACCACCGTGCTCAACTCTTGTGGGCACGAGACTTCTGATTGGCCACTGCTCTACAAAAGCGACCCGGAATTCGCCCACACATACCAGAACCTCTTGGAGGGTCAACATGTTCCAGATTTTCACCTCTAGGACGGCCTGTTATGCCACCTGGGTCACCTTTGTGTTCCTTCAAGCGAGCGTGCCAAGATGATTTGGGAAGCACACTACAGTCGGGTTGTTGGGCATTTTGGGGTCGAGAAAACGATGGCAGTAGTGCAGAAGTATTTCTATTGGCCGAATCTTCGACAGGATGTCGGGAAGTACATCAGGTCATGCACTGCCTGCGGCATTACTAAACCGACCATTAAGAAGCAAGGCCTCTATACCCCGCTGCCTACTCCTAGTCGGCCTTGGGAATCCATCTCCATGGATTACATGTCAGGCCTTCCTTCCACTAAGCATGGAAATGACTGTGTTTTTGTGGTTGTCGACAGGTTCTCAAAGATGGCCATTATGGCGGCCTGCAAGAAGAATATCACAGCAGAAGCCACTGCTAAACTCTTCTTTGAACGAGTGTGGGTACACTTTGGGATCCCACAGTATATCATGTTAGATCGGGACAACAGGTTCCTCGGTACATTTTGGTCCAGTCTCTGGTCGATGTTGGACACCAAACTCACTAAGTCCACAGCCTTCCATCCTCAAACTGATGGCCAGACAGAGGTTGTCAACAGGATGATCGTACACATTTGCGCATGTACAACTCAAAGCATCCACGCACATGGGACGAGAGCCTCCCCTATGTTCAACATAGCTACAACCGGGCTCTCCACAGCTTGACTGGCCACAACCCTTTTCAAGTGGGCTTTGGATTCCAGCCACTATGTCCCATCGATGTGGCCATGCCATTTGCAGCTACTCATGTAGATTCTGCTCATGTCCAATCCGAAATAGATAAGGCAAACAGCTTCATTGAGCACATCCAACATATTCGCCAGCAGGTCCATGACATTCTGGAGAAGTCAAATGCTAAGTACAAGCAACGACATGATCAACATCGGGTATCACACAAGTTTCAGGTGGGTGACAAAGTCTGGTTGCATTTGCAAAAGGAACGCCTTACCGGAGCCTATCGGAAACTCAGACCACTCCGATATGGCCCTTACAACATTACCAAGGCTGTGGGAGACAATGCATTTGAGCTCAGCATTCCCCCATTCCTTGGCCTGCACCTGGTGTTCAATGTCGACCGCCTTCGGCCATACTTTCCACCATTACTAGACACGTCTGACATTGCAGAACAACTCACCCACAGAGTTAAATCGAGCTTTCATGGAACAAGCTGCGACTGATCGGATCATGGACACACAGATCAAGCACACTCGCTAGCAGAATATCCAACTGTATCGAGTTATCAAAGTAGGACAACTCCTTCACCAGGGCAAGTGGCTCACCAGGGACCAAGTGCAGTAGAAGTTCCCTCATCTCATGGAGGAACTCAACGCAATGGGGACCATTGCTTCCTAAGGGGGGAGGAATGATCTAGGTGGATATTGGTGGCCACCCGCTAATTCCGCTTGGTTCCCCTCCAGTGCTTCTTTCAGTTTCCTTAATTATAGCTCAGTTTACTATTTTTAGCAGTTTTTCGGGTCCTAAACTTCCGGAGCCGTTTTGAGGCCCTAAACGACATTTTTTGGGAAATCTACCAGCCAACGATTTTTCTGTCTAAAAATCGTATTTTCCGTCGTAGTCCTCGGAGATATCTTTCCAACAGGCTATCATGCGCGTCAAACGGAGTAATACGACAAATTCGCGACCCCGGGAAGTTGATGTACCAACTTACCCAAAAACAGGGCCCACAATTTGGCGTTTCATCTTCTAGGGTTAGGTTTTGGAATGTGAAGGGTTTTCCATTGTTTCTCAACAATAAATAGGCCTTCGAGCCTCATTGTAACACATAGTTTAGAGGCATGTAGCCACACTTCTCTTCTCAGAGATAAGATAACATCGCCCTAGCTGGTTTATCTCCATTTCTGGTTGTAAGCATATTTCAATATTTTCCATTAATGAAATGAAGTATTATTTCCACTGCATGTTTGTGTATATGGTTATCTCTGTAATTTGTTGCGTTCTTGTTTAAGTCTGGATCACATTGAGATTATAATATTAAATCCTTGGGTTTATTAGTTGCTTCGGTTTATAATATTAATAATTCCTTAGGTTTATAATTTAATCCCTTCGGTTTATTAATCCATTCGCTTTAAAATATTAATTTCTAGGTGTTATTAATATCATGGAATCAATACTTAAAACAAAAGGGATTAATAAACCTAGAAAATTAATAAACTCAAGGGTTTAATATATAAGGGTTTTAAACCCCAGCCTTTTTAATACTAAACCTTAGTTTTAAATTTTATGATATATTGTCGGGGCTTTCCATGGAACAAAGGCCCCAAGCTAAGTTGGATCTCGAATGATGTTGATATTATATTACTTGTTGAAACTTGGGAGCATGAAGAATCTAAGGTCCCTAACATAGATGGCTTTGCACTATGGTCTACCTAGAACAAGCGATCCTCTCATAGAGGCATGGGGGTATATCTTGTTACATTAAGAAGAACATCTCCCCCTGTTCTAGGTTTTATAAAAACGACCCTTACAACCAATATAGTTGGATAGAGATTACTAACATTAATGAAAAAAATACCTATATAGCAATCTGTTATCCCCCCCCCCATCAATTCTAACTTCTATAAGAAAAAGAATCTAAATAAAAATAGTCATTACAATGGTTTAGAGAATGATATTTCTAGCCTAAGGAATGAAGGTAATATCTGTTTAATGGGTGACTTTAATGCACGAACTTCAAGTAACCAAGTTATTCTTCTAAGAAATCATTCCAAACCTAATCTTCTTTGGTTAGACGAAGACCTTACTCTAGCTAGCCGGTACAAAAGGAGCTCTAAAGACCTTGGGGATAATTTGTTTAGGCCGAAGCTAGTCAAGCTTTGTAGTGCTCAGGATCTCATAATTTGCAACGGTCTAAAGAAGTGGCCCAACTCTAGCGAGATGACTTGCATCCATGGGCTTGGTAGCAGTGTGGTAGACTATGTTATTTCTGATCTCCCTTTATAACACAATAATAAATTTTGACATCTTAAACGACCACGAGCTTGACTCTGATCATAGGCCTTTACTTATAACTCTCAATTTTGTCATCCATAGAAATCTCATAGAAGATAATCCTTATAGCCAAAAGAACTTAATCTTTGATAGACATAAAAATGATCTATTTCTAAATGAATTAAAAACTAATTTGCTTCCTTTATCTAGTATAGACAACATAGAAGACCTCTATCATAATTTTACTACAACCCTCTCATATTCTATTAACAAGTTCCCAATTGAAGTTTCAAGTAATAAAAGAAATAGCAAAACCAACCCATGGTATCACAAAGATTGTAAAGGTGCAAGGAGAGAAATTAAGGAAGTTGTTGATGAATCTCTTAAAATTGGTAAGATAAAAATATACAAAGCCCTAACTAAAATGAAAAAAAGCCAATATATTCGTAAAAGACAAGAGAATCTCTTACATCTCTCTAAGGTAGCTCCTAAGAAATTATGGAGGCAGATTCTAACTAGGAAAACTAAAGATAATAATAAAACTGCTTTACACAACTGGAATTCCTATCTTAAAAAGCTTTATGAAACTCCAAATGTCATGGATAACTTTGAAACCCTGCTCACAACGAAAGAATTTTTCTCATTAGAAGACATTGATTTTGGGGTTAAATGCCTGGAAAATGGAAAATCTAAGGACATTGAAGGTTACCAGGCAAAAATCTTAAAAATTGGAGGTCATGTCCTCATTCCCCACATCCACAAGCTTTTCAGTCAAGCGGTCAAGCAAAGGTTCCCTAAACTGTGGACTCAAAGCCTCATTATCCATATTTTTAAAATTCGGGATACAAATAACCCCTCTAATTATCGGACAATTATGATCAACCCTCTCTTAGCCAAGTTATATGGTATTATTTTGGAAAAGAAGTTGAGCATATGGCTTGAAAGTGAAGGTAAGTGGGCTAAAGGCCAAGCGGATTTTAAAAGGCAGCACTCAACAATGGACCACCTCATTACACTTAGGATCATTGTGGAAGAATGCCACAATGATAAATCCAATCTCTTTTGTTGCTTTGTGGACTTTAGAAAGGCTTTCAATACGGTTCCTAGAAACAACCTATGGAATAGATTAGAAGAGTTAAAGGTTCCTTTTGAGTTGAGAGCTTCCGCTATAAGGTTATACGATAATGTAATTGCCAAGTTAAATAGCAATGAGGGGTGGTCAAAATATATTGTGTAATATAAGAGTTAAACAAGGTTGCCCCCTCTCCCCTACCCTATTTGGCATTTACATCGACAAGCTAGAAAGTTGTTTAGAGGAAGCAAGCTCTACTGGAACAATTTTAGCTGGGATAGTCATCATCCTTCTTCTCTATGTTGACGATATTATTCTTCTCACAAAGTGCCCATCTTATTTTGATAAGCAACTTAGACTTCTTAAGGATTTCTGCTCTACCATGGGTATGACTGTTAAAACTAACAAAACAAAAGTTATGATTATCAAATCCAAGAAAGACACTTACGCTAATTTTATGTATGACAATAGTAACTTGGAGGAAGTGTCTTCTTATAAGTACCTAGGAATTGATATTCATCACAAGCTCAATTGGAACTATAACATTGAGAAAAGGATTAATGGGGGGTGGAAAGCCTATTTTGGTCTTGAAAATAATTGTAAAATGACAAACCTCGTAATGTGGGATAGAAAGAAGTTCCTCTTTGAAATTTTAGTCACTCCTGTTATCTTATATGGATGTGAGGCTTGGGGTTGCATCATCTCTAGAGAATCCTAGAGAAATATTGAGCAAATCCAGAAGCATTTTATAATGTATAACCTCAAAATTAAAAGCAATACACCCTATCCTATTCTCCTTATAGAAGTGGGTCTTTCCCCTATCGAGAACCTAGCTATGACTAGGCTTCTGTTGTACAAGCACAAACTCAATAACATAGGAAACCATAGAGTTCCTAAGCTAGCTTTAAATTCTAGCCAAAACCACCGAAGGCTCAAACAAGGTTGGTATAAAGACATCAGGGCCTGGTTAAACCATTGGTAGATTGACGAGAATGTTGCAATTCAAAATATTAATAACATTAAAAATATTGTTGCTTCTAAGTTCAAAGAAAAAATATGGTGTGAGAAAGATTTAGGAGCTAAAAGAAAATTAAGATATTATAAGGAGGTCATCAACCCCACCCTAGAATATCAAAAGTATCTCTCTGTTTTAACTAGCTCAAAGAAGAAAATTAATATAGACAAGATTAGAACGAACTCTCATGAGCTCCATAGTGAAACGAGTCGTTGGGTAGTTCCTAAAACACCATGGATGGAAAGGATCTGCCATCTCTGTGAGAATATGAACATCGAAGATGAAAATCACTTCCTCTTAGAGTGCCCCGCGTGCAACCACATTAGATCTTAGTTTATAATCTTTGTTGCAATATTGAACTTCCTAGCCTTTTACGATGTCAAAATTATAGTGAGCTCGGGAGGCTTCTCTCCAAGCTTTTTGAGCATAGGAATAAAATCTTAAATCAAACTAAATAATTCGTGTCTTTAGGTCCAATAGACCAAAGTTTGGTCTTAGTAGACGTTAACCATCATCATCATCATCAAATATTATTTTATTACTATATATATATATATATATATATATATATATATATATATAAGCCTATATATCGTTAATATTATTAATATACTCCAAGTAAATATAAAAAATAATTGGCAATTATATTAATAAATATATAGTAATTATTGATAGTAATATAATGGTAGAGATAAATACATGTTATTAATAATAATTAAATGTTATTATTATGTTAAATGTGAATTATATTATAGTTTTAAATATAACTATTAATATATTAGCAATGTAATAACTAATATTATATTAATATACAAAATAATATTAATATAATAAGCATAATTATATGAATAAAAAATAATATGGCTATTAAAATTTATAAAGTTATTAATAATGAGAAATAGTTAGCTTTAACAAAATACATCTAATAATTATTAATGTGGTGAGTGGTGGATATATGGTTATTAGCGTATATCAACCACACTGGTAAATGTAGTTGTAGATGTGTTTCATATACATCTGTCCACATATATCAACTAAATGTGATTGTATAATATAAATATCTCATAAACAAATTTTGAATTTTTTAAAATGAATACGACTTTACACTTAATTATGAGATTCCATCATAGTTTTAAAATTTACCATCAAAATAAAAATATTTTCAAAATCTATAATCAACCTAATTTCAAAAAACCCAAACATAGAAAAACCTATACGCATACCTATTACCAAGAAAAACATAGAAAAACCTATACGCATACCTATTACCAAGAAAAACTTACCCGCATGCCTATTACCAAGAAAGTGATGCATTCGAATAATGAGCTCCTCCTCATCCGGAGTAATGTTCCCGTGGTCAATATAAGGACGAAGATAATTCAGCCAACGTAAGCTACAACCTTTTGCAAACCGCTTAGGCCCTGCAAAACAAAATTTATCCTCTTAATACACATGACCTATGCAACATTATATTTGTGAAAAAAACCTTTTAAAACACCCTAATTGGTTTAATCATTTCTCGTTATTAAAAGAGTTTAATAGCTTAATAAATATCGTTCTAGAATTCTTTGTATGGTTAAAAATGCTTTAAACAACTTCGGGTAAGAAAAGCTCCTATGGTATAGGAAATATTATGGTAGAGGAGATATTTTGTTGTGAGAATGAATATTTTAAACTAGAATAGTATATATAATTAATATATATATAACTATATAATAAATTCAAGCTATATAAATTATAAGATAAATATTATAAATCCTAAAATAAATATGGTTGATCATTGTTTAGTATGGTTGATTTTTATATTGAGACAATTTTTGTGACAATGCGATGTAGGATCATTGTTAATTATGGTTGATTTTCATATTGAGACAATCTTTGCCACAATGTGACATTGGATCATGGTTGACCATGATTGATTTTACAAAACATGGTTGACCTTCATAGACCATGATTGACCATGGTTGACAATGATATTATAAACCCAAGGATTAATACTAAAAACCCAAGGGATTATAAACCCAAGGAAATAATATTAAACCCTACGAATATGAACATTTAGATTAATAAACCCAAGGGAATAATATTAAACCCTAGGAATATGAACTCTTAGATTAATAAAACCCAAAGGATTAATACTAAAAGCCCAAGGGATTATGAAACTAAGGGAATAATATTAAACCTAAAAGATTAATATTATAAACCTTCGGTGAATTAATATACTCAAACTCTTAACAACCTCTGATTTTTGCCTTTTTGGCTTGTTGGGGTGTTCCTTAGATCTGTCTCAGTGATTTTTATCAAAACTTTCTTTATCAAATAATCTTTTTAATATTTAAAAATTTAAATTATTTGAAATTTATCAAAATTTTAATATCCACCCTATGAATAATTTTAATAAAAAATAAGAAAAAATAAAACCATATGACCATATATTAAGCACCATGAACTAAGCTAAGCTAATGATTGGGTAATTGTCTTTTTATCTTGCTCATTGAATATTACTTTATTTGCTCCCAATAAACAATATGTAAATACAATGAATGGGTTTAGTGCAGGGTGTTTAATATTTTCCTACCCATAGGTTTTGGAAAAAAATTGAACATATTTTTTTGTTATAATTTGCCAAGCATTGGCTGGAATCTTGAATTGTCAATTTTCCATAATTAGAATGTACCAAAAAAAAATTAAATTCACTTATATAATCAAAAACTAATTTTAAATAAAAAAAAAACACAATTTAACCAATTTTTTTTTTTACTGTCTTTCTATCAAAAACTCTAAATAAATAAACAACAGCTTCCACACTTATCTCCTTGAAATAAAACAAAACTATCACTGCACTTATCTATTTAAAATAAAACAAAACCATGAGAA
Organism: Pinus tabuliformis; assembly: GCA_031772625.1. NCBI lineage: Eukaryota > Viridiplantae > Streptophyta > Pinopsida > Pinales > Pinaceae > Pinus > Pinus tabuliformis. The sequence continues at coordinate 2,062,526,922 of CM062818.1, forward strand.
GACAGGGGAGACTCTTGCAAATCTATTCCAAACACCAAAACTCGAGAACCATCATAAAAACTCTATAGCACATTAAATTTAAGAGTTGTCTTTAGTGCTATTTTTTGGAATCTTTTCGGGTTTTTCCAATCTAATTTCTCTAAAATCCCGCAGGAATTTATTAAAATCACAAGTTTGATTGGAAACCCTGCACAATCGAAGTGCCATAGGGAATCACAAGTTTAATTGGTAACCCTGCACAATCGAAGTGCCATAGGGATTTTTCAGGATGCTGAATGTATATTTACAGTAAAAAAAACCAGTTTAAATAACCCAAATCAAAATTTAACCTTATATTTTTCCACCAAATTCCAAAAAAGTCCAAAAAATCACACTAAAAATAACTCCTTAAATTTACCTCCTATGTAACTCAGACTGACTCAAAATTTGATTGGATCCACTTGTAACCTGAAAATGGGTTCGGTTTGTCACAAGAGTAACCTAACCTTATTCCCGTCATATCTATTAACTCTGCTGACTCCGGCTAATGTCACATGTGCTTCACGCTTCACGATGGTTCTGTTTACTAAACTGTAGTCCCTTGACAGGAAAAATAAAGGTACTGTGTGGCCGTTTCTACGGATAGTACAAAAATAACAGACAATGCAATTAGGGTTCACGGTCACCCTGCTAAGACCACTGGATCAGTGCACATGTGATATCTTTAAATGTGACACAGAAATCCTGGAACCCTGGAGGATAGCCTCAAACGTCATTGCAGTGCACTGCCCATATAAAAGATGACTGGCTGGTTGAGCTAATCGAGGTAAACTTTGTGGAGCTTCGGTCTTTGACAGCCAGGTAAACCCAGTGTCCCTTAACATTCTCTGAGTATATTATTGCACGACCAATGCAAAAGGTATGTCCTGGCTGGATTAATTGAAGTAACTTAGGTTATGCAGGTAGAAAATTGATTGATAGTGACATCTGTTTGCAATCAAATTAATTATTGGTTGGATTAGTTGAAGTAAATTTGGCTGGATTAGTTGAATTGTGCAGGTTAAAAATTGATTGAAACTGAGGTCTGTTTGCAATCAAATTAATTATTTTAAAAGATATCTAATGGCTGGATTAGTTGACTTAGCAGCAGTTGGGTATGTAGTTTGAAATTTGATATAAGATATTTAACCACTAATATTTTAAAAGATATCTAATGGCTGGATTAATTGACTTAGCAGCAGTGGGGTATGTAGTTTGAAATTTGATATAAGATATTTAACTTTAGTGGGTATGTAGTTTGAAATTTGATATAAGATATTTAACCTTAGTGGGGTATGTAGTTTGAAATTTGATATAAGATATATAACTTTAGTGGGTATGTAGTTTGAAATTTGATATAAGATATTTAACCTTAGTGGGGTATGTAGTTTGAAATTTGATATAAGATATTTAACTTTATTGGGTATCTAGTTTGAAAATTGATATAAGCTATGTGCTAGCTCATAGCTTGATTGAAGGAAGAAAACTCAATGGGTCCTAGTTTGAAAATGGAGCGTAAATGAAATTTGACATTGGGTTATGGACAGTTTTTTAAGACTTTGTTTCATAAATAAATTTAAGTATTTAAAAATGTTTATAGTAAACAAGGTTGCCCCCTCTCCCCTACTTTATTTGGCATTTACATAGACAAGCTAGAAGGTTGTTTAGAGGAAGCACGATGTGCTGGCATGATCTTAGCTTGGATAGTCATCATCCTTCTTCTTCTCTATGCTGACTCGCAAGATGCCCATCTGATCTTGATAAGAAACTTATAGTTCTTAAGGATTTCTGCTCTACCATGGGTATGATTGTTAACACTCACAAAACAAAAGTTATGATTATCAAATCCAAGATGGACACTTACACTAATTTTATGTATGACAATAGTAACTTGGAGGAAGTGTCTTCCTACAAGTACCTAGGAATTGATATTCATCACAAGCTCAACTAGAACTATAGCATTGAGAAAATGATTAATGGGGGATGGAAAACGTATTTTGGTTATGAAAATAATTGTAAAATGGCAAACCTCGTAATGTGGGATAGAAAGAAGTTCCTCTTTGAAACTTTAGTCACTCCGTTTATCTTATATGGATGTGAGGTTTGGGCTTGTAGCATCTCTAGAGAATCCTGGAGAAAGATTGAGCAAATCGAGAAGCGTTTTATAACGTATAACCTCAAAATTAAAAGCAACACACCCTATCCTATTCTCTTTATAGAAGTGGGTCTTTCCCCTATCGAGAGCCTAGCTATGACTAGGCTTCTATTGTACAAGCACAAACTCAATAACATAGGAGACCATAGACTTCCTAAGTTAGCTTTAAATTTCAACCAAAACCACTTAAGGCTCAAACGAGGTTGGTATAAAGACACCAAGGCCTTGTTAAACCATTGGGAGATCGACGAGAATGTTGCATTGCAAAACATTAATAACATTAAAAATATTGTTACTTCTAAGTTCAAACGAAAAATGTGGTGTGAGAAAGATTTAACAGCTAAAAGAAAATTAAGATATTATAAGGAGGTCATCAACCCCACCCTAGAAGATCAAAAGTATCTCTCTATTTTAACTAGCTCAAAGAAGAAAATTAATATAGCCAAGATTAGAACGAACTCTCATGAGCTCCATAGTGAAATGGATCGTTGGGCAGTTCTTAAAACGCCATGGATAGAAAGGCTCTGCCATCTCTGTGAGAATACGAACATCGAGGATGAAAATCACTTCCTCTTAGAGTGCCCCATGTACAACCACATTAGATCTCAATTTCAAAATCTTTGTTGCAATACTGACCTTCCTAGCCTTTTACATTGTCAAAATTATAGTGATCTCGGGAGGCTTCTCTCTAAGCTTTTTTAGAATAGGAATAAAATCTTAAATCAAACTAAATAATTCGTTTCTTTAGGTGTGATAGACCAACATTGGTCTCAGTGGATGTTAACCATCATCATCATCATCATCATAAAAAAATATATTAAAAATTATACTATTTTTTGAAAAAAGAATATTGTCATGTATAACTAATCAATTTAAGTATTATTAATACACCCATTTTAATAAATATAATTGATAAACAAGATATATCATATTAATTATTAATAATTAATATAAACATTAATAATATTAATAATTAATATATTATTATTAATAATTAATTATTATTATTAATAAAAATTATTAATATTATTATAAACAACATATATTATATTAATTATTAATAATTAATATAAAAATTAATCATAATAATAATAATTAATAAAAATAATATTAATAACAATTATAGTAACAATACACATTAATAATATTAATAATAAGATTAATTGTTATTAATTAAAATGTTAATAATTTATTATTATTAATAATATTTTAACTAATAATAATTAATATTATATTATTTCATATAATATTATTATATGAAATAATATAATAATATTATATTAGAAAGGCTTTGTGGACTTTAGAAAGGATTTCTATACGATTCCTAAAAACAACCTTTGGAACAGATTAGAAGAGCTAAAGGTTCCTTTTGAGTTGAGAGCTGCCACTATAAGGTTATACGAGAATGTAATTGCCAAGTTAAAGAGAAATGAGGGATGGTCGAAATATATTAAGTGTAATATCAGAGTTAAACAAGGTTGACCCCTCTCCCCTACCCTATTTGGCATTTACATAGACAAGCTAGAAGGTTGTTTAGAGGAAGCACGATGTGCTGGCACGATCTTAGCTGGGATAGTCATCATCCTTCTTCTCTATGCTGACGATATTGTTCTTCTCGCAAGGTGCCCATCTGATCTTGATAAGCAACTTATACTTCTTAAGGATTTCTGCTCTACCATGAGTATGATTGTTAACACTCACAAAACAAAAGTTATGATTATCAAATCCAAGAAGGACACTTACGCTAATTTTATGTATGACAATAGTAACTTGGAGGAAGTGTCTTCCTAAAAGTACCTAGGAATTGATATTCATCACAAGCTCAACTGGAACTATAGCATTGAGAAAATGATTAATGGGGGGTGGAAAGCTTATTTTGGTCTTGAAAATAATTGTAAAACGACAAACCTCGTAATGTGGGATAGAAAGAAGTTCCTCTTTGAAACTTTAGTCACTCTGGTTATCTTATATGGATGTGAGGTTTGGGGTTGTAGCATGTCTAGAGAATCCTAGAGAAAGATTGAGCAAATCTAGAAACGTTTTATAACGTATAACTTCAAAATTAAAAGCAACACACCCTATCCTATTCTCCTTATAGAAGTGGGTCTTTCCTTTATCGAGATCCTAGCTATGACTAGGCTTCTATTGTACAAGCACAAACTCAATAACATAGGAGACCATAGACTTCCTAAGCTAGCTTTAAACTCCAGCCAAAACCACCTAAGGCTCAAACGAGGTTGGTATAAAGACTCCAAGGTCTGGTTAAACCATTGTGAGATCGACGAGAATGTTGCATTGCAAAACATTAATAAGAATAAAAATATTGTTACTTCTACGTTCAAAGAAAAATGGTGGTGTGAGAAATATTTAACAGCTAAAAGAAAATTAAGATATTATAAGGAGGTCATCAACCCCACCCTAGAAGATCAAAAGTATCTCTCTGTTTTAACTAGCTCAAAGAAGAAAATTACTATAGCCAAGGTTAGAATGAACTCTCATGAGCTCCATAGTGAAACGGGTCGTTGAGAAGTTACTAAAACACCATGGATGGAAAGGTTCTGCCATCTATGTGAGAATACGAACATCGAGGATGAAAATCTCTTCCTCTTAGAGTGCCTCGTGTACAACCACATTAGATCTCAATTTCAAAATCTTTGTTCAAATACTGACCTTCCTAGCTTTTTACGTTGTCAAAATTACAGTGAGCTCGGGAGGCTTCTCTCCAAGCTTTTTGAGCATAGGATTAAAATCTTAAATCAAACTAAATAATTCGTTTCTTTAGGTCCAATAGACCAAAGTTTGGTCTCAGTGGACGTTAACCACCACCACCACCATCATTATAAAAATATATTTAAAAATCATACTATCTTTTGAAAAAAAAAGTATTCTCATGTATAACTAATCAATTTAAGTATTATTAATACAACCATTTTAATAAACATAATTGATAAACAAAATATATCATATTAATTATTAAATCCAATAATTAATATAACCATTAATAATATTAATAACTAATAATAATAATAATTGTTATTATTATTAAAAATAATATTAATAACCATTATAGTAATAATAAATATTATAATTATAATTAATAATATTAATGGTTTATTAATTAAAATATTAATAATTTATTATTATTAATATTTTAATTAATAATAATTAATACTATATTAATAATATTACATTATTTCATATAAATAAAAATTAACAACATTTTTTAATAATACTAATAATAATAATTATATTAAAAATAAATATTTCATTCATATAATAAAAAATCAATTAAAAATAAAATAAAAATTTATGAATATATTTATATTTAATAATTAATTTAATAATCAACTAATACATTTATATTTAATAATTAATTACTTGATAATTAATAATAATTAATTAATTTATATTTAATAATAAATTGTCGAGTCTTAGTAACACGACCAGTTGAGAAAGGGTTTCGTTAGCAAGGCGGCCTGTGTTCGAACGTCACCAGCTTGCTAAGCATGTGTGTTAGGAGGGGACATTTAACTTCAAAAAAAAAACGATCATTACTATTATTGATCTGATGATGAGATCTTAGACAATTATTAAGGTATTACAGACTCATATGCATGGATTTGCCAATGTTACTTTGTGCAATAGATCGATAAGATTGCGAAATACATAGACAATGAAGCAGTTAAAGAACATAATAGACAAAAACACATAAACACAACAAGTTTAATAAGGAGTTCACCCAACACTTCTGGAATACGTCCCCTGGTCCAACCTTCAGTGGTGACCTCTTTATTATGTCTTCAAAAAACAGAGTTTTACAAAAGTGAGCTCAATTTGAGTCTCACACACAGATACAAACAACAAGGCTTCACTGGATCCCCCAAGTCTTTCTGAGTACACAGACTCTCCTCACTGACTCTCTGTTTCTGTTTTCTCTTTGTTTCGGCACTGCTTACCTCTGTCTTTGTCAGTCTGTGGCTTTAAAGCCAATCGGCGTTGTCTATTCGTTTCTCCTTCTCGGGCTCTCTAGCTTCCTGGCCTCTGTCCCCTCAGATCCCCCTCTGAGCGTTAGCAATAATTGCTAAACGCTTTCAGGGATGGTGGCCACCTATTCTGTAACGTAATGGGTCATTAGGCCTTTGAAATCCCCAGTAACAATGTTCTCTGTTTTCATAGAGAAATACACTAAAAACTGTGAAAAATTGCCAAACTACCATTTATCGGATTTGAAATAATATAAATCTCGCCTTATAACCCCTATCGGGTCTGCCTTTATGTCGCTTATCATATCTCCACCATTGATCTGGGAGATCTAGATCCAACAGTTGTGGTTCATTTTGGGCGGCTCTTTCGTATGGGGGTTAACCACCCGAAATGGGTGGTTTTCTCTCTCTAGGGCCTGGACACGTGGCAGCCAATGTATGGGCTCAGGCAGAGTCCGGCCAAAACCTCTTACCGCCTTCAATCCTCCCGAAATCCCGCTAGTTTCGTGGTTTCCTTTTATATTTAAAAATACACTAAACACGAAAAATCTCGCTCATATCAGACTTGAAATAATATATATTTGCATTAACAAACCCTTTCGGGTCCAGTTTCATCGCATCGGTGCATTTTCTTTTGTTTTTCGTTTATTTAACAAAAATTTGATTTACATTGAAAAAGCCCTTTTTCCGGACTTATCGGGTTCGGCTATCGCAGTCCTAGTTATTATCGGCCCCGCTCCATTGAAATGCTCTGATGCGATGTTGCGATGTGATTGATCGCAATCGCATATCACACATACCCCCGAGCCATTTGTAAGCTCCTCTGTAATCGTCGATTGCGATATCGCGATTCAACTTGGGCCATCGATCTGGGCACTTGATCGATGGTCCTCGTTGACCCCGCTGATCGCTGTCTCGTATTCCATGTGGTCTCCGTCGATAGCCTCCCTTTGCCACCGCTGATTGCGATTTGCCGATCGGATCTGGATTGTTGATCGGCCAGATCCAACAGCTTCGATGCAAAGTTGCTTTAAGCCTCCGATACTCTGTTTTTCCACTATTTCTTCATGTTTTTGCCTCCCGATAGTGTAATCCGACTTTTTAACAGGTTCTTATTTTGCGATAGTTTTGAATGTTTGAAGACTTAGAGGTTTTTAGGATCCATTTGGATCACGCCTTCCCACTGAAAAAAGCTTTTGGACCACCAAAAGTTGGTTTTAAAGCATCAATCAACTGAGGATGCAACTTCCTCACTTGCCCATTCTCTATACATCTTGCACTGCTTGGTTTTGAACCTTTGAGTCTGACTCTGAGGTACTCAACATCCCCTCTACACGTAGTACTCACCTTCCTATCCAAAACTATATCTTCCTGCAACTCATTGAGATATTCACGCAACAGATCATCAATAGAAGGAAACTGACTTTGCTCTTCGGGATCTTCAATCAATGAAGGTTCAAACAGTCTCAAGTTCTCTGCATTAACTACTGAATAGATGTGCATGTAAGCTGGCAAATCAAGGTGAAAAGGTTCTCACCAATTTTCTCAAATATTTTGAAAGGCCAATACCTTATTGGCTTCAGCTTCTTACCTTCACCTTTCATTCTGTCTTTGTTGATGTCTAGCCAGACTTGATCACCAACTTCGAAGCTATGCTCAATTCGATGCTTATCATTCCTTGCCTTGTACTTGGCTTGGTTCTTTTCCAGCTATTCCTGCACTTCCTGGTGAATTTCTTGGATCTGTTCAATGAACTTGGTTGCTTTGTCCACATCACTGTGTCCATCAACTGCTATGTCTTTACTAAAGACAAAATCCAAGGGAGACCTTGGTGTAAAACCAAAACAAGTCTCAAAAGGAGATATCTGTGTAGAAGAATGTTTAGCACGGTTGTAAGCATGTTGCACATAACACAAATGTTCATCCCAAAGCTTGGGATGCTTGCTGCAATAACCTCTGAGCAACTAGATCACTATCCTATTGACCACCTCTGTTTGGTCATCTGTTTGTGGATGAAAGGTTGTGCTCTTATTTAGTCTGGTGTCCATTAACTCCCATAGACTAGACCAAAACTTCCCAACAAATCGGGAATCTCGATCAGATACAATAGAAGTGGGTAACCCAAAATGAACCTATACATGCTGAAAGAACAACTTTAAAGTTTGTTCAGCTTTAATCTGCTTGTTACAAGGTTTTAAAATACACATTTTGCTGAACCTGTCCACAATAACATATAAATAATCATGATCCTTTCTAAATTTTGGCAATCCTCCTACAAAGTCCATGGAAACACTTTCCAAGGATGAGAAGGAACTAGAAGTGGAGTGTAAAAGCCTAGTTTTCTATTGTTGGGCTTGCTTTTAGCACACATGGTACACCCTTTAATATATCTAGAAACTGTCTCATGCATTCTTGGCCAATAACAGAACCTTTGCAGCTGTGCAACTGTTTTACTTACACCAAAATGACCTGATATTAGAGAAGTATGTGCTTCTCGGATTATGTTAACTCTTTCAGTTTGAGGAATGCATAACTTTCCCAAATGATACAAGAGTTGGTCCTTAACATGATAATCCAATTCTTCTACTTGTTTGCCATGACTTAAAGTTGCATATACATCCTTAAAATCTACATCTTGAGCATATTGTTCAATGTAGCTTTCATGCAATACTGAATTATGCTTAAGTATAGTAGATGCATTTATGATTGGTCTGGATAACATATCTACAACCTTACTGTGTATGCTTTTCTTATATCTGATGACAAGATGAGACTGTTGTAGAAAACCCATCCAACTATAGTGTCTTGGTTACTGCAATTTAGTCTGTGAGTGCAAATATTGAAGTGGTTGATGATAAGTATGTATAACTGTTTCTTTGCCCATTAGGTAATGTTTCCACTTTTTCACACTCTGTACTAATGCATACAATTCTTTATCATATGTGGCATAATTAACTACTGCAGAATTAAATGTCTCAGAATGATAACATATGGGTTTACCATGTTGCATCAACATTGCTCCCATGGCATAGTCACTGGCATCTGTTTCAATCTCAAATGGTCTTTGAAGATCTGGCAATGATAGTACTGGTGCTTACTGGTGCTTTCTATTGTTTGCCTCCCCACTGAAACACCATGTTCAATCTTGTTAAAGCATGTAAAGGAGCTGCAATCAAGGAAAGGTTAGCAATAAACTTTCTCCAATATTGTGCTGCTCCTAGGAAGCTCCTAACTTCTGTAGTAGATTTGGGTTTAGGCCAGTTCACAATGACTTCAGCCTTAGAGGGATCTATCTTCAATTCACCAACCCCCTACAATATGACCCAAATAATTCAAAGATGTTTTGCCAAATTCACATTTTGATAGCTTAACATAGAGATTTTATCTTTTCAAAACATCTAGAGTCTGCTTTACATGCTTTAAATGTTCTTCCCATGTTTTACTGAAAACAAGAATGTCATCTATATATATAATTACAAAATCATCAAAAGGCCTGAGTACATAATTCATAACTCTCATGAAAGTGGCAGGAGCATTAGTTAAGCCAAAAGGCATAACCAGCCACTCATATAGCCCTTGCTTTGTTTTGAAAGTAGTCTTCCATGCATCTTGTTTTGCTACTCTGACTTGATGATAGCCACTATGCAGGTCCAACTTGGAAAAGTAAACAACTTCTTTCAACTGATCTAATAGATCATCTATGCAAGGAAGAGGATAACGATTCTTGATCGTTATTTTATTCAGTGATTTGTAATCAATGCACATCCTCCACGAACCATCTTTCTTTCTCACCAACACAATTGGAGATCCACATGGTGATGTGCTCGGCCTTATGAACCCTTTATCGAGCAGCTCCTGTACCTGCTTCTTGATCTTTGCATTCTCTAAAGAAGATAACCTGTACATTCCAATGTTAGGTAATGGAGCATCTTGCTGCAAATGAATATCATGTACTTTTTCCCTTTTGGGTGGCAGACCTTTAGGTTCTTGAAATAGGATATCATATTCTGAAACAACTTTTTCTAAACTAGCTTTCTGTTTAGCATCACAACCTTCAAATGCATTGGTTTTATTAGGGATATTTTCCTTTACAACCATTAGTAAAAATTGCTTGCATGAATTTGCAATTCTTTTCATTTGCCCTGAGTTTATGAGAGTGTAATTATTTCTGAGTTGATGAGCTCTTACAATATATTCTATTCCATCTTTTGTGAGTTGATACTTATTTTCAGTTCTATAGAAAATGGCTTTTCTATCATACAAGTAAGGACTTCCTAAAAAAATGCCACATATATCCAAGGGGACTATATCTAACTCAACCTCATCTACAAAAGTTGACCCAATAGCAAACCTAAGTTTACATTGTCTAGTCACTTATAACTTTTCTTTATCACATACCCAACCTAATGGATATGGCTTCTTGTGAGGCGTTATTGGTAAGCCCAACTTCTTTACAATTTTTTCAGAAATCAAGTTTACCTGTGAACCACTATCAAATAAAGTATCAATCTTTTGATGCTTGGAAATAACTCTAATATGAAAAAGCTCATGTATTTTCCTCTCATTGTCTTCATCATCAATAGTTTGTGCAGAATTACTAGTAGATGCTTCAAAATTTTTACCTTTTATACTTGTCGTTGTGACTGTTGTTTCATCACCTGAGTTTGACCCCAAATATTTCTGAATAGAAGTAGCAGTCTTCCTCTTCTTACCACCGAATTTCTTGGGTTTCATCTTTGGATGCAAAGACCAGCAGTGTTCATCATCATGCCCATCCTTCTTGCAGTGAGTGCATGAAGGTTTGTTTTTCTGTACAGTGTTTGTCTTCCTCTCCTTCCATTTCTGCTTCTTCTTTTCCTTGTTCTTGCTTGCAATGGGTTTTGATGATCCCCCAATCTCTGGGTTCACATTCTTGCCTCTGACCTCTAGATGTGTAGCCTGAATGGATACCTCATCTATGCTTGTGGGGTTAAACATGAGAATGGTGTGCCTCAAATAGTTATGCAGACCACCTATATACTTCAACAAAGTTTCAGGTTAGTCTAGAGAAATGCCTAGAATTAAAGCTCTTTTTTCTAAATTCCTGGGTATAGCTTTGTACACTTTGGCCCTTTAGCTACTGAAGAGTTTGCCATCTCATCATTGCTTGTTGCATGTAAGCTAGTGGATATAATTGTTTTTTAATGGAAGAAACAAATTCACTCCATGTAGAAAGAATTTTACCATGCTTCTTCAAATCAGCTTGTGTCCTGCCTTCCCACCACACTAGGGCAGTTCCTCCAAGGCGAAGGTTAGCTAGCTGAATATTTCTCCTTTCTGAGTTGATGTTCTGCACCCTGCAATATACATCAATCTGTCTAATCCAATTATCTAGCTTTTCTGCATTTAATTCACCATCATAAATTGGTAAATCAAATTTCACATCTAATTTAATCACATCAATTTTCTTACTTTTCTTTTTAGGGCTAGTTTTATGTGAAGAAGATGATGAGGATGGTGATGATGGAGTAGATGGTGGAGAGGCTCTCTCTTCTTTCCCTTTGCCTTCTGGATGGCCATCTAGAAGAGGTTCCTCTGCTCCTTTTTCTGTTTAAGATGCTGAAGTGCTTTCACCTTTGCCTTTCTTAAAGTCTCTATACATTTCTTCCACCATGGCTCTCATGGTCATGAAACTATCCATGAATTGAGAGTCTGATTCTGATGAGGTTTTTTCTGCCATCCTACTTCTAGGATAGACTCTTCCAATTTCTGGATTAGTCTCAACAAGTTCTCCTTCTCCTAGTTTGAGCTTTGATCTAGTTAGTATTCAACAATCCAGCACAAGCTTGTTTAACCTTAGCAAACCTAAAGCTCTGATACCACTTGATCTGATGATGAGATCTTAGACAATTATTAAGGTATCACAAACTCATGTGCATGGATTTGCCTATGTTACTTTGTGCAATGGATCGATAATATTGCGAAATACATAGACAATGAAGTAGTTAAAGAACATAATAGACAAACACACATAAACACAACAAGTTTAATAAGGAGTTCACCCAACACTCCTGGGCTACATCTTCTGGTCCAGCCTTTAGTGGTGACCTCTCTATTATGTCTTAAAAAAATAGATTTTTACAAAAGTGAGCTCAATTTGAGTCTCACACACAAATACAAACAACAAGGCTTCACTTGGATCCCCCAAGTCTTTCTGAGTACACAGACTCTCCTCACTGACTCTCTGTCTCTGTTTTCTCTTTGTTTCAGCACTGCTTGTCTCTGTCTCTGTCAGTCTATGGTTTTAAAGAAAATCGACACTGTCTGTTCATTTCTCCTTCTCGGGTTCTCTGGCTTCCCGGCCTCTGTCCGTTCAGATCCCCCTCTGAGCATTAGCAATCATTGCTAAACGCTTTCAAGGATGGTGGCCACCTGTTCTGTAACAGAATGGTCATCGAGCCTTTGAAATCCCCAGTAACAACGTTCTCTATTTTCACAGAGAAATACACTAAAAACTATGAAAATCACCAAACAACCATTTATCGGATTTAAAATAATATAAATCCTGCCTTATAACTCCTATCGGGTCCGCCTTTATGTCGCTTATCATATCTCCCCCGTTGATCTAGGAGATATAGATCTAACAGCTGTGGTTCATTTTGGGCGGCTCTTTTGTATGAGGGTTAACCGCCGGAAATGGGTGGTTTTCTCTCTTCAGGGCCTGGACACGTGGCAGCCAATGTATGGGCTCGGGTGGAGCCCGACCAAAACTTCTTATCGCCTTCAGTCCTCCTGAAATCCCGCTGGTTTCATGGTTTCCTTTTATATTTAAAAATACATTAAACATGAAAATCCTGCTTATATTAGACTTGAAATAATATATATTTGCATTAACAAACCCTTTCGGGTCCAGTTTCATCGCATCGGCACATTTTCTTTTGTTTTTTGTTTATTTAACAAAAATATGATTTACATTGAAAAAGCCCTTTTTCAGACTTGAAATATTATCAAATATCATTCATAACTTTATCGGGTCCGGCTATCGTAGTCCAAGTTATTATTGGCCACACTCCATTGAAATGCTTCGATGCGATGCGATTGATCGCAATTGCATATCACACATATCCCTGGGCCATTTGTAAGTGTTCCTCTGTAATTACCGATTGTGATATCGCGATTCAACTTGGGCCGTCAATCTGCATGCTTGATCGACGGTCCTCGTTGACCTCGCTGATCGCTGTTGTGTTTTCCATGTGGTCCCCGTCGATAGCCTCCCTTTGCCACTGCCGATTACGATTTGTCGATCGGATCTGGACCGTTGATCGGCTAGATCCAACGGCTCCGATGCAAAGTTGGTTTAAGCCTTTGATACTCTATTTTTCCACTATTTCTTCATGTTTTTGCCTCCTGATAGTGTAATCCGACTTTTTAACGGTTTCTTCTTTTGCGATAGTTTTGAATTTTTGAAGACTTAGAGGTTTTTAGGATCCATTTGGATCAATTATTTATTAAAAAATATAGATATTAAATTATATCGCGTATGGTAAAAATGAAGCTTGGAGATGGTATGAAATGAAGCATTGCTCTGCTAGGGTTTCCAAAAACTGTTTCTGCAGACTGCTCAACGTCAGATTGTGAGGACTGGGGCTCCTCCACGACTTCATGAGCCACTGACAACATGCATGAGCATCCTCGTAGTGGGGGGGGGGGGGTGAGATCCCCTCCTACTCTAGTGTATCCACAGGTGAATCAAGCAGAAAAAATAATGAAAACACAACAACGCCTCAGGGAGCTGGCCCTAATGGTGGTGTAGTTATGGGAGCATAGTGGAAAAACCAAATCAGAGGGTAGTGCCTACCCATAGTAGTGAACAAATCATGATTTTTAATCCCAACCAATAAATTGGAGAACTAAAAAAAGTACATGAAAGACCATGCGTTGATTTGTAAGTTCATAGGCATTTTTCCATCGGAAAGGGATCTGATTAGATGGATCTAATTGAAATGGCAACCAAAAGGCCATATTGATCTAAAACTGGGTGCCAGGGGTTTCTTTACAGTCATCTTCACCAGTTTGGAGGATAAAGGGAGGGTCTTTGAGAATGGACCTTATTTCTATTATAATGTCGACCTGTTTATGATATTCTCAAAAAATAATACTACAAGCTAGACCAAGAGAAATTCATGTCTGCCCTGGTATGGGTTCATCTCTTCACCTTACCAGTCGACTTTTGGGATCCAGAAATTCTGGAAGGGATTGACAATTCCATAGCTAGTTTCGTCAAGATAGCTGATTCAACATGGCAACGCAGATATACATCATACGCTAGAATCTTTGTATATGAATATCACAGAGCCACTTCCAAAGACCGTTGAACTTGAGTACCATGATGAGGTTTGGCAAAAACTGCTTAATTACAAGCAAATCCCTTTTCGCTGCAGGCGTTGTCATGAATATTGATATTTGTACAAAGCATGTCCTCTTAATCAAGTGGAATCAGAGGAAACAGGGCCAAAAGTACCCTCATAATTGTAGGGGGGAAATGATGGCTTCTAGGAAGTTTCTTACAGAAGGCAATCTACAAAACCTCCTCAAGAAAATCAAGCAGCTCACCCATGAAACAACCTTGAAACTTAGAAAAAATTGGGGTTTTATAGGGAATGGCAGAAAGTTCAAAAGATGTAATGAAAGGAAAGGATGAGGAGACGAGGGCTATCCCCAAAACAAACCCTAAGCCAAAACGAAAGGCACAGGCAGAGCCAAATCACAAAGAAGTGTCTAAACCTACCATCGAACAAATCAATATGGAGATTGATGGGGCAAAGGAAGACTTTACCTTTGAAGAACAAGTCCTGAAGTGGTTGTTGAATGAATGGTGGAATTTGGACGAGTGATTCATCCCTGAGGAGAAAAAAAATCCATATCGGGAGACCTTAAAACAATATCAAACTAACAAAACCAAAAAACCACTAGATCTGCCTGATCCACTAGGTTCTCAAATTGGGAATAACCAGGAGCAGGGAGGGCTGAGAAAAGGGGAAAAGAAAAGGGGGAGAAAGAACCTACAAGAATCAATACAGATGGTTGGAAATTTGTTGGTGAACTCAGGAAGGGTGGCACTGCTCTCAGCAGTATTCCACCAACTCAACAAATCGTCACAATGATTGTGCTCTCTTGGAATATAAGAGGCCTCAATAGCCAAGGAAAACAACGATACTTGAAGGATAGATTGAAGAAGGACCACAGTATAATGATGCTCCAAGAAAATAATATATCTGAAGAATGACTCAAATCAATCATTATGTCAATGTGGCTACGGTATGAAGTGATAACAGAAGATGCTCGACCCATACAGGAGGCTTAACTGTCTATGGAACCCCTCAGAAATCATATTTGATAATTGGGTGAGTATTTTTTTTCCTCTAGGAGGGCACTTCCGACACATAGGAACTAGGGATTGGGTGTTGCTGAAAAATGTTTATGGGCCTTATATTCCAGGAGAGAAAGAAGCTTTCCTCCAAAGTATAGGAAATCTTAGATATAACTTCCCTGATTAGTTATGGATCAGTGTGGGGGAATTCAACCTCATTACATCACTGGAGGAAAAAAGAGGAGGGATTCAGAACCAAGATTTGGAGATGGAGGGATTCTGAGATCTTATCTCTGCTCTGAAACCGATAGATATTCCCACCAACAATGGCATCTTTCCATGGAATAACCGACGGGGAGGCCAACACCAGGTTGGCTCCATTTTGGATTGATTTTTGGTGACAAAAGGACTTATTAGTAGAGATATCTTCTTTGAAGCTTCAATTCTTCCAAGGTGGGGGTCGGATCATTAGCCAATCCAGCTGGAAATGGACTTTAAGCTAGATCCCATAAATCATCCCTTTCGGTTTGAGTCCTTTTAGGTCCAGGATCCCTCCTTCATGGGAAAACTTGAAAGTTAGTGGAAATCATGGTAGGTATAAGGTAGAAACTGTATGCATACTTTCCAACTAAGGATGAAGGAGCTCAAACATCAAATTAAAAGATGGAACAAAATGGGTTCTAGGAACATTATGAAAGAGAAACATCATAGAAGGAAGAACTGAATCCCTGGTAACGGAGGAAGGTCAGACCCTTACCTAGATTGAAAAACGTAGCAACCAAGAGGAAATACTATGGAGACAAAAATATTGGATTCAGTGGCTTTGTGAAGGAGAGATAAATACTAGATTCTTTCACAAAGACATGATCCAAAATCGTCAACACAACATAATATTCTCATTGAAGGATCTCATGGGGAATCAATTAATCCAGAATGAGGAGATGGAAAACCTCATGGTAAGTCATTTTCATACTCTCCTCATGGAACCACACTGAGAAATATCGACAATCGTACAAAGGATCACCAGGCATATCGCCCATCAGGTGAGCTGAGATCAAAACATGGAACTCATGCGGGCCATTACCATAGAAAAAGTTGAAGAAATAGTTAATGGGATGGCTCGAAACAAAGTGTTGAGACTGGACTAATTCACATTGGAGTTCTTTTAGGAAACCTAGCACTTTATGGGCCCTGATATCTTCAAGGTAGTGGACGATTCCATACACTCACAACAGGTAAATCCAACCCTTAATTCCACCTTTATTCCTCTTATTCCTAAATCCTCCAAGTAGGAGAAACCTCAGGAAGGCTGATTTCCCTTTGTAATACCATTTATAAAATAATTGCTAAGATCATAGTTAAGTGTTTGAAACATCTCCTACCAACCTTGATATCTCCGGAACAAACTGGTTTGGTTCAAGGTCACCTCTCAAGAAGTGGTTCACTCTCTTAAACAACTTAGACCTAAAGGCATGCTTATCAAACTGGATCTCTCCAAAGCTTATGACCGTCTTAGAGGCCTTACCTTTTAAGTGCTCTGAAAGCCTTTGGATTTGAGTCTTGATGGATATCCTAGATTTCCTCTCTCATCTCATCCCTAGTGTATCAAATCCTTATAAATGGATCCCCGTCCTAAAATTTCAACCCCTCTAGAGGTCTTCGACAAGGTGACCCCTATCCCCATTCCTCTTCATTCTGGCCGCAAAAGGGCTGGTTCATTATATCAAATTTGTTGTCCTCTCGGGCTATCTTAGAGGCATCCGTCTTTGGGGTAATTACCTCCCTCTCAATCATCAACAATTCATGGATGATATTATGATTTTTTTCCACGTATCCCTCTGAGAAGCCATAATTATTAAAGAAATTATCTCAGATTTTATGCTCGCATTTGGTGCCCTCATCAACAATGACAAATGTAATATCTTCTTCTTTAACACCCCAACTCATGTCCGGTCTTTCTTGCTAGGATTTTAGGATTTAGCATGGGTTCTCTACCATCCAAATACCTTGACATCCCCCTTGTCTTGAACTCCCTCAGGACTTCTTGCTAGAAATACCTTCTGGACCGTATCCAAACTCGTCTTCTTTCTTGGTCATTATGGGCTATGAACATCGTTGGAAGAGTGGTTCTCCTCAAGGTTGTGCTCCAATCCATGTTGATATATCAGTTGTCTGGTTTGGTTGTGCCTAAATCCTCATGTGCAAGCATGTCATATATCTTTAAAATGTTTTTGTGGCAAGGGACCTAGGAAGCAAAAAAAAATAGGCTCTTGCCTCTTGGGATCGCATCACCCAACCCAAACTTGCTGGGGGCCTTGAGTTCCGTGACCTGCACATTCTGAATCAAGTTGTGGGGAAAAATATCTAGTGGATATGGATACAGGGTGGGCAAGATCTGTGGAAGACCATCTGGACAAGAAAATATTAAATACCAGGATCACCTGAAGACATTATAAGAACTCAACAAATCCCGAAAGGGTCCTCAATATAGAACCTAGCTTCAACCAATAGAGATCTTATACGATCCCATACCTTTTGGGAAAGTTTTTATGGGCGTCGAGGTCCTTTCTATCAAGACCCTAGGAAGCAAAGGGCCAGGCTATTCAGTCGTCAGGATCTGGCTGACCTCTTTCTATATACAAAGAGTCAAAATGGAAAAAAAATGGAGCACTACTGGAAACCCTCTCAAAACTCATCATGGAGGTAATGGAAGGAGAAGCAGGATTGGAATCACTCCCTGAATATTGATCAATGGATGATACTGGATAAATAACTCCAATCCATAAAGGTAGACATCCTTGAAGGCCTGAATATTCTGCAGTGGGGCTACACAACTAAAGGTATGTTTACCATTAAGGAAGCCTACAAGCTAGCCACCACAGAGCTAATACATTAGGGTAAACCCATATGGAGGAAAAATTAGACTAGAGATCTCTGGGCGAAAGTTGCCTACTTCCTCTGGTTGGTGTGCCAGTGAAGGATCCTTATATGGGATCAACTCCAGAAATAAGGAGTTCAGGGTCCCCCATTCTATATAGTGTGCAAATAAAATATTGAATAATTAGAACACCTCCTAAACTTATGTCCCTTTGCAGATCATTTATGGAATGAAATGGCTTACCTATTTTGATATCTGGATCAAGATATAAGAAGGATAAAATCCTTCTTATAAATGTGGTGAAATGAGCTCTTCTCTAGCCCTGTCGTGAACCAAGCTTGGAACCTTGCCCTTGCATTCCTACTCTAGGTGCTTTGGAAGGAGAGGGTATTTAGGAACCAACGTCTATCCCAAATGGAGGTATGGGCTGGTATTGTCCATAACATATGAGAAACTAGTATAGCAAAGAAATGGCATACCAACGACTGGCACGTGGTGCCTAGCGAAGCCCAAATTCTCACTGCTATGAATCTGGCCCTTTAGATGCTAGCTCCATCATCCTGGAAGCTCCTAGTTTCCCCCTGATTTTCTCCATCAAAATGTTTAGTCCCCCCATCCGTCTTCCTAAAACTCAATTGTGATGGGGCGTTTAAGGGAAACCCTAGGGATGCAGCTTTTGGCGGCCTCTTCCATGACTCCAAGGGAAAGACTCTTCATGTGTATGCAACTGAATATGGTTATGAAAGAAATAATGAGGTTGAATTTAATGCGGTAAAGCATGGCCTACTCATTGCAAGACGTGGAGGATTCAAAAAGCTGGTGGTGGAAGGTGACTCAAATTTGGTCATTGAGACACTAAAAAAATTTACCCAGGGCTCCAAGTGGGATAATCTTAGCTAGAGTTAGAGGACGGTCAGCCTTGTGGAAGAGATTGGTTCTCTCCTTCCATGTTTTGAATATATTATTCCAATGCATGTGCTTAGAAAATGAAATAAGGCAACCGAATTCATGGCCAATTGGGGATGTTCACATATGGGTAGAACTCTTGACGCCCCTTGGATGGTTGAACATCCTGATGATTTAGAACCATTGATTCAAATTATGGATAAGGATTGTGACCAGAACAAGGATCATGTGGAACAAAATAATAAAAACCCTCGATCGGGGTGCGAGCCAAATTATCATCCCACTCGGGACTCGCATAATAGAGATTAGATGGAAGGCATGAAGGAGGGACAACTACAGAAGAGTAATGGCAGGTGTGATTGGATGGATGAGATGAGAAGCATGGGAGGTATTACGACAAACGTTAAATTTTGCAATGATTTTACCTTCTAGGTGGTTGTAGTGGGTATTGTATTACATACATTTTCACGGTGGTACAAAGAGGCTTCGAGATTTGAGAGAGAGTCGGGTGGTTCTCGTCTGAGAGAAAGCTTGGCAGGGAGGCAGTAGATATAGAAGGTCACTTGGGTTAGCTCGATGGTGAGGGAAATAGAGTATGTATTGTTTCTCTCCACACATCCTTGTTCGCGACATACTAGTTCTCCGAATGCCTATTGGATTTTCGCCCCTCCTTGCGAATGGGAGGCTGCGGGTTTTGAAAATGTTTGTTCGCCTATGAATCATATTTGTGTGGTTCAATTATAATTTGAAACTGTTGTTTCCAAGTTGATATATGTTTCCTGTGGTATCTTATTGTTACATATGGGAATGTATGGTTTGTTTTTGGCTTCATGTCTATGTGGAAAGAATGTACTGCTATGGTTTCCATGCTTGGTTGTATTAGTTAGTGATTACTTTCTTCTTGTCGCCAGTGCTGGTCATTGATTTTATTGGTGTTTGTATACATGGGTAATGGTTTGAGGCATTGGTGGGTGATTATGTTGTTTGGCAGAGACAAACCATCTTTGGCTTTAACTTATTCTATGAGCTATCTGAGCAAAGACTATGGGTAAAGAGAAAAATAAAAAGCTAGAGGATGGTCGACACATCTTGTTCTGCTTTCACTTTTCTTGGGTTTAATGTTTCTTTTTTTTCTTCTGTCATTTGCAATTATTCCAGGAGTTTTTAATTGGAGTGATCGCCTAGTCGAAGAGTCGAGGGAATTTTCTCATTCGGTGGCTTGGGTAGTTGATTACTGTTCAACTCAGAGATAGTTGATGGAGATGGAAAGGCCATCCATAGGCACTAGTCAGTCTGGAAATCGGGACCACATACGCAGCCAAAAAAGAGAGGCTCGAGGAGAATGAGGAGCATCCTTGTTGAGGTAGTCGAGGAGAAGCGAAAGGAAATCAGATACTAAACACATCACTGATGCGACCCATGCATATGTAGTGGGCACCCTTGAACAAGTCAGAAAATTGATAGTAGGTTGGGTGGCAGACCTTAACCAAAGAGCTGAGCAGGAAATCTAGGTGGAAGATTGGCGCCTACTGGTACCAAATCCTGGCCACACCCGAGGTCATCTCAGCCAGTACAAGAAGACAATTTATCTTTATTGGATGATGAAGAGCATATTAGCTAGAGATATTAATTACACATGCAATTGGGTCTATGAAAGTTCATCCTAGTCTCCAAGAAATTTAGAAATAATTCCAACTTGTTCAACTCCAAATTCAGCAGCAAAACATCTGTCTAGGTCGTATTGAGAAGCACATTCCGTGCCTTCCTCATTTCGAACTACCAGGTTTCGGTGAAAAGGACCCAGCTCCTGTGGATTCCTCTGATGAATAGTTTTAGTTATTTCCTTCTGTTACATTTTGAATATGTATATGTCGAATAGCAGTACATCTGTTAGTATGTTAAGTGTGAACTGGTTTTTAGATATTTTGGCCTATAAGGCTACTTTTAATAGACTGAAGAAACTCATATTTTGGTTGGCTTATAATGCATTCCGATGGCCAACAGACCTGGTTTATCAATGGGTAGGTTGAGGACACAAAATTTCTGTTTTGGTAGTAACCTGCTTTGAAAATGATTCAATGAAAGGTCTTACTAAGATTACAAAAAAAATATAGATATTGGTTATTATTATTATTATTAATTATTGCAAATAATAATAATAATAATTAGTTAATAATTTTTTAATAATAATTAATTGGTAATATTATTTAATAATAATAATTGATTAACTAAATAGATAAATAATTGATAAAACATATTAATTGTTAATTAACAACATGATTAATTTACAGTAAATTAATTAAAAATGAATTATTATTATTTATTCAAAATTATAGATATGTCCCCCCAATGGGGGTGACCATCCCTTAGATGAGGGGGTCTTGGGATCCTCACCCATTGACGACATGTCATTCATGCCAAGCAACAAATGGGACACGACTGGGCTTCTCATTGGTCGAGGATGCACTAGGAGTGTTCATGTATTAAAGTCTTAAGCTGGCCTAGGAGGATAATCGATTATGCAGACCAGGTGATCAGAAAAGAAACATAGAAGTGTGTGTTACCGAGAAAAGTGTCTATTTAGAACTGCTCTATCCCACTAAGATGTGACAACTGCCTTAGAAACAAACAGAGAAAACTACTTTTGTATTTCCTTTATGAATTAAAGATAGAGGGGGATAGAAAGAACCGACCTGTGTCTTGCGCTAATCCTTTGATTCAATCCCTCTCTTCTTTGACAGCTTCCAGCTACTTGCTCTCTTACTTGCCCAGCTTCACCAAGTACCTGTAAGATCACAGAAGAAGAAAACTATACAAAGACATGGATATATATTCATAAACAGCTTAGGATCAGATTTAAGCTAACCATACAAATGTAACAAGCATCAATGATACACAAGAATGGAGGAAAAACTCAAATAGTTTTTATTGATATAACAAGAAGATCCAGGAGGAGTTACAACCGATGATTCCTGACCCAGCATCAACCTCCCAGCAAAGAAGCCCCTCTTCACCTCCAACAAAGCATAAATCACCCAATACTCTGATCTCTATCTCAAAACCAACATGAATTCCTTACAATGTGCAAAATTCCAGCCTCTGGATCTCTAGGATGAGGGATCCATATATAGATGTATGCAAGGAGGATGAGTCAGCTTGTGATTTGATTAGTGGCTTCTCTCTGTCAGTTCTTGCTTCCACTTGGAGACTGAAGGCCTCTTACTCATCCTTGGTCGAATTCAGTGAGGCAAGTGTCATAGGAGAAGATTCTGGAAGCTTCCATTGTCTCTCCTCTTCGCGGAATGACACTGCCATTTGTCATTTCCCGCTCAACGCACCCTGATAGTGCATTTAGGTGCGTTGAAACGCACCTAGCTAGTGTGTTTAGGTGCTATGCAACGCAGCTAGCCAGTGGAGCAGCTAAAATGATCCTGTTTTGACTTATTCTGAGCAGTTTCTGGTGGAGAACTTCTGGGAGAAGCTGTAATTTGTTGACCTTGTTCCTTTAGGGGTTGGAACAAAACTTTTAGGGACTTAGGAGCCCTTGGTTTATGGACATTTCATGCTTGGAGCTGCAAGGCACAAAAATGTCTATAACAGTTGCCCCCTAAAGTATGAGGCTGTTAATCAGGTGAAATGCTTTATTATGAGGATCCGAAGTTCTTTCAATGCTGGGAGGAGACCTGTAATGAGATACAATACAATACATTATCTTCATACTGTTTTCATGATCTAGCTGAGGCGGGCATCCCCATGCTCAGCTTTATAAATTCATTTTCATGTACATAGGACAGACAATCGTCTGAGGTAGACTGATGATTCTGATAGAGCCACCATCCTTTGAGTAGGATGATTATCTGTGCTCCAATGCTGTACATTTAATGTCTTTATTTTCCTGAATATATATCGCAGCCTGGATGGATGAAACTAGATCTGGGTCTTCAATCTCGTCTGATCTTCACTCGAAGTACAAGTCGATCCATGTGAGAAATGTTTTGAAGTCGAACATGGAAAGACATCGCTTGATTACCAGTCAATGATGTAAACTGTTAACAAGCGCGAGAGGAATCACCAATAATGATAATGACCCTCAAGGTACTATAGTACAATTCACGTGGTGTGAATAAAGGACTTGGCGTCGAACACCACGCAAAATCTTTCTATCGAAGGCCATTGATGTAAACCTGTCGCCGGAAGTGAGAAACTTGCCATTAAGGCATGCAAGCTTCAAAGTACTGAATGGGGTGTTCCTAGACCAACTTCTTGGATAATGAGCTGATGTCGACAAGAAGTGATCCGTCAAAGGAGGGCCTTAATGAATCCCACATCAATGAAACGGAATGGAGCAAATGATTTTGATGGAGGTGAAAACAATCTGATGATATACAGTTCAAGATGGTGGTCATGAAAGAATGGAGTATAATGTATGGTAGTGGGTGGGACACAAGTGACTTCTCTGGATGACTTCTCTTGAACATGTCGGCGACACTTATGTGATGGATTGGTAGCATTAACCCAAATGTGGATGGTATGGCGTGACCATGGTGATGTGACCGGTGAATGAAACAACCCAACCCGACTCGGACACGGAGTGGAAGTGTCATGTTCAAGAGCGACTTGCTACCAATAAAGATTCTTTGAGTTTTCTTCCCAATTTTCCCCAGTCATTGCTGACCAGTACCTCTTTATTTTTGTCAAGCTTGAGGAGGATAACATATGCTTGTTCTATAATTTGCCCTTCGGGCAAACCCATCGCTATGTTTTAACGAGCCTAGCGATTGTGAAACTCGTTCTCGTCTAAAGACAAGTTTGTCGCTATTAATCTTTTTAACGAGTTTAATGACAAAGATAACTCGGTCCTTTTCATTTTTAGAGAGTCTGAAAAGGTACGTAAAGGTAACTCCAAAATTCCTTTTTCGTCATCTAATCCCTTAAGTCCGAAAAAGTATAAAACAATACAGAAGGGATGAATTTTCGATAGTTTTAACGAGCCGAACAAAACAAGCGCTCGATCTTTTTGTGCAATAATCCCTCAGGTCCAAAAAGATTAAAATCTAGAGGAGGGATAGCACTTCCTGTCCCTTTAACGAGCTGGAGAGGCCAATGGCTCGGAAATCTTTTCATATTTTACAAGTTAGTTGAAAAGAGCTTAAAGGAGACTCGTCTTTTGAGGAACGAGTGATAAAATGGGTAGCAGCTGATTCCAGGTAAGGTTTGGAATTTTCCAATCACGGCAGTGTCACAAGGATGGCTAGTGAAATCACTCTTTGCAGCTGTTCCTCAAAATGGGTAAACAATCAAATGGAGGTGAATGATCGGCCAATGTAAAAGTGGAGGTGACAGTGCAAACACGACCAAGGCTTTAATGGCTGAAGTACTACATTCACGGTGGTTATTTACTGGGGAATAGTTCATTTTTTAACGAGCTTAAACGCGGGTGGAAACATTTGCTCGGTCCGGGTTTATTTTTTAACGAGCTTGAACCTCGCGATAACACTGCTCGATTAATCCAGTCGTATGATAAGAATGTCTCATATAAAACAACAATTTTAGAGTTTTGCCCCACATCCTTTCTTTATGCAAGTTAGGTAACGACTAATCTAAAAAATAGATAAATAATCGCTCTTTGCTTGCACTCCAAAAGGTTTACATGCCCCCAGGTATAAAACAGAGTTTCAAGGTTACCTCTACTTCTATCCGCCAAAACATTTGTTTTACCGAGAGAGGCCTACCTCTTACAGGTTACCCAAAGATTGTTCTATTCACACTGCAAACAAAACACTTCTTCGGCGATGTCTATCGAAACAAACAAAGGTGAGCGACGATGCCCGCCAACTCACATAACTTTGACAAGAGAATCTTGTTCCAGAATAACCCCCTCTTCCAATCACGGACGGGGGTACAGACTAGTCATATTCTCCCGTGGAAACCTACCCTATACCCGAAGTTTTCCTGCCGAAGCAGACCAGGATGCATGCCCCCTGGGTTTCAGTCATATCCCTCCGAATTACTCGCGCTCATCGGGAGGACGGACTGGAGATTGAGACATTTCTTGCGTGAAAAGACCATTCAGGGATGGTATATGACTATTTGCTCTGTATGATCCGGGAAATGAAAGCTGGTCCACGAGCTTGACCACTCTTCCTTCGTGCGGAAAACACATTACTCTAAAGAGTGAGGAGACAATGGCTCCCATGCAATAAATATAGTCTCGTCCAAGGAGTAGATTGTAATCTAGGGGTCCTTGAACTACCATTACGTTCATGCGAACCGTCTTCCTTCTCAATGTTATGGGCACATCGGGAAGGATCCTTAAAGGTCGACTGGTTCCTTTATCAAAGCCTGTCAGATTTCTCATCTCAGGCAAAAGCGATGGCGAACCAAGCGCTTTCCAAGCAGTTGAGGAAAGGATACTCACAGAAGCCCCCTCATCTATGATGGTACCAGCCATAACCATTCTATATATTTGAACGATAATTCGGAATGGTGTGCTTGCTGGTAAACGGGGTCTGCCTAGTTGATTCGAGTCAAAGGAGACAACTAGGTTGCTTGGAAGTGGGACCGAATAGACGGCCGGGTACGACTCTAACGAACTTCCTTCCTGCGGTAAAGGAACGGGTAAATTTCCCCCATGTTCATCGGAGTCTGTGTTTATGAAGAGAATTTGGACGGTGTCATCCTTGTTCTCCTCAGTGAGTGTATCATCTGAAGATGAAACCTCTGAAGGCAAGACCGACTCAACTGCCGCCTCGACCTTTTGACTTTCGTCTGGTATGGATCCAGATGGTCTATCTTCAATGATAGGTGCTTCAGCCGACCACCTGAGCGGGCCAGCCGGATTTTCAACTAGTGACGGACTCGGCAAGAGTTTTTTATATCCAGGAGGAAGTCGTAACGGTGAAACCGGACGATCATCCAAAACTCTTTTAGCTTCATCTAAGAAGGGACAACGGTGGATGGCATGATCGCCTTCACACAGTTTACAAGGAAATCTATATTTTCCTTTTTGTCCTGGGACTTCACTTTCACTAGTCGACGGTGTGCTTTCAACATGATTACCAGAGGTTGATGACACCGGGTTGTGCAATCTAGGAGACCAATCCCTTAATATCCGAGGGATGCAAGGAAAATCTCTGTGAAAGTGGTCTCCTTTGCAAATGACACATGGTGATTTAGGCCTGGTCGGTGCAGTGTGTGGATTTTCGTTAGACGACACTCGTTTTCCCCCATTCGCCTTTGGCTCCTTCTTCTTCTTCTCTTTCTTCTTCTTTTCCTTCTTCTCCTTAGGAACTTGACTTTTGGCTTTACCAGCCCCATCAAGCGAAGAGGAAGGAGGAGAGGAAGAATTAGAGGAAGTAGAAGGTTGGTGGGCAACTCTGGACTCGTCTAATTGCTGATTCGATTATTCAGGAATAGTGGTGTTCTGAACGACAGAGGTTGAGAAGAGCCATACAGGCAAACCAATTGTCAGTCCTGGAAGTGACAATGTGGCCATATGGGGTGCACCAACATCTCCCCAAGAGGAGAAGGGACTAGGATTTCCTCCAAGGGGAATTCCTTGGTTGGTAGACTCCATTTTCTCAACCCAAGATCAATGTAGCAAAGGGTAATGAATATTCCGTTTAAAATAATTTTTTAGACGCTTTGACACAACTTGTTTTTTTAGTTTTTAAGAGTCGAGAAAAAACAAAAGATGACTCTAGTCTCCTTCGATTTTTAATGAGCTTGAAGTGACAAGTGCTCAGATGGACCTTTTCCGTTAAGGAGTCTGAAAAGGAACGAAAGGGACTGCTCTGGAGATCTAGGTAGAGGGAGTACCAAACCAATCGCAAAACTGCAGAATACTTTTTACGGTACGGCAGTCAATCTTCCCGAATGTTGTGTTCAGTGCATTGCGATCAGTAGGGCGGCCGACACGGCTTCCTATGGATAAAGGATTTAAGCCTATAGGGGTCTCCCAAAATATACTCGACGATACGTGGGAGCACAAGTCCGTACTGGCACTTATCGTCTCAAAGTGGAGGAATCACCCAACCATCAGTGAGGACAACAGTTACCAGGCTTTACGACGCCCGAATACGTCTCTAGCCTAGACCTTTAAATGTTGTGCGTTAAGTTCCAAAGCGTTGTTAGATTCATTGAATTTATTTTAAGTTGATCTTTCTTATGAAGTTTGCCTTTTGGGTTCACCACGAGATGTAGATGTAATTCCTAAAATGCAATCTAAAGATGATAAACAAACTTTTATCTCTTTTCAGCAATGAAAATCCTAGCTACTAGGGGAAAAGAAAGACACAATCTCTTCACAAAGAGCAAAGAGCACACTGTAAATGCACTTTCCTAAATCAAGCCAAACAAACTGTCAATATGCAAATGCACATGTGCATGTATTTGTTTTTCACTTTTTTAGTATTGATGCTAAAAAGAAAGTTGATGTACAAATCTGAATTTGCTTTCAAGCGACAAACAAAAACAAGCTTCTTTTCGAAATCAAAAGGTAGAGATGATTACAACACTTTATGATTTTGAAATAAATACTCGTTTTGACACTAGAAAGTCACAAATTCAAACCAAAGGCAATAGTAAAAGCATAACCGACTATCAACAACAAATAAACTTTCTCCTATGATCGAAATCGACACTTGCGACAGATCTAAATCAAAGGACAACAGTACGATTATTATACTTTTGCAATGGAAAACTGTAAACGACTCAACAAACACACAAAAACATCTACAGTTCTTTTGTACAAAGGAGGCGGAATAACTGTAAGGAAAAGGGGTTTGAAACAGTCATATACTGATCACAGGCTGCAAAATTCAGAGAAAAAACTGGAAAGAATGAAGCACAAGAACCTCAGCTGCACAGGGCTAGGCTGATCAGCGCACCTGTAACACAGAGAAACTGGATTGCAGTGCAGGTTTCCCTTTCGGGAAGTGCGCTGAAATGCAGGAACTCTTAACAGTACCTGCGCTGGGGCAGAAATGAGAATTCTATCTGGGTTCTGGGTCACAGTTTGCAGTTTAGTCTTTGGTTTTTGGCCGAGTAAAAGCAATCAGTAATGCACAATCAGGGGTAGATCTATGGAGGGTCTAAGAGCTATCACAAAGGGCAATCAGATCATTTGTGAATCAGCTGTTCAAATCATAAACAGATCCAATGAATGGATTGAAGCAGCAGATGTCTACTTTGAATTTGTTATGGCAAATGCAGTTCGAATGCTACTTATAAGTTTATGAAACAAACAACAAAAAGATACACAAACAAACTAATTAGACAATCCTCCCCAGCGGAGTCGCCATTTTGTTACCAGGAAAAGTGTCTATTTAGAACTGCTCTATCCCACTAAGGTGTGACAGCTGCCTTAGAAACAAATAGAGAAAACTACTTTTGTATTTCCTTTATGAATTAAAGATAGAGAGGGATAGAAAGAACCGACCTGTGTCTTGCGCTAATCCTTTGATTCAATCCCTCTCTTCTTTGACAGCTTCCAGCTACTTGTTCTCTTAATTGCCTAGCTTCACCAAGTACCTGTAAGATCACAGAAGAAGAAAACTATACAAAGACATGGATCTATATTCATAAACAACTTAGGATCAGATTTAAGCTAACCATACAAATGTAACAAGCATCAATGATACACAAGAATGGAGGAAAAACTCAAATAGTTTTTATTGATATAACAAGAAGATCCAGGAGGAGTTACAACCGATGATTCCTGACCCAGCATCAACCTCCCAGCAAAGAAGCCCCTCTTCACCTCCAACAAAGCATAAATCACCCAATACTCTGATCTCTATCTCAAAACCAACAACAATTCCTTACAATGTGCAAAATTCCAGCCTCTGGATCTATAGGTTGAGGGATCCATATATAGATGTATGCAAGGAGGATGAGTCAGCTTGTGATTTGATTAGTGGCTTCTCTCTGTCAGTTCTTGCTTCCACTTGGAGACTGAAGGCCTCTTACTCATCCTTGGTCGAATTAAGTGAGGCAAGTGTCATAGGAGAAGATTCTGGAAGCTTCCATTGTCTCTCCACCTCGCGGAATGACACTGCCATTTGTCATTTCCCTCTCAACGCACCCTGATAGTACATTTAGGTGCGTTGCAACGCACCTAGCTAGTGTTTTTAGGTGCTATGCAACGCAGCTAGCCAGTGGAGCAGCTGAAATGATCTTGTTTTGACTTATCCTGAGCAGTTTCTGGTGGAGAACTTCTAGGAGAAGCTGTAATTTGTTGACCTTGTTCCTTTAGGGGTTGGAACAACACTTTTAGGGACTTAGGAGCCCTTGGTTTATGGACATTTCATGCTTGGAGCTGCAAGGCACAAAAATGTCTATAACAATGTGGTATTGATTTCGGCAGCTATTTCACTCCTACGGGAGAAGTAGCTCAGGGTGGCCGAGGCTTAAATGAGGAAGTGGGCTCAGAAGCTTGGGTTATTTCATTGAGTTTCTTGTGGAACCCGAGCGCAAAAATTTGGGTGGAGCAAGCCTCACAAAGCGACGTAGGCTACTTGGAAGAATGAGCTTCCGATGAATGATATATCATTGGGTGGGAGGCGTGGTCTGGTATATCGACTTTGGGCTCCCTATCAACTCTAATTGGGCCGAAGGTGGAACGCTTGATATTCACCCTTCGTCTATCTGGGTGAGGTAATTGCTTCTCCGATATAAGGGGTCTTTAATTTTTGTGGGAATCATGTTCTAGCCTCGAGGTTGCGTGTGTTTGGGTTGGTCTGTTAACCCTCGGGTGGTGCAATGCAGTGGTCATCCTTGGTTGGGACGTCCAGCCTCCCCTGGGGGACTCTTTGTACCTTCATTGGGTGCCTTGTGGGAATTTTGGGCATCTAGTGGGATTAATTCATCTGATCATGGCTGCCCCAGTTTCAACAAATGTCGCCTTGGGGTATTTTTGTTGACCCCTTCTATTTAGCCATTTCATTTGTTGGGTCAGGGCAAGGGTACCCTTAGTATCTCTTGTTTGGGCTCTTGTCTTCTGTGTGTTGACTTCAAAGTGTGGGGGGGGGAGGGGGTTTCTAGTATCGTGGTGCTTATAGAAAGTTATTTTTCTACAAGGATAATTGGTTGAATCCCTTCCACGTGTGATAGACGACACAAGAGTTGGTGGATAATTATGTGTGTGCGCTAGCTCAATTTGGGCATGCCCTCCTTATTGTAGACATGGAATGACAAAGGGGTAGACCACGTAAAGGGGGTCGACAACAGGACCACCCTAGGGACTGTGCAGGAGGAGGCACCTCCACCAATGAAGAGCACTCAACAATCATAGACAGAGAGGAGGGAATCACTCAGGACCTATCCCTCTCTACAGGACATGTTAACCATTCAGCCTTTGTGGACTCATGTATTGAGAAATTGAGGAATATTAAGGTGAATAGGGACATCATGCGCAACCACCACTATGAGGACCACAATGAAACAATGGTGTACTTAAATGAAATTCATTCCAACCAGGCAGAAATTCTGGAACAACTAGAAAATATTCGCTAAAGCCTACATCACACAAATGAACATATGCAAGCAATAGAGGTCCACCTGGAGCACATAAAATTCCACATGCATGAGTGACAAGATCCTCTTGCTGGTCTGCCACAACATCTCCTCATCAACCACCTTGATATGAAATTGATAGGCTGTTCTCTCTTTTTATCTGTATTTTGGCTTATCTGGCTACGTATCCCTCCAAAAATAAAGGGTAAATTGTTTAATTTTGTGTCCCATAGGCCAATTCTCCTTGCCAACAAATTCGGTCAGAGTGAGGTAGGAAGAGTAGTAGAAAAAAAAGATGTATGTAATACTTTTCTAAAGGTAATATAACTTTTGAACTTTTGACCGAATTTTTTTTATTGTAGATGTGTTTTTTTCATAATTTATATTAATTATTGTCAATTAATTAAATGCAAGGGATTTATATTAAACCCAACAATTAATATTACAAACACTATCAATAATATTATACCCTCTGATTTTGAACCCTTACATTACTAAACCCAAGGGATAGATATTATAAACTAAAGGGATCAATAAACCCAAGGGATTAATACTAAAAACCTAAGGGAATAATATTAAACCCTAGGGATTAATATTATAAACCCAAGATATATAATCCCTAAGATAAATATTATAAGCCCTAAAACAAACATGGTTCACCATGGTCGATTTTCATATTGAGACAATCTTTGTCATAATGCAACATTGGACCATGATTGACCATGGTCAATGATCTGAAAATCACTTGTGTGTGATCTCAGTTAATGAATTAATGAATGAAGGTATTACAGACTCATGTGCTGGTGTGTGTATATGTTTTCTTAGGCAACTGTTCGATAAGATTGCAAAATACACAGACACTAGAAAATGGAAAACAGTAAGAGAAACACAGTAAGCAAAATGCAAGAACACAATAAATTAATAAGGAGCTCATCCAATCCTCTTGGGCTATGTCTCCGGCCTAGCTTTCAGTGGTGGCCTTCTTTTTATTGTGTCTTTAAAGTAGAGTTTTACAATAGGGAGTTCAATTTGAGTCTCCTGAAATAGATAATTCTTAGTAGGGTGGTACTTGGATTCCCCAAGCCACTAGAGTGCACAGACGCTTCCTTACCAAGTCTCGACCTCAACTGGTATTGATGGGATGAGTCCAAATTGGTACTCGGTTCCCGACGGATATCCTCACAGGGATTGCTTGAACCTCTCAAGCCTTCTGTCTGCTCGATGCTGCCTTAGCTCTGTAGGTTAGCTTGGCTCTCTGCGTTTGCTTCTATCTCTTCCATCTCCTTCTTCCTTTCTCACTATCCTCTTCTTTCTTACAGTGCTTGCCTTCCTTTCTCCGTCTGTGCGTTCATGGATTAAAGCCAATACGTCTCATGACTGTTCGCTTCCTCTTCCACCTCTTCGGATCGCCTGTTGTTGTTCCTTGGAATTCCCTGCCTTTGCGTCATCACCACTATGTAACATCTCACAGGGAAGTGGCCACTTGTCCTCTTACGAACTACGCCAGCTCTTCCTCAAACGGTTCGGTATTTTCGGTTATGTTGTGAAATGACTCATCCGCCAACTCAGCAGTCAAATTAGACTTCAAAATTTATACGTTGTGGCTTATTTCCTCCTTCTGAATCCGGTTTCCCATCGGGTGCAATCTTCGCTGTTAGATCTGGAGCCCCTAGATCCTACGATGTTCGCTCTTATTGCGCGGTTGACTTGCTCGGACGTTAGCTCGTGCTGAGAGGCGATTTTCTCTCTCATCCACCTGACATGCATCGTTCTTTGTATGGCATTGCTGGGTCTCCTGACAATTGCTCTTAGTGCCCAAAAGGCCTTTGATATTCCACCAGTTTTGGAGTGCGGGACCCACCATTCACTTTAGCGCTTTCCCACGGTTTTCGGCTTTCCTTGTGACTGAGCGCTCAGGGCCTCTCCATTTCGAGGGGTTTTTCCCAATGATGCACGCTAATCGCGCATCAGAAACAACCTCCGTTTTCTGATCCGGACTTCCTAACTACTAGTTTGTGTCCTGCACAATCTCCATGGGCCTCGGTCAGTGCGCTTTGATCGAGGTCCTCGTCGTTCCTTGCTGGCTACAAACTGCCATTGTCCAGAGGTCCTTCATGATAGCTCATTGTCCACAAGTTTCTTGAAATCTGTCATGATTTGATACAGTCATATAACTCTGATAATTTCCATGGATCCAATTTGGATGATTGCCTTCCCACTGAAAAAGCTTTTGGACCACCAAAAGTTGGTTTTCAAGCATCGACTAAGTGAGGGTACAATTGTCTCACTTGTCCAATCTCTATCCACTTTGCACTGCTTAGCTTTGAACCCTTGAGCCCAATTCTGAGGTACTTAACATGTCCCCTGTGTGTTGTCGTCACCTTCTTGTCCAGAACTGTGTCTTCCTGCAATTCATTAAGATATTCAGGTAACAGGTCATCAATAGAAGGCAATTGACTCTGCTCTTCGGGATCGCCAATTAGTGAAGGTTCAAATAACCTCAAGCAATCTGCATTTACAACTGAGTAGATGTGCATGTAAGCTGGTAGATCAAGGCGAAAATGATTCTCACCAATTTTCTCAAGTATCTTGAAAGGTCCATAACTGATAGGCTTTAGCTTTTTACCTTCGCCTTGCATTCTGTCCTTGCTAATGTATAGCCAGACTTGGTCTCCAACTTGGAAACTATGCTCCATCCAATGCTTGTCATGCCTTGCCTTGTATTTGGCCTAACTCTTTTCCAGTTGTTCCTGTACTGCCTGGTGGATCTCCTGGATTTGTTCAATGAACCTAGTTGCCCTGTCCACATCACTGTGTCCCTCAACTATGGTGTCTTTACCAAAGACAAAATCCAAAGGAGACCTTGGTGTGAAACCAAAACAGATCTCAAAAGGAGATCTCTGTGTAGAAGAATGTTTTGCTATGTTGTAAGCATGCTGCACGTAACATAAATGTTCATCCCAAAGCTTAGGATGCTTGTTGCAATATCCCCTGAGCAACTGGATCACTGTCCTATTGACTACTTCTATATGGCCATCAGTTTGTGGATGAAAAGCTGTGCTTTTCTTCAGTTTGGTGTCCATCAGTTCCCACAAACTTAACCAAAACTTCCCCATAAATCGGGTGTCTCGATTGGATACAATGGAAGTGGGTAATCCAAAATGAAGCCATACATGTTGAAAGAACAATTTTGCAGTTTGTTCAGCTGTAATCTGTTTACTACAAGGTATCAAAATACACATTTTGCTGAACCTATCCACAACAACATACAAATAATCATGACCTTTCCTAGATTTAGGCAGTCCTCCAACAAAATCCATGGAAACACTTTCCCAAGGGTGAGAAGGAACTGGTAATGGAGTGTACAAGCCTAGTTTTCTATTGCTGGGCTTACTTTTAGCACACGTAGTACACCCTCTTACATATCTAGAAACTGTCTCATTCATTTTTGGCCAATAACAAAATCTTTTCAGCTATGCAACTGTTTTACTTACCCCAAAGTGACCTGATATTAGAGAAGTGTGTGCTTCTAGAGTTATCTTTACTCTTTCAGTTTGTGGAATGCATAGCTTCCCACAATGATATAGGAGTCGATCCTTTACATGATAATCCAATTCAAGGATAATTTTAGGGGCGAATGGTCGCCCTTTGGCGAAATTAAGGGGTTTTAAATTTTTAGTGGGCAAATATTTTGTATCATAGTACATTTTTACAAATCACCTCAAATAGCCCACCTTTAAAAAAGGTAAATTTAGCCCTTGAAATTATGACTTACAATCTTCCATTCGCCCATTTTCAAGAATAGGTTTTATTTAAGTGAATCCATTCGCCCATTTTCACCTATGGGCCAAATACCATATTTATAAAAGAGGCATGGTAAATTAATAAAAATATAAATAAATGAGAGGTATGGTAAATAAATAACACATTTTTTATATTTACTCCATAAGTCAACTTATATACATGTAAGGGTGTAAACAAATAAAAATATAGGTAAAGTGGAGGTATGGTAAATAAATAAAATGTCTTTTTATACTTACTCAAAAGGTATGGTAAATAAATAAAAATATAAATAAACTAGACGTATCGTAAATGTCCATAACCCTCGTTCTATTTATGAAGGCTCAAGAAAGAGGTTTTATTTAAGTGAATCCTATGGGCCAAAAACCATATTTGTAAAAGAGGTATGGTAAATTAATAAAAATATAAATAAACGAGAGGTATGGTAAACAAATAAAACATTTTTTTATATTTACTCCATAAGTCACCTTATATTTACAAACACCAAAAAATGGGTTATATTTAGGTGAAACCTATGGCCAAAATACTATGGGACAAATACCATGGACTAGATTGTTATTAATACCATGCAAAAAACCATTATTAAACCTAATATTAGAATTAATAAAAATAAAAATGGCACATGGTATTGACCCATGGTATTCACCAAAATGGCACATGGTATTGACCCATGGTATTCACCTGGAATGTAGCCTATTTAAATGGGGGAATTAAACCATCATGTAGCCTATGCTAAGATTCACTAGGACTTTACAAAGTTTTATTATTTAGTGAAAGACTCGCCAAGATCTTACAAGATTTTATATTTGATTAAAATATTCGCCATGCCTGGTGAGAGATTCGCCAGATAAAATCGCCTTCCATTTTTCCTATATACCATGGAGATTCGCCCATTTATTATATTTATAAATTTAGGGGGGGTTCTTAAAATTTTCCCTGATCCAATTCTACTACTTGTTTGCCTTGACTTAAAGTTGCATATACATCTTTGAAATCCATATCTTGAGCATATTGTTCAATGTAGCTCTCATGTAACACAGAATTATGCTTAAGTAAAGTAGATGCATTTATAATGGGTCTAGATAACATATCTGCAACTTTATTGTGTATGCCCTTTTTATATTTGATGACTAAATGAAACTGTTGTAGAAAACCCATCCATCTATAGTGTCTTGATTGCTACAACTTAGTTTGGGAGTGTAGATATTGAAGTGGTTGATGATCAGTATGTATTCTTGTTTCTTTTCCCATTAAGTAATGTTTCCACTTTTTCACACTCTGTACTAATGCATACAATTCTTTATCATATGTAGGATAGTTAACTACTGCAGAATTAAACGTCTCAAAATGATAACATATGGGTTTACCGTGCTGTGTCAGCACTTCTCCCATGGCATAGTCACTGACATCGGTTTGGATCTCAAATGGTCTTTGAAGATCAGGCAGTGCTAGTACAGGTGCTGTACTAATCTTTTCTTTCAAGGTGTCGAAGGCCTTCTGCTATTTTCCTCCCCACTAAAACACCTTGTTCAATCCTGTTAAAACATGTAGGGGAGATAAAATTAAGGAAAAGTTAGAAATGAACTTTCTCCAATATTGTGCTGCTCCTAAGAAGCTTATAACTTTTGTAGCAGATTTGGGGTTAGGCCTATTCACAATGACTTCCACTTTAGAGGGATCTATCTTCAATTCACCACCCCCAACTATATGTCCCAAATAATTCAGAGATGTTTTGCCAAATTCACATTTTGAGAGTTTAACATAAATTTTTTCTCTTTTCAAAACATCTAGTGTCTACTTGACATGCTTTAAATGTTCTTCCCATGTTTTGCTAAAGATCAGAATGTCATCTAGATACACAATAACAAAATCATCAAGAAAAGGTCTAAGTACATCATTCATTAATCTCATGAAAGTAGCAGGAGCATTAGTTAAGCCAAAAGGCATAACTAGCCACTCATACAATCCTTGCTTTTTTTTGAAAGCAGTCTTCCATGCATCTTGTTCTTCCACTCTGACCTAATGATATCCACTATGCAAGTCTAACTTGGAAAAATAAACAGCTTCTTTCAATTGATCTAAAAGATCATCTATGCGAGTAAGGGGATAACGATTCTTGATTTTTATCTTATTCAGTGCTTGGTAATCAATGCACATTCTCCATGAGCCATCTTTCTTTATCGCCAAAACGATTGGTGACCCACATGGTGATGTGCTAGGTCTAATGAACCCTTTCTCGAGCAACTCCTGCACCTACTTCTTGCTTTCTGCGTTCTCTAAAGCGGACAACCTGTACATTCCAATGTTAGGCAATGGAGCATCTTGCTGCAAAATAATATCATGCACTATTGCCTTTTTAGGTGGCAGACCTTTAGGTTCTTGAAACAATATATCATACTTTGAAACAACCTTTTCTAAATCGGTTTGCTGTTTAACATTACAACCCTCAAATACATTGGTTTTATTAGGTTTCTTTTCCTTTACAACCATCAGTAAGAATTGTTTGCATGAATTTATCATTCGTTTCATCTGCCCTGAGTTTATGAGAGTATAATTATTCTTGAGCTTATGAGCTCTTACAAAGTATTCGATTCCATCTTTAACAAGTAGATACTTGTTCTCAGCTCTATAGAAGATAGCTTTTCTATCATACAAGTAAGGACTTCCTAAAACAATTCCACATATATCCAAAGGAATTATGTCTAACTCAACCTCATCTACAAATGCTGACCCAAAAGAAAACTTGAGTTTGCGCTGTCTAGTCACTTGTAGTTGTTCTTTATCATTTAACCATCCTAATGGGTATGGTTTCTTGTGAGTTGTAGTCACTAATCCCAACTTCTTTACAATTTCTTCAGAAATTAAATTTACTTGTGAGCCACTATTAAACAAAGTATCAATATTTTGATGTTTGGAAATAACTCGAATATGGAAAAGCTCATGTATTTTTCTCTCATTTTATTCATCAATAGTAGATTGTGCAGAATTACTAGTAGATGCTTCAGAATTCTTACCTTTTATACTTGTGGCTGCAATAGTTGTTTCATCTCCTGAGTCTGACCCCAAATCTTTCTGAACAGTTGCATTAGTCTTCTTCTTCTTGTCCTCGAACTTCTTAGGTCTCAGCTCCGGATGCAGAATCCAACAGTGCTAATCATCATGCCCATCCTTCTTACAGTGAGTGCATGAAGACTTGCTCTTCTATGCAGTGTTAGCCTTCCTTGCTTTCTATTTCTGTTTTCTTTTCTCCTTATTCTTGCTTGCAGTGGGTTGGGATGATCCCCCAACTTTTGGACTTCCATTCTTTCCTCTAGATTCTAGATGAGTAGCTTGTACATATACCTCATCTATACTGGTGGGATTAAACATGAGGATAGTGTGCCTCATGTAGCTGTGTAGACCACCAATGTACTTCAATAGAGTCTCAGGTGAGTCTAATGAGATTCCTAGAATCAATGCTCTCTTCCTAAATTCTTGGGTGTATACTTGTACACTTTTCCCTTTCAACTGTCGAAGAGTTTGCCAGCTCATCATGGATTGCTAAATGTAGGCCAATGGATAGAACTAATTTTTGATTGCAGAAACAAATTCACTCCAGACAGAAATGGTCTTACCATGTCTCTTCATGTTAGCTTGGGTCCTGCCTTCCCACCAAACCAAGGCAGTGCCTCCAAGGCATAGGCTTGCCAGCTGAATCTTACTCTTTTCTGAATCAATACTCTGCACTCTGCAATAAACATCACTTTGTCTAATCCAATTGTCTAGCTTTTTTGCATTCAACTCTCCATCATATCAAATTTAACATCTAGTTTAATCAAAGATGTCTTCTTTTTATGTTCAAGGCTATTAGGAGGTGTGAGGAAGATTTCTTCTTTCCCTTTGCCTTTTGAGTGGTCATGAAAGAGAGACTCATCTTCTCCTTTGTCTTGTTTGGAGCTTGATGAATCTTCATCCTTATGTTTTCTAAAATCCTTATACATTTCCTCTACCATGGACCTTATGGCTAGGAAACTATCTATGAATTGAGGGTCTAGCCCCATAGAACCTTCCTCTGACATTGTCTTCTGAGGATAAACTCTCCTAATTTCAGGATTAGTTTCGACGAACTATCCTTCTCCTAATTTGAGCTTTGATCTAGTTAGCATTCAACAGCTAAATCCAACACAAGCTTGTCTAACCTTAATAGCCTAGAGCTCTGATACCACTTGATCTGAAAATCACTTATGTGTGATCTCAGTTAATGAATTAATGAATGAAGGTATTACAGACTCATGTGCTGGT
This sequence comes from Pinus tabuliformis, assembly GCA_031772625.1. Classification (NCBI taxonomy): domain Eukaryota; kingdom Viridiplantae; phylum Streptophyta; class Pinopsida; order Pinales; family Pinaceae; genus Pinus; species Pinus tabuliformis. The sequence goes on from CM062818.1 coordinate 2,062,565,807, forward strand.
GTGTGTCTATGTTATCTTAGGCAACAGATCGATAAGATTGCAAAATACACAGACACTGGAAAATGGAAAACAGTAAGAGAAACACAGTAAGAAAAATGCAAGAACACAACAAATTAATAAGGAGTTCACCCAATCCTCCTGGGCTACGTCTCCGGCATAGCTTTCAATGGTGGCCTTCTTTTTATTGTGTCTTTAAAGTAGAGTTTTACAATGGGGAGTTCAATTTGAGTCTCCTGAAATAGATAATGCTTAGTAGGGTGGTACTTGGATTCCCCAAGCCACTAGAGTGCACAGACTCTTCCTTACCAAGTCTCGACCTCAACTGGTCTTGATGGGATGAGTCCAAATTGGTACTCAGTTCCCGACAGATATCCTCACAGGGATTGCTTGAACCTCTCAAGCCTTCTGTCTGCTCGATGCTGCCTTAGCTCTGCAGGTCAGCTCGGCTCTCTGCGTCTACTTCTGTCTCTTCCGTATCCTTCTTCCTTTCTCACTGTCCTCTTCTTTCTTACATTGCTTGCCTTCCTTTCTTCGTTTGTGCGTTCATGGCTTAAAGCCAATACGTCTCATGACTATTCGCTTCCTCTTCCGCCTCTTCGGATTGCCTACTGTTGTTCGCTTGGAATTCCTTGCCTTTGCGTGATCACCACTATGTAACGTCTCACAGGGAAGTGGTCACTTGTCCTCTTATGAATTGCACTAGCTCTTCCTCAAACGGTTCAGTATTTTTGGTTACGTTGTGAAATGACTCATCCGCCAACTCATTGGTCAAATCGGACTTCAAACTTTATACGCCATGGCTTATTTCCTCCTTCCGAATCCAGTTTCCCATCGGGTGCAATCTCCGTCGTTAGATCTGGAGCCCCCAGATCCTACGGTGTTCGCTCTTATCACGCAGTTGACTTGCTCGGACGTTAGCCCGTGATGAGAGGCGGTTTTATCTCTCATCTACCGGACACGCATCGTTCGTTGTATGGCATCACTGGGTCTCTTGACAATTATGCTTACCACCCAAAACGCCTCTAATATTCTGCTGGTTTTGGCGCACAGGACCCGCCTTTCGCTTTAGCGCTTTTCCCACGGTTTTCAGCTTTCCTTGTGACCGAGCGCTCAGGGCCTTTCCATTTTGAGGGGTTTCTCCCAGCGATGCGCGATTAGCACTAATCACGCATTAGAAACAACCTTCATTTTCTGATCCAGACTTCCTAACTTCTAGTTTGCGTCCTGCGCAATTTCCATGGGCCTCAGTCAGTGTGCTTTGACCAAGGTCCTTGTCGTTCCTTGCTGGCTACCAACTGTCACTGTCCAAAGGTCCTTCCTGATAGCTCATTGTCCACAAGTTTCTTGAAGTCTGTCATGATTTGATACAGTCATAGAACTCCGATAATTTCCATGGATCCAATTCGAATCAGTAGATCATGATTCATTTTCATATTGAGGGAATCTTTGTCACAGTGTGACATTGGACCATGGATGATTTTTATGCTGAGACAATCTTTGTCACAATGTGACCTTGGACCATGGTTGACCATGCATGATTATGGTTGTCACAATATGACATTGGATCATGAGACAATTTTTGTCACAATGTGACTATGGTTATTGACCATGGCTGATGATGATTGACTATAGATGACCATGGTTGATTTCATATTGAGACAATGTTTGTCACAATGCGATGTTGGACCATGGTGGACCATGGTGGACCATGATTAACCATGATTGACCATGATTGACCATGGTTGATCATGGTTGACCATGATTGACCATGGTTGATTTTCATATTGACCATGATTGATTTTCATATTGAGACAATTTTTGCCACAATGCGATGTTGGACCATGGTTGACCATGGTTGAACATTGTTAACAATGGTTGAACATGATTGAACATGGTTGACCACGATTGACCATGGTTGACTTTCATATTGAGACAATCTTTACCACAATGTGACGTTGGACCATGGTTGACCATGGATGACCATGATTGATATTATAAACCCAAGAGAATAATATTAAACTCAAAGGAATAATATAAACCCAAGGTATATAAACCCTAAGATAGATATCGTAAACCCTTAATTAAACATGGTTGACCATGGTTTTCCAGGGTTGATTTTCATATTGAAATCATCTTTGTCACAATGCGACGTTGGATGATATTTAGGTCCCTATACTACTAGTGTAGCCCCTTATTGTTATTAGTGCAACCCCCTTATTGTATTGTTGTGCCGATGTAGTCCCCATATTATTATTATTGTGCCCCATAGAAGCCCACTATTGTTATTATTGTGCCCTTACAATATTATTATTATGTATGCTATGATTATATTGTAACCCCTTAGACTCCTATATATAGAAAGGAGGTCATGTCATTTGTATCATCCAAGAATTGTTGATTTGTGTAATGTAAAGGAGGTTGCCCACTCGAAGAAGCTAATTTTGAAGTCATTGATTTATCTCTTCTTCTATTTTGTGAGTTGGTTGCATAACAACGATGGAGACCATGGTTGATTTTCATATTTGAACAATCTTTGTCACAATGCGACGTTGAACCATATATTTTATATGCTAATTTTATTAATATTTATAAAATGAATGTCAATAAATTTTAAATGAAATCATTTCTATTTAAAATAATTATTTTCTATATGCACTTATTATATATTATCATCTGAATTTTAATGTATATAAATTTATAATATAATGTATTTATAAATTATTATTTATTTTTAATTAATTTTTATTATATGAATGAATTATTTATTATTAATATAATTATTATTTATTAAATGGAGGAATTAATTATTTTTAATATAATTATTATTAATTAAAATATCGATAATAATTATGTCTTAGAATTTTATATTTGAATAATGTTTTAATATGTAAGAATTTCTTTAATTATATATATATGAAAAAAATCTAATATATTTTATAAATATAAATTATGTTTCAAATAATAAAAGAAATAGCAAAACCAACCCTTGGTATGACAAAGATTGTAAAAGTGTGAGGAGAGAAATTAAGGAAGTTGTTGATGAATCTCTTAAAATGGACAAGATAAAAATATACAAAGCCCTAACTAAAAGAAAATAGAGGTAGTACATTCATCAAAGACAGGAGAATCTCCTACGCCTCTCTAAAGTAGCTCCTAAGAAATTTTGGAGGCAGATTCTAACTAGGAAGACTAAAGATAATAATAAAATTGCTCTTCACGGTTAGAATTCCTATCTTAAAAAGTTTTATGAATCTCCAAATGTCATGGATAACTTGGAAATCCTGCTCACAACTGTTATAGACATTTTTGTGCCTTACAACTTTGAGCATGAAATGTCCATAATCCAAGGGATCTAAAGTCCCTAAAGATGTTGTTACAACTCCTGAAGGAACAAGGTCAACCAATGACAGCTTCTCCCAGAATTTCTCCACCAAAAACCACTCAGAAACAGTCAATTCAGGATCAATTCAAGTGCTCCACTAGCTGCCTGCGTTGCAAAGCACCCAAATACACTGGCTAGGTGCGTTGCAACGCACTTGAATGCACTACCCAGGTGCGTTGAACGGGAAATGACAAGTGGCAAAGTCATTCAACGAGGTGGAAAGACCATGGAAGCTTCCAGAATCTTCTCCAATGACACTTGCCTCACTGAATTCGACCAAGTGATGAGTAAGAGGCTCTCAGTCTCCAAGTGGAAGCAAGAACTGACAGAGAGAAGCCACAAGTCAAAACATAAGCTGACTCATCCTCTCTGCTTACATCTATATATGGATCTCTCATCCCAGAGATCCAGGAGGCTGGAATTTTGTACTTTGCAGAGAATTGCTGTTGGTTTGAGATTGAGATTAGTACATTGGGTGATTTATGCTTTGTTGGAGGAGAGGAAGGGATTCCTTTGCTGGGAGGTAGATGCTGGATCGGGACTCACTTGGTTGTATCTCCTCTTAGACTTTCTTATCATATCAATAAAATTATTTGAGTTTCTCCTACATGATGTGTATCAATGATGTTTTGTTATATTTGCATGTTTAGCTTAATCTGATCCTGAGCTTTTTATGAATGTATATCTATATCTTCGTGTAGTTTCTCTCTCTTGTTATCTTGCAGGAATTTGGTGAAGCTGGGCCGGTAAGGGAGCAGGGAGCTGGGAGCTATTGAAGAGAGGAGCGATTGGATCAACAAACTAGCAAAAGACACAGGTTAGTTACATCCTTTCTCCTCATTTACATTTCATAAAGAAGAATACTCAAGTAGTTTTCCTTGTTTGTTGCTAAGGCACTAACACACCTTAGAGTGGGATAGGGGCATTCTGAATAGATACTTTTCCCAACAACAAATTGGCGACTCCGCTGGGGATCATATCTAGTTAGTTCATTTGTGTTTCTATTGTTGTTCTTCTCATAAACTTAGGAGTGGAGAATCGAACTGCATTTGCCATTTACAAATGCAAAGTAGAGATCTGCCACTCTAGTCCACTCACTGGGCTTGTTTATGATCTGAACAAGCTGATCCACAAATGCTCTAACTACCCTTTGTGATAGCTCTTAGTCCTCCTTTAAATCATCCTTCTAATTGTGCCTTATTGATAGCTTTTATCCGACCAAAAACCTCAGATCAAACTGCAAACCGTGACCCAGAACCCAGAGACAATTCTCGTTTCTGCTTCAGCGCAGGCTCTGTGAAGAGACTCTGCATTTCAACGCAGGTCTCGAGAGGGCTACCTGCGCTGCAATTCAGTTTCTTTGTGCAACAGGTGCGTTGATCAGCCTTTGCCCTGTGCAGCTGTGGTTCTTTGCATCCTTGTGTTCAGTTTTATCTCTGTTTTTTGCAGCTTGTTATCAGTGTGTGTACCTATCTGAAAAACCCCTTTTCTCTGCCTTAATTCCGCCTCAGTTGTATACAAGAAACTGTATTTGTTTTTGTGTATTTGTTACATCATTTGCAGTTTCCCATTACAAAAGTAAACTAGTCATACTGTCGCCTTTAGATCTAGACCTGTCGTAAGCGTCGTTTTGATCTTAGGAGTAAATTTGTTTACTGTTGACAGTTGATTGCGCTTTTACTTCTGTCTTTTGGTTTGGATTTATGAATTTCTAAGTGTCGAAACAAGTGTTTACTTCAAAATCATAAAGTGTCGTAATCGTCTTTTTTATTTCAAAAAGAAACTTGTTTGTGTTTTCACTTGAAATCGAATTCAAATTTTGTACAACAACTTTCTTTTTAGGCATCAATATTAAGAAAGTGAAAACAAATACATGCATTTGTGCATTTGCATTTTGATAGTTTGTATGGTTTGATTTAGGAAAAGTGCATTTACAGTGTGCTCTTTGCTCTTTGAGAAAAGATTGTGTCTTTCTTTTCCCCTTGTAGCTAGGATTTTCATTGTTGAAAAGAGATAAAAGCTTGCTTATCATCTTTAGACTGCATTTAGGAATTGTATCTACATCTCGTGGTGATCCGAAAAGGAAAACTTCTAAGAAAGATCAACCTAAAATAAATTTAATGAACTTAACAACGCTTTGTAACTTAACGCACAACATAGAGGTATAGGCTAGAGACGTGTTCCGGCATCGTAAAACCTGGTAACTGTTGCCTCACTGATGGTTGGGTGATTCCTCATGAGAGACAACAAGTGCCAGTACGGATTGTGCTCCCACATACCGTCGAGTATATATTGGGAGACCCCTATAGGCATAAAACCTTTATCCATAGGAAGCCGTGTCGACCGCCCTACTGATCGCAATGCACTGAACACAGCATTCGGGAAGATTGACCGCCCGTACCTTAAAAAGTATTCTGCGGTTTTGCGAAAAGTTTGGCACACCCTCTACCTAGAACTCCAGAGCAGTCCCTTTCGTTCCTTTTCAGACTCCTTAACGGAAAAGGTCCATCTGAGCACTTGTCACTTCAGGCTCATTAAAAATCGAAGGAGACTAGAGTCATCTTTTGCTTTTTCTCGACTCTTTAAAATTGAAAAAGCAAGTTGTGTCTAAAGCGTCTAAAATTCATTTAATTTGGAAACACATTTCCCTTTTTGTATTTTAGTTGATCGAGTAATCCGCAATAGTGGAAGAAAGTCAATTGAAACTCCGTCGTTCGCGGAGGCTTACGAGTCAACCGTCTATGTCTCCGGAATCGAAAACAGTACGGACAAAGCGAACTCGTTTAACCGGTTCGAAATCTCCTATTAAAGTTAGAACAAGTGTTCCAACAACATCCGAGATTCCGGTTACTCCAAACATTTCTGGAAACCCTGCTTCTACAGAAGAAGTTCAACAGCCACAGAGGGACAGTGATACTGATCCTAGTCTGAGAGCAAACACTTGTGTTACTGAACCAGTTCCATCCGCAATCGGTTCGGAGAGTCTTGCTCTTCAAACATCTGTCGCTGTCGATTCAACCCCTTCTTCGGCACCAGAAATATTTTACGGACCTGATGGTCTTCCCCTTCCACCTGGTTTGATTGTGATAGAGGAAATTGTAGAAGATCCGCAAGCAAGTACTCCAACACATTTTGGAGTCGAGGTCACTCTATTTCCTTCGACATCAGAAGTTAGTCTACCACTAGTGGAAGTTCCTGTAGAATCGCTAGGTAATCTTTTGGATAGACTCAAAATGTCTGAACAACCGTCAACATCTAGGACTGTGTCGGCTGACACAGCGACAGCGGAACTCCCTGGCGTCACTCCGACAACGTTTGCCGGCGTACCATCTGTCCCGACTAGCTCACAACCGCTAGAAGGAGTCCATCCAGGGGCTATTTCGACAGTATGGTCCGTTCCTGTTTGTTCCTCCGGAATAATATCTGGCAACTCTTATGTTGAGACTCGCCAAATTGATCCATTTGGAGTCAATTTGGGCAATCGAGTCCCCAAGGGCAGACAATCCCTTTGAGTTCCGGATTGCCACCGTATGGGGGGCAGTATGCCCTTTCATTACCCCCTCCGGGAGGATATCCATACGGGAGTTCACAACAGTATTCAGGTTATACTGGAGTTACATCAAGTGGTTGGGTACCTATACTACCCCAACAACCAAGAGTTGTGTATTCTATGCAACAATGTGTACCTATGTCGAACATCCCGACTACGCCAGCTATTGTGACAGTGTCACAAGTTCAAACGTTGCCTGTTGTATGTCAACCTCAGATTTCTCAGGTTGTATTGCAACAGCCCCTTGACTCTGTGACTCAACCACAATCGCCGACTGGTGGGGCGACGTAGGTCCAAACGGGTACAATTACCCCACACCTTGGTCCAACAGTTAGTATAGCGCAACAGAACATGGCTTCACAACCGTGGCTGGTGCAATACCAACAACCACAATTCCAGCAAGTATACCAAGGTTCTGAGCAGCAGATCTTTGCGAACAGTGGAGGCCGTACATTCAAAACGGTCAAAATCAACCACTTTACAATGGTCATGTCCACCAACTGTATCAGTCATACCAGCATCAACTACATTATGCTGGTATGCAAAGGCCGACTGCTCAGGCGATTCCATCGTATCCTGGGTATGCTTCACCCAACCTGAATCAACAGTTACCATTCGTGGCAACTTTAGAGTTACCTGATTTACACCGGTTAACAAATGATCCAATTGCTTACGCCCCTTGGTGGCCAGCGATTCCACACAAACTTCCATCAGGTATTCCTAAATTTAATGGAAATCCAGGTGAAGATCCATTGGATCACGTGATGACATTTCATCTATGGTGTTCATCAAACACCCTAAACGATGATTCGATAAGGCTTCGCCTTTTTCAGAGGACGTTAACGGGTCCAGCGACAAAATGGTATATTGAATTACCTAGAGCTTCGTTCGACAACTTTAGTACCTTAGCCACGACTTTCTTAACCCATTTTCAATTACCAATAAGGTATGGAACGGGAACAGAAATCCTAACCAACTTCAAACAGACAACGACCACTCACATATCTGATCATATACATGAGTGGCGACGTCATCGTAGGATGGTAAAAACGTACGTTCCCGATCAGCTATTAGCTGAATGGTTTATCAAGTCGTTACTTCCTGCCATAACGGAAGATGTGGCAAAGGGGGGAGTCATAACGGAAGAGAAAGTTATCGCTCGTGCGCAATATCTAGACTTGGTCTACACTCAGTCTGGCGCGCTCTACGACAAAATACCTGACGCCCCTAGACCGGAATTCTCAATTCCTCCTCCTCCTAAATCAAACAATGACTCTCACGCCGGCGATGGCGTGATTGGCACGACAAACGCGAAATCGACAAAGGCTACGTCCAAGAAAGCCCGTAAGATTTCAGATCAAAATGCAAAAGACGAAATTCTTGCTTCGGAAGTAAATGCCGTATCAGCAGATAAAGGCAAAGAAACCAAACAACCAGGAAGCAAGAAGAAACAAGGTAAAGGGAAGAAGAAGAAACAGGGTGAGTCATCTCCTGAAAAAACTTCTTCAGACCCTCCTGGAAATAGGAAACCCCCCTTTGGGTGTCAGATATGTGATGAGAATCACTGGACAAAAGAATGTCCATACAAAGCTGAGCTTAAAAGATTCTTTAAGAGTTCGAAAACCTCAGCTGTCTTAACTGATCCGTTTCCAGATCCAGGAGCAAATCTGGTTGATAGTGGAAATGCTTCCCCGTCTCAAGTGCTAATGTTGTCGATTTCGAAGCAGCAAAATGATGCTTTGATTTCGACAAGGAACAAAGATTACGGGAATCCGCAGCTGTCGAACGACAAGGAAAAAGATCAACCAAGTAGTTCGACAAGAACTTCGACAGAAGTTGTACCACCCATCATTCCTGAATTAACAATAAAACCGCCAAAGGGAGTAGTACACAAGTCGACGTTTAATCCTCGCACTAGAGCAGCGCAGCATTATAACATAGTGGAAGATTTGGCCCAATCGCCATCCGCTATGTCGACTCTTGAGGTGCTACAAAATTGCCCATCCCAAAGGCAGGCTTTGTTATCAGCCATTGGTGGGGTTGATCCTAAGGATTCCAATCTTGTATCCTTCGACCACAAAGGATACAATCCTCAGTTACCAGCTCAACTAGCTTTCCTTATTCAAGTGAAAGCCCTCAACAAAACTGTTCATCAAACAATTATTGATGAGGGGGCATCTACATGTATTATGTCGATGAGTTGCTGGAAAACTTTAGGATCTCCAACCTTGTCGCGATCTTCGATGACATTAAAAGCATTCGACGGAAGGTCATATACCCCATATGGTATCCTAAATAACTTGAAGGTTGAACTAGAGGGAAAAACAGTAGAAATAGATGTTGAAGTCATCGATGGAAATCTTGATTACAACATCCTACTAGGGAGACCGTGGATATATGCCATGGCAGCTGTTGTGTCGACCTATTTTAGAAAGATTGCATTCCCCTTCCAAGGAGGGATTACAATCGTCGATCAACAAAACTTCCTCCCTAATGGTTCTCAAGTTACAGGAAGCATTCCCATGATCCATGGAAGCCCCCATTCGCTTTAGAATATCAGAGTAGGCATATTAAAAGATCCTATACTAATGGGAACTTTCGCTCTTCCACCTCCAATCAATCTGGAGGAAGTAGCGTCGATAGGAACCTGCAATATGATATCTTCCACAAAGATTTCAGAAAACGATATCAACATGGATCATGCAATGGTTTTGCCCCCAAGCCCAATAGAAATATTGTAGCAATCAATGTTTCTAGCATGGGAGGCAAACCCAAATCAACGCTCATCAAGCGTTTGGGTAGATAGGTCTAGAGAATATGGTACCCCTTCAGATCCTTGGTCGCGAGTGCATGGAACCGACGAAGGAATTGTACAATCAATGTTGATTGAAGGGGCACCATGGAATGATTGCCACCATCGTTCCCTTCTTCCAGATTGTGAAGAAGATACTCAAAATGACCTGTATCATCCTTCAGTATTTGAATTCCTTTCAAATACTGTAAATACGGTGGATTCCGAGCGAAACTTATCCAACATTGAAGAGACTATAGCCATAAATATCTCGACTAAAACAGATGTTGTAGAGAATATTTATGTTGGCAAATGTTGTTCTCCTTCAGAACTGGAAATATATAACGCTCTTTTTTGCGAATTCAGAGATGTCTTTGCTTGGTCATATGGTGAAATTCCAGGCATCGACTCGAGTATCGTTGAACACGAGATTAAGATGTATCCAGATGTCAAACCGGTACGACAACGGCTCAGGCAGGTGCACCCCAAGAAAGCCGCTGCCATTAAGGCAGAAGTTGAAAAACTTCTCCATGCTGGTTTCATCTACCCGGTTCCTCTAACCGATTGGGTATCGAATATTGTTCCTGTTATGAAGAAACAAGGGACAATTAGAGTGTGTGTCGATTATAGGGATGTAAATCAAGCTTGTCCAAAAGACAACTACCCTACACCCTTCATCGACCAGATAATTGATGAATGCGCCGGATGCGAAATCTTTTCATTCATGGAAGGATTTTCCGGGTATAATCAAATAAATATCCGCCCACAGGACCAGTCAAAGACTGCATTCATTTGTCCGTGGGGCACATTCGCATATCAAAAATTACCCTTTGGTTTAAAGAACGCAGGGGCGACGTTTCAGAGGGCAATGAATTATGCCTTCCATGACATCAAAAACATCGTTCAACAATATCTTGACGACCTTCCGGCTCATTCGCGAAAGCGGACTGATCATCCGCAGCATTTAAGAGCGATATTTCTACGTTGTCGACACTACAAGATACGACTCAATCCACACAAATGTGTATTTTGCGTCAGTTCTGGTCGTTTACTTGGCTTTGTAGTCTCCAAGGATGGGATTCGTCTCGACCCATGTAAGGTACAGGCAATCATAAATTTGCCTCCACCTTCAAATTTGCTTCAGATTCAGAAACTCCAAGGGAAAGCAAACTTTCTGAGGAGGTTCATTCCAAATTACGCCGAACTTGCTAAAGGTTATACACGTCTTTTGAAAAAGGAGGTACCCTTCGTCTGGGATCAGGTCGCACAAGCTTCCTTTGATGCTTTAAAAGATTCCTTGATGAAAGCATCATTAATGTACGCCCCCGATTATCAAAGAGATTTTAACCTGTATCTGGCTACAGCAGATACGACCATCACAATGGTTTTAGTTCAAGAAGTCGATGGAATTGAACACCCTATATATTATTTAAGTAAAAACTTAAATGATACAGAAATTAAATATTCTTATGTTGAAAAACTAGCGCTTGCAGCTGTTCAAGCGATACAAAGATTTCGACACTATGTCCTCTTTCAGAAAACTACCATTCTGTCTGATTGCAACCCCATGACTTATATATTGTCGCGACAGTTACTGGGGGGAAAATATTCAAAATGGATAGCGATCCTTCAAGAGTTCGATCTGGAATTTGTAAAATCCAAATCAAAGAAAGCTCTAGTTTTTGCAGAATTATTATGCGATCTCCCATCGTCGTCCAACGATGAAACATCCGAAGAATCAATCGTGGATGAGAATCTGTTTCTGATATCTACAAGCAATGAGTGGTATGGAGATATAATAATTTATCTCCAAACCCAAAAGTTTAGGTCTAACACCTCTCACTTCGAACAGAAACGTATACGATACCAAGCAAAGGACTACATGATCGTCGGTGATACACTTTACCGTTGTGGTATCGATACAGTTCTGAGAAGGTGCCTCAGCCATGAGGAGGCCGAGAAAGCCCTGAATGAGTGTCATTCAGGAGCTTGTGGGGGGGCATCAATCTGGTTATGCTAAAGCACAAAAAATCTTACGAGCAGGATACCTCTGGCCAACAATGTTCAAAGATTGCATAACCGCAGTCAGAAGTTGCCATGCTTGTCAAATTTTTGATAGCAAAACCAGAAGACCACCCGCACCTCTACAACCAATAGTTGTTGTTGGGCCGTTCGCCAAATGGGGCATCGATTTCATGACATGTAACCCCACCTCGACCCGGGGGCATGGGTATATCATAGTCGCAGTTGACTATTTTACCAAATGGGCCGAGGCGATGCCTACATTAGATAATACTAGTGAAACAACGGCCCTTTTCTTTTTCAATCATGTAGTCGCCAGATTCAGCGTACCACAGGCTATAGTCACGGATCATGGACCGCACTTTCGCAATCACATGATGCTTGAATTAGCTGCCAAGCTAGGATTGTCTCACGACAGCTCTACTCCGTATTATCCGCAAGCCAACGGAGAAGTTGAAGCGATCAACAAGGTCCTGAAGCGTATGTTGCAAAGGATGATCGGAGTTCACAAAAGAAGATGGCACCTAATCCTGTACTCAGCCTTGTGGGCTTACCGAACATCGGTAAGGAATGCGACCGGGTTCACACCCTTCCAACTGGTATATGGCCTGGAAGCAGTCTTACCAGTCCAGTGTGAAATCTCGTCTCTTAAACTCGCAATCGATCTCCTCCCCGGAACTTCAGAAGAAGAGGCCCGTTTCTTGGAATTAATCCAATTGGATGAAACCCGTCGTGATGCCGCTTTGGCTAACGAAGCCCATAAGAAAAGAGTCAAGGCGCAGTTCGACAAAAATGTCAAACCCCGTGTCTTCTCAGAAGGTGACTTGGTCTTGCTTTATGACCAAGAATCCGATAAATTGGGAGCAGGTAAATTTAATTCTTTATGGATGGGCCCCTATATTGTTAAACGAGTGTTAGCAAAAGGAGCCTACGAGTTAATGGATTATGACGGAATTCCACTGGCGCAACCTCGTAATGGGTTGTACCTCAAGCGTTACTATGCTTAAATAGTAACCAATATGCTTTTGTTGTATTTTGTTTTCGCTAAAGTGTTCGTTTTGGTTGAGTAATCCACCTTTTTACATTTATTGCAGATGTCAAACCTTTTGGAGACATGTGTTGGATATGCCGACGGAGCGAGTCGTAGTTCGCGGAACCTGTCCTCCGCAGCCTGGGCCATTTTTGATCCAAGCGGCGAGTTAGTAAGTTTCAGAGGTGTATGTATCGGTCAATCAACGAATAATATCGCTGAGTATAGCGCGTTGATAGAACTTCTCTCTGATGCCATCACCCATGGTATACGCCGACTAATTGTCAGGCTAGACTCACAACTCGTAATACTACAACTCAATGGTATATATTCCGTCCGAGACCCAGCTATTTATTGCATGTTCCTAAGGGTTAAGATTTTGGAAAGACAATTTGATTTTATTCAATACCAACATATTTCCAGAAACTTAAACACATTAACCGACTCATTAGCAAACTATGTGTTAGATAGGCATTTGCGACATTTGTAAAAAGAAACACATCATCAATGTTTTACATGTGGATCATATAACTCAACCAGAATAAAACCCGAAAATCAAAATATATATATAGCTGTTTACGGTTTACATATAATGTTCTGTAACCAAGACAAAATCGGTCGCATGACCCAAAAACTCAAAATTCTAGGGGGCACCCTAGTCTAATGATGCTCGTGATAGCAAGTCACAGCCTGTGCGATCATGCGTAAGAGACGAGTCCATCGTCTAGGCACACCAGTAGTATGTCGCTGTAACTGCAAAGGTAGCTCGTCGATCCTCACATCGGGAATACCGAGAGTAAGGCTCTCAACCTGCTCCTGCACAGCTGTGAGAGTCTCGGCCACATCAAGGTCACGAAGGATAACCCTCCCGGCAGCCTCTCCTGCTGGGGCAGCGGCTGGCACTCTCAAACGGACTACTGGACGAACAGGACCAACATCTGCATGAACACAAGAGTTTGATTAAAAGTCTTGATAGAATAAAGCACAAGGACATTATAAATAAGAACAGTAAACAGTGATATGGTCAAATATTTTACCAATAGCGCCCCACTGCTCGCCATCCGGTAGTACTAGATCCGGATCACCCCGAAAATCCATGCCAGCATATGGATACTCGGCATAAGCCATCTCCTGCCGATCAAACCACCTGAAGAAGGTATTGGAAAACAAAATCTGAGATTGACCAGCATGCCTAGACATATGGTCAACCCATCTCTGCATACGTGGTTCGGTAGGAGGAGGTATGTCGAGTGCAATGTACTGCGGCTGCATCAGTGGTATTTTCTCCAAGGCAAAGGCGGTCAAAATAGAACCAAACCCAAAGTTCTTCAGCCTCCCATCCTTTATCTTGGTCAACTGACTCTTCATCACTAGAAGTACTGCATCACACCAGTTGAATACTTTCGGTTGAAGGAATTCCAAGGCATACTGCATATAGGACCTGTTGGCTACATGAAGAGATGCACTCCCGGCCATCCTACCAAAAGTGAACAGGATAGACCTGAGGGACCTTTCAGCGACGTCTCGGATGATGATCTTGCCGTCTTTACTCGGCTGAGATCCTTCCCTGCAATACTGGAGGACATAATCTCTCACAGAGTCACTCCCTCGGGCCGAACCTGACAAAGAAATGGGGGCACCCTGCCGCGACAAGCCAGTCAAGAAGTAAATGTCTACTGCAGTCAAGGGGATGGATTTGCCCCTAATCTGGAAAACTTGGTTGATAGGATCCCAAGCATCGAGCAAATACTGTAGTAGGTTGATCTGCTGTCTCATGCTAGAGATGCGGAAGAACTTCAGCAAACCACAGTTCCGCAGCGCGTTCACTGTAACAGGATCATGTAGGGCAATCATGTCCTCTTCTTCATGTTCTCGTTCTCGCCATGTAAGGGTCATTTTGCTCCAATATCTCTGCAAAAACAAACAAGAGAGGAGATTAAATCCTAATTTTGATGACAAACAGGGAAAAATTTCATTAAAAACTGTGCTACATCTTTCCTTTATGCACCCAACGCACCTACACATGTGTTATGGGTGCGTTGAATGTCAAGTCACCTTCATGCTGACCCACAATCAGCGCAGGTTTCGATAGGCCTAGGGTGCGTTGATGGCAGAACGCACCCATCAAACCCCAGGGGCTTAGAAAAGCAGGAACTGAAGCACAAAATGCAGAAAAGAAACCATGAAATGAAAGAGCTCAGGTTTAGCTCCTACCTGGTCCAGACGGCGCCAAGAATCGTCCACAGAATCTCCCGAAATCAACTGATGAAAATCAAGGGGGAAGAGGCACCTCCAAAGCTCCAACAAACCAAGTTCAAATGAAATGGTAAAATGAGAGGTAAAAACACTTTTTAAATTGCTTTTTACATAGTTCAAAGTAAAATATTAGCATTTTAATCTCATTTCCAAGCAAATGTTGTCCATTTCTAACTAGTTTGATGTAGCAATTGAAGATACAGTACTATCTTTGAAAAGCAAAGCTATTTATGGTAAAAATCAAAACAAGACCATCTTATCGAGCAGTTTTAGCACATAGTTCATGCTCGTTAAAAAATAAACATAAGATCGAGCAAGTGTTTCAACCCGCGTTTAAGCTCGTTAAAAAATGAACTATCCTCCGGTAAATAACCACCGTGAATGTAACATTATCAGCCATTAAAGCCTTGGTCGTATTTGCACCGTCACCTCCACTTTTCCATTGGCCGATCATTCACCTCCGTATGATTGTTTACCCATTTTGAGGAACAGCTGCGAAGAGTGATTTCACTAGCCATCTTTGTGACACTGCCGTGCTTGGAAAATTCCAACCCTTACCTGGAATCAGCTGCTACCCATTTTATCACTCGTTCCTCAAAAGACGAGTCTTCTTTAAGCTCTTTTCATTTGACTCGTAAAATATGAAAAGATTGCCGAGTTTTGGCCTTCCAGCTCGTTAAAGCGACAGGAAGAGCTATCCCTCCTCTAGATTTTAATCTTTTTGGACCTGAGGGATTATTGCACAAAAAGATCGAGCGCTTGTTTTGTTCGGCTCGTTAAAACTATCGAAAATTCATCCCTTCTGTATTGTTTTATACTTTTTCGGACTTAAGGGATTAGATGACGAAAAAGGAACTCTGGAGTTAAATTTACGTACCTTTTCAGACTCTCTAAAAATGAAAAGGACCGAGTTATCTTTGTCGTTAGACTCGTTAAAAAGATTAATAGCGACAAACTTGTCTTTAGACGAGAACGAGTTTCACTATCGCTAGGCTCGTTAAAACATAGCGATGGGTTTGCCCGAAGGGCAAATTATAGAACAAGCATATGTTATCCTCCTCAAGCTTGACAAAAATAAAGAGGTACTGGTTAGCAATGACTGGGGAAAAATTGGGAAGAAACTCAAACAACCTTTATTGGTAGCAAGTCGCTCTTGAACATGACACTTCCACTCCGTGCCTGAGTCGGGTTGGGTTGTTTCATTCACCGGTCACATCACCATGGTCTCGCCATACCATCCACCTTTGGGGTAAATGCTACCAATCCATCACATAAGTGTCGCCGACATGTTCCAGAGAAGTCATCCAGAGAAGTCAACCGTGTCCCATCCACTACCATACATTATACTTCATTCTTTCATGACCGCCACCCTGAACCATATATCATCAGATCGTTTTCACCTCCATCAAAATCATTTGCACCGTTCCGTGTCACTGATGTGGGATACATTAAGGCCCTCCTTTGACGGATCGCTTCTTGTCGACATCAGCTCATTATCCAAGAAGTTGATCTAGGAACACCCCCTTCACTACTTTGAAGCTTGCATGCCTCAATGGCAAGTTTCTTACTTCCGGCGACAGGTATACAACAATGACCTTCGACCGAAAGATTTTGCGTGGTGTTCGACGCCAAGTCCTTTATTCACACCACGTGAATTGTACTGCAGTACCTTGAGGGTCATTATCATTATCGGTGATTCCTCTCGCGCTTGTTAACAGTTTACATCATTGACTGGTAATCAAGCGATGTCTTTCCATGTTCGACTCCAAAACATTTCTCACATGGATCGACTCGTACTTAGAGTGAAGATCGGACGAGATTGAAGACCCCGGATCTAGTTTCATCCATCCGGGCTGCGATATATATTCAGGAAAAATAAAGACATTGACATGTACAGCACTGCAGAACAGATAATCATCCTACCAAAAGGATGATGATTTCATCAAAATCATCAGTTTACCATCAGACGATTGTCTGTCCTACGTACATAAAATGAATTTATGAAGCTGAGCATGGGAATGCCCGCCTCAGCTAGATCATGAAAACAGTATGAAAAATAATGTATTGTATTGTATCTTATTACAGGTCTCCTCCCAGCATTGAATGAACTTCGGATCCTCCTAATAAAGCATTTCACCCGATAAACGGCCTCATACTTTAGGGGGCAACTGTTATAGACATTTTTGTGCCTTACAGCTTTGAGCATGAAATGTCCATAATCCAAGGGATCCAAAGTCCCTAAAGATGTTGTTACAGCTCCTGAAGGAACAAGGTCAACCAATAACAGCTTCTCCCAGAAGTTCTCCACCAAAAACCACTCAGAAACAGTCAATTCAGGATCAATTCAAGTGCTCCACTAGCTGCCTGCGTTGCAAAGCACCCAAATACACTGGCTAGGTGCGTTGCAACGCACTTGAATGCACTACCCAGGTGCATTGAGCGGGAAATGACAAGTGGCAGAGTCATTCAACGAGGTGGAAAGACCATGGAAGCTTCCAGAATCTTCTCCAATGACACTTGCCTCACTGAATTCGACCAAGTGATGAGTAAGAGGCTCTCAGTCTCCAAGTGGAAGCAAGAACTGACAGAGAGAAGCCACAAGTCAAAACATAAGCTGACTCATCCTCTCTGCTTACATCTATATATGGATCCCTCATCCCAGAGATCCAGGAGGCTGGAATTTTGTACTTTGCAGAGAATTGCTGTTGGTTTGAGATTGAGATTAGTACATTGGGTGATTTATGCTTTGTTGGAGGAGAGGAAGGGATTCCTTTGCTGGGAGGTAGATATTGGATCGGGACTCACTTGGTTGTATCTCCTCTTAGACTTTCTTATCATATCAATAAGATTATTTGAGTTTCTCCTACATGCTGTGTATCAATGATGTTTTGTTATATTTGCATGTTTAGCTTAATCTGATCCTGAGCTTTTTATGAATGTATATCTATATCTTCGTGTAGTTTCTCTCTCTTGTGATCTTGCAGGAATTCGGTGAAGCTGGGCCGGTAAGGGAGCAGGGAGCTGGGAGCTATTGAAGAGAGGAGCGATTGGATCAACAAACTAGCGAAAGACACAGGTTAGTTACATCCTTTCTCCTCATTTACATTTCATAAAGAAGAATACTCAAGTAGGTTTCCTTGTTTGTTGCTAAGGCACTATCACACCTTAGAGTGGGATAGGGGCATTCTGAATAGATACTTTTCCCAACAACAACAACGAAAGAAGTTTTCTCTTTAGAAGACATTAAGTTTGGGTTTAATCGCCTGGCTAATGGGAAAGCTAAGGACATTGAAGGTTACCAGGTGGAAATCTTAAAAATTGGTGGCCCTGTCCTCATCCCCCACATCCACAAGCTTTTCAATCAAGCTGTCAAGCAAAGGTTCCCTAAACCTTGGACTGAGAGCCTCATTATCCCTATTTTGAAAAGTGGGGATACAAATAACCCCTCTAATTATCGGACAATTATGATTAACCCTCTCTTAGCAAAGTTATATGGTAGTATTCTCGAAAAGAAGTTAAGCATATGGCTTGAAAGCGAAGGTTAGCGGGCTAAAGGCCAAGCAAGTTTCAGAAGGCATCACTCAACAATAGACCACCTCATTACACTTAGGATCATTGTGGAGGAATGTCGTAATGATAAATCCAATTTATTTTGCTGCTTTGTGGACTTTAGAAAGGTTTTCGATACGGTCCCTAGATACAACCTTTGGAATAGATTAGAAGAGTTAAAGGTTCCTCTCGAGTTGAGAGCTGCTGCTATAAGGCTATACGAGAATGTAATTGCCAAGCTAAAGAGAAATGAGGGGTGGTCGAAAGATATTAAGTGTAACATCGGAGTTAAATAAGGTTGCCCCCTCTCCCCTACCCTATTTGGCATCTACATCAACAAGCTTGAAGGCTATCTAGAGGAAGCAGGCTGTGATGACACAATCTTAGCTGGGATAGTCATCATCCATCTTCTCTATGTTGACGATATTTTTCTTCTTGCAAGGTGCCCATCTGATCTTGATAAGCACCTCAGGCTTCTTAAGGATTTCTGCTCTACCATGGGTATGACTATTAATACTGACAAAACAAAAGTTATAATTATCAAATCCAAGAAGGACACTTACGCTAATTTTATGTATGACAATAATAACTTGGAGGAAGTGTATTCTTACAAGTACCTAGGAATTGATATTCATCACAAGCTCAACTGGAACCATAGCATTGAGAAAAGGATTAATGGGGGGGGGAAAGCTTATTTTGGTCTTGAAAATAATTATAAAACTGCAAACTTAGTAATGTGGGATAAAAAGAAGTTCCTCTTCGAAACTTTAGTCACTCCTGTTATCTTATATGGTTGTGAGGTTTGGGGTTGCAGCATCTCTAGAGAATCATGGAGAAAGATTGAGCAAATCCAGAAGCGGTTTATAACGTATAACCTGAAAATTAAAAGTAATACACCCTATCGTATTCTCCTTATAGAAGCAGGTCTTTCCCCTATTGAGAGCCTAGCTATGAATCGGTTTCTACTGTACAAGCACAAACTTAATAACATAGGCGATCATAGAGTTCCTAAGCTAGCATTAAATTCCAGCCAAAACCACCTAAGGCTCAAACGGGGGTGGCATAAAGACACAAGGGCCTGGTTAAACTATTGGGAGATCAATGACAATGATGCGTTGCAAAACATTAATAACATTAAAGATATTGTTACTTCTAAGTTCAAAGAAAAAATGTGGTGTGAGAAAGATTTAGCAGCTAAAAGAAAATTAAGTTATTATAAGAAGGTCATCAACCCCACCCTAGAAGATCAAAAGTATCTCTCTATTTTAACTAGCTCAAAGAAGAAAATTAATATAGCAAAGATTAGAATGAATTCTCATGAGCTCCATAGTGAAACAAGTCGTTGGGCAGTTCCTAAAACACCATGGATGGAAAGGATCTACGATCTATGTGAGAATAGGAACATCGAGGATGAAAACCACTTCCTCTTAGACTGCCCCACGTACAACCACATTAGATCTCAATTTCACAATCTTTGTTACAACACTGACCTTCCTAGCCTTTTACAATGTCAAAATTATAGCGAGCTCGGGAGGCTTTTCTCCAAACTTTTTGAGCATAGGAATAAAATCTTAAATCAAAATGGATAATTTGTTTCTTTAGGTCCAATAAACCAATGTTTGGTCTCAACGGACGTTAACCACCGCCATTATCATCATCATCATTATAAATTAAATATATTAAAAAATTAAATTTATAATAATTTTAATTATTAATATTTAATTTTAAATAAATGAAAAGATTAACCTAAAAACATGTTTTAATATTCAAATCTGGCTTATAACGGATTTAAACGTTTTGCACATTTTAACTAAGAAAAATTGCTATGGGATAGTTGCCCATCATCAAGTCATCAAGGGCGTTCAAGTATTATCGGTACAATCTCGGCAAAGTCAACCTTCACAGAGTAAAGTGGCATATTTTATAATAATTCTGAATAAGAGTAAATGTTATCTTATAGTAATATTTTTCAAGAAAATAAGGATTGATCAGATTTGTTTAATTGATCTCTGGGTTATTACGGGCTTTGCAACTCCGTCGGAATGGCATTTTCCCTTAAATTGGTTGAATATGACACATAACCAGGGCAGCTATTTAACTCGTACTTAACACTTGTTTAACAAAGGTTAATATGTAATTATAATTATTAATTACAATACAAGTCGGAGATTAAAATATTTTATTTTTATTTTTATTTTTATATAGTTAATTGTGTGATTATTTAGTATTAGTTTTGAATACCGTATATTTATTAGGATGCAGTTTAGTTGTTTTATGTTTTTTTATTATTATTAAAATTTGGTAAAGTTTAGTGAGATTGTAATTTTTTATTATTTAATATATTTTTTTAAATATAAAAATTTGGTAAGATCTAATGAGATTGTAACTTTTTTATTATTTAATATATATTTTTGAATATAAAAATTAAATAAATAAACTGAAAAATTTCTAAAATCTTTTTATTCTATAAACTCCATAACTCAAATATTAAAATCCTCCCAAATTCTTTTTATTTTAGATGGAATTTACTGAAATATATATGTGAAAAAAAATAAAAAAATTGATAAATATAAACTACACACTTCCACTATATCATGAATATTAACCTTCCAACTTCACTTATTATTAATTTAAATAAGTGAAGTTAATTATCATCATCATGATTTTATTAATTTAAATATATAATTTTAAAAATCAAATAAATTAAAAAATATTTTGTTAAATACAATATTTATATTTTAAATAATAATTATATATTTAAATTCACATTACTTATAATCTAAATTTTAGATTTTAAAATAATCACAAAAATAATCTACCTAGGTCAACTTTTCATTAAAAACCTACCCTCTGTTACCTCAATTCCGAAAAGAAAATATTTAAGTGTCACAATATTATCATGCATTGATATTCAATACACTTTCCATGCCGTTAAAATGTCTTTAACGCATTTTTCTTTCTTGTTATTCAAACTGAATGTAAAATTCAAAAATCATTCTCTTAAAATTTAGGGAGAAAAAGTTGTAGACATTTTTAAATATCTTAATATCCATACATAGATACCAATACCAGCGCTACGGGCCTTTTAAAAAGCACTAGAATTTCCGAAACCACGAGAAGCAATATCATCACCAAAAAGGCAAGAAATTAGTGTTTTTTCTAATATAAATTGGACGTTCATTGAGACCAAACTTTGGTCTATCGAACTAAAGAAATGAATTATTTAGTTTGATTTAAGATTTTATTCTTATTCTCAAAAAGCTTAGAGAGAAGCCTCCTGAGCTCAATGTAATTTTGACAATGTAAAAGACTATGAAAGTTAGTATTGCAACAAAGATTTTGAAACTGAAATCTAATGTAGTTGTATACTGATTTTAACTATATTTTATGTTAAAATTTGTTTTAAAATAATTTTTCACATTTACTTTACAGCTATGCGGTAATTAAATTTATGCAAATAATTAAAATACTCTAGATAATTTTTACACCAACTTTGTTTTATCATATCTATCTTCAACATAAAGATGACCCACTTTACTTTTCAATAAAAAAAGCAATAATAATTTTCATGATTTGCAAACCCTAGTAATACATAACAGATTTGTTCTGGACATTTAAATTGTTATATGAGCTATATAAATCTATTGGCTAATTGAAAAACAATAATAATAAATTTCTTTTTTTTTTTCTTGTAAGATAATAAGAGTAAAATTACTAAATAAAATTCTATTAAGATGTTTTAAACTAAACTTTAAAATTAAATAAAATAAATAAGTGTAATACTAAATAAGTAGAAAGAAAGAGTAGTTATTACATAAGTTTGACTCTAGAATGTTATGGAGAAAAGATTAAAGGAAATTATTTGATTCTTTTGAAGAAATGAAATATTTATCTTTAAAAACTCCATGAAGCCCCTAATGCCATGGGCACCATTTTGAATGCTTCTATGGAGTAGGATATCTTTTCATTGGAAGACATAGAGTTTGGGGTTTGTTATCGGGAAAACTAGTGTCCATTTAGAATTGCTAGTCCCACTAAGACGGGTAGCTATCTTAGAAACAAACAAACTAAAATCACTTGTGTTTTCCTTTATGAGAGATAGGTGAGAAAGAAGCAGAGAGTACCAACCTCAGTCTTTCGCTTGGCTCCTTGCTTGTTTCCTTTCCACTTTGACAGAAATTCACCACTCTTTCCTCGCTTGTCCCGCTTCAAAGGACACCTGTGGAGTCAAAGCAGCATGATACCATCAAAGCATAGAGATCTATAACCATAAACAATATAGGATCAGATATATATTAACCATACAAATGCATATATCAAGACAAGATTCAGAGATACACAAACATATGGAGGAAAACTCAAATAGCTTTATTGATAGTAGTAGAAGAGAGGATTACAACCTATTGGTTTGACCCAGCGCCATCCTCCCAGCATGAAAGCCCTCTTCACCTCATGAAAATCTTAGATCACCCAACAATGTTGCACAGAGAAACCAACAACACTTCTTACAAAAATACAGAATTCCAGCCTTTGGATCTCTAGGATGAGGGATCCATATATAGATGTTTGCAGGTGGGTGAGTCAACTTCTGGGATTTTGATTAGTGTCCTCTCTCTGATAGTTCTTGGTTCCACTTGGAGATTCATGATCTCTTACTCATCCTTGGGTGAATTTAGGGAGGCAAGTGTCAAATGGGTAGTTTCTAGAAGATTCTCTGGGTTTCCACCTAGCCAACTGCCTCTGCCATTTGTCTGCTCTCGCTCATCGCACCCTACAAAAGGGATTTTCAGTATGCATCACACTTTTTGCATGTGGCAGGTGAGATGCATCGCACCCTTAGCACTGAGCAGTCTGTATGGTCCAGTTTTGACCAGTTCTGAGTAGTTTTTCAGGGAGAACTTCTGGGAGATGATGTAATCAGCTGACCTTGCTCTTTTAGGGTATGAAACAACACTTTTAGGGGCTTAGAAGCCCTTGGTTTATGGACATATGTGATTGGGGTTGCAGTGCCCAAATATGTCTATAACAGTTGCCCCCTAAATCATGAGATCGTAAATCTTCAGATGTCGGGTGAAATGCCTTACCATGAGGATCTGAGGTTTTTCGAACTGGAAGGTGACCTGTAATAAGATACAATACAATACATTATCTTCATAATATTTTCATGATATAGCTGAGGCGGGCATTCCCATACTCAGCTTTATAAATTCATTTTCATGTACATAGGATAGACAATCGTCTGTGTGGCAGATAGATGATTCTAGTAGAGCCATCATCCTTTGGCTTGGATGATTATCTGTGTAGCAATGATGTACATTTGATGTTTTTATTTTCCTGAATGTATTGCAGCCCGGATGGATGAAACTAGATCCGGGGTCTTTAAAACTCATTCAATCTTCGCCCGAAGTACAAGTCGATCCATGTGAAAAGATGTTCTGTTGTCGAACATGGAAAGACATTGCCTGATCACCAGCCAATGATGTAAGTTGTTAACACGGGCGAGAGGAATCATCGATAATGATAATGACCCTCAAGGTACTGCAGTACAATTCACGTGGTGTGAATACATGAGTCGATGTCGAACACCACTCAAAATCTTTCAGTCAAAGGCCATTAATGTAAACCTGTCGCCAGAAGTGGGAAAATTTCCATTGAGGCATGCAAGCTTCAAAGTACTGAAAGGGTTGTTCCTAGGTCAACTTCTTGGATAATGAGCTGATGTCGACAAGAAGTGACCCGTCGTAGGAGGGCATTAATTAATCCCACATCTACAACACGGAACAGAGAAAATGATTTTGTGGAGGTGAAAACGATCTGATGATACAAGGTTCAGGGTGGCGGTCATGAATGAATGAAGCGTAAAGGTATTGCAGTGGATGAGACACAAGCTGGGTCGGTGAATTCTCTGAGCAACTTCTCTTGAACATATTGGCAACATTGAAATGGATTAGTAGCATTAACCCCAAAAAAGGATGGTACGGTGGACCAATGGTGATATGACCGGTGAACGGAATAACCCAACTTAACTCAATAGGGGTGATGGAGTGAAAGTGTCATGTTCAAGAGCGACCTGCTACCAATAAAGTTTCTTCAAGTTTTCTTCCCAATTTTTCCCCAGTCATTTCTAACCAGTACCTCTTTATTTTTGTCAAGTTTGAGGAGGATAACATATGCTTGTTCTATAATTTTCCCTTCGGGCAAACCTGTCGCTATGTTTTAACGAGCCTGGCGACAGTGAAACTCGCCCTTGCCTGCATGGACAAGTTTGTCGCTATTGTTTTAACGAGTTTAACGACAAAGATAACTCGATCCTTTTCATTTTTAGAGAGTCTAAAAAAGGACGGAAAGGAAACTCCAGTGTTCCTTTTTTGTAATGTAATCCCTTAAGTTTGAAAAAGTGTAAAATAATACGAAAGGGATGAAGTTTCGATAGTTTTAATGAGCCGAACAAGACAAGCGCTCGATCTTTTTGTGTAATGATCCCTCAGGTCCAAAAAGATTAAAATCTAGAGGAGGGATAGCACTTCTGATCGCTTTAACGAGCTAGAGAGGCCAATTTCTCGGCAATCTTTTCATATTTTACGAGTCAGATGAAAAGAGCTTAAAGGAGACTCGTTTTTTGAGGAACGAGTGATTTTTTCGGATAGCAGCTGGTTCCAGGTAATGTTTGGAACTTTTTCAATCACGGCAGTGTAAAGAAGGTGGCTAATAGGATCACTCGTCGTAGCTGTTTCTCAAAAGGGGTAAACAATCATATGGAGGCGTATGATCGGCTAAAAAAGAGTGGAGATGAGGTAAGAACACGACCAAGGCTCAAAAGCTGATAATAATGCAATTGCAATGGTTATTTACCAGACGCGGGTTCATTTTTTAATGAGCTTAAACTCTGGTGGAACGTATGCTCATTGCTAGGTTTATTTTTTAACGAGCTTGAACTTCGCGTAAAATTGCTCGTGCCAGTCGTATAATAAGGATGTCTCATCGATAGCTTCATTTTTTAGGGAGCTTGCCCATTCGAAACTTTGCTCCGGAGCCTTTTGCATGCAAGCTAGGAATGACCAACTACTGCCCCAATGGTTAAAGAAATACTAAGGTTAGGTAGGATAGCTTCCTGGTGAGAAACATCTCCTTTACTTTGCCGTTTCCGTTGGTCCCGGTAAAGTTGAATGGTTGATCAGACCAATCACCTAACTTAAGCAGTTGAAGTTAGTAGAAAATACGGGGTTAAAGTTATGCTAATTGCTTTTCACTTACATACAAAAGGTTTGCATGCCCCCAGGTATAATGAAGTAGAGTTTCCAGGTTATCATTCAATTTGCAGACAAAACACTTCCTTGGCTCTGTTGGGAACAGACATACCTACTAACGGAGGAATCCTTTTCCAGTTTGATCCATTTTCCTAAATGGACAGGATAGTCAGACTAGTAATATTCCTACGCGGAAACCTACCTTATATCCGAGGTTTTCCTGCTGAAGCAGACTAGGGCGCATGCCCCCTGGGTTTCAGTCACAATCACCGAATCACTTGTGCTCATCAGGTGGACGGACTGGATATTGATGAGACATTCCTTGTGCAAAAGGACCAGTTAGGGATGGCATTTGACTATTATCTATGTGTGAACCGGGGAATGAAAGCTGGTCTATGAGCTGGACCACTCTGCCTCATGTGGAAAACACATCACTCGGAAGAGTGAGGAAACAATAGCTCCCATGCTATAAATATAGCCATGCCCAAGGAGTAGATTGTAATCTAAATGTCCTTGGACTACCATCACGTTTAGATGAATGATTTTCCTTCTCAAAGTTATAAGAAAATTTGGAAGGATCCCTAATGGTCGACTGGTTCCTTTGTCGAAGCTTGTCAGATTTCGAATCTTAGGCAGAAGCAATGTCGAACCAAGCGCTTTCCAAGTAGTTGAGGAAAGGATACTTATAGAAGCCCCTTCATCTATGATAGTACTAACCATGATCATTATGTAAGCTTGCACTATGATTTGGAATGGTACATTAGATGGTAGATGGGGTCTGCCTAGTAGATTCCAATCGAAGGAAACGACTAGGTTGCTTGGAGGTGGGACCGAATAAACGGCCGGATAAATCTCTGACGAACTTCCTTCCTGCAGTAAAGGAACGGGTAGATTGCCCCCATGTTCATCGGAGTCTGTGTTTATGAAAAGAATTTGAACGGTGTCGTTCTCATTCTCTTTGGTGACGGTATCATCTGAAGGTGGATCCTCTGAAGACAAGATGGGGTCGACTGCTGTCTCGACCTGTTGACTTTGGTCCGATGTGGACTCAGAGGGTTTACCTTCAATGATATATGCTTCGAATGACCACAAAGGTGTGTTAGTCAGATTTTCAACTAGTGATGGACTCGGCAAGAGTTTCTTGTATCCAGGAGGAAGCCGCAGCGGTGAAGCAGGACGGTTATCCAAGACTCTTTTAGCTTCGTCTAGGAAGGGACAACAGTGGATGGCATGATCGCCTTCACACAGTCTACAAGGAATTTTAGATATTCCTTTTTGTCCAGTGACTTCGTTTCCACTAGTTGACGGTGTACTTTCAACATGATCGTCAGAGGTTGAGGACACCAGATTGTGCAAGTAGGGAGACCAGTCTCTTAAGATCCGTGGGATGCAAGGACAATCTCGATGATAGTGGTCCCCTTTGAAAATAACACATGGAGATTTAGGTTTGGACGGTGCAATGTGTGGATTTTCGCTAGACGATGCCTGGTTGCCCCCTTTCGCCGTTGGCTTCTTCTTCTTCTTCTCCTCCTCTTTCTTCTTCTTCTCAACTTGGTTTTTAGTTTTTCTAGCTTCACCAAGCAAAGAGGAAGAAGGAGTGTTAGGCCCCTATACTACTAGTGTAACCCCTTATTGTTATTAGTACAACCCACTTATTATATTGATGTACCCATGTAGTGCCCATATTGTTACTATTGTGCCACATAGAAGCCCACTATTGTTATTATTGTGCCCTTACATTATTATTGTTATGTCGGCTCTGATTATGTTATGACCCCTTAGACTCCTATATATAGAAAGGAGGTCTTTTCATTTGTATCATCCAAGAATTGTTCATTTATGTAATGTAAAGGAGGTTGCCCCCTCGAAGAGGCTGAATTCTAAGGCATTGATCTATCTTTTCTATCTTTTCTTGAGCTCGTTTCATAACAAGGAGAGGGAGAAACAAACGAAGTAGAAGGTTGGGGGATAACTCTAGTATCATCCAGTTGCTGATTTGATTGCTCAAGAATCATGGTGTTTTGAATGACAGAAGTCAAGAAGAGCCATATTGGTAGGCCAATTGTCAGTCCTGGAAGGGACAATGTGGCCATATGAGGTGCATCAACATCTCCCCAAGAGAAGAAAGGGCTAGGATTCCCTCCAAGGGGAATCCCTTGATTGGTGGACTCCATTTTTCTCAACCTAATACCAACGAGGGAACAGTGATGTTATTCCAATTAAAATGAATTTTATGACTCTTTGACACAACTTGCTTTTTAAATTTTTAAGAGTCGAGAAAAAGCTAAAAATGACTCTAGTCGCCTTCGATTTTTAATGAGCTTGAAGTGACAAGTGCTCAGATGGACCTTTTCTTTTAAGGAGTCTGAAAAGGAACGAAAGAGACTACTCTGGAAATCTAGACAGAGGGATTACCAAACCAATCACAAAACTGCAGAATACTTTTTACAGTACGGCAGTCAATCTTCCCGAATGTTGTGTTCAGTGCATTGCGATCGATAGGGCGGTAGACATGGCTTCCTAAGGATAAAGGATATAACCTATTGTGGTCTCCCAATATATACTCGATGGTACGTGGGAGCACAAGTCCATACTGGCACTTGTCATCTCAAAGAGGAGGAATCACCCAACCTAAGATGAAAGCGATAGTTACCAGGCTTTACGACGCCAGAATACGTCTCTAGCCTAGACTTATAAATGTTGTGTGTTAGGTTCCAAAGCGTTTTTATGTTCATTAAATTTATTTTACAGTTGATCTTTCTTAAGAAGTTTTTATTTAAGGTTCACCGCGTGATGTAGATATACAATTCCTAAATAGGCAATCTAAGATGATAAACAGTCGTTTACTCTTCTTTTGCAATGAAAATCCTAGCTGCTAAGGAAAGAGGAGTGAAATTCTTTCAACATAGAGCAGAGAGCACACGCTAGATGCACTGTCCTAAATCAAAATCAACAAGCAGCGTAAATGAAAATGCACATGCATGTATTTGTTTTCCGCTTTCTTAATGTGTGAGTGACAAAAAGAATGCTAAGTACAAATTTGAACTATCTTTTCTCTCAAAGTGACAGTACTAACAATTTTCTCTTCAAAAGGCGAAAGGAAGTCGAAGACGACACTTTGCAATTTTAAATTCAAAAAACGAAAGGAGGACTAAGATGATACCTTGCGATTTCGAATTCAAAAAATGAAAGGAAGACTACTTTGCCATTTCGAATTCAAAAAACGAAAGGAAGGCTAAGACGACACTTTGCGATTTTGAATTAAAAAAACAAAAGGAAGGCTAAGAGTGACACTTTCAACTTCAATTTGAAAACTGCTTTCGAAACTTGAAATACTTATTAATTCAAATCAAATACAAGAGTAACAGTGTAATAGGCCATCAAAAAGAGTAGGATTCTTTTCTTTGACTTAAAATGACACTTGCGACACTTCCAAATCAAAAGACGACAATTCGATTAAGCTACTTTTTTTGTAAAGGAGAACTGTAAATGGCAAAAAATACATAAAAACATACACAATTCTTTGTAAAATGGAGACTGAATAATGCAAAGGAAGAGAGTTTCCATAGTGGTATACTGATCACAGACAACAAAACTCCTGAATAAAGCTGAAGACAATGAAGAAAAAACCAAAATCTGGAGGCAGAAACAGTCTTATCTGATCATCGCACCTGTAACACAGGGAAACAGGGATGCATCTCACCTACAACACATGGGAGATGCGATGCATCCATAATTTCAAAAGGAGACAGTGCAATGGTCTAGGGATGAGACAGGGCTTGGTTTTTTGCTCACAGCTTGCAGCTTAGTTCAGGGATTTAAGCTGAGCTAATGATAGTCAGTAAATGCAAAGTATAGGGGCTGATCTAATGAGGTTACTTGAGCTACCACCAGGGCACTTAGGATGTTTTCAAGTTGGTTGTTCATTTTATAAACAAAACCCGGAGATAGACTGAAGAAGAATTGATCTACTTTGCACTTGCATAGCAAATGTAGTTCGAAGGCTAGCTGGCTTAACTTCAGGCTTCGTCTGTAGTTTATAAAGGAAACAAATATAAGCACGCAAACAAGCTATTCACTCCCCGGTGGAGTCGCCATTTTGTTATCGGAAAAACTAGTGTCCATTCAGAACTGCTAGTCCCACTAAGACGGGTAGCTATCTTAGAAACAAACAAACTAAAGTCACTTGTGTTTTCCTTTATGAGGTAGATGAGAAAGAAGCAGAGAGTACCAACCTCAGTCTTTCGCTTGGCTCCTTGCTTGTTTCCTTTCCCCTTTGACAAAAATTCACCACTCTTTCCTCGCTTGTCCCGCTTCAAAGGACACCTGTGGAGTCAATGCAGCATGATACCATCAAAGCATAGAGATATATAACCATAAACAATATAGGATTAGATATATATTAACCATACAAATGCATATATCAAGACAAGATTCAGAGATACACAAACATATGTAGGAAAACTCAAATAGCTTTATTGATAGAAGTAGTAGAAGAGAGGATTACAACCCATTGGTCTGACCCAACGCCATCCTCCCAGCATGAAAGCCCTCTTCACCTCATGAAAAGCTTAGATCATCCAACAATGTTGCACAGAGAAACCAACAACACTTCCTTACAAAATTACAAAATTCCAGCCTTTGGATCTCTAGGATGAGGGATCCATATATAGATGTTTGCAGGTGGGTGAGTCAGCTTCTGGGATTTTGATTAGTGTCCTCTCTCTGATAGTTCTTGGTTCCATTTGGAGATTCGTGATCTCTTACTCATCCCTGGGAGAATTCAGAGAGGCAAGTGTCAAATGGGTAGTTTCTAGAAGATTCTCTGGGTTTCCACCTAGCTAACTGCCTCTGCCATTTGATTGCTCTCACTCATCGCACCCTACATAAGGGCTTTTCAATATGCATCACACTTTTTGCATGTGGTAGGTGAGATGCATCGCACCCTTAGCATTGAGCAATCTGTATGGTCCAGTTTTGACCAGTTCTGAGTAGTTTTTCAGGGAGAACTTCTGGGAGATGATGTAATCAGCTGACCTTGCTCCTTTAGGGTATGAAACAAAATTTTAGGGACTTAGAAGCCCTTGGTTTATGGACATATGTGATTGGGGTTGCAGTGCCCAAATATGTCTATAACAGGGTTAAGCAACTTGCTAAAGGGAAAGCTAAGTGTTGTAAATAGTAAATTACTCTCGCATTCAGATCAAGAGTGAGTTAATTTGAGTGAGTTCGAGTTAGTTTCAGTTTGGTCGATATTTGGAAAGGTCTAATTTAGGGTGTGTTTGCATGAACAAGTTAGTAGGAATTGAGTCAAGTCTAGTTGAAGTTTGCAAGATTCTTTATTTGGTAAGTAAGGACTTTATATACCTGTGGTTGGGTCATTGTGAGATGTATAAGGGCTAGAAGAACCCAAAGAGGTAACTCAATAATTATGAATGTATGTGAGAAAGTTTAATGAATATAATTTTATTAGTGTCTATGTGAATTGTGTGTTTTCCTCCTCTGCCTTTCCATCAAATTAGTATCAGAACTAGAAAACCTAAGAAAATTAAGAACTGCAAAATCTTGAGTCTTTGCAGCCAAGCTCGGTTGGTCTGCATATAGTTTAAATAAAATTAGTTGAGGGTCATCTGTTCTAAGGAAGTCGCCGTAAGACTAAGGAGCAACCATAGCTGTATTCAACCACCATCATCGTATTCAAAGAGAGCCACCAAAGTAAGAAATCAGATCGAACCACCATACCCGACCTTGTTTGGTCCATGGACCACATTAGAAGAGTTTGATGAAGGGTTTCGAAGTAGGATGAAATTGATGGTTCGAAGGTTTGAAGCATAAACAGAAAGAAACAATGCATCTCACAAAAAAAAAAGACAGTGTGCAGAGTCAAAGGTTTTATAACTTTATTTGAAAAGGAGTTTTGTTAAAGAATTATTCAAGTGTTGCAAAAGTTTTTAAAGCTTTGAAAATAAAGTCATATATTGAGATGGTGCTTTAAAAAGGTCAAAGTGGAATTAAAAAAAAAAAAGTGGTTTGAAAAGTAAAAGGTTGGGTTATCATGTTTTAAATGCTTTTGAAAGAATTTATTCGAAAAGGTTGTTTTTTAAATTATTATTAAAGTTTTTTGTGTGGGGAGATTTGTTTGAGATGTTTGGAGATAAGTTTTTGTTTGTTTGTTTGTTTTTTTTCCATTATGTTAAAAAAAGGAAAGTGGTTTTACTAGCAAGAGAGTTTAGAGACTTGAAAGGGTAATTCGGTTCCTAATTTATTTTCTTGTTTTTTCAAGTATGACAATATTTTGGGTTTGGAAAAATCTCTCTATGTGTTAAGGGTACATGAATCCGGTGAAGACTGTGTCTTACAGGGGCACATATTGAAAATAATATTTTTTTGGGGGGGGGATATGGAAGGAAGCCTCAATGCAAATCAAGAATACAAAAAATCGAAAAGAAGAGGCAGAGATCATTCCCATGTTTAGAGAGGTTTAGGCTGCAGTTGAGGAACCAAGAAGTCTAGCAGAAAATGCAAGAGAAATTGAGGTTGATTATTATAGCATGGATCTGCTACCACATCATATGTTTACTAGTAAAAATTTTGATTTTTGGGTTGTCAAAATGCAGACTTTTCTTTGAGGTAAAAAGTTAATTGAGTATCAATGTAATAACTCATATGATGGAGTATGTGATGCCTTGGTTCGATTTTATAAAACATGTATTAGATGAGAAATTTTTGGGCAAGGTAGCAAAAGCTACATCTTGCAAGGAAGCATGGAAAATCCTAGAAGTAGAATTTGGTACAAAGGAAAGTGACATGCAACAACAAGTTATGCCACATCTATTGAAGAATCAATAGAGAATTCGACCGCATATCTGAGAGTAGATGAGAAAGACTTTGGGAGGACAACATAGCTTGGAGAATCTCACTCAAAGGTGGATGATGGTCAAGAAGATTATAAAAGTAAAAATCATTATGCATACATGAATATGGATGAAGAAGGCACAACAAAGATTGCAGAGAAAAACA
Source organism: Pinus tabuliformis (assembly GCA_031772625.1). NCBI lineage: Eukaryota > Viridiplantae > Streptophyta > Pinopsida > Pinales > Pinaceae > Pinus > Pinus tabuliformis. The sequence continues at coordinate 2,062,598,654 of CM062818.1, forward strand.
GTGAAGCCTCTATGTGTGAAGTAGAGCAAGAGCATATTCGTGGGGATGGTGAATGTAACAACCCTGGTTAAAAATCCATGTAAAAATATTTAAGACCACGGTCATGGGACACATATTCCAAGTTGAATGGTGGGAAAAACATCCTAGTGGGTGTTCATTCAGTTTATTATGGCTAATCAAATTGGCAACGACAATGGCAAAGGCTTTGGAAAGGCAAGAGGCATTAATTGGCATTTTATTTATGAAAATAATGGAAATTAGGAGAAAAGGGAGGTGAAAGGTCATTGGTTGCATGTGAGGAGGAAAATCAAGGAAAATAATGGAAAAATAAAGAAAATAGAGGCCTCATTGATAAAAAGGCTTCTTAGGATTAGTTAGCAAGCTTTTGATAGGTTTTGGTGGAGATCTCTTCTATTCTCTTTTTCTCTCATACTCTTGGACACTTAGATTTTTCTTGGAGAACTCTTGGAGAGTGTGGCATACTTGTATGTTTGGAGAAACAAGGCAAAGAAAGAGGAGGAAAACATAAGGGGACATCAGGATCAACATCTACAACAAGTTTTTCTTGCAGGTACTGAGTTGCATGTATGTTTTCCTCACTAGTTTTGGCATGCATGGCATATGCATGTGGTTTATTGGTCATGATCTATCATTGGCATGGAGGATTGCCTAGATTGATAGTTGATTTTCCTAGCCTTGCCATTATTAGAATAGCCATGTTGTTGTGGGTTTATTTCTTTGTTTTTTTGGTTGGTTATCATGTTTCCTTTAGCTTGGGATGAGTTATTAGTTCTTGGAGTCTTGGTTGGAAAAACACTCTCGAAGCCTGTAACAACTTGGGTTGAGTTACTAGTCCTGGAGCCTTGGTTGGACAAATTCTCTAGAAGCTCTATAACAACTTGGGTTGAGTTACTGGTCCTGGAAGCCTTGGTTGGACAAATGCTCTGGAGCCCTTTGTGGGTTATGTTACTAGTTGTTAATTTTAGGTATGTTCTATGTTAGAACAATTTATTTAAATTTTCACAATCAGCTCAATACCTTTTCTAGATTAGCAATCACATCAGCATTAAAGTAAATTGCAGATAGAACATAAATATAAATTGTAGAAGACAAGACAAGACAAGAGGACACAAGATGTGGTGCTAGCCAGGGACAAACCCCAATGTGGGGAAACCCTTGATCAATTCTTCTTTTATGTTCTTCAAAGTTCAGCAGAGAAAGTGAGAGAGATATTACTTTTACAACAGAAGTCAACACTTTGACTTATCTTATAATGATGATATCAGTTGAAGACATTATGCTTCAACTGATTCTCCAAGGTGACGACTTCAGTTATTGTGGTGTTGTCTTTCATCCATTTGCTGCACATAACACCATGCTGTATTGTCACATGTGTTGAACCTTGATGACTGAGCTGCTCCTTCTCTTATCATCATGCTACTCATTATTTATCATGCCCATTGTCTCATTCATCATCATGTTGCCCTTACTAATGTGCCCATCATGCATCATCATGCTATCTCATACATCAGCATGCTATTCATTACAGAGATGGTCTCTACATATTCTTCAAGCCTTTTAGTTGCACTTGTTGTAGATTATGTAGCATCATGATATGAGACTATTCATTCTTGTCATTCTTTATCACTATGTCACGTTTCTGTGGGATCACTAGAATCCTTCTCATCATAATTATGACGGGACTATGACTGTATCTAGTGAGTAGGTCGAGACAAAGAGTATTACTAGACTCTTGTCTTCACAAGTATGCCTGAGACTGATATGACTTCATGACAGCGTATCTACATGACTGTGTATAAGGTGTCTTCATGACAACGTATAGGTGTTGTGCATACATAACTGCGTATGCATATAAGGCTGCGTATAAGGTGACAACGTATAGACTGTCCACGCTGTGCGTATAGTTTCCATAACTGTGTATGCATATCATGACAGTATATGACCAACTTATAAATGTTTCCATGGCTGCGTATGAATGTCTTTATTGACTATGTGTAACTTCGGTTCCTCTTCATGACAGCAGATAACTGTGGCTACTTGTCTTTACAGTGGTTCCATATACCCTACGGCTTCATATACCTTGGCTCTCTACGGCCCACTGATCTGCGGCTCCTTAACCCTACTGCGGCCCACTGATCTGCGGCTCCTTAACCTCCATTGACTGCGGCTTATTGCGGCTGCTCTTCCTCTTATGACTGCGGCTGACTGTGGCTTGACTGCAACCTTTTCTTTATTACTGCGGCTACCATCTGCGGCTGCCTTTCACTGTGTATAAGGAGTCTACAAGACTGCATATGAATGTCTCCATCTTTGACTGCATAAGGGCTTCTTAGACAACGTTTTACAGTATGGTATCTCCCTTAATTGTAGCTGGGATATCCCTTCATCTGCGTCTTAATGACTATGATTTAGGGCTTCATTTGTAGGCCAACGTATTACCCTTGGTGTCTCTCTCCTTTACCAAGAAACCAAGACGTGGAGAGGAGGAGATCACCTCAAGAATACATGTCCAAAGTGACTTCAAGTCCTCACCAATTTATACTAAAATGTGGATGATGAATAGACACGTCTATTGGGCTTCTGAGCCTACTCAAGTTGCTGGTCGACTTGATAATAATTCCATAATTAAAATAAATGCATATCTCCATAAATACTTATCGGAATCAGATGATCTTTAGATCAATCCTACACCTCTCGATGAGAGGGATCCAATAAAAATATCAGCTGCCATAAATAAGATGACCCACATGGAGTTTGGCCCTATTTTCCAATTTTAACACTCCCTCTCAACTAGGGAGAACTCCATCCGCTGATCCATTTGTCTGACTGTACTATCTGTGCCATCAGTGCCCTGCACTGCTTTGCTCAGCTCTGCTCAACTCTGCTGGCTCTGATCTGCTCTGCTCAGTCTTTGCTCAAATCTATTGGATCTGCTTTGCTCTTCTAAGCTCTATTGGCTCTGCTCTGCTTTTCTCAGCACTGCTAGCTCTACTTTGCTTAGCTCTGCTGGCTCTGCTCTACTCTGCTCAGCTTTTCTCAACTCTGCTGGCTCGGCTCTGCTGGACCATGAAGAAGAAGAATTGATCGAGAATGTGTCATACCATTCTCCACTGACTCGAAGTCAGTCTCAGAGTGTGTACCACTAGTCCTAGACCAGTCTCAACCGACCCAAAGTCAGCGTCATAGTGGGTACCACTCCTACTACTGGTCCCAAACCAATATCATCAATCTCAGAGGGTGTACCACTGGTCCCTTGACCAGTCTCAACCGACCTGAAGTTAGCGTCATAGTATGTACCACTCTCACTGGTCCCAGACCAGTCCTCCAATGACTTGAAGTCAGTCTCAAAGTATGTACCATTGGTCCCAGACCAGTCTCAACCGACCTAAAGTCAGTGTCATAGTGGGTACAACTCCTACAACTGGTCCCAGACCAATCCTTGACTGACCCGAAGTCAGTCTCAGAGTATGTACAACTAGTCCTAGACCAGTCTCAACCGACCCCAAGTCAGCGTCATAGTGGGTACAACTCCTACCACTAGTCCCAGACTAGTATCATTGATCCCAGATCAATGAAGGTCATCCTAGCATAGGGAGTACAGTAGATGCAGTGATGCATCCATTGATACTACTATGGTACCTATCCTCATTTCCCTGCTCATTAATCAGATGAGAGGTACTTCCCATGAGTCCCAAACTACATGGGTAGGATGCCTCGACAGGAGAACTAATCAATCCTGTCCTCACAGGAGAACTAATCATCCCGCTACACAATCATCATGGAGAACACATCATCCAGACCTCATAGGAGAACTAATCATCCTGCTACATAAGAGAGTGAATCATCTTGTCCACAGGAGAGCGAATCATCCTATCCACAGCAGAGCGAATCATCCTATCCCAGTGTGCACCACCAGGGGAGGGTGAGTCACCCTGTGGTCATATGTTGTTCTAGTAAGAATCACAAGCCCCTAGAGCTCCTAGAGCTCAATGTATGAAACATGCAGGACCCTTTTACAAGGGTCTCCCGACAACTCTAAGTCGTACAGAAAACCATAGATTTGATCTTTCCCCGGGGCTTTGTCAAAATGTCAGCGACCTGTACACCAGTCTCAATGTGATGGAGCCTCCTTGCTCACCGACTTACCATATCCTAGATAAGGTAGCATCTGATGTTTATCGACTGGAGCAATCATCGAATGCGAGATTCCTCTATAATCGAATCCCACCTCTGGTTGTCACAGAGAATCACAGTGGTATTCATCATGTGTACAAACAGTTCACTGAGGAGCTTCCACAACCAGACTGCCTCACAGGAGGCCATGCTAGCAGCAATGTATTCTGCCTTGGTGGTGCTGAGAGCCACCGACTTCTGCTTCTTGCTCATCCAGGATATCGAAGCAAAATCCAAAGAGAACTAGCACTGAGAAGTGCTATAGTGATCCTCCACACTGCCTGCCCATTTAGCATTTGAATAATCATGTAGTTTCATATTTCCGGCAGTGTATCTCAATCCATGAGAGATTGTGCCCTGAAGATATCTCAGAAGATTCTTGGCACCAATCCTGTGAGGCTCAACCAGATATGAGCTCATCATGCTAACTGTAAAACATATGTCTGGACGGAAGTTCACCATGAACATCAACACGAATGAGTTTATGAAACTCAGAGGCATTTCCCAAATCTGGTTTGACATTTCTACCATATAACTTCTGAAACTTAAGATTCTCGAGGTAGTCACAGGCTTGCAGTTTATCATTCCACATTCAGAATCCAACTGCCTCTTAATTCTGCAAATGAGAGGGTCAGCACCTGTTAGAAATAGGTCGTCCTCATAAGGTGTTGGTATGAGAGGTCTATCATCCACAACCTTCGGATGGTTTGGATCGATTTCACTCCTAGTGAATCTCAGCTTCATCAGACGGCTATCGATCCTACGCTCGGGGGTGATTTTCTTCAAGCCATAGAGGGATTTCTTCCACCTGCATATCCAAGATTCCTGATTATCAATCCCAAACCCCTAGGGTTGTTCCACAACTGTGGACCTGCTACATGAGTGGAATGTTCCCCTTGTAATATTTTCCTTCGGTACATCTCAGACATGTACTTTCATGCTCTTTTTGAATTTGGGCTTCCTTGTCACCATATGACTCACAGACCTCCTGTGCTATGTGTCAATGGACATGGTTCCCAGTGGACTTCCTATAACTTGATACAACCCTGAACTCAAAAATATCTTTGAAAATTCTATTTTCAAACACGTACCTTTCCATCGACAAGTGCCACCTTGAAACCTTCGACTTCCATTGCTGAAATGGACACCAGGTTCTTCTTGCGATCAGGTACTAAAAAGAGATTTTGTAATTGAATCGAGTTACCCTCATTCAATTGAGAGGTAACATTCCCTACACCCTTTTTAGGATAGGTGGTATCGGCTCCAAGTATCATCCCATGATTGTTTCCATCTCTACCAAATTAAAGAGTGTACCCATCTATTCAATGGAGTGCCTTGAAGCACTGGGGTTCCTTGCTTTCTCTGAAGATTTGGTTGTTTCCTTGATGACTTGCATTACCTGTCATTCCTTTGAACATTGAAGATGTCCCTGGAATGATTGTTATCATTAGCAAGTGACGTGTCCCTGTCATTCAGACACTCCTTCGCATAATGGCCGAACTAGTTATCTGCCTTTCCTTCCACCTTGAGATCTGGTCTTCCCAATGAAGTGATCTTGAGGTAGGCCATATTCCGTTGAGCCATTCTGATAATATTCTCTGCTTTGATTTCACCCTTAGTGAATGAGAAGAAGGAAGATGATCCCATTGATCCTTTTGTCCTATCCCGACTGTCTTTGGTGATTGCTCTTTCACTCTTGCTTGGGCATTGTCTTCACCTCAGCTCCGATACCATGTTAATTTTAGGTATGTTCTATGCTAGAGCAATTTATTTAATTTTTCACAATGAGCTCAATATCTTTTCCATATTAACAATCACATCAACATTAAAGTAAACTGCAAATAGATCATAAATATAAATCGCAGAAGACAAGCCAAGACAACAGGACACAAGATGTGGCGCTACCCAGGGACAAACCCCAATGTGGGGAAACCCTTGATCAAGTCTTCTTTTATGTTCTTCAAATTTCAGCAGAGAAAGTGAGAGAGATATTGCTTTTACAATAGAAGTCAACACTTTGACTTATCTTATAATGATGAGATCAGTTGAAGACATTCTGCTTCAACTGATTCTCCAAGGTGACGACTTCACTTATCATAGTGCTGCCTTTCATCCATTTGCTGCACATAACACCATGTTGTACTGTCACATGTGTTGAACCTTGATGACTGAGCTGCTCCTACTCTTATCATCATGCTGATCATTATTTATTATGCCCACTGTCTCATTCATCATCATGCTACCCTTGCTAATGTGCCCATCATGCATCATCATGTTGTCTCATACATCAGCATGTTGTTCATTATAGAGATGGTCTCTACATATTCTTCAAGCCTTGCAGCTGCACCTACTATAGATTATGTAGCATCATGATATGAGACCGTTCATTCTTGTCATTCTTTATCACTATGTCGAGGTCATGAAAGCACATTTCTATGGGATCACTGGAATCCTTCTCATCATAATTATGACAGGACTATGACTGTATCTAGTGAGTAGGCCGAGACAAAGAGTATCACTAGACTCTTTTCTTCACAATTATGCCTGAGACTGATATGAATTCATGACAACGTATCTACATGAATATGTATAACGTGTCTTCATGACAGCGTATAGGTGCTGTGCATACATAACTGCGTATGCATATAAGGTTGCGCATAAGGTGACAGCATATAGACTTTCCACACTATGCGTATAGTTTCCATCACTACGTATGCATATCATGACAGTATATGACCAACATATAAATGATTCCATGGTTGTGTATGAATGTCTTTATTGGCTGCGTGTAACTTCGGTTCCTCTTCATGACAACAGATAACATTGGCTACTTGTCTTTACAACAGTTCCAAATACCCTGCAACTTCATATACCTTGGCTCTCTATGGCCCACTGATTTGCGGCTCCTTAACCCTACTACGGCCCACTGATCTGCGGCTCCTTAACCTACATTGACTACGATTTACTACGATTGCTCTTCCTCTTTTGACTGCGGCTAACTGCTGCCTGATTGTGGCCTTTTCTTTATTACACCAGTTGCCTTTCACTATGGATAAGGAGTCTACAAGACTGCGTATGAATGTCTCCATCTTTGACTGCATAAGGGCTTCTTAGATAGTGTGTTAGGGTATGGTATCTCCCTTAACTGCGGCTGGGATCTCCCTTCATCTACGTCTTAATGACTGTGATTTAGGGCTTCATTTGTAGGCCAACGTATTACCCTTGGTGTCTCTCTCCTTTACCAAAAACCCAAGACGTGGAGAGGAGGAGATCACCTCAAGAATACATGTCCAAAATGACTTCAAGTCATCACCAATTTATATTAAAACATGGATGATGAATAGACACGTCTATTGGGCTTCTGAGCCTACTCAAGTTGCTGGTCGGCTTGATAATAATTCCATAATCAAAATAAATTCATATCTCCATAAATACTTATCGGAATCAGATGATCTTTAGATCAATCCTATGCCTCTCGATGAGAGGGATCCAATAAAATTATCAACTACCATAGATAAGATGACCCACATGGAGTTGGCCCTAGTTTCCAATTTTAACGCTAGTCCTGGAGCCTTGGTTGGAAAAATGCTCTAGAGACCAACAACAGTTGTGGGTTGAATTACTAGTCCTTGAGCCTTGGCTGGAAAAACGCTCTGGAGCCCGACAACAGTCGTGGGTTTAGTTACTAGTCCTAGAAGCCGGGTTGGAACAAACGCTCTGAAGCGCTGGAAGGCTTGGGTAGAGACCAATCTGGTGATGGTTTGTGATGTTAGACAGTGAGGTGGAATCGTTGTTTGATGGGTTGAGGTCGGTTGACTTGTGGAAGCCCTGGTTCAATTTTAATGGGTTATTCCATGAGATCCCACATTCATGCTTGGAATATGGCACTGGGGTGACTGGATGAAGAGAGATTTGGCTTAGCCATGTCTATGGTCGGGTGGTTCATGGTAGTCCTGAACCTAGTTGGACTTTACATCATTAATATGAGGCTATTTCTCCTTGTTATTTCACGAGTATTGTACTGGTTTATATGTGGATTATATGGTTGTTGTTTCCTTGGAATTTTTGTTGTTATTATGCTGGTTATGAACATGTATTATGACAATGGCAATGTATGGCTCTCATAATGTTTTTACTTGTAAATGAAAGAACAATGTATCTATGGCCTAATAGATGAAATTGCAACTAATGTGTTGAGGCATCAATGCTTCTTAGTGATTCTCAGATAAGTATGAGACCCCTATGCTCAGATTAGTTTTTTAAACCTGTAGGTTACATATTTGTGACATGTTTGACGAAATGCTTGTCATGGCTTGTAGGGGTCTAGTTTAGTCCTTGTCAATATTGTTGCATATATATCATTTTTCTGTTGTGAAAATTTGTTTTTGAGGATGCCATTGAGTTATGGGTAGTGACCTGGGCTTTGGGCCTTAAAATGTGGCACAAATCCTAGAGTCGTAGGCACAAGTATGAGGAGAAAAGTCCCTAGACACATGCATACCCATGTTGTGGGAGCATTTGGAGCCTCCTCACCGCATGCTTGTCCATATCAAGGAAGATTCTGGAGGTTTAATGGTTTAAAACTTCAGTGGGACTCTGGAGATGGTTACTTGAGTGGTTGGGATGGATCTTGAGAGTTCTATTGCTGATGTGGAAGTTCTGAGAATTGTGTTACACCTATTCCACTTCCTTAACTGAGACATAGGGAGTCAAATAATATCATAGTAACTTGTCATCACATGTTTCCCTCGATTGGTTGGTTACTTGGGTAGATGTGGGAGGAGGATGTTACAGAGTGGTATCAAAGAATGGTTCAAAGCAAATTGGATGGGCGGAATGTGTTTGTCATTCATGCATGTATGGTGCATATGTGCTTGTGATGTATGGATGGTAGTGGTCATTTTTAAAGTTGTGTTTCCATGTAGGAGTTGATGATGTTGTTGTTGGGACGTGTTTGTCATGAATGCATGTTGGTTGTATATGCATTTGTTATGTTGAATTTCCCTTGGAGATGTTGGGAACCCATGGGGTTGAGTCATGGTGTTTGTTGGGAGTTTTGTGCCTTCAATATTTTTTTATTTGTTTGAGTTTGATTTATGGGTTTTTATTGCATTTGGTGCAAGGTCTTGCCACTTTGTTTGTGATGTTGTATTGCTATTGTTTTTCATGGTTTTCTCTTGTTTGCTTCTTGTCCTTGCCTTTTATTTTTTGATTCTTGGGAACTAGTTGGGAAAAGAGGAAAGTTAATGGAGCTCAAGAAGAGATGAATGAAACCCAACATGTAATGAATATTTGTGCATGTATAAGGGAAATTGAAGGCAAGAGTATGACAATCAATTGGATTGGTTGGGTCCATTGGGGTAAATGGAAAATGGGAGGACAATCATGAGAAAGGTAACAAGCAAGGTGAAGTAAATGGATCTTTGGCATCAGATACCTTGGCTATGTTTGGAACGATTCTTCTCAATGTTGTGCATGGTGTGCACAGATAAAGGGAGTTCTCTTAACCTTCACCTTATGCTATCTGGAAGTAATGTTATGATCATGATTATGCTGATGTTTATATATGTATACATGTATGTATGTATGTATGTATGTATGTATGTATGTATGTATGTCGTGTTTGACAGGGTCTTCATGGATCATGGTTGTTTGATGCTAATGTTTATATGTATATATGTGTGTATGTATGTCGTTGTATAGCAAGATCATGATTGTTTTATGCTAATGTTTATGTATATGTATGTGTGTATCCATGTACCTATGTCACTTTCTGACAGGGTTGTCAAGGATCATTCTCGTGGAGGAATGATTGCTTATGCAAGTGAATGGAATGACGAGGTTCCCGGTCTTATGGGGAATCAAGTGGAGAGAGTAGTCATGACAAATATACAAGGTTAGTATCGTGTGGATATGAATTGATATTGTATGCTTGTATTATGCATATGTGTATGTTATGACAGGTAACTATGAAGGATACATCAGCTGAAAGAAAGTAGTGAGATCTGAGGCATGCTAGGATAAGTATGGACGGTAGAGAGACACTAGAAGCAAGGTTGCTTGGTAGAGACAATGTAGTTTTCGATGTGCGGTACTATTGTTGTGTATATTTTATGCATGTTGTATATTCAGTGATTATATCTATGGTGTTGTGTACATGTAATATTTGTAGTATTGTGTACATATGATGTTGTGTGCATGTTGTATGTATGGTGTTGTGTGTACATTGCATATGTAGTGCTGGATATAGATGGTGCTATGTACATGTCGGATATGCGGTGTTGTGTACATATTGTATTGTGCGCATGATGGATATGTGGTGTTGTGTGCATATGGAGATGTGCACATGTTGGATATGCAGTGTTGTGTACATAGAGTGCTATGTACATGTTGTATATGCAGTTCTAATTAAATATGGTGTTGTGTGCATGTTGTACATGTGGTGCTATGTACATATGGTTTTGTGTGCATGATTGTACAAGTGGTGTTGTGTACATGTGATGTTGTGCACATGTTGTACATGTGGTGCTACGTGTAGGTGGTGTTGTGTACATGTCGTGTATATGGTGTTGTGTACATGTGATTTCATGTACATGTTGTGCATGTGGTGTTGTGTATGTTTGGCATTGTGTACACATTGTACAAGTGATACGATGTACATGTGGTGTTGTGTACACATTGTGTAAGTGGTGTCATGTTCATGTGGTGTTGTTCACACGTTTTGCAGGTGGTGCTTTGTATAGGTGGTACTATGTACATGTTGTACATATGATAATGGTGTACATGTGATATTGTGTGCATGTCATACATGATGTTGCGGGTATGTAGTACTATGTATGTGCATTGTGTAGTTGTGGTATCGTGACATGTGTACTCGTTGTTTTGTACTATGTGTAGTAAATGTATTGTGTTGTGTTGTATGCCAAGTGTACGTACATGTATTGTGCAGCGTTGTACATCAGGTATAGATGTATTGTGTTGTGTTTTACGCTAGGTGTAGGTACATGTATTGTGTGGAGTTGTACATCGGGTATAGATGTATGTGTTGTGTTGTATATCAGGTGTAGGTGTATGCATTGTGTGGTGTTGTACGTTGTGTGTGGATGTATGTGTTGTGATGTACATTGTGTATGTGTACATGATTGAAGAAAAGAAAAGGCATTGGGTGTTTGTTGGGTGCGAAAACCGATCCAGCGTGTGTATAGAAAGAACTAAGGAAGAAGTAAGGATTGATGAAGGATAAGTATTAGTATTTTATTTCAGTTTTATTATGAATGTGATCTATGATTCTGACTTATGATGGTTACATGTGATTTATGATTATGGTTTATGATGATTTCATGCAATTCATGATTTTAATTTATGATGGTTGAGTTTGAGCTAACCGGATGTGATATGTTTATTCATGATGATTTGGTCAAGAGCTAGTTTGATTTCCTGTGACAGGAAGTGAACAGGATTTCCAGTGTACCTTATTCATAGACCATTGATAAGGTATGATGTGAATTTATTTGAATTTATTTTCAGTCTAATGGAAATTATGTGCTTGGTACAAGAAGCATGGAAATTCCCAGTTGGATGATTGAAACCAACTGCAAGAATTAGCAACATCAATGAAAAGAATTGAAATAAGGAGAAATATGTTGGTAAAGCATTCAGGAGTAGGGTCATTGTGGGACACTAGTACCCAATAGTGTCCATTGATTTCCATGAGCATTCTATGACCGGTATGACGGTTTGAGGAAGGGATATGCCTTGGTTTCTGGAGCTTCTGATGTGAGGAAACCTTGCCAAGGGATGGAATGCCTAGGATGGGGGTGCCAGTGGAACTTGGAAGGTGTGTGATTGCACAGAAGGGGGTAACCGAATCACCTGAGGGACTTTGTAATAGAGAAGGGAAGTTGGGGGATGGATTTGGTTTGTTCATTAGCATTGCTAGATGGAATCATATGCACATTGGGAGTATCCCTGGAACAATGAATTGGTAACTGTTCGATGAGAGGACAAGTGGTGCAGGAATGTAGCATTGGACATTAAATGAAAATTCGACCTTGTAGTTGATTCTAGACTTCCTAGGGAGGAGGTTAATCCTAGTATTAATTTGAGGGTGGAGGTGTGAGCCTATGGATTACCACGTTGGTTAGCTAGTTAAAGGTTGTGAGTTAGAGGTTTGATTGTAAGCTTCGAGCAGTTAGGAAAAAATAGGCTACTGATATAGAAGATCAAGCCAAGGAGAGAGTTCCTGTTATGAAACCAGCTCAAGAAAAGATAGAAAAGATAGATCAACGCCTTAGAATTCAGCCTCTTCGAGTGGGCAACCTCCTTTACATTACATAAATGAACAATTCTTGGATGGAAGATAAAACAAATGAAAGACTCTTTCTATATATAGGAGTCTAAGGGGTAATAACATAATGAGCCGACATACAAAACTAATGTAAGGGCATAATAATAACAATAGTGGGCTTCTATGGGGCACAATAGTAAATATGGGACTACATGGGTACATAAATATAATAATGTGGGTTATACTAATAACAATAGGGGTTACACTAGTAGTATAGGGGCCTAACATGCCCCTCTCCTTCAAAAAGCGTTGTCCTCAACGCTTGAGTAGTTCTTGATGCTTCTATATAAAATTCTTGTCCTCCCATGTGGAATATTCAGTGGGTAAGTTCTTCCACTTGATGAGATACTCTGAAATTGATCGATTTCATAGCTGTCGGGTTCTTGTTTTTGTGACTGCTCCAGGTTCCAATATGATTTTTCCTTCCTCTTCAATTTCTGGAAATATTGTTTGAATTGGGATCTTTTGCAACTTTTGAATAAGTGGCCATACTTCTTCGTCCTTCTTCCATTCATCCCTTGCTTTGTTTATCCAATCTGGTTGGATAATATAAATAGCACAAAACAATGCTTCCACACCCTCATCCTTGAAGAGTCTTCCCATTTGGTAAGGTCACCATCTTTTAAGTGCATGTAGTCTTGCCAACATTTCCTTCTCATAAATAGCTTGCTTGAGATGTAGCAGTAAAAATACCCAATCACCTACATCAAAACATTTTTCACTACGATGTTGATATACCTGTTGTTTTGTTTGATTTTGCACCGAAGTGGCGTTATCCTTTAAAAGTTGGAGAACTTGTTGTTGATGCTCGATGTGATCTTTCACTGCTTGAACCTTTTTCTTCTTGATAAGTTCTATATCTAGAGTTTGAGGAGTGGTAATTTCTTCCAATCCTTTACAAGATATGGTCGGATTCATTTCTTGATGCTCGATGTGATCTTTCACTTCTTGAACATTTTTCTTCTTTATATGTCCTTCTATCTTGATAGTTTGAGGAGTGGTAATTTCAAACAATGAATTGCAAGATATGGTTGGATTCATTTATTCTTTCTCGATGTGATCTTTCACTTCTTGCCTTTTTCTTCTTGATATGTCCTTCTATCTTGAGAGTTTGAAGAGTGGTAATTCTTGCCAATGCTTTACAAGATATGGTTTGATTCATTTCTTCTTTCTCTGGGGTGGGGTCCTGGCGTATATCTTCTTCTTTTGATGTTTCTTGATCCTTTTCTTCCTCCTCTTCATATTCTATGTAAAATAATTTCTTCTCAGCACACTTATGACCTTTAGTGCATTTTCTATCACAATTGTAACAAAGCCCTTTTTCTCTTTTTTCTTCCAATTGTTGTGGTGTAACCCTTATAGGTTGTGGAAGGCTAGGAGAAACAATACTTCCATCTTAATAGTTGTGAGGGGTACGCTTCTTGGTTTCCATAATTTTTCTTCCCACTATGTCACAAAGCCCTTTTACGCTTTCCAATTGTTGTGGTGTTGCTCTAAAGAAGGTGTTTCTCTTTGTATCCTCATAATGTGCTATCATTTCCTCCGTGAAAATTGACCACGTAACAAGTTGTTTACGAGAACAAAGCTCTTTGTACCATAAAAATTGATCTGGTTCTAAATATGAAGATGCAATACATACCTTTTGTAACAGTTGTACACCATGTAGATCAAAATATTGCTCCATCTGAAGTATCCAATTTACCGGATCCTTGCCATCAAACTTCCTCATCTTGCTTTTTCTTGATTTTAGGAGCTTGAATTTGAAACGACTATAACTCTGTACTTTCAGATCTTTAAGTTCTGAAATTGTGACCTGTAGTAGCCCTCTGTGTCCTCTTTCCAATGCCACCATTCTGATCCAAATTGGATTCTTTAAGAAAGAGTTATGCACAATCTCCCAAGATGACCTGATTATAGACCTTTCCAGAAGACCGAACTTGTATGAAGTGCCACGTGTCACTATTTTGACCTTTGGATCTAAAAAATATATTAAAAAAAACTACAATCCTTCCTCTTTTTGTACCTTCTTACAAAATTTCAATCCAATCCCCAGAGAGAAAGTTATGACGATTTTCCCCAGGTCACCTATTTGGAATGTAATTCAGGAGTCTGCAAAAAGACCAACTTCCTCAGATCATATCTCCGCAAGTATCGCGCGAAAAGATCTGAAATTCGGACCCGATTTTCAGAGCTATTTCTTCTCAAATGGGTTTTTCTTGCGACTTCTGAAACGTCACAGAAAATAAGTTATAGCGAAAATTCCACGATGACCTATTTGGAGTAGGCGAAACCTAGAATCAAAGCTCTGATACCAAATGTTATGAAACCAGCTCAAGAAAAGATAGAAAAGATAGATCAACGCCTTAGAATTCAGCCTCTTCGAGGGGAAACCTCCTTTACATTACATAAATGAACAATCATTGGATGATACAAATGAAAAGACCTCCTTTCTATATATAGGAGTCTAAGGGGTCATAACATAATCATAGCCGACATAACAAAAATAATGTAAGGGCACAATAATAACAATAGTGGGCTTCTATGGGGCACAATAGTAACAATATGGCTGTTACATGGGTACATCAAATATAATAGTGGGTTATCTACAATAAGGGGTTACACTAGTAGTATAGGGGCCTAACAGTTCCTATGTAAATACCTGTTTATTAATACAAACAACTCGATTCTGAGTTTGTGTGTGTGTATGGAGTAATTTAGTTATAATATGTGTGTGAACTAGATTAAGTTCTGTGTAATAGAGGTTGTAGGTGGAGTTCAAGCAGAACAAAGAGAAGAAGAATGATATGAAGGATTGAAATGGATCGCTTGAATCCATTCAAAGGATCACAATCGAGATTCAGGAGTGACTGTGCTAAGAACATGCGGAGTTAGATCAAGAGGAAGTTATGATGCATGACAACTATACCCTAAACCATGAAGTAAACCAAAACCACCTAAAAACGAAGTAAATATAAGGACAAAGAAATGGAGTGATGATGCACGGAAACCGTCAAATCATTTAGATCGATGGATATTAATGGCAGAATAAGAATGGTGGAGAAATAGATTTGGATCGTCAGATCAACAGATCTGTTAGATCGACGGTGATCAACGACTGCGGGGGTAGGAGAGTATGGGTTTCCTTGATTGTGGCTGAAGTCCCGCACTCACTCCTAGCCATCGATCTCATATTCAACTTCTTATATCACAGTCATCTTTGGCGGCTAAGTGTTTTAGTTCGTGTGCTAGTTGAAGTCCCGAAAATTGTAGATTTGATGGCCTCT